>CM074859.1:16380000-17630000 GCA_037501455.1 Lantana camara
ATTAAAATTTAATAATTATATAAGAAACTCTATACCCCAATGATATTGAGAAGTTCAAAATTTACAGAATAACCATACTTCTTCTCTTTGCCATTGCCAAAGAATTAGTGCCATCTTCCCACGGCCACATCTTTGTCGGTGCACCAAATGGATCGCCACCTGTCCCGCGAAATGTATGCCAAAATGCAACACTGAATCTCATCCAATCCTGCATCAAAATTTGGGTATAGACCAAAATCTTTAAAAATCAAGAATCTAATGATCATAGTAGTAAAAATAGAGAAATAAACAAAACAAAACAAATAAACAGGATTATTGAAGATATATATCATGTCTGACCTTCATAGTTTTTCCAAGGATCTTCTCTTCAGCATTATACCATTTAAAAGCAAGAGGATTCTTACTAGAAGGACCCTACATTAACAAAACAATGTTATTCATAACAATTTCAACAAGGCAATCATCATATAGTAAACTAGATGTGGGACACTGTTTTCAGTAAAATAGTAATAAGGAAAATTTCCAAAAAATAATAAGAACAATTACCTCATACTTAACTTTCGGAATACCGGGGAAGAATTCTCCTTTCCATTCACCAGAATCAGTACCACAATCACTTCCAACATCCGCGGGGCATGTTGGAGGGGCAGAAGCAGTCTATATAAAGTTTTTCACAGTTACAAATCAAACTCAACTAAATTCCCAAAGTTAACATAAAAACTAAATACAAATTCGAAAATCATACGAGCAAAAAGGGAGTAGCTTTACCACTATACTTGACACTGCACTCAGACAAATAAGCAATAAACAAAACTTTCCGGTCTTCATTTCGATCATCTCATGCAACAGAATCTCTGCAACAAGAATTCGAAACACATGTATCAGAATCGCAATTAGATCAAAAACCCTTCATCAGACATAAAAATCAGTTCTTTATAATCAAAATTGAATCTTTGAACAAACACATTAGCCCCAAATAATTATCAAGCATTCACATCAGCTAGATTCTTGAATTTCGACAAAATACAAAAACCCCATCTCAACTCAGCAAAAACGAAATCCAAGAAAAAGAAAACAGATGAATCCATTAACCAACCCTTTAAACTGCATCTCAAACCAGCAAAACTCAACATAATCATATTTATATTCATAGATTGCAAAAGAGTTGGAAATAACTTACAGATAGAGATGGGATGTTTGACTGATGGCCCAAAAAAAAGATACACTCGAATAAAACTGCGACAGAGGCTATAAATAGGAGCAGGATTTCACAGGCTAGTTTGGTAAATTCCGGATAAGAAGACTTTGAAAACAGAGCATATCTCGGAAATTGATACGGATTATAAATCTACTTTATTTTATTATTATTATTATTATTATTATTATTATTATTATTATTATATATTTTTAACAATTTATTATTATTATTATTAGCTATACTATTATCTATATTAATTATTATATTAAGTGAGAGAACAAATTTTATTTTCTTGTATTCTCTATTTTTATTTTATTTTTAAAAAATTATAACACCAACTGCTCTCAAATTATTTTTTTGGACTCCTCTTTTTTTTGTTTTAATTTCAAAAGAAAAATCACTCACTTACAAAATTAACTAATCTCAAATATGTAAGATTATGTAACCCATCTCAAATAACCCGTAAAATACCTTGTAAATCTATTTCAAATAATATTTACCATTTTTTCCTTAAAATCTTAACTTTTTGTCTTCACACGCAAGGTGTGCAGAATTCCTAATTATTGTTATTGTTATTATTATTATTATTATTATTATTATTATTATTATATATTCGGTTTTCTTTTCTGTGTTTTGGGATACTAAAATATATGAAGAAAAATATTAATTGCTAATTTAGACAGTTTGCATTATTATTGTCGGGCTGATTAGGTTATGATTGGCCTTATCTGAAGAAAAATCTACGAAAGAAATTTGATGTGTTAGGAATGACGTGGCAGCTTGGTCCTGAACTTTATCCATACCTTTCTTTTATTTCTTTTTATTACTTTTTTTTTAAGTTAGCTATGAGTCTGAAATCAAAATATCATTTTCACATATTCTTAAGTTTTTATTTTATATACTAAAATCATCGACTTTTCTTCTCTCGTTTTTTTGGTTTTTGTTATAAATATTTCATCAAAATATCTAAATCAAACAAGACTTAAAAGGGCATTGTTATTTTTATTTTAGATATTAAAAAAAAAAAAAAAAATTTTGTGTGAAGTCTGAGAAAAACTTTATTTTTTTAGATAAAGGCTTAATATTTTATTATAATTTTTTGAGTATATATTACCTTAAATTTTTATTTTACTAATAAAACTAAGTTTTGTGTATGATAAATTAAAATCATGGACTTATAAAATTCTATGTAATTAAGATGGTAAAAAGTAGATTTCTACTTCAAAAAGTTGGAGAAAAATCCGTGAAACTACTTTTAAAAGTATCATCTATCGAATATTTATTACCTGATAAAAGAAAAACTTTACAACATCATTAGTATATATAAATGAACTAGTGTGTGTCCCGTGCTATGCACGGTTTTAGTGTATAATATTAAGTATAAATATTATAAACTATAATAATATAGAATAAATTTCTTGATCTTATATGATAAAAAAACGACAATAAAGAAATTTAAAAAAAAACATTTAGCATAAAGCCTCAAAAAATATACAAAACACGGATCGATTTTTTTTTTGTTTGTCCTACAGTTTTTAAAAAGTTCTATCCTTTTAATTTTTTTCCCGAAAAATAAGGTCCCAAAATGCAAATAATTCACTTTTACTCCCAGCGATATTAAATTTTTACCAGAGTTTTAGACCTAAAAAATTTATGTAAATAGTTTTTTTTTTTTTTTTGTTTTTTTAGAAATACAAATTTATAATTCTATTTTTCTTAAAAAAACTTCATATTCAATATTAAAAAATATCACATAAGTGATGTGGATTTTATTTTATAAAAAATAATAAATTATCATATTATAAAATATACATGTTATATTAAAAGTATAAAATCCAAAAATATTAAAAATTCATATAGCACAACATAACTAATGAAATAATTTTTAATATACAAATTAAAACTCTAAATAAAATTTAAATATTAAAGAATTTTTTTGGAGTTTAATAAACTATAAGTCAACTTCATTTTGCCATTTCGAAAAACTTTGTGTATTTACATTTTATGAAAATGTTGACCTTAATTTCTAAAGCCAAAAATAAGGCGGAGGTTCACGTTTTCTAATTTAAAAAAAAAAAATGGGTGGAGGTTCGAATCCCAATTGAAGGTATAAGTTTTTAAAAGAAAAAATGATTCAAATTATTTTAAAATTTATTAACCGATTTTATACAATACTTTCTATAATTCAAATTTGCAAGATATATAATTAAAATTATAAAACTATACAAATAAATTTATATGTCCATATATTAACAAATAAAATTATCTTTAAGGAATATTTAAATAACTTTTAATGATTTATTATATATTGTTTGTATTATTTTTAAAGTTGGAATTTTTTATACATCATATGACCCAAATAAACAAATTAAACTGCCAACATTATGAAAGAAAACAAAAAAAAAAAGAACAACAACATTACTAAAACTCATTATAACTACTTATCCACCCATCAAGATTAAAATGGATGGAGGTAACAAAGTTCGAATGAGCCGGAAGTACTTTCGTGCATTTGCCAGACTTGACATTCCAAATTCCGACGGTCTCATCGAAGGAACCAGAAGCAAGCATATTTTCGTGCTTCGTAGGGTCAATATGCTAATACCAAAAGAATATATATACAATTCATAAATTATTATTGAACAAAGATATGTATAATATTACCTTCTCACAATCAGTAACAAAAAATGGAGAAAAAATTTATAATACATATATATATATATATATATATATATAAACAATACATAATTATCATTGAACATAAATATGTATAAAATTACCTTTTAAGAATCGATACTTGAACAAAATCTTCAAAAGAAGATATTTTATCTATAAAAAAATGAATGAAAAAATTATAAATTAGTAACAAATAAATGTAACAAAAATTTAGAATATAAGTATATTGTGAAGGTGGAAGAAAAGAACATGACGTCTTAGTTCGTAAAATGTATATGATAGAATAACACATAAACAATCCTTTTTATCCTTAAAAATTTGTAATAAAAAGAAAGTAAAATTAAAACACAAAAATAATATATAAACAATATATGAATAAAAAAAGGCTACAATATGTAAACCATTATCACTTTTGATGAAAACTATAAAACTCAAAAATTTTAGAGAGTCGAAATATTCAATGTTTAGGTCAAAATTGATGTAATTAAAATTTAGTGAGTGAATAGGATCGGATTTTTTTTTTCTATTTTCAAGTATATATATATATATATATATATATATATATATATATATATATTTGCCAAAACGAAGTAGCAATGTATATTTGTGAATAAGTCTCGACGATGTTTGACTAATAATAATAATAATAATATGAAAAAAAAAGAAAAGACATATATTAATAAATTATAAGTACAAAATAAAATAATTAAAGGGAAATTACGGTTGCAATAATGAAGCCAACCTTGCTTTCTTCTTCAATTGAATTTCCTTGATGGCTTGATTTATATCAAGATTTCGTTATATTGTGCACATATATTTGTTGAAAATAAGTTTTAAAAAATCTAATTCCCTTAATTAATTCAAAATAAATTAAATTTATTTTTAATTATTGGATCAATCAATCAATTAAAATATTTATATTTGAATATTTTTTTATTATGTAGAATCAATTAGTTACTTGACAAAAATAAAATATTGGCAGTTGGACTTTCTTAAATTTATGAGATTGATATGTTAATTAATGTGACTTGGTAAATAATTAAGATCTTCAAAATATTAAATATTATGAAAATTTTATTGACCAATGACATAAATTTTAAAGAATAAAAATTTTCAAAAAAGAAAAAAATAGTATTGAATCAATTTTTGTAAAGTTAAAAAAACATGAGTAAATTCATAGACACAAAAAGATACAAATACTTCAAAACAAATAATCAAAATCAGATACTAAATTCAAAAGATAATTATTATCATATAATTAAATGAATTACAATAATAAATAAATTTGTGAATCAATATTTTGATATTAACAACTTTCCTTTCCACGTGTTAATACAATTACATAATATATTTTAAAACTACATTTGACAACAAAATTTATGCCAACAGGGGATTGACCAAGTGGTTTGAGGGTTATTTCTCGAAGGCAAAGACACGGGTTCGAATCCCTCTGGCCACTTGGGGTGTGTGTTAAAAAAATATATATATATATATCAATCAAAAATAAAATTAATATATATCAAAAAATCAATGAAATTTAAAATAGAGTAACTGTTGCTGCTAAAACTCAACTTGAAGTGGAGATAATTCACGAAAAGAACAGTAACAACTCAACTTGAAGTGGAGATAATTCACAACTTGAAGTGGAGATAATTCACGAAAAGAACAGTAGTTGTATGAAATACAAAAACTCACTTAAATTTAAACATTGCATAAAAAAGTTTGACTCAATTAAAAAAATATATTGATTGATAATGAGTAATAAAAAAAAGATGGTGCAAGATAAAACGAATAAAAAAAAAACATATAGTCATAATATGTAAAATATATATAAAAAAAAAAAATCAAACGGATCATTATTTACAAAGTTGTAGAAGTACTTACATGTTATTGGAATTCATCAGATTCTCTCATAGCAAGTAGTGGTCACGAAGAAAAATGAAAAAACATATCAAATAGATGAATTAAAGAAGAAAACTAAAACACCAATATTAGCCGATGCAAGACGTATGAAATGTAATATCAATATTTATGACAATTTTCTTTACTCAACATTAATTTGACGAAGTAGTTTAAGCAACTGATTATCCCTTTTACTTTGAAAGATTTGAATTTAAAATTGGAAATGTAGTAATATTTTATGGGAGTTTTCCATGATTCGAATGATTAGCCATAAAAATACAATTTTTGGAAAAACCAAAAAGTCTACATTATTACTAACCTCAATTAATACTATTTAACAATAAAAAAATTCAAATTCTAAAAATTTCTAATAAAATTGACACAATTAAGTCTGAAAAAATACATTTTTATATATAATTGTGTGTGTGTATATATATATTAACTATTAATTTTAAATTTTAAAAAATGAATTAATTGATGGAGTAATTTAAACAACTTAATCAATTATCTTTATTTTGTAATGTTTGAATTTAAATTTGAAATTACTGACTTTTTATGGAAATTGTATCCATGATTCAAATAATCGGCCATTAAAATTAATTTAACAAAAATATAGAAATATCAAAATATACACATATAATATTAACCTTACTTAATTAGAACAAATATGAAAATTAATTCCATTCAATCAAAATTTTCAAATATAATTATTTTCCTTAGTTACTATTTATTTTCATAATAAAATAATATATAAAATAAAGATAAGTCAATCATATTTTTTCTATTTAATTAAAAACTTCAAAAAAACCACAAAATTCCACGTCATGCAAAATGCACAATTGAAAGTCAAACATTGTTTTCAAATATATAATAGTATAGATAGATGTTTTGAGCTATATTTAATACGTTAATCTATTTAATTAAGTCAAGACTTATAAATAATAAATTAATGGTTGATAATAGAAAGAAATTTCCTTAGTTAATATTAAGATTTCATCATATATTATATAAAATATTATTTATTGAAAAAAGTGTTAAAAAAGGTTAATTCTCTTAATTTATGCCAAAATATTTTAAGTTTATTTCAGTTAATAAAACCAATCAATTAATTAAGTTGATTAATCACTTAATATAAATACACTATTATTAATTAAAAGTCTTAAAAATATTAAAGATTCTATGGTTAATTATTAATGGGATATTTCCTAAATTTGTAAAATAATAAGTTAATTAATGTGATTTGGAAAATCAATTGACCAATCAAATAATTTTTAAAAAATAAAAAAATGAGAAAAAGTATTGAGTCAAAATTGAGACAATTGATATATATTATAGTATAGATATAGATATAGATTAATAAAAATATGTATAATTTAAAAAAAAAATCATACATGGAAAATTTATTTTGAATATTATCAAAAATAATTATTTTCATTAATAATATATTTTCATAATAAAATATGCAAAATAAAGATTTTTATTTTAATTTTTCTCTATCAATTGTTTTAACCCTAATTAATAATAGTATTAAATGTCACCCTAATTATAGGGTAGATGTTTTGATATATAAAATTATCAATTCAATCTTTCTTAACTTAAAACTCATTAATTATGACATTTATTTATTTGATAAAAATATATATAATTTTAAAAAGAAATTGATACATAGAAAGTATATCATAAATATTGCCAAAGATAATTATTTTCCTTAGTTATTTTTGTTTTCATAATAAGATAATATATAAAATAAAAATCAACGAATCACATGTTTTCTATTTAATTAAAAGTCTCAAAAAATCTAGAAAATTACACATCATCAAAATGCACAACAAAAAGTCAAACATGGTTTTCAAATATATAATAGTATAGATTTATGAAGTAATCGAATAAATATAGTAATATAATGAATACGAAAATTGAATGATATTTATTGTAGCATTTATAGAATTGAAATTATATTTTGAGATCCAACAAATTTCGGACATAATTTTAAATATTTTTTAATGCAGTCGCAATTTCTAAGTGGCTCTACTGCAACTATAGTATATTACAAACAATTTGAAAAACAAAAAAGAAATAAATTACGTAACATAAATAAAAACATCTTCATAACATTCTTCCTTCCACGCAAGATCTTCATAACCAAATTTGTGATGTATAACATATGTACAGTCGATTATAACATTCCCGGGCCTAATCCTGACTTCGAGAATAGAGCAACGGGACTGGCCCGACTGGCAGAGTCATCCCATTGTGACTTCTGCAGTACCCGAACTTGAAAAAAGAAAAAACAAAACGAGCGAAAATTCCAAAAGAATGAATAACTTAACTAACAGCAGTCCGGAAAAAATATGGACAATTGAGCAAATTAATGAATCATGTTACATGCAAAACTATATAAGTAGCTAGAGAAGGAAATTATCTATCATGTGTTGAACAACATCAGCACCATCAGAATTTAGCCAGTAGCTCTTAACCTGAAGCAACAAAGAGAGTATTCACAAGAAGTAACATTACTCATAATTTTCGTGAGAAATGAACTATTCGGGTGCACGTACCTGAATGGTATTATGCGCGACGTATCTCTGTCTGCTCTTGTGGAAGCTAACATCAACGCGTTCCCATGATACTTGATTAAGGCCTCTAATCATCTCCTCTGTATGCGATAGCGATAACGATAACAATAAGAACAACAACAACAATAAAAATAATAACTGATAATAATACCCACAAATCATAACCAGGGTGATCTTTCTCTATATTGCAACTAGCAAATATCATAATTTCAGAACTCTACCGACCTCACTCATACTTCTTGTCGTTAAACCATCGGTCGCACTTACTCCATTCTCATAGATAAACCCCTCCTGACCCATAATCTTGTGATGAAGATGTTAAAGATAACTTACCCATGCCATCAATCGTGAAACTTTAGACTTTTAGAAAACAATCAGATTCTATATGATTGGTCCTCAAATCAAGCTCGAATGTGATGATCCATGAATAGTCAAGTTATTTTTTCAAAACCTGTGATAATCCTCAGCTTATACAAATCAACACAGTTTGTGCTGACTTCCTTCGCCGAGTTCATCCAATTCTCCTAAATTTCATGTTCCGTGTCCTTGTCCATCTCAGGTACAAAGTAAAATGATAAAATAGATGAACAGGAAAGTTTTGCTCCCTCTAAATCAGTCATACATCTACACCATGATGTTAGTAGCTTATTTTAAAACCAATATGTTGCAATTCTATTCATTATACAAACACTAAGACCAACCATCTCATTCAGATTCAAGGCATTCGTCTATCTATATTTGTCGATGTGTATACATGTAAATATACAGTCACTATATGAAGGTTGTAAGAAGTTCAACCCTTATGAAAGTTAGAACCAACTCCCAACATATTTCTTCTTGTCCAAATTCAACTCCCAACAGTCGTCTAAAGTCCTAATCACACAACAATACATGTAGCCTGTAGGTTCATAAACCCAATAAAGAACTCACCAATGCCTACATCCTAAGGCTTTTTCTCACGGCAATTGTTCTCACTCCATTGATTGTGAATCAGTAACACAATGCGATCAGAAAAGGACATGCCAAAATTTCCAAAACTAGTTTCAAATACAAACATGAAACAACTCTCCTCGTCACCAATGGATATGCAAATCAAATTATTTACTTCATGTTCATATGTGCTTCTATCTCTAACGGTCGACTATTTACTTCAAGCCTGTGACAAACTTGTACGTATTACTCAGTTCATGTATAAGCAAAGCAAGAAATCAACAGAAACAAAACTGGCATGTAGCAAGAAAAAGGGTCTTACTAACCTTCCAAGTCAATAACCTGTGTTCCAACAGCAGAAGACGCTTTTCCATTTTCAGCAACTGCTCGTTCTATATGTACAATATGAGGATACTTCATGTCATTCACCAGAAGATTTGACTGTAAAACAACACAAAAGGAAGCATGATCCAATAGCCATACTATAAACTAATGATTGATCAAGGAAAGAGGAAAAAAGAAAAGTAAAAAACAAACCTTTTTTGGTAGTTCGTTTTGACGACGAATTGATGAAGTACTCCATCCAACCACATCTTAGATATTAGTAAAGGCAAACAAAGCATACTTTATAAAAGATGGCACATACTCTTCAACGGATGCATTTATACACACACACGCACACACACACACACACATATATATATAAAGGATACGATCATAATTAGCATTAGCATATGCCACGCGGCGCTTGAAAGAATGTAGTGCTGACCTGCATTTTATAATAATAATACGCGGTAAGCAGATATGAGATAACTAAAAGCAAAATACTACTCCTTTTTAGCAATTAATACGTGAAAGAGATTGGCTTTTAAATAAGATTAATACTAACATGAAATGAAGGTCATCATCAGAGTCATTGACCATCCTTAACAGAAGGGGTGGTTTTCCATCATCATCATCAGTGAGGAAAAGATGCTTTCCCGACCTACCAGCGATCCAGTGTGCAGTTTGTGATGCACTTTTTTCCAAAAAAGGAAGACCGCAAAGGAGCGGGAGCTGAAAATATAACAAAAATGAGATCGAAAAAAAATCAGTAAATTAAAACTCTTCAAATTTAGTAAGTCAACTATGCAATGACTCTTTAATGTTGGAAATTGTTAAATAAAATCGAAAATCACTTTTAATGTAGTAAATTAGAGAAATATAAACACTTACATGTTTATGCCCTCTTGATCCTAGATGGGGAGTTGCAAATGTCACAAAGTTTATAGGTTCGAGTCCACCTATTTTTGCTTCATAAAACTCTCCTGATTTTCCATTTAAGGAGTATCCTGAATCAATTGAAGATTCTGTTTTGGCTGGAAATTGGTGTAATCTCCCAATTGCATATCGTGCAACAAGTCCTCCCAAAGAGTGAGCCACAAATGAAATTTTGCGAACTCCAGGCCGACGCCTTATGACATCCATTACCTGAACTATGTTATTGAAATTGATATAATTTAATAAATTGAGAAGGAACGGTCTAAAATATATGCTATTACCAAAATACCTCTTCAGCTAGCCTTTCGCCCATCCTATCAACACCATCAAAAGTTAACCTTGAAGGATTACACTCGCTACCTATCCACAAACAATTGCTCATAAACATTTATATTAGGATATTCCTAATGAAAAAGGAAAATATAAAAGTTGTTTTTTACAAAATAACCAAGAAATTACTTACGGTGAACAATGACTTTGTCTGGAAGGTTCTTTACAAACTGATCACCGGCATATCTCCAATCTGCAGCACTGGATATGCAAAGAAAACTAGTTCAACTATTTATCAACTACAAAATTTACCAAGAATGAAGGAAATGAAGATAACCAGTTTACTGAATCAAAACGTGAAGTATTATGCGATTATGTCAATATCTTATACGCTTTCTTCCAATAACAAGAAACAAACATCACAAAATCAAAAAAGACAACAAACAGTTTCTTCATCTTCCCAAACAGGGGTCTTGCCATATCAACATCACAACTTACTTTGAATTTCTTAAAGATTTTCAGAAACTAAATAACAGTCAAATACAAATAATTAAGTAAAATCAGATTTGAATATATAGTTCCTTACATACCAAAACCTCAGGAAATTCATCTCCGAGACCCTCTGACACAGCCAAGCTTCACACAACCAAAGTAAATATTTGAGAAAATTCAGTAATTGACCACAAGTAAGGAACTTTGACATCCAATTGCCTTATAATTAAAATTCCCAGTAAGCCGACAATTTTTACGCACATTATCAGAAACTACTTCGAAATACATCAAAACACAAATTGAGAAAACCGAAGCAAGAAACAAAATAAAGAACAAACAAACTCAAACATTGAAGTAACATTCAAGACGACAATCATTCACACACGTCAAAGCAATCAAACATAAAAAAAGCTATAAAAGGCAGTAAAGTAACAAACTATACCTTCCAATGATTCCATTAACCATCACGACAAGATGGTCCGGATGAACTGTACCGTCGGCAGCCGCCGCATCAAGAACATCCTCGCCGCCATTCACCGACTCTATCTCCACTTTCCTTTCCTTACCTTTGAAGCAACTCATATTCAACTTCCTCACACACTCCATTTCACCGCGGCTATCCCCCCACCACAACCTACGACACCCTCTGTTCCTTGCTCTTCCCGGGAATAATAAGTTAACTTTCACCAATACGCCGGAAAATTGAAAATTGGAAGTGGGTTTTGTGGTTGTAATTGTGGGCTGTAAAGGGTTTTTGGTGATGGTGATCATATGGAAGTTCAAGAATCTTACAAAAAAGTCTTAGTCTTAGAGAGAGAATAATGTGGGGTGAGTGACAGTGAAGATTTTGTGGGTTTTTCGAAAATGCCGTTTAAGTTGAGAAACTATATATTTAAATGATATATATTACTTATTAAGTTGAGAAACAATCAATGATATATATTACTTATTAAGTTGAGAAACAATCAATGTCAATGATATTAATTATTATTTTATTTTTTAAGTAAAGAAAATTATTTAATTTCTTGTTATAAAGCAAAATGATGTTTTCATTTCGGTTGGGAAGATGGCCTTTGCACTTTTATAAATGCAAGTTTTCTTTTATAATTTAATATTAATCGTAGCATTTGAGTGGATAGTATCTTCTTTCGTCCAACTTGTTACTCCACAACTACTGAACTAGGTATTTGATTCAATATTTTAAAATAGTAAAGTCTTCGTTAGAAATGAATGGTTGTTTGAAGTTTTACTCCAAAGTTGATTATCTTATACTTACGTTAAGTTGTACTCAGTGATCATAAGAGTAAATCGTAAGAAACGAGAGTAAATTCGAAAAAAATCTTAAATAATTGTGCAGCTATTTATATTTTATAGTGATTAGTGAATAATGCCTAATTTTTATAAGCGGTCATGTGTCATTTTGTCAATGAAAGAATATGGACCATGGAATAGATGGGCTTGTTTGGGTTTAAATTATTCTTGAGCCATGTGGTGGGCTTTCTTGGTGACAGTCCAAGTAGATATCGGTAAGACTAGGGGGGTAAATAGATGGATTGGATTGAATTAAATGGATTAGACCCATATGGATTGGATTCAAAATGGATTGAAATATTAGCGGATTCTTAACGGATTGGATTTAGGGCTGTCAACGGGTCGGATTCGGGCCGGATCAGGGGATTTCGGATCCGAATCCGACATTCGGATCCGACTCCTATAGGATTCGGATTCATTTATTTTAAATCCATGCATAATCGGATCGCACTATATCCGATTAAAGATCCGACCAGATTAGCAATAAATTTTAATTTTTTTATTTAACAAATTTAATATAAAGAATAAATATAATTACATAATATTAATAAATAATAATTATTTAATGGATTATTTGATGATTTTATTTATATTTGTTTAAAATAAGTTAATTTAAACTTATTAATAAAGGAAAATATATCCTTTTAGAGTAAATAATTTAAATTTTATTATTGTTTAAAGTGATAATTATGTGAAATTTATAATTTTAGTCATTTTACTTAATATTATGTATTAGTAAATAATTTATTTTAATTAAATATTATATATATAATCGGATTCGGATTCTAAACGGATCGGATTCGTTAATTTCATATTCGCTCCATTTATTTCGGATAACGAATATTTATAATCGGATATGATCCATCGGACATTTTTATCGGACGAATATGCTAAAATTTGGATCGGATTCGGACCGGATTCGGATTAAAATCCGATCCATTGACAGCCCTAATTGGATTATAATGGATTTTGGCGGATTGTAATGGATTTATTCGGATCATTCATGGATTTAACACCAATTTCTTAATGGATTTATACTTAACCCTAATGTCTAAATATCCAAAATGTCCAACATTATCACATTTGACTTATTTTATCTGTCTCCGATCCGTTTTACGCGTTTTTTTGAACCGTTTGACCCCTTTTTTTTTTATCTAATCGACCTATTTTTAACCCAGTTCTATCTATTCTCGTTCGGTTTGGCTCGTTTTGGTCCTGTTTGACCAATTTTTCGGCCCACTCGACTTATTTTTACCCGTTATGGACCTATATATTATATTTTCGACTCGGTCAACCATTTTTCAACCTGTTTGTAATATGTGCAGGCTCAAATGATAAGAAAGAATGGTGATACCATGACAGAGGGATCATTTATTAAGGCGGAATTAAAGGTGATAAAATTAAATCATTTGTAAAACTCATATCAAAAACCTTATACTGTACATGGTAGTTTTACAGGATTAAATAAGCTAGAGATATGATTCTTAACCAGTCATGGTAGTAAGCCCTGAAAACGCCTAAATCACGGCAACCAAACGAGCGAAACCAGACTTCGGTTTTAAATCTAATCTCGACTTATTTTAATTCTAACCATCCCAGAAATAAATTTTTTGATCTGGTATTTTTTTTTTTTTTTTTAATCCACCATGAACATCGATCGTAATAACATGATATTATTCAACACAATAAAATTTAATTATTGGGATTAATGAAAAAGTGGCTTCTTATCTTAAGGAAGTAAAGAAAGATTTAATGAAAAATCTAAATTTTGATTCACAATCAAGTGCTTCTATGGATACATTATCCAACGATGAATATTGCCCAGCTGGTGAAGCCCAGAATCCTTATGAGGATATGTTTGAAGATCTGGATCAGGTTATTCAAAAATATTTGAATAAAGAAGGAAAAGGGAAAGAATAAATGGGGCCCTGCAAAAGTTGATATGTCAACCACCCTACAAATACCCAAGATGTTGTTTATACTTTGATTATTAATATTATTGAACATTTCACTGGAAGATTTTCTGAGAATAGTGATAATATCAGAACTCTACTCCAAAATTTTAGATGTAAAACTCTTACATCTTTTAGGTGGTATAAGGATACTTTCCTTAGTAGAGTTATGGAACTTCCTGAGTCTAATAGTACTCATTGGAAGTCTAAATTTATTGATGGTTTACCCTCTCTTTTCGCAGAAAGGGTTAGGAAAACCCTTAGACAAGGGGATGTTAATATTAATTATGATAGTTATAATTACGGACAACTTATAAGCGTTTGTAAAACTGAAGGACTTGCTTTATGCAATGAAATAAAGCTGAGTCAACAAATTAAAAAACATAATATCAGTGAGAGAAGACAATTAGGTCAATTTTGTGATCAGTTTGGGATTTCTAATCCTCCTTTAAATAAAGAAGGAAATAATAAAAATAGGAAATTTCATAATAAATCTCCTGAATTTTCTAAATGAAAACACAGAAAACGGAGGGAGAAGAGAGAAATAAGGAAAGAGAAAAGGAAGGCTAATAATCCTCCTATTATTTGCCGAAAATGTGGTAAGATTGGTCATTATGCTAATCAATGCTGGACCAAGAAGAAAATTCGTACCTTAGAGGTTGATGATAATATCAAAGATACTCTTTGCAAAATCTTTTTAAACTCTGATTCTGAAATTGAAAAATCATCATATTCAGATGATTTAGAAGTTTTAGAAAATGAAAATTATTCTTCTGAATCAGAAGAATGTGAACCATGTAAAAATGGTTTAACCTGTGATAATCAGGCAGATTCTTCAGATGCTGAAGAAGGTACTATTTATCAAATCCTTTCTCAATTTCAGGAAATAAATGTTATTACCAATGAAAATATTCTTGATATTCTGAAAACGATTCAAGATCCTGATGTTAGATAAAAAATTATTGATCAATTAAATAATAAAAATGATTTGGAACAAAATCAAAATTATCAGAGGAATTCTGAACCATATACTATGGCAGAAGTTCAAAAAATTTTGAAACAAAGACAATCTTCTAATCATCCTTCTACAAAAATTAATTTATCTCTAGAGATTCAAAATCTTAAACAAGAGATAAAAGATTTAAAAAATAATAATAAACATCTTGAAGAAAGAGTTTTCAAAATAGAGATAAGCCGTGGAAAACAAGTTTATATTCCTGAAGAAGAAGAAAATCAAATTACTTTTTCGGAAGATGATAATTTTTTATCCACCCTTGAAATGGTTATATCCCAAAAATGGTTTATAAAAATTTCTCTTTTAATTGATGGAAATTATAGACAAGATCTTATAGCTCTTGTGGATAGTGGTGCAGATTTAAATTGTATCCAGGAAGGAATAATTCCTACCAGGTATTTTCATAAAACTACTCATTCTATGAGTGCTGCCAATGGGCAAAAAATGAAAATAAATTATAAGCTTCCTAAAGCCTATATTTGCAAAAATAAAGTTTGCATTCCTAATAGTTTTCTTTTGGTAAAAAATATTACCAACCAAGTTATACTTGGAACACCTTTTTTAAAGAAAATATTTCCAATTAAAAATATTGATGAAAAAGGTTTTATTGGAACTTTTGAAGGAAAAGAAATATCTTTCCAATTTATTATTGAACCCTTTACTAGAGTTTTAAACCAAATAAAGGATTCTTTAATTTAAAGAAAGGAAAAACAGATTAATTTCCTTAAACAAGAAATTGATTTCAATAATATTGATAATGTTTTGAAAAACGTTAAATTACAAGAAAAAATTAAATTTCTTCACAATCAATTTTCTTTACAAATATGTAATGATCATCCTAATGCTTTTTGGGATAGAAAGAAACATATAGTTTCTCTTCCCTATGAGGAAGATTTTGATGAAAAGAAAATTCCTACAAAGGCAAGACCTTGTCAAATGAACAGAGAGTATTTAGACCTCTGTAAAAAAGAGATTGAATCTCTCCAAACCAAAGGGTTAATAAGACCTTCCAAGTCTCCTTGGTCATGCACAACCTTTTATGTTAATAAAAAAGCTGAACAAGAGAGAGGAGTTCCCAGGTTAGTTATCAATTATAAACCCCTTAATACTTCTCTTAAATGGATAAGATATCCAATTCCTAATAAAAAGGATTTATTGGATAGACTTTATGATGCTTTAATATTTTCCAAATTTGATTTAAAATCAGGATATTGGCAAATTCAAATTCATAATAAAGATATTTATAAAACCGCTTTTAATGTTCCTTTTGGACAGTATGAATGGAAAGTTATGCCTTTTGGGTTAAAAAATGCCCCTTCGGAATTTCAGAATATTATGAATGATATTTTCAATCCTTATAGTGATTTTATAATTGTTTATATTGATGATATTTTAGTATTTTCAAAAAAAATTGAGAGTCATTTTAAACATCTTGATATATTCAAGAATATAGTTATCCAAAATGGTTTGGTCATATCTAAACCAAAAATGATTCTTTTCCAAAATAAAATAAGATTTTTAGGTCATAATATTGAAAAAGGAAAAATAATTCCTATTAATAGAAGTATAGAATTTGCTTCGAAATTTCCAAATCAAATTATTGATAAAACCCAACTCCAAAGATTTCTAGGGAGTTTGAATTATATTTCTCCTTATTATAAAAACCTTGCTGAAGATACAGCAATTCTTTATGACAGATTAAAAAAAATCCAAAACCTTGGACTGAAAATCATACTCAGGCTATTAAGAAAATCAAGGGTAAAGTGATAACTTTACCTTGCTTAATGCTTGCTAATCCCAATTGGGATAAAATTATAGAGACTGATGCCTCTGAGATAGGTTATGGAGGAATTCTTAAACAGATATCCCCTCATAACCAACAAGACTATCTAGTTAGATTCCACTATGGAAAGTGGAAAGATAGCCAGAAAAACTATGCTACTATAGCTAAAGAAATCTTAACTATTCTTAAATGTGTTTTAAAATTTCAAGATGATTTATATAATCATAAATTTGTGATTAAGACAGATTGTCAAGCTGCTAAATACATGTTTAATAAAAACTTTGACCATGAAGTTTCTAAGCAAATGTTTGCTAGATGGCAGGCTCAATTAGCCCCTTTTGATTTTGACATTATTTATAAAAAAAGAACTGAAAATAGTCTTCCTAATTTTTTAACTTGTGAATATTTACAGGATGTGTAATCCTTCAAGAATAAAGGAGTTTCCTTCCCATAGATTCTATGAATCTATTAATTGGGAAAAGGCCAAGAAGATTCACAATTATGTGAAAAAATTAGTTTTCCTTTCTAGGGAACATGAGAAAAATGTCATTTACTGGGAAGATAAGATTAACAATGAGATTTTTAATCCCAGAAATAATCTCAATTATATCACAAGGAAAAGCAGCCATGCTAATGCTTGCGTAAACATTAATAGTAGTATTCATTTTCATGAAAAAATCCTTGATGAAATCAATTATTATATTGCTTAATATTGCAGGTATGGACCCTCTCCCCAAGAGAGATATTTATAGAAATAAAACTATAAATATCGGGAACTGGAAAGAATTCAAATATGATTTCGATCCCCCTTTAATTGGTCCTTTTGATGTCAGGACTAATATCAAATCTCCTGGTCTTGATACAATTTGGCGTCATAAATTATTAATTCCAAAGCTTATAGCTTTACAAAAATATTTAGAAGCTCAAATTGAGCAGACTAAATCTTTATGCATTTATCTTAATAACCATGGCCTCGATCATTATATTGAAGAGGATGAAAATCAGCTTATAGCTATGAAGAATAAATTAAAAAAGCTAATAGCTTAATCCTATTGATATTTCAGGATGCGACCTCAAGGAGGCAGAAATTCCTCTAATAGAGGAAGAGGTGGAAGAACTATTGCCCAATTTGGTAATCAAAAGCTAATAGCTGAAAATATTGCAAATATTTCATCATCCTCAAGTAATACACCAAAGGATGATCCTTTATATAAGGAATTTTTAGCTTATAAAGCTAAGCAGGAGAGTAATACTCAATCTGCTCCATCCTATGCTAATATAGTAGGAGATGAAGAAATTGATTCATCTGAACTACCATACGAGCAGAATGCTCATAAAGAGGTAATATTTCTTTTAGAAGATAAAGATTTGAGATGGAAGGATAATATCTGGCATCTCATGCAGAGATACTTGGATACTGCATCATTTACTGCTGGTTCATATAAACAGCGAACCCATTTTGAGAATATACTCATAGTGACAGGATCCTGCGAATTTAATCATTTTTATGCAGGAAAACAAACTAAAGTTTATAGCTTTAGTAAAGTCATCATCAAGCAAATAATATCTGCCGAAGAGTGGGGAATAAGCACTCTCAGAGAAAGAGAATATAGTCTCCAAAATTCCCAAGTTAAAATAAAATTTAATTATTGGGATTATATTGAAGCATTTAATAAAGCTTTCCTTTACCAGAATGAGCTTCATAAACATTTATGGTTTTTTAAAATCTGTCCAAATATTTATAACAAGGACATTCCAAATTGGTTATACCAATGGTGGGTTGGTTTTGGCCCTACAGCAAAAATTTTGCCAAATAATTTGCAGGAATTATATTCCCAATGGGTAGAAATTTCTCCCAAAATAATGGATGCTCAGAACAATGGAAAATGGATAGAAGGAATGCCTTTTCTTCATTTCTTTACTGAATTTGGTATCCCTTGGATTTGGAAATGGGAACCAGAGTTGGGAGAAACCCAACAGAAAATACCTTGCATCTTCAGGACCTTTTATACCAAGTTCTGGAAGAAAATGATGGCTCTTAACAAAGAAGGAAGCATGGAGGGCCAAGAAACCATTGATAATATCAAGACAAAGATTCATGAATATATTCTTCAGGAGGAACAAAATAAAACTCCTAGTCCATTTGAATATATTTCAAAGAAATTATATTTCCAAAAAGGACAAGCTTCGGATGAAGAAAAAGTGGCTTCTTATCTTAAGGAAGTAAAGAAAGATTTAATGAAAAATCTAAATTTTGATTCACAATCAAGTGCTTCTATGGATACATTATCCAACGATGAATACTGCCCAGCTGGTGAAGCCCAGAATCCTTATGAGGATATGTTTGAAAATCTGGATCAGGTTATTCAAAAATATTTGAATAAAGAAGGAAAAGGGAAAGAATAAATGGGGCCCTGCAAAAGTTGATATGTCAACCACCCTACAAATACCATTTGCGGAAAGAATATTCGCCCGTTGTTTTATGTGTCGTGGTTTTAATAAAGCTAACATGGTTTTAATAAAGTTGTACTTTGCTCATTCATAATGGAGCAAATAGTTTAGATTAGTTTTTAGTTCCGGTTTTCAGATCCGTGTTTTTTTCTATTTATAGGAGCGCTCATTGTTGCACTAGGCAGAGCGAAAATTACTGAGTTTGTAATTTTATTTCAGTTTGTAAACACTTTCAAAATTCTGAGTGAAATCAATTTTGCAATCTTGCAAGACTGGTGTCAAAAATTAATAAGTAAGTCATTTTATTCTCCAGTTCTTTAAGTTCATATTTTTGTATTCTATTGTGCCGCCTAATATGGCCGGCTAAATTTTATTGTGTTGAATAATATCATGTTATTACGATCGATGTTCATGGTGGATTATAAAAAAATAAAAAAAAATACCAGATCAAAAAATTTATTTCTGGGATGGTTAGAATTAAAATAAGCCGAGATTAGATTTAAAACCGAAGTCTGGTTTCGCCCGTTTGGTTGCCGTGATTTAGGCGTTTTCAGGGCTTACTACCATGACTGGTTAAGAATCATATCTCTAGCTTATTTAATCCTGTAAAACTACCATGTACAGTATAAGGTTTTTGATATGAGTTTTACAAATGATTTAATTTTATCACCTTTAATTCCGCCTTAATAAAAGATCCCTCTGTCATCGATTGCTTTATGAAAACTTTTCAAAAGAAGACAAAAAAAATTTTCAAGAAGAATTTTATAAAGATCTTTCTGAAAAGAATTTGAAAATATCTTTTGTTCCATGGTTTATAACCAAATATGTTGAAAATCATATCTCTGTTATTGAAAGAGAATACAGAATAACTCATAGTGGAGAAATTTTGAAAGCAAATTTTCCTCCTCCTTATTCCTTTTCTATAGAAAAAGGAGATGAGATCAGATTTTATAATGCATTTCAAAAATTATTTGAAAATAATACTCTGCCTATCACTTTGAAGCATATGAATAATATGGTTCAACAGCATAATTTTACTAATATGTATTTAATTGTTTTAGGAGAAAATATTTCTTCTTTAAGTAAAAGGGTTGAAAAACTCATCTCCGATATAAATAATTTAAAGATTCAGCGTAAGGATGAGAAACCCCAAGGAGAATCTAGTGGAATTATCCCGAGTGTGCAACCTCCTCTAGAAGTCAAGGATTTTAAATTAAAATCTATGACTGATCTAGAGAAAATTCTAGATGAAAAATTCAAAGGGCTCAGAATTAGTGCTCTTAATAAAGAATTTGTTGACAGTATGTCTGATAATGAAGGTTTTCATAATACTGTGAAAGATGAAGTTAATAAATTATCAAAATATGCTGATAAGCCTACTCAAAGGATGTATTATTATCCTAGACCGACTCCTCAAGATATCCTCCTTGAAGAGAATGAATATATGTTTAATAATTTGTACAATGGGAAAAATATTTATGAATGGAATATAGATGGATTTGCGGAAAGGCAAATTTATAATACTGTTTATAGGAGCGCTCATTGTTGCACTAGGCAGAGCGAAAATTACTGAGTTTGTAATTTTATTTCTGTTTGTAAACACTTTCAAAATTCTGAGTGAAATCAATTTTGCAATCTTGCAAGACTGGTGTCAAAAATTAATAAGTCATTTTATTCTCCAGTTCTTTAAGTTCATATTTTTGTATTCTATTGTGCCGCCTAATATGGCCGGCTAAATTTTATTGTGTTGAATAATATCATGTTATTACGATCGATGTTCATGGTGGATTAAAAAAAAAAAAAAAAACAGATCAAAAAATTTATTTCTGGGATGGTTAGAATTAAAATAAGCCGAGATTAAATTTAAAACCGAAGTCTGGTTTCGCCCGTTTGGTTGCCGTGATTTAGGCGTTTTCAGGGCTTACTACCATGACTGGTTAAGACTTAAGAATCATATCTCTAGCTTATTTAATCCTGTAAAACTACCATGTACAGTATAAGGTTTTTGATATGAGTTTTACAAATGATTTAATTTTATCACCTTTAATTCCGCCTTAATAAAAGATCCCTCTGTCATGGGTTTAAAAGCAACTTGAACTAATCTAATATGGATAAATTTGTAAATACCTCTATATTTATTGAGGTCTCTATTATAAGCAATTTAATAATCATTTCATCCTTATTAAGGGAAATAGTTTCTTCTGTAGTTTTAACCACATGTTTGAAACTTAGTCTATCAAAGGTTCCAAATTTATAAATAACAGTAGGATCTATTTTAGGAATAGTCCACTTATTAAGTAAATCAAAATTTTGAGGAATATCATATTCCTCTTCGATACTATTTTTAACAGTATCTCTGTTTCTAAACATATTCATCATATGCAGAATGGATGTGTTGAATAATACCCGAAATTAAGATCAATACCCATGGCTCTGATACCATGACAGAGGGATCTTTTATTAAGGCGGAATTAAAGGTGATAAAATTAAATCATTTGTAAAACTCATATCAAAAACCTTATACTGTACATGGTAGTTTTACAGGATTAAATAAGCTAGAGATATGATTTTTAACCAGTCATGGTAGTAAGCCCTGAAAACGCCTAAATCACGGCAACCAAACGGGCGAAACCAGACTTCGGTTTTAAATCTAATCTCGACTTATTTTAATTCTAACCATCCCAAAAATAAATTTTTTGATCTGGTATTTTTTTTTTTTTCAAAAAATTTATTTCTGGGATGGTTAGAATTAAAATAAGCCGAAATTAGATTTAAAACCGAAGTCTGGTTTCGCCCGTTTGGTTGCCGTGATTTAGGCGTTTTCAGGGCTTACTACCATGACTGGTTAAGAATCATATCTCTAGCTTATTTAATCCTGTAAAACTACCATGTACAGTATAAGGTTTTTGATATGAGTTTTACAAATGATTTAATTTTATCACCTTTAATTCCGCCTTAATAAAAGATCCCTCTGTCATGGGTTTAAAAGCAACTTGAACTAATCCAATATGGATAAATTTGTAAATACCTCTATATTTATTGAGGTCTCTATTATGAAGCAATTTAATAATCATTTCATCCTTATTAAGGGAAATAGTTTCTTCTGTAGTTTTAACCACATGTTTGAAACTTAGTCTATCAAAGGTTCCAAATTTATAAATAACAGTAGGATCTATTTTAGGAATAGTCCACTTATTAAGTAAATCAAAATTTTGAGGAATATCATATTCCTCTTCGATACTATTTTTAACAGTATCTCTGTTTCTAAACATATTCATCATATGCAGAATGGATGTGTTGAATAATACCCGAAATTAAGATCAATACCCATGGCTCTGATACCATGACAGAGGGATCTTTTATTAAGGCGGAATTAAAGGTGATAAAATTAAATCATTTGTAAAACTCATATCAAAAACCTTATACTGTACATGGTAGTTTTACAGGATTAAATAAGCTAGAGATATGATTTTTAACCAGTCATGGTAGTAAGCCCTGAAAACGCCTAAATCACGGCAACCAAACGGGCGAAACCAGACTTCGGTTTTAAATCTAATCTCGACTTATTTTAATTCTAACCATCCCAAAAATAAATTTTTTGACCTGGTATTTTTTTTTTTTTCAAAAAATTTATTTCTGGGATGGTTAGAATTAAAATAAGCCGAAATTAGATTTAAAACCGAAGTCTGGTTTCGCCCGTTTGGTTGCCGTGATTTAGGCGTTTTCAGGGCTTACTACCATGACTGGTTAAGAATCATATCTCTAGCTTATTTAATCCTGTAAAACTACCATGTACAGTATAAGGTTTTTGATATGAGTTTTACAAATGATTTAATTTTATCACCTTTAATTCCGCCTTAATAAAAGATCCCTCTGTCATGATATCATATTATATTTTCGACTCGGTCAACCATTTTTCGACCTGTTTGTAATATGTGCAGGCTCAAATGATAAGAAAGAATGGTCCTATGAGTCAATTAAAGGGGCGAATAATTTATGGATCCAACAAAATGACGAATAATAAATTTTGTAATTTTTGTGGCGAACTCAATAACGACACATTAGTAGCAGTAATGGTCATTACTCATTAGCAATCTACAATACCAACTCAAATACATTAGTAGCAGTAATACTACAGCTTCAAGCATATCTATTATACAGTTAATTATTCGTATACTATTACGATAAATTATAATTAATTAATGTTAATATAATATAAATTATAATTAACTGTATTATAATGATTTATAATAATACAGTTAATACTACTACTACTAATGGTCATCATTTAGTTATTATATTAACATTATTGAGTTATCGAAGTAGTAGCAATTTATAATAATGACACATTAGTAGCAGCAATGGTCATTCGTAAAATACATTAGTAGCAGTGATGACAAATGTTCGGGCACTTTTTATGCAAAAAATTTTAAAAATATATATGTTGTTCTATTTAAAATTTCGAAATAATTATTTAACCAATACAAAGTTAAAAAGAATTTTCCAAAGCGTTACATTCATGTATTATTCCATAGCAGTAAGGTATAAATTTAAATACGAAAAGTGACATTTGGTATAATTTATACGAAAAGTGACATGTTGTATAGATTTTTGTATCGTCCAATTTTAAACTTTTATTTCTTTTTTTTTTTTTTAACATTTTAAATATGTTTTTAAGGATAGTATTGTAATTTTTAATTAATAGCAAGGGTAAAATTGTAATATCATATTAAAATTAATTAGATGGGTTTAACCCATTAACAATCCATCTCAAATCCATTTTCAATTCAATTCAATCCATTAGTAACCCATTATTCTTCCAATCCACACTTGATCCAGTCCATAATTGATCCAATTTAAAACTTATTAAATCCAATCCAATCCAAAACAAATGGATTGGATTAAATCCATCGATTTCAATCCATATTGTCACCCCTAGCCCCTAGGTAAGACTCATATCAGAGCTAAATGAGCTTGTGTGATGCTCACCAAAATTGCCGTAACACTAAATTTGTAATTAGGTTCGAGTTGTCAAAGCAAAAAAGATCAAATTTGGATAGAGAGGTGACCTATAAAATAAAGATTAACACTTCATTGAATTAAGTCAATAAATGCTCAAAGTCGATTTTGTTGCAAGCTCAAACCATTAGACGACGAAATTTGCCATATTTTGGGAATTGGTGCAACTGACAATCTGGGTAAATACTTTGGAGTGCGTCTTTGCATGGGGCGAGCTCAAAGAGAGGTGTATGATCATGTTATAGAACGGGTCCAAAAAAACTCGCAAGCTGAAAGGTCACCCTTCTAAATATAGTAGGTTGCGCAACGCTTATCTAAGCCGTAATTAGCATTATTCCGATTTATCATATACATATGACGTGGTTCTCAAATCACTATGTGTAAAAACTAGACAAATTGAATTGTCGCTTTTTGTGATCAATTAGGGGTGTTCATTCGATAAAAAAATCGAACTTTCGGTTTGGTTAGTGAAAATACTAACTATATATCGAACTGAAAGACACAGTCACTTGCCAATTTGGAATTAACAAACAGAAACTAAAAAGCAATCATATTACACACAATGATAATAAAGATATGCAAGGAAAAAAATTTACTTTAATTATTCTCGAGAGTTATGGATTTATGTTTTATTTTAATTCATAATCTTTGGGTTTTGTTCATTGTTTATAATATGCTTATATTTTCGTAATAGATTTGTATATAAATTGAAAAAATATAAAAATAAAATTTAAAATATATTTTATTATTTATTATTGTTATATATTTAATATTATTTATAATATAATTACTATGTTCATGAGTTCAATTACAATTGATCCAATGGTTGAACCACTAATCCTTACTTCAATTAATTTTTAGATTTGCTTAACGGTTTGATTCTAAAAACATTGCGCTTCACCGAAGAACCGGACCTCTTGTGCAAAAATTCAAAGAAGATCAAAATATAACCTAAAACGGTGAAGCCGTGAAGGAAATGAAATTGAATAATTGAAGTAGGTTGTGACATTCAACAACCAGCGGCCCAGCCCAAAAACAAGGCCCAATTGTATGAATTGGGAAGTATCCGACAATATGAATGATTTTTAAAAATATTATTTTCTTGTATCGGTATCAAACATATTTATAAAAAAAAAATTTTAAAAGAAATTATATTATCCTATTCATATAATATCGTGTTTATATTTGTGCATTTTAAATTTTCATCCAAGAAAATTATATCATTGTATTTATATTATATCGTGTTTATATTTATGTATTATAAATTTTCATACTCGAATATTATATCTGTATCAATACAACGAAGATTTTCGCCCTTTCTGTGGAATATGTAATTTAATATTTCAACATATGAAATTTCTAACTTCATTTCCGTAGGGAAAATTATTTATTTGGAGAAAGATTATCTTCACAAAATTCACAGACAAAATGGCGAAATATGCGGAGTAGGAAGAAGACAAAAAAACTAATAACAATAACAATTATTAGTCAAATGAAGTATTATTAGTAATACCAACCTAGTTAATATAAATTGAACCTAGCCATTAAGATTATCTTATTTTCCCTTTAATTAGTAAAATATAATTATAAAAAATCTAAATTTGACCTAACATATCAATAATTAGAGGAATATATCCCTTGTATGCAACATAATCTACATTTAGATCCACACCATTTTTGTCAACATAACACTAACAAATTCCCTAATTTTTCAAACCTAATTAACTAATTATAATTAGATTAATTTCAATTATTCCCACAAGATGTGGCAATCATTATCGAACATGGGTGCCACCCCATAGTTGACACTTTAAACTCCTGAAAATTTTTAAAATAAATATTTAACTACTTTATTCTAACTTCTTTTATAAATACAACCAACGTTACACTATACTTAGCGGAAGAAACCAAAAACAAGAATGATGCACCGCAGCTACGGCGGCTTCGCCGTCGCCATTCTCCTCTGCCTCGCCGCGACCACCGTCTCCGCCGCCACCTACAAGGCGGCGAGCGAAATCCAGCAATTCATGGGCGTGCAGAACGCGGCCCGTGCGCGGCTGCGGCTACCGCCGCTGGTGTGGGACATGAAGATCGCGCGGTACGCGGCCGCGTACGCGAACCGGCGGCGTGTGGACTGCGCGCTGGAGCACTCGAACGGGCCGTACGGGGAGAACATCTTCTGGGGCAGCGGGAACCGGTGGACGGCGGCGCAGGCGGCGGTGGCGTGGGTGGATGAGCGGCGGGAGTACAACTACTGGTCGAACTCGTGCGCCTACGGGCAGGATTGTGGGCATTACACGCAGATTGTGTGGCGGGGGACGAAGAGGATTGGTTGCGCCAGGGCGGTTTGCTACGGCGGAAGAGGTGTTTTCATGATCTGTAACTATGATCCGCCGGGGAATTACATCGGAGAAAAGCCGTATTGAGTGTTGGTATTTTTTGTTTCTTTTTTTGGTGTTATTTCATTTTTGATACATTTGTTTTTGTGAAAAATAATGTTTACCAACAAGTCAACAACCAAATATATTGTTGTTGATCATA
Organism: Lantana camara; assembly: GCA_037501455.1. NCBI lineage: Eukaryota > Viridiplantae > Streptophyta > Magnoliopsida > Lamiales > Verbenaceae > Lantana > Lantana camara. The sequence continues at coordinate 16,407,377 of CM074859.1, forward strand.
TTCTTATTTTCACGTTTCTTGGGGAATGTGGGATTGTGACAATATGATCATTAATTTTAGAAGAAGATGGTGTGTGTTTGTTTTTGATATAATTTGTTGGTTCACTCGAATCGAATCTGGTAAAAAATTTTAATGTTATATCAAAATGTGTTCGTAGTTGAGAAATTATGGGATCACATCTTATTTACGAGCACTTTATTCATGCGAAAAATATCGTGTGGTATTGTAGTGTATGCTACTTAATTGAAAAAGGAGATTGTATTTGCATGGTAGATGGTATGTATTTGCATTTATATTTTACTAGAAAATTTTAATCCAAACAATTAAATCTAATCAATTATAGCGATAAAAATATTACAAATATAAAACATATCTTCTTGTTGTATTGATTTAGTCGAAAGGTTAATTTCAAAACACCGAAAAAAAGTGATCGATAGGTAGCTAGCCAATCGGCCATTTTCCTCGACTTGATTGGCTTTATCATATAGTTGATTAGATTACTTGATGGATTAGAATATATATATATAATTGAGTTGGTCAATAATTATTTGACGCGTTAAATAATCTTTGAATAACAAAGCCAGAATTGTTAGTCTCAATTCATACTAAGCCTTTGCTAATTCATACAAAATTTCAGTCTTATCACTGTCCAACGCTTTTTCTTCTTTATTTTTGAACTAGAAAATAATAACTGTAATTTATATGACTAGTTAATGGTAGGAAAAACATAAACATAATTTAATAAGAAAAATATAGGGAATATCATAAGAGCGTTTTTTGCCGCTCAATTTTTTTTTTTTTTTTTTTGAGTTGTTGTATTACAGTAGAGACGCTAGAATAGAGTATATATATCTTATAACTCATTTGCTCAATTGACAAGATCAAGATTTCAACGTCAAACTTGGATTGAGGTGTGTTGACTGCTCGTTATATCCGGGAATTATGAGTTTACTTGGGGTCACTCTTCTTGAATCTTTTCTAACTTATTGAACATTGGGAGGACACAATTGCAAATCTTTGTTCATTTCTCCTGTGATGGAGCTTAAATCTAGAGTTAAACTTGTCTCAAATCCATCATTAACAACGAGAATCCATGGGTTCTAAGTGAGTACAAGATTAGGATCAGCTACTTTGCAAGCTCATACATCAATATTATAATTAAGTTTATGGCTACCTAACTCTCAGCTCCGGCCGGCTACAACTGGCAATTCTAATACGAGGATTAATTAGCATATATAGACAAGACAACAATTTTTGTTCATATTTGATTTGGTTAAACTCATCTAACTATATGAATAAGTATATACGTGTTAATTGATTGAATATTTTCCCCCAAAACTCACAAAAATCAACAATAAACGTAAAATACTTGACTTTTTCGTTACGCTGACTTGATCGAATTAGGTTCAAGCTACAATTACACATTTTTTCTTAACTTACACAAATGAAATGGAGAAGTACAAAATACTCACCTTATAATTACATTAGTTTGATTGAATTAGATTCGAGTTATAATTAATCGCTTATGTATAGCATATATATATATGGATATATATTATGATTTTTGTATGATTGAAAAAGAGAGGTCATCCGCAATATCTTATGGCGTGATTGGAGTAGGAAAAACAAGTAATTAATCTGATTAATTATTGGCGCAAATTTGCTGTCAGAAAATTGAAGTCCAAATCTGGCAACCTGCAACTTTTGAAATGCTTAAAGTATTTTCAAATGCATGTAGCTTATTTACAAGACAACTTTGTACTTGCTTTTTGCTCGTTTTCTTTAACTACTCTAATTCAGCTTTTGAAAATTCTTTGTGGTGATAAAAAATTCTCACTTTACAAATATTGTTTTGATAAAAGAAAGAAACCAACATTCTAATTAAGAACCTCATCCTACTCGAGAAGTATTTTTAAATTATTATTTGGTTCGTCTCGGATCGTGAATCCAATGTATGAGTAATTTTCGTTTTAATTTACGGACATATTTATTTTCACAACATGTATGAGTAATTTTCGTTTTAACGGACGAATAAGGAATGCTTTACGGTCGATCTTAGACGGAAAAACAGAGAGAGAAATTCTAATTTTCATTTCTCAAAAAGTGGATATGTCGTATACAGCTGGCTAAGTTTTATAGCCCTAAATAATTAACATCAGTTAACTATCTACACGTGGCTCTTAAGCTAAACAACTAATTAACAAACTAATTTGTTAAACTAATTATGAAACTCAAATTGTTTCAAGGATGTTGATTAAGAATGATCTTATTGTCATGAATAAGAGAAATGGTCGTTAGCAAATCACACTCCACTCGTACCTTTACAAATTATCTAACCCACGCGACTGTAACCCCTTCTCACTTTACAAATGTGACTAATAATACAATTTATTACAGCTTAAATGATATTAGATTCGGGAAATGTACGAAAAATCCCCAATTAATGTGGACTCAATTTTTAGTTTGTTCCCCATTTTCAAAATTATTCTTGTTCACTCCCCAGATGAGATGCATAATTTGAGTTTGCTCCCCATTTTTCAGGGCACATACGACATATTGCGATTTAGTTACGACATAATGCGATTTAGTTACGTGATTCTTGAGTTTATATACATGTATAAAAACTCAAGAATCACGTAACTAAATCACATTATGTCGTAACTAAATCGCAATATGTCGTATGTGGTGTCCAAAATGGGGAGCAAACTCAAATTATGAGTCTCATCTGGGGAGTGAACAAACATAATTTTGAGAATGGAGAGCAAATTCAATTTTTTTCAACTCATGTGGAGTTTTCAAAGTATACCCCTATTAGATTCACTATTATATATTATTAGGACAAAATTGAAATGATAGTCTCATGATACATGCATTGTAAGATTTATGTATGTATTACAAATTTATATTTCTATTATGAGTTTCTTGTAATTAGAGTTTTACTGATCTCACCCTAAATATTATGATGCATTCGAAAAATACGATGATACAGACACTACACGATATGATGTAATGATATAAATTTTTTTATAAATTTATCATATGATATTGATAGGTTTCCATCACGATTCTAAACAATACAATAATATTTTTATAAGTTTCGGTACATTTTAACCTTTACTATTTACATTACAGGATTGGAAGAATAATAGTTGGTCATTTGAATCATTTTTTTGTACTTACCAAGCAAAAATATTAGTTATGACTTAACCTATGTTAATTCTACTCGATCTTCCGATCCATCTCACTAGAGGAGTTTGGAAAATTTTGCAACTTGCATGATATGAGCGCAAATGAGGTTCACATCCATCGATAATTCTTGATTATGATGTATGAATAAGGACATAATGACACAAATATGACATGACAAGAACATGATATAATTTTTTTTAATTTCTCGCGTAAGAAATATCCACGCAATACGACACTGTAAAATAATTTTTTTGAAGTGTTCGTGCATTAGAAATTCTCAATTATAAATATTGATAATCTGACATAAATGGATGGATACTGAAACCAAATAGTCTAATTCGTTAGAGATTTAAATTCAATATTTTAAATAGTGGAGATATTATCAATGTTTTTAATGATATCTCTTTCATTATTTTCTAAAAAAATATATCGTTTTATTTAACCTTTCAAATATTCAAATTAACATTCAATTACATATGAGTCCAAAATTTATAGACTAAAATAAGCCCACAAACCCACAAATAATGGGTGTTCTACAATATAGCCTATAGGGCCATTATTAATTCACAAGACTTAAATGAAATGGGCTATAATTATGTAATTTTTTTCTAAGAGGTGATGAGCAAGACTTAAATATAAAAAATGACAATACTTCAAATTTAATTATGGATTGAGAATGTTGAATTTTCTCCAAGGAAATTTATCTCATTCTTTTATTTTTTCTGCTGATCATAGCTAAATCACATAATTTTTTTATTATTCTCAATGCACCCGCACTCAATTCTCCGTGTTGATAAATTAGTGTGTTTCTCGGTGTAAAACGACTTAAAATTTATTCATTCACGCATTTAAAAATATGAATGTAAAATTTAATTTTTTGATTTAACATATGATTGTTGTAAAATTATAGTATAATATAATTAAATTATTTTTATCAATAGTTAAATAAAATCAAACTTTTTGTATAGAAACTATATATGCTGGACAATTTTTATCAAGAATATTAAAGAAAATTGACAGAATTTATATTTAAGAAAATAACCGTACAATTATTAATAAAATAATTTAAAGCAAAATTAATTACCTAACATTATTTTTCAAAATTTATTTCAATCGTATATAAAATAAAGTTATATTCTATATAAAATTATTTAAATTAATTTTTTTATTAGATGCTATAAAGCACTCAAACACTCAATTTTTTTAAAGAATTTGCTCCGGCACATACGCACTCGCTCCCGCATCGGCATTATGTAACCAGAATCATACAACAGTACACATAAAAGATTGGATTCTTTTTTCTAATATCTCCATCATAAGCCACACTAAATCTTTGATGCAAGTGAACACACAACTTTTACAAAAATTACAAATACCCCCAAGGAAAAGTAGGTAGATCAAACGACTAACAAGCTCTGAGCTTCTTTGGTAGTTACACTATTTCACAAATTGTGGTTAGCAACACGGGGTCAACCACCAGACCCCCAACCCTATAGTAGAGGAGTACCACAACTTTTTAAGTACCATCACTTCTTCACATTTCCATTACTTTCAACTCTGCACATTTCAACTTCCTTGAGTCATCAACATGGTTTTCAAACTGCATATTGCCGTTCTAGCATTCCCTTTCGGCACGCACGCCGCTCCTCTATACGGTCTCGTGCGGAGGCTAGCCGCCTCCGCACCAGATGCCGTCTTCTCCTTTTTCAACAGTGTGGTTTCTAACACCACACTTTCGCACGCGCATTTACTGAATATGAATGAGAACGTAAGGATACACAATGTCTGGGATGGGACCCCGGAGGGCTTCTCCGGGAGCCATTTTGAGGCCATCGGACTGTTCCTTAACGCCTCGCCGGGTAATTTTGAGAAGGCCATCGACGAGGCGGAAAGGGAACATGGATTGAAGATTTGTAGCTTGATTAGTGATGCATTTTTGTGGTTTGCTTGCGATTTGGCTGAGAAAAGAGGGATTCCATGGGTGCCCTTCTGGACTGCAGCTTCGTGTTCTCTTTCTGCGCATGTTTACACAGATGAAATTGTGAAAGCAATCAAATCAAAAGGTAATTAATCAATTCTCAAAACTACATTTTCTTGAAAATCTTCAATTATACCATCATTTCCCGATCACACGCAACTTCTTTTCTTTTCCTTCTCACATGACATGTTTCATCGATCCCAAAATTGCAGAAAGTACAGGAGAAGGGGAACAACAGATCATCTCATTCATTCCAGGATTGCCAAAGCTGCAGTCATCCGATCTTCCTCCAGAAATTTTCCTGGACAAGAATCCAACCCCACTCGCTGTAACAATCAACAACATGGTCGAAAAGCTTCCAAGATCCACCGCAATCGTCCTGAATTCCTTCGAAGAAATCGACCCCATCATCACAGACGACCTCAAATCAAAATTCAAGAATTTCCTCAACCTGGGCCCGTCAATCCTCGCAGCCCCCACCCCACCCGCCCCCGAGGACAAAACAGGGTGCATTTCATGGCTTGAATCCCAATCCAGGCCCAAATCAGTAATCTACATCAGTTTCGGCACAGTAATCACTCCTCCAGAAAACGAGCTTTCAGCATTATCTCAGGCCCTGGAAGCCTGTCGGCTCCCATTTCTCTGGTCCCTGAAGGCGAAAGAATCATTACCAGAAGGGTTCCTTCAGAGCACAAGTGAATTCGGGAAAATCGTGCCCTGGGCCCCACAATTGCAGGTTCTTGGTCATAGAAATGTCGGGGTTTTCGTGACGCACTGCGGTTGGAACTCGATTCTGGAAAGCGTATGCAGCGCCGTGCCCATGATTTGCAGGCCGTTTTTTGGTGATCAGAAAGTGAACAGCAGGATGGTGGAGGAATGTTGGAGGATTGGATTGAGAGTTAAGGGAGGTGTTCTTGGTAGGGAAGAGATGATTGAAGCTTTGCGTAGTGTGATGATGAGTGAGGAAGGGAAGGTGATGAGGAACAGTGTTGGTAGGCTGAGAGAGAAAGCTGTTGATGCTGTTAAATTGGAGGGGAGTTCGGATAAGAATTTTAGAAAATTGTTGGAAATAATTTGTGGGAAGTGGTTTCACTAAAAAGATTAGTGTATTAGTTACTGTTATGACTTATGATTATGGAATTATGTTGGTTTTAACCTATTATATTGCATATGTATGTAATGCTCCTAGTTTGCTAAATATGTTCATTTTGTTTAATACAAAATTTTGATTTAACCTAGGACCGAGTTAGAATTTTCGTAATAATGAGTTATAAAATTAAATAATTAATTGGAGAACTTTTAGAGTGGTGGGACCGTAGAGGGTCAAAAGTTGGAATTTTTAATTTAATTTAAGTTCATTATATTTAGCATCTTTTGAGTTTCAAATATTATAATCGGACCTTGTTAGTTATTTTGGCTCTTCTAAAAATTATAAATTATAGATGGTGGTATACATAATTATTGTAATTGTATTCCAATGTTTAAAAGTTTTCCAATTAATTATATAACTCATTATTAAATTAAAGGGTTAATTATATTTAGCATTTTTTGAAGTTTTGAATATTATAATTGGACCTCCAATAATCATTTTATTACATTTTGGCTCCTGTTAGTCATTTAGGGTGATATAATAGAGAACTTGAATTATTTGTTTTACCCATGCCTTAAATTTAGAGTAAATTTGCTATAAAAAAAATTATCTGTTAAAAAAGGGTAAAATGAAAAATTCAATAACGACGCCTTAAATTTATAGGAAAACTAATCCGATATGATTTATAATTTTTAAAAAGGATCAAAATATGATAAAAATGACTAATAGAAATCCTATTATACTATTTGAAAGTTCCCTAAATGTAATTAATCCAGCTTTAATATAGTAATGAGTTATATAATTAATTGGAAAACTTTTAACCATTGGAATACAATAGAATAGTTATGTATACTACAAACAAAAGATTGCATCATTGCAAGTTGCAACCATCATCTTGGTAGAATCAAGAATGTTAGTTGTTGTTCTAGTCTCTACTCAGTACTCACCATTCAAGATTCAACTCAAGCAAGTCAAACAATCCAGGCCCTGTTGGGTTCTTAGGTCTATATGTCAATGGGCCTAAGGTCTACATAATTAATGGCCAGTTATTAACTTACTATTTAAACAAGAAATGAAGAAAGGATTAGTACCATTGTACCACTGACCTTCAATTTTATCTATGATTTATTTTAGAATAAAATTCCAATATATAATGTTGAATTACCATATCTAATACAGGATATTAAACTATAAAAGGTTTATCCTTCTTAGACTTTAGTTTGGGAATCCCTTTTACCAATTCTTTCTTGGTCAGTTTTGAAATAAGTTTTATATTGACATGACCAAGTCTGGAATCTTCTTTAACAACTAAATACTCAACAGTGGCAGGATTCCTGCCACTGATTATTTTGGATTAAAAATTAATTATTTTTAATAATTAAATATATTTATATATATAAATTAGTACATATATATATAATATTATATATAAATTAAGTATTTTATATATAAAAATTAATATATATATTTTTTTAATTAAATATATAGGCTCGCGAGCCACGAGATTGAAACAAAAGGTCTTGGGTTCGAGCTCGACTCGGCTCAGCTCATCAAGCTCACGAGCCGGTTTGGCTTGTTTACATCCCTAGGCAGGATCATTGTAACTGATGCCATTGAGTTCACCTCCACAGAACTCAACTGTTACACTCACTTGTTCAACGCTATACTTCGATTCTACCCTTCGAACAGGAACATCGGCTCTTAAACCTCAATAAGAGTTTGTCTAATTAGTTCACACCACAAGGCAAAGTCATTGCATCACACAAAAATACTTTGCTACTAAAATAGTTAATAATTAGGATACAAATAATGACTCAATTGGAACAACTCCATAGACCACTGTTTTTCTTTTGGGGTTTTCTGCAAACTAGTTCCCAAGTATAATGGGATTTCAATGAAAACTTTTTTCCGGAAACGCACCTTAACCAGAAATGACGTATAATGCAATTTCATGTCACCGTTACTTGGCCTTCTTCCCTTTTGCTTCTTTGAAAGGCATGAAGGTTTTGCCACCCATGTAACCTCTTAAAACCTCGGGTATTTCGACACCATCCTCCTTCTGGTAGTTCTCGAGGATGCAGCACATTGTTCTCTCAGTTGCCGTGAGAGTAGAGTTCAACATGTGAACATATTCCTTAGCCTTATCGTTACTCTGCAATGACATATCATAATAAATGTGTTAAAAATGGATTTTGATCGAAATCAGAATCACCAGAATCTGAAGGGGTGTCCGAAGGAGCTTTTGCTTTTGGAAATGCTAAAATTTGTAAAGAGTATGACAGTAAAAGTTGAGAAAAGATTCTATTTCTCTGAAAAGACTTCGAATTATCTACGAAAACCACCTAGAACGTGAAGCTGAAGTGTGCTTTCAGAGAAATTTGGATCCGGATTTTTAAATTATTGGGATACTTAATTCTACGTTTCACATGCTTATTTCAACTAACAAATATTTGTAATCAAATATGATCCATCGAATTTTCTAATCAATCAAACATTCTAATATTAGGATCACATTCAGATCAAACCCCTAATACTCATAACAACCTCACTAGGTTTATTGATGTTTTTTACCCCAAACTGTGGTCCGATGCCTCCACCCTCTAACATTAATATCAATGTGTAAGCATAGTTGTTAAAGGCGAGGGTGAGAGGCGCAGCCTCATCACTTCTCAGTGGGGGTCGGGCGAGGCGATGTAGAAAAGGCGCTCGCCTTCAGCCGCCTTGGTCGCCTTTCGCCTTTTTCTCAGGCGCGCCTCAAGCGCGCTTCTCCTTCATATGAGAGAAATCTCATCTTTTCTTAGGTTTTTTTGAACGTAGAATACATGGGCTTTTTGAGACTATGAAAATACCTCGTTTGGGCCTATTTTAAGTTTAAATACTAAACTTAAAACTACATAAAAGGTTTAACAGATGGAAGTTAAAAACCCTAGAAATTGTAAAAAAATGAAGAACACCACTGCCACCATTATATTACTGCCGGCAGTCACTGCTAGATGGCGCCGGCAAAGACAGTTACAATCTTAGAACATTATTTTAGTTAATATGAACACTTATCTGAGGAAACAGAGCTGAATTTATCATTTATACTAAGTTTTTTTGTATTATCACTGCATTATATATATTTTTTAATATTTTTCTTTATTTATCGCCTTTTTGCCGCCCGCCTCTCGCCTTGAAAATACACCCCTCGCCCGCCCCTCGCCTTTAACAACTATGTGCGTAAGATGACAAAACATGCAGCAAGAAACTCAGAAAGGGGAAAAAAACATAAAAACTAGTGCGTACTTTTTTTTGGCCGTATCGAATTTCTAATCTTCTTGACTGATAGTCAGTGCAGTTTGAGCAGGAAACGAGCTCTCTATATGCCTTTGATGCAGGAAACCATCCTTCCAAGTCATACTTCTTTGCAGCGGCATCATTCAGTGCACCAGACACAATAGCAACTACTTGATATGGAATCTTCAGCTGAGAAATAACTTCACAAACTTCAATATAACTTCACAAACTTCACAAATATATTATTCAAAGTAGAAAAAACATACCAGCTTGTAAAAATCCTCGGAGTTTTTGAGCATCTCTTCGTGCATCTGCCAGGAATCATTTACATTGGGACTGGTTATACAGAACTGCTCCACCTTCTCAAACTGATGAACACGAAATATTCCCAGAGTATCTCGACCGTGTGAACCTGCTTCTTTACGAAAGCAGGAAGAATATCCAGCATACCTGACGGAATATCTCGACTGTGTCATTTTTGTTTTTTGAAATAAGAAAATGAGGAAGGAAAAGGGAAAGGGAAAGGGGAAAAAAGGGCAAACGACCGTATAGTCCCTTTCATGTATTGGTATAGAGTTACTTTGATCTCTAATCCTCAAATCAGAAGTTTTTAGTGCCCGGTCGTATAAATTTGGTTGCAAGTGGATGATGCATTTTTGGCGGAAAATACACTTGATTATGGAATGGACATATTTAACGATCTAAAACGTCAAGGCAGAATTTGTCATAAAGTTTGTAATTAAAGTTTATACCCTTAAAGTCTTCACGTGTCGATTTGAATTTTTGCTGAAGATTGCTTCTAGGGGCTGAATTGCAACTACACTATAAGACTAAAAACTTCAGATTTGAAGATCAAGAGCCAAAGCGATCATAACTAAAATTGAAAGGACTATTAGACACATTACCCAAAAACCCGGGAAAAAAAAAAAAAAAAGAAAAGCAAGGAAACAAAGAAAAGGCAGGAACTATTTGGTGGAGCTTGCTTTGCATAATCCCATTTCCCATACCTCAAAGGCAGTTGAGTAGGATGAATCCAATCATCTATATGATATGCGCAAAGTGGCTGCTCAGCTGTAGCAATCAGATATTTGTCATCTCCCTCTCCAGTAACCTTTTAAAACACCAACAAGACAAGAATAATCCAAAAAATTAAAATTAAAATTAAAACAAATAAATAAATAAATTACAAGCCAAGAACATTTTTTATTTGATGTATGCATAAGTACAAAGCACAAAGGCAATACTATGCATCTGCAATGAAAAATATGGCACATATACATATGCATCCTCAATGGAATAGCGATACTGTTACACAAGAAATATATACTTCTTTTTTGAGAAACAAAAGCATGGTAGCTTTCATACACAGTCTTTATTACTGCACTAGATATTACCTTGTAAAGTTCTTCATCGAATTGAGCCAACTGAGCACATTTAGCCATAATGTCTTTCCTCATGAAAAAAGGAGTTTGTAGTGCAGTAAACTCTCTCTTCTCCAAAAAATCAAGAGCAAAGTTTATTAGAGCTTGATTAAGTCTTACTCCATCGCCTTTCAGATAATAACCTCTGCCTCCCGCTACATTTGCACCTAAAACATTCGTAATTACTTTAGATTAGCAAACTAACTACTACATACATATTATATCAACTTAGCTCCTATATCTTATGTTATCAGTGTGCAAGTGTTGGCATGAATAAAATCTAAACAGTTCTCATTTCAAAAAAAAAATCTAAAAACTTATGAGATGTTCTAGGAACTTATAAGTCGCAGTGGTGTCCAACAATAACTAAATAGGAGAGCTCATAAATTCCTTTTAGAGAATCAATAACCAAATTGATGCTGTGTAGATAAACAACAAACAAAACTGAAAATTAATTAAAGAGATTCATAGACAAATCAAGATAATATAAACATGAAATTGAACTTATAAAGTGTTTATGTAAATTGAGCACCTTTCTTTATATCTGCAATTCCAAGAAGCTCAACAAGATCCACATGATTCTTAAGCTTTGGTTCAGTCCGTTTCTCTCCCCATGACCGAATAACAGCATTGTTAGCCTATAAAAAGTCTCAATTATTTATAAACAAAACATTTACTCACTGGATCATATAAATTTTATAGAGTACAGATTAAGATAACTTCAAACAACCTCATCATTATCAACAGGGACTGAATCATGGACGAGGTTTCCAATAACTGCCAATCTGGACTGAACTGCAGCCAGAGCCTCCTGAACCTCTGCTTCCTTTTTTACAGTTAGTTCTCTGTTTTCCTCTGTGCTTGCAATCATACCACTTGCATCTCCTCCCGACTTTGAAAAACCAAAGGGTCAGAATGATGTGTGCATATATAGCACATATGCAAGTTCAGATGAATATTTGAAATGTCTCGATTGGTAAGAGAAATAATCACAAAATTGTTGTTAAATGCTGTAGTTTAAAAGCATGCAGTATGACTTTAAACTCGTAGTGGGTTGTCAAATTAAACCAACAAGGTTATGTGAACCATCATTAAATCCCTTTTAATTTTAAGGATGCCACAATACTAAAAAACCAAATTGAGCGCTATATATATATACATATGTATATGGCTTACAATTTTCAGGCGGGCAATCTCTTTGCTTATCTTATTTTTATCCGTTCTCAAACCATCCAACTCAAACTGGCCTGCGAACATATCACCTCAAAACTTTACACACCCACAAAAGAAAGAACAACATTAAGACAGAAAATTAGAAAAAATAAAGTGATAAGACAATTACGTTGCCTCCAAACTTTGTCAAGCTCAATGACCTCATTCACAAGATCAACATTGGCAAAACGCCGGCGCTGAGACTCCCTAATCTTTTCGGGATTGCCCCCTTTCTCTTCACGAAAGAGATTAATGTCCAACATATTATATTATTTCTCTATTTAGCTCCTTTCCCCTGCAATTTTGACATATTTAATCATAGTCGAGGATAACAGTGACAGGTGAACGAAAATGCACAGCAAATTGCAAAATGCACGACTGGCAATAAATTCACTCACATAAAACATCACCAGCTCTATATAATATTTTTCTAATTACAAGACCAAAATCCAAATAGAAGTGAAAGCAATAAACCTCAAGAACTCACACAAAGAACATTAGACAAAAATCAAGTGCAGTACATAAACAACTTATAGTACCCTCAAAAGCTAGTTGTTAAGGGGAGGGTTGTCCATTATACATCGATGTGGCATATTTGACACACACCCCTCACGCCCAGAGCCGCGGAAGACATGCGGGACACGTGAAGTTTGCAGCCAGTGAAGAGACAAGTTTAGAATTGAACTTGCTGTGATACTATGATGAATAATGTGCTAGGCCTAACTCACCATCAAAAGCTAGCTCGTGAGGGGGGTTGTCAAGCCATTATATATTGAATGGCGAGTGTTGCCCAGCCATTATATATTGAATGACACATCTTAGAAGATTCAATGTGGGATATTTTGAAGTTGATGGGTTTCCGTTTTCTGAAGATTCAATTAGAAACTCCAACAAACAATATATGAACAAACGACTCAAATTCATTAATAGTCACCAATTCTTACCCCCTGAATCAATAGTCCCAAACCATTAATCACAAACAACTCAAATTCACACAAAAGCAGAATGAAGAAAGAAATCACACAAACGCAAAATGAACAAACAAATGGAAAAATATGCGACTCACACAAATTCAAGAAAAGTAAACCTATGCACGTCCAGCCATTCAATTTCCCTAACAAAATAAAAAATAAAGAAAAAGGATAAACCTTGGAAAAATTTCTTGGACTCCCTCTGTTGACACTCTGTTGCGCTGCGGCTGAACTAGGCGAGAGATGGAGGCGTCGTGGGCAGTGGCGCGAGGGCGGGAGAGAGGAGGTGATGGCGTCAGGCGTGGTGGCGGGTGGTGGAGAGGTGGTGGCCGCGTGGGGTGGCTGCGACTGCTGAATTTGGGGAAAACAAAATTGTGTAGGGTTTTTGTTTTTACATTTAAAGTTACGGACAATTCCTCAAAAATCCCTGTAAGCTGAATTTCCTTGTCACTTCCTAATTTTGAAAAAGTTTCTGTTCACTCCCCAATTGAAAAACAAAATTTCTTTTCACTCCCCAAGGTTGTATAATAATTCAGGAATTACGTACATTTTTTAGGGAATTGCGTATAAAAATCCCGGAATCTCATATATACGAGATTCCGGGATTTTTATACGCAATTCCCTAAAAAATATACGCAATTCCTAAAGACAATGTACGAACCTGTACTATTTGTAAGGATCTAAAAGGAATTTTGTTTTTCAATTGGGGATTGAATAGAAATTTTTTCAAAATTAGGGACCTAAAAGGAATTTTTTTAACTTTTTGGTACTATTCAAAGATTTTCCCTTAAAGTTATTATCGAATTGTTTTTTAAATTATTCTAACTTTAGTTTTTCAATTTTTAAATTAAGGTATGCCCCTAACGGATATTTAGTCCATTAATTAACCTAAACTGTAACAAATGAGGGTTTTTTTTTTGGAAAAAAAAAAAAAACTCTAAAAAATGAGGTTGTTTGTAATTTTTATAACTCATGATGGTTAGAGTTTGTAATATTTCTATTTAAACGGTATGAATTATAATTATGTAATTTTGTAGGATAGATACAAAATATATATATCGCAAGACTTTGACCCAAGCCCGAACTATTTCGAGCCGATTCAATTTGTTTGCAGTCTTAGTTCAAACTTGTAAAATTCTAAATCCGCCCGAAATGTTTTTCCAAATATTTTTTTTTTTTTTTTTTGGTGCACAAAATTTTAGGTTGAGGGGATGGCGCCTCAATCAAAGGCAGAGAATGTCTCAAGGCTCTGTCAGCACCTATAAAGGTTCTTATATATACCTCACCCGCGACCTTGTCAGGATCAAACCCCGTCATACTCCACTTGGCCAACCCCATGGGTTGTTTTTCCAAATATATAATTACATACAACAAAATTAAAACCATTGTTTCAAAATTTTAAGAGTTGTCATCATTGAAGTTGTTGTTCCTTAATTCGTTATAAATATGCTATAAACAAAAATAATTGTTTCAGAATTTGATCGTAAGAGGTTGTTATTCATTGCAAACCGTTAAATTTACTATATATGCTCAAATAACGATTTGCACTTCATTATTTATTACTTATTATAGTTAACAATCAGTAATGCATGAATCAATAGGGGTTGGTCCAAGTGGTTAATGTGTTCATTCTCCAATATAAGGTCCTAAATTCGAATCTCGTTTGTGTGTGCGTATGTTAAAAAAATAAATAAATAAGTAATACATGAGTAATAACTAATAATATATACTTAAATACGATAATGTTTGTGTAAATATATTTAAAAGAGAATTTTTTTTTGTCATCCGTACTTTGGTCATTTTTGCAGTTTACCATCTCGAATAACTTTCATTGCAAATCGCCATCTAAATTTTTGTTTTGGTGGTTTTGGCAAAAAAACTTGATACGTGTCATGTATAGAAATGCGTCACGTCAGTTGTATTTTCACCAAAACCACAAAAAAAAAAAAAAAGTCTAGATGACGGTTTGTTACAAATACAAAGTTCACATGGCGGGTTGCAATGAAACTTGTCCGAGATGGTAAATTACAAAAACGCACAAAGTTCGGATGACAATTTTTTTTTTTTTTTTCTCTATTTAGAATCATACACAAACTTTGTCAAGCTCAATGATTTCATTCACAAGATCAACATTGGCATAATGCCAACTCTACGATTTACTAACTTCTTTGAGATAGCCCATTTCTCTTCATAAGAGAGATCAATGTCCAACCTATTAAATCATCTACAAGGGTTGATTCAGGTGGTTAATGGGTTCATTCTCTAAGACAAAGTTTTTTATTCGAATCTCGTTTGAATGTACTTGGATGGAAAAAAAAAAAAAAGTCAAACATATTAAATTATTTCCCTCTGTAAAAATGCACAACCGACAATAAATTCACTATTATAAAATACCACAATCACTTTACAGTATTTTGCTAAATTTCAAGACCAAAATCCAAATAGAAGCAAAAGCTAATAAACCTCAAGAAAACGGAAACTCGTGTTGGATTAACTTCATCTATGTAAAACCTTAATAAAACCACACCCATATCTGAAATTCCACATAAAGACCATTACATCAATTAGATTAAGTGCAAAACATAATTCACAAACAACTTATAGTATACGATCTCAAGAAATACAAAAACATTCATGACACACATCAGAAGATTTACCAGAATCTAAACAATTGCAACCCATATGTTTTATAAGTAGCAACATAGATACTCCATGTTTATTCCTACGGATGGCAAACGGGCCGGGTCCATCGGGTTTGGACCTGGATCCGACCCGTGAGACCCGCATAAGACCCGTCCCATCGGGTCCCGGGTTGGGTCTGGACTCGAAAAAACAGACCCGGGAATATCCGGGCCCTTAACGGGACTGGACCCGGACCCACCCTAGACCCTGATCTTTAAATTTTAAAAAAAAAAACAAAAAACGCAGTTACCTTCAGGCTTCCACGTGATTATGTCCCAATTCAATTTTAATTAAATAAGTTGTAACTTGTTAGCAGATGCTAGCTGCTAAACTTACAGTCCCAAAACAAATTACAGTTTCCATTCATTTTTACATTGCTTTTATCATTCTATAATTAATTAGATTTAATTAATTTTCAACTAATGTACCCTTTCTAAAAACGGGTAATGTGGGATAAATCCCCAATTGGGCATCATATTTTTACTTAACTTCACATTTTGGCAAAATATCGTATGATTTTCACATAATGTCGTACTTAAAATACCTCTCAAAATATGTTGTATAATTTTTACAAAATGTAGTACTAAAACGTTCTAATACCGTATTTATATCCTATTATATTGTATAGTTGAATGGAGAGTAAAGTAAAAATATTTCAAATTAATGGAGAGTTATTTCAAACTGTCCTTCTAAAAATGGATATTCAAAAACCAATGTGACTTTGGTAATTGTTAACACCGAGCAAACTTTAAAAAGTCGGTTGCCAAATTATTAATTCACCAAATATACATATGTACAAGAAATGAGGTTTTTTATATATGAAATACGAAATTAATAATTCTAACTCATACTTATATTAATACTAGTTGTAAAATAAAAAATATAAATCTATTGAGCTGGCATTGAGAGTAAGTATACTAATTGAAAGTTGAAATTAGTATGTCGTTTTTTTATAGTATATTTTAATTGTCAATCACATCATAAATTAAAATTAGCATTGAGAGACACTTTATCTCTGACCGTACACCAATGTTTTCAAAACCGGACCGGAGGGTGAACCGGTGGGCTTACTGGTTACCGGTTCAATCGGTTCGATCGATTGAACCACCGGTCGAACCGGTATGACGTTATAAATAATTAATTAATATTTTATTAAATATATACTTATATTATAATATTTCTACATATAATATCTTTTAAAATCCTAATATTTATATAAAAATTTTGATTTTTCTAAATAATTTCATATTATATAATCATATTACAGATTTTAAAAAAGGGAAATACATTTTTATTTTATACGTTTATAAAAGGAAAAAAAAATAAAAGGGTATACAAAAATAAAATCTAGCAGCCGCCCACTTCATTTCTCAAAAATCAAAACCTAATTCCTATTCAATTCTCCAAGTTTAGCCGCCCTTCCACTTCAATTTTTTCCTTTTGTTTCCATTTCTCTGCAAATAGTCAAGTAGTAAAATACCAATTGAATATGCAGCAATGAAGAACAACTTATGGCCTCTGCCCTCTTGAGCTCACATTTTCAACTGAGTCCCTCCGGCAACAGCAGCAACTACGCATAATCCGGTGACTACGATTCGGCTCATCTCTCTTTTCCATCTCCTTCTCTTTTTCTATTTTTACAAATCGTTGTTCACATACATAAGGGGTGACGATTACCGAAAAACGGAGGTTGATGGTCGGCGTAAACATGGAGATGGCGAACTATGCGCGTGTTTTTTTCTAGGACCGGCGATCCGGTCCAGTTATTAGGGCGTGAGCCGCCAGTTAACCGGCCGGTTATGCTGGTCCATAACTGGTCTGAATCCTAGCGGTTTTAGGGGGTCTACCGGACCGGACAAGCTGCCGGTCATCGATTAAACCGGCCGGTCCGGTCCGATTTTCAAAACACTGACGTACACGTGTCCATCCATGTATAACGTGACCATCATCGCAGACCAACTTAGGAACTGTCTATAAAATTAGTGATAATTATATCTACATAGAAGACACATACAACCAACGCTTTACTTTTGACTTCTCATAATACTTAATTGTGCCTAGAATGTACTTTAGTGTACATATATTTTCAATCAGACATTCATGTACATGGGGTTCCCCAAATTACTTAAATATCCGTCCCAAAACATTATAAAAACGGGTTAAATGTATCAAAAATGAGTTAAGCGGATCAAAAATTGATTAATCAGGTAAACAACGGGTTAAATGGACAAAAAATTGATATACGGGTCTCACGGGTCTGGATCCGGACCCGGGTCCAACAGATCCAATATTAGACCCATTGGGTCTGGATCGGATCTGGACCCGCCGGGTATAGGCCCATCACGAGACGGGTCCGAACCTGCCGGGTCTGGCCCAGACCCGCCCATTGCCATCCCTATTCCACAAAACATTTGTATATTTCTAGTAATTAAAGATTCTTCTGAAAGCTAGACGGTTGAATCAAACTCTAGTAACACATTATCTAACAGAGTTAGAGAGCACGAAACGGTTTTGGATCTTCTATTTTATATTTGTATTTCATTTCTTATTTCGCTCATATGCACGTGCCACAGTGTATAAAGAACGAAATTCCTGGCAACAAACATGGGCCAAGAAATGGGTAGTCATAGACTCATGGTGGGCCAAGAAATATTAGTCCTATTTTAAACGGGACTATATTTTTTAATAAGGAATGGTTGGTTGTGGGCCTCGAGAATAGTTTTTTTTGGTAGTAAGCATCAAGTGCCACTGGGCCTAATTATGTTCTTCCAAAAGGAGGATCTCCTTATTTAATTCAAAAGAAGTAATTAGGTTTTTAGTCACAATCACATGATGTTACCTCAATTTTGGGAGGATTTTTCCATTCTTCTCAAAATATTTATTATTAAATTAGGCTCGAGACACTAAGGTTTTAATTAAGATATTTAAAGTCTTGTACTACTCAGTGAACTAGAACTAGATTTTTTTTTGAAGGTAACACCACATTAAACATGTAAGTCAGATAAACAAAAGACACAGCGTGAGTCTGGATGTCTAAAGCATTTATGTCGAGTGAAGCCACATTCTTAATTAATGAGTGAGCTACATAGTTATTCTTTCTCTAATCAAAATGACTAAAAGAAGCTTGAATATAAAAAATGAAGTTGCCAATATCCGAAAGATCTTCGTCTGATTAGCAAATTCTATTGATCACATTAAGGCAATCCCCTCAATTAAAATATGTCGTCAGTTGCTCCCTAGCATGATAGCAGCTAGGGCCGCAGATACCTCTGCTACTTCCGGATGCAGTTGAAGGCGTTTCTGATTCTCCCACCAACAAAATTACCATCAAAGTCACGCGCCACCACACTTACACCATCCTCATTGTTCGTTGTTACTTAAAAAATGAGAGCTGAAAGAGTACAACGAATTAGAAACACTACTAAGGATGATTCTGATTTTGGCAAAATTGGGGAAAGTTGTAAGAATTTTCCATTCAAACTTTTTTTATTTAAAATAGTTTTCTTTTTAAAGGTGAACTTCTTTGTATTTCTAATTGTTTTTTAAGGCAAATAATTATTTTGGAAGCACATAATGCGGTCTTGTTGAACATTTTGGGATAGACAAAACTCTTGACCTTGTTCAAGAAATTTCTACTTATCTTGAATGGATAGAGATATCAAACGATATACTAAAAGGTGTCGAATTTGCCACATTGCTAACAGTCATGGATAAAATACTGATTTGTACACTCCATTACTAGTTTCAATAACCCCTTGACAAGATGTAAGTATGGACTTCGTGGTTAGGTTGCCCCACACTTAAAGAAATAAAGATTCGGTAATGGTGGTTGTAAATCGATTCTAAAAAATTGCACATTTTATTTCTTGTACTGAAACTTTGGATGCCAAAAATACTATTGAACATTATTTTAAAGAAATTGTGAGAATGCATGCTATTCTAAAAAAAATCACATCAGATCGAGACTCAAAATTCATGAGTCATTTTTGGCGTACACTTGGGAAAAAACTTGCAATGAAACTCCAATGTAATTCTTCTCACCACCCACAAATCAATGGGCAAACCGAGCTTGTGGGTAGAACATTGGGAAATCTTTTAAGAAGTCTTGTTGGTAAAAGTATTCGTCAATGAGATAAGGCTTTGGCACAAACAGAATTTGCTTATAATCGATCTTCTAGTTAAATTATTGGGAAAAGTCCTTTCAAAATTGTTTATGGAATTAATCCAACAATACCATTGGATTTGGTTCCCATATCCCAACTACTTATCAATTAGTAGTGATAGAGATGAGCATGCTAAATACATCAAGAAACTGCATGAACAAGTTCGTCAAGAAATTGTCAAGCACAATACAAAGTATGAAAAAATTACTGACAGGCATCGAAAGCCATCAACTTTCAAGGAAGGTGACTTGGTTTGGATTCATTTTCGCAAGGAACATTTTCCATCGTCATGGAAAATTGCAACCTAGGGTTGATGGTCCTTTCAACGTGCTACAACGAATTGGTGACAATGCTTATAAAATTGAGTTACCCGGTGATTATGGTGTTTCAATAATCTTTTATGTTGTCGGTTTTTTCCCTTACACTGAAGACGATGTTGAGCAAGACTTGAGGTTGAGTCTTTTCCAACCGGGGGAGAATCGAGAGGTAAAAAGTTATCATGAACCTGGTATGCTAATAGTTATTTATGTCTTTTGGTAAATTTAATGTTTAGTCAAGTTATTTAATTTATTTTCTCATTCATACATGTTCTTAGAATATGCTTTTGGATTCTAGTTCATGTTAATTTCTTAGATTCATCCTATACTTGCAGGGATGTTCCAATTTGCTACATATATGACTCTTTATGATATTTGAAAGCAAAACATATTTTGAAGAGTGAAATATTAATTTGAGTAATTCTTACTGATTTTTTGAGTTGCGAGTGTTATAAATATTTTTTAGTGTACCTTGTATTTCCTTCTACCTTGTCAAATCCCAGTGTCAGGATAGTACTTATCTATGATGCACGGACATTTCTAAAAATATCATTTTGTCGTATCGTGTCGTGTTGTGTCGTGTCCGACACTTCTCACATGGGAATTTCAAAAAAAAAAATTGTGTCGTCGTATTTGGGTCGTGTCGTGTCCGTGTCCATGCATCATAAGTATTTATCATATTCTAAATTTAAAAAAAAAATAAAAAATCGGTTATTGGGATTGAAAATTCCCATTTTAATTCTATAAGAAATATATATCTTTATCTTGTTGTAAATTGTGTGTGTAAATGTTTACCAACTTTAAGCCATCGGGACATTCATTTACTTTGGCGAAATGCATCCTGTAATTATAAGTGTGCCAAAAATATATTTAGTCATATACTTTTTTAATTTTTAATATGTTTAATCATGTACTAACACATTTGATCATTTAATTTCAATACATTTAGTCATATAAATACACCATCCTCGCCTTTTTAATATTTTTATACGACCAAATGTAAGAGACGGAGGGGGGAGGGGGCCCTAATTTTTTAATTTTTTTTATTTGTACCTGATGAGACTCAGAAACGTGCTCGTAGCAGAGTCGTCCACGTGTCGCCGTCGATTAACTTGAAAACTATACGCTCGCATTGATGGGCTCGCTGGAACTATTCAGGTAAAGGGCCGGAGCCGACAGGCTTGGCGCTCACATCTCGGCCCTCAGGGTTACCCTTCCCAGGGAAGCACCCACAAGGGGGGCCCCTTCTTGATGCTCGGAGTTTTGGCGCTCAAAGGTCACCTGTCGTGGAGGGCCCGTCCGTACATTCTTCGAGCGTCACCAGCGCTCATGAAGGGTCCTACCCCACTGCGATGGATCCGAACCTCAGCAGGGAGGACTTTGGGCTTTCCTCTCACGCGACCCTCGCCAACAACCTCTGACACAAAGGTAGTACGCACCTTGTACCTGACACGCCGCCTCTTTTTCAGAAACGTCATTCTCACACCCTCACGGGCTGCCACGTGTTAGGGCAACGCAGGTTTGGGACCACACGGTTAATTTACCCATTTGCCCTCACCCCTAACATATAAATAGGGGAGAACATATGCTTTCTCCCCCAAGTCATCATCTGCATACATACTTCATACATTGTTCTGGGCATTTTTTCCACTGGTCTTTCCTAGCTAGATACTATTCTCATCACAGTCATTCCATCATCACATCTTGCACTCTTGGTGTTATCCTAGCTGGAAGAACCCACACTCAAAAGGAAACCCAGATCCTGAGGCCCATACGCCTATGATGGTCTTCCCCTTTTCATACAAATATTAAAGTGTTGTTGCATTTAGGAAACACAGATTCCTGCACCATCATTTTTGGCGCCGTCTGTGGGAAATCCATCACTACCACAACTGTCATCATCAGATTCTTCCTTTGAAAGCTAGTTGAGGTATAACACCTTTTAATTCTGGAAATGGTAACTGCAACAAGATCAGGAGCCGTGGGAGACAAAGGTGCTCTTCCTCCAGTCAACGAAGAGAACGCGGAAAGCAACCTTCCCGCCGGAGGTACGAACCCTCCAACTGCGGGAAATGGGGTCGAGAATGCAGAAACAGTGGCTGTGACTCTCCCACCGGGTGGAAACGCTATGGGAGGACCCAGTTCCGTTCTTCCGCCTACGGTTCCTGCCACCAACGCTTCCTTCCCATACGCAGGTATGTATCCCATGGCCATGCCTCCACCGGGATACACCTTTATGCAACCCGGAATGATGCCCGGGATGATGCCGATGGTCCAACCCTACCAAGTGGGGACGTTGAATCTCCCCTTGTCGCTGCCCAGAGAGATTCAAGGGGTGGAAATGCCCCAAATCACTACACAACAGCTTCAGGCGCTGTACGCGCAGTGTGAAGGTCAAGCCGTACAGAACGCATGAGAGCACTTCACTGCGACTTATTTTCCTTCACACGCAGGCACTCGAATGGCCCCACCCTTGGGAGGACTCCCAGCACACCCTTTGACGATGGCCCAAAATGCTCTGAGGGCTCAGCAACCTCCCCCACCACCAAATCAAGAAAATGAGGCCCCACCGAGGGTCCAGCAAGAGCAACCACCCGCAGGAGATGAAAGGGCCCCTCGAAATGAGGGGGCCGGAGATAACGACGAGGTCCAATCGAAAGCCACAGAGAGGGCAAACCGTAGAAATATCGGTGACCCTCAGTTTGCCGCAGTACAGGACCAGATTAGGGGGGCTCCAGAATGTGGTGGAGCAGCTCTCTCGTGCAAGGTCTCAAGTCCCCCGCGATGGGGACGAGAGGTCCAGGGCCAGAGACGCTCGCCGACCGCGCAGTCCCATTTCTCGGCACAGGAGGGAAGCCAGCTACGAGGATCCCGACGATCGGGATTATAGGATCATGACCGGCGACTCGCCCCTCATTGAAGAGGTGCTGATGACTCGCGCAGGGAAGGGCAAAATCCCCTCGTCTGTCAATAGGTACGACGGAACCACCGATCCAGCCGAGCATCTGGATCACTTTGTACATTTGATGCACTTATATGATCACCCCAACAACTATTGGGCCAAAGTGTTCGTCACTTCCCTCACTGGAATGGCTCAAGACTGGTACAAAAAACTCCCCCCACGCTCGATTCGGGGGTATTACGACTTGACAGATGCCTTCGTCAGCCACTTTAACTCCTTAAAAGCACCGGCCTCGGCCGCAACTGCCCTGTACAGCTTGGTCCAGGGGCCGAATGAGACCCTACGGTCTTTCATGGGAAGGTTCAACAAGGAGATCTTGTTGGTAGAGAAGCCCTCGATGGACTTTTTGAGGCACTTTCTGTTTGGAGCCATCAATATGAAGCATTATGTCAGCAAGGAATTTGTAGAAGAAGTGGCCAAGAAAAAGCCCCGCTCGTTAATGGAGATAAGAGACATAGCTGACTCATTTTTTACCCTCGAAGATATGTATCTTGCGAGGGATCAGAAAATGACGAACGCCCCTCGCCCCAGCAGAGCCCCCGAGGACAGAGGAGATTCGACCAGGGGCCGCCGCCGCAGCCCTATTTCCGCTCGTAGAAATTCTCCACCCCCTCGAAAGTTCGAGCGCATCCCTCTCAACTGCCCTATAGCCGAAGTGTATGCTAGGGCGGATAAGAAACTGTTCAAAAGGCCGCCCAAGTTGAGAGAAACGGAGGCTCAGAAGCGCTCTGGGAAGTACTGCGCTTTCCACAAGCAGAAAGGGCATGACACCAACGAATGCCGTCAGTTTGAGAGTGAGATTCAGAGGCTGATCGTTGGGGGGCACCTTAAGGAGTTCGTGAGGGCGTTGGAGAGGTACGACGAGCATTGCGCCGAGCGAGCGAATGCCCGAGGGAGAAGCCGTTCGCGCTCTCGGAGCCCTCGTCACCGTCACTCCGAGCCCAGTGACCGTGGAAAGGGTAAAGCCTCAGACGTGGAAAACCAGCCCTTCGCGGTCATTCACATGATTGCTGGAGGACCTTCGGGGGGTGACTCTAACGCTTCCCGACGCCGCTACATTCGGAGTTATGACCAAAGATCTTCTCAGCCCCGGCCAGTGCTCTCTATTGATAAATTATCACGCTCGGAGAAGGATGAGAGCGTAGGTTTCACAGAGAAAGACTTAGAGCACATTGTAACACCCCATGGGGTCGGTGAAACCTCTGACTGCCCCATGGTGGTTAGCTTAGACGTTCACAATCACGTTGTAAAGAGGGTCTTGATTGATAGTGGAAGCTCCGTAAATGTTTTGTCTTATTCCACGTTTCAGAAAATGAACATCACAAACATCCCGCTCGAACCCCTCAGAACAGCCCTCGTTGGCTTTGGGGGTTCCGAGATCGTCCCTCGCGGACAAATTCGCTTGGCCACTTCTTTCGGTCGCGCCCCACAGCGAAAAACTTTAAATGTTCGCTATGTGGTGGTCGAAGTGAACCTACCATACAACATCATCATTGGGCGCCCAGCCCTCGTCGACTTCAAAGCTGTAATTTCCACCTATCATCAAAAAGTAAAGTTTCCCACCCCCGAGGGTACCGGAGAAGTACTGTGTAATGTTAATGAAGCTTGGGAGTGCTACATACTTTCCCTTTGGAGCCACAAGCCCAAACAACCTACCCAAGCAGGTTCCACCAAAAAGTCTGTTGACTTCCCCAAATTAGATGAAGATGGCCCCGAGCGCAAGAGGGCCAAGCTCTATAAGAAGAAGAACAAGAAGAGGGCCATAGACAAACCAGTGGATGCTGAGAATTCGCCCCTCGGAGAGGTTGGGGTTTCCTCCTCGGAAGACGAGGATCATATACCCTCGGGAGATACCAACGGGAGAATTACAGGCAAGAAGCGAGCGCTCGAACATCCGAGGCCTGAAGTGCGGGTGGAACCTACGGAAAGCATCCTGACCATCGAATTGGAGCCAGGGAATCCAGATAAGACCACGCAAATAGGTTCCAGCCTCAACGGTCCCTCTTAGGTTATAATGATTGAATTCTTGCGGGAAAATATTGATGTCTTTGCTTGGAAGGCTTCTGACCTCAGTGGCATAGATCCGAGCGTTATTGTCCACAGGCTGAACGTGGATCCAACCTTCAAACCTATAAAGCAAAAGAAGAGAGACGTTCATGGGTTCCGAAAGCAGGTCATAGAAGAAGAAGTCAATAAACTGCTTGACGCTCAGTACATAGAAGAAATTCTGTATCCCGAATGGCTTTGCAATGTGGTGCTCGTCCCGAAGAGCGCCAACAAGTGGCGTATGTGCAATGACTTCACGGACCTCAACAAGGCGTGTCCCAAGGATCCGTACCCCCTGCCCAGAATTGATCAGTTGGTGGATTTGACAGCTGGTTGTGAACTTATGAGCATGATGGACGCTTTCCAAGGATATTATCAGATATTTATGGCTCTTGAGGATCGTCCCAAAACTGCGTTCGTGGTTCATATGGGTGTTTATTGCTTCAAGGTTATGCCCTTCGGGCTCAAAAATGCAGGAGCGACATACCAACGCCTCGTCAACAGAATGTTCGAGTGTGAGATCGGAAAGTCCATGGAAGTATATGTGGCTGACATGATCGTCAAAAGCGAACACCAGTATTCTCATCTGGAAGACCTCAAACGAGCGTTCAATATCTTGCGTCGTTATAGTATGAAACTGAATCCTTCCAAGTGTACATTCGGCGTGCGGGGTGGCAAGTTTTTGGGATACATGGTCAGCCAACGGGGCATAGAAGCAAACCCAAAAAAGATTAAAGCGATCCTGGACATATCCTCCCCTCGCAATCTGAGAGAGGTCCAGGTGCTTGTGGGTAAGATCATTTCATTGAATAGATTCATCTCCCGCTCAGCGGACAGGAATCTGCCCTTCTTTAAAATTCCGCGTAACGCTCGCAACTTTACCTGGAGCGAGGACTGCGAAAAGGCTCTGCAGGACATGAAGCAGTACCTTTCGAGCGCGTTGACCAAACCTAACCCGGGGGAGAACTTGTTTGCCTACCTATCAGTTTCCTTGGAAGCCACGAGCGCTGTCCTCGTGGCAATCCGCGAGCGTAAGCATATGGCGGTGTATTATTTGAGCAAGACTCTACAGGGAGCAGAGACGAGATACATGGAAATAGAGAAATTTGCTTTTTCACTCGTTAACGCCTCTCGGAGGCTAAGGCCTTATTTTCAAGCGCATTCCATCGTGGTGCTTACAGATCAGCCCCTCAAACAGGTGCTCGCAAAACCGGACGTCTCAGGGAGATTAATTAAATGGTCAATTGAACTTAGTCAGTTCGACATCACCTTTGAGCCTCGCACGGCGATACAAGCTCAGGCGTGGCCGACCTTTTGGTGGAGCATTTTAACTTGGATACCGAGCCCTCGACAGAAAATGGGCTATGGCTTCTGCACACAGATGGCTCCTCAACCTCACATGGGGGAGGAGCCAGGGTGACCCTTAGAGACCCTCTCGGAGCTGAAGTTGACTACGCCATCAAGCTGGCGTTCCTAGTCACCAACAACGAAGCTGAGTATGAGGCCCTCATCCAGGGGCTCACGATTGCACTCCAAAATGGTGCCACGGGTCACTGCATATGTTGATTCGCAGTTGATCGCGGGTCAAATTGATGGTTCTTATGAGGCTCGAGAAGCCACCATGGTGCAGTATCTTGCGAGCGCGAAGGAGGTGATAGCCAAGTTCAGAGAATTCCATCTTTTGTAAATCCCGAGGGCAGAAAACGAACGTGCCGACGCTTTGTCAAAGTTCGCATCCGCCCTGGATGGTTTTAGCGAGCATGCTATTACATTTCTTAGAACAGAGGAACCGCTGATAAGTAGAGGGGAACTTTCGAAGCAGGTGAATATGATTGACCCCTCCGAGCCTTGTTGGCTCGATGAAATCGTCAGATTTCTCCAGGATGGAACCAGCCCAAGCGACAAAGTTGAGGCTCAGAAAGTCAGAAGCAAAGCCCCTCGCTTCTCATTGGACGCCGAGGGTCGACTATTCAAGCGATCCTTCCAAGGCCCACCGTTGAGATGCCTGAGACCCTCGCAGGCCAAGGAAGTTTTAGAACACGTGCATAATGGAAGTTGCGGGAACCACTCGGGCGGTCGGATCTTGGCAAAGAATGTCTTAAGGAGTGGGTTTTACTGGCCCTCGATGCTACAGGATGCCATTAGCTACTCCAAGAAATGCCCTAAATGCCAGTTTCATTCTAACACCCCCCAGTTGCCGGCGACTCAAATGATTCCCATTGATGTTTCATGGCCTTTTGATTAGTGGGACATTGATATTGTGGGACCCCTCCCAATGGCGGTCGGACAAAAGAAATTTGTAATACTCGCCGTGGATTATTTCACTAAGTGGGCTGAAGCCGAAGCGGTCGCCAAGATAACGTTCAAGGTTGTGAGAGATTTCATTTGGAAAAACATCATCTGCAGATATGGTATCCCGAGGGTGCTCATCTCAGACAACGGCTCCCAGTTTATCGCTGCCGACACGCGGGATTGGTGCTATGAGCTAGGGATTGAACAGCGATTCACCTCCGTGGGCCACCCTCAAGCCAATGGTCAAGCGGAGGTGACCAATCGAACCATACTCCAGCATCTGAAGACGATGCTCGAGAGTAAGAAGGGAGAATGGGCAGAAGAACTTCAAGGAGCCCTGTGGGCATACCGTACTACTCCACAAGCGGCAACAGGAGAAACCCCTTACTCCCTCGTTTATGGCTCCGAGGCCATGATACCTGCGGAAATTGCTCAAGAATCCGCACGCGTTGCCTATTTCGAGCCTGCTGCCAACGAGGCCAATCGGGCGCTCGAGTTAGATCTGCTGGACGAGAAGAGGAATACTGCTTGGGCACGTATCCACAAATACAAAGCGACCGTTGCTCACCAATACAACAAACGTGTTAAGGAGAGGACTTTCCAGCTAGGGGACTTGGTCCTCAAAAAAGTTGAAGTCTCCAAACATGTGGGTAAGTTGGACCCCAATTGGGAAGGCCCCTTCAAAGTCATTCAGGTACGAGCAAATAACACCTACCTGCTAGAGACTTTGCAAGGCGAGCGTCTCCCTAGGCCATGGAATGCATGTAACCTTAGAAGATTCTACGTGTAAACATCAGTTTTTTTTTGTAATTGCCCGTTGGCGGCATGGGGTACTTTCTTTCGACAGAAAACATATTGTATTCATTTTGGAAATTGCAAGTATAACAGTAAGCATTTGATTTTTGATTATGTCATTTATTTGCTTTCTTATTGGTTAATGATTTGAACAACAGAAGGCCTACTCCGTGTCGAGCAACCTCGACGTCGAACGGCCTAAATAAAACCCCAATCGTTTTGAAACAACGATGTCTGGGTATTGACAATCATCTACCCGGGATAATTTGACAATTCGTAAGTATATAAAATCCTAAGGGCGAGCGTGTCAAAAGGCGGGATGCTAAACGCTTAATTTACGTCAGCTGGATGCTCGCTGCTCCAGTTTGTGCTCGTAAATCCCCGATGACCCTCTACTTATTGAGTAAAAACACACTCGCAAAATTATGGATCCCAAACCGATCCTTTCAGGGGTCCCTCGAAATAACGCTAACCCCACAGTCACGCACTCTTTAATCCCCTACTTAGCAAATCCTACTGTTGATTTCTAGAGTGTATACAACCTAATGGAGCGTTCAAGACGAGAGTGCATATTATTGGGCCAGTACTTAGGCAAATCCCCAGAGGTTTCCTAGGTTCAAACTCGAGCCTCATTATGAGTATGCCAGGGCACCCTCAAAGAAAACGCCCTCGTGCACAAACGCGCTCATCGCAGAAGTGCCAACAAGGGAGACCAATATAAAAGTGGCAATCACAATGAAGTAACATCATTCACCATACAAAAGCAAAAGAGAAAGTATTCAGACATTCAAGCAGGAAAGAAAAAGAGTTCTAATATATGGAAAGGAGAGTAAAGAAGCCCAAACTGTCCAGAAGGTAGCAGAGAGATTAAGTACAGACATAAATTGTTCGGAACTAAGGCAAGGAATTTAAACCAACAAGGGAAGGGATTAGCGACCATGGGAGCATCACTGGGCTTGAGAATCAGGCTCTGGAGGGACAGTTGCGAGAGGAACCGGGGCCAACACGTTGGCGTCAGAAGTTTGAGCCTCGCCCGGTTCTTCGACGTCCGCAGTATCCATCACGGTGCCCTCGTCTTCTATCTGGATGGGCTCAGGACCTAGAGCATTGGCAGCTACAAATTCCCGTTGGAGCGTTTGCACCAACTCCTGGTACTCCGGCTCCGCCAGACTCTCAGTGGGATCCTCGTCCTGGACCATGGGCTCACAGTTTTCATCCAGGTCCATACGCAGGCGCACGTCGGACCGAGCGCTATCAGGAGCCAGACCCAGCTTCACCATTTGCCCTATAGCTTTGTGGAAGAAACGCCGAGCATTGTCAAAGCACTGGATGTTGGCTGCGAACACAAAAGCCTTCGAGCGTACGAACTTCATCACGGCCTCCCAGGATACCCTCGTCTCCAAGCCCTGTACTTTGCCCTGCAAGTCTGCAAGGGCCTTCTTAGTCTCCTCGTTTTGGCGAGTGCTCTTCGCCAGTTGCTCACCCAGCTCCCTGTTCTGCACCCTCAGCTGGTCCCGCTCATCCTTCAATTTCCTATGATGCTCGTTAAGGACCAGAAAAGCGTCATCAGACTTCTTCAGATTTTCCTTTAGCCGACCGTTCTCAAGGTTGGCGGAGGTCAGTTGAGCGCTGACATTATTGTAATCCTCCTGCAATTGGCCTGGGTCCGAGATGCGCAGCAACTTCTTGTACTTGGCCTTATGCTCGGAGTAGGCTTGCGCTCGCCCTTACAGATTCTTCAGCCTCGGGATTACTTCCTAGTAAGCCATAAGCGAAAGACACCATCAGAATAAAAAGAAAAGAAGGGGAATTTTACTGAGGGAATCAAGGTCTAACCGTCAAGAGGGCGTGGCATGCGTCATCCGTGACCCGAGCGGCATCATGCTCGTTCAGTTTGTCGTGGTCGGCGGAGAACTGGAGCTTTCCGACGATGTCGGAGACCATGTTGACAGAAAAGGTGCTCTTTTTCAGTAGGACGGGACCGTCCTTCCTTTGGCGCTTGTACCGAGCATCCCCGCGGCAGCCAATCTTCCAGAAGTCCTCGTCCTCAGAGGAGGATATATCGCTACCCTCGCCCCGGTGGCCTACAACCACCTCCTTCCCTTTACCGGAGATTGGGATAGAGTCTGGTATTCTCTTTCTTTTTCCTTGGCGCTCGGCCCTAATCCCTTCTTGGATGCGGGCTAACTCCCCGGATCGATTGTGGGAAGTGCTGGAGCTGAGCGCTATAGGCCCCTCGGGAGCAGCTGGAGTAGGAGTAACCTCCCGAGCGTCATCTACGGTAAGGTCCTCGACGGGACCAACGGCTGGAGCCTCGTTTCTAGCACCCCTGCCTCCATCGCCTCGCCCTTGCCTTCGCCGAATTCCTCTGCCCCTCGGAGCATTTAGGGGTCGTTCTTGATTCTGCTGCTGTTGTTGCCGAGGGTTAGCACCAGCTCCCTGAGCGCCTAGCATGCGTGAAAGAGCTTCAGCATTCATGCCTTGAGATAATATTTGAACACCTGCAAGTAAGAAGGAGCGAGCGTTAGCAGTTGGTGGCTTAGATCACAGATACAAAAATACAACAATCACTCTAAGTTAGGGGACTATTCTAAAAGTTAGTACAGTTAGTTCCTAGAATCTAACCATCGAGGGCCATGATGTCAGCTGGGGGGGTGAGTATCATGTTTGAAGGGCAAGATAATCCATAGCGGAACAATACTCCCTCGTTCTTCATCAAAGTCTCCGCCTTAATCCACTTTTTCTCACTTCTCATCTCGAAGGCCAACCCCTGTGCCCAATCCTCAAAGGCTTTATTCCTCACCCTTTCCCTAATCAAAGGACCCTCGCCATGTCTCAACCACTGACGGAGAACCCTAAAAATCCCCCCTGGAGCCCCCACGAAAAAATACTTCTCCTTCCAATGCTCGCCGTAGGAAGTGGATGGAGAGTCTATCATCTTAAAACCAGATTTGGCCTGGGCGTAATAGAATCCGTCCGTCGGGGATGAGCATGTTGAACGGGCTACCTGTATCAGGCTATCAAAATTGACGATCGAGGGTTCACGACCTAAGACAACCATCATAATCACGAAAGTGTTGATTAGGGTTATGCCGTTCGGCAGAATTTGTGAAGGGCAAAGCCTCAAGTGGTGATAGATGTTGGCAGTAATGGGCGGGATGGGAAACCTCAGGCCCCCGGCCAGAACCGCGTCCCAGTAGACCGTCATCATCCCAGGCGGCGGTCGGTTGCCCCTCTCCCCCTCCTCAGGAAGTCGCATGGGAAATACTGCTTCATCCCAATAAGCTTTCGTCTTCAACTCCTCCAAATTATCGAGCATCAAAATACTCTCAATCTCATCTGGAGATCTATCAGTTTGGTGACGGTTATCTTGCCTCACTCGAGTGGCAGGCGCCTTTCCTCTCCTTTGGCACCTTCTGGAAGGTTCAGCCTCAAATTGACGCCAGGATGGCCCTGCTTCGCCCTCGGGAGCCATCACGGCCACTGTGATCCTGTGATTTTGGGGTCTCACAGCACTATTCAACACCGGGAATACTCTCTCCCCCTGTCTTTGCATTTCCATCACGTTATGCATCTCTTCGAAGAGGTCATTCACCCCTCCAGGAGCACGCTCGTTCATCCCTTAAACGGCAGCGTCCACCTCTTCATCCCCAGCATCAGCCGGAGCATGGGCTACCGGAATCGCCATAGGAATCCCCTCACCTGGGGACGCCCTAGCCAAGGGAACAGCTGTGGGAACGTTACCGTGACGGGAAGAGCTCCCCACTGACATCTCATCTATTTCCCTCACGTAAGCCTCTGCATTTTCGTCCGCCATATCTGGGTGGTGGAAGTTGGAGATGAAGCTTTTCGCAAGAAGTTCAGTAGAGAAAGAAAAATTCTGGAATGAATCCAACGACAGAAGGGGTTCTTTGTTTAGAAGAATCACTCACACACAACCTAAGTCTAAAAGTTAGTATCGGAATATCAGGATTTATGGAAGCCTTACCTAGAAATTGAAGAAGAAGCTCGCCGGAACCTGTAAAAATTGCAGAGATTCCTTGCTGCGTATGTGCTTGAAGGAGTTTGAATGCGTGAAAGAGGTTCCAAAGCCCTGCAAACCCCTATTTATAGGGAAGAATTTACATTGATTAGGGCTGAAAATTCAAAACGCAATCATTTCCCGCCTAGGAAATCCCCCCACTTTTGCTAACCGCCTCACGTCTCCCGGAGTGTACGCGCCCACGTTCCCACTCCGCATTAAATGCGGACATGACATCAATTAATGCGGTGTCAGACTGTGTCCGTTACAGAAGGCAGACGGTCACTTTTCTAGCAATGGCTTGACCCTCGGATATTCAAAAATTCAAGGCCCATTCTTTTTAAATTCTACAGTACGCTCGAGCGTTACTACAGAATTTGGGGGGCAAAATGATGAGACTCAGAAACGTGCTCGTAGCAGAGTCGTCCATGTGTCGCCGTCGATTAACTTGAAAACTATACGCTCGCATTGATGGGCTCGCGGGAACTATTCAGGTAAAGGGCCGGAGCCGACAGGCTTGGCGCTCACATCTCGGCCCTTGGGGTTACCCTTTCCAGGGAAGCACCCACAAGGGGGCCCCCTTCTTGATGCTCGGAGTTTTGGCGCTCAAAGGTCACCTGCCGTGGAGGGCCCGTCCGTACATTCTTCGAGCGTCACCAGCGCTCATGAAGGGTCCTACCCCACTGCGATGGATCCGAACCTGAGCAGGGAGGACTTTGGGCTTTCCTCTCACGCGACCCTCGCCAACAACCTCTGACACAAAGGTAGTACGTACCTTGTACCTGACACGCCGCCTCTTTTTCAGAAACGTCATTCTCACACCCTCACGTTAGGGCAACGCAGGTTTGGGACCACACGGTTAATTTACCCATTTGCCCTCACCCCTAACATATAAATAGGGGAGAACATATGCTTTCTCCCCCAAGTCATCATCTGCATACATACTTCATACTTCATACATTGTTCTGGGCATTTTTTCCACTGGTCTTTCCTAGCTAGATACTATTCTCATCACAGTCATTCCATCATCGCATCTTGCACTCTTGGTGTTATCCTAGCTGGAAGAACCCACGCTCAAGAGGAAACCCAGATCCTGAGGCCCATACGCCTGTGATGATCTTCCCCTTTTCATACAAATATTAAAGTGTTGTTGCATTTAGGAAACACAGATTCCTGCACCATCAGTACCTATATATTTCAGAAAAATTTTATTTTCGCCCCCCTAATTTAGATTTTTCCCCTTTTATTTTATATTATAAATTTTTGCCCCTCCTTGTTAATCCTGGCTCCGTCCCTACCAAACGTGTGTTATGTTAAAATCGAAGAAACCAAATGTTTGGAAACCAAGTATTTTGTTTCCAGTCTTGACCGGAGCGGTGCACTGCACATAAATCCTAAACACGATAAAAAACAATCAATTTTGCAAACAACCTTAAATATCCTTTTACATTTCTCCTTCCAATACTAATATGGAATCGAATTTAAAAAAAAACAAAAACAAAAAAAAACACATATTCCTAAAAATTAAGTAAACAAAAGCATTAATATGGCTCGTGACCGAAATAATGAGACAGGCCTATATATAAAGACATTCGAATTTTCAAACAATAAGCTTTAAAATGCATCAACTTTTTCCACCAAATCAAATTAATTAAACAACCCCCTTTAATCGTCCACCTGTAAAAATATCTTCATTATATAATAGATCACAAAACCAAAGTTTGGGAAAAATGCAAAATCGGGACAATAACTGACCCCTACTAGCAATTTTATGACACCCATTTCTCCAGCGACAAAAGTGTCCAATAACTCCCAAAATGTGTCAATTTGAGGACAATGCTTGCCGGAGTTCGCTGACAAGGCACCGGAATGCTGATATGGACATCTACAATGTACACGTGGAAATGAGTCAGCAGCCACGTGTACACTGTAGATGTCCATATCAGCATTCCGTGCCTTGTCAGCGAACTCCGGCGAGCATTGTCCTGAAATTGACAAATTTTGGGACTTACTGGCACACTTTTATCGCCGGAGAAATTACTGTCCCGGAATTGCTAGTAGGGGTCACTTAGTGTCCCGATTTTGTAATTTTCTTTATCATATATTAATCCACTCCGTGAATAACACTTTTCATGACAAATAGTTCAAAACCCCAATTCAGATGATGAAAATAAAGGTTATCTTATCTCTCTACTACAAAAACCAGTAGCTAGTCACTACAGACCTATCTTCAAGCTACCGGAGTGTAATCGTACGTCCCATCATCATTTTGATCATCATCTCCATCCCCCTCAAGCGGTACAGTAATATACCTTAAAGTATGGAAACGGGGGAATTAATAATTAGTGATACACTTGGTAGTAATATATTTTCTTGAATTTTTTATAGACACCATAGCAAGTGAAGACCATAGACACTTATATAAGCTCAAGAAAGCTCGAAATTCAGCCGAGCGTGAGGTAGCTTAGGGTTTGAACGTGAAAGGGTATACTCATTGTGTCTCAATTATGTGGACGAGCCGATACCGTCTTGCGTATTGTGTCGTGATTCATCCACATGGATGTAAGGTGGTCTCTAGCAGGGCAATCTTCAAGCATCCGGCGCGTGATTGTATGTCCCATCGTCATTTTGATCATCATCTCCATCCCTTTCAATCAGGTTGTGAGTCATTGGTCGAGGGTAACTGTACCCTTCGTCGCCAAAGCTTTGACTACCATTTGTCGGAAAAAAGCACAAATTCCTCTTGAATTATAGTAGTCTCAAATGAAATGTAGTTCGATTTCCAAACATTAATCCTTGATTTATTAAGTTGAGCCCCCATGTGGACGAATCAAAAGCTGCCACGTGTCATCTATATACGTAGAAACACGTACAAGTTTGAAGCTTTTCTTGAGCTTATATATATGGCAATTGTCTTCCCCTATTTTCTCATCCATCAATATTCAAACTTGTGTGTGTTTGATAACTAAGTTATAAGTTCCTCTTTTCTTTCCAAACTTTAAGGTACATTTATAAGAGAAATATTTCTTACCTCTCCAACATCAACAACAATTTGTACAAGATTGACGATGTTGGTAGTCAAAGCTTCGGCGACGATCAAAATGATGATGGGATATACGATATACGCGCCGACTGCTTGAAGATTGCCCTGCGAGAGACCACCTTCATGTTTATCACAGAAGTGTTCTTTACGGATTAGATTAATATAAGAAATGTAGCTTTGTAATGTTATAGACTTATAGTTCGGCATAGGTTAACTAGGAACCTTCGAAGTTTTACTATTTTAACTTTATATAGCTCTATGTAGTTTATGTATCTCTATGTATATGAGTGAAATATGAGATGAAACACAAATTATGAAAGCAAAGACCCCATTTGAATTTTAGTACTGAAAAATGCAATACTTCAATCTCCAAATTAACAAAAAAAACCTTGCATCCATGTCAAGTGGAGCTTCCATGTGGATGAATCACGACACAATACGCGAGACGACATCGACTCGTCCACATAATTGAGACACAATGAGCATACCCTTTCACGTTCAAACCCTAAGCTACCTCATGCTCGGCTGAATTTTGAGCTTTCTTGAGCTTATATAAGTGTCTATGGTCTTCACTTGCTATGACGTCCATATAAAATTCAATAAAATATATTACTACCAAGTGTATCACTAATTATTAATTCCCCCGTTTCCATACTTTAAGGTATATTACTGTACCGCTTGAGGGGGATGGAGATGATGATCAAAATGATGATGGGACGTACGATTACGCTCCGGCAGCTTGAAGATAGGTCTGTAGTGACTAGCTACTGGTTTTTGTAGTAGAGAGATAAGATAGCCTTTATTTTCATCATCTGAATTGGGGTTTTGCACTACTAACTACTCTCCTTCATGTTTGTCATGAAAAGTGTTATTCATGGAGTGGATTAATATATGATAAAGAAAATTACAAAATCGGGACACTAAGTGACCCCTACTAGCAATTCCGGGACAATAATTTCTCCGGCGGCAAAAGTGTGCCAGTAAGTCCCAAAATTTGTCAATTTCAGGACAATGCTCGCCGGAGTTCGCTGACAAGGCACGAAATGCTGATATGGACATCTACAGTGTACACGTGGCTGCTGACTCATTTCCACGTGTACACTGTAGATGTCCATATCAGCATTCCGGTGCCTTGTCAGCGAACTCCGACGAGCATTGTCCTCAAATTGATATATTTTGGGAGTTATTGGACACTTTTGTCGCCGGAGAAATTGGTGTTCTAAAATTGCTAGTAGGGGTCAATTATTGTCCCGATTTTGCATTTTTCCCCCAAAGTTTTATATGCTCGCAAATCCAAACTCTGCTTTGTTCTTGAATTTTTCTTTTTTAAATTTATGAGAAAGCGTAATTCAATCCCTGATTTGATCCATTCAAATCAGTATAACAAGAAGTTAAATATTTTATGGTGTGATGCGCACAAAAATATAGCAACACTAAATTTATACGAACTGACTTGAAATTAGGTGATAAAGAGAGGAAATTTGAAAAAGATTATAAGAAATAAAGACATTTTTTTAATGATTATAGAAAAAATACACCAAAAATATTGAGAGTACAAATACAATATGAATAGGGATGCAAACGAATCGAGCCAAACCGGCTCGTGAGCTTGGAGAGCAAGAGCCAAGCCTGAACCCAAGCCCTTTTGAGTCTGGCTCGTGGCTCGCGAGCCAATATATTTAATTAAAAAAATAATATTTTAAACTATATATATAATATTATATATTTATTTATTTATTTTTATATGAAATTAATATATTTATTATATTTATGTATATGTATTCAATTAATATATATTATTATATATAAAAATATATTAAATTATTACAAAAATTAATTTTTAATTTAAAATAATATAATTTTATTTTGGCTCGAGCCGAGCCACGAGTCTTGGTCGAACCGAGCTCGAACCAGAAAAAAAAGTCCAAGGCTCGGCTTGCATCCCTAAATATGAATGCACGATAGCCAAAGATCAATTAGTCTTTTCCGGGTTTTCTCTCCTTTTTCATAGCCCTTTAGTTTGTTAGGAGTTGAGAAAAAGGTGGGAAGGTTATCCTTCATTACTTTGAATTTAAATCTCTGCTTATCCCTCACTCTTCTCAACCACTTGGAATGTGCCCTAGATAAGTGGGGGCAGACTGAACTCGTGTGGGCCAAATCCCCGATCCGACCCGCCTCCAACGGGTCAAAACGTTCTGCTGGTAACCCGTGACGTTCCTGCTCCACATACGTTCCTGCTGGAAGGTAAATCATTCCTGCCTGCTGTTCAGCCAGAATTTGGACTTTTTGGGTCGTTTTCATCGGTTGGACCGTAGCTATTTTTAGGGTACATCATTTATTATGTAATTGATATAAATTTTGAGACAAATATCGAATAAAATAAAACACTTATCCTATGAGAGTTGGGGTTCAATCACCGGGTCTAACACACTTCTATCATTTAGTTGTGTCTTATCATGTGTTGGATATTTTTTACATGAAAATTTTTTAAAAAATAGAAATTCATATCGCCATATTCGTGTCGTGTCAAGTTGTTAACTTGTCCCACATGAACTAAATACTAAATCATGTATTACCTAATAATGTTTGGTCACTCTCGAATCTCACCTTATTAGCTAGCTTTCGGAATGAGCTAGGTCAAACACATATTATTTTATATATATTGTGTCCGTATTATCATATCGATCCGTGTTAATATACTATAGACACTTGAACATGGTGATTCCTCGACCCCAAATTGCCGGATGACAAATGTGAAGCTATGTACTACCTTTAATTTCTAATTTGTGTTCTCTTAATTTTGATCCGGAATGTAAAGTCATACTGCCTGTGATTATAAATCGACACAATTTAAACAAATGCACCTATATGGCTCGTGACAGAAAGAAATAACGAAACAAACCCATAAAGACATTCGAATTTTCAAACAATAACCTTTAAAATGCACCAACTTTCCACCAAAATCAAATTAATTAAACAACCCCACTTTAATCGTCCACCTGTAAAAATATCTTCATAATAAAATAGACTACAAACAATCAAAGTTGTCGAATTTTTAACTTAGGAAAAAATGATGGCCACTAATTAGATTACCCACATGCACGCCAAAACTAGCTCGTAGTGCATGTGGGACTTGGAGATGCACAAAAGCTTCTATCTGAATAAAATCAAGAAATGCCACCGAATTAAAGAGGCTGTATTTTATTTGCATATATCCATGATTGGCTGAATCCTGGAATATCTGTGCTGGCAGGCCTCCTGAATCTGAACTTTACGTTTTAGTTTACCAGCAAGAATGTTTTGATGAGTTTTGAATCTTTGGCTGATTAATTAGGTGGAGATGCATGTGCTTTCACGAGGTAAGAAGCTGCAGTTTTGCTGCAGATTCTAATTATGGAATCTCGAATGTGATCCGTTAGTCCCGTCCCAGGAAAATCTTGGAGATATACTATAATAATAATAATAATAATAATAGAAAATGGGAAATTATAAATTTGGTATACCATCTTAAATAATTTAGTATTTTTGGTATATTTCATTTTTCGGGCAATAAAATAGGCCCTATCTTCAAAATCAAGCAATCTATACTATAATATATAGGAATGGTGTCTTTTGACCCAATTATGTTAATTTTGATTAAATGGAATTTTGTAGTTTTTTTGAGATTTTTAATTAAAATTAAAATTTTTGATTGGTTGATGCTTAATAAATTTATTTATTAATTTTATATATCCCTTAATTTTTGGAAGTTATCCTCAATTCTTTATGGTAAATTTATTTTGAATGTACAAATGACACAATTTCCAAAATAAAGTTTTAAATTCAAATTCAAATTTTTGTTTCTCGATCAATTTACTTAAATTATTCCATTAATTTTGTATGAAATAATGAAAATTGATATATAAATATTACATCAATAACAACGTGCACAATTAATTTGAATTTTTACATATACTAAGAAAATTTATTTATTTTTAATTAATAATAACGTGCACAACAGCATGCACAATTATATAGTCTCTTTGAAATTTTCTAATTTTCTAAATTTTTGAATTTTTTTAACTATCTTAAAAAATTATTATTATAACTTTATTTTAGAA
Source organism: Lantana camara (assembly GCA_037501455.1). Lineage (NCBI taxonomy): Eukaryota > Viridiplantae > Streptophyta > Magnoliopsida > Lamiales > Verbenaceae > Lantana > Lantana camara. Next base: position 16,446,935 of record CM074859.1, read on the forward strand.
AATACAAGCCATCCGTTTTTATGTTATAATTATTCAATTCCTTAATTGAAGATGATTAATTCACACAAATTATTTACATTAAATATTCTACAAATCATGTCCAAGATTTATTACAAATCATACCCAAGATTTGCTATTTTAATTTAGTAAAGTTTTTGAAGTTTGAAATTTAAATATGTATTTCCATATCTATAAATAATCTACTCTTAACCCAATTTTTAGTATTTGTTTTGTATCTTCTTCTTCTTTTTCTTTTTCTTCTTCTTCGATTTTTTGGTATTTCTTTGAATGCCTTTTTCCTTTGTTCTTCGTTGATTTTGTTCGATATTTTGGTTTGTATATTTACAACTTCTCTTAATATTTAATATTTGTGCTCCATTTTATAATATTAGAGAATGTATTATAAATATTGTTTGGCTATTTATTTTTCAACACATCTTTTTTATCTTTTTCTTATTTGATTTTCTTATGTTGCTACTTATTTTCTATGCTTGCGATTTTGATGAATACTTTAATTTTTGTATTGCTTATTGTTACAGATTTTTTCTTAGTTATCTATCATAAAATTGAGTATATTCCAATAAAAAAAATTTGCATCAGATTTTTTTTTGTACAACTTTATAATAAATACTTTAACCAAATTTTTTTTATGAAATTACCATCATAATTTTAAAAAGGGAAAAAAGAAGGGTATTTTGTAATACAAAACCATCAAATTTATTGATTATGATCAACTTTTTAATAGAATCATTTTATGTATTCAAGTTTTGTTTGATATTTGATAATATAACATTTGGGTTGTCGCTTGAATATGACAATATAATTAGATTTTTAAAATTCTTTGATTTAATTACAAATACATGTCAGATTCTAAAAGATTCTTTTTTTTATCAAATTCTCATAGATTTTTTTCTGTAGTCTTTGTTTCTTTTAATTTTTATGATTTTATAATTCGGCTTTTTATTATTAAATAATATTTTTTTTTTCGGATTTTAACTTTATCCGATTTAGAATTTTAATAATTATTATTGTAATGTTTATTTTTTATAATTATTTTATTTACTTTATATTGTTATTATTTTCTATAATTTTCATCTTATTTTTTAATGATTTAACGATTTTTTCTTTTTATTAACTAACCTAATTTCCCCAAATTGAGGAAATATATTATATCTTTATATAAATTTTATATTTTTAATATTTAATAGCAGTTTTCAACCAGATTTATATATTTAATTTTTATTTTCTAAGAATGTTACCTAATATTATTTATAACCTTTTCAAATTCTTAAAGCTCTTTTTTATCCATATGATCGGATCTAATTTTTTTTTATATATTAAAATTTTCAAAATAATTGCATTATTTATTAAATTTATAATTATTTATAATTTTACCTATTCTAAATACAGATTTTTTTTTAATATCATTTTAGTTTACAATATTTAGCACTATTATGTAATACTACAATTCACATAGTATAATTTATATGTATAAACCGTGCATCGCACGGGGTATATGCTAGTATAATATAATGCACATTTTTGCCGAAAACCAATTTTACCTGCCGAAATTTACACGTGGCGAACTACAAGTTTGCCACGTGTAAATCCGAATCGGATTTCCAACGGACAAAATCAAGTTCCACTCAAAAAGTGTATTTGATGGGTTCGGGAATGGGTTGATCCGAATCCGATCACTTTACGATTTGTATTTGTGGAGGAAACCACCGGAGCTTCGCCGGAAAGGAGAAAGGGGTTCAACCTGTTGGGACAAGCACAAGGAAAGTCAGAAGGCCAAGCTGGGGGAACTGGGGGTGATACCCAGTTTGGCTCTCCGACGCTCAAGTCAGTTCAGTGTATGAAGAAATGTAAGTTCAGTCACAGTTGCGGTGAGGAAGAAAGCTTACTTGTGTAGAAGATGACTTTAGCTATTTATAGTTGAGGGTCAAGGGCCCTTTGGTCATTTGCCTCAAGTGGTCCTGGCCGAATGTTGCCCTAACACGTGGCGCTGTGAGAGAGAAACCTAGGAGGAATCTTCTGCAAAAGCGGCCAAAAGTTAGTGCTGGCAACAGTGGCAGGTGCGCGGGCATGTACGTTGTGTCAGAGAGCCATGTGGGCGGTTGGTAACGAGGGCTTGAGAGCGCGCTCGTGTCAACCTGGAGTACTGGAAGCCAAGACATCCGCTGAGGGGAACGAAGGCTTCAGTTCAAATGACGAGCCGATAGGGGAGGCCACTCTGAGGGAGTGTGACGCTCGAAGAGGGCTCCCTTGGCACGTGGGCGTACCAATCCTTTAGTATGTAGGACGCTCGTGGGAGTGACAGCGCTCGTTGGGCTTAACTCCTGAAGAAGGATTGCGCTCGTGCGCTGATGTGTGCCGCCTTGGGGAGACAGATGTCATCATCTCGGTGATGCCACGTGTCTTAACGTGGGACGATCGTATTTTGACCCCATCAGTATTAAATTGCAAGATTTTTAAAATACGGTGTTATTTTGTCGTCGAAAAATAAAATATACTAATAGAAAATAAATAGAGGGGTGGTTGTAATTCAAGTATAGGAATCGACAAAGTAATATACTTATCGTATGCACGTGATTAGATCGATTGAGTAAGTCAGGTCTCACTTAGAATTTTCTCGGAGGAAGTTAAAACTCGACTCTCGGTTCGTATGCAAGTTTGCAACCCTTACAAGGGTAGCACAAAAGTCAGGACTCAGGAGACAGTCCGATTCGTTTTTTTGTTAAAATTTCTCAGGAAGTAAAGGTCGACAAGTACATGCTACCATCTAAGTGGTAGTAATAGACTTGTGAATTGTGATCAATGACTAAATATCATTATATCAAGGTAATTGGTCATAATCAGCATAACTTATAGCGGTTCAGGTAGGTAGTGAAGAGGAGAATAAAAGGCCGGATATTTGTATTACTTGAGGGCATTATTAATCTACCGAGAAAATTGTAATTTTTTTGTATACCAACTCACGCAATTTAGTAATTTTGATATATTTTATTTTTTCGATGAAAAAATTAGCTCATAATTTTAAAATTTCGTAATTTCATGCACTATTTAATTTGAATAGAAATGACCTGTCAAAAATCCTCCTGGATCTCTATGTGTTCGTTGGAGAATTTGCCACAAAACGGGTTTTGCAAGCTTCGGGGTGGGTTTTCTGACGGGTCATATCTATTCGAGTCAAATTATATATGAAACTGCGAACTTCTATGATTATGAGCAGTTTTTTCACCAAAAAATTTTTTATATCAAAATTGTGAATTTGGATGAGTTGTTATACTAAAATTGCAATTTCATGTTAAAGTACGTTATCTACTTTATAATTCTATGTAAAATTTTAAGAGTTATCATATAAATTAAAGAATTAAAAAACTTGAAGGGGGCCAAATACCGGCCAATGCCCCTCACCTTGGATATGGGGGCGGTATGTCTACCGAATTCACGATTAAGGATAGAGTCCATATTTATATTCGTTTTTATTAATCGTGAACTTTCACGAATATAATTGCTTTTATTTTATACTAGATGTATAAATATGGATATAATACGGGTACGTTAAACATAGATTTTTCTTGAATTTTCACGTGAAAAATATTGAATATAGTATCAAATAAAAGTACCTGACAGGCCGACACAACAAAATGTGAAAAAATGATATTTTTAAATGTGTGTATTAAATACTTTATATCATGACATGATATTATATATTGAATTAATTTCACAAGTGCGGCAATTTCATTTCTGTCCCTTATTTTGAATTAGTGATGATAAATGGTTACTGAATAGGACAATTAATTAAACAAAAACTTTATTTTAATTGTCCCACTAATATGTCAACTTGTATATATAGTGCTGTATCAATTTGCTGTATGAGTGAGAGTCCTAGGCTAGTGATGTTTCCACTTTCCTCTTCTTTCCTAGAAACTACCGTGCCCATAGACATCGAGATATTAATTAACTAGCTCTGTAATTGTAAAATAACACTACTTCGAAAGGGACATAAACAATAAATCTAAATAAATATTCACGACGACAAATTATAAGTATATCTGTGTTCACATAATTAAGACTCTTACATGTACATTATACATATATATGTGCTACTACATATCGTGCATAATTAATTGCTCTTTTTTTTTATGGATATATATCACATAATTAATTAATTAGAAGGACAAAAGTTTGATATTGTTCCAAGCATAAAAAGCTTCCCACTAACGATGATAATGTATGGAATTCGGTTGTTAGGTGCAGATAGTCAAATGTTTAATTAATTACTAGGAAATGTAAAATTGATCACATCTATCTCGGTTAATCTAGCTTGTAAAAATTAGATTCCACTAATTTTTGGAGTTTAAACTTTAATCCTTTTTCACATGTAAAATGGATCAAAACGTGCATTCAAATTGTCAAAAGTTTTTGTGTCCTATAAAAGTCGAAACATAACTAATATTGTTTCCCGGGGAAGGGTAATTAATGTAGAATATTGTAGAAGTCGGAAGCACTGTTCTAGATATATAGTTGTAATTTATGATATATGGATAGAGATATGGTGATACGTCAATGATACGATACGAATACGGCGATACGATTTTTTATTTTATTTTTCATGTGAGCGTCGGACACGAATATCGATACAATACGACAAAATAATATTTTTAAAAGTGTCCGCGTATTAGAGATTGTAATTAAAAGTATAGATGAGTCCAGTTTTTTAGAAAATTTAGGCTCAAGCTCATTGAGATTGCATTTAAAAGTATAGATGAGTCCAGCTTTTTAGAAAATTTAGGCTCAATCTCAAGCTCATCTAGTTAAAGAGCTTGAGCTTGAGATTGATTTCGAGGTCGTCAATCTTATAATTTTAAGATCAAACTCAAGCTCAACCCTTAAAAATTTTTTGAGTTTTTTGGTTTCTATCGAATTTGAGTTAGTTCATGAGCTAACATATACTATTTTATGATTTCAATTACTGAAAATAAATTTCAACATAATATAAATATTTTAATAGTATATTTTAGCTTTACCGACTCCGAAAAAATATTAATACTACCACTATTAATATTATTCTAATTATATACAAAATATTTCAAATTATAATAAAAAAAGCTCATGAGTTCAAGCTCAATCATATTAAGCTTGGGTCGAACAAACTCCTACGTCCATCTAACCCCCTGTCGGCCACCTTACACCCCTTGTTGCTATACTTGACAAAGAATTATTGGTCACCATTTAAATAATTTATATAGTAAGGTTCAAGTTTTTACCAACAAATTTTAATCATGTCGTGCCATGATTAACATTTGATAAAGCCATCAAAGGTAGATTCAAATTAATCATAATTTAAGAAAAAATATTAAATCATTCCTATGGAAATGCAACATTTTGCTGGACGGTACAAACTGCAGTATTAGGGAAATCAATCATGCACATTATAATAATCAAGATTTCTTTTTATTAAATGATATCCGCAAATTGGAGGTTAGTGGCCACCTTTAGTATATAAAGTGAGATATCGAACGTAAAGAGACGCCCACTACACTCATACTACTCAGTCTACTCTCGAGTTAGAGTGTTAGATTCTTGATTTTATTCCCAAGTGGGAGTGAGAAAAATAATGGCTTCTTACGATGATAAACCTGATCTTGAAACCCCATTGGTTTCGATATCACAAGAATACGACCCCGAATCGAAAGGAAAATACACTAAGGATGAAATCATTAAAGAAACTAAGTTACAATTGTTTTTGGCAGGTCCGATGATGTTTGTCAATCTTTTGTTATCACTTGTTTCAACTATTTCAGTCATGTTTGTAGGCCACGAAGGGGAACTAGCCCTTTCCGGGGCGTCCATGGCCACTTCCTTCGCGTCCGTCACAGGGTTTAGTTTGCTGGTACGTTTATTTAAAAGTTTTCAATTTACGGGGGCTATAGTAGGGGCATTCGCCCCCCCTCCCCCCTCCCGGACGCAATATTATATTGTTAATTAAAAAAGGAAATAGTAAATAAAATTCCTGACTCTATCACTGTAGGTTGGTATGGCCTGTGCATTGGACACGTACTGCGGGCAATCGTACGGTGCAAAGCAGTATCACATGTTGGGGATCCACATGCAGAGGGCCATGTTGGTTCTGCTTCTGGTGAGTATCCCTCTCGCGACCATATGGGCCACTGCTGGCGACATTCTTCAGTTGCTGGGCCAAGATCCTGCCATTGCAACAGAAGCGGGAATCTATGCGCGCTACATGATTCCTTCGATTTTCCCGTTCGCGCTCCTCCAATGTCAGTTTAGGTTCTTGCAGACTCAGAACAACGTGGTTCCGATGATGCTCACTTCAGGGATCACGACGCTGCTTCACATACCGATTTGCTGGCTCCTGATCTCCAAATGCGGCCTGGGGAGCAAAGGGGCCGCTTTGGCGAACGGGATTTCGTATTGGACAAACGACTTATTCCTGGCGTTGTATATTACGCTTTCGCCTTCTTGCAGCCATACCTGGAAGGGTTTCTCCAAAGAAGCTTTGCAGAATTTGTCTAAGTTCATCTGGCTCGCAGTTCCCTCAGCTATTATGGTCTGGTAAGGATTAAGGTTATCATTATTTTTCTTAAATTCCTTTTTTTAGTATGAAAAAATGGTGCAATAATGTAACGTTTTGGTATTAATTTGTGGCAGCTTGGAGATTTGGTCATATGAAATCATGGTTATTGTTTCTGGGCTTCTTCCAAACCCCACATTGGAAACTTCAGTTCTCTCAATTAGGTTAGCAATATAATATAATAATTGATAACAAAATGTTCTATTGTCATAATTAATTAAGCAACTTACTAAGAAGTAAGAACTGCATTTTTCTATGTGATATCAGCCTCAACACAAACGGGATGATTTACATGATACCCCTTGGACTTGGCAGTGCAATAAGGTGATTAATCATAATTCAAATTGTCCTAATTCATAGTATTTTCATTATCTTTTCTAATACCAAAATTAATTTATTAGTGTCCGAGTTGCGAACGAATTGGGCGCCGGGCGGCCAAAAGGTGCTCTTCTAGCCGTTTACATGGCCACGCTCATGGTGGCGATCGAAAGTGTCATCGCAGTCGCAGTTATCGTCCTGGGCCGCAGAATCTGGGGATACTGCTTTAGCAGTGAGGAAAATGTTGTTGCATATGTTTCAGATATGATGTTGCTCATTGCTGTTGTCAATTTGGCTGATGGAGTTCTTTCTGTCCTAAATGGTAACATATATACAACCATTTTCCAATCAATATTTATCCCATTAATGCATAACTAGCAAGATTTACTTATAAATCTCCATTCATTAAATTAAACTTTTCCAGGAATTGCAAGAGGCTGTGGCTGGCAAAAGATCGGAGCCATGGTCAACTTGGGTTCCTTTTACATAATCGGAATCCCGCTCGGTGTAGTGTTGGCATTTATCGTGCACATCGGAGGAAAGGTACGTAATCAGGGTCGAAGTCAGAAATTTTAATCGTCTACAATATGATTTTTATGAATCAACTATAAAATATTGCTACATTTTGGTGAGCAGGGACTTTGGATCGGAATCATAGCTGCAGTTTTCGCACAAACCTTTTTCCTGTCAATCATAACCCTAAGGACCAATTGGGACGATGAGGTGACCAATGTTCCTTTTATTTATTTATTTATTGAGCAAATTACTATTTTTTGTCCCATAAGATTATGCCTTTTGCATTTTTAGTTCCACATATTTAAAATTAGATATATTTAGTCCCATTATTTTAAAAAAGTTATAATTTTAGTTCCATCCATTAAATAATCGATGGAAAATATAATTTTTTGACGTTAAGTGCAATTTGGGGAAAAAATTATTATCCATTAGATTGTTTTTTGTGAGAGTTTACTTATTAATACCTCATTTCAGCACTACATTAGCTTAATGAGAGTGATTCACATTAAGGCTTCAACATCGATTCATGATACTAAAATGGGGTATTAATAAACAAACCTTCGCAAAAAACAACCTAATGAATAACAACTTTTCTCCTCAAATTTCACTTAACATAAGAAATGCATTTTCCATGAATTATTTGACGGATGAGACCAAAATTGTAATTTTTTTAAAATAATGGGACTAAATATATCTAATTTTAAAGATATGAGACTAAAATTATAAAAGGTCTAATCCTATGGGAGCAAAAATGTAATTTGCTCTTATTTTATTTATAAGATCCAACTTTTGTAATAATTAAATAATATGAATTTATTTTTGATGTTCTAACTTTATGGTTATGATTATTATTAAATAATATAGGCAAGGAAGGCTAGTGCGAGGGTATTTGATTCAACAATCCCAGTTGTGGCATAGGATGTGATGAAATCAAATGGCTCTTTAATTTATGTATTATGATTTATGATCACATCAATCACAGATGTGTAGTGTGTGGAAAGAACGAGAGCTGATATCGAAGAGAGAGCTGATGATTGGGCCAAAGGAGAAATATCAGACAGAAGGGTTATGAAGAATCATCTCTATCACACTCAGATTCTCAGTCATGTCAAGTTATTATAAGCTTTTTGTGTTTTTTGTGTATATGTTTTTCAATTTTATCGGTGAGATTTGTGTTTCTTTAATTTGAATTTAATGGGTATTTTTGTTGGAAATTGCACGCTTGATTTTTCTTTTTTTGAAAATAAGAAAAATATCATATAATCAAATCAGGTAGTACAACCAACACGGTAAAAGTTGAAATAATGCAAACCGAAACTGCAATTTTTTAGAGCGAATGAGCTACACAGTTAACCTCTCAAGCTGAATAGATTTAATTTCCCTAAGGACGATACGAAAAAAAATAAAACTAAACTTAAAGAGAGTAACTAAATTTCCATACTGAAGATACAAAATTTCTATATGGAAGAGCAAAATTTCCATACATACGATATGAAAGAAAACATAACTTAAAAAGAAACGGTGGATGCAAATCGTCTTTGCACCATAAAGAAGTCAGCGGCGGAGCAGACCTTTGCTAGATTTGGGAAGATGACTGTAGAACTGGAAGAGTGACATCGAATCTGAGAAGATGACGGTAGATCCAAGAAAATGACAACAGATTTGAGTGGATTTCGATGGAACAAATTTGAGAAGCTGACAGTCGAATAGAATTGAGTCAATCCGGCGATGGAGCAATGTTAGTATTTTTCACCATCGGATCGAAACTTCAGTTAACTACCTTATCTTGAATTTGAATCACGTAGATTAGGGTTTTAGTCTTTGAGAGAAGGAGGTGAAGGAGAATTTAGTATTGGACTGCACTCTCGATTTTTCTATTTTGACCATTAATGCATAGTCACTTTTAAAAATATTGTATTGTTTCGTATCCGTATATCATAAATCTTATTTTTTAATTAGGAAAAAAATTAAATGATAATAACATTTGAAGAAAATTTGAAGTATTAAGCGTATATATATAGATACGTATGATTGGAATATTCGTGTCATCTTTAGCGTTTATATGCCAATCAAAATTTCCGTTTCTCTTGAATTTTATGTTCCGTCACAAACTTTTCCTATAGTTTTTTTTTTGACGATCAAAACCCTCAAAGGGGAATATTATAGCAAATCATGAGTAACAATAAGAAGAATACAAGAAGCAACAACAAAAAAAATTAACGCAGGCCGGAGCCGCAATTCCAACAGATTTGTGACCTATTATATTAGCATCACAATTAGTAAAAGAAAAAGACTCTTTGAAGATTGGTCCTCTCAAGTTGATCTCGATCTGATGCGGCTGGAGTTCCACAGTCGCTTTTTCTCCGAATTGAGCACAGATAGCTGGTCCTACAACAGATAACTCGACCAGAAAAATTCCCGGATAAACACAGGAAAAGATAAAACTAAACTTCCAAACGGAAGGGACAAAACTTCCATACGGAAAGGATAAAACTTCCATACAGAAGAAACGAAAGAAAACATACCAAAAAGAAAAAAAACAGATAAATAAATAGTCTGTGAACAAAGAAATCCGCTAGATCTGGGAGGAAGCCAGGAGATCTGGAAGATTGGTGATCAAACTTATCGTAGATCCGTGAAAGTGGCAGCAGATCTGGACGGATCCCGATGAACGAAAAAGAATTGAGTAAAACAGAATAGATTTGGGCCGATCCGACGGTGGAACTGTGTTCTCAACCGCCGGATCGAAGTTGAGAGGGAAGCTTTTGCCTTGCTCAGAGAGAGAACAAGAAGAAGAAGACTTCGTCTCATTTTTCCTATAGTTTTTTAGTTTTTCTATTAAGATCAAAAACAACTGAAGTCTCACGAGTAAGTTAAAATACGAATCTAAAAAATTTATTTGATTATTGAGAAAATTATAAATTTGGTATATCAACTCGATCAATTCAGTATTTTTGGTATATTTCATTTTCCAACAATAATCATGTCATTTAATGCACTTTTTGACTGAAATCTGATTTTGCTCTCTAAACCCCAACCCGATTTTACACGTGACGATTTTTTAGTTCTTCATGTGTAAATTTTGACAGGTAAAATCAGTTTTTAATAAAAAATGTGCATTAGATTACTTGATTTTGAAAATACGATCCTATTATATTGCAAAAGATACGATCCTATTTTATTGCAAAAAATAAAAAATTCGAAAACGTTGAATTGATGAGTTAATATATTAACTTTCCAATTTCCCCCCTTATTATTATTAACATTTAGAAAGAGCATATAGCATCCAAAATATTAATGAAAACAAGTCAAAATGTATTAATATAAAGAGAAAATTATCAAAATCGTCCCGTAAAGTGAGCCACTTTTAGTTTTGGTCCCAATAATTGCCAATGTCTCACTTTTGGTCCCATAAAGTGGCATTTGTCTTAATTTTGGTCCCATTGACCATTTTCCGTCCAAAATAACGGTTGACCGTTAAAAAAAGTTACTTTTTACCCTATTTTCTTATAAAAGTTACTTTTAACTCCGTTAAAAAAAATTACTTTTACTGTTAAAATATTATATATATATATATATATATATATATGTATAATACGTATATTATATTGTACGTATTATACATATATATATATATATATATTATATTATATATATACACGTATTATATATGTATGTATATGTACGTTACATGTATCATATATATATATATATATATATATATATATATTATACTATATTATATTATACGTGTTATACATATATATATATATGTATATTGTATTATGTATATATATTATATATTATAAAATATTATATATACATATATTATATATATATACACGTATATGTATGTATATATACATATAATATATATATATATATATACACGTATTATATATGTGTATATACGTATTATAATATATAATACATATATATTATATATTATATATAATATATATTATCTTTTGTTTGGGGTGAAAATATACAATTTAAATAGTTTTGGGGTGAAAATATGGAATTTTAATAGTTTGGGGTAGTTTTGAAAATATAAAATAACCAAAAGGGCTAAAAAGTTACTTTTTTAACGGTCAACCGTTATTTTGGACGGAAAATGGTCAATGGGACCAAAATTAAGATAAATGCCACTTTATGGGACCAAAAGTGAGACATTGGCAACTGTTGGGACCAAAATTAAAAGTGACTCACTTTACGGGACGATTTTGATAATTTTCTCTAATATAAATATGCATATTCTACTTATATTTCCGTCACGTTATGAATTAAAATATATCAATTGATACCGAGACAAAGAGGCACAACAAATTCTTAGTATCAAATTTTTACTATATGAATATATTATGCTACCTAGGAAGCATTATTCTACTTCAAGATTTTGTTAACACTAAGACAGATTGTCATCATGTGTTTATAGCAGGCTATATAATAAAGTATTCTCAACTAAAAAATAATTAATATTAGTGTATTTTATATATTTGTTTGGTAAAGTACTGAGTCTATGTGCTCCTTTACATTCAAACTTCCACTTAAACTTGCAACTTTCATTGATGAAAGTTAATACATGATATATCACAACTTTCAAAAAGATATATATTAATTAATTAATTAACTTTTTTGGTAGAAATATATGTTAATTAATGAATAAAAGAAATTAAATTAATGGTATTGAAAATAAAATTTTAATGTCCAACCACTAAGGCTCTCTTTTTCCCAGCTTTATTTTGATATCATGTTAAAAGAATACAACCCAGAAAGTAGTAGGGTAAATTATTGCTCTCAATCAAGAAAAAAGGAAATTAATTATTGCTCGCTGTTTTGTGCGGCTCACATGTAGTTTTGGAAAAATTTTACTTCAAATCAGATTCAATCGAATCTAATCAATTAAAAGAGTAAATGTATTATACTTATCATTTGATTTGTTATTTTTTTTCAATTTTCCATCAATAATCCAATAAATTTAGTTTTGCTCCCACTTTTTCTTTTATTTTTTGTTTTCTTTTTTCCCCTAGCTGGAAAAATGGATTCCCATTTTGGGATTCTTTATCTCATAATCTGCAACCACATTTTCACTTCGTCGACAATGAGATCTAACGGAGACGACAACAGGATAAAGATAGGCGGCAACAACGGCAACGAAGACAGTAGGATCTTGATAAGCGGCGGCAACGGGAGTCGATTTAGTTATCGTGTCCTATTTCCTGTGCTGCTCTAAGGTATTCTCAGCGTATGAATGTTAATTGAATGTATTCTTGGCATTAATTGAATGTTAATTATGTGAATTGTACAATAGAATTCACTGATAACTTGTATCGAATTGAATTGCTGATAATTTGTATCAAATCGAATTGTTGATCCTCTGGAAACTGATACTTCAAATTGGTATTCTGAAGATGGCGTTGGCCGGTGATGAAGCTCAAGACAAGCAAATCCTAGGAAGTTGTTGGTTTAACGGCGAAATTACGGTATTTTCAATTCCGCGGAGTGCGTCAGTGGAAGAGATTCACGTGCAACTTGGTAAAGGGTGGTCAGACTTCAACTCTGATACTTACGTGGTACAATACCTCGAACCCTATAAAAAAAGGTATGTGGGTTAGTTTGCGATGCGACGGGAAGGTTCCGACTATGATCCAACTGCATAAACTTGCTAAACTCAACATTGTTGAGATGAGGGCGATTCGGCCTCCTGCCTATTTAGGTGGGAAGCAAGCATCGAAGAGAAGGTATGAGATTTCTAATTTATTCATTCATTTATGTATTAACACTATATTAATTTCTGAGTAATCTCATTCTGTGTCAGGAAGAGAAGATATAATGTAGCACCCACACGTAGGGCCACATCCCCCGCACCATAATCCGAACCCGAATACGAAATGGGATGTCCGCACCCGAATCCGAATCATAGCGAACGGGAGACCAAACACACACTCTAGGCTAGGCGGAGCTAAACAACACCAAATCAGAGTATGCGGAAGCGAATAAATAAAAAGCATCAAGCAACGATCATCACATATATACATAGGTACCAACCCACACCTATCCATGTAGTATTTACATATAGGTACCAACACTACAACCCGTACAAAAGCCATCACGGCTCGAGCAAAATAGTATTTACAAGTATATACAAACCATAACTGTACAACTACAAAATAATAAAGTGCAGGTATGTAAATGTACCTAACGAGACCTAGACCGACAAGTGCAAAAGAAGACACACTTCTCCGCCTAGCTCACGCTCCCAAAACCTGCAACTAAAAGAGTAAACGAGGGTCAGTCAACTGACTGAGTGAGGGGGCTAACGCACACCCACACCCTATATATATATAAAGCAGAGCACAAAGCAAAGGGTGAAATTATGAACCGGAATAGGTTTTACAAACTAAAACTTTCCAAAACAAATACATATACTTAAAAACATTTCATAAACACTATCCGGATTCATACTTCCTGACATAACACAACATACATAATGCTCGGCGAGAACGAGCTTCCAACCTTTACTCCTCAGAACAAACAAAACGGAAATCATACATATCAACCTCTACACCAATGATGGAAGAGCCACCGGCGGCCCTAACCATCCATACATATACAGACTCACGAGGGGTAGCGAACCCACATCGTGCCCTTCCCGGTTTTTACGCCGAAGGCATCGAAATATCACGCCTTCCCAAACTCCCAGGGGTCGTGTGTGATATATCGGATGGAGACTACGCACAGGCCGAACCTCGACGGCCCGAACCGTCCCGAGGGTTCCTTACCCGTAGCTCCTTGGATCCACACATACAAATCATAACAAATGCCAAATCTTTCATGGCAATCTCGCTAACAGAATTGTAAAGCCTTTTCCCAAAACTTAGCTTACATAGGCCTATTTAATATCTTTTCCCAAAACAAAGTTGTTCACAAAATCATAAACATATTCTAATCAACACATACATATCTATATATATAATATATAGTCACATGCACGGCTTGAAAACACCACATAAGGCTTTAGGTCACTTAACTAATAAAAATCCTAAACCTCACCTTGTGCGTGACCAAAATACGCGCAGACGTGAACAACCTACGCCTCGGGCTCGTCAACTGGAACCTCCTCTGAAAAGAAAACACGAAAGCCCAAGACTTAGACTCTATATGAACCAAATAGGACGCTCGGCAAAATGCATGAGTCATGTTCACATATAAAATGTCTCAATTAAGTCATATAATTCACAATTTATAGCACACATACTTATTTACAATTTATTAAGCAATAAAACCCGAGTTATAACATTTAACATGCGAAAGAAAAGCAATCAAAATCATATAATTGCATAATTAAGGCAAAGAGAAAAAGTGGCAAAATCCACCCCCATGGATTTTTCCAAAGGGAAAAATCCACCCTCATGGATTTTTCCAAACCTACTGCCTCAAATCCACCCCCGCGGATTTTTCCAAAGGGAAAAATCCACCCCCGTGGATTTGATCCAGTAGCTAAAAAGAAAGGGTTTCGGCCATGGGAACGGCCGTTCCCACTCTCGGCAGGAACAGTAAAATGGCCTGGGAACGGTCGTTCCCAGTTTGAAACTGGGGCGGGAACGGCCGTTCCGGCCTGGTTCGAAAAGCTGGAGCAGAGTTCATTACAGAAAACAGGGGAAGCTCATTTTGGTGCCAAAATGGCCAAAATCCAATACCCAAGAGTTGCCACAACCTCCTAAATTGCACACATAATTCAAATAAATCATGCTTAACATGTTGGCACTCAAATAACTCAAGAAAACGGAATTAAAAGGCATGATCAAAGGAATGCAACATTCAAGCTAAAATCATGATCCTCAATAAATGCTCAACTAACCAAGGATTAAATGCAATAAATACAACACCTACAACAAATACAACTCATATATGAAGCTAAGAATCAAACACATCAAGCAAAGAGCAAGTATTCACATTTTTAGCTAAACCCTTACTATTCACGTAGGGAAGCAAAGGCACACCAAACTCACTCCAAACTCAGAAATTAAACCATAGAAATGACGAGCACGACGAGGGGATTCCGAAACATACTCAAGTTCGAGAAAAGGCGAAGAAACGAGGGAGATCTTGGCTTGGGAAGTTTGGATGATCAACTTGAGTTTTGGCTCTTGCTTGGCTTGGTTGCTGCTGTTATTACGTTAGAAATGAAGAGAGGAAAGAATGGTTCAGCCTTTAAGGCTGGACCGGTTGGTTCACGGGTTCGGTTCAAGGTTCTCGGTTCAAGTTGGTTCGGTTCAACAAATACAGGTTCAAATAAGGCCAACTCAATTAAACAAGTAAATCACATACAAAATTAATTCAAATAAATTCATATAAGTTCAAATAATTCATATAAGTCGTATACAATTAATCTAAAACGCAATTAATATTAAATCACATAATTTACCTGTACCGACTGTGAGTCGGGGTGTTACAACCTCCCCCCCTTCAGAGAACCTGGTCCCCAGGTTAACTGTCTGACCTGAGAACAACTCTGGGTACAACTGTCTCATCTTCTCCTCAGTCTCCCAAGTAGACTCTTCAGATTTCTGATCTCTCCAAAGAACTCGGACCAAGGGAATCTGTTTATTCCTCAACACTTGTATCTTCCGGTCTTGAATCTCAACCGGATGTCTTACTATTGTCAAATCCGTCTCAAGTTGTACCTCTTCCACAGGGAGAATAGTTGATTCTTCGGGATAATATTTCCTGAGCTGCGAAACATGAAACACATTATGTATCCCGGTCAATCTAGGCGGTAGGTCCAACCTATACGCCGCTTCTCCAATTCTCTCAAGGATTTCAAAAGGTCCAAGGTATCTTGGGTTAAGCTTCCCACCTCGACCTATTCGAGAAAATCCCTTTCTCGGAGATGCTTTCAAGAAAACCTTATCTCCGACTTCAAACTCAAGGGGCCTTCTCCTCTTATCCGCATAGCTCTTCTGACGGTCCTGAGCTGCCTTCATTCTCTGCTGAATCAACTTAACCTTGGCAGTGGTCTTATCCAATCTCTCCCGAGGTGTAGCTCTTTCGAGCTTGTTCTCCTCTGTCCACCGCCAGTCTTCTATATCCCAAAATAGAGGCGATCTACACTTCCTTCCATATAGTGCCTCGTAGGGAGCCATACCAATAGAAGTCTAAAAACTGTTGTTATAGGCAAACTCAACCAGAGCTAAATGCTTATCCCACTTTTCCTTAAAATCCAAAGCACACGCCCTCAACAAATCCTCTAAATACTTAATCAGTCTCTCTGACTGTCCATCTGTCTGGGGATGAAAAGCGGTGCTGAAATTAAGCCTCGTACCCAACCTACTCTGAAGATCCTGCCAAAACTTAGCTGTGAACCTCGGATCACGATCTGAAACAATGCTAGCAGGCGCTCCATGAAGTCTCACAATCTCGTTACAATACAATTCTGCCAACTTCGGGGTCTTGTAAGACATCTTCACCTTGAGAAAATGAGCAGACTTGGTCAATCGGTCGACTATCACCCAAATTCCATCATAACCTCCTCTTGATCTTGGCAAGCCGGACACGAAGTCCATAGTCACTTGCTCCCACTTCCATTCAGGAATCGGAAGTGGTTGGAGGGTTCCTCCCGGTTTCTGGTGTTCTGCCTTCACCACTTGGCACGTGAGACACCGCTTTACAAAGTTCGCGACATCTCTCTTCATGCCATTCCACCAGAAGTATTCCTTCAAATCTCGGTACATCTTCGTACCACCGGGGTAAATGGAATATCCCGAACGGTGTCCTTCCTCAAGTATTAACCTCTTGAGGTCTTCTGGGACACAAACCCTGGTCTTGAACCTGAACAAACCGGAATCATCAAACCCAAACTTCGTCTCGGGGTCTATCCTAGACCGAACCACTAGTCTCTGAATCTCTGTATCCGAAGCTTGAGAATCCAACAACCTCTGTTTCAAATCCGGCTGAACTGAGATGTTAGCTAACCGAGCCACTGAAACCATAACCGTCGAACCCTGTCCTGAAGACCCTGCACTCAAACCTGAAACACTTGCTTTTCTGCTCAAAGCATCTGCCACGACATTAGCCTTGCCCGGATGATACTGAATCGTGCAGTCATAATCCTCTAAGAATTCCATCCAACGCCTCTGTCTATTATTAAGCTCCTTCTGAGTAAAAAGATACTTGAGGCTCTTATGATCCGTGAATATCTCGAAAGTCGTCCCATAGAGATAATGACGCCACTTCCTCAAAGCAAACACAACCGCTGCAAGCTCAAGATCATGAGTGGGGTAGTTCTTCTCGTGTTCCTTCAACTTTCTAGAAGCATAGGCCACCACTCGGCCATTTTGCATCAATACACATCCGAGTCCTTCCTTAGAAGCATCTGCAAAAACTGAATAGCCCTCGGATCCCTCGGGTAGGGTAAGAACTGGTGCTGAAGTTAATCTTTCCTTCAAAGCTTGGAAACTTCTCTTGCACCCATCATCCCACTCATACTTCACCTCCTTTTTGGTTAATCGAGTCAACGGGCAAGCAATTTTGGAGAAATCCTTCACAAATCTCCTATAGTAACCCGCTAACCCGAGAAAACTTCTTATCTCGGAGGCATTCTTCGGTCTTTCCCACTGAACCACGGTCTCAATCTTAGAGGGATCAACTTCAATCCCCTCACCTGAAATTATGTGACCCAGAAATGACACTCTGTCGAGCCAGAACTCGCACTTGCTAAATTTGGCATAAAGCTTGTGCTCTCTAAGGGTCTCCAAAACAATCCTGAGATGAGATGCGTGCTCTTCTACAGACTTAGAATACACCAAAATGTCGTCTATGAAAATCACCACAAACTTGTCAAGATACTGTCTGAACACTCGGTGCATCATATCCATGAACACGGCTGGAGCATTAGTTAACCCAAACGGCATCACTACAAACTCGAAGTGTCCATAACGGGTATTGAACGCAGTCTTAGAGATATCCTCCTCCCGGATACGAAGTTGGTAATACCCTTGCCTCAAATCTAACTTAGAGTACACCTGCGACCCTTGCAAGATATCAAACAACTCTTCGATATGAGGTAAAGGATACTTATTCTTCACTGTCATCCGGTTCAACTCGCGGTAGTCTATACCCATCCTCAAAGTCCCATCCTTCTTCTTCACAAATAACACAGGAGCACCCCACGGGGATGTACTCGGACGGATGTAACCGCAAGTCAAAAGCTCATCCAGCTGAGTTTTCAACTCCTTCAACTCAGCAGGAGCCATCCGATACGGTGTCTTAGAGAAAGGCTCAGCTCCAGGATAAAGGTCGACTACAAACTCGATGTCCCTATCAGGTGGCAAAGAACCCAAATTCTCAGGGAACACATCGGGAAACTCACTCACGACCTCTGTCTCCTCAAGTTTGGCCTGATCCTTCGGTTTATTCAGAAGATAGGCCACAAAACCTGTCGCACCGTCCCGGAGGAGCTTACTTGCTTCCATAAAAGACACAAACGGGCTGGACTTCAACCTCTCACCCGTAAAGACCACTGATCCCAACGAAACCTTCTTCTCATGACAGTCCAACTGAGCTCGGTATCTGAAGAGAAAATCCATGCCAAGAATAACCTCATACTTCTTCAACGGTAGAACTATCAGATCTGCAGGAAAAACTCGACCCTCAAACACCACCGGACACTCCCTAAACACCCTGTCAGCTTCCAAAGATCCTCCCAAAGGAGTATTCACCACATATACATGCGCAGATAATTCATCAAGTAAAGGCAAAGAAGCAACAATATCCCGGGAAATAAATGAATGCGTAGCCCCGGGATCAAACAATGCATGTAGTGATATGCCATGAATGTTTATTGTACCTTCTATCACGGCATTCGGGTCGACATCAGCAGCTTCCTCCTCTCCCTCCAAAGCAAACACGCGAGCCTGCACAATCGGCCTCCTATTCGGGCAAGCATCAATCAAGTGATCAGAAGACCCGCACGCATAGCATTTGCCCAGAAGCTTCCAACACCTCTCAACTGGGTGTCTCCCCTGACAATGAGAACAAACGGGTGGTCCCTGAGCTGGAGCCGGTCGAGCGGGAATAGCAGGAGGTGCCACGGGACCGGTAATACGGGGCTTTTTGTTCCCTAAACCCTGGGGACGAAAAGCCGGTGGAACAGGAGCTCGTGGAGCATAAGAAACGGGCCTCTTACCCGATCCAGAAACTGATCCCGATCCTCGAGTAGAAGAGAAAGGTGGAGGCTTCAACCGAGCCATTTGGGCCTCAACTTGAATTGCCCTCTTTGTAACTTTGGCCCAAGTACTCACATTAACAGCTTGTAAAGCTTCTTGAATATCCCGGCGAAGTCCATGAAGAAACGCTCGGGCCTTATGATCATCATGGTCGGTGATGTGAGTAACATAAGGAGCTAGCCTCTCAAACTCCAAAATATAACCCTCCACCGTCCGATTACCTTGCCTCAAATTGGAGAACTCTTGGAGGCGACGTTCTTGTGCACTATGAGGGATATATTTCTCATGGAATTCCTGCACAAACGTCTCCCAATTGAATTCCATACCCGTTCTCTCAAGCCTGGACCTCACACTCCTAAGCCAAATAGCCGCTGGCCCTTGAATGATACGACCCGTGCAAATAGCCTTGTCCTGAGAATTCCCTGGACATATCTCCCAAATACCTCGAATCTCGGACAACCACTCTTCCGCCTTGATATCATTACCTCCATACCACTTTGGAGGGTTGTTGTTTTGGAAGTCCCTATACACGGCGGAAATTTCTTGTCCTTCACCCGGATTTGCATTACCCCTTTAATTTTGTTGGAGCTGATTGAGTAGGGCTTGGACAATATTCTCCGCATTCATAGGTGGTGGCGGAGGTGCATTCTGTGGAGCCGGCTCGTTCAAATCAGGTGTTCGTTCATGATTATTATGTCTTCTTGGAGGCATCCTGAAATTCATAGATTCAAGCAATATAGATGCATGTACATTAGTGTATGAATATGTATACAATTTAAGGAAATAATCAAGTAAACAAGTAATCAATCAGTCAAGTAATCACATACCCAAATTATGTATGCACACTTACACACGATCACACAATCACGTTGTCCTAAACCGTACGACCTAGACAGACCCACACGACACTAGAGCCCGGTTTTGCAACCGCGCTCTGATACCACTTAAGGATGTAGCACCCACACGTAGGGCCACATCCCCCGCACCATAATCCGAACCCGAATACGAAATGGGATGTCCGCACCCGAATCCGAATCATAGCGAACGGGAGACCAAACACACACTCTAGGCTAGGCGGAGCTAAACAACACCAAATCAGAGTATGCGGAAGCGAATAAATAAAAAGCATCAAGCAACGATCATCACATATATACATAGGTACCAACCCACACCTATCCATGTAGTATTTACATATAGGTACCAACACTACAACCCGTACAAAAGCCATCACGGCTCGAGCAAAATAGTATTTACAAGTATATACAAACCATAACTGTACAACTACAAAATAATAAAGTGCAGGTATGTAAATGTACCTAACGAGACCTAGACCGACAAGTGCAAAAGAAGACACACTTCTCCGCCTAGCTCACGCTCCCAAAACCTGCAACTAAAAGAGTAAACGAGGGTCAGTCAACTGACTGAGTGAGGGGGCTAACGCACACCCACACCCTATATATATATAAAGCAGAGCACAAAGCAAAGGGTGAAATTATGAACCGGAATAGGTTTTACAAACTAAAACTTTCCAAAACAAATACATATACTTAAAAACATTTCATAAACACTATCCGGATTCATACTTCCTGACATAACACAGCATACATAATGCTCGGCGAGAACGAGCTTCCAACCTTTACTCCTCAGAACAAACAAAACGGAAATCATACATATCAACCTCTACACCAATGATGGAAGAGCCACCGGCGGCCCTAACCATCCATACATATACAGACTCACGAGGGGTAGCGAACCCACATCGTGCCCTTCCCGGTTTTTACGCCGAAGGCATCGAAATATCACGCCTTCCCAAACTCCCAGGGGTCGTGTGTGATATATCGGATGGAGACTACGCACAGGCCGAACCTCGACGGCCCGAACCGTCCTGAGGGTTCCTTACCCGTAGCTCCTTGGATCCACACATACAAATCATAACAAATGCCAAATCTTTCATGGCAATCTCGCTAACAGAATTGTAAAGCCTTTTCCCAAAACTTAGCTTACATAGGCCTATTTAATATCTTTTCCCAAAACAAAGTTGTTCACAAAATCATAAACATATTCTAATCAACACATACATATCTATATATATAATATATAGTCACATGCACGGCTTGAAAACACCACATAAGGCTTTAGGTCACTTAACTAATAAAAATCCTAAACCTCACCTTGTGCGTGACCAAAATACGCGCAGACGTGAACAACCTACGCCTCGGGCTCGTCAACTGGAACCTCCTCTGAAAAGAAAACACGAAAGCCCAAGACTTAGACTCTATATGAACCAAATAGGACGCTCGGCAAAATGCATGAGTCATGTTCACATATAAAATGTCTCAATTAAGTCATATAATTCACAATTTATAGCACACATACTTATTTACAATTTATTAAGCAATAAAACCCGAGTTATAACATTTAACATGCGAAAGAAAAGCAATCAAAATCATATAATTGCATAATTAAGGCAAAGAGAAAAAGTGGCAAAATCCACCCCCATGGATTTTTCCAAAGGGAAAAATCCACCCTCATGGATTTTTCCAAACCTACTGCCTCAAATCCACCCCCGCGGATTTTTCCAAAGGGAAAAATCCACCCCCGTGGATTTGATCCAGTAGCTAAAAAGAAAGGGTTTCGGCCATGGGAACGGCCGTTCCCGTTCCCAGTACAAACTGGGAACGGCCGTTCCCACTCTCGGCAGGAACAGTAAAATGGCCTGGGAACGGTCGTTCCCAGTTTGAAACTGGGGCGGGAACGGCCGTTCCGGCCTGGTTCGAAAAGCTGGAGCAGAGTTCATTACAGAAAACAGGGGAAGCTCATTTTGGTGCCAAAATGGCCAAAATCCAATACCCAAGAGTTGCCACAACCTCCTAAATTGCACACATAATTCAAATAAATCATGCTTAACATGTTGGCACTCAAATAACTCAAGAAAACGGAATTAAAAGGCATGATCAAAGGAATGCAACATTCAAGCTAAAATCATTATCCTCAATAAATGCTCAACTAACCAAGGATTAAATGCAATAAATACAACACCTACAACAAATACAACTCATATATGAAGCTAAGAATCAAACACATCAAGCAAAGAGCAAGTATTCACATTTTTAGCTAAACCCTTACTATTCACGTAGGGAAGCAAAGGCACACCAAACTCACTCCAAACTCAGAAATTAAACCATAGAAATGACGAGCACGACGAGGGGATTCCGAAACATACTCAAGTTCGAGAAAAGGCGAAGAAACGAGGGAGATCTTGGCTTGGGAAGTTTGGATGATCAACTTGAGTTTTGGCTCTTGCTTGGCTTGGTTGCTGCTGTTATTACGTTAGAAATGAAGAGAGGAAAGAATGGTTCAGCCTTTAAGGCTGGACCGGTTGGTTCACGGGTTCGGTTCAAGGTTCTCGGTTCAAGTTGGTTCGGTTCAACAAATACAGGTTCAAATAAGGCCAACTCAATTAAACAAGTAAATCACATACAAAATTAATTCAAATAAATTCATATAAGTTCAAATAATTCATATAAGTCGTATACAATTAATCTAAAACGCAATTAATATTAAATCACATAATTTACCTGTACCGACTGTGAGTCGGGGTGTTACATATAACCCCTACGCTGATGGTTCATGCTTGACCACTGTTCGTTCTGAAGTTGAGGATTGATCAAATCTACTGCGTGTTCTGGAGTTGAGCATTGATTTGATTTTATTCACTCTTTTTTAAGGAACTTTATTTTTTCTTGTAATCGTATACACCCCTCTTATGATTGTTTCTATTTTTTGGAAACTACGTCAATAAATTGCTTGATGTTGTTTTCTCAATTTGATCTAATGGAAACGTTAAGAATGAGTGATTAAAGGCAGACTTTGTCCAGTGAAACGTTAGAAATGCGTGATTCAAAGAATACTTTGTCTACTGAAACGTTAAGAATGGGTAATTAAAAGAATACTTTGTCCAGTGAAACGTTAGGAATGCGTGATTTAAAGATAGACTTTGTCCAGTGAAACGTTAGAAATGCGTGATTCAAAGAATACTTTGTCCAGTGAAACGTTAAGAATGGGTGATTGAAGGCAGACTTTGTCCAGTGAAACGTTAGAAATGCGTGATTCAAAGAATACGTTGTCCAGTGAAACGTTAAAAATGCGTAATTAAAGGAAGACTTTGTCTAGTGTAACGTTAAGAATGCATGATTAAAGGCAGACTTTGTCCAGAGAAACGTTAGAAATGCGTGATTCAAAGAATACTTTGTCCAGTGAAACGTTAGAAATGCGTGATTAAAGGCAGACTTTGTCCACTGAAATGTTAAGAATGGGTAATTAAAAGAATACTATGTCCAGTGAAATGTTAGGAATGCGTGATTTAAAGGCAGACTTTATCCAGTGAAACGTTAGAAATGCGTGATTCAAAGAATACTTTGTCCAGTGAAACGTTAAGAATGGGTGATTAAAGGCAGACTTGGTCCAGTGAAACGTTAAAAATGCGTGATTCAAAGAATACTTTGTCCAGTGAAACGTTAGAAATACGTGATTCAAAGAATACTTTGTCCAGTGAAACGTTAAAAATGCGTAATTAAATACAGACTTTGTCCAGTGAAACGTTAAGAATGCGTATTTAAAGGCAGACTTTGTCCAGTGAAACGTTAGAAATGCGTGATTCAAAGAATACTTTGTCCAGTGAAACGTTAGAAATGCGTGATTAAAGGCAGACTTTGTCCACTGAAACGTTAAGAATGGGTAATTAAAGAATCTTTATTGTAATGTTGTGTTCATGATTCAATAAAACTTAAATCTTGATTCAAGATTTTTATTGTAATGTTGTGGTCATGATTCAATAAATCTTGATTCTCTTTATTGTAATGTTGTGTTTATGATTCAATAAAACTTAAATCTTGATTCAAGATTTTTATTGTAATGTCATGGTCATGATTCAATAAATCTTGATTCTCTTTATTGTAATGTTATGTTCATGATTTAATAAAACTTAAATCTTGATTCAAGATTCCCTGTGTTGTAATGTGGTGGTTATGATTTAATTGAAATCTTGAGTATCATTATTGTAATGTTGTGGGCAAGATTCAATAACGTTTAATTACGTATTTCTAGCGTTTAATTACGTTTAATTGAAATCCAGTGAAACTTAAATCTTTAATTATGCATTTCTAGCGTTTCACTGGACAAAGTCTTCCTTTAATTACGCATTTCTAACGTTTCACTGGACAAAGTCTTCTTTGAATCACGCATTCTTAACGTTTCACTGGACAAAGTCTTCCTTTAATTACGCATTTCTAGCGTTTCACTGGACAAAGTATTTTTTGAATCACGCATTCTTAACGTTTCACTGGACAAAGTCTTCCTTTAATTACGCATTTCTAACGTTTGAATCACGCATTCTTAACGTTTCACTGGATAAAGTCTTCTTTGAATCACGCATTCTTAACGTTTCACTGGACAAAGTCTTCCTTTAATTACGCATTTCTAGCGTTTCACTGGACAAAGTATTCTTTGAATCACGCATTCTTAACGTTTCACTAGACAAAGTCTTCCTTTAATTACGGATTTCTAACGTTTCACTGGACAAAGTCTTCTTTGAATCACGCATTCTTAACATTTCACTGGACAAAGTCTTCCTTTAATTACGCATTTCTAGCGTTTCACTGGACAAAGTCTTCTTTGAATCACGCATTCTTAACGTTTCACTGGACAAAGTCTTCCTTTAATTACGCATTTCTAACGTTTCACTGGACAAAGTATTCTTTGAATCACGCATTCTTAACGTTTCACTGGACAAAGTCTTCCTTTAATTACGCATTTCTAACGTTTCACTGGACAAAGTCTTCTTTTAATTACGCATTTCTAACGTTTCACTGGCCAAAGTCTTCTTTTAATTACGCATTTCTAACAATACTCAGAATTAGTTTCAGATGACCACACCAATACTCAACAATCTGCACTTTTGGTTCTATATAATTCATCAGTTTATCAGTTTATCTGTCTTCATATATATAACTGTCATATATTTCATATGGTTCATCAGTTTCTTTGTTTTCATATATAGCTGTCATATAGTTCATCAGTTTATCAAACTAACTCTTATTCTTCCAACTAAAACAAACTTCCTTGCAGGATATACTAGAATCAAACAACAATAAACAACCAACACTAAACATTTCGTTACGGAACCAAAAATATACACTACAATCAACTAAGAGTAACATTTAAACTACTATAAACAGTCCACAAACAACAAATTTTGGAGAAGCGCTATCTATATCATGGGGGAGGAAACTGATTAACCTCATCCGGATCTTCATGAGGGATGTTATAATTAACACTCTCCTCAGATTTTTCATAGCCTGGGTAATCCGCGCTGTCAAAGGACTCGAGGTCCGAGTCCCTATCGTCAATGTAGTATGCGTGGAGGTGCTCCTCTTCACCCTCCAAAAGGGGGGACCTCTCGCACTTTGAAGATATTGTTAGGAATAGTGCCCTAGAAAGCCGATTGTATATCCGCTTTGTGCTTTTCCTTATTGTAATCACAGACAATCTTTGAATGAAATAACGAATTGAGGCAACACTTCTTTATATGCTCTTGTTTGGTATGCGTTTACTTTATCTGTGCATGTATGAGAACTCCCCTAATCCTGATGACTTTAGGACTCTACCATTTAGGTGAAATGGTTCATGAAACGAGCCCTATATCACATAAGTCATGATTAGTAAATACTCCAAGTCGATGAGTCCTACCGACAGTGGAAGTGTCAACCTGACTCCTCTAAGGCTTGCTTGTGGGATCACGCCCTTAAGAAGGACCACCTTGTTTCATGGAGGTGCAAAGTGTATAGTTGATGCGTGCGTGATACATGAGGGTGCTTACTTCAATAAGTAAGTTCACTGAGGTGCCCCGTGTGAGAACATTCCTAAATGGGAAAGGAAGTTTCTATTTCAGGAAATAGAAACTTCCAGATTAGGAAATATCTCACGAGTCATTGATGTGATTAATTGATCCTTAGACTTGAGGTTCCTTGTCACTTTATGAGTTAACTCTGTAGTCTTAGGTATAAGCTTTAAAGGGTGTCGCCTTAGACAACTGATTCAAGGCTTATGCTGGGGCTGCACAAGTGATTCATGAAAGTGAATGAGAATCAAGAAAGGACCTACATTTGCATATGCAAGGTGATCTCTTATTGTGTAAGTCATTCATATGCCATATGGAGTCCTTGGCCAAGGCAGTAGATCAAGACATCAAGAAAATGGTTTCTTGGATTGAGATCAAATGGATATGAAATGCACTTAGCTTTAAGACCGGATTAGTAGGGTTCTGATTATTCCCTTACCCTAGATCTTGGTTGAGAGATAGTAAGTAGGAGGATTGTATCTCACATGAATCAATGACTTAAAGGTTCTGTCGAATCCGAACATTCCAATTCAGCTAGGGGTTAAACACCTGTTGCTAGACTATGGTCGTTTAATCTGTGGACTGATTAATTAATTAGTGAATTAATTAATTAGGGTCACTGCTAATTGAATTGAGAACCTAGAGGGTCACACACAACAACTTGGTTACATGAGTTGAGGCTTGAAAATGATTAAACGAGTTAATCGGGCCAAGAGGGATCCACACGTGTGAACTACACGTGTGACTCACGTGAGTGACACGTGTCCTTGTGACACATGTCTCACACGTGTGTAAATATATGTGTATATTTATTTATGTGTTAAATAATTAATGTGATTAATTATTTAATGGACTTTGGTTTAATTTTGAATTAAAAAGAAAGTCTTATTTTGGAGAAAAATAATCTAGTTAATTAATTATGAATTAATTAATTAGATAAAAATAAGTTATTTATTTTAAATAAATAAAGTATAAAATTATCCAAAATTAGTTTGGATATTTTAGCTCTCTTAAAAGTTGATTTGAATTTGAATTCAAAGTCAAAGTCAAAATTACTTGATGATCAAGTAATAGGAGAGAGGGACCAAATCCTTAGTCCATAAGGACTAGGAATTTTGGCCACTCCCCTCTTATATATAGGGGAGCTCGAGCTCCCCTTAGAGCTAATTGGCAATTCTTTTGGTTCATGTGTTGAACACCATCCTTTCTCCAAGATAAACGAAACCCTAGGTTAAGCCTAAACACTAACTAGAGAACTAGCATCCTTACTAGTTAGATTGTAGTCAAGTTGGTGGACTATCTCTAGAGAGCTTCAAGTTAGAATTTTGAAGATTCGAGCTTTACCAAGGAGAGAGGATCAAGCCGCGAGAAGAGCATTCTTGGGTGGCTTGAAACGCTTCAAGAAAGACAATTAAGAAAGTAAGTTTCTAATCCCTACGAATTTGGTCACACGATTGCGAGTCCTAGATCATTTTGTTGGAAAATTTTTAAATTTCCGCTGCTTTCTGATCCGCGTTTTCCAACAAGTGGTATCAGAGCCACCTCGTTAATCGTGTTTCTGATTCGTCTCAATTATTCTGAATTTGGTAGAAATTCTTAGGCTTAGATGCGAATTAGGTATTCATGAGTTCTTTTAGAAAGCCTGAATTACAAAACTGTAATTTTTCTTGAATTTCTGAAACTGTTTTCTTAAATTGTGTTTTTGAAAACCGTTTTGATTGAAATCCTTTTAAATCATGTTTTTTTTTTTAATTTTGGATTGTTGTTGGTTTTGAACTGAAACACGAAACACGAAAATCGTGTTACGAAAACGCGAGCCTAGGCGTGCTAGGATGTCGCACGCCCAGGCCCGCGCCGTCCCGCACAGCAGTCCCGCAGCCGCGCGGGAGGCACGCCCGCCTGCTCCTCCCGCAACCGCGCGGGAGCCTCCCGTCGCCCGCCTGGGCTAGCGTGCGGGCGAGGCCTGGCCCTCGTTTCGCGATCTTGATTTTCGTGTTTAGTTCAATCCAATCCCGATTTAATTTTTCTTGAAAAAATTTTATTTTATTAAATTTGAATTATTTTTGAAATAATTGTTTGAATTGGGATTTTGAAAATTTAAGCGATTTAAATTTTGTAAAAATTACAAACTTTATTTTATGAAAATATTGAAAGAATAAAATTATTAATTTTCAGAAATTAATTGGAATTTTATTAGTACATTGTTTTTCGAGTTTTATAGAAAAGGCTCTTGAACAAGAATTGCATCTAAGTCGTGTTTTAAGCTATTAGAGCTTAAGGCGAGGATTTTAATTTATTGGTTAAATTTAAATTCTTGCAATTTTTGCATGTTAGATGATCATGGGTTTAGACTTATGTATGGTTTTAATTTATGCACATGGATGGTTTAAATTGGGGTTGGAGCCCTATAGTTGCGTTTTTCAATTGAGGTTGAAGCCTCACTTATGTGCGTACTGTTATGTGATTTATTATGTGGCTTTCCATATTACTGTTTTGAGGCCGGGGTATGCCCCGTGTAATTATCTAAGGCCAATATGAAGATTGAGCCTTATTACTTTATGTCCATTTCCTTTTATTGTAATTTGAGAGTAGAGATAGGTGGTGAAGTTTTATTTTCATTTTGGAGATAATGCACCCATGGAGTAAGATGGACCACATTCAAGTAACAAGGAGGCCATAAGTGAAGACCCCTCAAAATGTTAGGGAGGGGAATCTCAATTGTAAAAATGTAATAGAGATAGGGCTCGTATTTTGTTACCGCTTTCCCTTATGTGATTTAAACTATTTATGTGGCATGTATGTTAGAACTTGTGATTGTGGAGTGACTCCCACATATCACGCATAAGATAGGTAGAACCCATGATCATTACATGTTAGTATCATGCTAGGACATGTTATCTGTTTATGTGCTTGTTTGAAATGCATTTAAGTGTACTTGCATTAATCAAGACTAATAAAATTGGATAACATATATGTTGGTGAGGTCGAACCGGACAACGCTCTGGTTGATTCGAAAATTCCCATTAAATATTAAGCTAATTTCGAACAAATAGGTGTTTAATTCGAGATGCAAATTTTGAATTAAATTCCTAACATTCCATCAATAGGTTTTAAGTTTAATAAGTGAAGCTAGTTATTATCCGCGAGTCGTGGGATAGCTAGTGGAGCTTATTAGTTCTTAGTTACCTGATTTATCCTTTTAAATGGTCAATATTTCGTGGTCAATTTTGGCAAGGGCGATGTCCGCGAGTCGTGGGTCGTTCGAACTAAGTTTTGGTCATGATCTTATGATTGATGGGTCTAGCTTAACACCTAAGTAAATATGGATGTCGCACGAGTCGTGGGTCCATATTGAAAGATAGGTGATGCGAAAACAATTACTAAGAGTTCTAAATGTGTTAGAATTGGTAAGTTGTACCTACCTGGGGTTCTTACTTAGAATGTCCGTGAGTCGTGGGTTCGAGGTAAAATGCCTAGGATCTTAGTACCCATTGGGAAACGTGTTCCTCTTAGATCTTTGGGAATTCTAGATATTTGAAAAACAGTGGGAGCTACATTAGATTAAAGACCTTATCGTTTGTATATCGTTATAATTCAGCATGCTCACTAGTTCTCTGTTTTTACCATTTAGGTCGTAGATTCTGTGATTCTCTACGTGTTTTGAAATGGCAACCAAAAACCCTCTTATATCGATCCTCGAGTCAAACAAGTTGACTGGTCCCAACTATTCTGATAGGCTGAGGAATCTAAAAATCATTTTAGATTCTGAGAAGATAACTTATGTTCACTTCGAAGGGGAGCCTAGTCCCGAAGGGGAGGCTCCCACTCGGGCCGAGCGGGACGCGATTCAGAAGTGGAAGGATGATAATCTCCAAGCCCGTTGCCTTATGTTGGCTAACATGTCTCCGGACTTGCAAAAGCAACATGAGGCCATGGAATTCGCTTGGGAGATTTACGACCACTTAGAGCAACTTTACCGCCCTCATGAACGTGTTACAAGGTATAACACTTCAAAGGAATTGTTCCACTTAAGAATGAGGGAAGGTTCAAGTGTCCATGAATATGGACTCAAGTTTCTCGCCCTTACTGAGAAACTTGCCTCCATGGACATGCCACTGAAAGATGAGCTTTCAGTGGATTTGTTGCTAGCTTCGCTCCCACCATCATTCAACCCATTTGTCCTTAACTTCAATATGAATCATGCTGGTGCTACTGTAGCTGAGCTGATTAGTCAGCTTGTGACTGCTGAAAGCACGATCAAGAAAGACAATAAGGTTTTGATGGTGAATGCTCCATCTTCCTCTTCTGGGCCTTCTAAAGGTAAGGGCAAGAAAGTCCAAAAGAAGAAGAAGAAACCCCTTAGGCCCACTGGTGGCGTTTTGAAGGGGAAGGCCCAAAAGAAGAAGCGTGATCAGAAAGAGGATGTTTGCTTCCATTGTGGCAAAGCGGGACATTGGAGGAGAAACTGCCCAGAGTACAAGGCTACTCTAAAGAAAGGTATGTTTCTCGTTGAAATAAATCTTTCTATTAATTCTAGTTCTTGGGTACTTGATACCGGTTGTGGAACTCATATCTGTAATGATGTACAGATGCTAAGTGAAGTCCAACAACTCAACGAAGGAGAATGTGTCTTGAAGATTGGCGATGGCTCAAATGTTGAAGCTCGAGCTTTAGGCACAATTGGATTAGATTTAGGTAGTTTTGAGTTAGTCTTAAATAAAGTCCTTTATGTACCGATCATTATTCGTAATATAATTTCAGTGCCAATTTTAGATTGTGAAGGTTATGAAACTTATATTAAGAATGGTAAATACTTTATCAAACAGAACAACTCTTCCGTTCACATCGGTACTCTAAGTAATGGACTTTATCTAACTCAGAATATCAATATTATGAATATACAACGAGAAACTAAACGTAAGAGAGATGACAAAGTTTCAGCTCCCTTATGGCACGCTAGATTAGGACACATTTCCAAGAACAGAATTAGCAAGATAAACACTTTAGGATCATTCTTTGAAAATGATCTTAAGGAGTTAACTTCTTGCGAATCCTGTCTCAAAGGAAAAATGTCCAAAGTCCCTTTTAAAGGAACTGTGGAACGTGCCACTAAGGTTTTGGATTTGATCCATACTGATGTTTGTGGACCGCTCAGTGTAAGAACAAGAAACAATCATCAGTATTTCATAACCTTTACTGATGATTTCAGTCGGTATGGTTATATATACTTAATGAAGTATAAATCTGAAGCTTTTGAGAAATTCCTAGAATTTCAAAAGGAGGTTGAGAACCAAACTGGTCACAAGATCAAATCACTTCGATCTGATCGAGGAGGCGAGTATCTTAGTGAAGAATTCCTTAATCATCTCAAAGATAATGGGATTATCTCTCAGTCTCCGGGAACTCCTCAGCTTAATGGAGTTTCTGAGAGAAGGAATCGAACCCTACTTGATATGGTTCGTTCCATGATGAGTTTCAATGACTTACCACCTTCTTTCTAGGGTTATGCCCTAGAAAGTGCAACAAAGATTTTGAATCTAGTTCCCTCTAAGTCAGTCCCTAAAATGCCCTGTGAAATGTGGCATGGTAAAATCCCTAGTTATTCTTACTTAAGAATTTGGGGTTGTCCTGCTTACGTGAAGAGGACAGTGGGAGATAAGTTAGAATCTCGTTCTAACTTATGCTACTTTGTAGGTTATCCTAAGGAATCCATAGGATACTACTTCTATGATCAATCTGAGCAAAAGGTGTTTGTTTCCAGAAATACCACTTTTCTTGAGGAACCGTTCCTTAAAGAAAAGAAAGGGAAGATCATAGAATTAAAGGAAGTACAAAGTGATCCCACGCCACCCACTGAAGAGACGTCCCCTACTGATCAACCACAACCAATCACGGATTTCGATACACACGAAAATCCTCCTCTAAGGCGTTCTGAACGCACTCCTAGACAGCCGGAGAGATGGTATGGATTCTTCCATGAAATCTCTCAAAAGGATAATGATCCTTTAACATATGAGGAGTCACTTTCAGATTCTGACTCTGAACAGTGGATAGAAGCCATGAAATCCGAAATGGACTCCATGAACTCCAACCAAGTTTGGACCTTGGTAGATTTGCCTGATGGGGTGAAACTCATAGGTTGCAAATGGATCTTTAAGAGAAAGCTTGGAGTTGATGGAAGCATTGCAGCCTACAAAGCAAGACTGGTTGCAAAAGGATTCACTCAAAGACCCGGCGTGGACTTTGATGAAACCTTTCCGCCAGTTGCAATGCAAAAGTCTATTCGGATCATGCTTGTCATTGCTGCGTGTTATGACTACGAGATATGGCAAATGGATGTGAAAACTGCCTTTCTCAATGGTGACATTGATAAAGACATTTATATGGAGCAACTCATAGGTTTCACATTCAGTGGGAGTGAGCAAAAGGTTTGCAAACTCCAAAGATCAATCTATGGATTGAAACAGGCTTCTAGGAATTGGAACATTCGATTTGATGAATCAGTCAAAGCGTTTGGCTTCATTCAAATTTCGAATGAATCATGTGTGTATAGAAAGGAATTGGAGACCTCAGTGCAATTCTTAGTACTTTATGTTGATGACATCCTTCTTATTGGGAATTCGAAGGATGACATGAAAGTGACTAAGTTATGGTTATCAAACCAATTCGAGATGAAAGATCTTGGTGATGCGTTCTATATCCTTGGAATTAAAATCTATCGAGATAGATCTAGAAGGTTAATAGGACTATCACAATCGATGTACATTGACAAAGTATTGAAGAGATTCAATATGGAGTTAGCAAAGGTTAAGAACCTTCCTATGAGTGTAGGAACATGTCTTTCAAAGAAGATGTGTCCTAAGACTAACCTTGAGAAGGAGAGAATGACTCATACACCTTATGCGTCAGCACTAGGTAGCATAATGTATGCAATGTTATGTACTCGACCGGATGTGGCTTATGCACTTAGTGTTACAAGTCGTTTCCAATCTGACCCTGGAGATGGTCACTGGGCTACCGTGAAGAATATTCTTAAGTACTTGAAAAGTACTAAAGATTTATTCTTAATTTACAGAGGTCAGAAAGATCTTACGGTCGAAGGATACTGCGATGCAAGCTTTGCATCTGACTTAGATGATTTTAAGTCAATGTCAGGATACATTTTCTGCCTAAACGGCGGAGCAATGAGTTGGAAGAGTTCCAAGCAAACTACCACTGCAGATTTGACCATTGAGGCCGAATCCTTAGCTGCAAATAATGCAGCTAAGGAAGGTGTTTGGATTAGAAACTTCATTCAAGAGTTGAATGTTGTTCCTAGCATGAAAGACCCCATTTCTGTGTTTTGTGACAACACTGGGGTGGTTGCTCAAGCAAGAGAACCAAGATCTTACCAACGGACCAAACACATTATGAGGAAGTATCACCTAATCTGTGATATTATCAAAAGAGGAGATGTGCAAATTGAGAGGGCCACATCAGCAGAGAACGTGGCAGATCCACTTGCTAAACCCCTTAGTCGAGAAGCTTTCCAAGGTCATCTTCAGAAGATGGGACTTAGAGTAGTTTTAGAATGGCTTTGACGGGCAAGTGGGAGATTGTTAGGAATAGTGCCCTAGAAAGCCGATTGTATGTCCGCTTTGTGCTTTTCCTTATTGTAATCAAAGATAATCTTTGAATGAAATAACGAATTGAGGCAACACTTCTTTATATGCTCTTGTTTGGTATGCGTTTACTTTATCTGTGCATGTATGAAAACTCACCTAATCCTGATGACTTTAGGACTCTACCATTTAGGTGAAATGGTTCATGAAACGAGCTCTATATCACATAAGTCATGATTAGTAAATACTCCAAGCCGATGAGTCCTACCGACAGTGGGAGTGTCAACCTGACTCCTCTAAGGCTTACTTGTGGGATCACGCCCTTAAGAAGGACCACCTTGTTTCATGGAGGTGCAAAGTGTATAGTTGATGCGTGCGTGATACATGAGGGTGCTTACTTCAATAAGTAAGTTCACTGAGGTGCCCCGTGTGAGAACATTCCTAAATGGGAAAGAAAGTTTCTATTTTAGGAAATAGAAACTTCCAAATTATGAAATATCTCACGAGTCATTGATGTGATTAATTGATCCTTAGACTTGAGGTTCCTTGTCACTTTATGAGTTAACTCTGTAGTCTTAGGTATAAGCTTTAAAGGGTGTCGCCTTAGACAACTGATTCAAGGCTTATGCTGGGGCTGCACAAGTGATTCATGAAAGTGAATGAGAATCAAGAAAGGACCTACACTTGCATATGCAAGGTGATCTCTTATTGTGTAAGTCATTCATATGTCATATAGAGTCCTTGGCCAAGGCAGTAAATCAAGACATCAAGAAAAGGGTTTCTTGGATTGAGATCAAATGGATATGAAATGCACTTAGCTTTAAGACCGGATTGTTAGGGTTCTGATTATTCCCTTACCCTAGACCTTGGTTGAGAGATAGTAAGTAGGAGGATTGTATCTCACATGAATCAATGACTTAAAGGTTCTGTCGAATCCGAACATTCCAATTCAGCTAGGGGTTAAACACCTGTTGCTAGACTATGGTCGTTTAATCTGTGGACTGATTAATTAATTAGTGAATTAATTAATTAGGGTCACTGCTAATTGAATTGAGAACCTAGAGGGTCACACACAACAACTTGGTTACATGAGTTGAGGCTTGAAAATGATTAAACGAGTTAATCGGGCCAAGAGGGATCCACACGTGTGAACCACACGTGTGGCTCACGTGAGTGACACGTGTCCTTGTGACACGTGTCTCACACGTGTGTAAATATATGTGTATATTTATTTATGTGTTAAATAATTAATGTGATTAATTATTTAAAAGACTTTGGTTTAATTTTGAATTAAAAAGAAAGTCTTATTTTGGAGAAAAATAATCTAGTTAATTAATTAGATAAAAATAAGTTATTTATTTTAAATAAATAAAGTATAAAATTATCCAAAATTAGTTTGGATATTTTAGCTCTCTTAAAAGTTGATTTGAATTTGAATTCAAAGTCAAAGTCAAAATTACTTGATGATCAAGTAATAGGAGAAAGGGACCAAATCCTTAGTCCACAAGGACTAGGAATTTTGGCCACTCCCCTCTTATATATAGGGGAGCTCGAGCTCCCCTTAGAGCTAATTGACAATTCTTTTGGTTCATGTGTTGAACACCATCCTTTTTCCAAGATAAACGAAACCCTAGGTTAAGCCTAAACACTAACTAGAGAACTAGCATCCTTACTAGTTAGATTGTAGTCAAGTTGGTGGACTATCTCTAGAGAGCTTCAAGTTAAAAATTTGAAGATTTGAGCTTTACCAAGGAGAGGGGATCAAGCCGCAAGAAGAGCGTTCTTGGGTGGCTTGAAACGCTTCAAGAAAGACAATTAAGAAAGTAATTTTCTAATCCCTACGAATTTGGTCACACGATTGCGAGTCCTAGATCCTTTTGTTGGAAAATTTTTAAATTTCCGCTGCTTTCTGATCCGTGTTTTCCAACAGATATACCTAAGGTCATTGTAATAACGGCATCCACGAGCCATGGCCTCAGAATTCTGGCGAATGACCTATGTAAAATTGAACATTAAATAATGAAACAAATTAAAAAAAAAAAAAAAGGGGATTGAGTATGAATTCGACTTACAGCATGGCTATTCCCTCGATAATATGTCATGGTCTCAACTTCGCCATGAATACGATCCTTACCCATTTTAACTCCAGGACACCCCAAGAATCTATGGAAGTTGTAAAATACTATCCGCAGTCGTTTCACCGCTTCTATAACATCCCGGGGTTAGTAGTCTCGTCTGAATCGCCCTGACAACTTAACGAGACTTGAAACAGGGCTCTCTCGAAGCTTTGTAGTAGATCGATTTTGTTGTCTGCGGAATATAACCGAAGACGTTCAACCATGTAGGCTTCGACCTAGCCATTAATGGGTGTTGAAGGGTGATTCATGACTTTGTTTATCAAGGATTCGAGATTTGGGAGAGAAAGAGAAGAAGGACTTTTTGGAGGTGATGAAATAGGGGTGAAAATGTGCAGAATCTCTGTGTATATGGCAAGATATTAATAAAGGTGATTGGCCTAGGAAACATAACGTCGCACCCCTTCATCTTCACCTCTGCAATTTTGAGCGGTCAAACTACGGAAAGGAGTGCAGGTAGCTTTTTATTTAATTCAGGCGTCCCATCGAGAATGCATCACAATCTGTTAAGTTTGTAGTGTAAATATTCATTTTACTAGTTATTGAAAGGTTTGCTTGTTTAGTTAAAGAAAATTAAATCCAGAAATTATAAAACACCGTTTAGAACGTCCACAGGCAGTTTTTGTAGGCACAACAATCTAGCCGGAATAAAAATCGTCATTGCTAATTTTTCCTGTTTGTCACCGGGAATGTATTGCCGGAAATGGTCGCTGGAAAGGGGTTTCGGAGAAGGTCACCGGAAATGGGTTTCCAGAAAAGAGTCAGGGCCAACTATTTTAACGTCAAGCAGAAAACATCAGACGCGGGAAGAAGACAATAGATATTTGTGTCCTTCTTCATTTTATTAAGGGCATTATGGTACTTTTATAAGATTTGGGGGGTTTACAAAAAATGGAAAGGATAATAGGGATCTAATATAGCTATTTTCTGAATTGGGGGGTTTAGGATAAATGTTTGGCCTTATTGGGGATTGTTCATTAATTCTCCGAAACAATCGTTCCTCATTACACCGATTTAGTTGAATCAAATTCGGATTCAGATTAGAATTATCCATATTCTAGTTATTGCCAGATTGTTTATGGGTATATATTATATACATATAATTGAATTATTCCAGAATTAACAGGGTTAACAAAAGGTTGAAACATAATTTCCCCCTTATCTAATTATTCAAATTAACCCATTATATTTCGGGTGAGATCTTCTACAAAATCTTTATATATATATATATATTTCCATACTTCCAAATAATGATCAATAGATATTTGCCAACTTGAAGCATTTTTACAATTTTCGGAAAAAAAAACACAAGAGACCTCTCAATTCCTTGTTATTTCATCCTCTTTGCTTAATCCCACATGAATTATTACATGAAAAACATATTTTTTTGTGGGAAAATTTACATCCAACATTCCTCTATGAGATATGAGGTATCATTATAAATTTGTTCGGGTTATTTTGAAATTGCAGAAATATCCATAATTTAATTATTTGTCGAGGAGTCATACACACGCGATTGCATGCACACATTCACACACGTCGTGTGTCGAATAAATTTGTTAAATTTATTCAAAAATTATAGAAACACCCATAATTTAATTTTTTCTCGATAAGGTATACACATGCAGACGGGCATGTGTACACATACATCCCACATCCAATACATAGATTTGTTCCGCTTATTTAGAAATTCCACAAACACCCATAGTCTAATTATCTTTTTCGTATGAAAGTTTTATCCCTTCCGTATGAAAGTTTAGTTAATTTCTTTAGGTTCAATTTTTATTTTTTATATGATTCTCCCATAAAATTTTTGGCCGAGTTATCTGTTATAGGCCAAGGTAATCGTTCTTCTCAATACGAAGAAAAGGCGGTTGCGAAACTTCACCCGGATCGAATTATTTTCAACTTCAAGGAGTCTTTTTCTTTTACTAGACGTAATGCTAATATAATAGCTCACAAATTTGTTGGAATTGCGGTTTCGACCTGCGTTAATTTTTCAATTATTTCTTTTTGTAATTATTCCTCTTGATTTTCAATAATATTCTCGTTTAAGGGGTTTGGTTTTAAATAATAATAATAATTAGTACATATTTTGGTTTTTATTCAGTGTGAGTGATATTAACTTATATATGTTCAAAATCAAAATATGCATACGTGCCCATATATATAACCAAATATGGAATACCATGTCACCGTATCATCAATGGTGAAAAACGACGCACAAAGCAAAGTATAATTAAAACAAATATATAAGTCTAGATCAAGATAGGTTACAATCAATTAATTCAGCTGAAAAAAAAAATCTAATTATTTTAAAAATAAAATGAAGAGCAATGATTAGCCGGCAGATTCAACTACATGAGGCACTTATTATTATATATTATCATTTTTGATACCATGAATCTAAATCACTATGCATGTCATGACAAGTTGGCAGATTCAACGGTGCGCATTCGTTATTAAACTTTAATTAACTCATTTAATTGTCCTTAATCATTCCGACGTCTGAAAAAGTATAAAAGCCTAGTACTGACAACGACGTCGTTTCTGTCGTGTGTTATTGATATGGCGTCATGAATTAACTAAGCAACGGCTCTAATTAATTACAATATTATATGAATAAATTGTTTACTAGTGTGTGCAGTCATCGTTACGTGGACCAAAAAATAATAATAATTAAAAATTTTGACGGTCTATGTTGAGTCTTGCACTGGAAACTGGAAAGTGAATAATAATTAATTAATTCGGGGCAGATTTTTTGTTGACAAGGACGAACCTCATTCTTCGTGTCTTTTAAGGAATTCAATTTTTATTATTATTATTTTTTTTTAAAACACACACACCCCAAGTGGCCAGAGGAATTTGAACTCGGGTCTTTGCCTTCGAGAATCAACCCTCAAACCACTTGACCAACCCCTGTTGGCCTTTTAAGGAATTCAATTAAATACATGAAACTCGTCACATTCATAAATGCAATAATAAATTAATTGTTGTAGTTTAAATGTTTAATTAATTGTGACGTGGCTCGCACCCGCTGTCGTGTTGGATCAATCACCTCGCTTTACCTGTACGATCGAATACCACATTCCGACCACTAGGTCGGTCCTTCAGTTACCGCCCACAATTTACCGCCTTAGCCATCGACCCAGAGTCAGGCTCTTAGATCAGTTCTTTCGACCCAGATCCCTCGACCAGCCAGCACATCGATCCACTAACCACTCCACACTTGAGTGACCGATCACGCATTTAATGCACGCTCATAGTGGGGCACCTGTCAACACCCTGCGCCGACACGTCGAGACGGTAATCTCTCTTTATTCACCATATATATAGCTCCCCTTCATTTATTACACGGTAAGTTTTTCTCACCTAACTCTTTTCACCGCTCAATCCTTCAACCATCCTCATCGTACCTGACTTGAGCGTCGGAGTGCCAACCCGGGTCTCACACCCACCTTCTTCGAGCTGGCCTCGAAGTTCATGTTTGCCACGACGTGTGCAGATTTCGAGCAGTCAAGGGGCGATTCCCCCACTCAACAAATAGAGTAATCGTGGTCTGATTTCCCGATCGAACATGAAGCGGAAGTTTGGCACGATCAAATTGAGTACTGCAAAATCAAATTCAGGCAAGTAAATAAAACATAGACTTAGTTGCCAACTCGGTTATTGTAATTGTGATAGATAATTACATGTCTTTAAATGAAATAGTCGGTGTTAGGATTTTGAATTTTGATTTTAATCTGAAGTTGTTTATACAATTATACCTCATTGCTTTCGTGATCATTATTGTACGATTTCGTTACTTGATGCTTGGCTTGCTATTTTGTTCTTTTTGAGTTTGTTGCAAATTGCGAAGGGGAAGGAGAAGCTGATCTTTTTGTTTTATTAAAAAAAGTTAAATAAAATAGAGAAATATTTTTTATTTTGCAAGAAAATAATAGAATACATTTGAGTTATTTGTAGGTATTTTATTTGTAAAAAAAAAGATGTAGGTATTTTATATTTACTAGTCTAGGAGGTTTGGTGTCTAGCTTATTTCTTGGGGCAAAAAAAAAAAAAAAGTTTACGACTTTAATATATTAAATATTTTTAAAAATATCATGTTATAGTATCGTATATTGCATCGAGCATTTCTTACATAAAAGATTTAAAAAACATTATATGTACATATTCATATTATGTTGTATCCGAATCCATGCATTATAAATTATATGCAAATTTTTTTTTTGTTAAAAAAGTTATAAAAGTCGTGAATTTTGATTCGGTACCCACCATGAAAACATTCAGACATTTTCTAATGCCATAATTCTATCCACGAAACGGTAGATATTCTCTGAGATTTTTCTATTTTACAACTTTCGACCTCATATTTCAATTTTATATTTTATTTTCTACTATAATTTACTTATTCGCACACACAACGTATATTGATAGATGATTAAGGTTAAAAGAGGATTTTTTTTAAAAAAATTCAATCACCTATTGATCTACTTGACGTGTATGAATAAATAAAATAAAAAATAAAAAACAACGTATATTGATAGATGATTAAGGTTAAAAGAGGATTTTTTTTAAAAAAATTCAATCACCTATTGATCTACTTGACGTGTATGAATAAATAAAATAAAAAATAAAAAATAAAAAACAAAATTAAAATAGAAAATTTAAATCCTTCGGCCCGATCTTTTTTAATCATGGGTTAATCTTTATCAAATCCTCGTTCTGGCATTCATAATTCCATATTCTCCGAAATCTTTACGGCATGATTGGTATGCATATATGAATGGAATGAGGTAGGAAATGAATGAACTTTGTAATGGAATGAACAAAGGAATTGAATGACTTTATTATGGTATTGCTATGATTGGTACGCCAAGTGATAAAGTTAGAAATAGAATAAAAATTTTAAATTTATTTCATTAATAATAATAATAATAATAATAATAATAATAATAATAATAATAATAACAAAAGTATATAATTAAAAATATTTTTATATTAAATATATATTTTAAATTTTTTATTTTGAGTAACTATATATTTTCATATATAAATATATTATTACTATTTTATATCGAACCCGTACTAACTAAAGCACGGACACGCCTAAAAAATGGCCCGTGCAGTGTCCGACACGTGTCGGACACGGACACGGCTCGGACACGTGTCGGACACGGCTGAAGGAGTGTCCGAAAAAAAATAATAATAATAAATTTGGGACACGGTGTCGGACACGGCGAGGTGGAGTGTCCGACACTGCTCGGACACGGCGGAGCAAATTTGATCATTTTTTTATGCTTTTTTTAATATTTTTTGAATTTTTTGGAGAGAAAATTGAAATAACAAAACTTATTTTAGTTTTTAATATTATATATTTTTATAAATATTTTATGTTACATAGATTATGCTTATAAAATATTTTTATTTTTATATAAAATGTCTTTATTTATATATAAAATATATTTATTTATATAAAATATAGCCGTGTCGGAGCCGTGTCGTGTCCTAAAATTTTGAAAAAATTCGTGTCGCCGTGTCCGTGTCGCCGTGTCCGTGTCCGTGTCCGTGCTACATATTTATATTACTATTTAAATTTGAATACTTTATCAAATATCAACCTACTAATTTAAATTTAAAATTTAAATTATTTTAATTGCATTAGATTGAATTAGATTTATGATTGAGAATTTGATTTTGAATTGAAACTTTTCTTACTAACGGATCTTGAGATTTTTATGATAGACGATTTTGAGATTTTTATAATAATTTAATTTAAACAATCTTAAAATTTTAGATAAATATAAAATATTTAAAAATATTAAGCGGAAGTACGATGTGTCCACATAATATAATAAATTTTATGGTATTTCTTTCTAACAGATTTTGAGATTTATATAACAACAAATTTTGAGATTTCTACGTATAGTTTTAATTTAAAGAATTTTAAAATTTAGATAACTCAATTAAAAAAAAAGGTTTGAATAAACATTAAATATTTTAAAGCTATTATTTATTTTCATAATATAATAAAATTTATTAAGACAATCCACATCAGCATATACGTGGATAGCCTTGAGGGTTCTAAATTATATATATATATAGACTATATTTTCTATATATGGTTTATTTAAGGGTTCACAAAAGCAGGATCAAAATAAAATATGGTAACCA
The DNA here is from genome assembly GCA_037501455.1 of Lantana camara. Lineage (NCBI taxonomy): Eukaryota > Viridiplantae > Streptophyta > Magnoliopsida > Lamiales > Verbenaceae > Lantana > Lantana camara. The sequence continues at coordinate 16,489,408 of CM074859.1, forward strand.
CATAAATAGAAGTCAATTAAATGGTGAATAAATTTTAGGGGTAGTTATTAACCAGGACCAATAATGCTAAAAAGTTATCCTAAACACCCTAGTTTGAAAAATCTATATTTGAGGTCAACAATACACAATATATTTTTCCTAAACCCCCTAATCACCTAAAAAGATTGGGTTGCCCTTACGTTTTTCCTACCGCCAGTCCAAATTTGCTTCCTCCAAACCTCTGCTTTACTAAGTCTCACCAGCCCCCATCGGAGTCTTCTTTTGCAAGCTTGCTTTGCGCGATTGGTGCCGTAATTTTGTTCTGGCGATGGAGAGCAGGACAGTAAAGCATATTAAGGAAGTGTATGAGACCTTTTTCCGTTCTAGATTTGAATCTTTGATGTTGTATTCTGTCCTGATCTGTTTGCATTTCATTTCCATTTTGGTTTATATCTACAATGTTTAGCTGGAAATGGTATTGATGCCAACTAACGCTTCAATGGTTGTTAATGGGCAGATTATCTTGTTAAGATGTTTAATTCAACATCGTCGGCGTAGAATGAGTCGAGGCTGTTCTGTTATTGTGGTGTCCAGGCCCGTGTTTTCACTTCTAAGACTTCCAGAAATCCTCATCGGAGGTTTGCTAAATGTTACAAGGTAACTTGTCGCATGTGGGTGTGGATTGATCCAGAACCCACCCCTAAAATGAGAGCACTTTTCGCCAGCTACGATAAGAAGATCGCTGTCCGAGATGCTGAAATCAGACTTCTGAAGTTGAAGTTAAAATTTATGGCAGCTCAACTTCTTGTCTCATGGATAGCCTTCCTAGTACGATGATTTATTTGATGATTCCTCATGGTGTAAGATTATGGGTGATTCTTCATTTTTGGTAGTGTGGTCACCCTCGGTTGTAATCCTACATTTAAACATACATGTAAATATTTTGCAGTGTATATTCGGTTGTTTATTTTCTGCTTTGGCGAATGGGGAAAAGTTGTGCTTATCGAATTAAGAGATGAAAACTCGTAATTAAAAGTTGGGTTTGTCGAGTTAGGCTATGAAATTTTTTTAATTAAAAGTTGGGTTTGTAGAGTTAGGCCATGAATATTTGGAATTAAAAGCTGGGTTTGTCTAGTTAGGCTATGAGAATCGTAATTAAAAGGTGAAAAGTGAAGAGTCAGGCCATGAATATTTGGAATTAAAGGCTTGGTTTGTCAAGTTAGACTACGAGAACTCGTAATTAAAAGATGGGAAACAAAGAAAGTAGCAAATAATCAGTCAGTTTATGCAAACAATATATATTAATTCAATCCAGCTGACTACATTCTTCTAAGGCATTTAATCGAACAACTTGCGAGCACTTCTTACATTGCATTCCTGTCCACCCACTATTGGTTTAGCTGTCATCGATCTATGCAAAGATGCTCCCGTTTTTATTTTCTCACTCATCTCAATTTGTTGTAGGGGAAAAAACGGGAGCATCCATGCATAGATCGGTGAGATCTAAATCGTACATAGATGATCTACCATTACAGATCTGTAGAAGTGGGGATTTGATGCCTGGCAGCCCACTGTCACCTTTAAAAGCAGTAAGTTCACCCCCTTATTGGTTTAGCTGTCACCGATTGTGTATAGATGCTCTCATGTTTATTTTCTTACCCATCTGAATTTGTTGCAGATGGAAAAAAGGGAGCATCTATACACAGATCGGTGAGAGCTAAACCAATACATACATGATTTAGCATAAGAGATTTGTAGAAGTGGGGATTTGGTGGTGAATATAAAGGAGACCATTTGTGTAATGGCCCAAAGACCCGCCCTTCGATATTGTCCGCTTTGGCCAAGGGTAGACCCCAAGCGCCTCATGGTTTTACGTTTCGAGCCACTGGTATAACCCAGTGCACCCAAAAGGCCTCTACTCAGGGGAGAGGGATCCACTACTTATAAAGCAGCTTCAAACCACTCTCCAATCCGATGGGGGACAAACACTTTAAGCTTTACAGTCCACCCCCCCATAAGGGCCCAGCGTCCTCGCTGGCACACCGAATCCGGGTCCCTGGCTCTGATGCCATTTGTAATGGCCCAAAGACCCGCCCTTCGATATTATCCGCTTTGGCCAAGGGTAGACCCCAAGCGCCTCACGGTTTTACGTTTCGAGCCACTGGTATAACCCAGTGCACCCAAAAGGCCTCTACTCAGGGGAGAGGGATCCACTACATATAAAGCAGCTTCAAACCACTCTCCAATCCGATGTGGGTCAAACACTTTAAGCTTTACTATTTGTTATCACATCGCCTTGGATAATGGGGGAATTAACTGCCAGGAGTTGGAGAGTCACACCTTGGAAGACTAAAAGCAGGGTTAAAAATACGTAATTAAAGGTTGGGTTTGTCCAGTGTTAGGCCATAAAAATGCATAATTGAAGGTTGAGTTTGTCCAGTGAAAGGTTAAAAATGCGTAATTGAAGGTTGAGTTTGTCCAGTGTTAGGCCATAAAAATGCGTAATTGAAGGTTGGGTTTGTGAAGTGAAAGGTTAAAAATGCGTAATTGAAGTCATGGTTTGTCTAGTGTTAGGCCATAAAAATGCGTAATTGAAGGTTGGGTTTGTCCAGTGAAAGGTTAAAAATGCGTAATTGAAGTCATGGTTTGTCAAGTGAAAGGTTAAAAATGCATAATTGAATGTTGGGTTTGTCCAGTGTTAGGCCATAAAAATACGTAATTGAAGTCAGGGTTTGTCCATTGAAAGGTTAAAAATACGTAATTGAGGGTTTGGTTTGTCCAGTGTAGGCCATAAAAATGTGTAATTGAAGGTTGAATTTGTCTATTGAAAGTTAAAAATGCGTAATTGAAGTCATGGTTTTTCCGGTGTTAGGCTATAAAAATGCGTAATTGAAGGTTGAGTTTGTCCAGTGAAAGGTTAAAAATGCATAATTGAAGTCATGGTTTGTCCAGTGTTAGACCATAAAAATGCGTAATTGAAGGTTGGGTTTGTCAAGTGAAAGGTTAAAAATGCGTAATTGAATGTTGGGTTTGTCCAGTATTAGGCCATAAAAATGTGTAATTGAAGTTAGGGTTTGTCCATTGAAAGGTTAAAAATGCGTAGTTGAAGTTTTGGTTTGTTCAGTGAAAGGTTAAAAATGCGTAATCGAAGGTTGGGTTTGTCCAGTGTAGGCCATAAAAATAATTGAAGGTTGGGTTTGTCCAGTGAAATGTTAAAAATGCATAATTGAAGTCATGGTTTGTCCAATGTTAGGCCATAAAAATGCGTAATTGAAGGTTGGGTTTGTCCTGTTAAAGGTTAAAAATGCGTAATTGAAGTCATGGTTTGTCCAGTGTTGCAATGTTGCAATGTTGTGGTCATGATTCAATCAATCTTGTTAATGTTGCAATCTTGTTAATGTTGATGTTGCCATAAATTGTAATGATGTGATCATGATTCAATTAATCTTATTAATGTTGCAATGTTATAATGATGTGATCATGATTCAATCAATCTTATTAGTGTTGCAATGTTGAATCTTATTACGCATTTTTATGGCCTACACTGGACAAACCCAACATTCATTTACGCATTTTTAACCTTTCACTGGACAAACCCAACCTTCAATTACGCAGTTTATGGCCTAACACTGGACAAACCCTGACTTCAATTACGCATTTTTAACCTTTCACTGGACAAACCAGACCTTCAATTACGCATTTTTATGGCCCATTCAATTACGCATTTTTATGGCCTAACACTGGACAAATCATGACTTCAATTACGCATTTGTATGGCCTAATACTAGACAAATCATGACTTCAATTACGCATTTTTAACCTTTCAATGGACAAACCCAACCTTCAATTACGCATTTTTATGGCCTAACACTAGACAAACCCAACATTCAATTATGCATTTTTAACCTTTCACTTGACAAACCCAACCTTCAATTACGGGCGATGTGAACACGGTAATATAAAAAATTATAAAAAGAGGCAATGTGACAACCAAATTACAAAGAAAGTTAATATACGTACAAAATTATAAAAAATTAGTGTTTCTTTCATACAAGCTGTTGACAACCAAATTTTATAAGCATGTGCGCGATGTGAACACTAAAATTAGCAATGGGGACCTCTTTTGCAAACTGCCTGTACTCCGCGGTGTCCTTTGCAAGCGACTCCACGATGAGGCAAATAAACGCCCCACAGTCCAAGCTTTCTGGTGCTTGAGTACGGATGGATGTGGCTTCTGGGAACCTTTCAGCTGCAGCAACTTTGGCAATGCCCTTGTATTCCCAGTATGCTTTCATGAAACAGCCCCATACCTTCTCCGCGTGGCGTGTTTTAGGCGAGCTCATGGAGTTGTACGCCAAGAACTTATTCTCCACTGTGTTGTACACTACCAAATGCCAATGATTGGTAGTGTTCAATGGGAATATAACGTACCGGCATTGTTCAATGACACCGCTGTTGAGCAGTCTTCAAATCTTCAACCTCATCAGCAGCAACCCCCTGAACTTCATCCTCAAATTTCCCCCATTCAGTCTTCAAATCACACATCATGTCACAAACAAGAAGATCTACAGAATCACACCTCGAAAGCTCCTGCACATCTTCAACCTTCTCCTCTAAAACATTTTCATCCTCTACAGCATTCTCCTCACCCTCATCCTGCTCCTCAGTTTCATCCTTCCCCTCACCAATATCCCCTTCAACCCCTTGTACAACAGAGTTCTCAGCAGCTGTCTTCCTTCTTTTCTTAGACTTTGCACGCCTATTAGATTTTTTCCTCTTACCATCTTTCTTCTCCTCGTCCACATCATCCTCTAAACCATCATCATCATCATCAACCTCATTTTGAAAGGCAAACTCTGGTAGATTCTCTACACAATCAAGCAACTTAAGCTCCTTTTTATTAGCAGGTTTAATTTGATAAAGCTGCAAGCAAACGATTAAATTGTGTAATATAAGCATATAGCTCATCATAATTCATGTATACATAACATTTTTAATCATAATGTTTACTTACGTCGGAGAAGGTCAACTTGCTGAAACGCTTTTCAATTTCCTTCTTCTGTGCAAGCAAATTACTTTTCCCCCACTTCAAAAACCGTGGGAAGGCCTGCACCAACACGGCATGCCCACAGGAGGGAAAATGCTCAATGAACCAAGCCTGGATTTAAAACAGACTAGGGGGATCAAAAAGATAAACACAACCGCGTAGATATAAAAAACAAGATAACAATATATATATTCTTACCATCAGCCCCATGGTACAACCGTCAAGAAACTGTTTGGAATCAACTTTGAACTTCTCAATTGGCAAAACCAAAAAATTATAAACAGTAGCACCCCAAGCGAATCGGACGATATACGTTAAGTCATCTACATAGCATATCAGACCAATTGGCAGCTTAAGGCTGCTGCGTGGAAAAAAAAATATAGAAAAAACAAACAATATGAACATTCTTGCAAAATCATCGATGCCTTCGGCATCACTCCTACAAGCCAAGCCCTGTAACCTGGCCAATATGTTAGCATGTGTCACCCTACCGTTTTTGTTGTCAAAATACAGTTGCCGGAATCGTGATTTCACTCTAACATAAGGATCAACAGGGTTACCCTCACATTATAGCCCCAACACAATTGAGAGCTCCGTGTCAGTAAAGGGTACACTGACTTGCCCAAAGTTGAATGTCCGTAGATCCACGTTATAACGTTCCAGTAGCGCCCCAACGCGTTTGTTTGTACCTTGAACTCCATGCAATTAAAGGAATGAGCCAAATGGAGTCGCCAATATCCTTTGCCTTTGGGCATCAGTTAGCACACCAATTTAGGCCTTTTTTCAGTAAAATATGTTGGCGAGCAACGGCATTGTATTTCATCGCGCCGCGTAGTTTTACCGCTGATTTTCCCGGTGCTGGACCTATTTGAGATTTGCTTCAATCTAGCCATCGGAACTAATTGACAACGAAAACTGCCTAATTAATTGCAAGCCCTAAACACCGAATTGCAAGCCCTAAACGTCGAATTAAGACCCTCAAATCCGGAATTAAAAACCTAATTTGCAGTATCAGGGTTGTTACAATTACCAGATGTGGGGGCGGATGTATGGAGGCCGGAGTGCTCGTCAGCGGCGATCGGTATCGGATTCTCAAAGATGATTCAAGGGAAAGTTACATTGATTCTTGAATTCAAGAAGGGCAAAACGACCTTTTCACACGTTTTAGGGGGTTTGTAAAAAATATGTTTTTTATTGAGGATATAAAATTGGTTAATTTCAAATTTGGATGTTTGGAATAAGTCATGAGCTTGATAAGCGATGAAACATTAATTCTCCATAAATTTTATTTGCGTCTTCCGGTTACAAAGAAAGGAAGTGATGGACGAATTACCTACTAAATAGAATAATATTTGTCATAATTAATGTTAATCGAGGTAGGCTGAATATGATCGAAATTTGGAAATATTAATTTGAAATTATTTGAATTGACGCTTTAGAAATATCTTCTTGGAGAGCTTTAGAAATATCTTCCTGTTCCTCCAATCCTACAAGATTTATAACTGCTGATGGTGTTTGTCGGCGTCACCTGATGTTAATTACAGTACAAAAGTTGGAATAATGCGTGACAACATCAGCCAATAGAATGGTTACATTCGGCATGAATGATTGTACTTTGGGCTCTGTTGAGAATTGGGAGAAATAGTATGTATTATTAATTAATGAGAGAAATAGTATGTATCTTATGTATGGAAGTTTTGTTTGTACGAAAATTTAGTTACTCTTCTTTCTTAAAGAAATTAAGTCTATTCAATATGAGGCTAACTGTATAGCTTATTCATTCTTATTTATTGTAGCTTCGATTTGCGTTATTTCGACTTTTGTTGTGTTGGTTGTACTACTTCATTTAATTATATGATATTTATCTTGTTTTTTTTTTTTTAAAAAAAAAGACTTAATTGAAGAATCTAAACTTACCAATTACCATAAAAATTCTAGATCTAATCCATATAGTAATGATAGTAATTCTAACACTTCCCCTTACTAGATACACGACAGCGTCGAGCGCAGGCACAAGGTGGCGCAGACAGGCAGTAGGCACGTGATGGTGGCGCAGAAGAGCTGACTAGATTCGTTTGCATCCTATGAAACGTGTATAGATTAATTTATAAAAGTAATTTTATTTAATACTTTAATTTTAAATATAAGTATTTTAATATATTCTAAATTTATTTAGTATTTACATTATAATTATCTTATTGACATACAAGTATTTTCTCCCTTGTTTTTAAACATAAAATGATTTATTAGATTAAAACTCAGTAAGAAAAATAATTGATTGGACATATTTTTCTCAATCTATATTTGATGATGTGGCTATCACATAGATATTTTCGATGGTAAATTAATTTTATGTCTAAAATCGAACATATATCATAACTTTTTTAAGCTTATCACATTTAATTGTGAAATAGGATCCACACAAAATTAAATTGTCCAAATAAGAACAATAGGGAACAAAAATTGCTTTTTTTTTTTTTTACACTAATAATTAATGATAACACCTTAGAAAAAGATTAATCACTATTAATTTTTGAAAATATGTATTAACACAACAAAAGACAATTTATTATCATTTAACACATATCGATCGATGTTAATGACAATTCCAAGTTTCCTTCTAAGTTCTAAATATTTTGACACGATTTGAAAATGGCACATTCATAACATGTAATTGCCAAATTAATGTTCAAATAAGATCCTATTATTTGTTTTCATATAAAAAGTTAAAATTCTAGCACGTACAAAGTAGTTTATCTGCCATTTTTTATTAAAAAAATTTCAACTTTGCTTCGTGATACACCACCAGACTGCCACACCAAAACCTAAAAATTATGATGTCCGACTACAGATATATGGCGATACGACGATATAGATTTTTTTTGAATTTTTTTCGTGGGGAGTGTCGGACACGGTATCTAAAACAAATATTCGACACAACACGATAAAATGATACTTTTAGAAGTATTCCTACGCCCCAGTCTAAAAACATCACAAATAATTCCAAGAATTGGAATAAAATGTAGAAAGCTTCACACAACACTTGCCAAAAACGATACATTATAAATAGTTGTTACAACCCTTTACCATATAACACACACATCTCAGATCAATCTCAAATTTCTAATTTCCAAGAAGACTCCATCAAGTCTTAAGCAATGGCATTCCGATCCCTAAAGTTGTCCTTATTTCTACTTATGGTTCTTTTCTTCACCACTTCTGAACAATCAGTACTCAACCTGCAACTTAAAGAAACACAAATGACACTCTACTTCCAAGATTGGTCCGGTGGGCCCAATGCCACGATCATCGAGATTACGGACCCTGAAAACGGGCTTCTTAGGTTTACAAAATTCGGAGCCATGTTTGTTACGGATGATCCAATTACCGAAGAATTCGATAAAAACTCGGCTCAAATAGCTAGGGCCCAAGGCCTGTATGTGACGTCAGCTTTGGACGGGTCGAATACACACGTTTTGATATCGATCGTGTTCACGAATGAGGAGTATAAGGGCAGTACTCTGGAAATACAAGGTTCGAGTGCTCAATTTGAACTTATACGAGAAGTATCGATTGTGGGAGGTACTGGAGTGTTTAGACTGGCCCGTGGATATGTCACGTTTGAGACCATCCATTATGATCCTACAATTCACTATGCAGTTATTCAGTGCAATGTTACCGCGTTACATTATTGAGTAAGTTAGAAGGTGGGGTAATAACTAATAAACAATAATGTAATCTTGTCCAAGTTGTATTCAAAATTTCCCTTATGTTGGTGCTAATAAATCTATGTACTAGAGATGACATGTTTGATAAGAGTATGTGTCCTAATATTAAAAAAAGAAAGTTAGTAACTCAGAACCTTATTTAACGTGGCACGGTAAGATATCTCACGCGCTTAGATTCGAACATCAAAGATCAACTTAAACCAGAAAACTTGATTGTAAATTATAATTTGCTCTAATATCATATTAATTAATATGTTTTTGATTTGATTCCCGTAAAAATTAGCTTTTGAGACGAGTTAAACATAATACATATATTTAAGAATCAAGGTCATACATACTACTTCAATAATTTCAAGTATATGAACGTCAGTTTGAAAAAAAAAAAAAAGTATATCAACCCGAGAATAAGTTTGTCCTTAAAATCAATTTAATCCTTGAAATAGTTAAAAATTAATTTTTTCCCAATTCTCTTTTTAAGTACTATTATATATACATATATAAATTAGGTGTAAGAGCGGAGTAGAATCATACAAATTGTATTGTATTCAAGTTTGGTTTGATTTTCTTATCCTGTTAGAAATCTTATCTGAATATTATACAAAGAATTCTTAACCATTTGAATCGATTACTATTGAATATTGATTGATCACTTTAAGCGAACTGTTTTTTTAAAGGATTTTTTTTTTCTTAAAAACACACTTCCAAATAATGATTCGAATTTGAATTATTATCTTTTAAATGAACCTTTTAATCGCTTGAATTAACCTTATTGACAGTTTAAGTGAGCTTAACTATGCAAACTCGAGTATATTTCAAATATATAATTTAACACTTTACATCGAAAATTAATAATTAATCCTGCAACAAATATCTAGTAGTTTTTTATTCCTTTTTCAACCTAATTCTAACAAATATGACCTTAACTATGCCAGTGTTGTCCGTCCCTATACCAAACAAGAAAGTTCTTTATAATTATGTAAAGGACAAAATTCTTAAAAAAGACAGAAAATTTAGATTTAGAGATAGATTTTGCTTCCGTGACTCGGCTGTTGCTTGACTTAAAGAGGATTTTTCGAAAAAAATATTTAATTTAAAATGGATTCGTAAAATGTTATTGAAAAAGAATGCGTTAATATTTTGTTATAGAACGTCACATCATGTGGCGTTCTTGTATTTTTTAATATTTTTTTAACGGGGTCGCCGAATAATACGGCGACCCAATCCACTTTTTTTTTTTAATTAATATTTTAATTTTGGTCGCCGAATAATACGGCGACCTTAATAAAAAACTATTTTTTTTAATAATTTAATAAATGTCTCCGAATAATTTGGTTTTTCGGAGATCCAAATGATATCGAAAAAATACGAAGTTTATTTCGTTGGATTCGAATCGTCGAAACGAGTTCAACGGCAAAGACGGAATTCAAACCCAAATCCCATAACTCAAGTTATAGCTGAAAAACAAATCAAATAAGGTAAATGGGTCATATAGACTAAAATTTGCTTCGTCGGAGGTCCAAACGACATCGAAAAAATACGAAGTTTAGTTTATTGGATCCGAATCATCAAAACGAGTCCAAAAAAAATGACAAAATTTGAATCCGAATGCCGTAGCTCAAGTTATAGCTGAAAAACGAATCAAATAGGGTAAATGGGTCATATGGACTAAAATTTACTTCGTCGGATGTCCAAACGACATCGAAAAGATACGTGATTTGTTTTATTGGATCCAAATCATCAAAATGAGTCCAAACTTAATTAGGCATGCCAAACATTCCTTACAAGAATGTGATAATTTTAGTTTCAAACTTTCAACGATAATGCTTATTAGTGTTGGCCCATTAAACTCGAATTGGACAAACAGCCCAGCATATACATGGTCTAGTTTGCCATGGAGGGAATCTAAATGGTGACAATTAAAACGACTAATTACAATCAAGCTAGCGAGTTTCATTGAAATTAATTAATTGAGAATTTGCAATGATCCTCTTAAAAAAGATATATTAAAATTTTAAATTAAATACAAATAATTACGATAAATCCCAATTCCTAAAGGAAAAATAAGGGCAAAACTATTGTAAATAACAAACCGATATAAAACTAGAAAAATAGGCACATAAATAGAAACTCAAACCCAATAATGTAACTAATATACATTGTTATATTACGTATTTTATTTCTACAGTATTTAATTGCAGTGATATAGGAAAAATCAAAAAAGAAAAAAAAAATACTATGAAAACCATCCTAATTTGGTATCATACATTTTTACACATTTTTAACGCATTTAATATGCCAATTCAAACTACTGAATACAGTATCCATAATTAATTCAAAAACTATCTAATTTTTAATTAACATAAAAAGTAAAAATAAAAAAATGGAAGAACAAACCAAATTCTTGATTCTAGAAAAGAAAAAAAAAAATAATTGGAGATTAATTCAGATGCATTTTAAGTTCAAAACGATTAAAGGGTAAGGAAGTATGTTGGAGTACTCAAAAGTAATCACTTCACCAGGATTAATTATCCCCCCATTCTTGAGAAGACAGTGTGCCATATCAATCCTTCGAAATATCCCGGGATTAATCAGAGTCGTCGAAGCAAACGCCGGACAAGAAATTTGAACACCGTACGCACCCTTAGTGTGCCATGCCTCGTTGATAATTTGGACTGTGAATTTGGGAATGTGGAGTCCTGCGAATCCTGATGGCCATTGATAGATCCGGATAACTCCGGGATTGCATCTATCCGGACGGATTAACCAACCTGCAATTAATGGAATTTAAAAGATTATAAATAAATCAAATTGAAAATATATATACCTTATTCTATCCGAGCTCTATAATTGATGTTGTTTGGGAAATATAATATCATTGTAAGAATTCCTCAAAATTACTTCTTTTATATTGTTTTTTTCTATTAAAAGTTTATAACAGAAGCATTTGGTTCAAACTTAAGTTTCCGCATTTCTAAACTAGAAATATGCATATATATATATGAATATCTTGCACTTTCAAATCAATAGGAAAATAGTGAAATTAATAACCCATTGTAGAAAAAGGAAATTGTTTTTAAAATCGATTTCTTCAAACATAAATCACTTTTTAAGTTCCAAGGAAAATTGAAGAAGTAAGACAAAAATCTCAAAATCACAAAAGGTCGATCATAAGAGGGAGAGAGAGAGAATCTTAACCTCAATTATTGAAGTTCAATTCGTTTTCAACATGGATTAAGAGTACTAAAATCAAAACATATAACCCTAAAAAGAAAAAAATTCGTACTTGAACGAAATGGAAGAGCGCAAGAACATACATGAAACAGTGAATGGATAAAGGAGACAGACGATGATGCCAAAGTAGGATTTAGCCATGAACATTGTAATTAAGGAAGAACAAAACTATCTGTGTGTGTCCGTAAGAACTGAGAAGAGAGAGAGAGAATGCTTTGAATTTTGATTTGAGAGGAAAACGAGGTTCTTGATTCTTGACACCTTAGCAATTGTTGTCTTTGAGAGGGAAATTTTGTTTTCTAAGAGAAACGGGAGTAATCCAGCTGTTGGTACGAAGTTTGATGTGGCCATATTATTGTACTAAAGAAGGAAATTTTAGTTTCCTTTTTAAGCTTGGTCCTAGGTTGTTTATTGATGGACCATAAATAAATTTAATATTTATAATTATGATTATGAAGTGGCATTAAAAATTAAATTATTGGAACTTTAATTTAGATTTTATGGTAAATTTTGTAAAATAACTCCATTTTTTGGGTTTGAATGTGCATAGCAATTCATCGATGTAAGATGATTACTGGGTTTAATTTGGATTGTTATAAGTTTGCAGAATCTAATCCTTAAAATCTTCTACATTTCAAACAAAATGGTTCTCGAAGCATATTTTTTCAGGTCACATGTGGGATTCTTCATTGGTATTAATAGATAGAATCTATGTCCACAAATCTAGAAATACGAATACAACAAAATCATGAGTGCACTGCAGTCAAGTTACACTTTTAGAATGCCCTTTTAATATTATCAATGACTATCCAATGATGAAAAACACTCCCAAAGAAAAAAAGAATGGATTAATTAATATTATATATTTTTAATTGATTTAAAAAAAAATTAAAATTACCTTCTCCTTTCCATGTATGGTCGCGTTTCCGAGTTAGTATCGTATCAGATTTTGGGTGATCTGAACACTACACGGGCTTTAAACGAAATGAGTTGTACATAAATTAAGTAGAAGTCTGTAAATTATGATCCCATACGACAACAGAATAAAGATTAAAGAACAAAGCAGCTCACTAATTTAGAGTCGGATTCTCATTCGTGGAAGTTTCACTCAAGAAATAGTAACGAGGAGGATAATATCAAATTTAGAGAAAATCAAGAGGTAATATCGTAATAGATAACTAACATCTATAAGGACTCGAACAAAAGACAGTTTTGAGGTACACACATCACTACCTTACACAGCTTGTACTTGTAGTATAAATAAATTTCATATGAAGCTGCTGGGCTTGATTGTTATTGGGCCATGGCCCATGAGTAATTGGAAGCTAAATCTAATTGGGTGAGATGGCCTTGGTCTTGTTTCAAGGCCCACGTAATTAATTTTGAAGGAGGCCCAAGCCTTTTGATTACAAACTGGGAAAACAAGTTAGGAATCCCTTTTTGGAAGGGAATTGTATATTCAGTAGATTTGGGGAATTTTGGGACTAAACTCTAAAGGAATGATTGCTCAAGACTTCATCCAGAGCAAAATCATTCCTTTAGAGTTTTTCTTAATTTTTTTGTTTTTAATTAGTTTATGCTTTCGATTTATTTTATGTTTCTGGACATCATGTTTATGAGTAACTAATTTCGTAATACTTAGCTAGAAATTTGTGATTTAGTTAGATATCGTAAGACCAAAGTTATTTTCATAATTCACTTTAATTTCAAGTATTTATTAATTCTCCAAGTGTAATGTTTATTGTGATTTATTTGCTTAAGTGATTACGGTCAAATCATCATCTAAGTAGGTTAATTGCATAAAGTCATTCATGATTGCATGAAGTATACATAATGCATGAGTGATAATTGTGGTACATTATTGGTTGCAGTTCTCAACTTGTTAAGGGAATTAATAATCGGATTTAACTTGTGGTGACTTGGTTAATTCGGGTTAGTGTTTTCATAGATTTTAATGTTGTTGGTTCGATTGTATCTAGGGGTTGTGAAACTAATTAGGGAAAATAGATGTCGAGTGTTTCTAGGCTATTCGAGAATTTAAGTGAAAAATTAGGCGGAGTCGAGTGTCTCTATCTGCTAGCTAACCTATTTGAGTAATTTGAATTTATCCTTGCGTCCGTGATCGATGTAATAACTGAATTGTAATTCCTAGCTAGGTGTTGTCCCTCTCATTAATTTATTCACTCTTTTGAGCGTGTGTTTAGTTGCTTTCCTTTTAGTTATTAGTTTTTATTGCTTTGTTAGTTTAGTTTAATTAGTTAGTTATCTCAAAAACCCCCAATTGACTTGTTAATTCTTGTGGATTTCCTGCGATTTTAATTGAATTATTTTCTCCCAATCTCTGTGGTTCGACCCGTTTACACTATACTCTATTTTAATCGTAGACCGAAATTATATTTATTTTTTACGAATTCGACACTTATCAAAAAACTTAATGTAATATAGAAAACAAAAAACGAATAGCAAAGAGCCATCCGAAATACTCTGATTATTCCTCTAAAAAGACAAAAAGAAAGAGAGAAACTCCGAGTTTTATTTAGTTTAAAAATATAAATATCAAATGATATTATTTTCTTTAAAGTTAAGTGTAATTTATACGAGAGATGAATAGATAACTTAAGTGGTAAATAGTTATATTAAATATGAGAGACGAGTTAATAACTTAAGTGATAAATATTTGTATCTATCAATTGGTATGCTGTCAGTTCAAATGCGGGGAAAACATCATTAATCTTTTTCAGTAGTTGTTGTTAGCTAGTATGGTTATGGGAACTCCCCGATTTGTTATTAATGTGTTTGAAATTTTTGAAAAAATGAAAACAAATAAATACGGTGTCAGACGCGATGATATAGTAGAGTACCCAACACAGATTAAACACTTCCGAGACAATTTTATAATTATGCAAAATTTTTATGCTTTTTTGAATAATTTTATGACTTTTCTTTAACAATTTGAATAACTCGATGAAAATATTTTATATTGCACATTCTTATAATTTTTTTATGTTGCATAAATTAATACTTATTTTTAACCAAAAAAGAAGACATAAATTAATACTTACGGAATATATTCATTTATATATAATATAATTATGTCAGAGTCATATCGTGTATAAATTTTTTTTAAAAATTTATTTTATCATATCTATTTCTAGTCATATCCTTGAGCCTTAATTTTTTTGGTCCGTATCCGTAAGCCTTAATGAAATACTTATAAATATGACTAGCTTGATTAATTATCTCGAAGTTAAGCAAAATCAATTATAGCAAATTAATACCAGTACTCATCACAACGGTCTTTTAATTAATTATTAATCAATAGTTTCTCATTACTACTATATCTAGATTCTAGACACATTATTTCATTTGTTTTCAGAATACAAATTAATTTATAAACATAAGATAACAAACACACCTTAGCCTGCAGATGACAAAGAAATTAACATTATTATTCACACAATTTACAACACCAGAAACCAGCTTAATTCTCCATTTTTACCCCCCTCTTTTATGAAGAAAATAATATATAAGAATTTAAAATAAAACTCCTAAATCCTCATGCAATAGATACATAAATATTAATATAGCTTCATAAGTGCTAGTGCATATCATACCCTATCACATAATCATGGTACATTTCTTCATGAGATTGATCATGAACCATAGATGCAGAACCCCACGAGCTCAAAGACGATGAATTCGCATCAAATTCACTGCTCCACCATCCAAGATTATGATCCTTGGATCCATCCATCTCTTTAAAACAATCATTTCCAACAATCTGACAGCTCTCTGACGACATCGGTATAAAACCCGAAGAACCCTTAATCAAATCATCGAGTTCGGCTTGAGTAAACCCCGTGCTAATCTCCGATTGATCCAGGATATTATTGACCCATTTTTGATCATCTCGTCTCAAATTGCTCAAATTAGGGTTAATACTGTAACCGTGCTGATTAGGGACCGGTAATGGATGATCATCAGGGCTGGAGAGAATTTGGTGCGTTGGATGATCGGTATTGCTTTGATTGATCTCGGAATGGACGGCCTGGATCATCTTGTGCTGGAGGGGATTGGGATTGATGGCTTTGTTCGGCCAAAGTGCTGGATTGTTGTAAAAGGAGAAAGGGTTTTGAAGCTGCATGTGGAGTTGAAGCCTTTCCAGAGCTGAACTGCTTAGGTTTTGCAAATTGTATGAGCCCTGATCTTCTTCATGATTCAGATCCTTTGGATCCTGCCCTGGAATTGGTACTCGATTCGAATTCGATTGTTTCCGCCTTCCCAGTAATTTTTTCTTGAGCCTTGTGTTCCAGTAGTTCTTGATATCATTATCTGTTCTTCCAGGTAATTGAGCAGCAATTATAGACCACCTGAGATATATATGATCATTTATGAAGTAGATTAATAACCAAGATACATGTGCTCAAGATTTATAAAGCCTTGAAATTGTTTCTTTGATTATGAACAATTAATCAAAAAGATATTAATTAAGCGTATAACTGAATTAATAATCAAGAATATTCTTAAAGAAACCCTCCAAAAAAATTCTGATATATTCTTTATCATGAACAAGTATGTATGAATTAAATGAAATTAATACTCTGAAAGAAGCCCTAGAAAAATTTTCTGATATTTGATCATAACCAAGTGCAAATTAAGCATAAATGAATAAAAAATCTAAAAACCCTCGAATCGATAATTTGATACCTGAACGCGAACACCTTGATTAATTTTTATTTTAACTTTTTCAAAAAAGAAAAAGAAAAGAAAATCAGATTTAATGAAGCATCATATAGAATGGAAAAAGGACAAATATTCATGGTTAAAAACTTGTGTAGATTCTGAATCTGTGCATGTGCAAAGAGGGCTTCTTTCTGTGTGTTTCTACATGCAAAGAACGGATACTCATACCTGCTTCCAATACTGATATAGAGGCTGCAGATAATATTGTCTTCTTCTTCAGTAAATCCACCATGTTTAATATTAGGCCTCAAATAATTCAGCCATCTCAATCTACAGCTCTTCCCACATCTCTTAAGCCCTGCAAAAACAATGAATTAATTCCATCAAATTAATTTTGGAAAAATTTCACAAAACCCCAAATACAGAGATCAATTCATTCGTAATCATACCGATTTTCTGAGGAAGCGCAATCCAATTCCCCCCGGTGCCGTATTTCTCAATATAAGCCTTTAATTTCGCGTCTTCTTCAGGAGACCATGGTCCTTTCTTCACATTAGCTTTGTCACAGCATGGGGCTCTTCCCATCTTCTTAAATTTTTTTTGCAGAAATTATCTCCAATGAAAATGAAATGGATTTTCTGAGGAAAAATGTCAGAAGAGAAGACCTGGTTTTATAGGTAGGATGATGATGATGTGATACTTATGAACAACCAAAGAAGGTCTTATCATTTTGCTAGGGTTTCTGCACTGCATTCCCTACCCTAGCCCCACCCCACCCCACCCCACCTTCCCAGCTCGTATACATTTGGATTAGTTCAGTGATAATATTATATTTGTGTGGGATTATAGTATATGAAACATGACAAAGAAATACACAAATTTTTCTTGGAAATACGTATATTATATTCATTTGCTTTTTGGGGTGGCAATAATTTAATTGTGTGGAGGAAATGTAGAGGAGAAAATCGAGAAAAGATTGATAAGCTTCCATATATCCTCTTGTTTTGTCGTCGAATTCTTTGAAATGTTCAATAATTGTGCCAGGCCGCCGGGGTGATTAATTTGTCTTGAGATCAGAAGGGAAGTTAAAAGCTTAATTGTGCAAGCGTAATTAATTATTCTAGCTCGAATCATATGTATACAGTATATATCAACAATTCATAGAAAGAAAGTATACATTTTGGTTCCCGCTTGAGTTTTTTTTTCTCTTTTTCTTGTCTGGACCAGGGTAATTACCGTCGATTATAACAATTAGTCTACTCACTAAATCGGACAGTTAAATAGTGGGATAACTGATTCGATGATTTAAAGTTATTCTTGTTGAATTGTATACACCCCAAATAATGAAACGGTTGACTAGAAAATTTAAGATTATGCCAGTGTCCAAATGAGAGATCAAATTTTTGACATTTATTCAGGATGAATGAAATATTCCACTTAATTTTGTCCCTTTTCGGTTTATCCCGCTACTTTTTACTAATTAGGTTGTTGAAAAACTCGAAGATTTATTAATTAATTTTGTCAGTGATGATAAATTAAAAAAGAGCGAATTACATTTGAGTACCCTCAGGTTTGGCCTAATTACAACGTAGTCCCTATTCTTTCAATTATTACCATATAGCTCCTAAGATATTGTTTCTGTCTGAGGTCCCTAAATGCCGTTAGGGTTTCATTTGAGTTCCCTAAATGACTTAATTTAAATTTAGATAGAAATTACAAATGTATCCCTCATTGTTTTATTATATTACAAAACGATCTCTATATTAAGTTAAAATTACATACTGCTCCTTGAGAACCCTAACGACGTTTAGGGACCTCAGTTTGAAATCATACCTCAGGGGTACTATACGATAATAATTGAAAAAATAGGGATTGCGTTGTAATTATGAAAAACCTAAGTGTACTCAAATGTAATTAGCCCATTAAAAAAAAAAGGAACAATTAGTTGGTAATCAGATATAGAAAGATACAAACATTTTTATAAGGGTTTTAATTACGTAATTCATATATTAATCTCGGTGAATATATATATATTTGTTGTGTACGTATATATAAAGTGTCGGTAATTCATAAATCCTTGGAAAAATGAAATTATAAAACAAAATAATAACAAAAAAATAATATGAAATGATAATCGGTACAAATATCATGTATTAATGGATAGAACTTCAATACAGGAAATTAATGAAATGAAGACATCTACAAGTAAGTACTTATTGTTAATATACTCGCAAAGTAAAATTAAAAATTATATATATGATTAATTAGTAACACATTATATATAGTAATGTAAAGTTAATGAGTTATTTATTATTCAAAGTAATATTCATAGTATAAATTGACGGCTCAGACTTTATGGTCTATGAATCAGATATATACGTACTTAATTATTAAAACCATCCCTAATATATTAAATATCTCTTGATTAATCCATAAGTGGTATCCGTTTAATATTTATTATGTAGTTTAATTAGCCCTAATCGGTGGAGTTCTGTTTCATTTAGATATAAAATAAAAGGTAAATAAATTTGCTCGGATTTATTTTGTTAGATATTCGTGGTATGTTATTGTTTTTTTTTTTTTTTTTTTTTGTTTGTTTTATAATTCATTTATTTGAGTTTGAGATTAAAAAAAATGAGTGAAAAATTAAAATCAATGTAAAAACTTGAAAAAGATAAGTGAGTTATTTTGTACTTTTTATATTTTTCTCTAATTTTATTTAATTACTTTAGTGTATATATGTTCTAGAATTTTCTTCAATATTGTTGAAGCGTTACTATCCAATGCACAGCTTTTATAAGACCAAAGTCTAGGCAGCTCCAAAATATGGAACATTTCATTTAAATAGTAAATTAGTCAAACTTCTTCTTCTTTTTTTTCCTTTTTTTTTTTTTTTTTTTTTATGAAATTAGTCATACTTCATATGAAATATTGAAATGCCGCCAGTTAGTCCAGCACCAAGACAACACGTTTTCTGATGTCAGGTTAATTTGATCAAAGAAGCAACACTCAGCATTTCCCATGCCCAAAACAGGGCTAGATTTATTACATTAAATTAAAAACAAGAATATATTTCATTCAAAACTTTCAAACGGCACAAAATTTTGACGTTGATAAGATGACAAATAACATTTTCCCTCTAATGGTTATATTAAAATATATATAATTCTCGTCGATAAAAAATTCATTTTGTAACAAATATTCAACAACTGTAGTTGCTCTTAAAAAAATCCTTATAGATACTTTCAATTCATTATAGAAATTTGCATGCATTTTATTTATTTTGTAACAATTCTCTTAGTAAATTTATACAAGATTTAGATTGCAAACTTGACATTTTCGGTGTATTTACACGGGAAATAAATTTCTGACACTGATGAATGGAGATATTTTGTTACAACGATCGTTATAAATTATTCGAAGAACCCAAATGTCAACCAGTGACAAAATATCCCATCTTTTAAGTTGAATCGAAATTTCGTGTAAATCGAAATTGAATTTTTTTCCCCTTTTCCTAACCAACTTGTGTTTATCAATCGTTGATTACGCCATAATACTTTGTCCTTCTGGCATAATTCCTGTTGCTACTTTAAGACACCCTAAAAGTTAACAAGTTGGCTAATGTTTTAAATTCTAATGTTTCATATCAAGAATTCGAACAATTAAATATTAAAAAGCTAGGGGGAAAAACAATACATAATACCCTTAAAAATTCAAAAGCTTTTTTGAGGGGGAACCACATTGATTGACCTTTGTTCCCTAATTTAATATTTTACTATAGTATTATTATTAAATATAATAAGGTGTACAAGATGGTCCGGAACCGCACTTCGATAGAAATTACAAGAAGAAAACTGTCAAATTTTCAAAAAGATGATATTATTATAATAAATAATAATTAATTAGCTAGACTCAGATCTTTAGGAAGAAGAAAACATGCTTCTGTTTGTCTTCCTCTCCAGGCTAGAATCTCTCTCTCTCCATTGACACTGCAGTTTCATGCATCAGCAAAGAAGACCAATCTTGTAACTTTAATTATTTTTTTAAGTAATTAGGACAGATATCTTGATAGCGATTAAGACAATTAAGCATATCGATTATGGATCACTATTGGTAATTACTAAATTATATTATGGAATGACAACGATGGTGATGAATTTCTTTAGTTTAGTCTACGGTGAGATTTTGTGTTCGATTTCCTAATATGAATTTATTTCTATTGCATATATATGTAATAGTTTGTATAGTTTACTCAGAATTCGACGTGAAATACTGATGTAATAGCTTAAACTATATTGCCACCTGTTCGATGACAAGAAAACAATAGCCTTAATATATATATATGAATTACCACCCCAAGAAGTAAATTTTTCTTCCTTCTCGACTTGAGATCAACAACCCTAGAAATGTTCAAGCACTATTTACAAGTTTCAACAAGCTTTTGACAAAATAAAGTTGAATATTCTATTCATATTATTAAATTTTCTGTATATCACACGAATAAAAACCGAATTGAGTTGAGCATCAAAAAAAGAAAAAAAAAAAAAAAGATTTCACGCTTGCTATTTTCAATATCAAACTTCTCTTTTTGTCGTAGTTAATTCCATTTTTTGTCCCATAATATTTCTTTTTCTTTCACATAATAAGTGGCTTTCTGAATTTACACACAATAAGTATTAACTTTATGCGAAGAAATTATGGCCCTCAATATATGTTGACATTCACCGTGACCATTTATGTGTCATTTCAATTATGGCCAGCTTACGGAAGAAGAGAAGAAGATCTGAACTGCTATCCGGACGAACTCGAGTTGGAGCTGATCTAGAGTAGCAGCTGCTGTTGCTGGTTTCTGCCGACCCAAAAAAAAAATTTTATGTGTCATTTCAATCAGGTCTACAAGTACTGCAGGGGAAATTTTAAGAAAACATGCCTTCCAACTTGGTGTGATAGAGCAACAAATCACATATGACTTCATGAAATCAATGTTTTCGAAACTGGATTGGAGGTAAAATCGGTAATTTTATTAGTCATTGATTCGATTGATCGAACTTGGCATGACGTCATAAATAATTAATTATTATTTTATTATATATATATATAGTATTATAAAAAATTACATAAATATTCAGAATTTTTCATATTTATCAAAAAAAACATTTTTTCACAAAAAATCAAGGGTTAATTTTTTTTTGCACTCCAACTTTGGGGTATTTTGCACTTTAATACCCGATCTTTGAAATTTTATACTTAATTACCCAACCTTTAAATTTTGTTGCACTTAAGTGCCCAATTTCATATTAGGTCACTAAGAAAATGACACGTATTTTGCACTTATTGGTTAGATTTGAAATTGGACACTTAAATGAAACAAAAATTTAAAGATTGGTTATCGAATCCTTAAATTTCAAAGGTTGAGTACTAAAATACAAAACACTCAAATGTTGGGTACAAAAAAAGATTAACCCTAAAATCCAATAAAAACACAAAATATTAGTTAGATTATGTTTCAACACAATATCTAAATATATAAATAAATATATTAAAATCAAAACAACTAAATTAATCTTGATATATATATTCAGTCCATTAAATTATTTCCAAGAAGCAAGTAAAGTTTAAGCAAGAGAATATTTAGGAGTTGAAGTCAATTATAACAAATTAAAATCGCGTAAGTAGCTCAAATCTTAAATAAATATATATTATTAAGAATTTTTTTAAGTAAATTTAAAATTTTTAATACTTAAAGTAAAATTCATATTTCTTATACGCAAAATCAAACAAAAAAGAATTGAATATTTACGGTAGAAATTAATATATCTCATTAATTAATAATTAACATATAAGTAATTGCTAAAAAATTAATATATATTTATCTAAACCTAAAAGCCCAATCTCCAAAGCCCTAAAACGGATTATATTTTCGAAACTTTGACAAATTGAAAAGGAACCCCCCCCCCCCCCCCCCCCCCCAAGGTAAAGCAATATATTCAGTGAACCGGAGTTCCGATGAAAAAATGTGAAGAAAAATCATGGAATATTTAAAGGAAAAATAAGAAAAAATTTGTCAATTAAGCAAACAAGTGGTCCATCTAGTTATCAAGGTCAAAACCGCCTGTTAATCGGCTAGTTTTTTCAGTATGTCCTATCACTGCGATTTTAAGGATTAATTTGGATTGGACTCTTTACGAGTCACCGATTGTTAGGATCATTTTATACCTTCATTTGAATATGTACTTGTCATGATTGTGCCGATTCTATACTTTATATCTTTCTATTTGCTCTTATTTCAAGTATATTATACTTAGAGGTGATTCGCGATGAAAACAAGATGAGAAACGTACTTTTAGATGTCACGAAGGATCAAAATGTGTGAAGGATAGGACTTGCATCAAATATTTAGTTTCTGTGGCCAAGAACGGCCATTTGCATTGATGTTCGTGTTTGAGAATGATTTTTTGCATACTCGTTGAGCTTTTAAACGGCCATTCTGGGCCGTATGCATATGAAAGAACGGTCATTGAGGATAATCTTTGCAGATTCTTTAACCAAGAGCAAGAACGGTTGCTCCCCTCGCAAGCTTTCAATGGGAACGGCCGTTTGAAATCCCGTTGGGGGAAATTTTGGGGGTCTAACGGGCCGATTCAGTCCGTCGTTGAAAACACCGCATGAAATTGATAAACTCAAGTTAACCCCTATCTTGTTAATTGTGTCGGAATTCGATGTTGTTCCTTTTCATAGAAGTATAGAAAGGGACTTCTTGATTCATGATTAATTCATTATAATTAATTTATTCCTATCTATATTATTATTAGGGGTGTGCAATCGGTTAAAAACCGAAAATTCGGTTTTTCGATTAGCTAAAATGCTAATCATTTACCAAACCGAAAGGGCTCGGTTTCGATTCGGTAAAAACCGATTTTTTTCGATTCGGTTTCGGTAAAAAACCAAAACACCAAATAATAAAAAAAATAAAACTCAGTGCTAAAGCTCCTTCTTGCTTCTGATAATTGAAGAACTAAACAAAGGATATGATTTTCTCACAAAACCAAACCAATAACTACGGGCTTTGGAGGTATACCAATAAATTGAGGAGAAAGTAAAATTCAAAAGAAAAAGGAATGTCTAATGCGCGATGCCAGGAAGTAAAATGCAAAAGCAAAATTCAAAACAACTCTTATTCTTCTCTACCTGTCACCTGTGCCGATCTAAGATGAAGGAAGAAAAAATTCACAAAACCCAAATCAAGACTAAAAGAACGCAAGGAAAATGAAAGTACAGAATGCAATCCCTAATTTTTAAAACCCTATTCACGGATAAACCTACCGAACCGAAACCGAAAACATTAAAATTGAAAAACCATTAACCGAAACCGAATCGAACGGTCGTGGTTCGATTCGGTTTTCGTCGGCTCGGTTTTGGTTACCCTCGGTTTTCGTTTTCAGTTCGATTTCTGCTCACCCCTAATTATTATTAATTCCTACTATATTATATCTAATTTCATATACCAATGTAACGCCCCGATTTTCAGACAGTCAGGTACGCTCGACACGTGTGGGTTTCGAGCGTTAGGACTTTATTTTATTATTTTCGTTTATTTAATTTAAACGTGTTAGATTAATTTCTATAAATTGTGTTCAACATGATTACGTGAAAATTATGTGATATTCATTTCATTTTGAGAATCCTTGTATGAATGGAATTTAATTGTTACATGAATTAATTGTCCAATTTGATTTAATTGCCAAATTGTCCTTAAATGCTCATTCATTTCAATTGAGGGACTAAATTGCATACAAACCTTTTGGGACCTAATTGCTCATTTCCAAACTTGATATACTTAATGACATGACTTATAAACATTAGGGATTTAATTGCAAATATTGCATATTTCCCCAAATATACCGATATATGCATCTCTTCCTTGCTCTTCATTTCATTCATTAAGAATCATCATCCTCTCTCTCGGTATTCACTCAAGAAGAAAGGGAAATTGAGAAATCATCACCTTCAAGCTAGAAATTGCTAAGGAATTGCATGATTCAAGCTCAAGCATCCATGTTCATCATTTTCTTCCAATATTTCCCCTTCAAGGTATAGTTGAGCATGTATGTGAATTCTTGGGAATAATTCATGAACCTAGGGTTATGATTTTGGTGTAACAACTTGTTTATATGATGTTAGAAGCAATACTCCAAGCTTTAGACTTGAAAATATGCATGAAGTCTTGAAGAATATAAGATTATAGGATGAATTTGTATATAAGCTAAAGTTAGTGATTGTGATGATTAAAGCATGGAATATGTGTTTATATTGTGTTTTATTGCACTTTAAGCATGTATATATGTTTCCTTCTATGAATTATAAAATATGGAATGGATTATGAGTATTTTGGGAGCTTTGGGAGCTTGGTTCGTAGCTCCCCTGTTCTTCTCCCCTGTTTTCTTAACCTTCTGTGTAACGGGAATGACCGTTCCCGTCCCCTTTGCAATTGGGGAACAGCCGTTCCCATTGTTTGAATATTGTGTCAGGCGGCGAGGACGAGAACGCCTGTTCCCATTTTGTCTCACAGACGGGAACGGCCGTTCCCATCTTCGGGGAGCCCGACAGCTGGAACGGCCATTCCCACTTTGAACTGAAGCCTGGAACGGCCGTTCCCAGCTCTCTGTTAGTGCAGAAACTTTCTGCATAAAAATAGAATTTTGGGACGTCGTTCCAACGGGTTATTTGACCCCAAATTGGTATTATATGAATGATTACATGCCAAAACGTGATATTTACATGCTACATTGTGTATTGCTCGATGTCTCGTATATGATCGTGCCGTGCGTCTTATATGGAATAATATGCTTGAATTATAGTCTCATGCACGTACATTGTCCCGTTTCTTGTCCAGTTATTCTCCAGGGCGGAGATTGTGGTTCACGCATTCACGAGTCGTGTGTCGCCTGTCAGGTGAGGTTTAATTTCTAGTTATATAGAACTCGTATAACCTTTACGTGGGTTTTGGCCAAAGGTAGTTATATTTATAGTTTTATGAAAGCTCTTATTATTCCACGCATGTTATTGTTCATGAATCGAGCAAGTAGGTTATGTTAGTGTGCATGAGTCAAGCATTTCATGTCATGAAAGCAAGCCATGTGTTCTCCTGGCCAGGTCTTCCCTAGTGAGGGCGCTGGACCGGTCCTCGAGCCGGTGATTGTCCGTCCAATCACAGGAAGAACAATACCCTATCGTGTTCGTGTGTTCTCTTGGCCAGGTTCTCCTTAGGGAGGGCGCTGGACCGGTCTTAGAGCCGGTGGTTGTCCGTCCAACCACAAGAAGAACAAAGGTCTATCATGTACCCGTGTTCTCCTGGCCAGGTTCTCCTTAGGGAGGGCGCTGGGCTGGTTTTCGAGCTGGTGGTTGTCCGTCCAACCACAGGAGAAACAACCCTATCATGTTACAAGCAAGCCATGTAGTGAGTGCATGAACTCCATTCCATGAACGTGCTAATTAATTACACTATTGCATGATTGCACGATAATTGAATTGCGTGATCACCTAATGATTATCAAGCAAGCGAGCATGTTTATCGAT
This sequence comes from Lantana camara, assembly GCA_037501455.1. Classification (NCBI taxonomy): domain Eukaryota; kingdom Viridiplantae; phylum Streptophyta; class Magnoliopsida; order Lamiales; family Verbenaceae; genus Lantana; species Lantana camara. The sequence continues at coordinate 16,515,652 of CM074859.1, forward strand.
TGCATGAAAAGAACAAGTATTTAATATTGATAGTTGTATTCTCGGGCGAAGCTACATTATTATTGAACTCATATATTTATCTTTTACAAATCTTTACCCGAGGATATAATTTGCATGTTATCTGCGTTAATATGTATTTAAACCCCTCACTCGGTCTTCACAGACTGACACCTCCGCCTTTCAGGTTACTGCAGGTGCGTGCTAGGCGGGAGTTGAGTCGAGTCGAGTCCAGTTCATGTAGTCATGTCATCCGTGGTTCGTGTATTTATTTATTATGGAATTGTAGTTATTGTTATTGTTAAATTGGAGATGATAATGTATTGATATGATAAGTTAGAATATATTTGTTTGGAAAACGAGAAAAGACATGAATGATAAATGGAAATAAGTGATAGTGTTTACATTATGCTTCCGCTTTATCTTATTGCACGTTTTAGTTATCCCGCCTAGCTTGTCGAGTATTGCATTGTCACCCGTTCGCTATAGATTGGTTCATGTACGGATTGGCCATTTCGTATGTGAATTGATCTATAGTGCAGGGGTGTGGCACCTCCACGTGTACGGGGTGTTACAACCAATCTCTCTCTCTGCAACAGATTTTGTATGCAATATTCACGAATCAATTGATTAGTAGTTTCACTTGTTCAACTCTACACTTTCTATAACCATTATGTTTTGACTTTAATCCAACGGGCAGTTGAACATTCACTTTACGAGATAGTAGTCCATACATTTTGCTTCATTAATTTCTATTCTTTTTCAACTCCAAAGTGGAGGAGTTGGACGTACATACATACACATATATATATATATATATAGATATCGTAATCTGAAGTTGGTAATCATTTCATATCCATGCATGCATCAACTATAAAGCACAAACAATATCCACTTAATTACATGATTAGGTCATATTTGAACCATTAATTAAATTCATACTTTAGGAAACTAATTAAATAAAGAATAATAATCATATTTAACTACAAAAGAATTGGTATATCCAGTTGTTGTTAGCCACCTGGCAAAATCCATTACTACAACCCATAATGGAGTGATGTATAAGTTATTTAGGATATGCCGGTAATTCTCCTAACTTTCAGATTATCATTATGTATAACTAATAGAGAAACGGGGTTGGAAATCAATTTTTTTTTTTTAATGCTGACGTCCTGATATTAAAATTCTCCCTCGTATGTTACTCTGCTAACTCTAGATTTCTATTTTCTAGCTCCGCCACTACTGCAGCCTCATATATGATAAATTGATAATTAATGTTTATGTTTAACAAATTAAGACATGCATTTAAGTTACGGACCTAATTATATAAGAATCTCAAAAAGGTCTCCCCTCCTAACAGAAGGAGTTGACAAAGATAACACAATCATGTACCTGCACACAATTAGATGTCTTAACAAATCTTTAATTATTCTTGAAGCAGACCCCTGATGACTTTTTGTTTTTATTTAATAAATTTGAGACGTTTACGATAATTAATTAAAGTAAGTGTTATTATCTCAAATGCACTTTTTGTAAAATAATTAATCGCAGAAGGAGCGACGCTACAAAAATACGCAGTTGCTGAGCTCTACAGCCCTCAAACAGCCAATTTATCTTCGACAATTGTCAACCTTTCCTTTTAACAAATCCATATCTGTTGATTGGCATCCAAGAAAATTGACGTAGGCCTTATCGACGAATTAAGGCAGGAAGAAATTAGAAATATAATGCACGGAAACTTTCAAAAATTGACTCGTTGTATATATGGGATTCAATACTTTTTTTGGTGTGTATCAAACACGCAATTTAACGCGTTTATAAATTCAATTAAAATAAAACAAATCCGTCAATTTTGATGGTGTTATTCGACACTTTCAGACACATCATCGCTCGAACAGGCATCAAAAAGAAAAAGAATTCTTGAAAAATAAATAAAATGATAGGAAACTAGTTAGAATCAAGTTTTAATTAAAAAGTGTTTTCATATGCAATAACGTAACTTAATAAAAATAAAAAAAGAGTTCCTGAAAAACATAGCTGCATATATTGGACTAATAAGATTACTACGCACGTAAAATGTGCAATTCTATGCACCATACATGCATTAAAATTTAAAACCACTTAATAAAATTTATGCATATGGTCTCGTGTCAGATATACTACGTGTCGTCTTAAATTTCTAAAACATCATATCAGTTATATAATATATGCATGTTTTTATTGTATTTGTATACGCGCAACAACACATATCCATTTATCCATCTCTTATGCTATATCATAATTTAATACTACAATTATTTTTTCTTAACAACAAATATACATCTGGAGTTGACCCTTGTAAAAGCCTTAATATATATAGGTTATACAAAATCAAAATTTTGAGTTTGTTTTATGAAAATATGCATAAATCTAAATGTAATTACCATTGAGGAGTTGACTTCTAAACTATAAATCTTAGTGTATTAGGTACACATATATATACAGACACTGTAGAACATTTTAGAACATTAATATAGGAATGATGATGTTGTCATAGAATTTGACCTCCAAGGTTTGTTAATCAAGTTGGTGAGGCCATTGAAGTTGCATCATTTCAATTATTAACAATGCCTAAAAATCTATATAATATAAATATATATATGCACACACCTCACTGTGAACTGAAGTTTGATTATTTATTGGAATAGCAAGTGAAATCCACAATTATAAGAGTAGAATGTTATCAGATTCAAGAAAAAAAAAAAGTAGAATGTTATTATACAACATTTATTAAAATAATATATACATAGTTTCTTAATGTTTCAAAGAAATATAAAACTTTGTTAATCCGTTGTACGAGTTATTCGTACTGAGGGTTCGAATCCTTCTCTTTCCGTTTCCGTTGATGACTTGATTTATTTTTTTTTCAATTTTGAAAATCTTAGTTAAACACGTGGAATAGATAGCATAGTAATATTGCATATTTCATACTTGATAAAGGGCTATCAACCAATAGGATTATAATCTGAATCAGATCCGAATTTTAACATATTCGGTGATAAAAAAAAATCTGATGGGTTGCATGTATTGAGTTAGAAATAAAAAGGTCTCATGGCTCCATTTATTCGAAATAATGGATTAAATATGAAATTAAGTAAGTCGATATATTAAAGATTTGAATATAACTTTTTATAATATTTTATTAAATTAATTATTTTATAAATAAATAAGAAAAATAGTTAACATTAAAACTCCAACATATGTATCATTATATTTAATTATACATCTTTGACTATTTTTTATAAAATATGGTAATCTTTTATTAATAAATTTAAATTAGCATATTTTTCAAAGAATATAAGTATAAATAATAAATAATGAACTAAATAGTAATTTTTAAGTATTATTATAAATTTATGTTTATGTTTCATATTTAATTTTTAATTAAAAAATATTGCATGCAATGCTAATCTATGTATATTTTATATCAAATCTGATCCAACCCAATTCATTCAGATTCTATATTATGAACTCAGATCCTATCAGGTTATCGGATTTCTTATCGAATTTGGATCCGAAACATTTTTCTTGTCCATTTCAAATCCGACCCGTTGACCACCCTATACTTGACTTATATTATCTCTTATACTTTACACTACATGGGTAAGCCTTACCCATTAAAACAACCAACGAAAAGGGCCTCATACTAAAGTGGCCCATTATAGTGCTAATATATTATAGTATTCAACTATTATTAGTAGGGAGAGTTTTACACCTTAGTAGTCCAACCTGTCTCGATTCATATAGATGGACTATCGAACCAATATATATATATATAAGAAAAAGTAATAAACTTCATTTCATTTATTGAAAACTAAATACGGTGAAATGTTAAAGATTCAAACAATTTTCTATGGAAATATAAACCAAAAACTATATAAATATAAATGTTACATCCTAAAATCATTAAATTTCTTTTATGTCTAAAAAGCTCTCTTTTATCTTAACAAGTCTAACCACAGCTTCCCTCATGTTAATCCTCTCTTGAGGTGATTCTTTGGAGCAATCAAGGGATAATTCTATCATGGAAATCAAACAAGCATTGCATCCACTATTTAGTCCATCTTCCTCTTCAAACAGATTGGCGTCAACAGTTTCCATCAAGGAGTTGGAATAAGCTTCTTTCACCCATTGCCTCAAACTTAAATTATCACCAAATAATTCGTCGGTCGGCCTTCGTCCCGTGACAACTTCCATCAACATGATTCCATAGCTGTAAACATCACCGGCTGTAGACACCGCGCCTTCCGAGCCATATTCTACATCATAATATAAAAAGTTACTAATGGTATATATATGGAATTTCCTTAAACTAAGAAGGGAACTATGTGTAATTATACATATTTACAGGGGAGGTCACTGTAATCTCCTCAAAAAGGCTAATGAAGTGATACCTGGAGCAATGTAGCCAATGGTTCCCAAGGTTTTCGTCCGTGCATCCGACGTATTTTCGGCTAATATCTTCGATATCCCAAAATCACTCACATGAGCAACCATATCCGCATCAAGAAGAACGTTACCGGGCTTCAAATCGCAATGAACTATGGGGAAATCATACCCATGGTGAAGATATTCAATAGCCATGGCGACATCAAGCATAATTTCAACTCTTTGGATGAGCTCCAATCTATAGTCCTCTTTATACAACCAACTATCTAAACTTCCATTCGGCATGTAAGGAAGAACGATGGCTCGAAGATAGTCATTCGAGCAAGTTGTAATCACTTGTAAGAGATTCCTATGCCTTATCTGCTTCAACACTTCACATTCTGCATCAAATCTTCTCTTCGCTCCCTCATTTTCTAAGTTCAAAACCTTAACGGCCACTATTGTTTCATCAGATAAAACTCCTTTGTATACCGAACCAGAACCTCCCTTCCCAAGCAAATTGGATTGACTAAATCCATCAGTAGCTTGCAAAACCTCGTGATATGAGATTGTCTTACGAGAGATGATCTCCAACGCCTCAGGATTCTCCGATTTTACCCTTCTTCGTCTCTTGACAATCCACACAGACAATGTTACAGCAATCAATGCAATTGCACCAACGACCGGTATAATTATTTTCAAGATACGCTTATCGGACCTTGAACCCCTACTAGTACTACAAAGAGGCACTTCTAGTGACAACATCCCACATAAACCTCGGTTCCCTTTGAATGACTCGGGAGTTGAATTTATGAAAATGCCCCCTGAGGGTATTTCACCTTGTAGAAAGTTGTGCGAAACGTTGATAGCTCTAAGATGTGATAGCTTAGCCAATGTCGTTGGTATACCACCGGACAAGTTGTTCGAGGACAAGTCCAAGAATTCCAAGCTTAACAAGTTCCCAAACGAAGTCGGAATGGGACCTGTAAACGAGTTGTCCGAAAGCGAAAGATACCTCAAACTCTCGAGCTCGCCCAACGTGCTTGGAATTACACTCGAAAAACGGTTACTAGATAAATCTATTCCATCTACACCCTCCAATGTCCCAATCTCTTGAGGAAGCTCTCCTTCAATCAAATTGTGGGAAACATTTAGCAACAGCATACCCTTAATCTCCCACAATCTCAAAGGTAAGCTAGACGTCAACTTATTATAACCTAACATTAATCTTTGTAATCTTCCAAGATTCCCAATGCAATCCGGCAGAGATCCAGAAAGATTGTTTTCGGACAACAATATCTCTCCAAGATTCACTGAGTTGCATAACTCCGTAGGCATACCACCTTGTAGCTTGTTATTGTTTAGAAACAATCTCTGTAGCTCGGTTAAATAACCGATCTCCGATGGTATATCGCCTGTCAAATTGTTTCCATTCAAGGCCAATGTTATCATGCTGCTCATATTCCCAATTCCTCTGGGAATTTCACCATAAAGCTCTCCATTTTCTATATTGAACAATTCTACAGAGCTCGATAGATTTCCAACAGAATTTGGCAGAATCCCACGAAGAGGATTATTGCCAACTATAAGAAACTGAAGCATACTACATTCCACCAAGGAATCCATAAACCTTAGTTCCTGATGTGTTGCATCATTAGTGAGCTTATTACTAGCCAGGTTCAAGAACAGTAAATCCCTCAAACTACCTAAGTTATTAGGCACAGTTCCAACAAAGACATTGTAGGACAACTCGAGCTCCTTCAACTTAGTTGCATTTGTAATAGACCTTGGAATCTCTCCTTCTAGGAGATTATCAGCTAAGTAAATCCCTTCTAGATTCGGGAGACGAATGCCGACAGTCGAAGGCAGACGGCCTGTGAGAGCGTTATCAGTTAGAGCAATGTAAACTAATGAAGACAGGTTGAAAATCCCAGGTGGGATTTCACCTGTAAGGTTGTTGTAATCAAATCCCAACATCTGCAGATTCCTTAATCTTCCCAACTCAGGTGGGATTCTTCCTCCTATGTTGTTCTCCACACATCCTATAAATTCAAGACTTGAAATATTTTCAAGTGAAGGAGGAATATCACCTGATATTTGATTCTCTGTCATGTAGAATCTCTCCAGCCTCGACAAACACCCAATGTTCCTTGGAATCTGTCCTGTCAGGTTGTTGTAAGAAAGAGTTAACGATCTCAGATGTTGGAATCTGCATAAAGTCGACGGGATTTCGCCCGTCAGTTTATTCGAAGAAAGATCAATGATCCCCAGGGGTAGAGAATCCAAACCGATATCATTGATCAAAAACGAGCCTGATAAGGTGTTGTTTGAAAGATACAAGGAACGTAAAGATGATGAATTGAAAATGGATTGAGGAACATTTCCATGAAAATTATTGCTGCTGAGATCGAGAGATGTCAGAGAAGATAGATTTGCTAATGAAGGAGATATAGTTCCTTGAAGATTCATGCTGGAGAGATTGAGAGAGATGATTGTCTGCGTTCGTGGGCTGCATGTGATTCCAATCCAGGTGCAGACAGAAGTGTTGGTGGTCCAGTTCTTGGAGAGGACAGTTGAGTCTGAATTTGTTATCTGATTCTTGAAATGTTGTAAAGATAACTGATCAGTTGCAGTAATGGAAAGGGAAACTATGAATTGTGTGGAGATTAGTGTCAGGAAAAGAAGGGAAATCATCTTTTTTCTTTCTTTGGAGGAGAGATCAGAATGAAGAAAGTTGAGAAAGCAAGTGAACGGTTTTTGACAAGTTCATAACCAGAGAGTAAAGTAGGAAGAAGACATTGAAAAGTAAACTGAATAATCTATTGAATAAGTGCGTGTGGTTACATATATATACACGTGGAGTAAACTGGGAGGCTGACTAATTAGCCTCAACCCTCAACTTAACTATTGGTCTATTGTAAACTAACTAACTGTAACAGAGTTAATATGGTCATTAACTGGTTATTTTAACTAACGGTAATAGTTTTGGAATGTTTTGGTTTGAATTTTATTTCTCCAACCCAGCTCGGCCGAACCAACCAATTGCACAGTATACATAAAACACTCGTTCACGCATTATACCGATTTAGTCGAATGAGGTCTGGCTCAGAATTATCCAAACTTGGTAAGGTATTTCAAATGGACAATGGTTCACACTTGGAAACAGAGGAGATTTTGGTGTCCAGACATTGTTTGAAAATTGAAATAAGTCGGCATCGAGCTGATGTAACATATCTATAATGCTGACGAAGTTGACATCCCTTTGGTAAAGTTTAGGTCAAATACTGGAGACAATATTTAATATATTTTGTTGTGATGGCAGTGTAAATAAAGAACGCAGATTGTACTTTGTAGCATGGAATGAATGGCAAAGTTGATAACCACCTAATACTGTACAAGAATCAGACTCAAAGTTAGACTATACCATTCTTTTTTTTCAATAAATGGTGAAATGTTTGACAAGATTGTATTGACAAATTAGGGGGATTCCCACTCGTAGTATTTCAGCCAGAGAATTCGTCATCAAAGTGCGATTCTATACGCTAAATTTATTGAGGAAGTATTGAGTTTTTTTTTTTTTTTTTTAAACACTCCCCCAAGTGATGAGAGTGATTTGAATTGGAATTATAATTTTTTTATCAGGTTTAGAATCTTTTATTTTAATTTTACATTTTATTCGTATATACATGTGGATTAATAGACGAAAGAGAATTAGAAGAGAGATTTTCTAAGTCTTTTCTATATTATAATTATTCTCTATTATAATTTTAACTATTTATTAATATATTTGCTATACATATATACTAGTGTGTGTCCCGTGCTATGCACGGTTTTAGTGTATAATATTAAGTATAAATATTATAAACTATAATAATATAGAATAAATTTCTTGATCTTATATGATAAAAAAACGACAATAAAGAAATTTAAAAAAAAACATTTAGCATAAAGCCTCAAAAAATATACAAAACACGGATCGATTTTTTTTTTGTTTGTCCTACAGTTTTTAAAAAGTTCTATCCTTTTAATTTTTTTCCCGAAAAATAAGGTCCCAAAATGCAAATAATTCACTTTTACTCCCAGCGATATTAAATTTTTACCAGAGTTTTAGACCTAAAAAATTTATGTAAATAGTTTTTTTTTTTTTTTGTTTTTTTAGAAATACAAATTTATAATTCTATTTTTCTTAAAAAAACTTCATATTCAATATTAAAAAATATCACATAAGTGATGTGGATTTTATTTTATAAAAAATAATAAATTATCATATTATAAAATATACATGTTATATTAAAAGTATAAAATCCAAAAATATTAAAAATTCATATAGCACAACATAACTAATGAAATAATTTTTAATATACAAATTAAAACTCTAAATAAAATTTAAATATTAAAGAATTTTTTTGGAGTTTAATAAACTATAAGTCAACTTCATTTTGCCATTTCGAAAAACTTTGTGTATTTACATTTTATGAAAATGTTGACCTTAATTTCTAAAGCCAAAAATAAGGCGGAGGTTCACGTTTTCTAATTTAAAAAAAAAAAATGGGTGGAGGTTCGAATCCCAATTGAAGGTATAAGTTTTTAAAAGAAAAAATGATTCAAATTATTTTAAAATTTATTAACCGATTTTATACAATACTTTCTATAATTCAAATTTGCAAGATATATAATTAAAATTATAAAACTATACAAATAAATTTATATGTCCATATATTAACAAATAAAATTATCTTTAAGGAATATTTAAATAACTTTTAATGATTTATTATATATTGTTTGTATTATTTTTAAAGTTGGAATTTTTTATACATCATATGACCCAAATAAACAAATTAAACTGCCAACATTATGAAAGAAAACAAAAAAAAAAAGAACAACAACATTACTAAAACTCATTATAACTACTTATCCACCCATCAAGATTAAAATGGACGGAGGTAACAAAGTTCGAATGAGCCGGAAGTACTTTCGTGCATTTGTCAGACTTGACATTCCAAATTCCGACGGTCTCATAGAAGGAACCAGAAGCAAGCATATTTTCGTGCTTCGTAGGGTCAATATGCTAATACCAAAAGAATATATATACAATTCATAAATTATTATTGAACAAAGATATGTATAATATTACCTTCTCACAATCAGTAACAAAAAATGGAGAAAAAATTTATAATACATATATATATATATATATATATATAAACAATACATAATTATCATTGAACATAAATATGTATAAAATTACCTTTTAAGAATCGATACTTGAACAAAATCTTCAAAAGAAGATATTTTATCTATAAAAAAATGAATGAAAAAATTATAAATTAGTAACAAATAAATGTAACAAAAATTTAGAATATAAGTATATTGTGAAGGTGGAAGAAAAGAACATGACGTCTTAGTTCGTAAAATGTATATGATAGAATAACACATAAACAATCCTTTTTATCCTTAAAAATTTGTAATAAAAAGAAAGTAAAATTAAAACACAAAAATAATATATAAACAATATATGAATAAAAAAAGGCTACAATATGTAAACCATTATCACTTTTGATGAAAACTATAAAACTCAAAAATTTTAGAGAGTCGAAATATTCAATGTTTAGGTCAAAATTGATGTAATTAAAATTTAGTGAGTGAATAGGATCGGATTTTTTTTTTTCTATTTTCAAGTATATATATATATATATATATATATATATATATATATATATATATATATATATATATATATATTTGCCAAAACGAAGTAGCAATGTATATTTGTGAATAAGTCTCGACGATGTTTGACTAATAATAATAATAATAATATGAAAAAAAAAGAAAAGACATATATTAATAAATTATAAGTACAAAATAAAATAATTAAAGGGAAATTACGGTTGCAATAATGAAGCCAACCTTGCTTTCTTCTTCAATTGAATTTCCTTGATGGCTTGATTTATATCAAGATTTCGTTATATTGTGCACATATATTTGTTGAAAATAAGTTTTAAAAAATCTAATTCCCTTAATTAATTCAAAATAAATTAAATTTATTTTTAATTATTGGATCAATCAATCAATTAAAATATTTATATTTGAATATTTTTTTATTATGTAGAATCAATTAGTTACTTGACAAAAATAAAATATTGGCAGTTGGACTTTCTTAAATTTATGAGATTGATATGTTAATTAATGTGACTTGGTAAATAATTAAGATCTTCAAAATATTAAATATTATGAAAATTTTATTGACCAATGACATAAATTTTAAAGAATAAAAAATTTCAAAAAAGAAAAAAATAGTATTGAATCAATTTTTGTAAAGTTAAAAAAACATGAGTAAATTCATAGACACAAAAAGATACAAATACTTCAAAACAAATAATCAAAATCAGATACTAAATTCAAAAGATAATTATTATCATATAATTAAATGAATTACAATAATAAATAAAATTGTGAATCAATATTTTGATATTAACAACTTTCCTTTCCACGTGTTAATACAATTACATAATATATTTTAAAACTACATTTGACAACAAAATTTATGCCAACAGGGGATTGACCAAGTGGTTTGAGGGTTATTTCTCGAAGGCAAAGACACGGGTTCGAATCCCTCTGGCCACTTGGGGTGTGTGTTAAAAAAAATATATATATATATCAATCAAAAATAAAATTAATATATATCAAAAAATCAATGAAATTTAAAATAGAGTAACTGTTGCTGCTAAAACTCAACTTGAAGTGGAGATAATTCACGAAAAGAACAGTAACAACTCAACTTGAAGTGGAGATAATTCACAACTTGAAGTGGAGATAATTCACGAAAAGAACAGTAGTTGTATGAAATACAAAAACTCACTTAAATTTAAACATTGCATAAAAAAGTTTGACTCAATTAAAAAAATATATTGATTGATAATGAGTAATAAAAAAAAGATGGTGCAAGATAAAACGAATAAAAAAAAAACATATAGTCATAATATGTAAAATATATATAAAAAAAAAAAATCAAACGGATCATTATTTACAAAGTTGTAGAAGTACTTACATGTTATTGGAATTCATCAGATTCTCTCATAGCAAGTAGTGGTCACGAAGAAAAATGAAAAAACATATCAAATAGATGAATTAAAGAAGAAAACTAAAACACCAATATTAGCCGATGCAAGACGTATGAAATGTAATATCAATATTTATGACAATTTTCTTTACTCAACATTAATTTGACGAAGTAGTTTAAGCAACTGATTATCCCTTTTACTTTGAAAGATTTGAATTTAAAATTGGAAATGTAGTAATATTTTATGGGAGTTTTCCATGATTCGAATGATTAGCCATAAAAATACAATTTTTGGAAAAACCAAAAAGTCTACATTATTACTAACCTCAATTAATACTATTTAACAATAAAAAAATTCAAATTCTAAAAATTTCTAATAAAATTGACACAATTAAGTCTGAAAAAATACATTTTTATATATAATTGTGTGTGTGTATATATATATTAACTATTAATTTTAAATTTTAAAAAATGAATTAATTGATGGAGTAATTTAAACAACTTAATCAATTATCTTTATTTTGTAATGTTTGAACTAGTGTGTGTCCCGTGCTATGCACGGTTTTAGTGTATAATATTAAGTATAAATATTATAAACTATAATAATATAGAATAAATTTCTTGATCTTATATGATAAAAAAACGACAATAAAGAAATTTAAAAAAAAACATTTAGCATAAAGCCTCAAAAAATATACAAAACACGGATCGATTTTTTTTTTGTTTGTCCTACAGTTTTTAAAAAGTTCTATCCTTTTAATTTTTTTCCCGAAAAATAAGGTCCCAAAATGCAAATAATTCACTTTTACTCCCAGCGATATTAAATTTTTACCAGAGTTTTAGACCTAAAAAATTTATGTAAATAGTTTTTTTTTTTTTTTGTTTTTTTAGAAATACAAATTTATAATTCTATTTTTCTTAAAAAAACTTCATATTCAATATTAAAAAATATCACATAAGTGATGTGGATTTTATTTTATAAAAAATAATAAATTATCATATTATAAAATATACATGTTATATTAAAAGTATAAAATCCAAAAATATTAAAAATTCATATAGCACAACATAACTAATGAAATAATTTTTAATATACAAATTAAAACTCTAAATAAAATTTAAATATTAAAGAATTTTTTTGGAGTTTAATAAACTATAAGTCAACTTCATTTTGCCATTTCGAAAAACTTTGTGTATTTACATTTTATGAAAATGTTGACCTTAATTTCTAAAGCCAAAAATAAGGCGGAGGTTCACGTTTTCTAATTTAAAAAAAAAAAATGGGTGGAGGTTCGAATCCCAATTGAAGGTATAAGTTTTTAAAAGAAAAAATGATTCAAATTATTTTAAAATTTATTAACCGATTTTATACAATACTTTCTATAATTCAAATTTGCAAGATATATAATTAAAATTATAAAACTATACAAATAAATTTATATGTCCATATATTAACAAATAAAATTATCTTTAAGGAATATTTAAATAACTTTTAATGATTTATTATATATTGTTTGTATTATTTTTAAAGTTGGAATTTTTTATACATCATATGACCCAAATAAACAAATTAAACTGCCAACATTATGAAAGAAAACAAAAAAAAAAAGAACAACAACATTACTAAAACTCATTATAACTACTTATCCACCCATCAAGATTAAAATGGACGGAGGTAACAAAGTTCGAATGAGCCGGAAGTACTTTCGTGCATTTGCCAGACTTGACATTCCAAATTCCGACGGTCTCATAGAAGGAACCAGAAGCAAGCATATTTTCGTGCTTCGTAGGGTCAATATGCTAATACCAAAAGAATATATATACAATTCATAAATTATTATTGAACAAAGATATGTATAATATTACCTTCTCACAATCAGTAACAAAAAATGGAGAAAAAATTTATAATACATATATATATATATATATATATATATATAAACAATACATAATTATCATTGAACATAAATATGTATAAAATTACCTTTTAAGAATCGATACTTGAACAAAATCTTCAAAAGAAGATATTTTATCTATAAAAAAATGAATGAAAAAATTATAAATTAGTAACAAATAAATGTAACAAAAATTTAGAATATAAGTATATTGTGAAGGTGGAAGAAAAGAACATGACGTCTTAGTTCGTAAAATGTATATGATAGAATAACACATAAACAATCCTTTTTATCCTTAAAAATTTGTAATAAAAAGAAAGTAAAATTAAAACACAAAAATAATATATAAACAATATATGAATAAAAAAAGGCTACAATATGTAAACCATTATCACTTTTGATGAAAACTATAAAACTCAAAAATTTTAGAGAGTCGAAATATTCAATGTTTAGGTCAAAATTGATGTAATTAAAATTTAGTGAGTGAATAGGATCGGATTTTTTTTTTTCTATTTTCAAGTATATATATATATATATATATTTGCCAAAACGAAGTAGCAATGTATATTTGTGAATAAGTCTCGACGATGTTTGACTAATAATAATAATAATAATATGAAAAAAAAAGAAAAGACATATATTAATAAATTATAAGTACAAAATAAAATAATTAAAGGGAAATTACGGTTGCAATAATGAAGCCAACCTTGCTTTCTTCTTCAATTGAATTTCCTTGATGGCTTGATTTATATCAAGATTTCGTTATATTGTGCACATATATTTGTTGAAAATAAGTTTTAAAAAATCTAATTCCCTTAATTAATTCAAAATAAATTAAATTTATTTTTAATTATTGGATCAATCAATCAATTAAAATATTTATATTTGAATATTTTTTTATTATGTAGAATCAATTAGTTACTTGACAAAAATAAAATATTGGCAGTTGGACTTTCTTAAATTTATGAGATTGATATGTTAATTAATGTGACTTGGTAAATAATTAAGATCTTCAAAATATTAAATATTATGAAAATTTTATTGACCAATGACATAAATTTTAAAGAATAAAAAATTTCAAAAAAGAAAAAAATAGTATTGAATCAATTTTTGTAAAGTTAAAAAAACATGAGTAAATTCATAGACACAAAAAGATACAAATACTTCAAAACAAATAATCAAAATCAGATACTAAATTCAAAAGATAATTATTATCATATAATTAAATGAATTACAATAATAAATAAAATTGTGAATCAATATTTTGATATTAACAACTTTCCTTTCCACGTGTTAATACAATTACATAATATATTTTAAAACTACATTTGACAACAAAATTTATGCCAACAGGGGATTGACCAAGTGGTTTGAGGGTTATTTCTCGAAGGCAAAGACACGGGTTCGAATCCCTCTGGCCACTTGGGGTGTGTGTTAAAAAAAATATATATATATATCAATCAAAAATAAAATTAATATATATCAAAAAATCAATGAAATTTAAAATAGAGTAACTGTTGCTGCTAAAACTCAACTTGAAGTGGAGATAATTCACGAAAAGAACAGTAACAACTCAACTTGAAGTGGAGATAATTCACAACTTGAAGTGGAGATAATTCACGAAAAGAACAGTAGTTGTATGAAATACAAAAACTCACTTAAATTTAAACATTGCATAAAAAAGTTTGACTCAATTAAAAAAATATATTGATTGATAATGAGTAATAAAAAAAAGATGGTGCAAGATAAAACGAATAAAAAAAAAACATATAGTCATAATATGTAAAATATATATAAAAAAAAAAAAATCAAACGGATCATTATTTACAAAGTTGTAGAAGTACTTACATGTTATTGGAATTCATCAGATTCTCTCATAGCAAGTAGTGGTCACGAAGAAAAATGAAAAAACATATCAAATAGATGAATTAAAGAAGAAAACTAAAACACCAATATTAGCCGATGCAAGACGTATGAAATGTAATATCAATATTTATGACAATTTTCTTTACTCAACATTAATTTGACGAAGTAGTTTAAGCAACTGATTATCCCTTTTACTTTGAAAGATTTGAATTTAAAATTGGAAATGTAGT
The DNA here is from genome assembly GCA_037501455.1 of Lantana camara. NCBI lineage: Eukaryota > Viridiplantae > Streptophyta > Magnoliopsida > Lamiales > Verbenaceae > Lantana > Lantana camara. The sequence goes on from CM074859.1 coordinate 16,531,107, forward strand.
AATATTTTATGGGAGTTTTCCATGATTCGAATGATTAGCCATAAAAATACAATTTTTGGAAAAACCAAAAAGTCTACATTATTACTAACCTCAATTAATACTATTTAACAATAAAAAAATTCAAATTCTAAAAATTTCTAATAAAATTGACACAATTAAGTCTGAAAAAATACATTTTTATATATAATTGTGTGTGTGTATATATATATTAACTATTAATTTTAAATTTTAAAAAATGAATTAATTGATGGAGTAATTTAAACAACTTAATCAATTATCTTTATTTTGTAATGTTTGAATTTAAATTTGAAATTACTGACTTTTTATGGAAATTGTATCCATGATTCAAATAATCGGCCATTAAAATTAATTTAACAAAAATATAGAAATATCAAAATATACACATATAATATTAACCTTACTTAATTAGAACAAATATGAAAATTAATTCCATTCAATCAAAATTTTCAAATATAATTATTTTCCTTAGTTACTATTTATTTTCATAATAAAATAATATATAAAATAAAGATAAGTCAATCATATTTTTTCTATTTAATTAAAAACTTCAAAAAAACCACAAAATTCCACGTCATGCAAAATGCACAATTGAAAGTCAAACATTGTTTTCAAATATATAATAGTATAGATAGATGTTTTGAGCTATATTTAATACGTTAATCTATTTAATTAAGTCAAGACTTATAAATAATAAATTAATGGTTGATAATAGAAAGAAATTTCCTTAGTTAATATTAAGATTTCATCATATATTATATAAAATATTATTTATTGAAAAAAGTGTTAAAAAAGGTTAATTCTCTTAATTTATGCCAAAATATTTTAAGTTTATTTCAGTTAATAAAACCAATCAATTAATTAAGTTGATTAATCACTTAATATAAATACACTATTATTAATTAAAAGTCTTAAAAATATTAAAGATTCTATGGTTAATTATTAATGGGATATTTCCTAAATTTGTAAAATAATAAGTTAATTAATGTGATTTGGAAAATCAATTGACCAATCAAATAATTTTTAAAAAATAAAAAAATGAGAAAAAGTATTGAGTCAAAATTGAGACAATTGATATATATTATAGTATAGATATAGATATAGATTAATAAAAATATGTATAATTTAAAAAAAAAATCATACATGGAAAATTTATTTTGAATATTATCAAAAATAATTATTTTCATTAATAATATATTTTCATAATAAAATATGCAAAATAAAGATTTTTATTTTAATTTTTCTCTATCAATTGTTTTAACCCTAATTAATAATAGTATTAAATGTCACCCTAATTATAGGGTAGATGTTTTGATATATAAAATTATCAATTCAATCTTTCTTAACTTAAAACTCATTAATTATGACATTTATTTATTTGATAAAAATATATATAATTTTAAAAAGAAATTGATACATAGAAAGTATATCATAAATATTGCCAAAGATAATTATTTTCCTTAGTTATTTTTGTTTTCATAATAAGATAATATATAAAATAAAAATCAACGAATCACATGTTTTCTATTTAATTAAAAGTCTCAAAAAATCTAGAAAATTACACATCATCAAAATGCACAACAAAAAGTCAAACATGGTTTTCAAATATATAATAGTATAGATTTAAATTTGAAATTACTGACTTTTTATGGAAATTGTATCCATGATTCAAATAATCGGCCATTAAAATTAATTTAACAAAAATATAGAAATATCAAAATATACACATATAATATTAACCTTACTTAATTAGAACAAATATGAAAATTAATTCCATTCAATCAAAATTTTCAAATATAATTATTTTCCTTAGTTACTATTTATTTTCATAATAAAATAATATATAAAATAAAGATAAGTCAATCATATTTTTTCTATTTAATTAAAAACTTCAAAAAAACCACAAAATTCCACGTCATGCAAAATGCACAATTGAAAGTCAAACATTGTTTTCAAATATATAATAGTATAGATAGATGTTTTGAGCTATATTTAATACGTTAATCTATTTAATTAAGTCAAGACTTATAAATAATAAATTAATGGTTGATAATAGAAAGAAATTTCCTTAGTTAATATTAAGATTTCATCATATATTATATAAAATATTATTTATTGAAAAAAGTGTTAAAAAAGGTTAATTCTCTTAATTTATGCCAAAATATTTTAAGTTTATTTCAGTTAATAAAACCAATCAATTAATTAAGTTGATTAATCACTTAATATAAATACACTATTATTAATTAAAAGTCTTAAAAATATTAAAGATTCTATGGTTAATTATTAATGGGATATTTCCTAAATTTGTAAAATAATAAGTTAATTAATGTGATTTGGAAAATCAATTGACCAATCAAATAATTTTTAAAAAATAAAAAAATGAGAAAAAGTATTGAGTCAAAATTGAGACAATTGATATATATTATAGTATAGATATAGATATAGATTAATAAAAATATGTATAATTTAAAAAAAAAATCATACATGGAAAATTTATTTTGAATATTATCAAAAATAATTATTTTCATTAATAATATATTTTCATAATAAAATATGCAAAATAAAGATTTTTATTTTAATTTTTCTCTATCAATTGTTTTAACCCTAATTAATAATAGTATTAAATGTCACCCTAATTATAGGGTAGATGTTTTGATATATAAAATTATCAATTCAATCTTTCTTAACTTAAAACTCATTAATTATGACATTTATTTATTTGATAAAAATATATATAATTTTAAAAAGAAATTGATACATAGAAAGTATATCATAAATATTGCCAAAGATAATTATTTTCCTTAGTTATTTTTGTTTTCATAATAAGATAATATATAAAATAAAAATCAACGAATCACATGTTTTCTATTTAATTAAAAGTCTCAAAAAATCTAGAAAATTACACATCATCAAAATGCACAACAAAAAGTCAAACATGGTTTTCAAATATATAATAGTATAGATTTAAATTTGAAATTACTGACTTTTTATGGAAATTGTATCCATGATTCAAATAATCGGCCATTAAAATTAATTTAACAAAAATATAGAAATATCAAAATATACACATATAATATTAACCTTACTTAATTAGAACAAATATGAAAATTAATTCCATTCAATCAAAATTTTCAAATATAATTATTTTCCTTAGTTACTATTTATTTTCATAATAAAATAATATATAAAATAAAGATAAGTCAATCATATTTTTTCTATTTAATTAAAAACTTCAAAAAAACCACAAAATTCCACGTCATGCAAAATGCACAATTGAAAGTCAAACATTGTTTTCAAATATATAATAGTATAGATAGATGTTTTGAGCTATATTTAATACGTTAATCTATTTAATTAAGTCAAGACTTATAAATAATAAATTAATGGTTGATAATAGAAAGAAATTTCCTTAGTTAATATTAAGATTTCATCATATATTATATAAAATATTATTTATTGAAAAAAGTGTTAAAAAAGGTTAATTCTCTTAATTTATGCCAAAATATTTTAAGTTTATTTCAGTTAATAAAACCAATCAATTAATTAAGTTGATTAATCACTTAATATAAATACACTATTATTAATTAAAAGTCTTAAAAATATTAAAGATTCTATGGTTAATTATTAATGGGATATTTCCTAAATTTGTAAAATAATAAGTTAATTAATGTGATTTGGAAAATCAATTGACCAATCAAATAATTTTTAAAAAATAAAAAAATGAGAAAAAGTATTGAGTCAAAATTGAGACAATTGATATATATTATAGTATAGATATAGATATAGATTAATAAAAATATGTATAATTTAAAAAAAAAATCATACATGGAAAATTTATTTTGAATATTATCAAAAATAATTATTTTCATTAATAATATATTTTCATAATAAAATATGCAAAATAAAGATTTTTATTTTAATTTTTCTCTATCAATTGTTTTAACCCTAATTAATAATAGTATTAAATGTCACCCTAATTATAGGGTAGATGTTTTGATATATAAAATTATCAATTCAATCTTTCTTAACTTAAAACTCATTAATTATGACATTTATTTATTTGATAAAAATATATATAATTTTAAAAAGAAATTGATACATAGAAAGTATATCATAAATATTGCCAAAGATAATTATTTTCCTTAGTTATTTTTGTTTTCATAATAAGATAATATATAAAATAAAAATCAACGAATCACATGTTTTCTATTTAATTAAAAGTCTCAAAAAATCTAGAAAATTACACATCATCAAAATGCACAACAAAAAGTCAAACATGGTTTTCAAATATATAATAGTATAGATTTAAATTTGAAATTACTGACTTTTTATGGAAATTGTATCCATGATTCAAATAATCGGCCATTAAAATTAATTTAACAAAAATATAGAAATATCAAAATATACACATATAATATTAACCTTACTTAATTAGAACAAATATGAAAATTAATTCCATTCAATCAAAATTTTCAAATATAATTATTTTCCTTAGTTACTATTTATTTTCATAATAAAATAATATATAAAATAAAGATAAGTCAATCATATTTTTTCTATTTAATTAAAAACTTCAAAAAAACCACAAAATTCCACGTCATGCAAAATGCACAATTGAAAGTCAAACATTGTTTTCAAATATATAATAGTATAGATAGATGTTTTGAGCTATATTTAATACGTTAATCTATTTAATTAAGTCAAGACTTATAAATAATAAATTAATGGTTGATAATAGAAAGAAATTTCCTTAGTTAATATTAAGATTTCATCATATATTATATAAAATATTATTTATTGAAAAAAGTGTTAAAAAAGGTTAATTCTCTTAATTTATGCCAAAATATTTTAAGTTTATTTCAGTTAATAAAACCAATCAATTAATTAAGTTGATTAATCACTTAATATAAATACACTATTATTAATTAAAAGTCTTAAAAATATTAAAGATTCTATGGTTAATTATTAATGGGATATTTCCTAAATTTGTAAAATAATAAGTTAATTAATGTGATTTGGAAAATCAATTGACCAATCAAATAATTTTTAAAAAATAAAAAAATGAGAAAAAGTATTGAGTCAAAATTGAGACAATTGATATATATTATAGTATAGATATAGATATAGATTAATAAAAATATGTATAATTTAAAAAAAAAATCATACATGGAAAATTTATTTTGAATATTATCAAAAATAATTATTTTCATTAATAATATATTTTCATAATAAAATATGCAAAATAAAGATTTTTATTTTAATTTTTCTCTATCAATTGTTTTAACCCTAATTAATAATAGTATTAAATGTCACCCTAATTATAGGGTAGATGTTTTGATATATAAAATTATCAATTCAATCTTTCTTAACTTAAAACTCATTAATTATGACATTTATTTATTTGATAAAAATATATATAATTTTAAAAAGAAATTGATACATAGAAAGTATATCATAAATATTGCCAAAGATAATTATTTTCCTTAGTTATTTTTGTTTTCATAATAAGATAATATATAAAATAAAAATCAACGAATCACATGTTTTCTATTTAATTAAAAGTCTCAAAAAATCTAGAAAATTACACATCATCAAAATGCACAACAAAAAGTCAAACATGGTTTTCAAATATATAATAGTATAGATATATAGATATAGATATAGATAGCTATAGATTTAGATTTAGATATAGGTATAAATTTATTAAGTATTAATTTTAATTTTGAAAAATTAATTAATTGGATGGAGTAATTTAAGTAACTATAATTAATTCGCTTTTAAGAGATTAATTATATTGACACTCAATTAAAACTCTTGAATTTATTTTATAATTGATGATTAGGATAAATAAAAATCAATTTATATCTCATAAAATAATTAATAATGAATTTATATCAAATAAGAAAAGATTTATTTTGGAACTACCAATAATAATCTTTTTAAATATTAAAAATAATTCTAAGAATTACACATTATAAAAAAAAAAGTACATATAAAAAAGTACATTATGAATTTTGTCAAAGATAATTATTTTTCTTAATTACTATTTATTTTCATGATAAAATAATATACAAAATAAAAATAAGCCAATTATATTTTTTCTATTTATTGAAAATCTAAAACACAAAATATCATTCAGTCAAACTTGTCAAATATAATTATTTTCCTTAGTTATTACTTACTTTCATATAAAATAAAAATCAACCAATCATATATTATTATTTAATTAAAAATCTCAAAAAAACCACAAAATTCCACATCATCAAAATGCACAAAAAGTCAAATAGTCAAATGTGGTTTTCAAATATATAATAGTATAGATATTAATAAAATAAGAGATAGAATACAAATTTAAAATAGAAGATATCGGGAACTTGGACAACTCACTTGGCATTGAGAAAGTATGAATTGAAACAATGGATAACCCCATTTTGACTTTTTCTCTTTTGCTGTTTTTGATGCTAATACTCTAAATTTTCTTTTTTGTGCTAATATCCTAAAAAATACACATCTCTTGGAATGTCGGTAGCACAATATCAATTATCATGGCGTATACAAGAAAAACAAAGAGCATAGAAGTCAAATAAGTCACGAATCTTATCCGATCACAAAATCTCAATTCAAAATTGACAACTTGAATGTCAAACTATTCCATTTTAAGTGTAGTCCACATACTTTTTATCCTTGTATGAGGCTCCACTTGAAATGAACATGAATTTTATAATATTTCCTTCTATATATATATAGTAGATGCCTGCAAAATTATAAATCTATGGTTACAACTTACTTATTGACCTTGGTGACAATAACTTTATATAATAACAGGCTATATAAATGTTTTATCTTATTGAAATTTGATTAATTCTAGCTCAAATTTGGTCAAATAGGTATAACGAAGAGCGAATATTTTACACTTATCGTGTAATTGATAAAAAATTTAAAAAGAATAAAAAATTAAATAGCAAATATAATACACTTATCATTATAATTGTTTGAGTTCGACTAAATAGGATCTTAACTAGAATTTTCCCTGAAATCTTTTCAACTATGCCACTGAAAATGAGGGGATTTAGGCTAAATCTCATTCCAACGTTATTTTACCGGAAATGATAATACAGTCAAATAATGAGGGGATAAAACGATTTAAAGATCCATTTACACTTGCTGAAATCAAAGCAAAATACATATATTCATCATTCTTTAAACAAGTACTTCATCACTACCTATGAAAGTGCATCCTTCATAACTGAACGGTGAGATAACTGCTGCTTGTAAAGATCACGGAATATACGGTATTTAGCATCATGGTATTTTTTTAATCGGGGGTCATTCGAGGGACAAACAACCTGCCATGAATGCAAGAAATGAGCATTTTGAAGCCAGAAAAAGGAAAAAGAAAACTGTTCCAGTGTTTCATCACAATAGCTGGGAAAAATTCATTAGTATGCAATAACCAGTTGCTTCATACCTGCCCAGATGCACTTAGTGCTTTCATGGCTTCTCGGACGGAGGAGTACCTCTGTGAAGCAACAGCACCAAGAATAGCAGCACCCAACAGCACTGACTCATTTTCCTGTGGTAGATATATGGGTAAACCTGTTCAAGTTTGCAAATGGTCCCCAAAACATGTTAAGTCTACAAAATTCAGAAATGGGAAGAATCTACAAGGCCCAAAAATCTACACCAAAGTTTTATGTGTGTGTGTTTGTGTTTGTGTGTGCGTGCATGCACACGCATGTGAGTGTGGAGAGAGAGAGCTCTAGAGAGAGAGAGAAAAACCTGTAATATCAGCATGCTCCTGAATGAACAAGGAATTTTTTGTAAGCCCACCACATGCAAGTAAGGTGTCAATCTGGTAGCAAAAACAATCAATGAGAAAACCAGAAGGCAAAAGGCTAATAAGAAACCAGTGCTTGGAGGTTCAAGATTATAGCAAGGGGGAATTCATGCAACTGGACAATGTATCAACATTCAGCAGTAGGCATGAGGCATCTTTCCAGGACATTGAGTTGACACATTCAGTTGAACCTAATGACTCAACATGTTGATAAAAATTCAATAATTGTACGACAAAAGTAAATTTTTTCTCAAGTATGTTTGAAGTGATTAAAGTTCTAGATGAAGTTATTCTCCATTAGATATGCTTATGAGGCAAGAATAAGCTGCAAGTGCTGGCTACAACAAGTAACTTCAAATTTCAAAGCCCATGCGCATTTTGTTGATTCTTCTGAACTATTGTTTTTCAAGCACCAAAAACAGTATAACGAAACACTAACTGTAAAACTTCCTTACTTTGTGGCCATGGGCATTGTTATGCTCAACAATATGCCGTGTTCCATATGCTAAACCTTGCACTGTAGCAAGGTATAGAAGAGCTAGTTGTTGTTCACTTTCATCAAGAGTTAAGCCACATATCATCCCTTTTGATAGAGGGTCTGCAATGGGAGATCTGAACTAAAAACTTAGAAAGTAAAAATCAACATCATCACTAATAAGAAAAAATAGTTGGTGACAAATTCACAAGCTTCACCTGTTTCCATGGAAATCAGGAAGCACATGAATGTCAGCAGTCAAAGCCGCAATAAATGGGGAGCTTCGTTCTTGCTTCATTGATTCCAGCATTTCATTCATAAGTCCAAATATTGAAATACCTCATAAAACCCAAAAGCATTTTTTAGGTAAAGGGCACCAATACAAGAAACATAGAGAGTGAAACAATTTATCTGGGTGACTAGGCCAAGGGATCTCACTTCGAGAAGCAGCTCTATTTGCCAGATGTGGAGAAGCAACATGGTTCTCTATAATGTAATCAAGTAATGCCCCAGTAGCACTCTGGCCTCCTTCTGTTAGCCAATACTGAGGCACCATTGCTAAATGAATTCATGAAAGTAAAACAAAGTAAATATTAGTCACTCTTGCATCAAAGAAGAGACAAACACAGACTACTCAATAACCAACAGAGATTCATATGTCACACAAATATAACATGAAACCATATAAGCCTGTAGATATAAGAAACAATGGCCTCCATGGATTATTTTATCATCTCAACCATATGGTATGAAGGTGCATGAAGATGATGTTATTGAATGACCTCTATGCCTAAAATTTGAGCTAAGAGAGAGGAGATATTAAATATCTAATATCTGTAGCACGCCCCTCATGTGCAGGGGATATCAAGTGATTGTCAAGTGACTTCTCATATCCTGTGCAGGGGATATCTAATATCCTGTGCACGCCCCAACACAGGAAGCTCTTTCCATAAATGGGCTGCAATGATTTTGAATGGACCTGATAAAATATCAAGTGATTGTCTCATCTAAAAGTTATGTTTAGAGAGAAAACATTATATTAACATATCAATAAATGTATTTTTCAGTTATGAGAATATTTGTGAAATTTTTTTGCAGAAGTAGACTCTGCTGAGAGATTACTTTAACAGTCATGGTTTTGACAAAGAGTTCCTATATTGTCATCTTCTAGCTTACTAAGAAGGAATGTATGCACTCTCCGAACTAATCCAACATACAGAATTTCACAAGTGGTCTTTAGGGGTTCTTGAGTCAATGGGAAAGCAGAAGGACGGAGCAATGAAACTAAGGACATATACAAACAGCTGACTAACTCCCCAGTTAACTTAGCAAGTAATGGCTACTAATAAGTCATGATGTGACCAAAATCCTTTAGATTAATTCCACAATAAGATCCCTAATAATTCTCTCACAAAAAAATTGCATTCCTACAACATGAATGCAGAAGGTCTCCTGATGCGGTTCAAAATTTTCCCCAACAGTTCTAATAATCACATCCAAGTGGAAATTGATGGGAAGACACTGGACTCTAACTTGACTGTAACCGCAGTATAACTAAGACATGAAATAGTTAGAAGGCTTTGGATCAAAGTTGAGCAGCACATCTCAGCCAATAAGATGACTTCTACAACTCCAAACTTTAATATCAAATTGGTTGCTTACGCGACAAGTATAGTGTTGGAGTTATGTTTGCAATTATTCCCATATTACAAGGACACAAGAAGTAAACTGGACACCACCTTCAGTTTCTGAGTGTTATGGAAAATATATTTAAATACGGATCCATATCTAAGTCGTCCAATAAAAAACAGTTGAATTTTAAGCACCAATGGAACTGGTCCCAGACAGAAATCACAGTCCTACAAATAAAATATGATAGCGAGCTATGCTTTTTGTCAAAATGTACCTGACCAGAATGGTCCCCAGACCCCCGGAATGAACAACTTGCTCTTAGAAATAGCCATGTGGCAAGTTGAAGTTCCACATACTAATACCAATCGACGGCATATTGCTTCCTCATCCACCTCTGCATGTTCAGAACCAATCTGTTATAACATATATAGTTGCATATTTTCTCGCACATTCAAATGCTATGCTGATAAGAGACAAATTCAAGAGGAATAACCTTTTGCTTCAGAATTTTCCACTGGCACACTTTCTATCACTCCGACACCACCAGCATGAGCATCTATTAAAGACGTACCAACAGGTGTTCCAGCCAACAGACCCAATTCCTGAAAATAAAAGTTGTTTCTTGAGGGGAAAGAAAGATTTACAATAACTAAGTCGCATTTTATAAGTTACGGAAGGGCAAAAAAGAAAAAATTAAAAAAATTGTATGATATATTTGACTGAACTGGAGTTTTAATATCATTAATAGACTCAAAGGAGAATCACTTGCACTAGGTTCTTGCCTTTGCAGCATCAGGCGTCAGACCAGAGCCCAAAGCATGGCCAGGAAATGCTACACTCCGTCCTGTTAAAAAGTTCATTCTTATGACAGTTAAGCAAGATTTTACAAAGAATAACATACAGAATGCAACTCAAAACGACTAATGGTTAAGTTGAGACAAAATTAAAGTTATTTAGTCAAATAAAGTCAGAGCCTAAGAGGGTATGTAAATTTCAGAGTGTAAAAATATATGAGGGTTAGTAAGTAAAATAGAAACATACCAATCTTGGAATGATGGGCATCCATAAGATCACTTAAACCAATCTCCTCCCAGAATTGATCATCCCACCCAAGAGTTTCCATGTCACGGGACTCATTCTCATTGTTCTGTTGCATATGCGCATGACCTAAATAAGTCCACTTGCAGACTGTTGTGCACAGACTACGAGTATCATCTCCTGTTGCTCTAAACCAATATGACAGATTTATTTTCATAACTGCCAAAGTAATGAGATAATAATGAAGGAGAAATCAACAACAATGGCATACCTGTATGATAACCAATCACTCAGATCCATCCACCTAAATGCCAGTGTCCAGGACTCTTGCAAATTTTCTTTGACCCACAGAAGCTGCCATTACAGTTTTGCAATATAAGATCCACAAAGGAAATTACAACGCACTAGTGATCAAATATCCGTTTAGTGCTCGACCTGAGCAATTTGTAAAATGAGAGAGAATCTCAAATAAAGCATCTCAACAATAGTACGCAAATTAGAATGAATGGAGGGTCGGGGATTTGGGGTGAGGTTGGGGAGAGGGGGTTGGACCACGTTATGGAAGAGAAGTATAACTAAAGAAAACTCCCACCCGCTCTCCTTAATGGAAAAAGGAAAAGATAGCAGGTATTATATTTAGCATCAGAGTACATATTTTTACTTCCTGAAAGAGCATCTTCTGTATAAACCCACTGAATAATAATCCTGATCTTGAGTATATTTTACTTCTTCAAGAACGAAAATAATATATGCAACTGGATTTATATGCACAACCAGCTATCAAAATCTGATTTAATTCTCACAAAGTTAGGCCAACAAGAACGTTTCGAAAGTGTTCATAGCTTCAACTACCAATTGACGTAATTGCATCAATAGTTTTAAAGTGCAAAAGAGCAACTTAAGATGGATGAAACCTCAAAATGGAGGATTAGTCAAAGTAATCATATGTTCTATATGATATAGAACTGATGCATAGATCTCAATCATGAGGAAGCACATAAACCATATTTTCATATATACCTTAGGTGGCTGCATCTCCGGGGAAACAGCCCCACCACAATATTCCAATACCGGTGACTTAGAAGAATTAATTCTTTCAGCTTGTTTCACAGCTCGGTGGTCCATCCAAACTATAATATTTCTTCTCGTGTCACCACTCAAAGAAACTGTCACAGGTTCTCCATCATAATCAACAGCAACTGCAAACATGAACAATTTCCCCTGGTAAATAGTTAGGCTCTAAGCTGCATCTTCTTAAAAATAGTGAGTGAATGATGCCAGCTATTTTAGGTAATGAAATGTACATGTTTAGAGTTCACACACCAAGAGAACAAGTTGCAGCAAAACCCAAACTGGTCACTTCGTCCCCAGAAATATTTGCAAGATCACATGCAGCTTTAACAGCCGTGCAAATTGCAAGCCAGATATCAGTTGAGGATTGCTGGATACAACAAAGTCGAGGAACATGAGTAAGACGCAAGCATTCACAAATGATCCTCCTAGGACCAAATTGCAATTTAAAGTAAGTTTACACAGTTCACAATTGTAAATTGCCACCTCAACACAGTCACCCTCTTTCCATATCTGTATGGGGCTACTAGCTGAACCTAGAAGCCTCCCTTCATTGTCAAAGAGGCCTGCATTAACCAAGAAAGCAAAGAACATGCATTAGAACTTGTCAAATCCCCATACTCAATATCACACTCAAGTGCAGCCACTCCGTTCTGAATAATTAAACGCAATTAAGGTAATCAATCAAAACGCAACTCAGCAGCCAGTAACACAATGAATCAACGTCCATAAACGTCATAAGCTTCGGTAAGTTATTCTTTGAATAAGCTGAGCAACAAACCTCCATAGTTCCCATCATACACAGTCACAGAACACCGGGAATTCAGTACGAAATAGAAAATTTGAAAAATTAAACTCAGCACAAACATTAATTAAGCCGTTGACCGTTCAGATAAGATATATAACCTCAATCCAGTAAGCATTAAACACTCCAAACCAAACTAAAACCCAATCATTTATCATCCTGTACCCAATAATCAAAGCATAATCAACAAATACTCCTACAACAACAAAAATAACAGAAACAAACAGTAAATGTTTATCAACTGATCATAGAATAGCAGAACATTGACCTGCACGGGCGCTTCCCGTTCCAACGTCAACGCCGAGGTATACGGGCCGCCGTGGAGGCGGCGGAGGTGCGGCAGAGGTCATCTCGACTGCGGAGAAGCGGTGATGATTGTGAGAGCCGAGCAACGGTGTTTTATCTCTCCTCTGATGTGCGCCAGACATTTTTTTTTTATATTTATTTTTATTTTCAGAGCATTTTTGTTAGGAATCTTTATTATTTTTCTTTTTATTTCTCTAACCCTTCTCTGTGGGATTGGGGTATGATTCGTATGAATGATTATGAGCAATTAAGTGCTAATAATCTGGGCTTATGGAATAATGCAGATTTTAATCCACTATTATCAATTTATTTGTGTTGTCCTCAACTCTTAGATATTTCCAAAGTTATTTTTGGTTTTTTGGTTTGTCTTTCGCCATGAGATTTTGTATTTATTAATGAGGAAAAATAGAACTTATCCTTTGTACTATGATTTTTTTTTTAATTTTTTATTTGAATTTTTTAATTTTTTAAATTGTCGGTTACTTGTAAAAAAATTTAAATGTGTCACGTTACTTTATAAAACATTTTAAATTATCATCTCAATCATTTATGTATTAATATGTGACTTATTTTTTTATCAGATATTGTTAAATTTTCGTTGAAAATGAGACATATTAAATAGTTAAGATGATTGATGGTGTCTAATCCGAGATGGCAAACTCCAGCACTTTAGAATTTGTAATATGAGAGATCAAAACTCAGGCGGGGATTGCTAGGATTGAGTGGGTTCTACCTGCTAGGAACAAACACGCAAATAATCAGAAGGCCAAGCTAGGGAAATGGGGGGTGAGACCCAGTTTGGCTCTCCGACACTCAAGTCAGTATACAGGTAATAAAGAAGATAAATGTAAAACAGACCTTGAATATGTAAAGTTTGCTTTACAGAGTATGAGTGATCTTGAGTATTTATAGTTGAGGGTCAGGGCCTTTGGTAATTTGGCACCAAGTGGTCCTGCGTTGGTGTTGCCCTAGACACGTGGCGTAATGAGGAGCCTTTGAAAAGGACTTCCTGCAAAAGCCTGCTAAAAGGTTGGTGGCGGGCAATAGTGGCAGGTGCACGTTGATGTATTGTTTGTCAGTGAAAGTTAGTGGGTTATTACCGAGGGCCAAGCACGCTCGGATTTTATGTGGACTTTGGGGATCGCAGGTCCGAGGGAGCGCATGGGCCCCAAAGAGTTGGCGAGGAGGGAATAACTTTGCCCTTATGACCATGGTGTGATCTCGAAAGTGGATCCTGATTGATCTCGAGGGCTACGATTAGATAGCCACGCTCGTTCGCTTGAGAGGTTGTGGTTCTCGTGAGAGAGGGAATGGATGTTACCTCGAGGGTAACGATAAATCTCGAGGGGAGGCTTCAGACACGGACCTTGAAGTGTCACGGTGCCACGCTCTGATTAGGTCACGTGTTGTATATGTGTTTAGAGCATATTTTAGCCTCATCAATTATAATTAAATTTTTTTTATAAAATACAAATTATAATTTGAAACATTTAAAAGTTAAAATTAAAAATTAAAAAGACGATCAGAATATAATATTTTCCTCTTTACTGGTTAACATTTTTAAAGTATGACATTTTTTTATTTTATAATTTTTTATTTTCCATTATGAATACAACGCGAAGCAATGCTCGAAAACTTGAATGCAAAATATTTGATTAAGCTAATGTAAATTCGAATTATTGGACTATATCAGTGGGCAAAGGATGGTGTTTAAAATCATTAAATCTTCTTTTGAAAAAAAATTCTTAAATCTTAATCTTTTTACGGTAAATAATACAAGTTTGCCTAAAGACAATTTTATTAACCCTAATTAATTTTATGAAGTATTTTATAATAGTCAAGTGTATTGAATAAGTTAAGGAGCAGTTATTTAGGAGGATCAAATATCCCCAAAAGTTATTCTAAAATCTAAACCCTCTAATTTGAAAAAAATATTGTTGAACATCCAATGTTTTGATCTGATCAACAAAAAGTGTTGCATGGGAACATTCACTGGAAGGAATCATTCCAGCAGATCACTCAAGAACAAATCAGCTGAAATATGCTGCACAGGCCGTTTCAAGGGATTGAATATTATTATTCTTGAACTTAATATTGATTTGAAAAATTCCTCATGCAGGTGTCTCTAACGGATACTTAGTGAAGCCTCACTCTCTCTCCCACTTGCATCTGATTTTTTGAAGACTGAGCTGGTACAAAACATCTTGGGAGATGTGCCCAGTTTGAATTTACAAAGTGGGATCAACGGTCATATTGTTCAAGCTATAAAAGAGGATCATCTTCAACACAAGAAATTGATTTTCTTTCAAGTCTTTGTTAGCAGCTACTTTTGTGCGTACACCTATAGAGAATTGTGTTTGCTCTGGTGGGTAGTGTATGCGTGAAGACTTGGGAATCCCGGAGCCTGGTCTCGATTGTACCGCTAGTGTTGTCGTTGTACTTGGCGGACTCTGTCTTGTGTTGTATTTTGTAAACTATCATATATTCAAGTGACCCGTTGAAAATCCTAAGCTTAATAACCTTAGGTAGAGGATTAATCTTATTGGTTCGTGTTTTCACAACCTTTATGGTCAAACCTCTCTAAATATCTTGTCTCTTGTTCATACCTTTCTTTATCTGAGATTGAGACTTATTAAGCTCTTTGTTGAGCTGATATCTGATGCATCAGTAACTCTCTTGATCTGCATTGTTTGACATATCTGTGTTGTGAAAGAGTTACCTGAATACACAAGCATAAAGTGGATAAAATATATTGGTGTGAGCCTTGTGTTGTGGTTGTTATTTTGAGCTAAACCTCTTAGACACTCTGATATATTTTATCTTGCTGATTAGCTCATTTGTTGAGCTACTGAGTTATCCAAGCTTTGCTGTTATTGGACTTATCATCTATTAGATATTGGAGCTGTGAAAGTATCACTCTGACTGGTACTAAGTTTGTACCACTGATAACAACTGAGATTGTGAAAAAGTTTATTCAAGTCAATACTCAACTCTGATATCTGTGAATGAGCTTGATTAGCTTTGTGTGTTGATTAAGCAATCATTGTGTGCAAAAGAGTATTTAAAGATCAATTCATCCCCCCTCTTGATCTACAAGTGGTACCAGAGCTGGGTACTCATTATTCCGCATGGTTTAACAACCCAGCCTGAGTTAAAACGATCCGATGGATTCTCAAAATGAGATATATTCAGTGGGGATGTCACACACTAGACCTCAGCTGCTTGATGGAACAAACTATGCTACATGAAAAAATAGAATTGAAGAATACTTCATTTCTATTGATTATGATCTCTGGGATATTGTAATCTCAGGTGCAAGAATTCCCATGAAACAAGTTGCAAGGACAGATGTTCCCAAAGAAAAGAATGAGTATACATGAGATGATAAAAGAATAATCTCTATGAATGCCAAGGCAAAAAACATTTTATCATGTTCACTCTGTAAAAGTGAATACAATCGTGTGAGCATCTGCGATACTGTGAAAGACATGTGGCATGTCACACATGAAGGAACCTCTCAGGTTCGGCAAGAAAGAATTGCTATTCTTGCTCATCAGTATAAACTATTTCACATGAAAAATGATGAAAGAATTAGTGAGATGTATGCTAAGTTCATGGAAATTGTTAACAAACTATTTGCACTTGGAAAAGTCATATCTGAAGAAGATCAAGTAAGAAAAATCTTGAGACCTCTTCCGAGAACTTGGAATCCAAAAGTTACAGCCATTCATGAGGCTAAAGATCTCACTCAAATGAGCATTGCTCAACTTATTGGACCTCTTACATCTCATGAACTCACCTTAATGAGTTGGAATAATCTCTCTGAAAAAAAAGGATAACATTGATCACAATGAAATTACTGAGCAACTCAACTGCTCCTATGATAACGAGGAAAAAGTTGATGCCAATATTGCAGTCCTCACAAGGTGTCTCATAAGACTCTCTAAGAGGAAGAAAAACCTTCATAAAAATGTCTTGAGAGGTAAACAAAAAACTGGTAACAGTTTTACCGGATGTTACAACTGTCAGGAAACAGGACACTTTAAGTCTGAATGCCCAAAGCTTCAGACTGAAAAGAAAAGACACTTGAAATTTCCGTCATTCATAGTTGACACAAGTGACACTAAAACTACCTTAAGCATCTCCTCAAAAGAAGAAGAACCGTGTGAAGTTCTAATGGCCAACAGTCAGGTATCAATTGAAACCCTGTCTACGGCTCCTCAGATTTTGAAGAGTTTGATCTCTCTTTTTTGATTAAATGCAAAGATAATCTTGAAAATCTTAGAATAAGAAACAAGCTTCTCCAAACTAATTTTTTGAAAATTATCAAGCTTAAACATGACTTGCAGAGTAAAGTCACTGAATTATCTGAGTTGCTTATCAAAGTTCAAAATCACAACAGCTACCTTGAGCATGATAATCACTGTCTTCGCTACAAGCTCAGGCAAAATGTTTTAGATAAGAATGTTAGGCCAAATTGCTACATCTATCATAAAGTTGGACATTCTTTTAACAATTGCTGGCACAATAAAAAAACATCCAAACCATCTAAATGGGTCTGGGTTAAAAAGGAAGATGTCTCCTCTAACAATGAAGGACCCAAAACACAAAGGGTACCAGGAACTGTTTCTGTAACGCCCCCGTTTTTCATTTTACAATAATGTGAAGTAATTGTTTATAAATTGCGCTATTTAATTATTTAATTATATGATTAATTGTTTATAAATGCTTATATTTGTTTTAAACTATAAACTATTTCTATTTAATTTAATTCATTTTATTTACTTTGATAATTGGTGTTTAATTTCTTAATTGAGGTTTCACGTACCTTAACTGCTTCGGTAATTTCTTTAATTAATTACAACCTGTTATTAGTTTGTTTAATTTATTTAAAATGAAATTTAAGTTTTAGTAATTCATTTATAACAATATGAATTCGTTCTTGCGCGTGAGTGTTTTATTTGTGCTCCATTTTTATATGTAATGATATCGGATTGGTATGAAAATTTAATATGTCGTAAATATGTGTGTTACGAACATGCCTTTAAGCTCGGTTTATGTTTTCGGATTCATTTGGCGTGTTTATGAATTTATTTTGATTTTTGGAACCAAGTCGGGGGCTAACGAGCAATTAGCGCACCCTTGGTTCCGTGCGTGATATCTTGAGCTCGGGAATTCGGATTCGAATTCCGTCAACTCCGTTGCCTTCGTATCGACGATTCGGAGACAATGGAACAAGCCTCATACCTTTTTGAAATCATTAAGACCTCCGAAATCCAACCGTAACGGACAACTCGTGCAAGAAGAGCTCCTTCGGTTGACTAGTCTTCATGGTGGGACCCCATAACACTCCTTAACCTAACCAAACCTTAACCTTGACTCTTGTACCTTGAGTTAACCCTTTCTCTTCCCCTTAAGCTGCAAAAACCGAACCCAAACCCTCCATTTCCAGCTGCAACTGATCGAGAGAAGGGAGAAGAGAAGAAGGAGAGAAAACCCTAGGCCATCTTTGTGATTTTGAGCTCAAATCACCACCTTCCTTCATCAAAACTTCAAGGTATGAATATTTATGTCTTCTCTACTCAATTATGCTTGATTTCATCTATTTAAAACATGATTTGGATCAGATTTGATTAGGGTTTGAATTATGAGATTGGTATGAACTTTTAGGGATTTTTGCTCTTGTGACCTATATGTTTGTGTGGCTGAATTTCTTGCTTATATGTGATCATATGAACTTGTTTCTTGGCTTATTTCTTTCCTAACTGATAGTATATGATGTTATGAGGATTTCATCTCTTGCTCCTTTTATGAAATTATGAGATATAGAGCTCCAAACTTGGTGATCAAACTATTTCCCCTGTTTTCGAACTGCTGTGTGAAATTTGGTGTTGTTGCATGATCATATGGCCTCCATTTCGTGTGAAATTGCATGGAGTTGATGTACACTCATTGTTATATATGTTAGCATTCATGCTTTAAGTATTTGGTTCCATTGGAAGCCTCAAAACCGAAATACATGGCCTATTCTTATGCATGATCATTGACAGATTTGTTGCTGTTGCCTATGTGAGGTTGTTGGTCATTCTAATGTGCTTTAAATGGTACCATTTTGCATATATATGATGTATATATGTTGTTTAGTATGTTAGCATGCATTCCCCAAAGTTTCAGATCCAAATTCAAGCCCTAAGTACTTGATCAAGGCCTGATAGAATCATTAGGGCTCATATGTCCGATTGTAGCGACTCAGTTTTGTTTCACGGTTTCGATGATCATAACGTGTGATTTATCTTTTGCACTCTAAATGAAAAATGTTCATAACATGCCAAATATGTTGCATATTAAGTTTCAGAGCATTTGGAGTTCATTTGGTATGCCTTTGGATTGAATTTGTATGAGTTCAGTTTTGCCGGTAAAATTTTACGGGTGATTAAGTTCTGTACCGTGACACCCCCGTGTCTCATTTACTCATAAGAGTGAGACACGGGCGTGTCACACTCTCTGGGCAGCTCTGTACTGAGCCACGCCCGTGGCTTAGTTGGGCAAGGGTTGGTGACACCCCCGTGTCACTTCCCATGCGCAGTCTTCGTTACTTCCTCTTCGGTTTTTGATTTGTTTCCCCTCCTTAATGACTTTATCTCCCTTTATGTTGAACTATGAACTTGTTGTACTTTGTGTTAGGAGTATTTTGGTTTGATTTCATGGCATTTGGATGTGCTATAGGCATGCTTTTACTTAATGCCGGTTATGGGTGTTTATGTGTCGTTTATGAATCACCTCGCTTATTTTCTATATCTTATCACTTCTTCTTGTTGCCCAACCTTGAATATATGCTATGTTATGTAATATGAAGTATATGGTAACATTATGGAAGAGCTTGAACATGTTCTGTGCCCTTAATTGGATTCTTGAATTATTGGATTGGAAGTATGAATTGAATGATTTATGATTGAACAAGTGAATAAATTGGTTATATGATTTTCATAATCTTTATGTTTTCATATCATGCTTGAGCATTGCCGTGCGTCATATATGGTTCATTTAGAGTCTTGAGTCTCACGAACACGTCTTTTGGTCTTTTGTACAGTTTGTCTCCAGGGTGGAGAGCTTTTGATCGTTCAGGCACTTGGTGCTCAATCCTTGTAACTTTACGGTTAAGGTGAGGGTGGTTTTCGTTCTAGCTATGTAACAAACCCTACAACCCTTATGTGAAAAGCTTTGGCCAAAACCTTATGATTATATATATATGGTTTTCAAATGAGTTATCGAGTAAATTCTTCTGAATTATACGTATGAGCGTATTAGCTTAAAAATGGTTTTGTAATGAGGCTATGCTCCAAACCGTGTGTCTTCATGCTAGCTACGGATTAGGATGACACGGAGAGGTACGTATATAGCATACGCCGATTTACACGGTAAGGTATGATTTCTTATAGTATGTATTGATCGAGTAAACCCTTTTCAAAAGATTTATGAATTATGATATGTATTTATGAATTATGATATGTACTTATGAATTGATATGTTTTGGCGAGACACATTTATTACTTATTACTTATCGGGCCCCGGGACTTGGCATATGTGGCTAACCGAGGAAGCAAGGGCTGACGGGGATCTCATATACTAGTCCCAATTTATTTACGGTGATACCGGCCCTCGCTAGGAGTTTTAGCGAGGAATGGGAGCTGAGTGCCCTTGGGGGATTCATGTACCCCCATTGGCCATTGATTTATTCGGTGGTCAGGTCTAGCTAACTTGTCCACCACTCGGAGGAAGAAGGTTGGAACTGATTTACGTTATGTTATGTTTATATATGATTATGCACCGTGCGGGAATGCCGGGATCCGGATTGCCCAAACGAATATGATTTAAGATATATGGTATGCATGTATTATGATATATCGCATGAACACCTAATCAACATATTAATGATATTTATGTACACGGTCGGAGTTTGGATGGAGATTGTGCACGCTCACTCGCCGAGCCTTATATTTATGTATGATTTGTGAATGTAATGAATTTAATATGAATTAGTCGTAAAAGTCGAGCATTGTTTATCTACTTCCTTGCCCTTTTGGGAACTAAATTCAAATAAAACCTTGCTCGGGATTTATGACTTGCATGTGCATGTTTTGTATATATGTATCGCTCCTGCTCACTCAGTCTTCTAGAGACTGACCCTCTCCCTCCCCAACACTTTAGTGTGCAGGTTTGGCTTTGGAGTTTCGGGCTAGGCGGAGGTTTGGAGTTTTTAGGTGGGTCGAGTTAGGCTAGGAGGGTCTCTGCATTCTCGTCTGTATTGGAATTATGTATGATTCATTTCAGTTATGTCACGAAATTTGATACCTATGTATTTATTACGAATTTGGCGTTACTGGATTTTGCTATGTTTTAAAAGAGGCCCGAAGAGCCCAAATTCCGTTTATGGCTCGTATGATTGGATTTTGGCTTTACTATGCATTATATTTTGTGGATTGGTAACCATTGTAGGGTCTAGCTCCGCCTGGCTTAGGAAGGTTTTATGTTTGTCTCCCGTTCGCTAGGGTTTGATACGGGTGCGGAGTTACTATTTCGTTACTCGTGTTGAGCCTTAGTGCGGGGGATGTGGTGCCTCACGTGCGGGGTGCTACAGTTTCACACTTTGCAGGTAATAGGGACAGGGACCTAAGACACCAAAGAAATACCAAATGGGTTTCAGTCTCTCCAAAACCATGAAACAGGTAACAAATGTACCACTGATAACAAGAAAGGTAAGAGTATCAGTGGATATGTTGTGGTACTGTTCTTCATAGCCCTCTTGTTGAATTTTTGTTAAAGATTTTGTTGTTGTGCACCTGAGATTAAATTGTCTTCATATGTTCTTGCATTGCTTGATAATATCTGCTCTTACATGGAAAATACTCACATGATAAGGTTACTTTTTCATAAGCATACAAGCACAGATACTCCAGAGATAATTAGCTTCTGAAAATTCTTATACATTCATCGAACTTTCCTTTGTCAAACAAGCTTTTGAATATTTCTCCTTCAATCTAAGTATTTTGATGGAATCAAAATTCAGTGTTGTCTCCCCTGTTACAAGTTGGTACAGATTGTTCCACACTGCCTTGCTGCATCTTGTGTACATGCACTTTAAAGAAACTTGAAAACAATTCAACCTTACTTAATTCATGCATCTGACTTAAGTCATCATGAAAGATAGTCTGCTTCTAAAAAGGTTGATTGATTGTGGCTTTTAAGAAATGAATTGATGATTGCTCAAGTTGCTTTGCATTATCTTAAACTCAACACATTCTTGATCAAAATGTAACTTTGAGTCTGCCCCTGACATTTTGAGTAAAAACTTTGAAACCTGTCAATACATGGTTGATAACCTCTTAAAGGCGAACTTTGTTCTACAATCTTGTGTTGAAAAGTGTTGCTTGACCTGGGCTTCAAAATCTGATCTTAGATCCCAGATCTTGAGTAAATTGGGCTGCTTTACATAAGTAATAATCATTTCTCTGCCTGTCCATCTTGGAAAAAGTTATTCTTTGAAGCAAAATTGTGGGTCTTTGAGTTGTGTAAATTGCGGAATATCTCTGCCTCTGTGCATCTGATATTGAGTCTTGAAGGATTGTTGATCTTATCATGCTTAAACATGCATCAGAAAATTATCATGAAATTCACTTAATCCAAAAAACTTACTCAAGTCAATTCATGCATTATCCAAGAAATCTGTTCATTTAAAATACTTGAGTTTATTGTAATCATTGCTTGTCTGCATCTCTCTATGAAAATGCTTGCATCTTAAGATTGCATTG
This sequence comes from Lantana camara, assembly GCA_037501455.1. Taxonomy (NCBI): domain Eukaryota; kingdom Viridiplantae; phylum Streptophyta; class Magnoliopsida; order Lamiales; family Verbenaceae; genus Lantana; species Lantana camara. Next base: position 16,554,098 of record CM074859.1, read on the forward strand.
TCATTATAGCTTGAATTCCCTTGATGATATCATATTACATGATTGCATTGAACAACATGAAAATTCCTTTGCACTTATTTGCTTCAAATCTCTTTCATGCCTCCTGGTGCAATTGGATAATTATCTCAATTGGAATTTTTGGATCTAAATTCATCACTTATGTGATTAACTTCCAGCCTTTGTGTAAACTCACAAACATCTGTCTGAAAAAGATATTCCTCAAGTTACACTCTGGAAATGAAATTGGAGCAAACTATCCTTTATTGTGTTGACTACTGGGATTATTGGTTGAGTGATTTTCAGTCAAAGTTGAATGCATTTCGTGATTTGCATCACATAATCAACATGGGAATTATTTACTCTAAACGGTGCTTACATCCAAGAAAGGTATTCATACTTGAACATCCAAGTGTGTTATCACAGGTGATTCTTGATGGTGTAAACTATCATATATTCAAGTGACCCGTTGAAAATCCTAAACTTAATAACATAGAGGATTAATCTTATTGGTTCGTGTTTTCACAACCTTTGGGGTCAAACCTCTCTAAATATCTTGTCTCTTGTTCATACCTTTCTTTATATGAGATTGAGACTTATTAAGCTCTTTGTTGAGCTGATATCTGATGCATCAGTAAATCTCTTGATCTGCATTGTTTGACATCTCTGTGTTGTGAAAGAGTTACCTGAATACACAAGCATAAAGTGGATAAAATATTTTGGTGTGAGCCTTGTGTTGTGGTTGTTATTTTGAGCTAAACCTCTGAGACACTCTGATATATTTTATCTTGCTGATCAGCTCATTTGTTAAGCTACTGAGTTATCCAAGCTTTGCTATTATTGAACTTATCATCTATTAGATCTTGGAGCTGTGAAAGTATCACTCTGACTGGTACAAAGTTTGTACCACTGATAACAACTGAGATTGTGAAAAAGTCTATTCAAGCCAATACTCAACTCTGATATCTGTGAATGAGCTTGATTAGCTTTGTGTGTTGATTAAGCAATCATTGTGCGCAAAAGAGTATTTAAAATCAATTCACCCCCCTCTTGATCTACATATATGTTTTAGATTACCAATACACAAGTTATTTTTCCTAAACCCCCATGACCCTGAAGTCCCCCCCCCCCCCCCAAACCATTTTTTTTTGTCATTCCCTCGCTGGAAAAATCGATTCCCAATTTGGGAAAGATTTATCTCATTTCTGCAAGACTGCAACCACATTTCCACTTCGTTGGCAACGAGAGTTAACGGCGAAGACTGCAAGATAAAGATAGGCGGCGGCAACGGCAACGAAGATAGCAGGATATTGATAAGTGGCGACAACAAGAATCGATTTAGTCAATTTAGACATCGTGTCCTATTTCCTGTGCCGCTCTAAGGTATTTCTATTACTGATTGTGTTGGACTTGCTCATTGATCACCCATATAATATCGTTTGCTTCATTTTGGTTATGACATGTGGAAAAGGAGTGAACTTCACTGAATTAGTGCATAATGAATTGGGTTATATTGCTACTAAGAGATGGAGTCACTAATTAGCACTTTTTTATCCGGTAATGATAATTACTATTTTTGTCAATATTTACAAAAAATAACATGTAACAATGAAAAATATGGTGTGTCTTTGTATTATATACACAAATTCCTCCAAAATAGACATATATTTTAATTACTATTAGTTTTTTGCATAATTTTTCCTTTTAAGATTTCTGAAAACCTACTTAAAACTACGATCTCATTTCTAAACAGAAATGCAAATATTTTGCTTGTGACTAATTGAATAATAGTTTGTAACGAAAGTTTGTTTACGATAAATTGAGTCATAAACTTCGGATGATAAAAAATGTTTTTTTATAAATTTATTTGAGGTCATTTCAATTCTCAAGTAGTCACCAACTCACTCGATCTTCACTTGCCTTGACGAAACGTACTCCACTTGTCATGTGGTAGCTCAACAGTAGAGCTACCCCAGGTGGACCAACCAATCAGATCACTAGACCTAAACCTTAGCCAATCACGTTTGAATTTCGCACCATTTTCCATCTAGCCGTTAAAACCCTGTCCCCTACCTCAACTATCCAAATTGTAGGGCTTCTCTCTGACTCTCTCTACCACACACGCACAATGCCACCCACCACCGCCCTTTTCTCCGCTTTTCTCCGCCGCCGCGTATTCCAACAATCCCATGTTCTCCGCCGCGGCCGCCGCTTCTATTCGGCGGGGATAGAGTACCCCCTCACACACCCAATTTACACAATATGGGCTTCCAACACCTCCCTCGGCAAAACCCTCGTCTCCGCCGGGCTCTCAATGTCATTCCTGTCCTCCTCCTCCTCAGCTCCTTTTCCTAAGAAGAAATTCCTTTATCTTAAACCAATTCAGACCGGTTTTCCTGAAGATTCGGATTCTCGCTTTGTTTACAGGAAATTCTCCGAGTTTTTCGCTTACAAACCGCCGTCATACTCGGTTTTTGCTTCGAATTCTGTTCTTAGGGCTTCTATTCCTGCTGCAAATTCAGTTTTAGGGAATGGTACTGCAGGCGGTGTTAGTATGAGGGCTGGAACTTTCGGGGATGAGGTGGTTAAGAAAGGTAGGGGACTACAGAATGTGCAATGCTATGAAGAAAGGAAACTGCAGGGGAGTGAGAGCGGTGAATCAGAACTGTTTCCAGTTTCTGAAGTTGTTTGTAAGACGATGTATGGATGGAAAGAGGCTGTGTCGCCTCATTTAGCTGCTGAGAGGGAAGAAGCAATGGTCACGGATGCTGAGGTTGTGGATATGCTGAAGAGGTGCTTGAGAAATGGTTTAGCTTCTTATTCTGGTAGAGAAGAATCAGAAGTTATGTGTGTGATTGAGACTGCCGGTGGCGTAGCAAGTCCAGGCCCATCTGGATCTCTTCAGTGTGACCTATATCGGTTTGTGTTTACAATATCCACTTTATCATATGAAAGAACTACGTTATGCTTAGAACTGACTTGAGTTATTTATGTACCAAGCACAAAGTTACCGCAATAGGACTGTTTACTACGTACAGTAGAACATAACAATCTTTGCCATCAATAGCACTTCTTTAAAAAAAAATATATTAGATGAATGTGTGATGTCTGCCTAGTCTGATGTTGGAGTTCATTTGATCTTAACTTCTGTGATTATATATAAGTTCCATTTAACTTGCTTCACATCTTTTATGATTCTGTTCTATTTTGGCAGCCCTTTCCGCCTGCCAGCTATTCTTGTGGGGGATGGCCGATTAGGTGGTATTTCTGGAACTATATCTGCTTATGAAAGTCTAAAGCTTCGAGGATATGATGTTGCTGCTGTTATTTTCGAAGATCATGGCCTCATAAATGAGGTTCCATTAGTATCTTATTTCCGGAATAGGTAACAAATTCGTGTTTATACTCTTCTCCTTAAAAAAACTTTCAGTTAGTCGCTGGAAGTTAAATATCCAACATTCTATCCTTGCATATTCTGCAGTTTTATTGTAATAAAACTGTTCACAAGTGTGTTAACTTTCATCTTCTGTGTCCATTTTATTTGAAATGGGCGAATGTTAATTTCCGCGTCTTTTGTCAGAAAAAATCCTCACCAGGATCAATATTATGTTAGTTTATTTTATAACTATTTATTTATCTAGTTATTTTTGGGTTGCTAGGGTGCCCGTACTTGTGCTTCCATCTGTTCCAAAAGAAATATCGGACGACCTGATTGAGTGGTTTGACAAGTCTCAGACGGTTTTTGCTTCTCTCAAGGAGATAATGCTTTCAGCTTTTCTGGAAAGAACCCAGAGATTGCATGACATGCCAAAGAAAGCATGTGAGGTATTCTGGTGGCCATTCACTCAGCACAAGCTTGTATCTGAAGAAAAGGTTACAGTTATAGATTCTCGCTGTGGAGAGAATTTTGCTGTTCACAAGGTAGGCATTTCAAAATAAGTTGTTTTAGAGGTGTTTCCATTAACTTTTTAGACGTAGGGTCTTGTTCTTATAGCAGTGTTTTACTCTGATTTTAAGAAGAACTTCTTAGTTTTATGTTAATTCATATCAACAGAATCATTATTGTCTACCAGTTGTGTTAGTTCATTAACATGCTGCACATCACAATTGGTAATAAAATGTAGGATTAATCTGAGCCTTGCATGGACTATTTTCAGCCTTTCGATTGGATTTCTCAACAATTTGATGCTTGTGCAAGTTGGTGGACACAGGGCCCTGATGCTACCTTGCAGGTCAGTTCATATGTATCTTAACCATTTGTATGGCTTATTGTTGAACCTGAAAAATGGTTTCGTACTTTCGTTGCCCGACGTCACAGTGTTTGAAATCTCAGCAGCAGCTTCATGCTTCAAATGTCATTCTCGTGATTACATTTCCTTCTTTCAGAATTGGGCATCACATCGTTTCCACTACCTTATACAATGTAGTTTTCATATAATATTCTTGGGAGATACTAAACAGGATCAGTCCCAATCAGAGTTTTTCTTCCTCTTGCTAATTGAGATTCCCTGACTTTTCCTACTGTTGATGCTTAGAATGCTAGGCAGAATATCCTAGTGTATAATCTTGTGTTTCATCACTGGATTGAATGTAGCTACTCTCTGGCTTGGTGGATGCCAGCCTCGTGCCAATCTATTGTTTTTATGATTATTGGCCGAAGGATGGGCAGAGATGAGAATTGGGTTGCTTGGTTACACGCCTATTCTCTACTTTTCAGATGATATCCCCGTAAATCCTATGAATAAATAAGTTATTTTCTGATATCTTGGAATAATAGCCTATATATGTCTGGAACATTCAGCATGCTAATGTTCATTGACATTTGTACAAGTTACATTACCACTGTTTCTTTAGGTGGCTGCAGATTGAACTTGCACGAGATATGGGCTATACTGCTGCAAGATATGGTCATGTAATGTTTCCAGAGAATGTATATGAGCCAGCTCTAGAGTTATCTGAACTCTTACTTGAAGGCGTGGGGAAAGGCAAGTTTATAGCTTCTTTCTTTTTATTTTGGCTAATTAGTTTTCAGACTGTATGCAGAATAGCCATCTTTTAAATTCTTCTGTAAGAACATCAGAATGAACCTTAATAAAATTTGGAAGTGTTCCTTTGAATTCTATTTTCATTGCATTTGGAATGCCACTCCTTTTGAAGAAACAACCACAAGAATGAAAAAAGATCTGGTGAAAACTAGGGTCCAGAAAGTAGAGAAACTATTCATTTCCCCGCACTACAATTTTAGGAAACTTTTCAAGTGCTGGCTGTGCAGTGGGAAAATGTTTTCATTTCTCAAACGATCGCAGATAAAGGAGACAACAGTGTATAAACTGTGGCCCTTATCAGGACCATGTGAATTTGGTCTTTGTTATTATACTTTTTCGAATTTCATTGTGCCTGAGCCCTGATGTGATGGTCCTGTGTTCTAAAATTTGAACTTTATGGGTCTGCTGGAGCAATTGCATGTTTGTTTGTTCTTGATTTTTGCTATCATGTTCCCAGGATGGGCTTCTCGAGTTTACTTCTCTGATAATGGATCTACAGCAGTAGAAATTGCTCTTAAAATGGCATTTCGCAAGTTCTTGTCTGATAATGAAGTGCTCTTGGACCTTGTGAATTTTGATGTGAAAGGGAAATGCATAGACCTCAAGGTGAGTGCAGCTGTCCCTGATGAAAGATGGATATTTCTTAATCCTAGCTTTATTTTTCTCTTAAACTTTATTTGGAGCAAATCCTGACTCTGTTTCTATATATATATATTTCTTAAATAGGTTTTAGCTCTTAAAGGATCTTATCATGGTGATACATTAGGTGCTATGGAAGCCCAGGCACCTTCACCTTATACAGGCTTTCTCCAACAACCATGGTATGGTGATTATTTCTTGTGAAAAAATAAAAGCACGTACACGGTGTTCTTGTTATAGTCAAATAGTGTTCATAAACTTTTGTTATGGCATACTTTTCCATGTAATTTCTTATTTCTTTTCCTGAAGATTGCACTATGTCAATGTTTTTACTTTTTTATTCGTCCTTCAGATGGACGATTGATAGTTCATCTCTTTTAGTTTCAGTCAGTAAATAGATGTGTTTTCCCTTGGATTTTTATGTTATTTCCCCTTCTTATCTAATACAATAATTTATAAAAGTGGCACTGAAGTACCTTACAAAGTTCTGGTGGCTTTTGCTGTGGGTATTCAGGGTTAGAGGTTATGTCATATGTGCATGTAATTTCGTAGAATTATCTCATTTCAAAATTCATAACATGAGGGTTATGAGTAGGGGCAGGACCAATATGTTGCTCTAGCCCCGTATAGCTATTGTCTTATGTATTTTACAATTCTGCAAATGGTGCATGGAATATGGTGTAGGTGAAGTATTCCGAACAACCATAGAATTTTCTTTTCCTTTTTTCTCTTTTTTCTTTTCTGTTTCTTATTTTCTTTTTTTTTTTTTTCCTTTTTTCCTTATTCTTTTTCTTTTTTAGCTGGTGTTCTGTCTGTTCTATGTAAGTGCTTTTTCCTTGTATCCTCTCGTGGAATCTATGTCAAAGTGACTTGTTCCATTCCATGTTTAAATTTATTGATGAGAACATCATCAATCATTTATCAATTACTTTACTGCTTAATCCACCTAACCTTGTGACTTCTCTCCTGATTATTGTATGATTGTTTTGTGCGATCTATATTTAATTTTCACCTTGGTCATGAATATATATTTTATTCCATCGTCGAATGCAACATTTCTTCATGTTTACGACTTGTACATCCTACTTAATTGAGTTATGGAATATTATAAAGGAATTATAAAGGAAAACTGTTAAAGATGCCTTTTCGAAACTTATATGATAGTGAATCATGAAATTCTACAGGTACAGGGGACGAGGTCTCTTTTTAGATCCCCCAACAGTTTCCATGTATAAAGGTCTTTGGGAAGTTTCCCTCCCTGAGAAAATGCAGTCAAAGAATTCAGGACAGGAATATTTGTGTAAGTGAAGTATTTTGCTGCAGGTTCATCAAATTAGCGATTTTAACTATTTTGATATGTTCTTTTTTCTTTTTTTTTTTTGGATAATGGTTGGACTATTTTGCAGCTTTTGGTTCACGGGATGAAATTTTCAAGAGGAGCAGAGATGGTTCAGATCTTGCTGACCTTTACGCTTCCTTTATATCACACGAGTTGCTGTCATTTTCAGATTCTAAAGGGCTTTCCCACATTGGAGCATTGATTGTTGAGCCAGGCAAGAATACTTTTCTATTTTTGTTATTTATTTTTGAATACACCAGTTTTTCGAAGATTTAGATTAATACACTGTTTCTTAAGCTACAAGTTCTTTTTACAGGAAAACATAGTTTTCCCTGTCACAAAAGAAAGTCTCTTGCTCAGTGATTTTCCTTTGCTTTGCTTTATAATTTACCTGAAGTTTGGGGCTAACACTGGCGACCCCATTGGATTTATGATCAAGAAAATTTCTCTTGTAACATGAATATCGTGTTTTGCTCACCTTTTGGTGCTTAATCACCTTATATGAAGCGGGAATTGTTACACGCTTTAACTGGAAAACTACAGTGGTACAGGGTGCTGGTGGAATGCTGATGATTGATCCACTATATCAGCGTATACTTGTTAGAGAATGCAAATCTCGCAAAATCCCTGTTATATTTGATGAGGTTTTTACAGGATTTTGGCGTCTTGGAAGAGAGGTTAGTTTTGTCTCGGTATTTTCAACTGCAGTATCGTTTTCCTTTCCCTCTTGCGGTTATCTGACATGTTATTCATTCAGTCTGCTGCAGAAATGCTCCACTGTCAGCCAGATATTGCCTGCTTTGCAAAACTGATGACTGGTGGCATCATACCATTGGCTGCTACATTGGCATCAGATTCTGTTTTTGAAGCATTTACAGGAGATTCTAAGGTGATTTAATAACAAGTACTCAAAGAATATATATGTTGTGATTCATGCTTTTTGAGTTTTACAAATCACCGGTGATTAATTAATTTGAGGAGCCATTTTCAAGTCATTTTCATTAATCTTCAATTTAAATAGTTTAGTCAGTCAACACTTCATTCATTACTATTTCTAACCAGTCATTGGAGTTACTTGCTTATTACCTGTTTAATTTCACGGAGATTTAATGCTGTCAAGAATATTTATCTTCTGAAAATTCATTTCGTGGTATAACTAAATTATGTGTGCCTTTTTTGTGCTGAAAATTGGGGAAAAGATTTAAAAGGTCGGCAGCTATATGTTTCCAGTTCTTTTATCCGCAAAACTCTTTTTTCATCCCTGCCTACTCAAATGCGTTTTTGACCAGTTCTCCAACAGTATACTTAGGCTGATGCACCCGTTCGGAATGCGTCTTAATTTTGTACACATATGAGGTAAATTGGCTATTTTCAAGCTTAAAATCCAAACACTGATATGCCCATTGTAATTTCAGCTTACAGCTCTTTTGCATGGACACTCATATTCTGCACATGCCATGGGGTGTGCTGCAGCTGTTAAGTCTGTTAAATGGTTTAAGGACTCCAAGGCGAACATGAATTTGGTATCTGAGTCGAGGTCACTTCAGGAGGTAGCATATTAATATTTTAAGCCTGATGTTCGCTTTTTTTTTTTTTTTAAATTCTTTCCCCCTTTTCTAATGTTTGTTTGCAGTTGTGGGATACAGAGCTAGTTCAACAGATATCTTTACTTCCAGCAGTTCATAGAGTGGTTGCACTGGGAACACTCTGTGCCATTGAACTTCAAGCTGAAGGCTGTAATGCTGGGTAACAATCTTTATATACTTCCAGTTTTCTATTTCATAATTTTCCCAACTTATCTCAAAACCCCTCAGCTGTTGCTGTGGGAGTGTTCATACTCTTAAGAAAAAGCACCATTACACTATTCTTGCTTTTGTTACACTTTGCGGTGTTTTAGACAACCAAATGTATGCTTATTCAAGCATAAATAAGCTAAAAGCATCTAAGGACCAACTTCTAGCTTTTCCCCTAAAGTTTATTCAGTCTAACGTAAATGCTTTTCAACCTTTTCTTTCCTTCCAAACACTCGATTGCTTTTTTTAAGTTTTAGCTTACTACTCCAACCATTTACAACTTTAGCTTCTACTTCTCCAAAGTAAACATCCCTCTGTCTAGCTGAGTTATAAACCTTTAGTTTTCTTGCTTGATTTTTTTAGTTTCTCAAAATATAGCTTTCGGAATGCATAATACAGGTATGCCTCAACTTATGCAAGTTCTCTCCTAAAGAAGCTACATGAAGATGGCATCTATATGAGGCCACTAGGTAATGTAATATACCTAATGTGTGGACCCTGCACTTCTCCAGAGGTATGTTCTAGCCTACTTGAGAAAGTTCATGGCAGAATTCAGGAGTTTGGACAACAGAAAGATAGATCTGCCATATCTGCAACATGAATATCTTAATCTTGAATTTCTGAAATTACTAGGATTTGCTTAAATTTTGTGACCAGCTTGTTTTACTGTTTGTCTTCTTTAGTGAGCTTGAAAGAGGAGATAATTATTAAGTTTACCATATAAGTCATATCTTATTGTTGTCTCATGAAAATGTTTATTAACCTGAACTAAGTAATTATTTGTATCTTGTAATTTTATTGAAAAATAAAAATTTCATAAATTTGTTATTTGCTTATTGACTTGTTGTTACTACTAGGATCAGGTTCATTTAAAAGAATTTGAGCTTGTCGAGCACTCGAGCTTATTCTTTTAAGCTCAAAATCGAACTGATCTAAAAATTTTGAACTCAAACTCAGCACTCAAGTTTGTGGAGTCTATTCGAGTTTGTGCATGCTTGCTAGCTCAAACTTATTACATTTAAAATATGGCGAATTACATTTGAGTGCCTTAGGTTTGGCCTAGATGCCGTTAGGGTTCTCAGGGACCAGTATGTAATTTCAACTTAATATAGGAATCGTTTTGTAACATAATAAAACAATGAGAGATGCATTTGTAATTTCTAGCTAAATTTAAAATTATGCCGTGTAGGGATCTCCGATGGAACCCTAATGGTGTTTAGGGACTTTAGACGGAAACAATACCTCATGGACTATATGGTAGTAATCAAAAGAATAGGGACTTACGTTGTAATTAGGCCAAAATTGAGGTACTCAAATGTAATTCGTCCTTTAAAATAAATGTGATATAAATTTATTATTAGCAATTATTTAGGTACATTGATACTAAAAATATTTTAGCAATCTAGATTTCACAGAGCCCACAGAGTAAACCATGTTGCAGGCCTGCATGGATACAATCTCTTCACAGAAATCCTTCTTGGCCTCCCTATAAAACCTCTCCTCAGATTCAAATGCGTCTCCAAGCAATGGCTCAATCTCATTTCCACCACGTACTTCTCCATAAACCACTCCCTCAGAAACCCAAGAAAAACCACCTCAATTTCCGGCCTCTTCATGTACCAATATCCATCTCTCTTTTATCTCAACCTCCGACTATCTGAGAACTCGTTTCCCAGCTTCGGACCTATCCCAGTTCTCGATTTCTTGAAAATCACACCTTGTACTTCTATCAATCTAACGATTCTAACCTCTTCAAATGGATTGTTACTTTGTCTCTTAGTTGCGCCACACTGTAACATTGACAATGATGTCATTTACTTCGTTTGCAATCCCACGACCAAGAAATCAAGACCTCTTCCACGGGTGGAGATGCTCGAGAAAAACCCGATTGTGAGTATGGATTTAGCATTTGATCCATCGGAATTGCACCATTACAGATTCTTCTGCATCCGCCATTTAAATTCCCTGACGGGCCTGAATACTCGATCTAGATCTTCTCATCCTTGTTGGGGGCCTTTCTGGAGATCCTGAAAGGGACCTGGTTTCATGGCAGGGGTTATTGGAACAAATCGATTCTTTGAGAGTTTGTACTTGATCTAACTTATATCAAAAGCTAAAGATAAACAATGAGGTGAAGATTGTCAAGCATATATAAGTAGCACATGGTCTGGCTTCTTCTCAACGTGAGATGTTAAACATATTCATTACCTGAATTCACGGGGGCGGCGATTCATTCTACTTCAGCTTCGGAGATGGGAAATTGGAGTCTTTGAAAATGCCTCCCATGCAAAGCGAGATCCATGCAGAGATCAAGGTACATGGGTTGAACGGGATCGGGGAAGTTGAATCTGGTCGATATTCAGACGAATATCACGAGGGATTCGTCGATTGATGTATACGAGTTGATGGGTGGTTATTCCGGGCGGGTTATCAGGTTCCGGGTCGGGTTGTCCGCCATTGAAGCTGTCTTTCCGGGATGGTGCAATGGGTTGAAAGGCAATGCCAGCATAGGATTAGAATGGGAAGGTACACACATACTCTGTTCTGAGTTTAAGTGCAGAGCCAAGGTGGCGATAGAGATCTGGTTGAGATTGTTTTGTCGGTGCCGAACAAAATCATTCGTTATGATCTGAAGAGTAATGATTCGAAAGTGTTGGTGTATTTTGGAGATGATAGAGATGGATTAGGGTATGCATGGTATAATGTTGTTCATTACTCTGAAGCCTTTCCCCTGTTTGATTTGGGCGTTTGTAAGTTTAAATTTTTAATCTGCAATGCATGGATGCGAACCCGGTACATATATTAGAATATGAATTTTTGTGTCACAGCTTCATGTGCATGATAAGGGTGCATGGATATAAAAACAACACGAATATTAGAATATGGATTTTTGTGTCACGACTTCGCGGGCATGATAAGGATACGGGACGTGAATTTTAGAACAAAAAGCTTAAAGCAAACGGAGATGGGCACAACAAGGGTACGAGACGTGGGTTTTAGAACAAAAGGCTTAGGACAAACGAATACAATATAGATACTAGGGACATGGATTTTGGAGTAATATTAGGACACAATAGGAGTCCGATGAATTTCAGGACTAAATTAGGGCACATTACGATTCAGCTACATTATATTTATTTTTATATATAAAATACGCACTATATTATGCAATATATATGTATATGATAAAATATGTATAAGTGATGTCAAATTTATCTTGTGCCTTGGGAGTTTTGCCACATTCCTTCTAAATTCATAGTTAAAATAATATTGAAACTAAATAAGAAATATAAATAAGATGCAATATTCATTATTACCACTGAACTTAATAACCTAAATAGATTTCCACCCTATCATTTAAAATTCTTAGGGAAAAAAAATTGCTGAGAGGAAAGATGGGGGGTAAAGGCGTACTCATCAAAATCGTATATTAAATTCATGTAGGTCAATTTGATTTCATAACAATATTTTATGATTTCGCAATAGTCCTTAATATGACCACAATCACCACAATCATCTAATTATCAATAAGAATAAGGCTGACAACGGATCGGATTCGAGCCGGATCAGGAAATCTCGGATCCAAATCCGATAAAAGAACTCGGTAATTCGGATTCATCGTTTTGAATTCATACATACTCGGGTCGGGTAAGATCCGATAAAAGATCCGGCTCGATTAACAATAAAATTCATTTTTTTAAATAACAAACTTGATATTAAAAAATAAATATAATTACATAATAGTTAATAAATAATTGTTATTTAATGTATTATTTGATAGTTTTGTTTATATTTATCTAAAATAGGTTAATTTAAACTTATTAATAAAAGAAAATATATACTTATTGAGCAAAAAATGTAAATTTTATTATTGTTTAAATGTAAACATTTTAATTTTAATCATTTTACTTAATATTATATACTAGTAAATAATTTATTTAATTAAATATTATATATAAAATCAGATTCGGATTCCTTAATTTCATATTTGTTCCATTTATTTCGGATAACGAATATTTATAATTAGATATGATCCATCGGATATTTTTATCGAACGAATATGCTAAAATTCGGATGGGATTCGAATTAAAAACCTCCCAATTGACAGCCCTAAATTAGAATAGTAATTATTATTGTTATGTGAATACCAGCAACCATGGTGTATGGGCCGGCCCATGGGCCCATGAGTCCATCATTGAAGAGTCTAGGCCCACTGCAGAACACCATACTGTTTGGCAAACATAGTCTTGCCCTCATAGTAGGGTTTGAAATTGGAAAAAAAAGCAAAAGTTATCGTATTTGTATTTATATTGTTGTATTCATATTCATATATTATAGGTACCAACGGGCAGTTGACTCAAGTGGATAGGGGCTTGAGTTCACTTAAACAAGGTCTCGGGTTCGAACCTTGTGGATGTAAAAAACTACGTTGGGAGAGGTCTCCGCAATAAGCGTCTTCAGTTACCTAGGGAGATTAGTTTTTCACTCAATTAGGTGGGGGAAAACTCTGAAAGATATAAAAAAATATATTATAATTTATAGGTAAACATTAATCTCCTCTACATTATATCATTATAGTAGCCCGTATTGATACAAAGCTCAATCAAACAATATCAGATCTTGTTTTTCAATTTTTTTTTTCATTATGCATTCTCTTAATAATTGAATCGATGACACTTATAACTAATAGAATACAAGAGTGATTATGTATCATATTTCTATTAAGTTATTATATACGTATCACCAATATAAAAAAAATACAGTGTGAAATACAAAAAGTGAAATAGAAGATTTCACGTCAACAAATTTCTTCTCTTTGTTGTATCACTAAGGCTCATAATATAGTAGCCGACATTTGTCCGAAGCATAAACCAAAGAATATGCAGACGACAAATGTCCATGGTAAATTCTAATCACAAACCTTAAATTTACCAAATCACATAAAGAGTTTAAAGTGAATTTTGAAATATCTAAATTGGGTGAATTCTAATATAACACTTTGAATTCAAAGAATCACGTAAAAATAAATTTAAATATCTCTCAATTATCGCTGTAAGTTTTTAATTACTATTAACTCCGACAGACGTACTCTTATTCGAAAAAAAATAAAATATTAATTCTAGATGGAATGAAAAATATCATAAATTCCACGGGGGCCATCCATTTGAAATCGAATGAGCACCTAGGCTTCCTATAATGTTGTCATAGTATCATATTATCATGCAATGAATTTAGTAATTTACCAAAAACAATGTATGCCTAGTAGCATATAGTGGGGCCCATATTTGGAAAAATGACGAGGTAAAGCTTTAATTCATACGCACTTATCTAAAACTCACAAAAAAAAGAAAAAAAAAAAAAAGAAAAATCAAGAATGATCTGACGTCACATTTCCCAGATCCAACGGCTGATATTCATCCATCTTCCCACCCATCAATCCACCCACCCAATATCTTCAAATCCCATCAAAATCGAAGCCCAGAATTTAGAGAGATCGCAGCTATAAGAACAATCAACACCTGATTTATGATTATTCATTACTCGGACTCGGAGTAGCAAAAAAGCAAAAAGATCTCCAACTCTTTTTGCCACAATCGCATTTTCTTTACCAATTACCACTGTCTTTGTGCTGTAGTCGCCATCTAACAGAGACTAGTACACCCATTTGACGCGCACAACAAAAACGCAGGCGGAACCACCATTGATACCAAATCATAAAATAATCCCAATTCCACTTCCGGTTTTCGGGCTAGCTGTCAGGTAAATTTTATATTATCATGTGGGGTGTATTTGGTAATAATTGCTTGTTTGGAGATGGGTTTCTTTTCTAGTTGACTGATTTGGTTGGGGATCTAGGTTTTGAGTAGAAAATTGAGATGGGTTTTGGGTATTTGGGGGAACTGAGATCTGTTTGACTTATTTTACAGTTATGGTGGACTTTGATTTGTTTTTGGTGATGGGGGATATTTTTGTTTAGATTATCTTTTTTTTTTTTTTTGGGTATTTTGAAGTGTAAATGCAGACTAGGTATATGGAAAGAACTAACTCGATGAAAGGGAGAGGGAAAAGGAGCTCGGAAGGTGGTGGTGGTGGTGATGAAGAGCAGGAGCCGGAGAGAAAGAGACCTGCTTTAGCTAGGTAACCAGATTGTAGTTCCGTTCAGTTTTCTTTTCGTTTGGTGGTTTGATTTTCGTTATGCAATTTGGGTTCAATTTGAACAAATATCTATAAAGATAAGATTCGGGGAGTTGTTTTTCTTAGTTATCTTGTGCCGAATCATTACTATCAAGTTCTTGATACTTTATTGAACTTTGTTAAAACTTTCTTTGGTTCATTTGGCGCTATGTGAAAATTGATATTGAAGCAACTCGTGGGAGTTTTTTGTTATAACTTCGAGGATTTTATAAGAGAGGATCTGTTATCAGCCTATGAATTAGGATATGTCGAGGGTTGGAAAAGCTTTATATGTTCGTGCGCACCCCATTGGTTTAATCTCCTGAAGAGTTGATCCATTGCCTGGTCCCCGGCAGGATTGAGCATATCCTTGTTAATGTCTTGAACAAAATTGAGCAAAAGCTTATATCAGATGTTATTAGGAAGGTTTTTAGTTGTTACATAGCTGTGTAAACTGTAGAGATGGTTTAATTTAGGCATATTGGTATTGTAAATTTCAGTTAATTGCAGGAAGGACTTTTTAATGCTTTTGTATTTACTCTTGAGATATACTAAGAGGAGCTTTACGATGATAGTTTAGCATTTCTGTTCTTTTGAATGGTGTACATCGTGTTCAACTTTATGAGGTTTTATTAGACCATTGCACTTCTCGGAAAAGTGAATAAGGGCCATTCAGAGTTAGACATTTGGTTCAAACATTAAGCTTATGATCTCAGAGCTACTGGTAATTGTTAACTAGTCCCTAAATTATATGATTGCTAATTGGAATTTTAAGGAAAATAAATATCAAGGTTTAGCAGTATTTTCTGTGATTGCAGGAGGCCTTTGATCAATTTGGAAGATTTATGGACAGTCTTAAGTTGGAAAATTTTCTGCCTGTTCCTACTTAGCTCAATTATGCTGCTTTTGGTCTTGATTCTCTCTTCTTTTTGTAAATCTGATTCGCCTGTCCCCATGTCTTAAAATATAATTTATAGTTTTTTGTTTAGGATCCTATTGAATGAGAAGATAGTGTTTGTTTATGAAACTAGTTTGTTTTATGCAGTGTTATTGTGGAGGCTTTAAAGGTGGATAGTCTCCAGAAGCTTTGCTCATCCTTGGAACCAATTCTTCGGAGAGTGGTAAGAATATTTCTTTTCAATTTCAATATGATATTGAGTATTCCTGCCCTCTTAACACACTGGAAAATACCTTGCTATCCTAACACACTAACAAATATCATCTTACCGTCTCCTTAAGAGTCCTTAAAGAGTTTTTTCGTATCGGTGTTAGTTGTTTCTGTGGACAATCAGAACTTCCAAGTTCTTTAAAGTTGTGCATAACCTCTTGAATGAATCTTATATGATGCACTATTAGTGGATTGCCCTGTATCTTGTCCTTACGTTAGAGAAATTGATTTTTTATGTAATTTGATCACTATTTATCAAGCATTTCCTTACATACTACCTTTGACGAATTTATGATTGAGCCTCTTGCCTTACACCTAACTTTTCTTGACAGGTTAGTGAAGAAGTTGAACGAGCTTTGGCTAAACTTGGCCCTGCTAAGCTGAGTGGTGGCAGGTTTGTGTTGATCATAACTTACTAAATGACTCTGGATATGTTTGTTTATATTGATATAGCAGAATTTCCGAAAGTAGTTCTTTTTCTCGATTATTTTGTTATGTTGTGTGTCTGTGTTATCATTTTGATTCTCTATCATGTTTGATAGAAACTGGAAAATGTTGCCCGTAGTCATGTGACTCATATATTTGAAAATTGTTGAAAATTTTGTTTTACTGTGCACTGTTAAATGCTTTTGAAGTTCTTTTTTGTAATTTGAGTAATTTTGGTTCGCTCTTCTCCTCTTAATTTATTCAACTGTTATTCAACTTCTTTCTTATTTTCTCTTTTATTTATATACATTTAATTTTAATATATTTTAAAGTTAATAAATTTGTTAAGTGTTTTTTGGTGGGATAATAAATTTATTAATTTCTTTTGCTAATAGTACAACTAATTTAAATATGTAATTTAGTTATATTCTGTTATTTATTTCATGCCACCTATGTTACCAATGTATTACCAATGTATTTTAAGTTCCTGGAGTTTTCTTCTGAGACATTGAAATTTCAGGTCATCTCCTAAAAGAATTGAAGGGCCAGATGGCAGAAATTTGCAGCTTCACTTCAAGTCTAGGCTTTCTCTTCCTTTGTTTACCGGAGGGAAAGTAGAGGGCGAGCAGGGTGCTGCAATTCATGTTGTACTGATTGATGCCAACACGGGTCATGTCATAACATCTGGACATGAATCTTGTGTAAAGCTTGACATTGTTGTTCTAGAAGGTGACTTCAATAATGAAGATGATGAAGGCTGGAACCAGGAAGAATTCGAAAGCCATGTTGTGAAAGAGCGTGAGGGAAAGAGACCTCTTTTGACTGGGGATTTGCAAGTCACTCTAAAAGAAGGTGTTGGAACTCTAGGAGATCTTACATTTACTGATAATTCAAGTTGGATAAGGAGCCGGAAGTTCAGACTTGGTCTTAAGGTTGCATCGGGGTTTTGTGAGGGAATACGCATTCGGGAAGCAAAGACAGAAGCTTTTACTGTCAAAGATCATAGAGGAGAATGTATGTTCTTCTTTTTTCTATCTGAAGTTGTAATAAGTTGGCTTAGTAAAAGTGGTGAGTGTTTGGAGAAAAAATTACAAAATTAGAAACAATAGAAGTTGAGTGGTTGAAAAGAAAGTTGAAAAACACTTTTATGTGATTGCACAAACTTCCATTTATTTAAGAAAATACTTTAGAAGCTAGAAACTAACGCTAGAAGTAAAGTGCCTCTGTTGTTTGTTTATGTCACATCTTCAATTCCTGAACCTTTTTTTTCACTAAAAAATCAGGAATATAAACTGTGTAACATTTTCTCATGCAGTATACAAGAAACATTATCCACCTGCTTTGAATGATGATGTCTGGAGATTGGAGAAGATTGGGAAGGATGGATCCTTCCACAAGAGGCTCAATAAAGCTGGGATATTTACTGTGGAAGACTTCCTTCGCCTCGTGGTCAGAGACTCTCAGAAGTTGAGGAATGTAAGTATTTGTGGTTCATTTATTTATTGAAAACAATTTTACAATAAATTGATTTATCTATTTTGTATTGGCAGATCCTCGGGAGTGGTATGTCGAACAAAATGTGGGATGCCCTCATAGAACATGCCAAAACTTGTGTCTTGAGTGGGAAGCTTTATATATACTACCCTGATGATACAAGAAGCGTGGGTGTTGTTTTTAACAATATCTATGAGCTGAGTGGCCTAATAGCTAATGATCAATATTATCCTGAAGACTCACTTTCTGACAGCCAAAAGGTTAGCCATTTTTGTTCTTGTTGAGCTACGATTTAAAAGACTACTGCAATCTATAAGATTGTAATGAGGAATGCTATATTCTTTACATGTTGTGTAATTGTAGGTATATGTGGATGCCTGGGTGAAGAAAGCATATGATAATTGGAATCAAGTTGTGGAGTACGATGGTAAATCATTATTGAATTTCAAGCAAAATAAGAAGTCTGGCACATCGAGAAATGATTTTTCTCCAGCCCCAGTTAATTATCCTAATACACTAGATAATCAACTTCAGCAGCAGAGATTGCCACCTTCAATGCCCTCAGAGCCGTTAGTTGATCAAAGTATGCTTATCGGAGGTGAGTATTGTCCTATTGAAACTATTTCTTTTGTTTACTCTTTCTTTTGATCTATATATATATGAACACAAACAAAAAGCATTGCTTCTTTCTTTGAAATTTGGCAGAGTTATTATTATTTTTTTATACCTGATTAATATTAATGAACAACATATCAAATAATAGGTTCTCTGTGCAAAATGTGGCATCCAAAATAATATCTGATATACTATCTGCTTCTTTTACATGCGAAATTCGTATGCTGTATTTTATTAATTGCTACGTTGTCTCTATACCTGCTATTTTTCTGCTATGATAAAATTGGATTTATGAAGTAGACAAAGTTTTTATGTGATTCTTTTTTCTTTTTTCACCTAAAGATGGAAATTGTAATAAGCTGAGCAATGTTAGTTCATGTTTTGACATTCGTGCGAACTCTGTGTGCTTTATGTAAGATTCATTCCATACTATTTGTCTTGATTTTCTTTTCATTTCCGTTCTATTTTTATTTTCTATTCTGTTTGTATATCCTCGGTGACGTCTTTGGCTTATATGACCGTGGATATTTCTCTGCCCAATTTATAGCTTTTGTCCTTATTTTGTCACATTACAACTCTACTCCACATACTTTAATAACAAGCACACTTAAAAACTCCTTGATTTTTTTTTGAAAACTAGCACTTGTAGTCCTTTTTGCCCAATTCTTATGTTTCTTTTACTTTTTAGCGTCACGAAAGGGACAGAATGTGTTAATTTTTAAAAGATATTGGACTGCATTTGAAACATGGCAAAGTGAGGACAAAAACAAAAACCATATATGAGCATATTTTGTGACTATTCTTACAGTTTGCCCTTTGGGCTTAAGACTTACCATAATATATGCACTATGCCCTTTCAACTTCTTAATATAAACACTAATAAACAACATCTCAATGTTAACATTCTTTTTGACCAACTGGGTTCAGGTTACAATGACAATATGACTACAAGATATCCGAACCAATCACAGCTCATAAATTCCACTTCATTTACTCAGAATGAGAACCAAGTCAATCACCCCAACCAATTCCAAAACAGCAATATATTCGACAACAAAGTCGGTCTTGCCCTTGGTCCCCCTCAATCATCACCGTCATTCCAACAGGGGAATTCTTCCCTCAATCCGTTTGAGAACTGGCCTAGTAACCACGAGAAGGGCGTTGATGAATTTTTATCAGAAGATGAAATCCGTGTGAGAAGCCATGAAATGCTCGAGAATGAAGATATGCAGCATTTGCTTCGTCTTTTCAGCATGGGTGCGCATAATCCTGTCAACGTTCCCGAAGATGGCTTCAGTTTCCCTTCTTACATGCCTGCGCCTTCCCCTGGATTCAGTTATAACGAAGATAAAAGCCGTTCTGGTAAAGCTGTTGTGGGCTGGCTCAAGATAAAAGCTGCCATGAGATGGGGGATATTTATAAGGAAAAAAGCTGCTGAAAGGAGGGCGCAGATCGTGGAATTAGAAGACGATGAGTAGAAAATTGTTTTGTCTCTGATAATTGACACAAAAAATCTATTCTTACTCATGTACAGTGTAAGTGATTTGCTTATAACTACTTCTGTTGTTAACTTGATGTGTGAAGAGATTTACATTTGGTGAAGGATTTCATAGTCAGAGTAGTTCTTGTATGCTGACTCTGATATAGTACAACTAGTGTTGTATTTATGTTGTGTTTTCTTTTCTTCTTGTTTGGATTGTCTTGATTCATTTACTCAGAGATATGGATGATTGTTAAGATGTATTTGGTGACGGTTTTGAGGAGTAGAATTTGCAGTTATTTAGAAAATTTTCTAAACAGTATCGAGTTTTGGGTGGATTTTTCGTTTATCGCTACTTACAGCAGCTACCCTCATGTTTGGTGAAATTACAACAATACAATACGGGGTCTGTCTCGATGATCCGTTTATGGTGCAGAA
Organism: Lantana camara; assembly: GCA_037501455.1. Taxonomy (NCBI): domain Eukaryota; kingdom Viridiplantae; phylum Streptophyta; class Magnoliopsida; order Lamiales; family Verbenaceae; genus Lantana; species Lantana camara. Next base: position 16,574,706 of record CM074859.1, read on the forward strand.
AACATCCACTGAGTAGGAATGTTTTGGTAGGTTTGCAACTTTTGTCAAAAATCAGACAAATTTTCATATTTGGTGTAAAAAACATCCATTGCGTAGGAATGTTTTGAGCAGTTTTGCAATCTTTGTCAAGATCTAGTCCGAGTCCATTGTCGTCGGAATAAACAACCTTGATCTGCATTTGGCTTGTTATTTCTCCAAACAATGCAGGCAGAATAAATTATTGATGTGTGAACCTTAGCTGTTGATAATCTATGACTTTTTCAGAACTAAGTTTATTTTTTGTCCAAAACTGGGTCAAAACATTTGAGGGACTGCTCTTATTTGATTCTAACATTTTATTTCTTACATTGATCATTGGCAAATGACGACTAAAACAATTATTTGAAAAACCATGTAATGCTTTCGTTATGTTATAATTATTTAAGACTAGATTAAATACGGTTTCACATTATACGATCAGTAAGTTTTTGAAGCCTACAAATAAAACCCCATCACAAAGTAATAGGGAAAATTTCCCATTGCCCCCATGTGATATAAAAAATTTCTATTTAACCCCCCTGAAAGATAAAAATTGTCTGAGCCACTCCTTATATTGTTTTTAAAAGAGCATGTTTCCCCCTTAAGGGAACGCGTGATGTTCACGTGCAAAATTTGAGAGTGTTATACGTGATTTTTTAATTTAAAGCACATGAATTGTCTAAATTGCTCTTATTATGTTCTGATATACCTTTGCCTTCTTCTTCCTTGCATCTGCAATTGGACGCCATTTTTTGTTGCAGATTGAAGCTTGGGAGACGAGGGTTTTCTCCATGGGTTCTTGTTCCACCAACCGCAGGTCTGAAAATGCTCGCTTCATCGATTTGAGGTACGACAACCTTACTGCAAATGTCCATCAAAGTGTGAGATTAAAGTTGTTGAATCTCAAGAGAAAGCTTCAAAGGGTCACTTCTATTATTGTTGTCCTAATAAGAACCCACAATGTAAATTCTTTCGTTGGTGCACTCCGGTTAAAGCTACTCTTGGCTCACAAGGTTGCCCAGTTGAAATGGATGCTGGAAATGAGACATTTAGCCATTCAAATGTTAAAGAAAAAACTGAATGTGGAGAGGTTGCTGATGTGGTTTCAAGGGTGTCAACTGTTAGTGGTTCATCAAGGAATGAAGCGAATGGGACTTTCATACATATATCTTGGGTATTTACTACAGTTTTCTTCACAATGATGGTGATGTTTTGGCTGAAATTGTAATGTTTATTAGGTTTTAGTGTCAGGGGGTGTTAGTGTAATATTAGGGAATTTGTGTAAGGGGTTTGGTGTGATCTCCTTTTGTAACCAAATCTGTCTATTTAATGAATGGTTCAGTCAGGTTTGTACCAAATGCAGTGAATGATGCATAATTTTCATTCCAATTCATAACTGCAAAAATGATGCACTAAACATTGGTATACCAAATGCTGAAAATAATGCACTAAATACAAGTACTGCACTGAGTAATGTAGAAATGATGCACTAACTATAAGTACTGCACTGAGTATAGAGTGAGGGCAATGGTACTAAATGCACAACAGATGAGGCCAAGACCAAAAGGAAATGCTTTCATTCATATAATCCAAAATAACAAAAACAAAGTTTGTACAAGTTTCACAAAAATACACCATCACAGAAGGTGTCAGCCATACTGAACTTGATTAATCAAAAGTTCATAACTGAGCCTATATAAATACACTTGCATAGTTCTTAAAGAAACCCCGAGCCTATATAACTACACATTTCAGGTCCTTGAAGAAGCCCTGAGCCTGTTGCCCTTGAGTCTGCGGCTTACGGTAGGTACTGCAGGTGTTGCTCTTGAAGGCTGTCCTATTGCAGGAGCCAGGAGCTGTGGAGCCTCTTACAGGAAGTGAACCCGAACTCTAATAAAATTCAAACAATTAGTATGATTAAGTATAAATTTTATACTCTAGAATGAAGGTGTTATGTCTTTTACCACAGTTGAAGCATTCATATTTTCAGCTCTTCCTTGGTCTTCATTCTCAATAGCAGACAGTGAATCCTTTCAAAAAAAAATTAATAACTTTAGAACTTGTGGTGCAACTAAAATACCAGACCCTAATGACTACATCCTTGGTCTTCATTTTCCAGCTTTCATTGCCTCTAATGAATAATACATCCTCTCAAAGACTGGAGGATCAGACCCTTCATTTTTCCTTAGAAGAATCTTGCTTCCTGGATTCTTAACTCTGACAGTTTCACAATAATCCCACAGCAATTCATTGCTCATTATCTGGTCCATGGATTTTTTGAATGGCTGCTTTTTTCACCTTGGTAACCTTCCAGTTGGTTGCATCAATACTTACTTTTCTCTTAATTGTCACTTTTAATGCCTCCACAGGTACATCTGGATTTCCCCCCACCAAATTCTCAATCCTGCCAACCAAATACTTAGTCTTTGCCAATCTGTTTGAGTAAGTCATATAACAGACATGCTTACCCTTCAAGGTTTTAATTTGAAATGTTGAATTACCTTGAATTGGTGAGCCATGAATTCTCCAACTGCACTTCTTATTCAAACATCTAGCTGTGATTCTTGCATTCTCATTTCTAATGAAATGCAAGTCAAATCCTTGCCTCACACAGTAATCTCTTAGGCACTCTCTGAACCATTGTGCTATTGAGAAATGTTGGCTAATAAATGGCTTGAATAACTTCAAACCAGTACCTTCTTTGAACCATAAGTTGTCATCTTTCTCACCATCTGAATTGGTTGCATCAAGTTGGTGTGGACCATCATCTTCATTGCAATCACTATACCAAGCTTTTTCTCCTGCAGTTGGATTAGTTGGCTTTGACTGAGTTGCTTGAACAGGTGCAGTTTTGGCCAGTTTCTCTTTGTTCTTCATTTTTTTCAATTTAGCAACCAATTGTGCTTTTGTAGGATTCTTGTCAATGAGGATATCCTCATCATCAGAGTCTTCTAAATCATCAAGCATTGCATCAGGAATCAGGTCTTCATTCTCACCATCACTACTTTCTTCACTATCACTTGAATGTTCAGTTGCTTCTTGGAAATCACTATCTGAACTGTCATCAAGTTCAGACCTACTGGAATCAACAAGAACTTCTGGATCTCTATCATAACTACATCCAACTCCTTTTCTTTTCCTGGTTGGTTGTGTCTTCATAGGCTTCTTATGTATATTCTTATTCAAAGTCCTTGTTTTCTGCAATGTCTTCCTCTTTCGTGGCAGCTTTAATCTCTTTGTTTTTTGCAATGGCCCATCTTCATCGACAACAGCTGGCATGACACCACAACTAAACCTGCTAAAGTCCCCTGTTTCATACTCCTCTTGCGTGTAATTTGTACCAGCAAGTCCAGTTTCAATGTTGTGGTCTATGAACTCATCATCACCTAGCACTGTATCCATTTCTTCATTCAATTCTGATGTGGGCCTTTGCAGAGGTGAATTACTCACATTGAAGTCTATGTTGTTGATTATATCCTCCATGTAGATTTCCTTCTCACTTTGCACAATGGCCTCTGATTGTTTCTCTACCGTGTCCCTTGAGTGTTAAAGCTAACCCAATTGATATTCATCTCTTCAGCGTGTATCATAAGGGGTTTATCAGTGTCAGTTATGTCCCAATCTTTGAAGTGATACCACGTCAACTTCTTCAATCCCTCCTCCAGTGAGTGCCCTGTCATTTGCCAATAGAATTGAACTGTATTACGAGCACCACCCCCTTCTTCATACACATCATATAGTTTATTCAAGTTTAGTTCATCCAACTTCATGCCAGTCCTTTTAACCATTCGTCCACCAACATACTTCACAGATGGATTGTATTTAAATCTGCCCCCAATCCACATATGTATCTCACCCATCTACAATTAAAAAAAATAAATAAATCATGAACTGAGTGTAAAATAACAGTGAATTCATGTAAAAATAACATTGGCAAATGGACCACAATCAACTTTCAAAGCTGGACCACAAGCATAAACGGAAAAAAATTTAGAAAAGGACAAGCACATGTCTCACATTAAAGAGACACCAAACATAAAAAACCCAACACATGTCTGTAGGGACCAAAACAATTCCATGGAACCCACTAGTGAACAAGAAAAAGATTTCCCAACTAAATAATTCCAAAATTCCACTTTGTCAGCTCAATAAACCCTAAAATCTTACCAAATTTACAAGAAATTTCAACAAAATTAGTCAGGAACAAAGAACCCATTAAAAAATTGTAAGACTTAATGGAAAATAACACAAACACACATAAAAACCCTAGACATACCGTAAATCCGCAAGCTTTACGAGCTTCTTGTGTTGTTAAAGTTGTTGGGATCTAAAAATCTGCCAATGTCTCACAATCTACCAAGAATCCATGGAGCAAGAAGGGTTTCTGTTTGAGAGGGAAAAGTCTGAAATTTTTAATTAATGTTTCATCTTTTTGAAAGTTACAACTGAAACAAAATATAAGAAAGGGTATGGTAGTCTTTTCCATGTTAAAATCAATTTAAAATTGACGAAGGAGGCAGTGATACAGTTTTTGAAAAACATAAGGAGCTTTTTTGCGAATTGTTATCTTACTGGGGGGTGATTTGCCAATTTTACAAATCACAAGGGCTAGAATGTTATTAACTCCAAAGTAATATTATGTGACTTCTAAAACATAGCAATTACCAAAACTTATCGTTGGGATGTTTAAATATTTAATTAATGATACTCTTATCAGCCCAAGTTTTCAAAGCACAATAGATTTTATTCTAGCTCTATTTCTTTAATCCGCATATGTTATTTTTTTGCAAATTTTACGCTCCAATTGTCTTGCATGTTTTCTGTGGCCCTGGGCATAAGGGGGACTCTTCAAAGATGTGGTGACCAATATATAAATGCTTGACAATTTTCTCCCATCAACAACTAGCTTTTGGGGTGACTTAGATCAATCACATTATTCAGTATAATATCAGAGTTCAGACCAAAGAGGTTTTGTGGTCAAGTCCTTATCATCAGGTGCGACAACACCCTTCGAAGAGCGGGGTCACTTGAGCTCCCTAAAAAATAAAAAAATAAAAAAAATAAAAAAGTTATATATATATATAATTGAAAAATATTTTTTTTAACTCCACATAAATAAAAAATAAAATAAAATTTGTTGACCACTTATATTTTAAAGTTGCGTGTAAAATGACAAAAAAATAAAATAAAAAAAATATTGGTTAATTATTGGTTAATTATATTAAGAAAGATATATTTAGTACGACTAGAGATAGTTTAATTTATTAGAAATGAGTGTTTTAGTTATTTAACATACTAAGTTTTATATTTACTAAAATATTGTAAGATTCTTATGTTATTGACAAAGTTCAAGAAAATATAAGAATAGACTACATTATTTAACAACTCCAAAAAGGAGTTACTAATTAGTTAGAATAATCTATCGTATTAAAGAAATTGAATTGAGTATTTAGCAAAATTGTAATACAGATTCAAAATATGAAAAATCGTAGAGGACAATAATAAAACAGTATTTTAAATAAATTATTTTATTTTTTCAATAATATATATATTAAGAATGAATTTTATCATCAATTAACAAGTAGAGCAACAAATAATCTATTCCATAAGTCATATTGTCCTTAACAAAATGTCATTTACGTTGGCGACTCAATGCTTAAATCAAACCTTATGCAATATCAACTGGCCAACCCCGACTAGTATGACGTCGGTCGAGCTTGGTAGATTATATGTTAAACCTGCTCTAAATTGACTGTATTCTGGTTTTTAACCTCCTACAAAAAACTTCCAAAAAATCTAACATTAATCTTCGGCTTCTATAGTGCTCTATTACACCATCCGCAAATACCATGCCTTCTACGATTCAGTAAGTATCCAAGGACAAATGTATTTTCATCGAACAAATCAAAAGCTGGCAAGAGAATATTCTCATCGTTCTTGAAAAAAGACCTTAAAATAGGCGCCAGCTCCTCCTGTCTACTTGCACTCAGATTCACCTCAGGCAGCTGCTCCCCCTGCCTACTTGAACTCGGAAGGTGCCTACTTGAACTCGGATTCACCATGTCAGGCAGCTGCCCATGCGCTCTCGACCTCTTACGCTGTTGTCCCTGAGTAGTGGTAGTTGAAGCCTGAGTATACACAAGCGTGGTGGTGGTTGAAGCCTGAGTATTCACAGGCGCAGGATGTTCTACATGTGAAGTCGGCCTCCTCAACCTCCTTTTAGCCTGCCGACCCCTACCCACATCCACACCCTCTTCCAGATTTGCTCATGATTCACCAATGGGGGCTGTGTCTGTGTTGAAACTTCTGCAATGGGGGGCTCTCCCAGATTTGCTGATGATGTTGAACCTCCAGGGGACTGTGGTGGAGCATTCCCTCCTCCACCCCCAGCGGGAGGTCCACCTCTACTATTGGGCTACCAAAGAGATGCTAATCTATAGAATATGTTAACTATAGAGAGACAGTGGTCTGAGTCCCTCTCAGGAAGTCCAACTTCACCCGGGGGATCTCCACCAAATCGGGGGCTGTGGTAAACGTCCATGGGACTGTCTGGGGGTTTGTGTTGTGGTGAAAATCCACCACCGTATACGTCTTCTGTTGTGGGCAGATTTGAACCTCTAGGGAGCTGTGTTGTGGGCAGATTTCCACCACCATATACGTCTTCTATTACGACCAGATTTGAACCCCCAGGGAGCTATGTTGTGGGTAGATTTGAACCTCTAGGGGTCTGCGTCCCTCCTCCACCCCCAGCGGGATCTCAACCCTAGGGATCTCCCTATTTTTTCAATAATATGTTTATTTTATTTAAGAAAAGGAGTAGTAAACAAATCAAATTAAGTATTTAGTAAAACTTTAATATGGTTTCAAAAAATAAAAAATCATAGAGGATAATTACAAAAAAAAAAAAAAAAAAACACTTTAAATTATTTTATTTTTTTAATAATATATTTCTTCTACGAAGAATTAATGAATAATCCTTAATAAGGCAAAACATTTATCTTAAACCCCCCAACATGGAAAATAGCTATATTAGATTCCTGTTATCCTTTCTATTTTTTGTAAACCCCCCAAAATCCTGTAAAAGTACCATAATGCCCTTATTAAAATGAAGAAGGACACATATATCCATTGTCTTCTTCATCGCGTCTGATGTTTTCTTCTTGACAGTAAACTCATCGCCCCTGACTCTTATCCAGCGACTCTTTTCCGGCGACAAACGGGAAAAATTAGCACCGACAATTTTTATTGCTGCTAGATTGTTGTACCTATAAAAACCACAAATCGACATTCTGAACGCTATTTTTTAATTTCTTGATTTATTTTTCTTTAACTAGACAAACAAACCTTTGAATAACTAATAAAATGAATACTTACACTACAAACTTAATAGATTGTCATGCATTTCCGATGGGGCGAGTCAATTAAATAAAAAGTTATCTGCATTGTTTTCCGTAGTTTGACCGTCCAAAATTGCAGAGGTGACGATGAAGGGGTGCAACGCTAAGTTTTCCAGCCCATTCACCTTTATTAATATCCTGCCCTAGACGCTGAAATTCTGCACATTTTCTTGCCCATTTCATTTCATCCAAAAACTCATTCTTTTCTTTCTCTCCCAGATCTCGAATCCTTGAGCAATAAGGTCATGAATCACCCTGGTAATCCAACACCCATTCGTGACGAGACCGAAGTGTTCATGGTCGAACGTCTTCGACAATATGCCGCAGACAACCAAATCGATCGACTAGACGACATGGAGATAACCCTGTTTCTAGTGTCGTTTGATTTGTAAGCGCGATTCCAACAACCATACTGGCCTCGAGATGGCATAGACACGGTGAAGAGACTGTCGATAATATTTTACAACTTCCGCAGATTGTTGGGGTGTCGTGGAGTTGAACTGGCTAATGATGGTATTCATGCCCAAACTCAGCTAATATATTTTCGATTGAATGATGCAGTTGTAAGTCGAATTCATACTCAATCCTCTTTTTTTTATTTAATTTTTGTTCATTATTTAATGTACAATTTTACATAGGACATTTGCCGGGATTCGGGGATCAGGGCTAGTGGATGCCCTTATTATGACGACCTTAGGTTTATCTTCAAAGTGCGGCGGGCACACCTTTTGGAGGGCGAAGAGGAGCATCTCCACGCGGACAACATTGAGGGTCCGAGTCCCTTGTCGGCCAGGATTACCCCGGATATGAACACTCTGTGGAGAGTGTTAATTTCAACATCCTACAGGGTGATCTGGAAGAGGTTAATCAGTTTCCTCCCGCATAATATAGACATTGCTTCTCCAAAATTTGTTGTTTGTAGATTGTTTAATGTTTAAATATTACAGTTAGTTTGATTTTAGTGTATATTACTGATTCTGTAATGAAATGTTTGTTATTGGTTGGAATGAATTTCGTGCAGAGCACTATGAAATGTTTATTGTTATTTGATTATAGTATATCCTGCAGGGCATCATGAAATGTTTGTTTTAGTTGGAAGAATTCGAGTTAGTTTGATAAACTAATGTTTTGTTATATATTACAGTTAGTTTGATAAACTGGGGTTTTGTTATAGAAATGGTGTAATAGTGTACAACTTGTTGAGTAATGGTGTGGTCATGATAGGATTAATTGTGCAGTGTGTAGAGTAAATAAGAATTCGCGTTAGAACTAAATGTGCAGATTGTTGAGTAATGGTGTGGTCATGTGTAACTAATTGTGCAGTATGTAGAGTAAATAAGAATTCGAGTTAGAACTAAATATGTAGATTGTTGCTAATGGTGTGGTCATGTGTAACTAATTGTGTAGTGTGTAGAGTAAATAAGAATTCGGGTTGGAACTAAATTGCGAACTTGTTAAAATTCATGTTTTAATATCCATCACATGGTGCTTCTATATTATATTAATGATAGGGTCATAAACTATCGTTCCATATCATTTTATGATGACATTTAGTGAAAAAACATGATAGGTAATATGTTTGTTCTTATAATATGTAAACTTTCAATCATTCCAATTATTCTTCTATTATATGCATGATAAGATCATACACTATCGTTTCATACCGTTTTATGATGATATTTAGTGAAAAAACATGATAGATAATATTTTTATTCTCATAATATGTAAACTTGAATTCCTTCCAATTATTCTTTTAATTACGAATATTTAACCCATCACTCTCCAAAGTTTGCTTTTAATTACGAATATTTAACCCTATCACTCTACAAAGTCAAAGTCTGCTTTTAATTACGAATATTTAACCCTATCACTCTACCAAGTCTGCTTTTAATTACGAATATTTAACCCTTCACTCTACAAAGTCTGCTTTTAATAATTACGAATATTTAACCCATCTTTCTCCAAAGTTTGCTTTTAATTACGAATATTTAACACATCACTCTCCAAAGTCTGCTTTTAATTATGAATAATTAACCCATCACTCTATAAAATCTGCTTTTAATTACGAATATTTAACCCATCACTCTACACACTACACAATTAGTTACACATGACCACACCATTACTCTACAAGCTGTAACAACTTGAACAAGCAATTTATTACCACATAAGTGAACAAACTGCAACAACCTGGACAAGCAATTCATTTCCATAGATCCAATTGAGAAAACATCATCAAACAATTTATTAACGTAGTTTCAAACAAACAGAAACAATCATAAGAGAGAGTGCATTCGATTACAACAACAAATAAAATTCCTTTAAAAAAAGTGCATAAAATCAATCCTCAACTCCAGAACACGCAGTGCATCTGGTCAATCCTCAACTTTAGAACGAACATTGGCCAAACATAAATCATAGGCGCAGGGGTTATATCTTCTCTTCCTGACACAGAATGAGATTACTGACCAGTATTAATATAGTGTTAATACAAAGCAGAATTAATTAGAAATCTCATACCTTCTCCTCGATGCCTGCTTCCCACCTTAATAGGCAGGAGGCTGAATCGCCCTCATCTCCACAATGTTGAGTTTAGCAAGTTGATGCAATTGGATCATAGTCGGAATCTGTCTGTTGCCTCGCAAACTGACCCATAATCCTTTTTTATGGGAAGCAAGGTACTATACCATGTAAGAATCAGAGTTGAAGTCTGACCACTCTTCATTAAGTTGTGCGTGAATCTCCTCCACTGGCGCACTCCGCCGAATTGGAAATACTGTAATTTTGCCGTTAAACCAACAACTTCCTAGGATTTATTTTTCCTGAGCTTCATCACCGGCCATCGCAATATTCAGAATACCAATTTGAACTATCAGTTTGCATTGGATCAACAATTCGATTCGAATACAAATTATCAGCAATTCAATTCGATACAAATTATCAGTGAATTATACTATCTAATTAACATATTTAACATTCAATTAACGTCAAGAATACATTCAATTAACATTCAACGCTAAGAATACCTTGTAGCAGCACAAGAAATAGGGCACGATGACTAAATTAATTCTCGTTGTCGCCGCTTATCAATATCCTGCTGTCTTTGTCGCTATTGCCACCGCTTATCTTTATCCAGCAGTCGTCGCCGTTAGCTCTCGTTTCTGACATAGTGGAAATGTGGTTGCAGAATATGAGATAAATGGTTCCCAAATTGGGAATCGATTTTTTCAGCGTGGAAGAAAAAAAAAAAAAAAAAGAAGGGGCAAAACAGACTTTTCAAGGTCATGGGGGTTTAGGAAAATAACTTGTGTATTGGTAACCTAAAACATATATTTTTCAGACTAGGGAGTTTAGAATAACTTTTGAAGATATTTGATACTCATAAGTAACTGTCCCTTTCTTTCATTTGAAGTTAAATTTTTTGGCCCCATTATTTCAAGATCCCAGAGTCGCCCCGGCCTACCATAACCCATTAAAAGAAAAAATAACATCCAAGAGTTTAAACCAAAGAAGTTCGCTGCATGTGTGGTGGGCCGTGGGGATAACATATTAAAAATGTTTAAATATTTAATAACACTTCTTTCTAACTATTTAAGTTTTAAATCCGATGGGTATTTAATATTTATTGAAATCATTTTATCGGACGGTGTTAAAACCAAATACCATGCAACCCCCATAATGTGTAAAACTTGAAACAAATTCATAGGAATAAAAAATCTGTCCGTAGAAAGAGTAAAAGATAAAGATAATAAATCAAATTATCATATTTAAAAAGTAAAAGTAAAAATAGAAATAAATATACGAACAATTCCCGAAAACTCCCCAAATGATAAGTCCAATTCCTTTTAGCTTCCCATTTTAAAAAATGATGTATTAAAACTCAAGAATCGCGTATCTAAAACCCCAAATGATGTATTTGAAATACAAGGAAAAAATCACGTATCTAAATCCCAGAATCGCGTATCTAAATACCAGAATTGCGTATTTAAAACCTCAAATGATGTATTTGAAAATGGGGATTTGAAAGGAAATTTTCAAACGCACGGGGAGTTTTCAAACATTCCCCCATAAATATAAAAAGAATCCGCAACCCGACTTGTGAGTAGGGTGATAGGATCATACAGTGGGACCCATGTTTGGACAAAAGCTGACGTGTGAGAGCTTTCTCATCCGCCGTCACAATTTCCAGATCCTACGGTTCCTATTCATCTATCCTCTCCGATCGACCAAATCCAGCCGCACAAAATGGAGGCCCCAAAAATATGGAAAGCAGAGCAGAGTATATGCATATATATCCAAACAGCAGGAACAATCACTGCGATTAATTGCTCTGCACTACCATAAAGCGAAGGAGCTAAAGGATCTCCATTTCTTCTTCTTCTTCTTTACCGCTTCTTGTTTCTTTACAGCATCTTGTTTCTTTACTGCTTTTGGTTGTGTGTACTGTGTAATCGCCATCGTCATCCGCAGTCTCACAATCTTGTACCCAGTTTAACGCGCACTTAAGCAGGAGAAATCCCATTGTAGTAATTTCAATCCGCTCTCGGTTTCAGTCTGGGATGTGAGGTGTCTTTTTGGTGATTATAATGCGTTTTATTGGTACTTATGTGTGGAGAGATGGGTTTTATTTATGGGTGGAATTAGTTGGGGATCTGGGTTTTTGGGTTGAAATAAAGATGGGTTGTTGAAATTTGGGGGAACTGAGATCTTTGAGACTTATTTAAGTTCAGTTTAGCTTTGGTTTTGGGATGTTGAATATGTTTGTTTAACTATTTTTTCTACTTCTTTTTGGTATTTTGAAGTGCAAATGTAGACTAGGTGTATACAGAGAACGAGTAAAATGAAAGGGAGAGGGAAAAGGAGCCCGGAACGTGGTGGCGATGAAGACCAGGAACCAGAGAGAAAAAGGCCTGCTTTAGCTAGGTAACCAGATTCATTCTTGATTGTCAATTTTCGTCTTTTGTGTTTCGTGTCATATTCTAGCGATTCGGGGTTATAACGAATGCTCAAGTTCTCTTGTGATAACTGTAGCTAGATATAGGTAACTAGGTCATGAATTAGGATGTCTGGAAATAGGAAAAGCTCTCTTGGAGTTTCACATGACGACTCACTTTGGTGTATGTGAGTTGACTCGGTTCCCATCACGTGAAAACCGGAGTTCGGTGTATCCTCGTGAATGTTTCTTCTGTCTCGTCAACTACATTCAGCAATGGCTTTTAAACTTCATTTTGGCCGTCACTCTTTGGTTCCATATCGATTCCCTTATCAAAAGTTATAACCATCTGATCCTATGTCTCTCATTAATGTACCTATTCTTCTGGATTACCCTTCTATGTATTCATTAGAATCCTTGCGTATCCAATACTGAATAATTGGCATATTGTAATTTATGTTAGGCAATTACATTTTAGTGGAGTTTAGACAAAGTTTGTAAACTCAAGTAGGAGCTGCCCATAATGGTTGCTTGATATTGGGAGTATTGCGGAGATGCATGCAGGCTCTCAAATTGAAAATCTTGCAATGTTTCTGTTACTTACGTGTGTCGTTATTGATCTTGTAATCTTTCTGTTTTGTTTTCTATTTTTAATTCTTATTCCAATTTTTTGGCAGTTCTACTTATCTACTTGGAACGACATGCCAAGTAAATATAAAGATAATTTGTGTTGATTAATCTGAGTTTTTTTGCAGTGTTATTGTGGAAGCTCTAAAGGTGGATAGTTTGCAGAAGCTTTGCTCATCCTTAGAACCAATTCTTCGCAGAGTGGTAAAGACCGAAGGCTTTTCAATTTTATTCCGGAGTTTGTGCGTTTGTTCTTCTGTTTCTATATGACTTTTACTTATAGTAGAATGGAGATGCTCACTCTAAGACATCACTCCTCTCCTTAGACTTACTGTATTGCGGAAGAGCTTTTGTTTCTATGTCAATCTTTTTTCTGGAGAAAGCATTTCTTGAAACATGTAAAAATGACTTTAATCAAAGATTATGCATGGCCTTTCGAATTAAAAATTTATATAAGTTATTAATGGAGCACGCCATATCTTGTTCGTAGGTAGATGTATTTTGTTTCGCTATGATCCTTATTTACGACTCGGGTGTAACTACACCAGTGATTCCGTGAAAGCATTTTCTTTTCTGTATGAGTACAGTTTTCAATAATGTTGACACTCATCTTATTGAGATAGTAACTTTAATAACCTCATGAGTGAGTCCCCTTATAAATAACTTCGTCTTGAACAGGTTAGTGAAGAAGTTGAGCGAGCTCTGGCTAAACTAGGTCCGGCTAAGCTGAATGGGAGGTGGGGTATTTTAATCCGTAACTTATGAAATTGCAATGCTTGGTCTTTATGCATATTGATAAAATAGAAGGTCTGAATGGAAATATTTAATTAATACACTCGGCATGTCTTGGGGGATCAATTTGTTTCTTTATCTTGTTAATGGAAAATACCAAAAGACGCTGAGATACAATTATTTATTAGTTTCTACTTTCTAATATTTATGCTTTGCCTATGCATTGTAATGTCTGTAATCCTTTTTGTATTGTTTTGTCAAGATAATCCTTGTCATATGCAATATATCAAAATCTGCTGGTTACTTCATCCAGAAAGATCAAATAAGTTTGAGGAAAAAGGGAGAAAACAAAAAAAGGAAGAGGAGAGAAATGCATATATAAAAACTCTTACACTTTGGTTCAATTGTTTCTGTATTTATTAAGTTCTTTCTATGAAATTGAAATTTCAGGCCGTCCCCTGAACGAATTGAAGGTCCAGATGGCAGAAATTTGCAGCTCCAGTTTAAGTCAAGGCTTTCTCTTCCACTGTTCACTGGGGGGAAAGTAGAGGGCGAGCAGGGGGCTTCAATTCATGTTGTACTAATTGATGTCAACACAGGCCATGCTGTCACATCTGGACCTGAATCTTCTGTGAAGCTTGACATTGTTGTTCTAGAAGGAGACTTCAATAACGAAGATGATGAAGGGTGGAGTCAGGAAGAGTTTGAAAGCCATGTTGTGAAAGAGCGCGAGGGAAAAAGACCTCTTTTGACTGGGGATTTGCAAGTCACACTTAAAGAAGGTGTTGGAACTGTAGGAGATCTTACATTTACTGATAATTCAAGTTGGATAAGGAGCCGGAAGTTCAGACTTGGTCTGAAGGTTGCATCAGGATTTTGTGAGGGGATACGCATTCGAGAAGCAAAGACAGAAGCTTTCAATGTCAAAGATCATAGAGGAGAATGTATGTATTTATCTATTCAAGTTAATTTGCAGAATAAGTAAGACATTTGACCATCCGACTATGTGATTTTCCAATATGCTAACTGTAGAATTTAGTTGTTTTACAGTCGTCTAATTTTCAAAATTTGTAAAGACTGGTCAAAAATCGAGGAGTCAAGAAAACACCTTATGAGATAAATGAGAGCTGCGTTTACTTCCATCTTTCCCTTCACTTCAATCCTTGATTTCTATTGTCTTGTAATCTTTCCATCTGACAGTGTACAAGAAACATTACCCGCCTGCTCTGAGTGATGATGTATGGAGATTGGAGAAGATAGGGAAGGATGGATCGTTCCACAGGAGGCTAAATAATGCTGGGATATTTACAGTAGAAGATTTCCTTCGACTTGTGGTCAGGGATTCTGCGAATTTGAGGAGTGTAAGTATTATTTGATAATTGTTGTATTAAAAATCCTCTTTGTTGAACTAAGTTTTATCTTATATTACAGATCCTTGGGAGTGGTATGTCGAACAAAATGTGGGATGCCCTCATAGAACATGCGAAAACTTGTGTCTTGAGTGGGAAGCTTTATATATATTATCCTGATGATACAAGAAGCGTGGGTGTTGTCTTTAACAATATCTATGAGCTTAGTGGCCTCATAGCTAATGATCAATACTATCCAGAAGACTCACTCTCTGACAGCCAGAAGGTTAGCTAGTTATATTGCAAAATGAGGATTACTTGGCACTAGAGTATTACTTGATTTCTATGTTTAATTGAGCACTACTGATATTCTTAGAATATCACTTGATTTCTGTATTGCAATTAATGGGTTCTCCAGATGTTCTTAGACACAAATCTCCTTTTTCTTGATATATTGGTAATATAAGTTGATGACAAGTTGGTGTTGATATAGTGATATCCTTCTCTTTTGCTTCTATTAAAATTGATATTTGGTTTTGCTACCCTTGATTATCTGTTCTACTGTTGTTACCCTTCAAGATGAAGCCGATTATGTTATTCTCTGTTCAATCAGAACTCCATTTTGAATTGATCATTTAAAAAGTCATCTACCAGAAAATGAGACAGCTCCGCAGAATGAGCTCGAACCTGGAAGCTTTTGTTTACAAACACATGTTCTACTGTACATATTATGTGTTCTCCATATATTTATCCTAAACACAGGAAATCTTTTTTTTTTCGATCCTTTTGTTCCATTTATGTGTCATTTAGATAATCCTGTAGTAATAGGAGTGGTTTTACTCAAGGTTGCCATCTGGGGTTAACTGCAAATACTAAATGTGTATGTACCTGTAGGTGTATGTAGATACCTGGTTGAAGAAAGCATATGATAATTGGAATCAGGTTGTGGAGTATGATGCTAACTCACTGTTGAATTTAAAGCAAATTAAGAAATCAAACAAATCACAAGATGATCTTTCTTTGGGGCCAACCAATTATCCTAATACGTCAGATAATAATCAGCTTGAGCAGCAGCAATTTCAACTGTCGATAGCCTCCAACCCTTCATTGGACCAGAGCATGCTAATTGGAGGTGAGCATCATCTTACTTAAAGCACTTTTTTTTTTCCTTTCCATTTTTTTGGAAAATAAATACCCCCCAAGAATCACATTTTGTTATTATTATTTGAACCTTTTTTGTTGGATTACATTGGTTTAATGTTTGATTTGACCTACACCGGTTCAGGTTATAATGACAATTCGACAACGAGATACTCCAACCAATCTCAGCTCATAAATCCCACTTCGAGCTCCCATTTTGATACAGCCTCATTTAGTCATCATGGGCAGCAGGTCAATCATCCCAACCAATTCCAAAACAATAACATAATTGACAATAAAGTTGGCCTTGCCCTTGGTCCTCCTCAGTCATCGATGTCATTCCCACAGGGAAGTTCTTCCTTTAATCCTTTTGAAAACTGGCCTAGCAACCACGAGAAGGGTGTTGGTGACTTTTTATCGGAAGATGAAATCCGTATGAGAAGCCATGAAATGCTCGAGAATGAAGATATGCAGCATTTGCTTCGTATTTTCAGCATGGGTGCACATAACTCTGTAAATGTTCCTGAAGATGGTTATAATTTCTCTTCTTACATACCCTCGCCTTCTCCTGGATTTAGTTACAATGAAGATAAAACACGTTCTGGAAAAGCTGTTGTGGGTTGGCTCAAGATTAAAGCTGCTATGAGATGGGGAATATTCATCAGGAAAAAAGCTGCTGAAAGGAGGGCCCAGATTGTAGAGTTAGACGACGATGAGTAGAATTTGTTTAAATTCTTGAAACTCTCTTCTTCTGTAGGGCTTCTTTGGATCGAGACTGCAAGGTGTGTGTAAATTTTCCTGACTCTATTATCAGAAATCAATGATTCTATGTAACATCTCCTGTACAGTAAGTCATTTGCTCATTGTTGTTATCTTTGTTGCTGGTTACACTGAGTATCTGTTTTATGGAAATGTGATTGATTCAATGGCATTTGAAGTCCTTTGCATTTGTTTGAGGAATTTTGACAGTCAGATTAGGATGTAGCTGCTTCCACAGTTCCTGTATCTTGAATCCTATGATGCACGGATACAACATGACACGACAAGATACTTATTTTTTCTTGAATTTTCCACATGAGGAGTGTCTGATACGAGTATCCGACACGACACTACAAAATGATATTTTTCAAAATGTCCATACATAAGAGCTTGAATCTGATGATAGCAACCACTGTTGTGTTCAAATCTCTCTTTCACACACAGACATACTCACTGCATTTAATTACAAATGTCTGTTTTATTGAAGCAAAAAACATTACAATCTTCATATGGCTTCTATAGCTAACTTAAGGACACAAGCATTAACATCCTTTACTCAACCTCCAGAGTGCATATGAATCAAAACACAATTAATGAAAGAATTGCCAGAACCAAAAAAAATATGCTACACATTATGCTGATTTATTGAGGCCACATTCTGGAGGGAAACCTTGAGGAAACCGCTTGGAATCCGCGCAGTAGTTGTATATCATGTAATTCTTCTGCACCCATTTCAACCTTTCTTGGCTTGTGGCATCCAATTCTTGATTCAGCCAACTAGCAGAAGAACGAGATGCAGAACTGCAAGAAGACGAGCCAGATGAAACAACACATGCATCGGCATTGAAATTCCTGTACGAGGCTGTAAATGGAGCTTTTGACCAATCGGTTTTCACCAGTCCTCCTCTTGTAGCCCAATCATCTGCATTCCAAAGGCTGGAGTAAATCCTCATCGGCTGGTTCTTGGGGTATGCGACGCCGACCGATTCTGGATTCTTGTACTCCC
Source organism: Lantana camara (assembly GCA_037501455.1). NCBI lineage: Eukaryota > Viridiplantae > Streptophyta > Magnoliopsida > Lamiales > Verbenaceae > Lantana > Lantana camara. Next base: position 16,592,667 of record CM074859.1, read on the forward strand.
TTATTGGTGTTCCGTCCACAGAGAAGCTGCAGGTCAAGAATAAATACAATCAGGATGCAAAGATTAAACTTGTACAAACTAGGAGAAGCACTTTTGTAGTTTCTTGTTTTGCAGCGACGTATTTATGGTTCAGGGTTTTGATATACTTACATGATGCGTTGGGGGTTCCAGAGGACGGAGTACGTGTGGAAATCTGCAGTGGGGTCGAACCACAAGTAGAACTGCTGCTCCCGGCCCCCTTTCCCTTGGCTAAAAACATTGGTGTGAAGGATATATGGATCACCACTCAAATTCCCCAAGAATTCAAAGTCTATTTCATCATGGGTTGGCCCTTGTGATGACAACTGCAGGACAAGAATAAACAGTCAAAACTTCAGCCCAACAAACCTAAAAAATAAAAAATCAAGTCTTTGTATGTATTTATGCATGCTCACATAATACGCAGTGACGGTGCCAGCAGAGTTCCCGGCAACAAGTTTGAGTTGCATGTCAATCTTTCCAAAGAGATACTCATTCTTGGATTGGAAACCCGAGCCCGAAACTTTATCAAGCGAGAGAGTGAGAAGTCGGCCGTTATCAAGTATCTTAGCTCGGCCGTCGCCCCACGTAACGTCGAAATCTTGATTGAAATTGCCTCCAAGCGCCACCATACAAGAGCTCATCAAAAGGGTAGCCATGAAAACGAGTGAAGCATAGCTTAAAGAAGCCATTTGTGTGTGTGTTATTGATATTATTCTAAACAAGACTTAGAAATGTAGACAAATATGATATATTAGAGTGTGTAGATGATATTAAATTTGTTACCTCTGCAGGTTTTTATAGTGTTTGGGACTTGGGTGAAAGGAGGGGCATAGGAAGTTTCCAAGGCATCAAGTTGAGGGTGAAAGAAAGTGGGTAAAGGTTTTTAGAGCTGGAGACAGATGGCTAATACCATTAAATGGTAAAAGATGTGCAGCTAGCTGTCTAGTGATAATATATATATGGCCCCCCAACACGGTTTTGTAAGCATTTCATAAGGTCTTCTCTTGCATCATTGTTGAATTTTCTCTTACATTTATTGGTCTATTACATCATCTTTTGTTTATGTTTTGGTTTTGGTAAGTATAATAAATTATGTTAATCCACTGCATTATGTTAGAGATGACTTGATGTGACCTTACTTAACATCACGGTTTAAGCTAACATCCTGATTATCTTTTTTTTTTTGGTAACACAACATCCTGATTATCACCTATTTATTATATCCACTTGCGGAAAAGAAATCAATCAATTTGACGATGATATTGTTAGTTTCTTTGATTGAATTGTAAGAATTAATCTTAAACGAAAAAAAAATTGATCAGAAAATTTAAAATTATTGGACATTTAAAACCATGATTGAGTTAGATTTGAATTACATAACTTCTGGATTAGATAAGGCCAAGTTTTTCAGTTTACAATAATTATTAATACTATTTATTATAAAAATTTCCTTCCCTTCTTCTTCACTCAAATCTCAAAACCTAACCAAAGATGATATCAACCGCAAAATATAGGTAAATTATGAGGTTTTTCCCACCTGTTATCGACCATCGATACATAACACCTAACAATAACATCTACCCATATATTTTTTAATACGACATTTATTACATCCAATCCAGTACATAATATGTCAACTAAGAGAGCAAAATATACAAATATTATAAATTTTGGTTAAATATACTCAAACTACTATGCAATATAATTAAATTATTATATTAAACCACAATCTAAATGTCCATATTAAAGCACTGAGTTATGAAATGAGCCTATCGATATAATTTAATGATTCGATATTATTTTGTTTTTGAATTTTTTAGTGTACCATTATTAATTGCACCTTAAACAGATTCGATTCGATACTGTAATGGAGTATAAACGGGAAAAAAAGAAAAAACATATTATTGAAAATTTAGAAGAAAAATAATAATAAAATACAATTGGGAGACCATAAAATTATTATCTTAGATATTGTAAAAGTTTATCTTTTTTCTCTTTATTCTGGTTAATTATGGCGGTGTTGGTCACTATTCAACCATCAAACTCAAAATCGTGTCGAATTTGTGATATTTTAATAAACGCGGAATTCTTTTTTCTCTTTTTGGGAAAGTAACGCGGAATTGAAAACAATATTTATTTTTTCAAAGGATTTTAAAATTTCCTTTTTTATTTTTAGGTGTGGTGGTGGTGGTTGGGTTGGTGCGGGGAGGAATTTAGATTAAACTTTTTATTTTTTCACTCCAATATTATACTTCTAGAAAAAAATAATAAATATCACTCAAATTCAAAACTTTTATTAATAGAATTTCTTTTTTTGAAGAATAAATATATCAATAGAATAGTCAATTAAATTTTTTGGTAGACTTTGTAATCCGTTCTTCCCTTATAATAACAATCGGTAATTTCGCACATCAACTCTATGCGTGTATAAATAAAATAATTATTACTATTTAAATATATATTGAATTAAATTTTTATGTTGATATTTATTTTATGACTATTTAATATTGATAATGTCTGATCCGATGTGGTAAACTCCAACACTTTAAAATTTGTAATGTGGGGAAACAGAGATCAAGTACTCAGGTGAGGGTCTTCGGAATGGAGTGGGTTCTGCCTGCTAGGAACAAACATGCAAACAGTCAGAAGGCCAAGTTGGGGAAATGGGGGGTGAGACCCAGTTTGACTATCCGACGCTCAAGTCAGTTTACAGGTGATGATGAAGAAGATGAAGATGAAACAGAGCTTTTAAGTAGGAAGCTTGCTTACAGAGTATGAGTGATCTCGAGTATTTATAGTTGAGGGTCAGGGCCTTTTAGTAATTTTACATCAAGTGGTCCTGCTTTTGTGCTGCCCTAGACATGTGGCGTAATGAGAAGCCTTTGAAAAGGACTTCCTGCAAAAGCCTGCAGAAAGGTGCACGTTGATGTACTGTTTGTCAGTGAGCATTACTGGGTTGTTACCGAGGGCTAAGCATGCTAGGGTTTGGTATGGGCTTTGGGGCTCGTAGGTCCGAGGGTCACCTGGGCCAAAAGCATTGGCATGGAGGGAATGAATTCACCTTTATGGTCATGGAAAGATGCCCTCGAGGGCGAGCCCAGGGGTGGCCTCAAGGGTCATATTATTGTTCATTATCACTAGTCTCACTCGCTCGCTCGGAGGAGGCTAGGATTCTTTGTGAAGCTGGAGCGCACATTCCTTCGAGGGGAACGACCAACTTCGAGGGGGAATTGAGGTTATACACGAGGCGCTACGGTGTCATGCTTTAGCTAGGCCACATGTCGCATACGTGTCTAGAACGTATTTTAGCCCCATCATTTTGCCCCCCAATTCTGTAGTTCATAGTAGTGTGGACTGTAGAATTCATACTTTCAAATTTTCGAGGGCCACCTTTGGCAGGGAGGTTGCGCCCTCGAAATCCTTATTCTGAGGAAGCATTTATTGTGGTCCTTTCACCTTGACCGCTCGAGTTGTCAGATATTAAATGCTATTGAAGCGAGTGGGTGCACCTTTTCAGGAAACGACGCGTGACTATAGGGATGTGTACGACGGTCGCAAAAGTGGGCAGTTTACCTAGGTGGGAATGATTATACCTTTTGAATTTATTACCCAAATCCCACCAACTTTCTCTCCTATAAATAAAGAGATTCACATCCATTCCAAGTTTCTTTTCACGCAATCACTTCCAGAGCACTTCAAAATCTCAGAAGCTCCTTTGCATCTCTAACAGATTTCAGCAATTCCAAAAAGTTTCGAAACTTTTAGGTAATATTTCGAATCTTTTCTAACTTTTCATTTGCTAACCCTAGAATTATAGGAATTCTCCACTTCTCCTTTCTTCTTTGCCATTTTGCTCTCATTTTTCCGCCATGTCTGGTGAATACTTTGATGAGGTGGTCAGAGAAATCAGGATATGGCGAGTTCTAGTTCCCCCTCCTATAATCCCATATCCCATCACTAAATAGTAGAAGAAATTTTTGGCGAGGCTAGGGATGAAGAACTTGATGCCGTTGTGTAGTCTATAGGGGAAAGGAATCCAGACGGAGTGGATCATCTCTTTAAAGAGATGGATCTAGTTTTGGAGGCGGAGCGTCAAGGGGTGACTCTTCCCTTGGTGGAGGGTTCCACTAATCCTCACCGTCGCACCGTAACCGTAGCCATTCCGGGACCAGCCCACGAGGATGCGGCCGCCGGACCTTCAGAGGAACCCAGCGCAAAACACCGGAAAAAGAGTAAGAAATCCAAGAAGTCATCGGAGGGTGAGAGCTCTGGTATGCAAGCCACTGATAGGACCCCTGATGAGATTCAAAGTACAATGTCCGTGGGGGACTTGGTTACGTTGAGGGCCCCAATACATTGGGACGAGAGGTTTTCTTACCGGCTACCAGAGGAGCACGAGAGGGCCAATAATCTGCCGCCTGGAGAAATGACAGTATACAAGGACACCATATCAGCAGGAGGGTTAAGATTCCCAATACCAGTTCCAATGGCAAGTATCTTGAATTATCTCAATCTGAGCCCATCGCAAATCCTCCCAAACGGAATAGCCCTCATCAACGCCTTCATTATCCTGATGAAGTGTACTGGTCAGGAACCCTCGATTCAACATTTCAACAGTCTGTTCCAAGTGGCCCGTTGGCCCCGCTAGTCTCCGAGGGCGGGTTTTTATTATGTCCAGACTAAATCAAACCTTAGACTGATTGATTCCCCCTCAAGTTCATTTGGTAACGAGTGGAAAGAGAAGTTCTTTTGTGAGGGCTCCTGAGGGTGACGATTTTGGAGTTTCTCGAGCGTGGGTGATTTATGGGGAGGGGCCCCTTGTGAAGTCCCGTTTGGAGCCTGTATTTCCCATAAAATGGGCTCAAGATTTGGCCCTCGCGATGAAGAATGAGGGTTGGCTCATCCTTGCCAAAGATTTGCTGGATGACGAAGAAATGTTATTCCTTTGTGGGCTTGTGAGCCCTCCTGATATGATTGCTAACCCTTCCAGGCGGGATTTGGAGAGAGATGGTTAGATTCTAGGATACTGACTTTAGATAGGATTACTGACTTTGCCCCTTGAATTCTTGATAAGAAAGCTGACCCTTGTTTCTTTCTTCTTTTTTTTTTTTTTTTTAATTTTTTGGCAGACATTAATATACTGATGACTAGAAGGGGCATGACCTGTAACGCCCGAGCGCGAGACGTCACATCCCCCGCACCATGACCCGACCCGTATACGAAATAGATTTCCATACACGTGCCGAATCATAGTGAACAGAGACATACACACTCGCTAAGCCAGGCGGGACTAACCTATAACTTAAACCCCAATAACAACAATAACCAGAGCAATAAAAAAGATAGCGGAAGCAATCATTCATATATTACATATTGAGCTAGAGCTCTAGGTACCAACATGCATTCCATATATAGATTGAGCTATACGCTCTATGTACCAATATTTCAAGAAAGATACATATAGGTACCAATATTCATGTACGCTCCATACCTATACAATTCAAAAGTAACAAAATGAATCAAATGCGTGTAAAGGAAAGGCTAGACATGATGCAAGACTCTCCCTGACTGGTATCCCGCCTAGCATCCCCTTTCCTGCAAAAACAACTGAAACAACTCCGGGTTCAGTCTTAGACAGACTGGTGGGTATAAAAAAAAAGAGGCATAATATCATAATATTTCGGAATTGAAACACATACATGCAAGTTATAATCCTTATTCGAGGTTTAGAAGCATTTCTCCCAAGTGGGAACATAAAGTACAACGAATAGGATTATAACAATTCATTCGTCAGTAGGTCATTTATAGCCCGACGAGAGGGCGTGCATTATCTCCAACCACCACCACGTGTAATCCATTAATCATTCATTCATTCGTTCATTCATTCATTCATTACATTCTTTCGTGCACATACATTAGAACATTCATTCGTTCATTCATATACTCATTTTTCCTCCGGGTAGGGAACGGGTTTGCAAGGCCCGAGCCCTCATTCATTAATGCTAGAGGGGTACATGAATCCCCAAAAGCCGGGACCCCTTTCATCCACTAATCTCCTAGTGAAATCCAGGTTGCCAAAATTGTTGGGACTAGTATATGTGGATTCCCGTCAGCCCATGCTTCCTCGGTTCACCAATACACTAAGCCCCGGGCCCTCATTCATTGTGATCATTCATACATTTCTCGCCAAAACATTTTGGTAGGACATTCATAAAAAAGGCTTTCGTTCAAAACATTTGCTCGTTAAAAACTTGGTATAAATACCTATATAGGGTTGTGGCCAAAATCTTGCACATTAGGTGTTCGGGTCATATCGATAACTAATTGAAGAAAAACCCACCTGATAGACAAAAGAACCCGACCAAGACCTCAATGCCCGACCTCGTCACCACCCACTGGATCAAGATCTGTGTGACAAAGGTAGTGTGAGACTCAATCATGACCACATTAGACGCTCGGCTAAGAAATGACATGCTATGGAATGCTTAAATACGATAATATGTTCAATTATGGTCATAAATGTCATAGAGTTCAATTAAACACATAATTTACCAAGTTTCGTTCATTATACGGTAAAACCGTATTCATTCCCGTTCATATCGTTCATATTTTCATTCATAAAGTCATCAATATCATATATCAATCATAAAACATTACTTTAACATAATCACATTACATATAATTCATAAATACGAATAATAACCGCAAAACAAGCAAGAAAAGAGTTCCCCCAAGGCTGCCATTTCAAATGACACGGCCTTGTTGAGTTTTCAAAGGAAACGGACACGGCCGTGTCCGAGGTTTAAAATCAGGAAAACTCAAAGTCGAGGGCTTGACACGGCCGTGTTGAGTTTTCAAAGCATTTGGACACGGCCGTGTCCGAGATTTAAATTATGAAAAAACAAAGTCGAGAGCCCAACACGGCCATGTCCATTTTCAGTTCAAAGCTGACACGGTCGTGTCAGCTCGTCGTTCTGCGAGGAAAAACAGAGCAGCAGCTCTGTTTTTCGTGGGAAAAGCTTTGAAAAACAGGGGCAGCTCTAAGGAAGCTCTTATACACACTTAGACATGCTTATAATTCGTATATTTCACATATGTCATGCAATCCAATCATATATGCAAGAATTCACACCCAAAGTTGGTCAAAGATCACTCAAACCAAGTTAATCATCCATGGAAGTTTCAAGCTCCAACAATGGCACATCATGTAATACATACCCAACATGAGATTTAAAGATATAGAAATGATGAAGAAGTTACAAGGATCATATTTCATGCATTAAGTTTCCAATTAAACCATGAGACACCAAAGTTCAAGATCAAACCCTCTATTCATGCTTTCATTCAAACCATATCAATCCTTCACTCATGCCAAGCTATTCATAGATGAAAAGATAGAGGAGAAGATGGAGATTTCAAATCACTTATTACCTTGGAAGAAGATGGAGGATTGATCAAGCTTGAGCTCAAAGCTTGGATGAACAAATGGAGTGTTTTCTTGAAATTCTCCTCTTCTCTCTTGAATGAAGATGATCGATGAAAATGGGAGCAAAGGAGAAAGGAAATGCTGATATTTAGAGATAAAATGGGTAGGATACGGGTCGGTTCAAGTCCGGTTCATTTAGTAAACGGTTCAAACAAGCTATAAGGTCGATGTTGTGGAAAGATTCGTTGTCAAAGGTTCAAACGGTATCGAAACAATACAAGGTCAAGTTTAATGGATAGGTAACGTCGAGACAAGCTCAACGCCAGTTACGGATCTCGATTTCGAGGTCCGGAGCTCAAGATATCGCGAAAACCGTTCAGGGTTGCCTATATTCAAATAGGTCCCTAAACTTTAAAAAAGTGGCAATTAAGCCCAAACTCAATTTCCAATTGAGTCCAAAACATTCAAATAAGTTACAATCAAGCCCACGTACTACACGAAACATGTAATTTCATTCACTTAACACCGAATTCACAAAGTTTACATTCTCACAAATTCATTCATATATTCATAATTCAAATTAGAATTCATATAAAATTTAAACAAATAAAACAATTTAGAATTAATTCAAATAGCAAATCAAGTTATAAAATCACATAATTAAATAAAAATACGCACGTAACACTTACCTACACGTGTGAACACGCGGGGCGTTACATGACCAATATAGCAGCACTTTTGGATGCTCGGATGAATCAAGGGCGCCCTCAGCAGCAACAGCAACAACAGCAGCAGCTGTTAGGAATAGTGCCCTGAAAGCCGATGTAATAGTCAGCTTTAGTACTTTCCTTTTGTAAATCACAGACAATCTTTGAATAATACGAATTAAGGCAACACTTCTTTATATCCTCTTGTTTGATTGTGTGTTTCCTTTTGACTGCGCATGTATAAGAACTCCCCTAATCAATATGACTTGTAGAACTCAACCATTTAGGTGAAGTGGTTCATGAGACGAGCCTTATATCACATAAGTCATGATTAGAAATCACTCCAAGCCCATGAGTCCAAAAGAAAATAGGAGTGTCAACCTGACTCGCTCGAGGCTTGCTCGTGTGATCACGCCCTTAAGAAAACCACCTTGTTTCATGGGGTGCAAAGTGTATAGTTGATACGTGCGTGACACATGGGGGTGTTTACTTATTCTAAGTAGGTACACTGAGGTGTCCCACGTGAGAAGATTCCTAAATGGGAAATGAAGTTTCTATATCTGGAAATAGAAACTTCCAGATTAGGAGATATCTCACGAGTCATTGATGTGATTAAGTGATCCTTAAACTTGAGGCTCCATTGATACTTTATGAGCTAACTCTGTAATCTTAGGTGTAAGCCTTAAAGGGTGTCACCTTAGACAACTGATTCAAGGCTTATGTTGGGGCTGCACAAGTGGCACATGAAAGTATATGAGAATCAATAAAGGACCTACGCTTGCATTAGCAAGATGATGATCTCTTATTATGTAAGTCATTCATATGCTATCTAGGAGTCCTTGGCCAAGGCAGTGGATCAAAACTTTAAGAAAAGAGTTTCTTGGATTGAGATCAAATGGATATGAAATGCACTTAGCATTAAGATCAAGATTATTAGGGTTCTAATTATTCCCTTACCTTAGATCTTGATTGAGAGATGGGACGTAGGAGGATTGTATCTTACATATGTCAATGACTTAAAGGTTCTATCGAATCGAGACATTCTTATTTAGCTAGGGGTCAAACACCTGTTGCTAGACTATGGTCGTTTGATCTGTGGATTGATTAATTAATTAGGGTCACTGCTAATTGAATTAAGAACATAGAGGGTCACACACAACAACCCGGTAACGTGGGTTAGCTTGAATCGATTAAACGAGTTGATCGAACCATTAGGAGAATGGTGGGGTCCACACATGTAAAGCACACGTGTGGAACACGTGTATGACACGTGTCCTTGTGACACATGTAGTCACGTGTGTGTATGTGTATATATTAAATAATTAATGTGTTAATTATTTAATGGACTTTGATTTAATTTTGAATTAATATCAAAGTCCTAATTTGGAGAATTAAAGTCTAATAAATAATTAATTATGAATTAATTAATTATTAGTCTTCAAGTTATTTATTATTTAATAAATAAAGTAAAATAAAATATCTAAGAGAGTTAGATATTATTCTTGCTTGTCAAGTTGATCTAAAAGGAGACTTTTGATCAAAGTAAGAGACTTGGTCTCTAAGCAAGAAATCCCTTTCCAAAAGGAGTTTGGAATCCTTGGCTAACAAGGAATGGGGTTCGAACCCTAGCCCTATATATATGAGGGTTTCGAACCCCATGGGGAGGTGATAACAAATTTCTCCTTCTCTAAATTATACACTAAACCCTAGAGCCTAAACACCGAATATAGAACTAGCATCCTCCCTATTCGGATCATGGTCGCGGTTGGTGGACTATTTCTCTAAAGGGCTACTATCGTGAAGTCTTGAAAGATTCGAAGGAGCTTTTGGGGATCAAGTCACGTGAAGAGCGTTCTTGGGCGGCTAGAAAGTGTCAAGAAAGCTACTAACTAAGTGAGTTTCTTGATCTCTACGGATTTGGGATTAGGAATCGCAAGTTCCAATCCTTGCTTAGTTGGGAAATTTTTTTTAATTTCCGCTGCGTTTCTATCTCATTTTCCCAACAGCAGTAACAATAACAACGGCCAGGCCGCTCGAACGGTGGTTGAGGAGACGGTCGCGGAGGCGGCCGTGGTGAAAGTTCTAGCACCCCTGGAAGGGGACGAGGGGAAAGTCGAGGGACCACCCCTGATAACAGAATTGTTCCTCGCCAGGGGGATAGTTCCAACCAAAAAGACAGGGAGAGACCTCTTCAAATCACTCCCAACGAGCATTGTAGCACCCCGCATGGTGGGTCACCACATCCCCCACACCAAAGCCCAATCCACATACGAAATTAGAATTCAGTACATAAACCTAGCAATGGCGAACGGGAGACTGACAGACTCACACCTAAGCTAGGCGGAACGTAGACTCTGAACTTCAAAATACAAACAACAAGAATGCGGAAGCGAAAATGAGCCATACAAAAATTCAAACATACATAAGCAGGTGACGGGTTCAATTATCCCTAAAAGTCTGTCCCGAAATTCATATCAATACATAATATAATCCAAAATTAAACATTCATTCATTCTTTCTTATCTAATACAAAAGGTTGAATTAAAAGTAATGCAAATGCAAGACAACTTAACTAATACAACAAACTTGACTCGAAAACAGACTCTAAAGACTGACGTCGCCTAGCTCGAGCTCCAAGCGAAACCTGCAAACTAAAAACATTGGGGGGGGGGGGGGGGAGAGGGGGGAGAGGGTCAATCACACTGACTGAGTGAGGGGCTACCCACACACACTATATATATAAAGGAGCAAAACACATACAAAATCATAATGTTCGTGAACTCAGGGATAGTTTTTGCATACTAAACCATTTTCCCATGATATATACAAATAAGGGTTGCTTGCAAAACAAAGCAATATGAGCTTATCTTATACATAACATACATATACGTTCAGATCTTATCATATATTTCATAACAAAACTTATTCTTTCTTAACATATTTCAGAATTTAGCTTATCGTATTAAAACGTTTCCAAATTTTAACTTAATTTAGAATCTATCCCTGTTTTACGAATCTTAACAAAATAGACAAAACAGATTACTCGGCGGGTACGAGCTTCCAACCTTTACTCCTCATAGCAGATCAAAATAGAAATTCATAAACATATCCAACCACCACACCAATGATGGAAGAGCCATGCGCGGCCCTAACCATCCAGAACTTTAACAAACCCACGAGGGGTAGCTAACCCACAACGTGTCCTCCCCGACTTTTACACCGAAGGCATCAAAATACCACGCCTTCCCTAGCTTTCGGAGTCGCGCATGATACCTTGGATGGAAACAGGCCGAGCCCCGACAGCCCAATACCGTCCCGGGGATTCCTTACCCATAGCTCTTAGGGCCCAACATTCACAGAACATATCATAACAGAACAAAGCATAACCCGCTACAAATAGACAGAACTTATACATACGTACATATACATAACATATCAAACCAAAACAAGCATACCTAGGCTTGTACATTGCTTAGCATACTTGCAAACTCTTGACATATCCGGACAAATACATATTTCACACATATTCACGTAGGTATAAGGCTTATCGAACCACATGCATTCAAAACTGAGAACATTGCATTAAGGTCATAACTAATAATCCTAACCTCACCTTACATCAATGAGGCCGAAGACAAGACGTTTGATCCACCCCGGAATCAACTCGGCCAACAGAACACCACCCCTGGTGCACCTGAACAAACTGAATACAAGAACAAGACTTAGACTCAAGAATTAACCGCATAGATGCACAACGTATGCTTATGAAAGCTAAGGATACATGTATGTAGTCTTTAAACGTAATTCATGTCCAAATAATTAGACACCTTGTACAAATAATTCAAGTTGCAAGTGAAACACGAAATCAATCACATAAGTCATATAATAGTGATTCGACAAGCAATTGCATAATAGATTACATGCATGACCAAATAGACACGTTCGCAACTAATTGAAATTTAATTAAATCATATAAGAGCATATAAGTACATTTCAAGTTCAAGGAAGTCATTCAGGGTTTCACATAATCAATCACACTTGCACAATTAAGGTATAATACCTAGAAACAAGTTCATATAAGTTGCATATTTAGAACAAATATAAACACATATACATGATATAACAAGTTAAGAACAAGTTTGGAGGTGGAAAGTTACAAGAAAAGCAGAAGAAAAACACGAAAAGTGGTTCCGAGCGAAAATGCGCAAAAGCTGAAAATTTTTCAAAACGCGCAAGTCATAGGAAAACAGGCATATCTTGAGTTTGAGAAGTGCCAATTGAGTTTTGTTTCTTGGATATGAAAATATACAAGTAGATCTTTCTAATGGTATATGGCTCGAATCATGGTTTAAAGCGATTCGAAAATAGCTTAGGTTTGAATTTGAACAAAAGCAGAATTTCGGCGAAGTGGCGACACAAATTTCAAACGGTTATAACTCACAAATCACAATGAATTTTAAGGTGATTCCAATTGGAGAATACTCTATACTTCAAAAGGTTTATGTGGTTTAAAATTCAGATCAATCGGAGCATGTTTGATGGGGTAAACTGCCATTTGAAAATTGGTCTGAAAGCAAAAACAATCGTTTGAAGGTTCTCGGGTGAGACAGGGGCTGCCCAAACGGGCGTTTACTAAAAACACTGAGGATCCAAATGGCTGTTTGGACCTCGTCTGGCAAATAAAATTTAGAAGAATATCAACAGCTCATCGAGGGTGGTTTCAAAACCACCCCAAACTTCAATACAACACCAAAACACCTCCGAATCAAGCAAAATTCGAGACACAAGTTCATATACGAATGCTCTATCACAATATGCTATCAAAACGGCACGAAATGAGCTAAAAACCAAGTTTCCATTAAATCTCATTTAAGCTCCATTAATGGAGTTTTAAGAAATATGCAACCAACAATCAAAGTTTCACCAAATACGCAACAAGGAAGCTTGAGGGAGCAACATATTTCAATCTTGAAGCAAGGGAATCAAAGCACAAGACATATTCTCAAATTTTCACATATTGGGACTATTTATCTTCTTCATTATAGGCATGAAAACAAGCAAGAAAAATGAGATTCAATCGGAGAGAAATGAAGTACTCGAAGAGAGGAATTCAAATCTTACCTTGGGTCGTCGATCGGGGCGAGAATCTGTGAAGATCTTGAGCTCAAAGGACAAGGGTTGGGCTTGGCTTTTTTCTTCTCTCTTCTTTTCTCTTCTCAAGTTCAAGAATGAAGAGGAAATGGACCAATTTTAGCTCTTAAGAGCTGATATGGGTCGGGTTAGGGTAAAACAGGTCGGTTCAAAAAGATCCGATCCATTCGGATAAGATTTTAAGCTAAAAGGGGTCCAAACGGGCTTAGAAAAATATAAGGTTAATTCCATCAGATCCGAATCGTCGAAATGAACCCAATGGAGAAGTCAAAATTTGAATTCAAATTCTTGAGCTCAAGATATCCACGAAAGGCCCAAAGCATCCTAATTACAATTAGGTCCCTATTTTCCAAATTTTGGACAATTGAGTCCAAACACATTTAATTATATTCTAAAACAAACATAATTTAAAATTAATTACATGTTGACATATATGGCATACGACGTCATATAATTCCCAAATATACGGGATTAAACTCTCTCGTGACGTCATACCTGGATTGACGAAGGGACGGGGCGTCACAAGCATCAAGGGCAGTTTACGGGTGTTGTCATCAGAGATATCCAGGAAGAGAAAGAGATTATCAGATTCTATTCCGGTAACTGGAAAGGGAAAGGCCGTCATGGTGGGCGAGCCAGGGGACGGAGAAACCTCCTCTTCCGACGGGGAAAGGATTTGGGCCTTTGAGTGCACGGGGGATCGCACATACCAACGTGCCTCTTCCTCAGGTCCCACCCTTTTGAGAGACTGCCCCTTAACGAGGAATTTATTGTACGACATCTTCCAGAGGTTGCAGTTCACTGGCGACCACAAGGAACTTTTCGCCCAAAGCATAAACCAGGTGGTGGACGACCTCTACTATGCTCTCATTGGGGTAAGTATTTGTTAAGTCAGTTTTTCGTACTTGTTTTAATTGTGAAATCAACACTTTATTGTATGTTTTTAAGCTTAATTGCAATTTTTGATCCCTTCTCAGGTACAAACGACAATGGAGTAAGATGTACGAAAAACAGGACGAAAATGAAGAAAAATGGACATAAGAGCAAAAGGTCGAAAGTTGACCAAAATGAGGTCGCGCATCCTGCTGCTTTTCAGTCGCGAGCGCGAACGTGTATTGTTCGGATGAATTTTGCCAAATAAAATACCAAATCTCGAAAGTTGGGAAAAATAGGGTCGCGACCGCGACCTCTTCTATGCCCATTTCCAGTCGCGGGCGCGACTAGTCATTTTTTATGTTTTTATGTAGAATTTTTTGAAGCAAATCTCGAAACATGGTAAAAACGGGGTCACGGCCGCGACCCAATTCAGTTCAAACATGGTCGCGGCCGCGACCATGCAGAAAGCACGATTTTATTAGTTGGTCGCGGGCGCGACCATTTTATGCCTATTTTCGGTCGCGACCGCGACCCTGTGCAGACTCGTTTTTTTGGATTTTGGCAGTTTATCATCAGTTTTTTGTCAGAGTTTAAAAGTAGGATAACTTCCCCATTTTGAAGAGGAGATAGGACAGGAGAGAAAAAGAGAGAAGAAGAAAGAACAGTTCCATGAAGAAGAAGATTTCTGAAGGAAATTCTTGAAGACGAGAGTCGACATCCTCCACAAGTTCCTTTCTACTTTAGTTATTTACTTTCAGTCGAATAAGTACTCTTGATTTCAGTTTATGCTTTGAATTATCTAGACAAAACCTTAGGGTTTGAATGTTTTTTAAGTTATTTGCTTTCAAGACTTCATATATTTCGATTTCCATGTTGAACTCTAAATTCTTTTGTTTTAGTGATATGAATTTTAATTATAGCATGAGTACTTAAATTATCTAGGCATGGGAATGAATGCATGTATGCTAGGTGTTTGAAATAATGTCTGAATAAGTGATTTATTCCTTGAATTTATGAAAACTTGAGTAAATTCATATACAATGGATTGGCCATCCGAAGTATATTTCTTAAGGTTATTTCATTTTCGAAAGAATTGCAGTAACTCGGATGTTTTCGTAAAAGTTGGAATCTTAGAGTTAAAGAAATTTGACCTTTTTCCGGCTATCCAAGTAGATCTCTTGAATTATGTCAAGCCGTTGATTTAAGAATCTCTATTGTCTTGATTGATTGATTAAATCTATTATTGGATAATTGTGAGAACATTTTCTGAAATGGATTTAATACACACCTTGGATTCGAAAGAACTTATGGTATAATTTAGTGACAAGATTAGATGAGTAATTTCACTAATTAAAACATTGTTAGAACTCTAGTTGCATGTATCATTCCCTAGCCTATTGTTCTATCTGAATTAAATTGCAAGTATTTACGTTTAGTAGTTAGTTAATTTCAATTATTCCATCCTCATAACTTGCTTTACCTCAGTCTAACGAATGGATATTGGTATACGAATAATCCTTGATTCAACCTTCCTTGTGGATACGACCCCTTGTGTTACAAAGTAACATTTAGCTTGCACTTGGGCTTTCAAACGAATTGCAAATTCTAATCATTACTTAATAGCATTCATATGCTAGGGAAAGAGTTTAGATAGAGTAAATTGGGTATATCAGTATTACACTACTTTGTGAATTTTTACCATTTATTGCACTGTATTTCTTTCCCTAAAAACTGTGCCGATTTGTTTTAGGCGGTTCTCCCGAGGGTAATGAACCTGTAGCGGCGCTCGATGACTTTTACCAAGAACAAGGCCAAATACAAGAAGATGGCTCGAGTGGGCCACCCTGTCCAACCCTAAGAGGAGAATGACGTTCTGAGGGCCCAACTTGAGTCCCTCGAGACGGAGTTTGAAAAATCTAATAAGGAGTTGGAGCAGAAGGAGGAGTCCCGCAAGAAGCTCCACACCCAATTGACCAAAGCCAAGGAGGGCAGTGAAAAACTGGCCAAAGAGTTGGAGGATAGAAATCAGCGGCTGAGTAGAGCCAAACAGGAGGCCACTGATGCCACCAAGAAAGCCTGCGAGGAAGAATTCAACAGAATGCTCCCCGAGAGGATAACCCAAACAAACCGTGACGCCTTGCTCAAATTCTGCCATTCCAAGGCCTTTGTGTTTGCCGCCAACCTGCACTGCTTCAAGGAGGCTCAAAAGGCCTTTAACTTGGCGGTGGGCCAACTGGCCTACATGGGCTTAGTGGATGCCTCCTCTCTGGACCTCGAGCTCATGGGCCTCCAATACGATGAGCATCTGAATCTACAAGTGGCGGCCGAGGGAACCCTGAGGACACCCTGTCAGAGCCAGAGTATAATGATCTGGTTGCTCTTCTTCAAGAGGAGTTCAATGAAGGCGCACGAGCCTTCCGAGGAGCCAATCACTGAGGAAGTTAACGAGGGGGCCACTGATGCCGTACCTGTCCCCGAGGACCCATCCAACGCTCCAACTCAAGCGCCAGCAACAAATGAGACTCCCGCCCCCACTGTAACATCCCGCTCTTCCGACGTATGAGCTACGCCACGTGTCAACTTACTTGTATGTTTAATTCTGTGATTTTGTACTTTACGTGACCCTATTTTCAACTCTTTAAGAGTTTAGGGGCTTGTTTGTAATTTTCTCTTTTTAGGGGTTTTTCGGTCATTTCTCATTCGATCGAGGTTTCGACCTCTTGGACCCCCTTTAACGCGTTCGGGGCATCGAAACGAGTCCGTACACTACTAGAAAAACAGGTTATCGTGACGCCCTAATATGACACATTTTAGAAAGCGTCATAATATAACCTCAATTGAGACGCTTTTCATAAAGTTATCTAATTAAATATAATTTATTTTATTTATTAAATTATTTATTTACTAAAATAAATATAATTAGACATTTTTGTATAAAGCATCACAAAACAGTAGATCTATTGCGACACTTTATAAAAAACGGCACAAAAATATTATATTATTATTAAATTTAATTGCAAAATAAGAGTCTTCTTGGCGCTAAATATTAATTGAGGGAATTCTAAAAGTTTATATCTATTTTCAACATGGGGGGAAACGAAATCCTAAATAACTTTAGCTCCAAATTGTAAAAAGCCCCAATCGTGAAAACCTACTACTCTCACTAACAAAAGTTTCCTCTATCCAGAAATAGCACCCAATCCGGCGGCGAAGAAGCCCAAGGCCTAGGAAGGTGGGTTGCTTAGTTTCTCGAACTTCCTCTCTCTGAAGCTCGGCTTTAGCTTCGTGTCGTCAGGTAAGCATTCTCTCTCTTGATATGCATTGGATAGTTGGATTTGGACTAAGTGCCGAGTTTGAATGGTGCTTTCTTAGGATTTATTTTCCTTGTTCGTGTTCTGGTTTGTTTTTTTACCGATGGTGTTGAAGAATGATGGCAGGGATGAGTAGTAATTAGTAATTCGTTCTGGTTTTTTTAAGCTAGATCTGATATTTTGAGCTTAACGTCCTGTTTTCGTTTTTAATTTTTTTTCTTATCGATATTTTTATTTTGGTTAATTTTTTGGATGCATGTGGTAGGGAAACTGAAAAGTGTCTGCTGAATAATTAATTTTCAGTATTTTTTGTTGTTGGGAGAATAGTCTTAGTTACCTTTCTGTGTTGCGACTAGAAATTTCTTTCTTCATTTGGAGGTAATATAGTTTCAGTATGCTTCTATTAGCTATCGGTTTCAGTAGATTGTGGTGTTTTGAGAGATGGTTAAGTGATGAAATGTTTGTGTGACTTAGGGACATCTTCCATCATCAAATGCTGGTTTGATTAATAATGAAATCGAGTTTGGATTTCTGAAAGTTAAAGATTTTGGTAAAATGTTTCTTTTATTTGTTTATTTGCTAGTTTTCACTAAAGTATATTTGGAGGATATGCATAATATGTGACTGCATAAACAATGCAGGTGCCTTTTGATAAGTTTGTGCCTGAGCACCCCGGTGAAGATAAGTACGTTAATAGATGTTGATGTATTTCCATTGAATTCGACATTTTCCCGAGTGAGAACAGGTTATACTTCGAACACCATACCATGATGTGCATCCGTTTGTGGAAGCTTATCATTTTATTGTTTACTAGTACATATCAAATTTTTCATGCATTTTAATCTCTTCATTAGGTCATTATATTTGCTTACTTTATAAATAAGTTCTTATACATGATAAAGCCAACCGTATTCAGACCGCCGTAAGATTGATGTTGCCCGGTGAGTGTTAGATTGGATGGTATTAGTCTGTTCTTTTATTAGGTTTTAATTGGATTCAAAGAATATAGTATTGTAATATGCTATTTGGGTGTTAGATAGTATTCGTCTTTGGCATAATGTTGATGATTTCAGGTACTGTCATAATTCGAGAAATTCATTCAGATATTATAACCATTGTCATGATGTGCCAAGTTAGGGATGGGGGTGATGAATCCAAGACCTCAATTTACTGATAATGAATACAAGTTACTAAACAAATCTTGTTGTTTAACTAATTAATTAAAAGAGTCGGTGATAATCCTTGTGTGGTGTATTGTAATTGGATTTGGTAATGACTCTGAATATGTGTTCTAATCAGGTGAAGATACATATTATGGAGATGAAGAATATAGAGGAAATCATAAGATACAACTCCATCAAAATGGAGCATATCCTAACAAGACTACTAGTGGTCAGATTAACAATTCAGAAAAAGTGGTTAGCTTACACCAATGGCACATCCTTAATTAAACGAAATATCAGGCAAGATTTTGAAGTATGAAATTTTGGGCAAGTTTGTGGATATTATGTATCTTTGTTAGCCTTTGGCTTTGTGCAAATTTAGTGAAGATATGTACCTCAATAAGTAGTTATCTTTTCATTATTAAAGATATATTTTTTCTATCAAAAAATGAAGTGGTTTTAATTGTCAAGTTGTTGGGGTTTATAAGACATTCGAATTTGGCCCCTTTAATTGCATTTTATGAAAGGGGCGAGAGGAGACAAGTTCATGGTATAAGTTTGGCTCAGTTCATTCGAGATAATCATAAAAATTAAAATCCTTTGTATGTGTATAAGTTAATAACAATTTAATCTTTGTGTAGGTTTCTTGTTTTTGTCCAAGAAAATGTAGATGGTTTTGTTAGATGGGTGGTGCTTGATTCTGATATAAATATTTGTTCTTTATGAATGACTCAGATTTTCTGTTTAAAACTTTGAAATATATTGTTAAAATTTTATTCTTTTGGCACAGATTTGCTTTCGCGTGAATATGTGATTTTGAAAAACTTTGATATTATTGATATATTTATGATAGGATGCATGATTATGTATATATAGGAGTTTGCTTGATTCATCTAAAATTTTTTTTGTTTTGTTTTCTTAGAAATTCTTGCAGTCGTTTAATGTTAATATTATTTATATTTGCTTTGTACAGGTTGCTATGGACGAGCATTAAGAGTGGAATTATAGTGTTAAGGGAGTTGTATTCAAATGATTGATAGTGTTAGAAACTCAATGAATTAGAAATTCAAAGTACTATTGATTTTTATTTTTTTTTTTGGCTTTTGTTCAAGAACATGATCATTCTTTTCTTAGAATATGAAAATGAATTGAAATTCTCAACTATTTTGTACTTCCGTAAATACATTATCTGAATTCATCAATTAGATTATTAAAATTATAATGTATGTATATATATATATATATTTAATATATTAATAGGAAAAAAGTGTCACAAATTAAGACTTTTGAGATGCTTGAAAGCGTCACAATATATCTAGATATTGTGATGCATTTATCCGTCACAAAAATATTATTGTTGTGACACTTACAACCGTCATGTAAATTGTTGGGTACCGGTGTTCACAATCTAATATGTGATGCTGCAAAACGTCACAACATTATACTTTTCGTGATGATTTAGAGCGTCATAATAATTACCATATTGTGACGCCAAAAAGCGTCATGAAAAGATATTGCCACGGCCACCTATATGACGCTTTTGCTTGGCGTCACAATAGCAAAAGTGTCACAATATCCATTTTTTGTGACAGAATTTAGCATCTCAAAAGACAGTTTTTCTAGTAGTGGTAGACTCTCAGTTTGCCCAATTCTGACGTCGTTAACCCCTCCTACGGGTTAATTCTTGCACGTGAGGACTCGAAATATAACACCCGAATCTCCATTGGACGGAGCAGACGTGCACCAGCTCTTCCCCTCTCTCTCCCCCCCACGACACACACCCCCGATCACTATTCACACACACTAACACACACTAGTCGGAACTCGGCTGTTTCTAATGAAATTCGACTAATGAGTAGTCTATTTCGAAGAGCTCGATGAGAGGATCACGATGGTACCAAGATCTTGACCTAACAACGCACGGTGTCGGAGATATCACCGATTTTCAGTCGTACCGGTGAGGGTGTCGGACCACCGCGACTTCACCGACTTCCCGCGGTGGTTTCCAGCGACCGTTTTGAGACACGACCACCAGGAACTAGAAGGCAACTCCCCAGCGGTCATTTTCACGTTGGTGGTGCCGCCATCGAGGCGGCGGTGGTAGCGCATGGGCCAGACAAAGTTCACGCCGCGGAGGTGCGCTACTGTAGTGGCGTCTTCCACCATATTCCGGTGACTTTTCTCGGACTCAAGGTGGCTCCCTACCTTTTCTGGCCCCTTGAGTTCATTTCCGACGTTGGTTTGAGCAGACGGTGATCGTAGGCGGTGGAATGACAACAACGAAGTGGTGATTTGCGGCAAAGGTCAGCTCCGACAACTTTTTCCGACGAATAACTTATGGGCTTCGAAGAGCTCATCTTGGGTAAAACAATGCAATTTATGGATTTTGTTTTCGTTCACCGGTTTGGAAGTAATTTGGATTTGAAGATTTTGGGGGTTTTCGTGTTCTTAGATCTGAAATTGGAGACGATTGACTTGGAATTTTCAGAAATTGATCGAGGATTTGGGACGGGCACGAAGACTACATTCTCGGATGATTTTTTGGGATTTTTCCGGCACGTTCTGGCGGCCGGCCACTGTTCAGGCGGCTCCGGTGGCGGCGTTCGGTCTTCGGACAGGTTGTTCTACTCGTTGTGGTGAGTCCAATGCCACTTCCCCATTCTTTAATCGAACACTCAGTTTATTTGTTATGAATTATTTTGTGTAATTGAGATTATTTGATTTAATTGCTTAAATATAATTGAAGTGCTAATTGCTTCATTCCTCGATCGAAATGTACTCCAATGTATACGAAATCATGTATTAAATAAATTATGAGATATATTGATGCTTTGATTTGCAATTTGAATCTCGTTATGTCGAATTAAGCTAATTGTCTAATTTGAAGGGGGTGTTAGTGTAATATTTAGAAACTAGAATTTGTATGTGTTTTTATAAGCGTGAATCAATTTGTGATGGATGAGCATGTAAAGGTTCGACTATTATGAATCACAAATGTGCCTAAATGTTATTGTTGTTGTTTACTTTGCACTCTATGTATAAAATTAATAAGCCGAACATTCGCATCTACTTGAGAACTTGGGTGTAGGAGATAAATTAGGAATTTTAGTAACTAATTGACTTACACTAATTGATAATTGTATTATTCTCGTATTGAATTCGGTCATGTTTATTGGTTATGTGCCTCTTGTGTATATATGCATTTTTAATATTAACTGTGGCTAGACTAAACAACGATAGGTTGATTAATTGGAGCTTAATCTCATTAGGGGATATTTGTGTAATTGTTATGAAACCATGAATATATATATATATATATATATATGTATATATATATATATATATGTATATATATATAATGATTGAGCTTGTATTCTTGAAATGATTCCATATGCATATTATGAACTTTTTGCCTATGTATGAAACCTAAATGTGCTCGAATACTTGAATTTATCCTATACTTATGCTTGAACGTATTAGTTGTAAATAGAATCTTGTTAAATATTGATATGCCTTATTTGACCACGACACCACATTAGAAGCACATAGGGGACACTTATACATACCCTGTTCTTTTGAAGCATTTGTCGTACGCCTTTGTGGTTATTCTTGAGTCTGAGTTTAGTATCTTGTGTGCTCAGCTGTTCAGGTACACCCGGGGTGGTGACAAGTGGGTCCTGCAGGTTCCGGGGTGGACCATTTGCTGTGTCTTCGGCATTGTTTGGTACCAGGTGAGGTTAGGATATAGTTATACCCTATTACAATGTGCCCGTTTTCGAATGCATGCGATTTATAAGCCTTATGTATACGTAAATATGTACATAATATGTACTTTGATCATTTTGCTATAAGTTTGAAAGTATGAACACTATGTATGAGCCTATATATGCTTAGTTTCGGTTTGATATGATTTTGAGGTCAGTATGTGTGATATGTACGTACGATTTGATAAGTACGATATGCATGAAATATGTTGGTATGTCTGTCTGTAGCGGGATCTGAAACTTTGCATTTTACACTTTGCCTTGGGCCCCGGAGATTGGTGCAAAGGAGCCCCAGGACGGTGTTGGGCTGTCGGGTTACTCCTGAGTGCGGTCTCCACACTTAGGATCACCCCGGAACCTACTAGGAGGTAAGTGGGGGATGGAATACTTGGGCGAGAGTGTCATGAAACTCACGACCCTGACATATTTGTGCGGATGGTTAGGGTGTGCACAACCCTTCCATCACCCGGAGAAGAGTTATGTGCGTTTGACTTTGTTTTCGCCTGATTTATTATTCGAAAATGTAGCACCCACACGTAGGGCCACATTCCCCGCACCATAATCCAAACCCGAATACGAAATGGAATGTCCGTACCCGAATCCGAATCATAGCGAACGGGAGACCAAACACACCCTCTAGGCTAGGCGGAGCTAAACAATACTAAATCAGAGTATGCGGAAACTAATAAATAAAAGCAACAAGTAACGATCATCACATATATACGTATAGGTACCAACCCACACCTATCCATATAGTATTTACATATAGGTACCAACTCTTCAACCTGTACAAAAGCCATCATGGCTCGAGAAAAAAAATAGTATCTACAAGTCAACTATACAAATACAAAATAATAAAGTGCAAATATGTAGATGCACCTAACAAGACCTAGACCGACAAGTGCATAAAGAAGACACACTTCTCCGCCTAGCTCACGCTCCCAACACCTGCAACTAAAAGAGTAAACGAGGGTCAGTCAACTGACTGAGTGAGGGGGCTAACGCACACCCACACCCTATATATATAAAGCAGAGTACAAAGAAAAGGGGTGGAGATATGAACCGGAATAGGTTTTACAAACTAAAACTTTCCAAAAACAAATACATATACTTCAAAACATTTCATAAACACTATCCCGATTCATACTTCCCGACATAACACAACATAACAAAATGCTCGGCGAGAACGAGCTTCCAACCTTTACTCCTCAGAACAAACAAAACAGAAATCACACACCCTCCTCTACACCAATGATGGAAGAGCCACCGGCGGCCCTAACCATCCATACATATACAGACTCACGAGGGGTAGCGAACCCACATCGTGCCCTCCCCGGTTTTTACGCCGAAGGCATCGAAATATCACACCTTCCCTAGCTCCCAGAGTCGCTTGTGATATATCGGATGGAGACTACGCACAGGCCGAAACTCGACGGCCCGAACCGTCCCGAGGGTTCCTTACCAGTAGCTCCTTGGATCCACAAACACAAATCATAACATATGCCAAATCTTTCATGGCAATCTCGCTAACGGAAACATAAAGCCTTTTCCAAAACTTAGCTTACATATGCTTATATAGTACCTTTCCAAAGCAAGAGTATTCACAAGGTCATAAACATATTCTGATCAACACATACATATCTATATATATAATATATAGTCACATGCACGGCTTGAAAACACCACATAAGGCTTTAGGTCACTTAACTAATAAAAGTCCTAAACCTCACCTTGTGCGTGACAAAAAGCGAGCAGACGTGAACAACCTACGCCTCGGGCTCGTCAACTGGAACCTCCTCTGAAAGGAAAACACGAAAGCCCAAGACTTAGACTCTATATGAACCCAAATAAGACGCTCGGCAAAATGCATGATTCATGATCACATATAAAATATTACAATTAGGTCATATAATTCACAAATTATAGCACAACATATTTATTTACAATTAATCATACAATTAAAATCAAGTTATAACGATTAACATGCAAAAGAATAGCAATTAAAGTCATACTACTGCATAAGGGAAGTAAAAAGAAGCAGTGGCAGCTCCCAGGTCTCGGGAAGGGGTGGGAACGGCCCTTTCATTGTAGGGAACGACCGTTCCCACTCACGACAATGAACAGTAAAATGGCCCGGAAGGGCCGTTCCCAGTTTATAACTGGGGCGGGAACGGCCGTTCCGGCCTAGTTCGAAAAGCAGGAGCAGAAACACATTACAGAAGCAGGGGAGCTTCAATTTTTGCCAAAATGGCCAAAATCCCAAACCTTAAAGTTGCCACAACCTCTCAAAAAGCACAATTAATTCACATGAATCACGCTTAACATATTGGCACCTAAATAACTCAAGAAAAACGGGGATTAAAAGGTATGATCAAGTATGCAAGAATCAAGCTAAAATCATGCTCATCCATAAATGCTCAACTACCAAGGGAAAATATGCAATAAATGTAACATATACAACATATACCACTCATTTATGAATCTAGGATTCAATAACATCAAGCATAGAACAAGTATTCCACAAAAACACCAAACCCTTACTATTTACGTAGGGAAGCAAAGGCACACCAAACTCACTCCAAACTCTGAAATTAAACCATAGAAATGACAAGCACGACGAGAGGAAACCGAAACATACTTGAGTTCGAGGAAAGACGAAGAAACGAGGGAGATCTTAGCTTGAGAAGGTTGGATGATCAACTTGGGGTTTTTCTTCCTTGGACAAGAGTTGCTGCTGCTTCACGTAATGAAGGAAAGGGAAAAATGGTTCAGCCTTTAAGGCTGGACCGGTTCGGTTCACGGGTTCGGTTCAAGGTGTTCTGGTTCAAGTTGGTTCGGTTCAACAATTACGGGTTCACACAAGGCCAACTCAATTAAAACAAGTAATTCACATACGACATTTATTCAAATAAATTCATATAAGTTCAAATAATTCATAAAATTCATATACAATTAATCTAAAACGCAAATAATATTAAATCACATAATTTACCTGTACCAACTGTGAGTCGGGGTGTCACAGAAAATGAGGAGTTTGGTTGGTTTGCACTCGTACCCGCCGAGTTTTGTTAAATTTGAAATGGTTCGTGAAACGGGAGTAGATTTATAATTAATTAAAATTGGTTATTTTGCCAATAGACTTCAAATCTCCCTATACATCTATTATCACGTGAAAATGTTTTAGATTGCAAAAACCACGCCCCGGTTCATGGACTTTAAATACATTATGTGTTGTGCTCGTATATAAGTATAGTGTGCATGTGTTAACCCCTCACTCAGTCAGTGTGACTGACCCTCGCCCCTCCCCATGTTTTTAGTGTGAAGGTTTAGCTTTGGATTTCATTGGAGCTAGGCGGTTGAGTCGAGTTTTTTGTTTTGTTCGAGTTGAGTTCAGTCTCTGTAGTTGTATATGTTTTGCATTCATTTGAATTTCATCTAAGTTGTTTAATGTATAAGTTTAATTTATTCGCTGTGTTATGTCATTCTGGACAGGTTTACGATTATGCTTTGAATGTATGAATTTCGGGACAAGTTAGGACAGGGCTTGGATTAGATCAACCCATTTTATTGTGATTATTTCGGGACAAGTTTCTAAGGATAGATTGAACCCGTTGATTTATGATTTCTATTTGATTTCGGGATTAGGTATCTATGCTAGTTGAACCCGTCAACTGTTCTTGCATGATCTAATTTGATTTGTGCTTCCGCTTCTGCACTTATTCCGTGTTTAGATTTTGAAGTTCAGGATCTACGTTCTGCCTAGCTTAGGTTGGATTTTTTATTTGTCTCCCGTTCGATATGGCTTGGTGCGTGTGCGGACTCTCCATTTCGTTATACGTGTCGGGCTATAGTACGGGGGACGTGGTGCCCTACGTTCGGGGTGCTACACCCACGGTCGAGACCCTCGAGCCACAAGTTCCCCCAGCGCCCCGTCAACACAGCCAACTCTGAAGTGGTGGACCTGGAGAGCGGCCAAGGCCAATATGCTCAAATTTAGTCTGGAGCATCACAACACATGGCCCCTCACTAGTATCCCATATGCTCTGTAAGTTGTTTATGCTCTGACACCATGGGTACTGGTCCAAATAGGCACTTTGAGATCTTTTCGAGGGGTTCAATCTCTAGAATTTTCTTTGTAATCTGCTAGTTTATCATTGGCTTGAATGCCCACCGTTTGTACTTGAGCGTAAGCTCCTTTTGAATGAATGAATATTGTCTTTTTAATGAATGTTGTTATTCTTTACTTTTCGTATTTACTTTGTACACTTATCTATTTTGAACTCTAACATAAGAGATTTGAGGATGAAGCTAAGCAAAATTGACATAAAGATTAACATTATTTAGGCTAAGTAAAGAAACACGAGGGACCTACTTTCGAGGTTGCCCTGGTTAGTTTTCCATAAGAAATCCTAATAGCAAAGAACACGAGGGACCTGTCTCCGAGGGCTCCCTGGTTACTTAGAAAATTTATTTTAATGAATTCCCATAAGAAATTTTAATAGCCAAGAATGCGAAGGGCCCATTTCCGAGGGCTCCCTGGTTACTTCAAAATTTTCTTTAATAAAGAACGCGAGGGGCCCATTTCCGAGGACACCCTGGTTACTTAGGAAATTTCAATAATAAAGAACGCGAGGGACCCATTTCCGAGGGCACCCTGGTTACTTCGAAAATTTCAATAATAAAGAACTCGAGGGGCCTATTTCCGAGGGCACCTTGGTTACTTAGGAAATTTCAATAATAAGGAACGTGAGGGGCCCATTTCCGAGAGCACACTGGTTACTTAGAAAATTTCTTTCTGAGGAATTTTCCATAAGAAATTTTACTAAGTGTCCCAAAGTTTCGAGCGTGAGCTAGAAGCGAGATCTAGCTGATTAGTCAAGGTTTCGAGCACGAACCAGAAGTGAGATCTAGTTGGTCTATCCTTATCTTGTTATCCTAGAACAAGCTTAAACTTAGCAGTTGGGGATATGTATACATACATTATCAAGCCTTTCGACGCGGAGGACCCTCGACGTGGAGTTGACGCTTGATAAGTATAATGTGGCCCTCGTATAAGGAACCCGCTCGCCTTGGACCCCTGTGGCTTTTACCTAGGGAGCCAAGGGGGGATTTGAATAACGTGTTATAAGTACACTTTGCATAGAACCTTTGTTTAGAAAAGGCGAGATCCTTTACTTTTTTCTTTAAAAGAAGTTACATTGAGCCCAAAGTCGGGATTTTACAAAGTTTGTTCATAAGAAACTTAAACATAAAACCATCGAAGGTTGCATGCATTCCATAGCCGTGGGAGACGCTCGCCTTGAAGCGTTTCAAGCATGTAGGTGTTGTTGGCTCTTACTTGGGTGACTTTGAACTGTCCTTCCCAATTTGGGTCCAGGTTACCCACATGTCTTGATACTTCAACTTTCTTCAGAACCAAGTCTCCCAGTTGGAATGTTCTCTCCTTGACACCCTTGTTATACTATCAAGCCACTGAGGCTTTGTATTTGTGGATATGCGTCCAAGCGTTATCCTTCTTTTCTTCCAGATGATCCAACTCAAGCAACCTGTTCCCCTTGTTGTCGAAGTAAGCAACGCGTGTGGATTCTTGTGTAATTTCCATAGGTATGATAGCTTCTGAGCCATACACGAGAGAATAGGGGGTTTCTCCTGTGGCGGCTCGAGGGGTTGTGCGATAGGCCCATAAGGCTCCTTGCAGCTCTTCAGCCCATTCACCTTTCTTGCTTTCAAGCATTATTTTCAAATGCTGCAAGATGATCCTGTTGGTGACTTTAGCTTGACCGTTAACCTGGGGATGTCCCACGGAAGTGAAGCGTTATTCAATTCCCAGTTCCGAGCACCACTCTCGGGTGTATGTGGTAATAAATTGGGATCCATTATCTGAAATCAATACTCTTGGAATGTCATATCTACAGATGATGTTCTTCCATATGAAGTCCCTGACCACACGAAAGGTGATTTTGGCAACTGCTTCTGCCTCAGCCCACTTTGTGAAGTAATCCACTGCTAAAATAATGAATTTCTTCTGCCCTACTGCAATTGGCAGGGACCCCACGATATCAATGCCCCATTGATCGAAAGGCCAAGTAACATCTATAGGGGTCATCTGAGTTGTAGGCAACTGTGGAATGTTGGAATGGAACTGACACTTAGGACACTTTTTGGAGAAAGCGATTGCATCTTGTAGGATCGTGGGCCAATAGAAGCCACTCCTTGAAACCTTTTTTGCGAGGATACGCCCACCAAAGTGATTTCCACAATTTCCACTGTGAATATGCTTAAGGACTTCCTTGGCTTGCGAGGGCCTCAAACACCTCAAGGGGGACCTTGGTACGACCGTTTAAATAGTCTCCCCTCATGGTCAAGGGAAATTTGAGGGGCCTTGCTCCTAATGTTTCCTGCTTCTACTTTGTCCGTAGGACAAACATCTTCTTTAAGGAACCTCACAATATCATCGAGCCAGCAGGACTCGTAAGGGTCAATCATGGTTACCTTCTGAGGGCGTGCCTTTTCCCCTATCAAAGGCTCCTCTGTTTTAAGGAAAGTAATAGAATGGTGGTATGATCCCTCGAGGGTGGAGGCAAACTTGGAGAGGGCATCAGAGCGCTTATTCTCCGCTCGTGGGACCTGAAGTAGGTGAAATTCTTTAAACTTGCCAATGATCTCTTTCACTTTTTCCAGGTATTGTATCATGGTGGTTTCTTGAGCCTTATATGCTCCTTCAATCTGGCTCACGATCAGCTGTGAATCAACATAGGCAGTGATTCGAGAGACTCCATTTTAAAGGGCGATTTTTAGCCCTTGGATGAAGGCCTCATATTCCGTCTCATTGTTGGTGACTTGAAAATCTAGCCTGGTCGCGAAGTCTATTTCAACTCCATCAGGGTCTCTAAGGGTCACCCCTGCTCCTCCCCCTTGAGAGGTTGAGAAACCATCTGTGTGCAGGAGTTATAGACCCTTGTTTTCGGAAGGAATAGGCTCGAAACCAAAGCGCTCAACTAGTAGGTCTGCCACTACCTGAGCCTGGATGACCGTCCTTGGCTCGAAGCTGATGTCGAATTAGCTAAGTTCAATTTCCCATTTAATCAATCTTCCTGAAACCTCAGGCTTTAACAAAACCTGTTTCAACGGTTGATCCGTAAGTACTGTGATGGAATGCACTTTAAAATATGGCCTCAGTCTCCGTGATGCGTTTACAAGGGCGAAAGCGAACTTCTCTATCTCTAAGTACTTCTTTTCAGTGCCTTGTAAAGTCTTGCTCAAATAATAGACGGGGCAAGTGTTTACGCTGGCAAACCGCCACAAGGACTGAGCTCATTGTATCCATGGAAGCCGAGAGGTAAATGAAGAGGTTTTCACCCTCGATCGGTTTTTTTAGCAATGGTGCACATGAGAGGTAGGCCTTCATATCTTGCAATACTTTTTCACATTCCTCAGTCCAAGCAAAGTTCCTGGCATTACGCAAAATTTTGAAGAATGGTAAATTCCGATCAGCCGAGCGAGATATAAATCTGTTCAGAGAGATTATCTTTCCCACTAAAACCTGTACCTCCCTGACATTCCGAGGACAGGGGATTTTCATGATGGCTTTGATCTTCTCAGGATTAACCTCAATTCCGCGTTGGCTAACCACATATCCCAAAAACTTGCCCCCTCGAACTCCAAACATTCACTTAGAGGGATTCAGCTTCATGCCATACTGGCGCAATATGTTAAAAGTTCGCCTCAGGTTTTCTAGATGAGAGTGTTGCAACTCGCTTTTGACGATCATATCATCCACGTAGACCTCCATTGATCCCCCTATTTCTTTCTCGAACATCTTGTTGACGAGGCGCTGATATGTAGCACCTGTGTTCTTCAGTCCAAAGGGCATAACCAAGAAATAATAGACCCTCATATGCACTACAAATGACGTTTTTGGGCGATCCTCGGGATCCATGAAAATCTGATAATACCCTTGGAATGCATCCATCATGCTCATTAGTTCGTAACCACCTGTTGAATCCACCAATTGGTCAATCCGAGGCAAGGGAGAAGGGTCCTTGGGACAAGCTTTGTTGAGATCCGTAAAATCATTGCACATTCGCCACTTGTTTGCACTCTTGGGCACGAGAACGACGTTGCATAGCCATTCTGGGTATAAGATCTCTTTAATGTATTGAGCCTCGAGGAGCTTGTTCACTTCCTCTTCAATGATTTTCCTTCTGAATCCATTAGCGTCTCTCTTTTTCTGTTTGATGGGCTTGAAGGCAGGATCTATGTTGAGCCTATGAACTATGACACTGGGGTCAATCCCAGTGAGATCTGACTCCTTCCATGCGAAAACATCTGTGGTTTCCCGCAAGAAATCGATCATTATAATTTGCTAGGGTCCAATGAGGCTCGAACCAATCTGGGTGGTTTTCTCCTTATTGCCAGGCTCCAATTCAATGGTCATAAATTTTTCAGTGGGATCTATCCGTACTTCAGGGCGAGGGGCCTCAAGCGCTCTCTTTTTACCCGTGAGGCAATTGTCCTCGCTCTCGGGCTCGCCCTCATGCAGTTCTTCTTCCGAGGAGGACTCCCCGATGGTACCAGGGGGACCGTCCTCGACATTACCCTCCCCGTGCGAGCCCCACTTTTTGTTCTTCTTCTTATTGAGTTTTGCTCTCTTTCATGTCAGATCATCCTCGTGTAAATTGGGAAAATCCACATACTTTTTGGTGGATCCGATTTGGAAGGTTTTCTCTGATTTGGGCTTTCTGAGGGACAACATAAATCATTCCTAGGCCTCCTTGACATTGCAGAGAATCTCGTCTGTCCCCTCGGGGGTAGGGAACTTGATTTTCTGGTGGTAGGTGGAGATGATCGCCTTGAAATCAACAAGGGTGGATCGCCCGATTATGATGTTGTAAGGGATCTCAATCTCCACCACCGCATATGTAAACATCTTCCGCTGTGGAGCACGACCAAACGAGGTGGCAAAGCGAATTTTTCCGCGAGGGACAACCTCGGAACCCCTAAAGCTAACGAGAGCTGTTTTGAGGGGGGGAGGGGAATGTTAGTGACATTCAGCTTTTGAAAAGCAGATTAAGGGAGAACAATCACAGAGCTTCCACTATCAACCAGAACCCTCTTTACAACATGATTGTGCACATCTAAGCTAACCACCATGGGACAGTCAGAAGTTTCATTGACCCCATGGGATGTTACAATGTGTTCTAGGTCCTTTTTTGTGAATCCTATTGCTTCATTCTCCTTCGAGTTAGGGGCGCTTCCTCCTTTGATAGAGTACACCTGCTTTGGCATAGAGGGCCTTTGACCATAACTCCGCACGTAACAACGGCGTGAGGAGTTGGAATCTCCTCCTGAGGAGCCCCCACCAATCATATGGATCACCGCAAAGGGTGCATTCTCCACTTCAGGTATCTTTTGCTTGCCATGGTTACTACTCTCGGGAGACACCCTTGGGGGCTTCTCGAGTGCAAGGGACTTCTCCTTCTGTTCTTGGCGCACTCATTGCAGTGTTCATTGTACCGTTCTAAGATTTTCACAAATTCTTTCAGGTGGCCCCCCCAGCGATGAGCCTTTGTATCTCATTCTCCAACTGATGGCATTCATCTGTGTCATGCCCGTTTTGCTTGTGGAAGGCGCAATACTTTCCCTCTGGGCCTCAGTTTCCCTCAGTTTTTGGGGCCTCTTGAAGAGTTTTTGTCTGAGAAGGAATAGATATCAGAAATTGGCCGATTGAGAGGAATGCGCTCGAGCTTGCGAGGCGGTGGGGACGACTTGCGGCGTTCTTTATGAGAGTCTTCTCGTCCGCGGTCGCTCTTGTGGTGGCCCTACGGTCGGGGCATATTGGACTTATACATGTCCTCGAGCGCAAAGAAGGCTCTGCGATCTTCCTCATTGCCATAAGGGACGCGGGCATTCCTTTGACAATGGCCTCGATAAATGCATTGCTCACATAGTGTTTGTGATTGATGACTTTGAAAAGTACGTAAATGAGAAAGTCCATCGAGGGCCTTTCTATAAGCAACACTTCCTTGTTGAACCGGCCAACGAACGTGTGGAGGGACTCATTCTCTCCCTGAGCCAGGTTGTAGAGCGCCGTGGGTACAGTGACTGGGGCTTTCAATGAATTGAAGTGGTTCAGAAAAGCGTTGGTAAGATCGTCGTACCCCCTGATCAAGCGGGACGACAAACACTTATACCAATCTTGGGCCATGCCTACCAACGAGGTGACAAACACCTTTGTCTAGTAATGACTGGAATACGCGTACAGGTGTATCAAATGCACAAAGTGATCTAAATGCTCGGCAGGGTCGGTGGTCCCATCATAGCTGTTGATGGAAGTAGGGACTTTGCCCATTCCTTCTTGGGCCATCAAAACTTCCTCCACCCTCGTGATCGTAGTCTTCATAATTCTCCTCATATTCCCTGTGTTGAGGAGCGTAATTTCTGTTGGCATGGTGGCGAACGTCTCTGGCCTTGGCTCTCTCACCCCCACCGTGGGGAGCTTGAAACCGCGCTCGAGAGAGCTGCTCCACCATGTTCTACAAACCTTCCAGCTGGTCTTGCACAGCCGCGAGCAGGTTGGGGTCTTCTCCATCTTTCTTGCTACCCGTCTTTGAGGACTGTGAATGAGCCTCAGCATCAACGTCAATCCTATCCACAGGCTCTTTTCCCTTATCAGCCTGTGGTCGTTCTTGCACTCCCTCGGGGGAGCCTCTTTTGCATTGACAAACAGCGATGGTGGTACCCGAGCCTGTAATACGGCCTGAGCGGCCATAAAGGGATAAACCTGTCACCCTCCCATGGGAGGGGCAATTTGAGCAGCCTACCCTATTGGAAAATAGGTGGCTGTGAAATTCTTCCAGGAGTTTTGAGCTGCCTGTACTTCACATTGGGTATAGATAGCTTGTAGCTACCTCGTCATCATAGGGGGTATCTCCAACCCCTCAATCTCTTTGGGGATGACGACTGGGAGTTACATCAGCCTCGCATGATTTGGCTGGATGGTGGGCACCATGCTGGGCGGTACGACCATGTAGGTCGGTGGCGGCATCATCATGGCTGCCCAGGTTGGCTGTGGCAACAGGTGGCTGGTTTGGGGGGACATTGGAGCCAAATCCCCAGGCTGCTCCGATGGCGGGCTGTTTTAGGTTGGCTTCTTTCTCTGTCCCGTTAGGCCCTGCTGCGTGGGGGACCTCTCCAGTGGCTGGCACCGCTCCGACGGTGGTGGCGATGGGCGCGTTGTCGTCGTCACCGTGTGGGAGGTCACCTCCTCCTCCGACGGCCCCTGATCTTGTAGTCACAACCATGGAGAACTGGGTGTTAGTTTCTCAATTAGCAAAGGAAGAAAAGAAAGAGAAGAAGGTCTGTTTCCCACAGACGGCGTAAAAAATGATGGTGTCTGATCCGATGTGGCAAACTCCAACACTTTAGAATTTATAGTGTGGGGAAACAAAGATCAAGTACTCGGGCGAGGGTCGCCGGAATGGAGTGGGTTCTACCTGCTAGGAACAAACACGCAAATAGTCAGAAGGCCAAGCTGGGGAAATAGGGGGTGAGACCCAATTTTGCTTTCCGACGCTCAAATCAGTGTACAGGTGATGATGAAGAAGATGAAGATGAAACAGAGCTTTTAAGTAGAAAGCTTACTTACAGAGTATGAGTGATCTCGAGTATTTATAGTTAAGAGTCAGGGCCCTTTAGTAATTTTGCACCAAGTGGTACTGCTTTTGTGCTACCCTAGACACGTGGCGTAATGAGGAGCATTGGAATGGAATGAATTCACCTTTATGGTCATGGAAAGATGCCATCGAGGGCGAGCCCAGGGGTGGCCTCGAGGGTCCTATTATTGTTTGTTATCTCTAGTCGCACTCGCTCACTCGGGGGAGGTTAGGATTCCTTGTGAAGCTGGAGCGCACATTCCTTCAAGGGGAACGACCAACTTCGAGGGGGAATTGAGGTGATACGCGAGGCGCCATGGTATCATGCTTTGGCTAGGCCACATGTCGCATACGTGTCTAGAGCGTATTTTAGCCCCATCAAATATAACTATAAATTTATAATAAATAAATAAAATGATATTAAATTATTAACAGGATACTAGTAAAATAAAAATTAAAAATATTGAAAGAAAGATAAAAAATATAATAAAAAATTTAAAGTGTGAAAGAAGAGACTAAAATAATTTCATCTCTTACTTACCATAATAGTATAAAGGGATAATTACGAACTGTTCCTTGAGATTTGGCGAAATTACATATTACCCCCTGAGGTTTGAGAAATTATGATCTCCCTCTAATCTTTACACTCTCTCTCACAAATTTTACCTCCGTTAATCACACCATTTAAACTCAACTTTATATTCCAGAAATGCCCATAGGGGGTATATTGTAATTTTACTTAGAGTTTAATGATATAATTGAAATGTTAGTTAATTTTTGATTTTCTGTATTTAAAAATTTGTTATTTAATTTAATGTTTTATATTTTATCTATAAATGTAAACTAAATTGGTTTCCATGCGTATTTATTTTTATGAAGAATGATAGAAAGTTATAAATAACCTATTATATTTATATCTTAGTTTTAAATATATTTTGTACAAATCCATTTAAAGTTGATTTAAGACAATTTATTTGCAATTATAACTAATTTTTCCTCAAAATAATAAAAAAAACAACACAAATCTCAATTAGTGCACTACAAAAAAAAATATATATATATATGTGCACTATCAAATTTTTCCCTCAAAATTGAAAATTATAACAAACACACCAATATCAATAAATGTATTAGTAAATTTACATAAATATCCTTCAGATAGTCATTTAAACAATTATTTCAAACGTTGGTGATCGATATAATGCATCTACCTTAAATATAATGAATATCATTTTAATATAAACATGCATGATCAATATTTACAGAAAAATAACAGACATTAATAAACTCTAGTTATGTAACTAGTTTATCATAAAAATATTAAAATATCATTAAGTAACATTCATTGAAATAAAAATTTTTAGGTAGATACAAAAATCATGTATTTACAATAAACTCCCTAAGAATTTTAGCCCTTACATTAACCCCCTTATCTTTGAGCTATTTATTACATATACCCTGCTGAGTTTCAGCATATTAGGGGCAAAATAGTAAATTTTACACATTCTTTTAAATTTAACGAAGGAGATAATGAGTCAGGGGGAGTTTATAAATTCTCAAATTTCATGGGGTAATCTGTAATTTTACCAAACATTAGGGGTTTGTTCGTAATTATCCCTAGTATAAATGATCACGGTCGGAGCCGATATTTGTATCGTAGAGGGAAAGAAATTAAAATTTAAATT
This sequence comes from Lantana camara, assembly GCA_037501455.1. Lineage (NCBI taxonomy): Eukaryota > Viridiplantae > Streptophyta > Magnoliopsida > Lamiales > Verbenaceae > Lantana > Lantana camara. The sequence continues at coordinate 16,628,425 of CM074859.1, forward strand.
TAAATTTAAAGAAAGACGAAATTACGAATTTTTAAAAAATTATTTATATACATGCGTATATGGTAAGGAGAAGAGAAATAATGAATGAAAAAGAAAGTACATATTATGTGTGCTGATGATGTCCACATGAAAGGACCACAACTTCCCATCCTCACCTTCACTATCAGCTATATATACAAAACCAGCTAAGATCGCCAATCTGTGATGCGACTTTGACACATATCGGATAATGTAGCCATTGAGACTATGTAAAATTTGAAATTAGTAAACCAATTTTACATAAATGCAGTCATTCAATTATTTTGAAATTTTGGTAGACGATCCTTTTCTTACATTGAATGTAAATATTAATGTGAGCATTAAATTATTATTTTTGACTATAAAATGTTCTAATGGGTAAGTATTTAAAACAATAAAAGATAAAGAAAGAAAAAAAAAAGCATTTAGATATTCTTTTGCTCTTTTATTTTTAATAATGTGAATATTTGAAAAACTAAGTTCTGTTTATATTGCTGATAGAAATAGAATTAGAAATTAGAAGTATTCTTGATATTTGTCCTTATATCTCACTTAATTAAGTGAGTTGGGTTACAACAATTTTTTTTTTAAAAGTCTTTTTTTAATGAGTACATTTTGAATATCCGACTACTTAGAAAATAGATAAATTCCGTCAATTGTAATATCACCACTAGATAAAAATTCATTAGTATCATCTTTGTAAGTAAATGGAATTCCGTTAAATTCAATAAAAGTGCTTAATTCTTTTTGAATATAAGTGTACATGTTTTTAATTTTCAAACACTCATTATTTGTATTAATTTTATTATAATTTCACCTTTTATTTATCTGAAAGTAGAAGAGTTTGTTAATGTTATTAGTTACTTTCAAAGGCATAAATACTTTTTTTGCACGCAAACAAAACCAAAATTTTCATTAATTTTCCATAAGGACAAAATAAGATGGAAAAATGTACATTTCTGATATATATATTGTTGCAAATTCTAATACACAAGGACAAAATTTTCACCAATATTGTTCTAATTGTCAAAAACACCTTAAAATCTTGATTTAGTATGCATTGCAAGTTTCCGCGTAGACTCACCAGAAGTTGGTTACTACTTACTAGAACACATTTGTACAATTTATTTTAATTACCAATTTATATATGGGAAAATCTTTGAATAGTACCAAAAAGTTGAAAAAATTCCTTTTAAGTCCCCAATTTTGAAAAAGTTCTCATTCAATCCCCAATTAAAAAACAAAATTCCTTTTAGGTCCCCACAAACAGTACATGTTCGTACATTGTCTTTAGGAATTGCGTACATTTTTTAGGGAATTGCGTATAAAAATCCCGGAATCTCGTATATACTAGATTCCGGGATTTTTATACGCAATTCCCTAAAAAATGTACGCAATTCCTGAATTATTATACAACCTTGGGGAGTGAAAAGAAATTTTGTTTTTCAATTGGGGAGTGAACAAGAACTTTTTCAAAATTAGGAAATGAAAAGAAAATTCAGTGTATACTTGGAGATTTTTGAGGAATTGTCCGTTTATATATAGTGTTGCAAATTCTACTTACAAAGGAAATTCATAGTCACATATCAGGTACACCTGCCTCAACACCTGCCACAGATAATAATTGCTTTCACATCAGAATTTCCGATCACAACCCGAAAATTTATAATATCAAAAAGAGTATTTTTATATCTACACTTTTTACAAAATTGGATAATTATAACCCATATCCTCTTAAATGAAAATATTATACAACTCACTTTTTTAAATTTAAAAAATTATAAATGAACTCATTCTAGTTGGATTTTTTAGTAATTTTTTTTAAATTAATTATATTTCACCACTAATTAGTTTCTCGCCGTTAATTGAGAGGGAAAAAATCATTCTAAATATTATTTTACAAATGAATCATGTGTTGATCTTGCGAAAAACTTCGTAAATTATGTGTCTGTCACTTGAGAATGATGTGTGAATTGTTGTAAGGAACTAATTAGTGGTGATATATATAGTCAATTCAAGAATGATTTTGCAAAAAAACCAACCGGAATGAGTTTGTTTGTAATTTTTTAAATTTAGAAGGATAGATTATGTAATATTTTTATCTAAGGGGATACGAGTTGTAATTATTTAATCTTACAAGGGGGGAAGATGTAAATAACCCTATAAAAAATATAAATAAATATTATTTAGAAAAAGTGAAAAATCGTAAATTTTTTTAAATTAAAAGAATAAAGTATCTAATTAGAGAGAGAAAAATTTCAAATTAGGAGATAAAAAAAATAATTTTTCAAAATATATAAAAAGAAATAAAATAAAAAATTCAAAATTTAGGGGGGCCTCTCCCCCCCACCCATCCCCGTGCCTCCCTCATTGATAACGTTGGATCTCTTGCTTTGGAGTGTGTATGTTACATTTCCTTTCATTTAGTAACAAGTGAAAATTTTATGAAAGAAAATTAATAAAAGGAAACCCAGAAAAAATAAGGGAAAAAAAAAATCAAAATTTCCTTAGTTTAAGAAGCTGAGAAAAGTGTTCAATTAGGAAAAACTCCAAGGTGATTTTAACTTAAATTTGATTTGACCAAACTAGATTGTACTTACGAACATGATGTTCACAAACTCTAGCTAGTTGGTCCTCCTACCCACTATATAGTAATTAAATAAATTGAAGGTCTTTTGAGATGTTATGATTTCAATTCCTCAAAAGCACATAATTAAACACATGAAACTTGGGTTATTTTGACCTTTAGAAAAGAGAAAAAGGGAAAGTTAAAATTATGTTGGTGGATAAATCGTAGTGCAACATGCACAATGGATAATCATCACGAGTCCTGATCACTTGAGAAAAATGAATGGCTCTAGTTTTGCTATCCAACAACCGCAGTACCAAAAAGCTATTTATGCTTGAAATTGACAATTTTAACAGTTATATATATATATATATATGTGTGTGTGACTCTCTGTGCGTGTATGTATGTATATATGTGTATGTATGTATGTGTATATGAGATTTGTATTAGTCTTGCATTGAAGACTAATTACAATGAAATATATTTAAATCGAAAAATTATATTTTAATCCCTAATTTTTTAGAACCGTTTGTGGTCATTGACGTTCGTTAGAGTTATATTATATTAGTCCAAAAATACCATCGATTTTTTTAATTTAATTTGTGACTACAGGGACTGTGTTGTTAAATTCATATTTATAAGGATCGGTCATTTTGTTTATATTTGTGAACTTTAGTAATGTTTTTATAATTTTGGTTATATATTCAATGTGTGCAAACATTCATATAAACCATTATGACATAAGTATATTTTTACCGATTATGTTAGAAATTTCAAACTAAACAAGATTTATACGAACTAAAATATAATTTTTTAATTTAAATGAATTATGTTATAATTAGATTTAAATTCAAAATAATTAGACACAAATATCCGTGTATATATATATATATATATATAGAGAGAGAGAGAGAGAGAGAGATATGAAATAGTGAGGATTCTTTTAAAGACGATATATATAATAATGGTGTGCATATTATTATTACAAGAAAGAAATGGGTATGCCTCCACAAAAGAACAGTTCCCATCCTTCTTCTTCACGGAAAGTTTTTCCATACTTGGCATTCATACTCTTTGCCTCCATTATCTTCAAGGTACGTATAATTAACTATGAATTCTTCTGACTTTATCTACACGCACACACCAATCAACAGACTCAACTCAATTATCATACATTAATTCTTGCAGTCATATATATGGTTCTTTCTCTGTGTGTGTTTCGTAGGTGGATATCCTAATATTTCAAACCATATCCGTGGCTCGACGTAGCCTGCAAACCACAACAACAAGGTATGTACATTTTGCTAATTAATGTTCTATCACAGTTTCAATTGCAGGTTATTATGAACTATGATCATTTATTATATATGTTTGTGTAATTATACATAAATAGGATAAATAATTGCATTGAGGTACACCATTCTTGAAGTTGCATATATACTTTACAGTATCCCTTCTCAAACAGTGTCACTACAAAAAAATTCACCAATTTCCGGCGGCAATATCCCTCGGAAAGCCGTCGGAAATGAAAGAACTGACTGATTACCAACGGGTTTAATTTCCAACCGGAGATGGCCGGCCCGGCCATAAAATATGAATTTAAGGAATTATCTCATTTTTAATGAAGCTTGGTTCAAATTAAATGTACTCGAATTTACGACATAAACTATGTTTGCACTGTCATCTTAAACAGAAAAATTGTCATCTTATTCATGATCAGAAGGAGCTATGGAGAAATCCACCCCATAAAGGGAAGAAATTAAGGTGTAGAGGGTGGGGTATGGGGTGGGGGACTGGATTGTGAGCAAATAAAAGCTGCTGGACCAAACACGAGGAACACAAGGTTGTAATAAAAATACAAAAGGGATAGAATCGAATTGAATCGAGGAACAAAAAAGGACAATATACAGATAGAAATCCACTCATCTCCTTCCCAGATTTTTATCTTGCACGAATCAATTCTAACCACAAGAACGGGAAATCTGATCATGTGGACCATTACAATGTACGTACCTTTAGCATACAATTATTTCATAGAATTGATCAGAATGTAATAGGTAACGACGACTTGCTAGATGGTAAGGCGAAGGTCCCATAACTTTAGGGTTGTCGGTCTGAATCCTGTGACTCTGTTGATCGAAATATTCTTGATTGTAATTAATTAATTGTGTTTCTTTGTATAAATAAGAACCTATGTTGAATTATAATTTGTGACAGTCTAGTCATACAAAATGGCACATTTAACCGGCATTTCATGCTGACGTGGGGAGAGGGTCGAGCCCGTATACTAGAGGATGGCGAGCTGCTCACCCTTTCGCTCGACAGATCATCCGGGTCGGGTTTCGAGTCCAAAAAGGCATTCTTGTTTGGGAAGATTGATATGCAAATCAAGCTCATCCCGGGCGACTCTGCAGGCATTGTCACCGCCTATTATGTAAGATTTCTGCTCACAACTGCAACATATTATGCACGTACACTTCTCTAACATACATGAAATTTAGTCATTAGGTAGGAGTATTGTGACAGTTGTATGTTAGGTTAGTATCTTACATTTATTGTCAATACTTTCTCGAAGTTTAAACATTTTACAAAAAAACCTCTTCATATTTGAGAATATTTATAATTTTCATGCGGTGAGTGTTATTGAATTATTAATTTGAACGAGAACCCTCTAAAGTCTAAAGATTAACCTTGATGATTAAACCCTTAGAATAAAAACGTCTTTATATATGAAAATTTCTAATTGCACACTTTGACCGATCGTAAACAGAGTTTGTTGAAAAAGAAACCTTAAAATGATAGGGTAGACAGGTGTTCTAGCTCAAGTCTAGTTTGACTAAATTAGTGTAACGAGGAGTAAATATTTTATATTTATCGTGAAATTGATTGAAAATGTAGAAAAAATAATAAATTAAATGATAAGTATAATATATTTTTCTTTTAATTGATCGTCAATAGATGAAGTGATTTATGTTGAAATAGATTGAGTTGAAGGTTAGGTACCATTTAAAATTCATTAATTTTGTAGTTGTGTTGTAAAATCGTATGATAATATCATGTCTCTAAGGCTGTCAATGGGTCCGACCGGTTGACAGCCCTACATGTCTTAGTGCATTCTTTTCTTTGGGGGGTCAGGATGTCTTTAGTGCATTCTGAATTATTGAAAGTACTACAAAAACAGTTAACAATTTAATTAAACTCAGATCTTAAATTAAAAATAACAAGATACAATAAGACTTGTATTTTAAAATTAAATATACAAACAGAGATCATTGTTTCAAGTACAGTCTTAGATTTTAAAATGAGAATAATTACATTCAACTATCTTTAGATTTGGTATAATTACAACTCAATTTCTATTCTTTGCATATTTAACATCCCTAAATTTTATATTCCGTTTGAGGTTCTTGACGTCTGTTAGGTTGATTAGTTGTCCTTCCTAAATTATCTCTAAATTTATTACAAATACATGCTCATCGTTCTTTTTTTAATAACAAATAAAATCTCTGATCTTTTTGAAATTTCGAAAGGACAACTGATCAACTTAACGGAAGCCTAATAAACTTTAGGGACTTCAAATAAAATGTAAAATTTAGAAACTACATGATAAATATCCAAAGAATAGGAATTGTATTGTAATTAGCTCAAACCTAAACGTAATTTGATGTAATTTTTCATTTAGAATATTACAAAAGAACCAAGGGTCCATCCATGTTAAAACTTCAACTTTAGCATTTTCTTTTTTAATAATAACTTTTTTGTTCAGTCGGAATTCTATCGATTTTGTGTGCAGCGGAAATTTACAATTTTGTTCCCGTGAATAATTTACACATGCGAGTATTTGTAATTAACCCTAAATACGATTTAATGATGTAACAACGAGAATGTCCTGTCAGATGACATCCGACGGCAACGAGCACGATCAAATCGATTTTCAGTTTCTGGGGAATTCTACTGGTAATCCCTACACACTCCATACAAATGTGTTCAGCAAGGGGAAAGGCGAAAGAGAACAACAATTCTTCTTATGGTTTGATCCCACAGAGGACTTCCACACATATTCCATTCTCTGGAATCCTAAATGCATTATGTAAGTATCAGTATTAATACTCTACTTTCGTGTCCATATTATATATATCTTATTTTTTTTTTATTAAATAGTGAATTATGTTCGAATTTATAACTTACAACTGATTTATAAAACATTTTAAGTTGTCGTTTGATCTTGATGAAATGGTTCGGATTATCATTTCCCTCTTTCTTTTCTTTTTAAAAAAAAACAAACACTTGTCATAATGCACTAATTTCTTTCATATGTTATTTTCTGGGTAAAAAAAAAGTGTGGGATATGGTAATTTGAAAAAGAGCGGGGAAATTGTAAATTTAGTGTACCAATTCAACCAATTCAGTATTTTTGGTACATTTTATTTCCTAATGATAAAATAGGATTGCATTTTAAAAATCAGGCAATTTAATGCACATTTTGATTGGAAACTAATTTTGTTCGCCGTAATTTACATGTGGTGAACTAAACGACTCAGAAGAGTTCGCCACGTGTTAAAACTAGGTCGGGTTTTCGACAGACAAAACCGATTTTCGATCAAAATATGCATTAAATTGTTTGATTTTTAAAATGCAGTCCTATTTTTTCACCGAAAATTAAAATGTATCAAAAACATTAAATCAATTAAATTGGTATACCAAATTTATAATTCCTCCCGGTAAGAGCGGATAGTTGTAGTGACATTTAAAACTGTTTTAGTTCAATTGGTAAGTCATAAGTTTGTGGAGCCAAGATGTTTTTTCCTCATTTTCATTTTTTTATAGTGTTTTTTTCGACCTAGATCACATAATCCTTCTATTATACTCAATGCACTTGCACTCAGTTCTCCGCACTGGTGAATTTGTATGCATTGCTCGTTTTAAGATGATTTAAAATTTTAGTTTTTCACATTGACGAATTTGTGCACATTTCTCGCTTTAAAAAGACATAAAATTTATTTAATACACACATATAATAATACGAAAGATGAATTTTTTTTTTTGATTTAAAATATGATTATTATAAAATAATAAAATTAAGTTATTATTATCCATAGTTAAATAAAATTAAGTTTTTATATATAAAGTTAAATAAAATAAAATAATATTATAAATATAATTATTTATAATATTTTCTGAAAGCGTTCACGCACTCTGATTTTATTAAAATTTTGTGAATTGGTGCATTCGCACTCGCACCAGCTCGTGCATTGGCATTATATGACCTAGTTTTCGACCCCACAAAATTTCAAAATTTCCTTTTATCTAATATGCAATTTTTTTTAAAAGATGATTAATGTTGGTCCCAACTAATATCAATAACACTCGAACTCGTAACCTACTTGTTCATAGGTGCATATGCTTACCACTAAGTAATCTAATATGCATTTATTTTTCTCTGTTTCTTCTCAGCTTCTATGTGGACAACATACCCATAAGAGAATTCAAGAACGCAGAGCATTTAGGCGTCCCCTTCCCCAGAAACCAGCCGATGAGACTATATTCCAGTCTCTGGAATGGCGATGATTGGGCAACACAAGGCGGCAGGATCAAAACCAACTGGGATTTAGGTCCCTTCACAGCTTCATACAGGAACTTCTCTGCAGATGGCTGCATCTGGTCCTACAAAACGAGAAGTTCCTCGTGTGATTCTAATGATTTTGCGACTAAATCCGTGCTGACAATGGAGCTGGATGAGTGGAGCAGGATGATGATGAAGAGGAGACAAAGGGAACGTATGATATATGATTATTGTAGGGATAATTGGAGGTTCCCTGACCCTGCACCTGAATGCGCTATTAATTGATTAGGTAGATATGTGAGAATTGTATTCTTGATTAGTGTTCTCTTTTGTGTGATCTTTTGAACAGTTTGTGAGAGCATGATTTGTTGGTGAATAAGGGTGAGGATTGTAGTGTTTTGTACGTTTGATGAGCCCCATATAAATAAGGGATAATTACCAACGCCCCCATGAGGTTTGACGTTATTACAGAATACCCCCTGAGCTTTTGAAAATTACGAACTCCCCCCTGAATAGTACACCCTCGCTTACAAATAGCACCAGCCGTTAATTACACCGTTAAATTCAAATTTAAATTCCGAAAACACCCTTAGGGGGGCATATTGTAATTTTACTTAGAGTTTAATGATATAATTTTAATATTAGTTAATTTTGGATTTTTCGTATTTAAAAAGTTATTATTTAATTTAATATTTTATATTTTATCTATAAATATAAATTGAATTAGATATTCCATGCATATTTATTTCTATAAAATATGATAAGTTATAAATTTCCTTTCATATTTATTTCTTAGTTTTAAATATATTTTGTACAAATCCATTTAAAGTTAATTTAAAATAATTTATTTGCAATTATAACAAAATTTCCCTCAAAATAAAAATTCATATAAAAAATTCACACAAAGATCAACTAGTGCATTATCATTTTTTTTTCCTCAAAATTGAAAATCATAACAAATACACTAATATCAACAAATGCATTAGTAAATTCACAAAAATATCCGTCAGCCGTTTATGATGGTGCGGAAACTTGTAAAGGATTTAACCACCACTCACTTTAGAATTTATTTGTAAAAGGGGAGACCATCACAGGCGTTGAGCCTCAGGAACTGGGTTTCCTTTTGAGCGTGGGTTCTTCCAGCTAGGATAACACCAAGAGTGCTTAATGCAGTGATGAAGCAACTGTGATGAAGGTAAAGTCAAGCTTGAGAAGATGCAGAAAAATGGTGGAAAAGACCCAATACAGTGAATGCAGTATGTACTGTGAGGAGGACTTGGGGGAGAAAGCATGTATTCTCCCCTATTTATATGTTAGGGGTGGGGGTAAATGTGTAACTTGACCGTGTGGTCCCAAACCTGTGTTGCCCTAACACGTGGCAGCCTGTGAGGGTGTGAGAATGATGTTTCTGAAAAGGTGGCGGCGTGTCAGGCGGAGTGTGCGCACTACCTTTGTGTCAGAGGTTGTTGGCGAGGGTCGCATGAGTAGAGGGCCTAAGGCCCCCTTTGCTAGGATTCGGGCCCTTCGCAAGGAGGTAGGATCAGGTCCGAGCGCTGGTGACACTCGAGGAGTGTACAGACGGACCAATCACTGCAAATGGCCCTTGAGCGTCAAAATCACGAACGTCAAGAAGGGGGCCCACATGGGGTGCTTTCCTGGAGGATAGCCTGTGAGGGGATCATATCCCGAGCGTAGGGTTCCCCAGCCTGAATCCCCAGCTTGAATAGTGGACCGAGGCTCGTGGACCTGGACTTGCCATCAAATGGATGGGCTGCGTGGAGAGGCGAGCTCGTATCAACGAGCATCTAAGCCTTGAGCCAATAGATGGTGACACGTGGACGGCTCTGATCCGAGCTCGGTTTTGTGTCTCATCATTTTGCCCCCCAAATTCTGTAGTATCGCTTGAGCGTACTGTAGAATTTTAAGGAGGTACGAGCCTTGAATCTCTGAATATCCGAGGGTCAAGCTTCTTTCAAGAGAAGTGACCTCTAGGCTTTCGCAACGGGCACGTTCTGACATCGTATTTAATGAAGCCCTGTCCGCATTAAATACTGAGTGGGAGCGTGGGCGCGTGTGTTCCGGGAGACGTGAGGCGGTTACCAAAAGGGGTGGGTTTTCCCAGGCGGGAAATGATTGCAATTTGAATTTTTAACCCTAATCAATGCCAGCCTTCACCCTTATAAATAGGGGTTTTCAAGGCCTTGCACCTCTTTCACACACTCTACTTCTTCAAGCAAGTAAAGCGGCAAGAACCCTCTGCAATTTCTGTGATTTTCAGCGAGTTTTCTTTCAATCTTTAGGTAAAAACTCCGTAAGCACCTGTTTTTTGTTCTAACTTTTAGATTTAGGTTGCGATTGAGTGTATCCCTTAAGCGAGGAATCCTTCTCCCTTGTGAATCTGGTTCTTAAACCCTTTCTTCTCCGTTGATCCTTTTCTTGGAAACTTCACCTCCAGGAATAGAAAAACTGCCATGGCGGACAACGTTGATGGGAATTATGTGAGGGAACTGGAGGAGATGTCTGTTGGGAGTTCCTCCCCTAACAATAATGTTCCCGTGGCCGTTCCACTGGCGAGGGCCTCCCCAGGCAGCGCCGTCCCCATGGCCATCCCGCTAGCAAGGGCACCGACAGAGGCTGGGGATGACGAGCTTGATGCCGCCGTTCAAGGGATGAACGAGAGTGATCCTGAGAGGGTAAACGATCTTTTCGAAGAGATGAACAACGTGATGGAGATGCAGAGGCAAGGGGAGAGAGTGCTCCCCGTGCTTAACAGTGCTGTCCGGCCTCAGGATCACAAGGTCACAGTGGCAGTAGAAGCCCTTGAGGGTGGTGCAGGACCGTCCGAGCATTACGTTGAGGCTGAACCCCCTAGAAAGTGTCAGAGAAAGGGGAAGGAGCCTGCAACTCGAGTGAGGCAAAATAACCTCCACCAAACAGACAGATCTCCAGATGAGATTGTGAGCATTCTGACCCTCGATGATTTGGAGGATTTGAGGGCCAAAGTGTATTGGGACGAAGCGGTATTCCCCATGAGACTTCCCGAGGAGGGAGAAAGGGCCAACCAACCGCCGCTTGGGATGATGACGGTCTACTGGGATGCGGTTCTGGCCGGGGGCCTGAGGTTTCCCATCTCGCCCGCCGTTGCCACCATCTATCACCACCTGGGGCTTTGCCCTTCACAAATTTTACCGAACGGCATAGCTCTAATCAACACCTTTGTAATAATGATGAAAGCCCTAGGCCACGAGCCCTCGATCGCCAATTTCGATAGCTTAATACAAGTGGCCCGCTCCACACGCTCGTCTCCCACAGATGGATTTTATTATGCCCAAGCCAAATCGGGCTTTAAGATGATAGATTCACCATCCACCTCTTATGGCGAGCATTGGAAGGAAAAGTACTTCTTCGTGGGGGCCCCCGGAGGAATTTTTAGGGTTCACCGAGGGTGGTTAATACATGGTGAGGGTCCTTTGATTAGGGAAAGGGTAAGGAATAAAACCTTTGAGGATTGGGCAAAGGGATTAACCCTTGAGATGAGGAGTGAGAAAAAGTGGATTAAAGCTGAGGTCTTGATGAAGAACGAGGGAGTGCTGTTCCGTTATGGCTTGTCTTGCCCCCCAGATATGATAATCAACCCTCCTGCTGACATCATGGCCCTCGACGGTTAGATTCTAGGAACTAACTGCTCTAACTTTTAGAATAGTTTCTGACGTGGCTTGAGTGCTATACTTCCATGTTTGCTGTCCATATAGTCATTTTCTGACGCTCATGTGTTCCCATTTGCAGGTGTCCAAATACTATCACTAGGGATGAATGCCGAGTCTCTTTCTCGCATGTTGGGCACTCAGGGACAGGGCGCTAACCCTCAGCAACAACAACAACAATAGCGGGAACGGCCCCCAAACGCCCCGAGGGGTAGGGGCATCCGGCTAGGCAAGGGCGAGCCGACGGGGGAAGGGACGCCGGAAGCGAGGCCCCCGCCGTGGGCCCCGTTGAGGATCTTACAATAGGTGGCGCTCGGGAGGCTACTCCGTCCCCAGCTGCTCCTGAGGGACCTATAGCGCTCAGCTCCAGCACTTCCCGTAATCGATCTGGGGAGTCGGTCCGCTTCCACGAAGCGGTCAGGGCCGAGCGCCAAGGGAAAAGAAAGAGGATGCCGGACTCTATCCCAATCTCCGGCAAGGAAAAAGGGGTGGTTGTAGGCCACCGGGGCGAGGGCGGCGATACTTCTTCCTCTGAGGACGAGGATTTCTGGAAGATAGGCTACCGGGGAGACGCTCGGTACAAGTGCCAACGACAGGATGGTCCTGTCCTATTGAAAAAGAGCGCGTTTGCCGTCAACATGGTCTCGGACATCGTCGGAAGGCTCTAGTTCTCCACTGACCATGATAAATTAAATGAGCATGATGCCGCTCGGGTCGCGGACGACGCATGCCACGCCCTCCTGACGGTTAGCCCTTGATTCCTTTTGTAAAATTCTCATTTTTTCCATCTTTATTCTAATAGTGACTCTCACTCGTGGTTTCCCAGGAAGTAATCCCAAGGCTGAAGAATTTGCAGGGTCGAGCGCAGGCCTACTCCAATCATAAGGCCAAATACAAGAAATTTCTACGAGTCTCTGATCCCGGCCAACTGCAAGAGGATTACAATGACGTCCACGCTCAACTGACCAGCGCCAACCTGGAAAGGGACCGGCTGAAGGAGGACCTGAGGAAGTCTGATGACGCTTACCTAGCTCTTGACGAGCGTCATAGGAAGTTGAAGGAGGAGCGTGATCAACTGAGGGCCCAAAATGGGGAACTGGGCACGCAGCTAGCAGAAAGCACCCGCCAAAATGAAGATGCTAAGAAGGCCCTTGTTGATCTGCAGGGGAAAGTGGAAGGGCTAGCGGCGAAGGTCTCCTGGGACGCAGTAATGAAGTTCGTGCGTTCCAAAGCTTTTGTGTTTGCAGCCAACATCCAGTGCTTCGATAACGCTCGGTGCTTCTTCCGTAAAGCGATCGGGCAAATGGTGAGACTTGGCCTTGCTCCTGACAGTGCTCGAACCGACGAGCGTTTGCGCATGGACCTAGATGAGAACTACGAGCCCATGGTCCAAGACGATGATCCTACTGAAAGCTTGGCCGAGCTGGAGTACCAAGATTTGGTGCAAATGCTCCAACGGGAGTTCATAGCTGCCAATTCTCTAGGCCCCGAGCCTATCCAAATAGAGGATGAGGGCACCGTCATGGATGCAGTGGACATCGAGGAACCAGGTTAGGCCCAAACTTCTGACGCCAACGTATTGACCCCAGTTCCTCTTGCGACCGCCCCTCCAGAGCCTGAATCTCAAGCCCAATGATAATCCCTTGGTTGTTGATTCCCTATCCTTGCCAGTTTAATTTCCTTTTCCTATTCATGAACAAATTTATGTTTGTACTTAATCCGTCAACTGTCTTCTGAATGTTTTGGATTCCTTTATGCTTCTTCCCCTATATTCGAACTCTTCTTTCACTGTTTGAATGTTTGCGCGCTTTCCTTTGTTCTTAAATATGAATTGGATTTGCTGTTGTTTCGTCGCGCTCGGCGATTGTATACTTGTCATTCTTGTTCATCTGTGACGGGAGTGTATGCGCATGAGGGTGTTTCCCTTGAAGGTTCCATGGCACTTATCACCATGCACCATTAGCTTAGGGTTTGTTAGCGTCTAGTGATTTGAGGGATGCAAGTATGGGCGCGAGGGTGTTTCCATGGGCGTGAGGCTCGAACTTGAACTTAGGAAACCTCTGAGGCTTTGCCTAAGTGTTGGCCCCAATAATACGCACCTTCCTCTCGAACGCTCCAGTGAGTTGTAAATACTTAGAAATCAACAGTAGGATTTGCTAAGTATGGGGTCAAAGCGAGCGTGCCCGTGGGGTTAGCTTCACTTAGAGGGACCCATGAAAGGATTGATTTAGGATCCATTATTTTACGAGTGTGCTCTTACTCAAGAGGTTGAGGGTCACCGGGAGTTCACGAGCGCGAACTGGAGCGGCGAGCACCCAGTTGGCGTAAATTAAGCGTTTTGCATCCCGCTGTCTGACACTCTCGTTCTTAGAACTTTATACAGCGTTGCTTCAGAACGATTGGGGTATCACGTAGGCCGTTCGATGTGGAGGATGCTCAACACGGAGTAGGCCTTCTGTTGCTCGAATCGTTAATCAATAGGAAAGCAAATAAATGACATAGCCAAAGAATCAAATACTTACTGTTATACTCGCAATTTTCAAAATGAATACAATATGCTTTCTGTCAAAAGAAAGTACCCCCTGGTGCGCAAAGGCAATTACAAAAACCGACGTTTACACGTAGAACCTTCTAAGGTTACATGCATTCCATGGTCTAGGGAGACGCTCGCCTTGCAAAGTCTCCAGTAGGTAGGTGTTGTTTGCTAGCACCTGAATGACTTTGAAGGGGCCTTCCCAATTAGGGTCCAACTTACCCACATGTTTGGAGACTTCAACTTTTTTGAGGACCAAGTCCCCTAGCTGGAAAGTCCTCTCTTTAACACGTTTGTTATACTGGTGGGCTACGGACGCTTTGTATTTGTGGATGCGAGCCTAAGCAGTATTTCTCCTTTCGTCCAGCAAATCCAATTCGAACGCTCGATTGGCCTCATTGACAGCAGGCTCGAAATAGGCAACGCGTGTGGATTCTTGGGCAATTTCCGCAGGTATCATAGCCTCGGAGCCATAAACGAGGGAGTAAGGGGTTTCTCCTGTTGCAGCTCGCGGGGTTGTACGGTACGCCCACAGGGCTCCTTGAAGTTCTTCAGCCCATTCTCCCTTCTTACTCTCGAGCATCGTCCTCAGATGCTGGAGTATTGTTCGATTGGTTACCTCCGCTTGACCGTTGGCCTGAGGGTGGCCCACGGAAGTGAAGCGCTGCTCAATCCCAAGTTCGTAACACCAATCCCGTGTGTCAGCGGCAATGAATTGGGATCCATTATCCGAGATGACTACCCTCGGGATGCCGTATCTGCAAATGATGTTTTTCCAAATGAAGTCCCTTATAATTTTGAACGTTATTTTCGCGACCGCCTCGGCCTCTGCCCATTTGGTGAAATAATCTACTGCGAGGATCACGAATTTCTTCTGCCCGACCGCCATGGGCAGGGGCCCAACTATTTCAATTCTCCATTGGTCAAAAGGCCAAGAAACGTCAATAGGTATCATCTGGGCAGCTGGTAGTTGAGGGGTGTTGGAGTGAAATTGGCATTTGGGACATTTCTTAGAGTAGGCGAGGGCATCTTGTAACACCGACGGCCAGTAGAATCCACTCCTCAATACTTTCCTGGCCAACATACGACCGCCCGAGTGGTTCCCACAACTTCCACTGTGCACCTGTTCTAGTACTTCCTTGGCTTGCGAGGGTCTCAAACATCTCAACGGCGGGCCCTGGAAGGACCGCTTGAATAATCGGCCCTCGGCGTCTAATGAAAAGCGAGGAGCCTCGTTTTTGATTTTCCGAGCCTCAACTTTGTCGCTTGGGCTAGTTCAATCCTAGAGGAATCTGACAATTTCGTCGAGCCAACAAGGCTCGGAGGGGTCAATCATATTCACCTCCTTCGAAGGTTTACCTTTACTTATCAGCGGCTCCTCTGTTCTAAGAAATATAATAGCACGCTCGCAAGAACCATCCAGGGCGGATGCGAACTTTGAGAGGGCGTCAGCTGTCCTTGGGACCTGTAAAAGGTGGAATTCCTTGAACTTGGCTATCACCTCCTTAGCGCTCGCCAGATACTGCACCATAGTGGCTTCTCGGGCCTCATAAGAACCGTCAATTTGACTTGCGATCAACTGTGAATCAACATATGCAGTGACCCGAGTGGCACCATTTTGGAGTGCAATCCTGAGCCCCTGGATGAGGGCCTCATACTCAGCTTCGTTGTTGGTGACTTGGAACGCCAGCTTGATTGCATAGTCAACTTCAGCTCCGAGAGGTGCGGAAACTTGTAAAGGATTTAAACACCACTCACTTTAGAATTTATTTGTAAAAGGGGAGACCATCACAGGCGTTGAGCCTTAGGAACTGGGTTTTCTTTTGAGCGTGGGTTCTTCCAGCTAGGATAACACCAAGAGTGCTTAATGCAGTGATGAAACAACTGTGATGAAGGTAAAGTCAAGCTTGTGAAGATGCAGAAAAATGGTGGAAAAGACCCAGTACAGTGAATGTTGTATGTACTGTGAGGAGGACTTGGGGGAGAAAGCATGTATTCTCCCCTATTTATATGTTAGGGGTGGGGGTAAATGTGTAACTTGACCGTGTGGTCCCAAACCTGTGTTGCCCTAACACGTGGCAGCCTGTGAGGGTGTCAGAATGATGTTTCTGAAAAGGTGGCGGCGTGTCAGGTGGAGTGTGCGCACTACCTTTGTGTCAGAGGTTGTTGGCGAGGGTAGCATGAGTAGAGGGCCTAAGGCCCCCTTTGCTAGGATTCGGGCCCTTCGCAGGGAGGTAGGATCAGGTCCGAGCGCTGGTGACGCTCGAGGAGTGTACAGACGGACCTCTCACTGCAGATGGCCCTTGAGCGTCAAAATCACGAAAGTCAAGAAGGGGGCCCACATGGGGTGCTTTCCTGGAGGATAGCCTGTGAGGGGATCATATCCCGAGCGTAGGGTTCCCCAGCCTGAATCCCCAGCTTGAATAATGGACCAAGGCTCGTGGACCTGGACTTGCCATCAAATGGATGGGCTGCGTGGAGAGGCGAGCTCGTATCAATGAGCATCTAAGCCTTGAGCCAATAGATGGTGACACGTGGACGGCTCTGATCCGAGCGCGATTTTGTGTCTCATCATTTTGCCCCCCAAATTCTGTAGTATCGCTTGAGTGTACTATAGAATTTTAAGGAGGTACGAGCCTTGAATCTCTGAATATCCGAGGGTCAAGCTTCTTTCAAGAGAAGTGACCTCTAGGCTTCCGCAACGGGCACGTTCTGACATCGCATTTAATGAAGCCTTGTCCGCATTAAATGCTGAGTGGGAGCGTAGGCGCGTGTGTTCCGGGAGACGTGAGGCGGTTACCAAAAGGGGTGGGTTTTCCCAGGCTGGAAATGATTGCAATTTGAATTTTTAACCCTAATCAATGCCAGCCTTTACCCCTATAAATAGGGGTTTTCAAGGCCTTGCACCTCTTTCACACACTCTACTTCTTCAAGCAAGTAAAGCGGCAAGAACCCTCTACAATTTCTGTGATTTCCAGCGAGTTTTCTTTCAATCTTTAGGTAAAAACTTCGTAAGCACCTGTTTTTTGTACTAACTTTTAGATTAGGTTGCGATTGAGTGTATCCCTTAAGCGAGGAATCCTTCTCCCTTGTGAATCTGGTTCTTAAACCCTTTCTTCTCCGTTGATCCTTTTCTTGGAAACTTCACCTCCAGGAACAGAAAAACTGCCATGGCGGACAACGTTGATGGGAATTATGTGAGGGAACTGGAGGAGATGTCTGTTGGGAGTTCCTCCCCTAACAATAATGTTCCCGTGGCCGTTCCACTGGCGAGGGCCTCCCCAGGCAGCGCCGTCCCCATGGCCATCCCGCTAGCAAGGGTACCGACAGAGGCTGGGGATGACGAGCTTGATGCCGCCGTTCAAGGGATGAACGAGAGTGATCCTGAGGGGGTAAACGATCTTTTCGAAGAGATGAACAACGTGATGGAGATGCAGAGGCAAGGGGAGAGAGTGCTCCCCGTGCTTAATAGTGCTGTCCGGCCTCAGGATCACAGGGTCACAGTGGCAGTAGAAGCCCTTGAGGGTGGTGCAGGACCGTCCGAGCATTACGTTGAGGCTGAACCCCTAGAAAGCGTCAGAGAAAGGGGAAGGAGCCTGCAACTCGAGTAAGGCAAAATAACCTCCACCAAACAGACAGATCTCCAGATGAGATTGTGAGCATTCGGACCCTCGATGATTTGGAGGATTTGAGGGCCAAAGTGTATTGGGACGAAGCGGTATTCCCCATGAGACTTCCCGAGGAGGGAGAAAGGGCCAACCAACCGCCGCTTGGGATGATGACGGTCTACTGGGATGCGGTTCTGGTCGGGGGCCTGAGGTTTCCCATCTCGCCCGCCGTTGCCACCGTCTATCACCACCTGGGGCTTTGCCCTTCACAAATTTTGCCGAACGGCATAGCTCTAATCAACACCTTTGTAATAATGATGAAAGCCCTAGGCCACGAGCCCTCGATCGCCAATTTCGATAGCTTAATACAAGTGGCCCGCTCCCCATGCTCGTCTCCCACAGATGGATTTTATTATGCCCAAGCCAAATCGGGCTTTAAGATGATAGATTCCCCATCCACCTCTTATGGCGAGCATTGGAAGGAAAAATACTTCTTCGTGGGGGCCCCCGGAGGAATTTTTAGGGTTCACCGAGGGTGGTTAATACATGGTGAGGGTCCTTTGATTAGGGAAAGGGTAAGGAATAAAACCTTTGAGGATTGGGCAAAGGGATTAGCCCTTGAGATGAGGAGTGAGAAAAAGTGGATTAAAGCTGAGGTCTTGATGAAGAACGAGGGAGTGCTGTTCCGTTATGGCTTGTCTTGCCCCCCAGATATGATAATCAACCCTCCTGCTGACATCATGACCCTCGACGGTTAGATTCTAGGAACTAACTGCTCTAACTTTTAGAATAGTTTCTGACTTGGCTTGAGTGCTATACTTCCATGTTTGTTGTCCATATAGTCACTTTCTGACGCTCATGTGTTCCCATTTGCAGGTGTCCAAATACTATCACTAGGGATGAATGCCGAGTCTCTTTCTCGCATGCTGGGCGCTCAGGGACAGGGCGCTAACCCTCAGCAACAACAACAACAACAGTGGGAACGCCCCCCAAACGCCCCGAGGGGTAGGGGCATCCGGCTAGGCAAGGGCGAGCCGACGGGGGAAGGGACGCCGGAAGCGAGGCCCCCGCCGTGGGCCCCGTTGAGGATCTTACAATAGGTGGCGCTCAGGAGGCTACTCCGTCCCCAGCTGCTCCTGAGGGACCTATAGCGCTCAGCTCCTGCACTTCCCGTAATCGGTCTGGGGAGTTGGTCCGTTTCCACGAAGCGGTCAGGGCCGAGCGCCAAGGGAAAAGAAAGAGGATGCCGGACTCTATCCCAATCTCCGGCAAGGGAAAAGAGGTGGTTGTTGGCCACCGGGGCAAGGGCAGCGATACTTCTTCCTCTGAGGACGAGGATTTCTGGAAGATAGGTTGCCGGGGAGACGCTCGGTACAAGCGCTAACGACAGGATGGTCCTATCCTATTGAAAAAGAGCGCGTTTTCCGTCAACATGGTCTCGGACATCGTCGGAAGACTCCAGTTCTCCGCTGACCATGATAAATTAAATGAGTATGATGCCGTTCGGGTCGCGGACGACGCATGCCACGCCCTCCTGACGGTTAGCCCTTGATTCCTTTTGTAAAATTCTCATTTTTTCCATCTTTATTCTAATAGTGACTCTCACTCGTGGTTTCACAGGAAGTAATCCCAAGGCTGAAGAATTTGCAGGGTCGAGCGCAGGCCTACTCCAATCATAAGGCCAAATACAAGAAATTGCTACGAGTCTCTGACCCTGGCCAACTGCAAGAGGATTACAATGACGTCCACGCTCAACTGACCAGCGCCAACCTGGAAAGGGACCGGCTGAAGGAGGACCTGAGGAAGTCTGATGACGCTTACCTAGCTCTTGACGAGCGTCATAGGAAGTTAAAGGAGGAGCGTGACCAACTGAGGGCCCAAAATGGGAAACTTGGCACGCAGCTAGCAGAAAGCACCCGCCAAAATGAAGATGCTAAGAAGGCCCTTGCTGATCTACAGGGGAAAGTGGAAGGGCTAGCGGCGAAGGTCTC
The DNA here is from genome assembly GCA_037501455.1 of Lantana camara. Lineage (NCBI taxonomy): Eukaryota > Viridiplantae > Streptophyta > Magnoliopsida > Lamiales > Verbenaceae > Lantana > Lantana camara. Next base: position 16,648,411 of record CM074859.1, read on the forward strand.
CTGGGACGCAGTAATGAAGTTCGTGCGTTCCAAAGCTTTTGTGTTTGCAGCCAACATCCAGTGCTTCGATAACGCTCGGCGCTTCTTCCGCAAAGCGATCGGGCAAATGGTGAGACTTGGCCTTGCTCCTGACAGTGCTCGAACCGACGAGCGTTTGCACATGGACCTAGATGAGAACTGCGAGCCCATGGTCCAAGACAAGGATCCTACTGAAAGCTTGGCAGAGCCGGAGTACCAAGATTTGGTGCAAATGCTCCAACGGGAGTTCATAGCTGCCAATTCTCTAGGCCCCGAGCCTATCCAAATAGAGGATGAGGGCACCGTCATGGATGCAGTGGACATCGAGGAACCAGGCTAGGCCCAAACTTCTGACGCCAACGTATTGACCCCAGTTCCTCTTGCGACCGCCCCTCCAGAGCCTGAATCTCAAGCCCAGTGATAATCCCTTGGTTGTTGATTCCCTATCCTTGCCAGTTTAATTTCCTTTTCCTATTCATGAACAATTTATGTCTGTACTTAATCCGTCAACTGTCTTCTGAATGTTTTGGATTCCTTTATTCTTCTTCCCCTATATTCGAACTCTTCTTTCACTGTTTGAATGTTTGCGCGCTTTCCTTTGTTCTTAAATATGAATTGGATTTGCTGTTGTTTCGTCGCGCTCGGCGATTGTATAATTGTCGTTCTTGTTCATCTATGACGGGAGTGTATGCGCATGAGGGTGTTTCCCTTGAAGGTTCCATGGCACGTATCACCATGCACCATTAGCTTAGGGTTTGTTAGCGTCTAGTGATTTGAGGGATGCAAGTATGGGCGTGAGGGTGTTTCCATGGACGTGAGGCTCGAACTTGAACTTAGGAAACCTCTGAGGCTTTGCCTAAGTGTTGGCCCCAATAATACGCACCTTCCTCTCGAACGCTCCAGTGAGTTGTAAATACTTACAAAACAACAGTAGGATTTGCTAAGTATGGGGTCAAAGCGAGCGTGCCGGTGGGGTTAGCGTCATTTAGAGGGACCCATGAAAGGATTGATTTAGGATCCATTATTTTACGAGTGTGCTCTTACTCAAGAGGTTGAGGGTCACCGGGAGTTCACGAGCGCGAACTGGAGCGGCGAGCACCCAGTTGGCGTAAATTAAGCGTTTAGCATCCCGTTTTCTGACACTCTCGTTCTTAGAACTTTATATACTTACGAATCGTCAAACTATTCTGTGCGGAGGGTTCTCAATATCTAGACAGCGTTGCTTCAGAACAATTGGGGTATCACGTAGGCCATTCGACGTGGAGGATGCTCAACACGGAGTAGGCCTTCTGTTGCTCGAATCGTTAATCAATAGGAAAGCAAATAAATGACATTACCAAAGAATCAAATACTTACTGTTATACTCGCAATTTTCAAAATGAATACAATATGCTTTCTGTCAAAAGAAAGTACCCCCTGCTGCGCACAGGCAATTACAAAAACCGACGTTTACACGTAGAACCTTCTAAGGTTACATGCATTCCATGGTCTAGGGAGACGCTCGCCTTGCAAAGTCTCCAGTAGGTAGGTGTTGTTTGCTCGCACCTGAATGACTTTGAAAGGGCCTTCCCAATTAGGGTCCAACTTACCCACATGTTTGGAGACTTCAACTTTTTTGAGGACCAAGTCCCCTAGCTGGAAAGTCCTCTCTTTAACACGTTTGTTATACTGGTGGGCTACGGTCGCTTTGTATTTGTGGATGCGAGCCCAAGCAGTATTCCTCCTTTCGTCCAGCAAATTCAATTCGAACGCACGATTGGCCTCATTGACAGCAGGCTCGAAATAGGCAACGCGTGCGGATTCTTGGGCAATTTCCACAGGTATCATAGCCTCGGAGCCATAAACGAGGGAGTAAGGGGTTTCTCTTGTTGCCGCTCGCGGGGTTATACGGTACGCCCACAGGGCTCCTTGAAGTTCTTCAGCCCATTCTCCCTTCTTACTCTCCAGCATCGTCTTCAGATGCTGGAGTATTGTTCGATTGGTTACCTCCGCTTGACCGTTGTCCTGAGGGTGACACACGGAAGTGAAGCGCTGCTCAATCCCAAGTTCGTAACACCAATCCCGTGTGTCAGCGGCAATGAATTAGGATCCATTATCCGAGATGACTACCCTCGGGATGCCGTATCTGCAAATGATGTTTTTCCAAATGAAGTCCCTTACAATTTTGAACGTTATTTTCGCGACCGCCTCGGCCTCTGCCCATTTGGTGAAATAATCCACTGCGAGGATCACGAATTTCTTCTGCCCGACCGCCATGGGCAGGGGCCCAACTATGTCAATTCCCCATTGGTCAAAAGGCCAAGAAACGTCAATAGGTATCATCTGGGCAGCTGGTAGTTGAGGGGTGTTGGAGTGAAATTGGCATTTGGGACATTTCTTAGAGTAGGCGAGGGCGTCTTGTAACACCGACGGCCAGTAGAATCCACTCCTCAATACTTTCCTGGCCAACATACGACCGCCCGAGTGGTTCCCACAACTTCCACTGTGCACCTGTTCTAGTACTTCCTTAACTTGCGAGGGTCTCAAACATCTCAACGGCGGGCCCTGGAAGGACCGCTTGAATAATCGGCCCTCGGCGTCTAATGAAAAGCGAGGAGCCTCGTTTTTTATTTTCCGAGCCTCAACTTTGTCGCTTGGGCTAGTTCCATCCTGGAGGAATCTGACAATTTTGTCGAGCCAACAAGGCTCAGAGGGGTCAATCATATTCACCTCCTTCGAAGGTTTACCTTTACTTATCAGTGACTCCTCTGTTCTAAGAAATGTAATAGCGCGCTCGCAAGAACCATCCAGGGCGGATGCGAACTTTGAGAGGGCGTCAGCACGCTCGTTTTCTGTCCTTGGGACCTGTAAAAGGTGGAATTCCTTGAACTTGGCTATCACCTCCTTAGCGGTCGCCAGATACTGCACCATAGTGGCTTCTCGGGCCTCATAAGAACCGTCAATTTGACTTGCGATCAACTGTAAATCAACATATGCAGTGACCCGAGTGGCACCATTTTGGAGTGCAATCCTGAGCCCCTGGATGAGGGCCTCATATTCAGCTTCGTTGTTGGTGACTTGGAACGCCAGCTTGATTGCATAGTCAACTTCAGCTCCGAGAGGGTCCCTGAGGGTCACCCCGGCTCCTCCCACTTGTGAGTTCGAGGAGCCATTTGTGTGCAGAAGCCATAAACCATCCTCTGCTGAGGGCACGGTATCTAAGTTGAAACGTTCCACCAGTAGGTCTGCCACGGCCTAAGCCTGTATCGCCGTGCGAGGCTCGAAGGTGATGTCGAATTGACTAAGTTCAATCGACCATTTAATTAATCTCCCTGAGACGTCCGGCTTTGACCTGTTTGAAGGGCTGATCTGTAAGCACCACGACGGAATGCGCTTGAAAATAAGGCCTTAGCCTCCGAGAGGCATTAATGAGCGCAAAAGTAAACTTTTCTATTTCCATGTATCTTTTCTCCGCTCCCTGTAGAGTCTTGCTTAAATAATACACCGGCATATGCTTGCGCTCGCGAATCGCCACAAGGACAGTGCTCGTTGCTTCCGAGGAAACTGACAGATAGATAAACAAGTTCTCCCCCGGGTTAGGTTTGGCCGACAAAGGCGCGCTCAAGAGATATCGCTTCATGTCCCGCAAAGCTTCCTCACAGTCCTCGTTCCAGGCAAAATTGTGAGCGTTACGCAAAATTCTAAAGAAGGGCAGATTCCGGTCCGCTGATCGGGAGATGAATCTATTTAAAGAAATGATCTTACCTACAAGCACTTGGACCTCTCTCAGATTGCGAGGGGAGGGTATGTCCAGGATTGCTTTACTCTTCTCTGGGTTTGCCTCTATGCCTCGTCAGCTGATCATGTACCCTAAAAACCTGCCACCCCGTACGCCAAATGTACATTTGGAAGGATTCAATTTCATACCGTAACGACGCAAGATGTCGAACGCCCGTTTGAGGTCCTCCAGATGTGAATATCGGCGTTCGCTTTTAACGATCATGTCGTCCACATACACTTCCATGGACTTTCCAATTTCACATTCGAACATTCTGTTGACAAGGCGTTGGTATGTCGCTCCTGCATTTTTTAGCCCAAAGAGCATGACCTTAAAGCAATAAACACCCATATGGACAACGAACGCAGTCTTGGGACGATCCTCGGGAGCCATAAATATCTAATAATACCCTTGAAAAGCATCCATCATGCTCATAAGTTCACACCCAGCGGTCGAATCCACTAACTGATCAATTCTTGGTAGCGGGTACGGATCCTTAGGACACGCCTTGTTGAGATCTGTGAAGTCATTGCACATACGCCACTTGTTGGCGCTCTTCGGAACGAGCACCACATTGCAAAGCCATTCAGGATATAGGATCTCCTCTATGTACTGAGCCTCGAGGAGCTTGTTTACCTCCTCTTTAATGACTTGCCTCCTAAAACCATGAACGTCTCTTTTCTTTTGCTTGATGGGCTTGAAGGCCGGATCCACGTTGAGCCTGTGGACTATGACACTCGGATCTATCCTCGTGAGATCGGAAGCCTTCCAAGCGAATACATCAAGGTTCTCGCGAAGGAAATCGATCATCATGATCTGTGAGGGGCCGTCGAGGTTGGAGCCTATCTGGGTGGTTTTATCGGGGTTCCCGGGCTCTAATTCGATGGTAAGGAAGCTCTCCGAAGGCTCTATCCGTACTTCAGGCCTTGGCTGTTCGAGTGCCCGTTTTTTGCCTGCAAGTTTCTCATTAGAATCTTCCAAGGGTAGGCGATCCTCGCCTTCCGAGGATGATTCTCCAACGGCACCAAGAGGTGCCCCCCCTGTGTCCTTGGGCTCGGTCTCGGCCTTCTTTTTATTTTTCTTTTTGTAAAGTTTGGCCCTCTTGCGCTCGGGGCCATCTTCATCCAACTTGGGAAAATCTACTGACTTCTTGGTGGAACCTGCTTGAGTGGGCTGCTTGGGTTTGTGGCTTCGAAGGGAAAGGATGTAGCACTCCCAAGCCTCCTTAACATTGCACAGTACCTCTCCGGTACCCTAGGGGGTGGGGAACTTGACTTTCTGGTGATAGGTGGAAATTACAGCTTTGAAGTCGACGAGGGCTGGGCGCCCAATGATGATGTTGTATGGCAGGTTCACCTCGACCACTACATAGAGAACATTTAAAGTTTTTCACTGTGGGGCGCGACCAAAAGAGGTGGCCAAGCGAATTTGTCCGCGCGGGACGATCTCGGAACCCCCAAAACCGACGAGGGCTGTTCTAAGGGGTTCGAGCGGGATGTTTGTGATGTTCATTTTCTGAAACGTGGAGTAAGGCAAAACATTCACGGAGCTTCCGCTATCAATTAAGACCCTCTTTACAATGTGGTTATGAACGTCTAAGCTAACCACCATGGGGCAGTCAGAGGTTTGACCGACCCCATGGGGTGTTACAATATGCTCTAAATCTTTCTCTGTGAAACCTACGCTCTCGTCCTTTTCCGCGTATGATGAGCTATCGATGGAGAGCACTAGCCTGGGCTGAGAAGATCTTTGATCGTAACTCCGAACGTAACGGCGTCGGGAAGCGTTAGAGTCGCCCCCCGAGGGTCCTCCAGCAATCATGTGGATGACTGCGAAGGGCTGGTTTTCCATGTCTGAGGCTTTCCTTTTGCCACGGTTACTTGGCTCGGGGTGATGGTGACGTGGACTCCGCGAGCGTGAACGGGTTCTTCCTCTGGCACGCGCTCGCTCAGCGCAGTACTCATCATACCTCTCCAACACCTTCACGAATTCCTTGAGGTGCCCCCAGCGATGAGCCTCTGAATCTCACCCTCAAGCTGTCGACATTCGTTGGTGTCATGCCCTTTCTGCTTGTGGAAAGCGCAGTACTTTCCCGAGTGCTTTTGGGCCTCTGTTTCTCTCAATTTTGGCGGTCTTTTGAACAGTTTTTTATCTGCCATGGAATAAACTTCGGCGATCGGGCGGTTGAGGGGGATGCGCTCAAACTTACGCGGGGGTGGTGAATTCCGACGAGTGGGAATAGGGCTGCGGCGACGACCCCTGGTTGAATCTCCTCTGTCCTCGGGGGCTTTGCTAGATCGAGGGGCATTTGCCAACTTCTGATCCCTCGTAAGATACATATCCTCGAGGGTGAAAAACGAGTCAGCTATGTCCCTTATCTCCATCAGCGAGCATGGCTTTTTCTTGGCCACCTCTTCCACAAATTCCTTGCTGACATAATACTTCATATTGATGGCTCCGAACAGAACGTGCCTCAAGAAGTCCATAGAGGGCTTCTCTACCAACAAGATCTCCTTGTTGAAGGTTGTTGGTGTTACTTTGCAACTAGCTCAAGAGGAAGAATCTGATGAAGATGAAAAGGATGATGGATTCCCACAGACGGCGCCAAAAATGATGGTGCGGAAACTTGTAAAGGATTTAAACACCACTCACTTTAGAATTTATTTGTAAAAGGGGAGACCATCACAGGCGTTGAGCCTTAGGAACTGGGTTTCCTTTTGAGCGTGGGTTCTTCCAGCTAGGATAACACCAAGAGTGCTTAATGCAGTGATGAAGCAACTGTGATGAAGGTAAAGTCAAGCTTGAGAAGATGCAGAAAAATGGTGGAAAAGACCCAGTACAGTGAATGCAGTATGTACTGTGAGGAGGACTTGGGGGAGAAAACATGTATTCTCCCCTATTTATATGTTAGGGGTGGGGGTAAATGTGTAACTTGATCGTGTGGTCCCAAACCTGTGTTGCCCTAACACGTGGCAACCTGTGAGGGTGTGAGAATGATGTTTCTGAAAAGGTGGCGGCGTGTCAGGTGGAGTGTGCGCACTACCTTTGTGTCAGAGGTTGTTGGCGAGGGTTGCATGAGTAGAGGGCCTAAGGCCCCCTTTTCTAGGATTCGGGCCCTTCGCAGGGAGGTAGGATCAGGTTCGAGCGCTGGTGACGCTCGAGGAGTGTACAAACGGACCTCTCACTGCAGATGGCCCTTGAGCGTCAAAATCACGAACGTCAAGAAGGGGGCCCACATGGGGTGCTTTCCTGGAGGATAGCCTGTGAGGGGATCATATCCCGAGCGTAAGGTTCCCCAGCCTGAATCCCCAGCTTGAATAGTGGACCGAGGCTCGTGGACCTGGACTTGCCATCAAATAGATGGGCTGCGTGGAGAGGCGAGCTCGTATCAACGAGCATCTAAGCCTTGAGCCAATAGATGGTGACACGTGGACGGCTCTGATCCGAGCGCGGTTTTGTGTCTCATCAGTTTAAACAATTATTTCAAACATTGAACATGTATGGTCAATATCTATAGAAAATATTAAGCATCCATAAACTGTAGGTATGAAATTAGTCTATCATAAAAATATTAAAATAACATTAAGTAGTATTTTATTAAAAAAAATGCTAGGTAGACACAAAACTCAAGTACTTACATCAAACCCCCTTAACAATTTCAGTCCTTGCATTAACCCCCTTACCTTTGGCTCTTTGTTGCGTATACCCCCCTGAGTTTCAACATAGTAGGGGTAAAATATTAAATTTCACACAATCCGTTAAATTTAACGGAGGAGATAACGGCCCAGGGGAGAGTTCGTAATTTCCGAAACCTCAGGGGGTATTCTGTAATAACACCAAATCTCAGGGGGCGTTGGTAATTATCCCTATAAATAAACTGGCTGTTTTTAGGTGTCCAAATTGGAAATGCTCAAGAATAAGATTTTCATTCGCCTGGCTAACCGCTTGGGGATAATTACTGTGACGATGGCGTGAGGTTTGAAAATTTACGGAAGTTTTACTTGATATTTGTGAAATTACAAAAACTTCCCATCCATACTATGGCAATTGGTCTAAAAGATAGTGTTATAATTATGAATTAAAATTTTAAATATTTGTTGGTAAGTATCACGAGTAAAATAAGATATTCATCACAAGTTGTAGATGGATTATTAAAAATGGATGAATCTAGGTGTAATGTAAAATTTTTAGAAGGAAAGTATTTGTAATTTTTCAAACTTGAGAAAAGTTTATTATTTAATCATGTCGTATTCGAGAATGTACTAGAGTATATAATTTATCCCTATTACATTTTGTCTCTGTAAAATAATTGAAAATTTTGAGAAAATGATGCTTGAAATAGGGGATCCTTTAGATTGATGGGAAATTCTTGTGTGAGCCGGGTGTGGGCCCCAGTTCCTACACCCGGCTCCTTTTTTATTTCAAAAGTACAGCCCCTTTTTTGGCCTTCCAATTTCCTTGTCTTTTCTTTCTTTCTTTTTTTTTTTTTGTTTTTCCTTATAACATTTTCTTTGACATATTATTTCTTTTCCTTTGTTTTTGTATTTTTAAATTTAATAAAATACCAAAAAATTATGAATATAAACATAAAAAAAAGGATATATGAGTTTTTAACAAAAATTTTATTTTTATATAATAAATTTAGAAATAAAAATAAAAATAAAATATTATGTTTCTTTTTATTTTTCTTGTCTTTTTAAGGTTGATAATAGATGCACAACATTATAAATAAAACATATTTCATAAAAGAATTATAAATTTTTTATAATAAAATGTATAAAAATAAATAAATTAGTACACTTTACTAAATTTATTGTAAATATTTTTATATTTACTGATAACACTCATAAGAATATAATATTTTACTAAATTAAATTTAATGTACTACTCTAATAAATATATAACATTTTACTATATTAAATTTAGAAATAAAAATAGAACATTTTATTAAAAATAGAACAAATATTATATTTATAATATTTTGTGGGATTTATTAAATTTAATAAAAAATAAAAAATATATATGTAAAGCTAAAGAAAATATTATAAAAAAGAAAAAAAAAGGAAAGAGAAAGAAATGGCATCAGCATCACAAAGAGGGGGGAAGGGGGCCGTACCTTTTTTGAAATAAAAAAGGAGCCGGGTGTAGGAACTGGGGCCCATACCCAACTCACACAAGAATTTCCCTAGATTGTATATCTTGCAAATCATTTTTTTCCCTGCCTCGCTCATAGATATAGCCATACAGGCATTGATCAAATTTTTACCTTTCTATGTCTTTTATTTTTTCCATACTTTATGTAATTGTTTTGTGTCTTGTAATAACCTTTATATCTTTTAGTTATGTAAACGTAATTGGTTGGTGTCTTGTAATAATATACTAGTAACTTTGGCACACTCGTTGCGTGTGCAAATTAAAAAATTATATTGTTTAAAATATATTTAAATTAATTTTAATATTAATATTTTTTTATTACTATTTTTAATATAATTATTAAATTAATATAAATAAATAGAGAATAAAATACCAAAAAAACACTATTTTAGAAAAAAAAAATTATCAAAAAGAAAAGAAAAAGAATTGAAATGAAATTAGAGAAGAGTGAGGTTAACGGACTAAAACACGTCCTGTATGGTTAAGTGAGTAAAATAAATAAATTAAAGAAAAAAAAAAAGAAAAAGAAAAAGAAAAAAAGAGACCAAGTCCAAGATACCACACTTGGGTCTGACCCTTAATAATAGAGTAAGATGATCCCCATGATCCCATCTACTACTACAATAACAATAATTCGAACTCCCATCAATTGGTGTTGTTTAACGGTTTAATGCTATATTAATTTAATAAGAAATTTTATGTTCGAATATTGAAAATGTAGTCACAATTAATAAAGAGAGATTTAATACTAAATGATTCAACCAGATTCAATCTCAACTAAATAATATAATTTAATGATTCGTTACTATACAACTTGGAAGAGTTTTATAACGTTTTTGTCCAACTAGGATCAACCCACCACAAATAGAGTATAGAAAACAAATGTGGAGTAAGGAGTCATAGTATATATATTTGGCCATATTGCTTTGGTAGTTGACTTCATTGTAACAACTAGGTTGAAAACCTAATACAGCTAAAACCACAACCTTAGATGCTTGGAAGCTACTAGAATAGAGCACACACACAAATGTTTACATAATTGTTCCACGAAAACTCCAATAGCCAATAGAAGTTGCTAGATTGTCCCACAATACCACCGTCCCAAATTGGATAGTACGTTGTTAATAGTGCTCTGCCCTTTTACTACGCAATTCACCTACTCAAACCGTGTAAGATATTGCCCCAGTCTAATGATGCTATCTCATCATTTCACTACTCTTCAATAATATCATTCTATTTCATCAATTTAGCTAAAATATTTCTAATTAAACTTTTACATGGTTTTCCATGTGTCATGGTTTTGCTTGGACATGAGGAATAGTGGATGGGTTTTATGGCAGGTATTTGGAGGTTCTCGTCAAATTTAACATTAAATTGCTTATTTTTGAAGTTATAAATTTATTTTGTCACCAAAAATTGAAACGTCTCAAATATTAATCTAGTTGGCATATCAAAAATTTAATTTTTCCATTTATTTGCTAATTCTTGAAAAAATTTCAAACAGTTTTTATGAAGTTTCACATATATAATTATAATATGCTTGATTTGACTACTTTTTAGTAACACAAACAGATAGTTAATGATACAATTTTATACCTACAAATTTATATCTTATGATGTATAGATACAGATTGAAAATGCGCACATGGTAAGAATCTAATTCTCTCGGAAAATGCCAACCTAAATATTTTAGAATTTCATTTTCAATTTTTCATGTTGAGGCTCATGTTAAATGAAACCTCCAACACCACTCCCTGTTTTTCAATGACCAATCTCTTACATTCATTACTTAATTTATTCAAGAAACTTTATCTATAAATTAAAACCGGCCATCAAAATTTGCCAAGTTCCCTTTATAAGCATAGTGGAGAGACAATGAATTAATAAACACTGTCTAGCTGTAGTGCACTCTCTCCAAACTCACCAACTTCACTCGTCACAGAAGCTTCTCCTTTCTTCCTAATACCCTTTTTTCTTTTTTTTTTTTTTTTTTGAAGTCCCTAATCCCTATATAAATACATTGTCACACGTCCACTTCACCTCAAAGCCATATCCTTAAAAGTTAAAACCATCTTTAAAAGTCAAAGAGTTTGCTCTCCAATTTTTCTTTTGCATAACTACCAAAACCAAGAAAACTTTGGGCCTCTAGTGTAATTTATACATTCCAAATGGCTTCTCATTTTTGCAACACTGAGTCAAATTCAAATTTTGTATTATTTTTTGTGCCCTTTCTATTTGGGTTATTTGCATTTTGTTCCGCTGGAAACTTCAACAAAGATTTCGATATTACATGGGGTGATGGCCGTGCTAGGATACTCAACAATGGCAAACAACTTAGTCTTTCACTTGATAAGGCCTCAGGCTGTGGAGTTCAATCCAAGAATGAGTACTTATTTGGGAAAATTGATTTGCAACTTAAGCTTGTGCCCGGAAACTCTGCTGGCACTGTCACTGCTTACTATGTAAGTTATTTTGATATTTAATATATACGCTTATTAAAATATAATGCGGTTGTGGCCCCATTAGAAATTTAATTAATTCATGTTGAAAATTGGACGTGATCTCGAAAATTAAAATTTCTGACTCTGTTACTGTTTTTGTGACGGTTTAATTTTATCAAAAGAATGATACTATATTTGTGATATGGTGCAGTTATCTTCTCAAGGGCCGACGCATGATGAGATAGATTTCGAGTTCTTGGGTAACCTCAGCGGCGATCCTTACATAGTGCACACAAATGTATACACACAAGGGAAGGGAGACAGAGAGCAGCAGTTCTACTTGTGGTTTGATCCCACTGCTGATTTTCACACGTATTCCATCCTTTGGAATCCCCAAACTATCATGTAAGTTGCTGCTCAAGATTTCATTCATTGTTTGGCTATATACAAATAATAGTTAAAATTAAATTACAATGTGTTCTATTTCAGTTTTATATACTTACAGAAATAACACCCTTTGATTACAAAATTACATGATAATTACACATAGTCCAAACTCCAATATGCCAAAATAATGAGTCTTTCGAAAATTTGAAAATAAGAGGGAAAACATTCCCATACTATTACACATATCAAATGAAAAAAAATGAAAAAAAAAAATCTTAAAAGAAAACTGAGATTTATCTCCACGTATGCATCAAATAATTAGCCACATTCCCTACATAAATATTTTCTCTAGATTATTAAAAAGAATACAGATAATGACACTGACATATTTTAAGTTTGATCGAATTATACAAAATTTCCTGAGGCATAGCCTAACCCTTACTATATTGTAGTGATAAATTCCAGGTTGGATATTGGCTCTAGTGTCAATCACAAAATAGGGATATGCATAAGAGGTTAGAGATGTATTCATCAAATTTATAGAACCAAAAACATTAATATTATAGATTTATCTAACGCGACAGACAAAGTTTTTGTAATTCCTCAAACCTCAAAGAAAGTTTGTATAATGAGGTCAACTATGTCAGTATAATAATCCCTGACACATATATCGATCCCAAATCAACGTAAGTCAGTGTAGTCAACACTAACAATTTAAACAATATATCTTGCCACAGTTTCTACGTGGACGACACTCCAATCAGAGTATTCAAGAACCACGAAGCTCAAGGCATCCCATTCCCAAAATACCAGCCAATGCTAGTTTACACCAGCTTATGGGACGCAGATGACTGGGCCACAAGAGGCGGACTTGTCAAAACTGATTGGTCACAAGCTCCATTCACAGCCCTCCTAAGAAACTTCAGGGCCAATGCCTGTGTCTGGAAAGGTACGAAATCTTCTTGCAACATAGGATCGAACAACACTACTTCTTCGAAAAAACCGTGGTTGTCTCAAGAACTCGATTCGGGGAGCGAAGCAAGACTGAAATGGGTGCAGCAAAATTACATGGTCTATGATTATTGCAAGGATATGAAGCGCTACCCTCAGGGCCTCCCTCCTGAATGCACTACTACTACAAGCAACAACCCTGGGAAATAATTAAAGAGAGTCTTATATACATATAGCTATTGTTAATTATTATTTTCTTAATCTATTGTATTCCCTATTTCATTTTGTACATGCAATAAGGAAATAATTAAGATGTTTTATCTATATATGGAAAAGCTATACGGTACTAATATATATTTTGATAATCGCATTCGATCTGGGATCTTATATATGGGGTTTAGTTTTCGGGAAAATTTTAGTCCAAACTCTCTTGGTTCAATTCAACTAATTAAAAGAGCAAGTGTATTACACTTATCATTTGATTTGTCACTCTTCTTATATTTTGCACCAATCATACGATAAATATAAAACATTCATCCCTCTTTACATCAATTTGGCCAAGCCAGGCTCGAGCTATAATTTCTCTAGTTTTCGTCGTTACTAAATCAATATCGGGCAAAAGTTGGATAAGAAATTTGGAACCAATTATAAGTAAACGTGAATTAAATATTTAATATATATATATAATTGGTAAAAAGAACGATCATGAATATTTACACAATGATAATAGTATCGTTGAATGTATTATAATTTTTCTTTATAGACACTCGAACTATGACTATTTGAACTGTATTAATATCTTTTGAAAACAATAAGAATGCTAAATACTTTTGAGAAAAAAGAAAATGAGTAACAGCGAGAGAGATGTTATATATACTGCATTTTCTTTAGTAGTTTTGCTAATGACACATCTTCCTTACAACTGTACTTCTACGCAGGCATCAGGAAAGGTATTTACCTTTGGAAAGTCACTTCAAACCTTAGACGGTTTAGGCTTTCGGACAAATGACATATCATAAGATGACTTCGAAGAGAGAAGGACAGTTAATCCAATGGTACAGATAGGATCTTATCATAATTTAGAATAGATTACGCCTAAGGAGTTATCTTTCCCTCTAACTAGAAATATTGAGAGAAGAAAGAGAGCTTTAGAAGCAGCCAATCTTTTCTTTATGCCCAAAAACTCTCATGCCTTTCTTGGTTGGACCAAGGTGATTCCCCTCTTCCTGAATTGGGAGGGTAAGTCTCTCTTTTTTCTTTGGGGCACCTTTTTTGACCTACCTAGCGTGTGTGTGGAAACGCAGTTTCTTTCTATTTGAAGACGTTGGTAGAGTCACTTCCTTCTCTATTCGAGCTTTAGTACGACCGCTTAGAATCCACCGATTTTCAATTAGAAAATGGAGTCATGCCACGTATCAGGGCATTAAGATGAAATTAAAATATCCCATAGAGAGCCATAGCTTGGCACATAACTGGAGCACATTTTAGTTGGGCCGAAGGACAAAATCCAAGCAACTAGTTAAGCCCACAACTTATGAATGGGCTTTACGTAATCAAAATTACTGGGCCAATACAGTAGGCATGTTTAGTCCCAATACGTGTCTAAATGGCAGCATCTCAGTGACAGTCTGCAGCATCTGCAAACAAGTTCATTTATTGACTCTTTCACTATATATTATTATTATTATTATTATTAGGGGGAATTACATTTAGGTACCTTGAGGTTTGCCCTAATTACAAATCAGTCTCTCTTATTTTGAAAATTACATACAGGTCCCTAAAAACACTGTTTCGTTTGAGGTCCCTGGACGCCGTTAGGATTCCGTTAATTTTGACATTTGAATTTCCGAAAAATATTACAAAAAAGTCCCTAAACTATGAATTTTCTTACAAAACGACCCCTTAACTAAATCACATCAATAATGTAGTCCTGTCAAAATTAACGGAACCCTAACGGCATCCAGGGATCTCAAACGAAACAGTGTTTTTAGGGACCTGTATGTAATTTTCGAAACAAGAGGGACTGATTTGTAATTAGGCAAAACTTCAGGGTACCTAAATGTAATTCCCCCTTATTATTATTATTATGAAATGGACTAAGTTGTCTTGATTTCTTGAATAATTATAACAACAATAATAATAATATGAAATAAACCCAGTTGTGTTGATTTATCCCTTTATTTTTGGCTAGATATTTAAACTATTTTACTTTAGTTTATAGTGTATATTCGCTTAAAAGTGAGTGGCATGTCCAAAGCAGGTCACATGAAATGATGAACACTATAGGTGAGTAGTCCAATTTTTCCAGTTCCGAGACACAGACAACCCTTCGGCCTTCTCTCTTGACTCTTATCCATCTCGCAACAGCTTACTCCTGATACTATATCTGAAACTTTAAACACACTCGCCTAGATTTCATGAAATAATGTGATTCTCCTTTCCCACATCAAAAAGATTTTTTCTGTTTTTTTTAATGTAAAATAAAGAGTTCAAGTATAACCTATTATCATCTCTTTAATTTTGAATTGTGATTTAAACTCAATTCTTAAAGTTATGCTCGATGGATTTAGATGTAATATTCACATTCAATGACTTTGTAGGTCCGGAACATGACAAATGAAACACAGAGCGTGACAAATAAAATACAATCAATCATCATACACAAATTTTAATTTCACTAGTTTACCCTAAAATGCTTATATTTAATTAATTTCAATATAAATATGCTTCGGTTCAAATTTTAGTGAAATATAGAGCTTGTCAAATATTCGAAAGTTTTATAAATTAATTAATAGTATTTATAATATCTAACCTACTTGAATAGCAAAATTAATTTATTTGAGCTAGACCATTGTCCAAAATAAAAGAATATGAATCGATTAGACTTGACTCTCTAAGTTGTATAAGGAATTTATTTCTTATACTTTTTCTTGATACATGATCATTATCATTGATTGTAAAAGTTCAAATACAAGAGTTTGATTAAGTGAATATAATATTGACTGATTAAGTTAATATAATACCAAATAAACCAATCAAATTTTATTGTTAGATCTTTCAATACATAATTTAACTCACTATAAGAATGAATAAAGAAAAGCCAAATTTTAGTGATGCATCTTTCAATACATAATTTAACTCACAGAATGATTTTCTCATATACGTGTGTGTAGCGTATACATACAAGTACATGTATGTATGTATGTATATATATATATATGTACTTATCTAATCCAGAGCTAGCTGTTCACAACTCTGCTTGTACTTATTATCCCAGCTTCGCACATGTCACCTCCTAACAAAGCTCAAACCCCACACATCTTTTGTACTTTCATGCGTTCCCTGATTCCCAATCTCCAATATATCACAGTCATTATGTATCAAACTACATTGCTCATCATTACAGATTCACCACAAACAAGGAAAAGAACAGACAACTCAAAGAAAGAAAGAAGGAAAAACCAAAATGGGCATCATCTTTTGTCATTCCAGAACTTTAGTCTTCACCCTTTCCGTATTGTTGGCTTCCATAGCTGTTTGCAGCAGCAATCATTTCCAGGATTTTGACATCACTTGGGGTGAAGGCAGGGGCAAAATCATCAACAATGGAGAGATAATCACTCTTGCCCTGGATAACTATTCCGGGTCTGGATTCCAGTCCAAGAAAGAGTACTTGTTCGGGAAGATCGACATGCAGCTCAAACTCGTGCCTGGAAACTCTGCAGGAACTGTCACCGCTCTTTATGTATGGTTTTTGTTTGTTTGAGATAATTACAGATAACCCCCTTTAGATCTAATCAGATTATGAAATGAAGAAGACATGTATTATGATTTGGGATTGTGATTTGTGATGCGTGTTTGAAATGTTATTGCAGTTGTCTTCGGGAGGATGGACGAATCATGATGAGATAGATTTTGAGTTCTTGGGGAATGTGAGTGGAGAGCCGTACACAGTGCATACGAATGTTTATACGCAAGGGAAAGGGGAGAGAGAACAGCAGTTTCATCTGTGGTTTGATCCCACGGACGATTTCCATACGTATTCTGTGCTTTGGAATCCTCAAACCATCGTGTAAGTAGAGCTATTGGTGAATTTCATTTCATTATTTTACAGCATTTTGATCAGTTAAATATGGTATTAGTGATGAGTATCCACCAAATAATAATAATAATAATATTTGAAGCAAAACGACGCAACTAAAATATCACAAAATATTTTATTATGAAGTATGATGCACGTATATTTTTATAAAATGATAAAAATATTATTTTCTAGTGGCGCGTTGATCGAATATTTTTATCAGATACTTTTCAAGTATAAAGTTCAAAAAATATTCATGTTGTCGTATTTGTATTTCGTATCGTGTTGTTTTCATATTATTGTATCCGTATTCGTATTCGTAAATCATTGTGGATTGGAATTACTTCATCGCAAAGGTCTTCATAGTCATAATTCGAACACTAAATTTCTGATCAAATATAGCATCGAATTATTGAATTAATTAAATATAATATCAAATGATTAAACTAATACCATACAGAACAGCTGAACAGGTATTGTCTTTGTTATTTCTAGCGATATCACTAATTAGTTGACACAAAAAAAATTACTTATGACATATATTATTAATAAGTTAGCAACGTTAGAATCAATAGTTCAGCTCGTTAATTATTATTCAAAGGAATATCTAGTTGTTTATATTTTTATTTAATAAACTACTCTTTAGGCAAAAAGATATAGCAGTTTATTGATAAAACATAGATAATATTTTTTTATCTTCTCTTTTTATCTTTTTTCTTTTCCCCATTATTCAAAGGTTCTTTTTACCTTTTGTTTTGTTTTTTTTCCCTTCTTTTTTTTTTTCTTCTTATTTTTAGTAATTAATACGTGTTCTCAATTTTCCCACATTTTGTACAGGTTTTCAGTGGACAACGCACCTCTGCGAGAATTCAAGAACCTGGAAAGAATGGGAGTCCCATTTCCAAAGAACCAACCAATGAAGCTTTACTCCAGCATTTGGAATGCCGATCAATGGGCAACAAGAGGCGGATTGATCAAGACAGATTGGTCCCAAGCTCCCTTCGTCGCTTCCTACAGAGATTTCAACGCCGACGCCTGCGTCGTATCGGGCGGCGCTACGTCCGCAGCCTCCTACTGCGCTTCTTCTTCCGAGGCGACAGCGGGGAATGGCGGCGAGTCGTGGTGGCTGATGCAGAAATTGGATCGCTATAGTGAAGCGAAGCTGAAATGGGTGCAGAAGAATTATATGATCTATGACTATTGTAGTGATGCCAAGAGATTTCCGCAGGGGTTTCCCGTGGAATGTAATGCTTAATTATTTAGGCTTGTTTAGCTAATCCTAGTTATGGAGTTAGTGCAAAATACTAGTATGTTTTTGCTTCTGTTTTGCTTTGTGTTCTGGTTCGTGTTTTTGTAGGTATTCCGTGTTTGGTGCTTTGGAGTAATTTAAGTTTACTTTTTAAAGTTTTAAAGTGCCATTTCTTACTAAGGCGTTTGGGTGAATTTTTGGTTATATTTAGTTGATAAATGGACATATTTTCATGAATTTAGGATAACATAGTATTAGAATAGGTTGGATTCTAAATTTGTCTTTTCATCCCACCAGATGTTTCGATTTTGGCATGCAAATGTTCCGATTCCTACAATGTTCACGTTTCAATTTGTCCTGTATTTCACGGCGAGCGTGATGAGAATTGTTAAATGTCCCACATCGAATAATTAATGATGTGGTGTTCAATATATAATGGCATGACAAATCGCCCCTCAACATCTAGCTTTTGGGGTTGAGTAAGGCCAAAGCTCATTATTCAACATGGTATCAAAGCATGAATGAAGAAGAGAGCTAAACAAATTTCTGAGATCTTATTTCATCAATCTAATAAACCGTACACAGTGAAATGATATATATACAAAGAAGGAGACAACGGGATAAATATCTAGCTAGCCTTATCAGGTCCCTACACTTGTCAAGATCTTGTTACTTCCGTTAACCAACATCTAACTACTAGACAGCTAAGGGAAAGCCATAGTTTGACTAATTACAAAACACCCCCCTCAAGGTGGAAGGAAAACATTTTTCATTTCCACCTTGTCCATAATCGCCTTGAGATGCGGAGCAGGCAGAGCTTTAGTGAAAATGTCTGCTAATTGGTGAGATGTACACACAGGAAGGAGCTTCAAAAACCCGGTAGCAACTTTGTCACGAACAAAGTGGCAATCCACTTCAATGTGTTTAGTACGTTCATGAAAAATCGGATTTGCAGCAAGATGAATGGCAGCTAGGTTGTCACAAAACAGAGTAACCGGATGAGGAATTGTGATTTGGAGGTCTTGAAGTAATTGTGTTAACCATACCAGTTCACTAGTAACCACTGCTAATGCTCTATATTCAGCTTCAACGGAAGACCGAGAGACAACAGATTGCTTCTTTGATTTCCAAAAGATCAAAGTATTACCAAGGAAAACACAGAAACCAGTGGTTGAACGCCGAGTATCTTCGCAAGAGGCCCAATCTGCATCAGCGAAAGCAGTTAGTTTCATATCACTGCTAGCAGAAAAGAAGATCCCGTTTCCTGGAGTCCCTTTAAGATAACGAAGTAGATGATGAATGGCTTCAAGATGGATGGTTCGAGGATGTGAAACAAATTGGCTAAGTTTGTTCACAGCAAAACAAATGTCAGGACGCGTTAAAGTGAGATACAACAACTTCCCGACCAACTTCCTATAAGAACCATCATCTTTGAGGAGATCTCCATCAAATGAGTTAAGCTTAGCATTAGGATCCATGGGAGTGGGCAAAGGTTTTGAACCAAGAAAACCTGCTTCTTCCAAGAGTTGCAGTGTGTATTTGCGCTGACAAAGAACAATACCACAATGGGATCTAGCAATCTCTAATCCCAGAAAATATTGCAAGGATCCCAAATCCTTGAGCTTAAACTGTGTATGCAAGAAGTCTTTAAGCTCTGCAATTAATGTTGAATTAGTCCCCGTGATGACTATGTCATCAACATACACAAGTAAGCAAGAAAAAAAGAACCAGAGCCCTTAGTAAAAAGGGAATAGTCTGCTTTAGATTGAGTAAAGCCAAATTGAAGCAGGGAAGAGGAAAACTTGGCATACCATTGCTGGGAAGCTTGCTTTAAACCGTAGATGGACTTGTTAAGTTTACAAACTAACTTGTTGGAAGTATCAGGAAAAGAAACAGGGGGTTCATACCCTTGTGGCAGGTCCATATACACTTCCTCAAACAAAGAGCCATTAAGAAACGCGTTGTTAACATCTAGTTGAGCCAGCTCCCAATTAGATGCACTTGCTATAACCAAGAGTGTCTTGACTGTAACCAGCTTAGCCACTGGAGAATAAGTATCAAGGAAATCAATTCCTTCTAGCTGATTATAGCCTTTAGCAACTAACCGTGCTTTGTGGCGTTCTAAGCTCCCATCTGAATGATACTTGGATTTGAATACCCATCTACAGCCTATGGAATGAGAATCTGCAGGAAGAGGCATCACTGTCCAAGTATGATTGGACTCCATGGCCTGAAGTTCATCTTGCATGGCCTGCCTCCATTCTGGAAATTGACTAGCAACTTTATAGCTTTGTGGCTCAGGAATGACTTGGCAACCCTCCCTTCAAAAGCTAGCTTTTGGGGGTGAGTAAGGCCAAAGCTCATTATTCAACATGGTATCAGAGCGGGTTCACAGATGTTCGATTCCTATGCCTGTCTCTTCTCTCCACCCGGCTTGCAGATGTTTCATTCCTGCGGCTTGCAGATGTTCATTCTTGCAATGTTTATGCACCAATTTGGGCGTGACGGGGTGTGTTAAATGTCCCACATCGAATAATTAGTGATGTGGTGTTCAATATATAATGGCATGACAAACCTCCCCTCAACAGCTAGCTTTTGGGGGTGAGTAAGGCCAATGCTCATTATTCAACAAGAATATGTCAAGTATCCCACATCGAATAATCAAATATCCAATATATAATGGTTTGACAACCCTTCTCTTAACAACTAGTTTTTTAGGATGAGTAAGACCGAATACATAATTCATAAAGAGGAATGTGATGGTAAAGGATTTTGTGTTGGTATCAAGATTACCAGGGTTCATGTTCTTGTTCTAAATCTATGCTGTTAATGGTGAAGAGAATATGAGTCGAGTATAAATTAGAATTGTTCTGGGTATGAGATAAAATTATTATATTGAGATAGATTAGAGATAGAATTGGACCGACCTCATATTTCTCCCTCAGCTGAGGGATCTTTTTTCTCTCAACTGAGAGCACAGTCACTTGTACCTTAGCTACTCCGACAGTATTTTTCCGGCCAGGGTCACTTGAGTGCTGCTATTCGCCTCGTCGTCACAAGCCGGGGCCTTTCTCTGCTCCTGGATTCTTACGCTTCTAAGTTGTTCTTCTCTTTCGTTGATTCCTTTCTGCTGAATCCCCTTCTTTTGTCTGCAGGTTACTTCATCGGGCTTCCTTCTCGGGGGAGGAGACTTCGAGCCATCGCTGATATGAGTGCCTCTTCTTCCCATGCCGCCACAGATATGGCCACCCCGATTATAGATCTGTCAAAACTCACAGAAGCCCTGTCCCTCACATCTAAGGAATCTGCCGCCTTTGTTCTTCCTAGCGTCAGCCGTTCTACTCCTGTTAATGACTACTCTCTGGCTCTCATAGGCAGAATCTTCTCCCGCAGGTCTTTCCGCTTTGACACGTTCAGGTTAACAATGCTGCGGGCTATGAACCCTGTCAAGGGGATGGATATTAAGAGATTGAGCACTGACCAATTCTTATTCTGTTTCAACCATAAGTTGGATTTGCAACGAGTCATAGAGATAACCCCTTGGACGTATGAGAAGTATCTAATCATACTTAGGACTCTGGCACCAGATGATGACCCTTGCAAGGTTGAGTTGAATTACTGTGATTTCGTTGTCCACGTTCTGGCGTTTCCACACTTCTACAGGACCCCGGAAGTGACACGAATGATCGCTCAACGACTCGGTATCTTTCGATCAATTCCCCCGGATTCCAGAACTCCATCTCTGGAACAAGGATTGCGAATAAGGGTGGGTATTTGTATTGCAGAGCCACTTATGAGATGCCTTCAAATGAGCACTCCGGATGGACAGACTATCTCGGTTTCCTTACAGTATGAAAGATTGGCAAATTTCTGCTACTTGTGTGGCATCTGTGATCATGTAGACAAAGTTTGTCTCTCTCGGTATGAAGTTGATTTTGTGGAACCGTCGTCGTCTTACCCGTATGGCCCTTGGCTTAGGTATCAAATGCCAGGTAAATCCCTATCTGTCTCCCCTTACTTGGCACCCGTTTCTGCTGCTACTCATGCTCCCCCCACTCCACCCCATCCCGGTTCACCACATCTCAATTCTACCTTCCCGGACTCCACCCTGCTGTCACGCCAGCCTACTCTTTTTCACTTACCACAACAGTCCCATTCCAAAGTCTCTACTACTCCAGAATCTGCTACACCCGCCCAGAAACATACCGTTCCTATCACATCTCACCTGTTAGTAACTCACTCTCACATCTCTCCCCCTAGCCAGATTACCTCCCGGGTTCCAGGTGTTAAACAGGGTATGACAGGTCTTTCATCATCCTTGGAATTACCCCCTGATATATCCAATCTCAGCAACAAATCTAAGCACTCTCGGCTCCCCTCTGAATCCCTTAGTCCCGAAAGGCAACGTACCAAACTGAACCCCATCATATCAAATATCTCCCAACTCCAGATTATTGTCAACGATGAAAATCAAAGCTCCCTTCATCCCCAAAATCACCTGCCTGCCTTCCCCACGTTTGAAAACCAACTGATCAATGTTCCCCTCACATTAAGTCTCCCTCCTGTCCATCCCTCGTCAGGCCCTAAAGTTCGCAAATTTCGTAGTAAACCTTCCAAATCCCATACCAACAACTCTTCCCCTTCCGATATTATTGCCCATCTTGAACCACTCCAATCGTTCTCTTTCTCCAATTTGGTTCTCTCGGACATCACCAATTTAACCGCAGCCTCCGCCGAAAACAATGAGTTGCCTAAGCTGGAACTGCCAGGGTTCGGGGGGTCCCTGGCGAGTTCATAACCTCCGGTCTCTCATTCGGGACCACAACCCCTCGGTGATTTTTCTTTCTGAAACCTGATGTAAGCAGTGCAAAATTGATTGGTTGAAAATTTCTTTGGATATGAATGGTGTTAGTGTGGATTCTGATGGTAGTAGTGGTGGACTTGCGTTATTATGGAGGAAGGATATTGATGTTACTTTGAAGAGTTTCTCTATGAATCATATTGATATTCTGATATCGGGTTTTGGATCTCCGGGTACTTGGAGGTTTACAGGCTTTTATGGTTTTCCGGAGTGGCATCGCAGAGAGGTGTCTTGGGACCTTCTTCGGACTTTGCACCGATCTTATTCAGGTCCTTGGCTCGTTAGTGGGGACTTCAATGAGATTCTAAGTAATGATGAGAAAGAAGACGGGAATAATCGCCCGCCCCGACTCATGGAGGCATTTGCCGAAGCCTTGAGGGATACAGGGCTCTCAGATCTCGGTTTCTCTAGTTTTCCGTTTACTTGGACGAGGAACTCTACTACCCCTCATACGATCCGTGAGAGGTTGGATCGTTCTTTAGCCTCAGATTGCTGGCGGTCCTTATTTCCTAATGCTGCTGTCAAGCATCTTAGAGCATCCTGTTATGATCATATCCCCATTCTCACTATCCTGGCTCCACAACAGCGTGTTCGTTCCCGGAGGTCTAAGCCCTTTAGATTTGAGGCGTGGTGGGTTAAGAAGGAGGAGTGTCGGCGTATTATTACTGACTCATGGGAGGGGTCTCTTGCTGATTCGGCAGCTGGCGTTGTGCTTAAGGCTTCTGAGCATTGTAAAATCGGGCTCCTTCAGTGGAGATATGAGATAAGGCGTGATAAGGAGATGGATTTGAAGCAACTTGAGAATCGTCTGAAGGTCTTAAAAGAACGTACTTTGACTTCTGAAGTGATGGCTGAAATGAAACTCTTACATGATCAGGTGGGGAAGTTACTCCTGCAGGAGGAGATCGCATGGAAACAACGGGCTAAAGCACAGTGGCTCAGAGAGGGAGACTGTAACACAAAATTTTTCCACTCTAAAGAAAAACAGTGGCTTGATAGATCTATTTATGGTCTTAAGCAAGCGTCTAGGTCATGGAACATCAGATTTAATGAGGCAATTAAATCCTTTGGATTTATGCAATTGCCTGATGAACCATGTGTGTACAAGAGACATCATGATAGTGTTGTAACATTTTTAGTTCTATATGTTGACGATATTCTGCTCATTGGGAATGACACAGGAATATTGTCAGCAATTAAGATTTGGTTGTCAAACCAGTTTGACATGAAAGACCTAGGTGAAGCCAGTTATATTCTAGGGATTAGACTTTGTCATGATCGTAAGAATAAAATGATTGGTTTATCACAAGCAGCATATATAGATAAGATGCTGGCAAGATATAATATGGCGAATTCCAAGAAAGGTTCATTACCTTTCAGACATGGAGTTCATCTGTCTCAGGATCAGTGTCCTAAGAACCCAGAAGAGACAGAAGAAATGAAAGATGTTCCGTATGCTTCGGTAGTCGGAAGCCTCATGTATGCCATGTTATGTACTAGGCCAGATATCTGTTATGCTGTAGGTCTAGTCAGCAGATATCAGTCAAACCCTGGACCCCAACACTGGATAGCTGTAAAGCATATATTAAAGTACTTGAGAAGGACTCGGGATTATATGCTTGTCTATCGCAGTGATGAGCTCATTCCTATTGGGTACACAGATTCGGATTTCCAATCTGATTTGGATTCTAGGCGTTCGACATCTGGGTACGTGTTTACTCTAGGAGGAGCAGCCGTAAGTTAGAGGAGTATTAAGCAATCTTGCATTGCTGACTCCACCATGGAAGCCGAATACGTGGCAGCTTCGGGAAGCAGCCAAAGAAGGGTATTGGTTCTGGAATTTCCTAATGGATCTAGAAGTCGTCAAGGACGGACTTACGCCGATCACATTGTACTGTGACAATGCTGGAGCGGTGGCCAACTCCAAGGAACCTCGAAGTCATAAACGTGCGAAGCACATCAAGAGGAAGTTTCACATTATACGTGATTATGTGGAACGTGGAGAAGTGGCAGTGGTGAAAATTGGCTCAGTAAATAATCTAGCAGATCCCTTCACTAAGACTTTGGCGCAAAAGAGTTTTGACACTCATGTAGAAGGGATGGGTCTTAGACATGTAGCCAATTGGATTTAGGGCAAGTGGGAGATTGTTGGGATTAATGCCCTGGAAATCCAATTATATTGTAAATATTTTGGATTAATAAAACTGAAATTAAAGCAAGTTATGAGTATTTTACAAATTTAATAATTAATGACGTGTGATGGTATTTTTATATGAAATGTGTTTCATAGGAAAAGACTTTAAATACCAGAAGTCATGTGTCATTAAAGTTCTAGTCAGTATGATAAGAAGATGTTCTTATCAAGACTATAATGTGTTATATAAGATGATTAGTCTTTCGTCATAGGGAAATGGAGTTTCCAATTATAACACATTGATGACTTTCAATGAGATTGGAAACATCGAACTGGACCACTGAGATTGTTTATTTTATACTGCTATCTAAAATGAACAAAATCTCGGAAGCATTAGACTCTTAATCCTGGCTGTGTTTCTACTTTAGGCATGTAGTGTTAATCACTGTGTTGTACTCAGAAGTGAGGTCTCGGTAACGGGTGGCCAAAATACTTTGTACGTTCGGTGATTGCATGAAATGTGCTAAAGAGAAATATTGATCGAGGAATCTGTAGCCTTGCTGGAAGGTTAAAGATATCCCTGAAATAGATTTGAAAAAGTTCGAATTAAATCTTTGGCCAAAGTACTTCGTATGTTCGTCACCGAAGTTGTATGTTGGATGTGTTTCACATACAGGGAATTTGGACTTAAGGCGAATCAAGAAATTTCAGATTTAAAGTGAAAAATAAATGATAGTAGTATTGATTTATTTTTCATGGATATCTGTACAGAGGAGTAAAATGCAAAATTATTCTAGATCGAGAAATTCGTGAATAATTTAATTAATTTTAGAGTTCAACAATATTTATTTAGTGGTTAGTCCTGCAGGTCCCCCCGCAAGCCCCAAACGAAGATCAAAAAGAAAATATTAAAATCAGAGAGAGAAATGATTTTTCAAAATGTTTGAAAATAGCCAAAGAATTTATTTTGAGAAAATAAATTAAATTCCAAAGAGTTGGAAATGTCCGAAATTTTATTTTGGAGAAAATAAAATTTTTCAAAAAAAAAAAAAAAAAAGGTTTTTTTGCTGACGTGGCAGATGACGTGGCACGCCATGTCAGCGGGTCAGCGCCACTGGGCGCCAGCGTGTCCGACACGTGGACGATGAAGATCGTGCCATGTCGGCGAAAAGGAGCGGCCCAGATTAGACCTGGAAGGGTCCGGGTCAGGACACGGGTCCTGGTTCGGGTTCGGATAGGGTCGGTCAAGGTTTGACCGACCCGGAAACGTGGACAAATCGTATTGTGACACGTGTCACTGACCGAACCAATCTGAACAGACCGGTTCACGGCTGAACCGGTCTAAGGACTGAACCGCCAGTTGGACCGGACCGGTTCGCCACGTGGCAGCTGCTCGTGCCACCGTGGGGTTCACACGTGCCAAGCACACAGCCGCCACTTGGACGGCGCGTGCGGCGTCTGCTGGGCGCGTGCTTCGTGCCGCTGGACTCGTGGCGGCGTGAGCTCCTGCGTGGCGTCGTCGGATTTGCTGAACTTGTCGGCTAAGGACGCACGGCAGCCGGTTTTGCTTCGAATTGACTATTTTACCCTTGTAAATTGTCCTATAAATAGGCTGTTGGTGTGCTGATTTTTTCAATCAGTTTTTGCAATTCATTTTGAAAAGTTTGGCAGCTTGAAATGGCCATTTCAGCTTCTCTCTCTCCTTTAATAATTAATCCTTTAATTAAGGATTAATTAATATTTAATTAGGTGGTTATATAATTAATATATAATCCACTTAATTATTAGAAAATAGGGATTTTCTGAAATTAGAGAAAAGGGTTTTTCTAGAAATATATTTTCTCAAAGTATTTAGCGAAATACTACCGGAGCCTACACTCCAATTTCTTAATCGGGGATATTGCGGGGAAGCTCTGCCGGTTTCACGAGAAGATATCGAGGTGCTGGAAAAGTGTCGTTGATAGCCAATTTTGCAGTACGGTAATACCGTTATGCTGCCCAAATTGATATTTGCATATTATGATTATATGCTAGATGATTTAAAATTATGTTATCGATGCCTGTATATATTAGAGTTATGCTGCCCGATTTATTCCGCTGCTTTATTAAAATATTTTGATAACGAGGTTATGGCAAAATTTGTTTATTACGCTATACCGTCACTCTGCTTCGGGCCCGCCACAATCCAACAAAGGAGAGGGTGGTATGGGTTTTCGGTACTTCAAGTTCTTTTATTTGGCTATGTTGGCCAAACAACTGTGGAGAATAGTTCGTCACCCTGACAGTCTTCTCAGCAGGATTTTCAAAGCTAAGTATTTCCCTACTTCTGATATTTGGAATGCTTCCTTGGGGCGGTCGCCATCCTTCATGTGGCGAAGTCTCTTCGGAGCTAGGTACTTGTTGGCAGCTGGGACACGTTGGCGAGTTGGAGATGGGAACTCTATTCATGTTTAGCGTGACAGATGGCTCCCTCAGGGTCCGGATTTTCGTCCTCGATTCCGCCAGGATGCTAGCATTACGCCAGAGTGGGTTTCTGATTTATTTAAACAGGATTTATTGGTTTGGGACGAAGAACTGATCCGGAATGTCTTTTATGGTAGAGACGTGGAGATGGTACTGAGTATTCCTCTTGGTTGCACACGTAGGGAGGATTCGTTGATGTGGCATTATAACAAGAACGGGAGCTTCTCGGTGATGAGTGCTTATAAACTTGCGTGTGACATTGCTAATAGAGATATCGCTTCTTCGGCTGTCTCGTCGAGCCATGAGAGCTGGAAGGAAATTTGGAAACTGAAGGTTCAACCGAAAATCAAGAATTTCCTCTGGCGGTGCAATCATAATATACTCCCGACAGGAGTTAACCTAGCTCGACGCCACTGTGCTAATGGGATTGTTTGTGTTTATTGTGGTGGGACGGAGGAGGATATGTCTCACGCTTTATTTTGGTGCCCGTTTGCGAGACAAGTTTGGGGGTTGTCGAACCTCCCGTGGCGCCTCATCCAACAAATACCGTTGCACTTTAGTGATGGATTCTTGCGCCTCCTTAAGGAACTGGACCCTATGGATTGCGAGAAAGCAGCTGCACTTCTATGGGCGATTTGGTATGCTCGCAATAGAAAGTTCCATGATAAGGGTCCATGGCAGCCACATGACGTGGTTGCTTTTGCCTTGTGTAATGTTGGCCTTGTACCAGTGATTGATGAGGAAGATAATCCTGCTATTGTAGTCAGCTCCAACCATAGGTGGAGGAAGCCAGCTGGGGAGTGCATTAAGATTAATTTTGACGGCGTCGTGTTCAAAGATTCCAGTGCCATCGGTATTGGGGTAGTAGCGAGGGACAACGAGGGCAAGGTGGTTGGTTGGGAGACCGATAGGAGGCGCAACACGATTGATCCATTGGTGGCGGAAGCTAACGCCACACTATCGGCGGCTCGGTTGGGCCGGGACTTTGGTTGGAGGAAAGTTGTTATCGAAAGTGACTGTTTGAATGTGATTCGTGGCCTTCAGGGTGATGATGAGGACCTCTCTTACATTGGGAACATCCTTGAAGACATCAAGCTCACTTGTGCATGTTTCGAGGAGGTCCGGTTTGCTTTTTGTCGTCGTGGTGCTAACGTCGTAGCCCACACGCTTGCTCGTAATGCGGCTTATGCCTGCATTGGTTCTTCCGATTTTCCTTCCTTTGTGTCGGATTCTGTTAGTTTTGATCTTTTTTAGTTGGGCCGCGCTGGCCCCCCATCCAAAAAAAAAAAAAAAAAAAGATTAGAGATAGAATTGTTACGAGTTTATATTGAACTTTATTCTCGGGAAATTTGTTTTATGTGCGATAATTACACACATGAATGACATGTTTTTTCATATTCCCCACAAATGTGTGCTAGTACTTCCAAAAGTTCTAATATCCAATAATACGAAATAATATGTTTTATTATGATAAAATCTATGATACATTATCAACATCATATAACATAAATATGATGACTTTTTTTTTTAATTTTTTAAATAAGAAATATCAGACACAGTATTCGATAATATCTTTAAAAATATCGGTACATCGTAACATAAAATATTGTTTTGCTCCAAAGCAAAAATAAAGATTCTTCTAGCTATATGGATTATTCGCGTTTTCTTAATAATGAATTATTATTAGAAGATATTCTTTTTTTTTTAAAGTTAGAAACAGAGGAAAAGTGCTGGACACTACTTTCCTTAGTGATCATATCTCAAGTCCCATTCAATCATATGTATGATGGTTATTTCTTTGAAAGCGGCAATGTTTTTGGAAAGATCACTAATAAAAGGACATTATTTTTCTGTTGTATGATGGTTTTAAATTATAATTCTAATAACTAGTTTAGAGATATGGTCCAATAAAATGAATATTAAATATCTAAAATAAATTATAAAATTCAGATCTCTGACTTATAAATGAAGTAATTGTGATAAATAATGTGTTTGACCTAACTCACCCCTAAAAGTTAGGGGTGAGTTAGGTTAAGCACATTATTTATTATGGTATCATAGCAGGTTCTGTTCTAGATCTTCTCTTCACACTCCCGCTGATTTTCCAATTTTTGATTTGTAGATGTTCAATTCCTTCAAAGTTCACGCTTCTGTTTGTCCCGCATTCTGTGGCATTGGGCGTGATGAGGATGTCTCTCCACATCCCCGTAGATGTTCTGATTCCTAGCTTACAGATGTTTCGTTTCCTGCAAAGTTCGCGCTCTAGTTTGTCCTGCGTAAGGGTGCGTTAAGAGCCGATTCGAGTCGAGTTTGGCCAAAAAAATCAAACTTGAGCTTGAACTTGAAAATTATTTGTATGACTTTAGATTAAGCTTGAGTTTTTCAAACTTATTTTTTGGGGGGCTTGAGCTTGGCTTACTCAAATATTGAACCGAACTCGGCTCGACTAGACGAGCCAACAAATTTTTGTTGGACATTTTTAACTCTCATTCAAAAATAATATTAAACAACAATGATATATATATATATATATATATATATATATATATATATATATGTATATATATATGTATACTAACATTTTTAAGTTTTATATAATTATTAAAAAATTATAATCATTAATATATATATTTGATATTTTAGATTATGTATCAATATTATTAATTATATTATAATAAAATTATAAATTATGTAATTACACAATACAAATTATTGAATAATATTTTATCAAGACATATAATTATATTATTAATTAGTTAGTATGGTATACGATATTTATTATTTTCTTACATTAAATATTTGAGTGAATATTTTATGAATATATTTTCGTATTAGTAATATTATATGGTCTAATGTGTTATTGTAAAATAATATATTATTATTGTGATGCAAAATTTAGTAAGGACCATACATGAATTATAGATAATATATAATATAGTATAAATTATATTATTTATCTTCTAATTATACCAGACAAATTATTTGTTAGGAATAGTTCCCTGAAAGCCGATGTAATAGTCTGCTTTAGTACTTTCCTTTTGTAAATCACAGGCAATCTTTGAATAATACGAATTGAGGCAACACTTCTTTATATGCTCTTGTTTGATTGTGTGTTTCCTTTTGACTGCGCATGTATAAGAACTCCCCTAATCAATATGACTTATAGGACTCAACCATTTAGATGAAGTGGTTCATGAGACGAACCCTATATCACACAAGTCATGATTAGAAATCACTCCAAGCTGATGAGTCCAAAAGACAGTGGGAGTGTCAACCTGACTCGTTCAAGGCTTGCTCGTGTGATCACGCCCTTAAGAACGACCACCTTGTTTCATGGGGTGCAAAGTGTATAGTTGATAAGTGCGTGATACATGGGGGTGCTTGCTTATTCTAAGTAGGTACACTGAGGTGTCTCGTGTGAGAAGATTCCTAAATAGGAAAGGAAGTTTCTATATCTGGAAATAGAAACTTCCAGATTAGGAAATATCTCACGAGTCATTGATGTGATTAAGTGATCCTTAAACTTGAGGTTCCATTGATACTTTATGAGCTAACTCTGTAGTCTTAGGTGTAAGCTTTAAAGGGTGTCGCCTTAGACAACTGATTCAAGGCTTATGCTAGGCCTGCGCAAGTGGCGCATGAAAGTATATGAGAATCAATAAAGGACCTACGCTTGCATTAGCACGATGATGATATCTTATTGTGTAAGTCATTCATATGCCATCTAGGAGTCCTTGGCCAAGGCAATGGATCAAGATATCAAGAAAAGAGTTTCTTGGATTGAGATCAAATGGATACGAAATGCACTTAGCATTAAGATCAAGATTATTAGGGTTCTAATTATTTCCTTGCCATAGATCTTGATTAAGAGATGGGACGTAGGAGGATTGTATCTCACATATGTCAATGACTTAAAGGTTCTGTCGAATCGAGAAATTCTTATTCAGCTAGGGGTCAAACACCTGTTGCTAGACTATGGTCGTTTGATCTGTGGACTGATTAATTAATTAGAGAATTAATTAATTAAGGTCACTGCTAATTGAATTAAGAACCTAGAGGGTCACACACAACAACCCGGTCACGTGGGTTAATGCTTGATTCGATTAAACGAGTTGATCGAACCATTAAGTGAATGGTGGGGTCCACACGTGTGGAACACGTGTATGACACGTGTCCTTATGGACACATTTAGTCACGTGTATGTATGTGTATAAATATTAAATAATTAATGTGTTAATTATTTAATGGACTTTGATTTAATTTTGAATTAATATTAAAGTTCTAATTTGGAGAAACAATGTCTGATAAATAATTAATTATATTATTGGTCTTCAAGTTATTTATTGTAAAATAAATAAAGTAAAATTAATAATCTAAAAGAGTTAGATTAGAATCTTGCTTTCCAAGTTGATCAATAGGAAGACTTTTGGTCAAAGTAAGAGACTTAGTCTACAAGCAAGAAATCCCTTTCCAAAGGGGTTTGGAATTCCTTATCCAACAAGGAGTGAGGTTCGAACCCTAGCCCTATAAATAGAGGGGTTCGAACCGCATAGGGAGATGATACACAATTTCTCATTCTCCATAATTATACACTAAATCCTAGAGTCTAAACACCGAATATAGAACTAGCATCCTCCCTATTCGGATCGTGGTTGGTGGACTATTTCTCTAGAGGGCTACTATCGTGAAGTCTTGAAAGATTCGAAGGAGCTTTTGGGGATCACGCCGCGTGAAGAGCGTTCTTGGGCGGCTAGAACGTGTCAAGAAAGCTACTATTCAAGTGAGTTTCTTGATCACTACGAATTTGGGAGTAGGAATTGTAAGATTCGATCCTTGCTTAGTTGGGAAATATTTTAAATTTCCGCTGCGTTTCCCTTGTGTTTTCCCAACAAGTGGTATCAGAGCCACCTTGCAAGGCCTATTTCTGATCCGTCTCAATTATTCTGAATTTGGTAGAAATTCTTAGGCTTAGATGCGAATTGAGTATTCTTGAGTTCTTTTGGAAAGCCTAAAATAAGAAACTGTATTTTTCCTAAAGTTTCAGAAAAACGTTTTCGAAAATTTGATTGAAATTATTTTGGATCAAATATATTTAAATTGTGTTTTTAATTTCTGGATTGTTACTGGTTTTTAAACCAAAATATGAAACACAAAATCACGTTACGAAAACGCGAGCCTAGGCGTGCTAGGGCGTCGCACGCCCAGGCTCGCTCCACCACCGCACAGCAGTCCCGCAGCCGTACGGGACTATCCGTCCATCCCTCCCGCAACCGCGCGGGAGGCTGCCCGCCAGCGCCTAGGTGTGCCCGCAAGGCCCTACTGCAACCGTGCGGGAGCCTGCCGGGCCATGCCCGCCCAGTGGTTGCGCGCCATGTGCGCGCGTCCATACACGCGGTGCTGCGCGGCTGCCGGGCATGCTCTCGGGCGGGCGTGCAGTCCGTTCCGGGCCTTTCGTTTCGCGATCTTGATTTTCATGTTTAGTCCAATTTAATTTTTCTGAAAAAATTTATTTTATTAAATTAAAAGTTATTTTTGAAATAATTGTTTAAATTGGGGTTTTGAGAAATTAAGTGATTTAAATTTTGGAAAAATTACAAACTTTATTTTATGAAAATATTCAAGGAATAAAATTATTAATTTTCAAAAATTAATTGGAATTTTATTAGTTTATTGTTTTTCGGGTTTTATAGAAAAGGCTCTTGAACAAGAATTGCATCTAAGTCGTGTTTTAAGCTATTAGGGCTTAAAGCGAGAATTTTAATTTATTGGTTAAATTTAAATTCTTGCAATTTATGCATGTTAGGTGATCATGGGTTTAGTCTTATTTATGTTTTATTTTATGCACATGGATGGTTTAAATTGGGGTTGGAGCCCCATAGTTGCGTTTTACAATTAGGGTCGGTGCCTCACTTATCTGCGTACTATTATGTGTTTATTATGTGGCTTTCCATATTACTGTTTTTGAGGCCGGGGTATGCCCCGTGTAATTGTCTAAGGCTAATATGAAGATTGAGCCTTATTACTTTATGTTTTTTTCCTTTTATTGTAATTTGAGAGTAGAGATAGGTGGTGAGGTCTTTTTCTTTCCTTTTGGAGACAATGCGCCCATGGAGTAAGATGGATCCACACAACAAGTAACAAGATGGAGGCCATGAGTGAAGACCTCTCAAAGTGTTAGAAAGGATTTCTATTATTGTAATAGATAGGGCATCGTTTTATTTCCAACTCCCTTATGTGATTTAAACTGTTTTATGTGGCATGAATGTTAGAACTTGTGATTGTGGAGAGGCTCCCACACATCACGCATAAGATAGGTAGAACCCATGATCATCACATGTTAGTATCATGCTAGGACATGTTGTCTGCTAAGTGCTTGTGTGAAATGCATTTAAATTGTACTTGCATTAATCAAGACTAATTAAAATTGGATAACATATATGTTGGTGAGGTCGAACCGGACAACTCCCCGGTTACATCGAAAATTCCCATTAAATATTAAGCTAATTTTCAAAAATAGGTGTTTAATTCGAGGTGCAAACTTTGAATTAAATTCCTAGCATTCCATCAATAGGACTTAAGTTTAATAGGGGAAGCTAGATGCTGGCCACGATTCGTGGGGTGTCTATGTGAAGCCTATTAGTTCTTAGTTTCCTAATTGATCTTAAATGATCAATATTTCGTGATCAATTTTAGCAAGGGTGATGGCCAAGAGTCGTGGGTCGTTCGAACTAAGTTTTGATCATGATCTTATAATTGATGGGTCTAGCTTAAACGCCTAAGTAAATATGGATGTCGCACGAGTCGTGGGTCCATATTGAAAGATAGGTGATGCAAAAACATTACTAAGAATTCCACAGTGTTGGAATTGGTAAGTTGTACCTACCTTAGGCTTAATTAAGAATGGCCACGAGTCGTGGGCTCAAGGTTAAGTGCTACGGATCGTAGTACCCATTGGGATAACAAGTATCCTCTAAGATCTTTGGGAATTATAGATCTTTGAAAAAAAACAGTGGGAGCTACATAGATTAAAGACATAATCTCATGTATATCTTTATTATTCAGCACGCTCACTAGTTCTCTGTTTTTTCATTTAGGTCGTAGATTCTGTGATTCTCTACGTGTTTTGAAATGACAACCAAAAACCCTCTGGTATCGATCCTCGAGTCAAACAAGTTGACTGGTCCCAACTATTCTGATTGGCTTAGGAATCTAAAAATCGTTCTACATTCCGAGAGGAGAACTTATGTTCTCTATGAGGCGGACCCCGTTCCCGAAAGGGACGCTCCGACCCGGACTGAGCGGGATGCGATCCAGAAGTGGAAGGATGATAATCTCCAAGCCCGTTGTCTCATGCTTGCTAACATGTCTCCGGACATGCAAAGACAACATGAGTCCATGGAATTCGCTTGGGAGATTTACGACCACTTTGAGCAACTTTGCCACCCTCATGAGCGTGTTATAAGGTATAACACCTCAAAGGAATTATTCCATTTGAGAATGAAGGAAGGTACAAGTGTCCATGAATATGGACTCAAGTTTCTTGCTCTCACTGAGAAACTTGCTTCCATGGACATGCCACTGAGGGATGAGCTTTCAGTGGATTTGTTGCTAGCCTCGCTCCCACCATCATTCAATCCTTTTGTCCTTAACTTCAACATGAATCATGCAAATTCTAGTGTAGCTGAGCTGATTAGTCAACTTGTGACTGCTGAAAGCACGATAAAAAAGGACAATAAGGTTATGATGGTCACTGCTCCATCTTCTTCTAAGTCTTCTAAAGGCAAGGGCAAGAAAGCCCAAAAGAAGAAACGTGATCAGAAAGAGGACGTTTGCTTCCATTGTGGCAAACCGGGGCATTGGAGGAGAAACTGCCAAGAGTACAAGGCTACTCTGAAGAAAGGTATGTTTCTCGTTGAAGTAAATCTTTCTATTAATTCTAACTCTTGGGTACTTGATACCGGTTGTGGATCTCATATCTGTAATGATGTACAGATGCTAAGTGAGGTCCGGCAGCTGAAGGGAGGAGAATGTGTCTTGAAGATTGGGGACGGCTCAACGGTCGAAGCTCAAGCTTTAGGCACAATTAGATTAGGTTTAGGTCATTCTGTTTTAGTTTTAAATAAAGTCCTTTATGTACCAGACATTATTCGTAATATTATTTCAGTTCCAATACTTGATTGCGAAGGTTATGAAATTAATATTAAGAATGGTAACTTTTTCCTCAAAAAGAATAATTTTTCAATACATCTTGGTACATTGAACAATGGACTTTATCTGACTCAAAACAGTAATATTTTGAATATACAACGAGAAACGAAACGTAAGAGAGATGACAAAGTCTCAGCATCTTTGTGGCACGCTAGATTAGGGCATATTTCTAAGAACAAGATTAGCAAGTTAACTACCTTAGGGGCATTCTCTGAAAATGACCTTAAACAGTTGACTTCCTGTGAATCCTGTCTCAAAGGAAAGATGTCCAAAACTCATTTCAAAGGAAGTGTGGAACGAGCCACAAAGACCTTGGATTTGATCCATTCTGATGTTTGTGGACCGCTCAGTGCAAGCACTCGAAACAATCATCAGTACTTCATAACCTTCATTGATGACTTTAGTCGTTATGGTTATGTGTACTTAATGAAGTACAAATCTGAGGCTTTTGAGAAATTCTTAGAATTTCAAAAGGAGGTTGAGAACCAAACTGGTCACAAGATCAAGACACTTCGATCTGATCGAGGTGGCGAGTATCTTAGTGAAGAATTCCTTAATCATCTCAGAGATAATGGCAATATCTCTCAGTGGACTCCTCCAGGAACTCCTCAGCTTAATGGAGTTTCTGAGAGAATGAATCAAACCCTACTTGATATGGTTCGTTCCATGATGAGTTTCACTGACTTACCACCTTCTTTCTGGGGTTATGCTCTAGAAAGTGCAGCCAAGATTTTGAATTTTGTTCCTTCTAAATCAGTCCCCAAAATGCCCTATGAAATGTGGCATGGTAAAATCCCTAGTTATTCTTACTTAAGAATTTGGGGTTGTCCTGCTTATGTGAAGAGGACAGTGGGAGATAAGTTAGAATCTCGTTCTAACTTATGCTATTTTGTTGGCTATCCTAAGGAATCCATAGGATACTACTTCTATGATCAAACTGAACAAAAGGTGTTTGTTTCAAGAAATGCATCTTTTCTTGAGGAATTGTTCCTAGAAGAAAAGAAAGGCAAGATTACAGAACTCGAAGAAATTCGAGATATTCCCACTCTACATTTAAAGGGCACATCCCATTCTGATACCCCGTAACCAATCACAAACTTCGATATACATGAAAATCCTCCTCTAAGGCGTTCTGAACGCACTCCTAGACGGCCGAAGAGATGGTATGGTTTTTTCCATGAAATCTCTCAAGAGGATAATGATCCTCTAACATATGAGGAGGCACTGTCAGACTCGGATTCTGAACAGTGGAAACAAGCCATGAAATCCAAAATGGATTCCATGTACTCCAACCAAGTTTGGACCTTGGTAGATTTGCCTGATGGGGTTAAACCCATAGGTTGCATCTTTAAGAGAAAGCTTGGAGTAGATGGAAGCATTGCAGCCTATAAGGCAAGACTGGTTGCAAAAGGCTTCACTCAAAGGCCCAGTGTGGACTTTGATGAAACCTTCTCACCGGTTGCAATGCAAAAGTCCATTCGGATCATGCTTGCCATAGCTGCATATTACGACTATGAGATATGGCAAATGGATGTGAAAACTGTCTTTCTCAATGGAGACATTGATAAAGATATTTATATGGATCAACCCATAGGTTTCACATTCAGTGGGAGTGAGCAAAAGGTTTGCAAACTCCAAAGATCAATCTACGGAATGCAACAGGCTTCTAGGAATTGGAACATTCGTTTTGATGAAGCAGTCAAAACGTTTGGCTTCATTCAAAATTCGAATGAGTCCTACGTGTATAGAAAGGAATTGGAGACTTCAGTATAATTCTTGGTACTTTATGTTGATGACATCCTTCTAATTGGAAATTCGAAGGATGACATGAAAGTTACCAAATCTTGGTTGTCGAACCAATTCGAGATGAAAGATCTTGGTGATGCGTCCTACATTCTCGGGATAAAGATCTATAGGGATAGATCTAAGAGATTGATAGGACTATCACAATCAATGCACATAGACAAAGTACTGAAATGATTCAGTATGGAGAATGCGAAGAATAAAGTTCTTCCCATGAGTGTAGGAACATCTCTTTCGAAGAAGATATATCCTAAGACAAACCTTGAGAAGGAAAGAATGACTCATGTGCCTTATGCCTCGGCAATAAGTAGCATAATGTATGCAATGCTATGTACTCGACCGGATGTGGCTTATACACTTAGTGTAACGAGCCGTTTCCAATCAGACCCTGGAGAAGGTCACTGGACTGCCGTGAAGAATATCCTAAAGTACTTACGAAGCACTAAGGATTTATTCTTAGTATACGGAGGACAGAAAGATCTAGTAGTCGGAGGATACTGCAATGCAAGCTTTGCATCTGACTTAGATGATTTTAAGTCAATGTCAGGATATATTTTCTGCTTTAACGGCGGAGCAGTGAGTTGGAAAAGTTCCAACCAGACGACCATTGAGGCCGAATACTTAGCTGCAAACTATACAGCTAAGGAAGGTGTTTGGATTAGAAACTTCATTCAAGATTTGAATGTCGTTCCTAGCATGAAATACCCTATTACTGTGTTTTGTGACAACACTGGGGCGGTTGCTCAAGCAAGAGAACCAAGATCTCACCAACGGACCAAGCACATTATGAGGAAGTATCACCTAATCCGTGATATCATCAAACGAGGTGATGTGCAAATTGAGAGGGTCACATCAGCAGAGAACGTGCAGACCCGCTTAGTAAACCCCTTAGTCGAGAAGCTTTCGAAGGTCATCTTACGAAGATGGGACTTAGATTAGCTCCTGAATGGCTTAGACGGGCAAGTGGGAGATTGTTAGGAATAGTGCCCTGAAAGCAGATGTAATAGTCTGCTTTAGTACTTTCCTTTTGTAAATCACAGCCAATCTTTGAATAATACGAATTGAGGCAACACTTCTTTATTTGCTCTTGTTTGATTGTGTGTTTCCTTTTGACTGCGCATGTATAAGAACTCCCCTAATCAATATGACTTATAGGACTCAACCATTTAGGTGAGGTGGTTTATGAGACGAGCCCTATATCACATAAGTGATGATTAGAAATCACTCTAAGGCGATGAGTCCAAAAGACAGTGGGAGTGTAAACCTGACTCGTTCAAGGCTTGCTCGTGTGATCACACCCTTAAGAAGGACCACCTTGTTTCATGGGGTGCAAAGTGTATAGTTGATACGTGCGTGATACATGGGGGGTGCTTGCTTATTCTAAGTAAGTACACTGAGGTGTCCCGTGTGAGAAGATTCCTAAATAGGAAAGGAAGTTTCTATATCTGGAAATAGAAACTTCCAGATTAGGAAATATCTCACGAGTCATTGATGTGATTAAGTGATCCTTAAACTTGAGGTTCCATTGATACTTTATGAGCTAACTCTGTAGTCTTAGGTGTTAGCTTTAAAGGGTGTCGCCTTAGACAACTGATTCAAGGCTTATGCTGGGTCTGCACAAGTGGCGTATGAAAGTATATGAGAATCAATAAAGGACCTACGCTTGCATTAGCAAGATGATGATCTCTTATTGTGTAAGTCATTCATATGCCATCTAGGAGTCCTTGGCCAAGGCAATGGATCAAGACATAAAGAAAAGAGTTTCTTGGATTGAGATCAAATGGATATGAAATGCACTTAGCATTAAGATCAAGATTATTAGGGTTCTAATTATTCCCTTGCCCTAGATCTTGATTGAGAGATAGGATGTAGGAGGATTATATCTCACAAATGTCAATGACTTAAAGGTTCTGTCGAATCGAGACATTCTTATTTAGCTAGGGGTCAAACACCTATTGCTAGACTATAGACGTTTGATCTGTGGACTGATTAATTAATTAGAGAATTAATTAATTAGGGTCACTGCTAATTGAATTAAGAACCTAGAGGGTCACACACAACAACCCGGTCACGTGGGTTAAGGCTTGATTCGATTAAACGAGTTGATCGAACCATTAAGTGAATGGTGGGGTCCACACGTGTGAGCCACACGTGTATGACACGTGTCCTTATGGACACGTGTAGTCACGTGTATGTATGTGTATAAATATTAAATAATTAATGTGTTAATTATTTAATGGACTTTGATTTAATTTTGAATTAATATTAAAGTTCTAATTTGGAGAAACAAAGTCTGATAAATAATTAATTATATTGTTGGTCTTCAAGTTATTTATTGTAAAATAAATAAAATAAAATTAATAATCTAAAAGAGTTAGATTAGAATCTTGCTTTCCAAGGTGATCAATAGGAAGACTTTTGGTCAAAGTAAGAGACTTAGCCTCCAAGCAAGAAATCTCTTTGCAAAGGGGTTTGGAATTCCTTGTCCAAGAAGGAGTGGGGTTCGAACCCTAGCCCTATAAATTGAGGGGTTGGAACCCCATAGGGAGATGATACACAATTTCTCCTTCTCCATAATTATACACTAAACCCTAGAACCTAAACACCGAATATAAAACTAGCATCCTCCCTATTCGGATCTTGGTCGCGGTTGGTGGACTATTTCTCTAGAGGGCTGCTATCGTGAAGTCTTGAAAGATTCGAATGAGCTTTTGGGGATCAAGCCTCGTGAAGAGCGTTCTTGGGCGGCTAGAACGTGTCAAGAAAGCTACTATCCAAGTGAGTTTCTTGATCACTACGAATTTGGGAATAGGAATTGCAAGATTCGATCCTTGCTTAGTTGGGAAAAATTTTAAATTTCCGCTGCGCTTCCCTTGTATTTTCCCAACATTATTAACAAATATTTTATTAAAATATATACTTATGTAATTAATTAATTATTATTATATTAGATTTAATCTGATGGGGTCAAAATACGATCGTCCCACAATAAGACACGTGGCATCACCGAGATGATGACATCTGTCTTCCCAAGGCTGCACCATCAGTTCACGAGCGCTGAACCCAACGAGCGCAAGTCTTCTTCAGGAGTTTAGCCCAACAAGCGCTATCACTCCCACGAGCGTCCTACACAATAAACGATGCGTACGCCCACGTGCCAAGGGAGCCCTCTTCGAGCGTCACACTCCCTCAGAGTGGCCCCTCCTTTGGCTCGTCACTTAAGCTGGAGCCTTCATCCCCCTCAGCGGATATCTTGGCCTCCAATACTCTAGGTTGTCACGAGCGCGCTCTCAAGCCCTCGTTACCAACCACCCATATGGCTCTCTGACACAACGTACATGCCCGCGCACCTGCCACTGTTGCTAGCACTGACTTTTGGGCCGCTTTTGCAGAAGATTCCTCCTAGGTTTCTCTCTCACAGCGCCACGTGTTAGGGCAACATTCGGCCAGGACCACTTGAGGCAAATGACCAAAGGGCCCTTGACCCTCAACTATAAATAACCCAAGTCATCTTCTACACTGTAAGCATTCTTTAAGCTTTCTTCACCTCTGCAACTGTGACTGGACTTACATTCCTTCATACACTGAACTGACTTGAGCGTCGGAGAGCCAAACTGGGTATCACCCCCAGTTCCCCCAGCTTGGCCTTCTGACTTTCCTTGTGCTTGTCCCAACAGGTTGAACCCCTATCTCATCTCCGGCGAAGCTCCGGTGGTTTCCTCCACATAATACAAATCGTAAAGTGATCGGATTCGGATCTACCCATTCCCGGACCCATCATTTTTGGCGCCGTCTGTGGGAAACCAGTCTTTCATCTTCTTCCTTTCTTTTGTTGGTTGAAAAGCAAGCACCTCCTCACTTTTAACAGTCATGGTTGCCACGAGATCTGGAGCTGTGGGAGGAGGAGAAAACACCTCCCAGGACGCAAATATCATTCTTCCCTCCACCGCTACTGGTGGAGCACCACCACTTTCCGTCGCCGCTGGTGGAGCACCTCCCGCCGCAGGAGTGACTCCACAAGCTGAATCTTCTGCACCACCACCTGCACCGCCGGCGCTGCCCGTTCCCGCCACCGCGGGAGGAGTTTCTCTCTCAGTTCCACCGCCGCTTGCACAGAATTCCTGGGTCCATCCCCAGATGAACCTTGGAATGCAAGGTTACCTGATGCCCCCTCCTGGATACTCCCTTACTCCGGCGATGATGATGCCACCGGTCCAGCCATACCATGCCGGACAACTCCAGCTCCCAGTGGTGGTCCCCAGGGAGATTGAAGGAGTGGAGTTACCTCCACTGACCACCCAACAATTGAGGGCTCTATACGCCCAATGTGAGGTTCAGGCGGCTCAGGGGGCATGGGAAAGGTTCCATTCCATGTACTTTCCCTCTGGGCAGGCCACTCAGGTTGCGGCCCCTTTAGGCGGACAGCAAAACTTTCCCCTCAGAGAAGCCCAGGCTGTCCTGAGGGCACAACCACCACCACCACCAGCGAGAGAAGTGCCCCAGCAGGAGGGCAACGAGCGTGCCTCCGTGGGTAGGAACAAAGAGCCCACGGAGCGAGTGAACGAAAATGAAGGAGACTCTCATGTCTCCAGGAGGGGCTCACGAGCCCACAAGGACAAGCAAGTGGAAGTAAATCCTGACGTCCTCGCGGCTGTGCAAGACCAGCTGCAGGGCCTCAAGGATATCGTGGGACAGCTCTCACGAGGGCGCTCAACTCAGATCTCCCATACTCGGGATGAACGGGTTGACGCCAGGAGCACCCGCACCAAGGATCCTCCACCAAGGGTCCCCCGTCGCAAGGAGCCGGAGGAAAACTTCGGCACGTACGAATATCACCCACTGGCGAGGGGTTCACCCCTCGTCGAAGAAGTTCTGATGGCCCAAGCCGGCATGGCCAAAGTCCCCACATCCATCAACAGATACGATGGGACAACCGATCCAGCGGAGCACTTGGATCATTTTGTGCATCTCATGCACCTTTACGAGCATTCCAGCCATTACTGGGCGAAAGTGTTTGTCACTTCCTTGGTGGGGATGGCTCAAGAGTGGTATAAGCGCCTGCCACCGCGCTCGATCCACTCGTATGAAGAACTGGCCGATGCCTTCCTCAACCACTTCAACTCTTTGAAGGCACCAGTCACCGCACCCACAGCCCTTTACAACGTGGTGCAAGGCAAGAGCGAATCACTGCTCTCGTTCTTCGCCCGCTTCAATAAGGAGATCTTGCAGGTGGAAAGGCCCTCGATGGATTTCTTGATCCCAGTGCTCTTCCAGGCTGTGGATCACAAGCAGTATGTGAGCAAAAAATTTGCTGATGCCATCGTGGAGAGAAGGCCTGGGACCCTCATGGGCCTAAGAGAAATAGCCGAGCCGTTCTTCGCGCTCGAAGATATGTATGGGACGAATGGTCCCCGACATCACAGCCCGGCCCGGAATGAGCGACCTCATCACGAGCGGGGGCGAGACGTGGCCATCAAGAAGGAGCGCCCTCAAGAGCGCAGGAGGTCGCCACCACCCCCTCGTCGATTCGAGCGCATTCCGCTCACCAGGCCTAATTCAGAAGTCTACAATCTCTCCGATAAAAAGCTCTTCAAAAGACCCATCAAAATGAGAGAAACAGACTCACTCAGGCGCTCGAACAAATACTGCGCCTTCCACAAGCAGAGAGGGCACGACACGGATGAGTGCCGACAGTTGGAGGCTGAAATCCAAAGGCTCGTTGCGGGGGGCCATCTGAAGGAGTTTGTCCGGGTACTCGAGCGCTACGATGAACAATGCAACGAGCGCTCCGGAAGGAGAAGAAGGAGTCCTTCCCGGTCAAAGAGCCCAAGGGGCAGGGGACCCCCTGAAAGCAGCAGCCGCCGAGGCAATAAAGGCAAAGCCCCTGAGCAAGAAAACGAGCCTTTCGCGGTCATAAATATGATTGCAGGAGGCTCATCAGGAGGGGATTCTCCCGACGGAGGTACGTTCGGAGCTACAACCAATGCCCATCAGTGCCCAAGCCTATCTACGCCATCCAGAGATCAAGCGCTCAAAGATCAAGAGAAAATGATGTAATAGGCTTTGATGATAGGGATCTAGAACATATTGTAACGCCCCATGGGGAGGGTGTAACCTCAGATTGCCCCATGGTGGTTAGTTTAGATGTTCATAACCATGTTGTAAAAAGGGTATTGGTGGATAGTGGAAGCTCAGTTAATGTTTTGCCTTACTCTACTTTCTTAAAGATGAAGGTTGATCTCCCGCTCGAGCCACTCAAAACAGCCCTCATAGGCTTTGGAGGCTCGGAAGTTGTCCCACGAGGGCAAATACGCTTAGCTACTTCGTTCGGCCGAGCCCCTCAACGCAAAACACTCCTAGTGACGTACGCGGTGGTGGAGATAGACATTCCATATAACATCATAATTGGGCGCCCTGCCCTCGTTGATTTCAAAGCCATCATCTCCACATACCACCAGAAGATTAAGTTTCCTACTTCCGAGGGCGTCGGAGAAGTGCTCTGCAATGTACGAGAGGCTTGGGAATGTTACATGCTGTCCCTCAGAAAGCCTAAAGCGGAGAAAACCTTCCAAGTCGGCTCCACCAAGAAGGCAGTGGATTTCCCTAATCTAGACGAGGGCAGCCCAGCACGGAAACGGGCGAAATTGAACAAAAAGAAGAACAAGAAGAAGAGGGGAGACAACGGGGAGAATCCCCTCGAAAATGTCCCCCCAGGGACCGTTGGTGGATCGTCCTCAGAAGGAGATGAGCCGGGAGAAAGTGAACCAGCATCTGGCGACCGCTTGACAGGAAAGAAGAGGGCGCTCGAACTTCCTCGCCCTGAGGTAAGGATCGAACCCTCGGAAAAGTTCCTTACCATTGAGTTAGAGCCCGGAAACAAGGATAAGACTACACAGATAGGCTCGAACCTCTCAGGGCCTTCTCAGATCATGATGATTGATTTTCTAAGGGAGAACAAGGATGTATTTGCGTGGAAAGCCTCTGATCTCACAGGAATTG
Source organism: Lantana camara (assembly GCA_037501455.1). Taxonomy (NCBI): domain Eukaryota; kingdom Viridiplantae; phylum Streptophyta; class Magnoliopsida; order Lamiales; family Verbenaceae; genus Lantana; species Lantana camara. The sequence goes on from CM074859.1 coordinate 16,692,917, forward strand.
ACCCGAGCGTCATTGTCCATAGGCTTAATGTGGATCCCTCTTTCAAGCCCGTCAAGCAGAAAAAACGGGATGTACATGGCTTTCGGAAAAAAGTCATTGAAGAGGAAGTTAATAAACTCTTGGAGGCTCAATATATCGAGCCCATCTTGTACCCGGAGTGGTTGTGCAACGTCGTCTTGGTACCCAAGAGCGCAAATAAGTGGCGCATGTGCAATGATTTCACTGATCTCAATAAGGCCTGCCCTAAAGATCCATACCCGCTGCCCCGGATTGATCAACTGGTGGATTCGACCGCTGGTTGCGAGCTCATGAGCATGATGGATGCTTTCCAGGGATATTACCAGATCTTTATGGCTCCAGAAGATCGCCCCAAGACCTCGTTCGTTGTCCATTTGGGGGTGTATTGCTTCCTAGTCATGCCCTTTGGACTTAAGAACGCCGGAGCTACATATCAGCGGCTCGTCAACAAGATGTTTGAAAGTGAAATTGGAAGGTCCATGGAGGTCTATGTGGACGATATGATTGTCAAAAGCGAGCGTCAGGATTCCCACTTGGAAGATCTCAAGCGCACCTTTTCAATCCTGCGACAGTATGGAATGAAGTTGAACCCCTCAAAGTGCACCTTTGGAGTACAGGGGGGAAAGTTCTTGGGATACATGGTCAGCCAGAGGGGAATTGAGGCCAATCCGGAGAAGATCAAGGCCATCCTGGAAATCCCCTCCCCTCGAAATCTGCGGGAAGTGCAGGTCCTAGTAGGCAAAATCATCTCATTGAATAGGTTTATTTCGCGCTCGGCAGACAGGAACCTTCCCTTCTTCAAAATTTTAAGGAACGCACGTAACTTTGCTTGGACAGAGGAATGTGAAAAAGCGTTGCAGGATATGAAGGCTTACTTATTGAGCGCACCACTGCTGACTAAGCCTGTCGAAGGCGAAAGGTTATTCATGTATCTTTCTGTTTCTCCTGAAGCCACGAGCGCGGTTCTGGTCGCTGTACGAGAGCGGAAACATTTGCCTGTCTATTATCTGAGCAAAACCTTGCAAGGAGCTGAAAAGAAGTATTTGGAGATTGAGAAATTTGCGTTCGCTCTTATTAATGCCTCAAGAAGACTAAGGCCTTACTTTCAAGCGCACTCCATAACGGTTCTCACCGACCAACCCTTGAAGCAAGTGTTGTCCAAGCCGGACGTATCTGGCAGATTAATCAAGTGGGCCATCGAATTGAGCCAGTTTGATCTATGCTTCGAGCCCAGGACCGCGATACAAGCTCAAGTTATGGCGGATCTGTTGGTTGAGCGCTTTGGTTTCGAGCCCACCGTTGCGGAGAATGAGGGGTTATGGGTACTGCACACAGATGGTTCCTCAACCTCTCAAGGGGGAGGAATAGGAGTGGCCCTCAGAAACCCCGATGGGATTGAACTGGACTTTGCAAACAAGCTGGATTTCCAAGTCACTAATAATGAAGCAGAATATGAAGCCCTCGTGCAAGGGTTGAATATCGCTTTTCAGAATGGAGCTTCCAGAATCACTGCTTATGTGGATTCACAATTAATAGCGAGCCAGATTGAAGGAACTTATGAGGCTCGAGAAACCACCATGATACAGTACTTAAAGAAAGCCAGAGAAATCATCGGGAAGTTCAAGGAATTTCATCTACTTCAAGTGCCGCGAGGAGAAAATGAGCGTGCGGACGCTCTCTCAAAGTTTGCTTCAGCTTTAGAAGGCACTTCTGAGCGTTCTGTTACGTTCCTTAGAACTGAGGAACCTTTGATCAAGGAAAGGGTCGCCGCCAAGATGATCGCCATAATTGATCCAAACGAGCCCTGTTGGCTCGACGACATCGTCATTTTCCTTAGGGATGGAATTACTCCCACTGACAAGGTGGAAGCCAGGAAAGTCAGAAATAAGGCCCCTCGTTTCGCTCTGGATCCCGAGGGGAGATTGTTCAAGAAATCATTTCAAGGACCCCCAATGAGATGCCTAAGGCCCTCACAAGCGGAGGAGACGCTCGAGCTCATACACAATGGAAGTTGCGGGAATCATTCTGGAGGACGTATCTTGGCAAAAAAGATTCTGAGAAGTGGGTTTTATTGGCCTACGGTTCTCCAGGATGCCATTGAATTTTCGAGGAAGTGCCCCAAATGCCAATTTCATTCAAATCTCCCTCAATTGCCAGCCGCACAGATGATCCCAATAGACGTCTCTTGGCCTTTTGACCAGTGGGGAATAGACATTGTGGGCCCCTTGCCCATGGCTGCGGGACAAAGGAAGTTTGTCATTTTAGCCGTCGACTACTTCACCAAGTGGGCCGAGGCCGAAGCTGTTGCGAAAATCACTTTCAAGGTTGTGAGAGACTTCATTTGGAAGAACATCATTTGCAGGTACGGCATACCGAGGGTGCTCATTTCTGACAATGGATCCCAGTTCATAGCAGCTGACACACGAGAGTGGTGTTCTGAGTTGGGGATAGAACAGCGATTTACCTCGGTAGGACATCCCCAATCCAATGGACAAGCAGAAGTTACCAATAGGATCATCTTGCAACATCTGAAAACCATGCTTGAGAGCAAGAAAAGTGAATGGGCTGAAGAATTGCAAGGAGCGCTTTGGGCTTATCGCACCACCCCACGAGCGGCCACTGGAGAAACTCCTTACGCGCTCGTGTATGGATCAGAAGCGATGATACCGGCGGAGATAGTAAATGAATCCGCTCGTGTCGGCTATTTCGAGCCTCAGCTCAACGATGGCAACAGGAGCTTGGAGTTGGACTTACTGGATGAAAGGAGAGACCGAGCGTGGGCTAAGATCCACCACTATAAAGCCTCTGTGGCCCAGCAGTACAACAAGCGTGTGAGGGAAAGAACTTTCCAGTTGGGAGACTTGGTTTTGAAGAAAGTGGAAGTATCCAGGCACGTGGGCAAGTTGGACCCCAATTGGGAAGGCCCATTCAAGGTCATACAACTCAGAGCTAACAACACTTACACCCTGGAGACACTTCAAGGTGAGCGCTTGCCTCGCCCTTGGAACGCATGTAACCTCCGGCGGTTTTATGTTTAAAAGCTCTTTGCAAACCCTGATGTAACAACCCTCTTTGACGGGTTCTATGTACTTCCAATCACAAGTAAAAGGTAACATAATCTTTTTAATTTCATTAACCTTCCTGTTTCTTTGGTTGCTTGAATGGATAAGTCCCACGTCCCTCGTCTTCGCGAGCGTGGTTGGCAACCCATTCCAATATGAATGCTGTTATCTCTTATGGGTTACGCTGGCCAGCAATCTACTCCGCATGAGGGGACGCCCTCATAAGGATAGACTGGTTACGCTCAAAACCAATTAGGCAAGATGGAAGGGGATCGCGAAGAAAATCCTAGTAGGCCTTGGCTGTTTCTTACAACGCCTTGCGCTCGAAAACGGGATCTCCTACAAGAACGCATCCTAGTAGGCCTTGGCTGTTTCTTACAACGCCTTGCGCTCGAAAACGGGATCTCCTACAAGAACGCATCCTAGTAGGCCTTGGTTGTTTCTTAAAACGCCTTGCGCTCGAAAACGGGATCTACCACAGAAAAAAAAAAAAAAAAAAAAAAAAAAAAAAAAAGAAAAAAAAGAAAAAAAGTCCTAGTAGGCCTTGGTCGTTTCTTAAAACGCCTTGCGCTCGAAAATGGGATTTCCTACAGAACCAAGAAAACGACAAAAGCCAAAGCGCTCGAACGATGGTCTCAGAATCAAAAAGGAATTGCACAAGTCTTGAACGAGGGCAACCACTCAGTAAGACCCTCGCGAATACTCAAGACCTAGCAAAGTCCCCCAAGGGCGGGAAGAATGTCACCAGTCTTGAACGAGGGCAACCACTCAGTATGACCCTCGCACGCACTAAAGACTTGGCCAAACTCTCCCCAAAGTAAAAGTTTATACAAGCCTTGAGCGTAGGGGCAATCTCACAGTAAGACCCTCACGATCGCTCAAGACTTAGGCAAACTTTCAGGATAAATTTTCAAAAGGAAAAGTTTATACAAATCTTGAGCGTAGGGGCAATCTCACAGTAAGACCCTCACGACCGCTCAAGACTTAGACAAATTTTCAAAAGGAAAAGTTTATGCAAATCTTGAGCGTAGGGGCAATCTCACAGTAAGACCCTCACGACCGCTCAAGACGTAGACAAATTTTCAAAAGGAAAAGTTTATGCAAATCTTGAGCGTAGGGGCAATCTCACAGTAAGACCCTCACGACCGCTCAAGACTTAGACAAATTTCAAGATAAATTTACAAAGGCAGAAATTTATACAAGTCTTGAGCGGGGGGGCAATCTCACAATAAGACCCTCACGATCGCTCAAGACTTAGACAAATTTTCATTGCATCAAAGGAATAAAGCATTCACAGGAGTATACTACACAGTCTTATTATATGATTCATAAAGGAAATGAAGAACAAAGGCATGGAAAACGGAATCTTTATTCATTGAAAAAGGGAATTATTACAAAGCAAAAGGGCTCAAAGGCCCATGAAATTCTATTACAAGAAATAGCAGAAAATCTGAGAAATACAGGAAATTGGTAAGGGGGAAAAGCTTCAAGCGGCTGGGGCGACATCCTCATCAACGATCACTAAGATGTTTTGAGCCACGGGGCCTTGAACTGGGCCCTCAGGCTCTTGCTGTTGAGCGTGGGGATCGTTGGGCTCATCTGCGCCGGCATTTGGAGCGTTGGCATTTTCAGCGGCTTGAACTGGGGCTTCTTCTATGATGGGCGCTTGAGGCTCGTCATCGGGATCATCAGATGGACCCGCACCCCTTTCCCTGTGGGCATCGGTGTACTCATCTTGGATCAGTTTTACCAGGAAGTCATACTCCATTTCCGCTATGATGTCCGCGGGGTCGTTTGGATCCTCATCTGCCTCCTCACAGCGCTCATTGAACATGAGCCCCGTACCCTCAGCACCCTTCATCGCCGGATCTGTCAGACCTTTGTGGATGCCCTGATCCACTGCCAGGTTGAAGGCATTTTGAGCCTCGTCCAAGCAGTGTAACGAGGCCGCGAAGTTGAAAGCTTTGGAATGACAGAATTTGATCAACGCCTCCTTGGTCGCACGCTCTAAGCTCCGAGGCCACTCGCTAACAGTATCATTAAACTTGCGCTCGGCCTCCAGAGCCCTTGTTCTCCAGCTCTCCCTCTCTGCCTCAGCCTTCTTGCACCGCTCGTTGGCTTGGCCCAGCTCGTTGCCCAAACGAATTCGAGCGCCGTCAACCACCAAGAAGTCCTCCTTAAGCTTCCCCAATTCCTCCTCCGTTGTCTCGAACAAGCCCTTGAGGGACTCGTACTTGGCGATTTCCGCATTTAGCTTCGATTGGATATGGGCCGGATCATTCGAGCGGGCCATCTTCTTGTACTTGGCCTTCCGGTCGGCGTAGATGGAGGCTCGCATTTGCACATTCCGGAGCCGGGGAAGAACTTGCTGCGTAAACGAGGGGAAAAGTGTTAGCAAAAAAAATGGTGATTTACAGAAAAGAAGAATGCAAAGAATGAAGACTTACGGAAATTAGGGCGTGGGCTGCATCGAACGTCACTTTCTCTACAGACTCACTGTAGAGATGCCTGTGGTCTGCTGAGAATTGAGCCCGGCTGAACAAATCCTGGGTAAGACTAAGTGCGACCGAGCCCGGCCTCAGCAAAACCGGCCCGCCGTCGGGGGCGCCAGTAAAGTCTCTGTCCCCTCGACAGGGGAACTCCCACATGTGTTCTTCCTCTGAAGAGGAAGTGTCCCCCTAGCCCCTTGGGCCCTCGACAACTTGCTTCCCTTTGCCCTTGATTGCGGCAGAATCGGGCATTCTCTTCCTCTTGCGGGAAGGTCTACTTGCGCTCGAGCTCGGAGGAGCCTCAGTAATCGCCAGAGTGGTTACTGGCCTCGTTGGTTCTGCAGGAATGGGGGGTTGAACATCATCTGCTCTCTCTGATCGCCCCCTGGTCTCCCTCGGGACCAATCTACGTTCCCCTCGGCCACGAGGGGGCTGCACCTCAGGGTTGGCGCTTGAACTCGCGCCGCCACGAGCGTCCCCGCGGTTGTTACGGTTACGGGGTCGCTGTTGTTCACGCTGCTGATCCCCCTGAGGGGCTTGATTCCTCTGAGCATTGGCGAAACGAGCCGCTTGTCTAATTCCACCGGCCATTTCTAAGATAGCGGCTCCTGCAAAAATGAAAATACGAAGGTTATAAATCCTTGGACAAGAATTGTTAAGTGCAAATTACAAGTACAAGAAAAGCAGTTAGTATTCATTCCTATCTAAAGTTAGTGCCCTAAGAATCTAACCATCTCTCTCTATGTCACGAGCCGGAGGGTTGTCAAGGAAATAGGGATTGTCAGTGAGGCCACACAGGAACATGAGCTCCTCGTCATCTATCCAATCCTTTGCTTGAATAAGATGGCCCTCGTCCCTCAGAGTGGCTGCCAGGTTTTTGGCCCAATCTTTGGGGAGTATGGGTTGCAGCCGGCTCTTGGCAAACGAGCTCCAATGGGTGACCACCCCAAAGCCCTCTTCTGTTGGGGCCTTAACGAAAATAAATTTCTCCTTCCAATTGGGGCCGTAGGTGCTCGAGGGCGAATTGATCAGTTTCATGTGAGCCTTCGCCTGAACATAGTAGAATCCCGCCTCGGGAGAAGAACGTGAGGAACTGACCACCTGGAAAAGGGCGTTGAAGTTCCGCGAGTAGGGCTCGTAGCCCATGATTCTCATCAGGATTATGAAGCAGGTCAGGAGGGCCAAGCCGTTGGGCACTATTTGGGATGGACACAAGCCCAAGTCATTCAGCAAATGGGCCATTGAGACTGAGATAGGGAACCTCAAGCCTCCTGACCTCACGGTGTCCACATATACAGCCATTTCCCAAGGAGGCGGATTGTTTGCACGCTCGTGGTCTTGTGGGATTCTCCAAGTATACCGCTCGTCCCAGTAAATGGGGGCCATCATTGTCTTTACATCTCCCACAGTGACAGTGCTGGGAGTTTCATCAGGCGTGCGTTCGGTAGCCTGATAACCTGAGCCCTCCCCCTCGTTGGGTCCTTTGGATTTCTGGGTTTTCTTACTCTTGCCCTTGTCACGGGCCCTTTCTGTAGGCCCGGTTACGGCTTCCGCCACTGGAAGCGGATTTGCAACGGCCACGGTCACTCTATGGCGGTGGGGATGCGTGGCACTTTGAGTTATGGGGAGGGTGACTCCTTGTCTTTCTGCCTCTATCACCAGATCCATCTCCTCAAAAAGAGGATCCACTCCGCTTGGGTTTCTATCTTCCATCGCCATTACCGCCGCCCCCAACTCTTCATCTCTGGGGGAATTGTGGGAAGAAGAACTCTCAGTGGCCATCTCTTGGATTTCACGGGCAAATTCTTCAATGTGGTGGTCGGCCATGGCAGAAACTGAGGTTTTGAAGGTTTTTCTTGGAGAGAGTTTCAGGTTCAGAAAGGCGAAAATCTGAGGGATTACAAAATCCTAAAGTCCAAATCTACGGTTAGCAAAGTTAGAAAGTTACAATGGAGATTTACCTTGAAAGTTTTGGAGAAAACTGGAGAAGAGATTGAAGATGCGAGAGATTTCTTTTTTTGCAAAGGGTGCTTGAAAGTTCTGAATGCGTAAAGAGTGTGGAGATCTCAGAATCCTGTATTTATAGGGATGGAAGTTGGTACCGTTTTAGGCAATAAATTCAAAATGGCAATCATTTCCCGCCTAGGAAACCGCCCACTTTATGGAACCGGCACATGCTTCCCAATGCTCACGCGCCCCACGCGCACCCGCATTTAATGCTCTGACGTTTCAAGGGCTTCAGAATAGTACAAACATTTAATGCGGAAGTGATACGATCGGTCAGTTGAAAAGACCGCATTTATGGCGCAATCAGAGGAAAATTGCTCAACACGCCAAGCTTTACACGAGCGCTATGAACAAGAGATAGAGCGTGTCAAAATTCTACAGTCCTTATCAATAAGGACTACAGAATTGGGGGGCAAAATGATGGGGTCAAAATACGATCGTCCCACAATAAGACACGTGGCATCACCGAGATGATGACATCTGTCTTCCCAAGGCTGCACCATCAGTTCACGAGCGCTGAACCCAACGAGCGCAAGTCTTCTTCAGGAGTTTAGCCCAACAAGCGCTATCACTCCCACGAGCGTCCTACACAATAAACGATGGGTACGCCCACGTGCCAAGGGAGCCCTCTTCGAGCGTCACACTCCCTCAGAGTGGCCCCTCCTTTGGCTCGTCACTTAAGCTGGAGCCTTCATCCCCCTCAGCGGATATCTTGGCCTCCAATACTCTAGGTTGTCACGAGCGCGCTCTCAAGCCCTCGTTACCAACCACCCATATGGCTCTCTGACACAACGTACATGCCCGCGCACCTGCCACTGTTGCTAGCACTGACTTTTGGGCCGCTTTTGCAGAAGATTCCTCCTAGGTTTCTCTCTCACAGCGCCACGTGTTAGGGCAACATTCGGCCAGGACCACTTGAGGCAAATGACCAAAGGGCCCTTGACCCTCAACTATAAATAACCCAAGTCATCTTCTACACTGTAAGCATTCTTTAAGCTTTCTTCACCTCTGCAACTGTGACTGGACTTACATTCCTTCATACACTGAACTGACTTGAGCGTCGGAGAGCCAAACTGGGTATCACCCCCAGTTCCCCCAGCTTGGCCTTCTGACTTTCCTTGTGCTTGTCCCAACAGGTTGAACCCCTATCTCATCTCCGGCGAAGCTCCGGTGGTTTCCTCCACATAATACAAATCGTAAAGTGATCGGATTCGGATCTACCCATTCCCGGACCCATCATAATCTATTTTTTATTAAATTATTTACTTGGATAAATATTATATAGGGCAAATTACATCTGAGTACTCTCATAATAATAGGCGAAATTACAACGCAGGACCTCTCGTTTGAAAAATTACATATTACTCCCTCACCTTTATATTCCATTTGAGATCCCTCTAATCCGTCAGGGTTCCGTAAAAATATTTTTATAATTTTCCTAAAATACCCCTATGAGATATATTAATATTTTGTCATTGTCGAATATACCCTAGGACTATTTCGTTATAAATTAAATCTTAAGGGCTCCTTTTGTTACTATTTATAAATTTTAAGAACTATTATGTTTATTTTTGTGTTTAAATTACATTAATAAATTTTATTTTTATTATATGTAATATGCATTTTTTATTTTAAAATTAGTCACTAGTACATATTATTTTACAAAAAATAAACATACACTAAACATGTCAAAAATTTTGTATTATTTTTCAAATTTATTCATACAAATTATATTTTATTTTACGCAATATATTTTTAATAATTTATTCACATAAGTTAAATTTATATTTTATTTTATATAATATATTATTAACGAAATTTAAATTAAAATCAAAACAAAAAAAAATTTTAAAAAAAATAAAAGAAAAAAATCAACCTTGATCGCCCGCCGGAGAAGATGAACGGCCATAACCGTACCAAGAATTGGGGATATCTCGTTTCTTTACCAAATTCGACATACGGGTTGTGCTTTTCAATCACTGCGATACGAGGATCGCATTGATACCAATTTCAAGGCCCAATATTTAGCAGTGGTGGCCTATGAAGGAGCAAAGTCGCGGCAACGACGGACGTTGTTGGGACTCCTTTTCTGGCAAGCTCTTCCGGCGACCAAGACCCCTACCTGTCCTATTTCGACATGAGAAAGATGGTTGTGGTCTTGGTTCAGGCCGACATTGGCCCTAGGTGGCCGTTTGGAGATGGTGGTGCGATTTGACAACAACAACGGAATGGCCGCTCCGGCCATCGTCCGCCGGCAGGACCTACAAGGAAAAACCGTCTTAAAGAGAAGAGTTTGTTGATGGGGTAGAAATTTTGGGTGGAGGCGATGGTGGTGGTGGTGGTGGCGGTCGGAGCTGTAACTGGCGGCGATGATTAATTGGTGGGGGATTGGGTTGGGGAAGAAAGAGAGTAATTTTTTTAAAAATGTATTTATTAATTACTATAAATCTTTTATTAGATGATATATGCATATTATTATTTAAAAATAATAATTTCCTGAAAAAATGACACAAAAACATTAGGGGTATTTAAGTCTTTTCGTATTTTCCGTCAGTGACCTCAAATCAAACAGGTCTTATAGGGACTAATATGTAATTTTTTAAATAAGAGGTCCTGCATTGTAATTTAACCTATTGTGAGGGTACTCAAATGTAATTCGTCCTATTATATATTATCTTAGTAGTGTGTTAGTAGTTTTGTACATAATCATATGTTGTTGTAATTATTGAATTGCAATATTATTAAATTATATTTATTGTCAAAATAAGTAGATAAAAGTGTATAATATATCATATATTTAGTATTACTAAATCATATAAATGTATATTAATTTATTGTATATTTATATATATAAATTATTAAACACTATATATATATATATATATATATATATATATATATATAGGGGTTAATTACACAAAACCCCCGTCCTTTGGGTTTCAGGGCGGGTTGCCGCTCATCCTTTCATTTTGGACGATTTGCCCCCTAACCTTTCAAAATTGTTGCAATTAACTCATTTTCAACATCTCCGGCGGAATATTCCGATCAAGTTGAATTTTGACAGTCGATTTCTCCTTCTTCATGTCGACCCAAGAGTCAAGACCACTACCATCGTGTTCCTCTCCCCAAGAAGAACAAAATCCCTATCCCATTCGATCCTATTGGCCGTCGGAAGAGTTGGAATTTGCATGCAAAGCTTCATCGACCGTTCGTCATCTTTGACTGATAATTCCTTATTTGTTAGTTGTCGGATTTTGATTTTGAGACCACAATTTTGTTCTTTACGTCGAGACCTTCGATTTGATATATAATATCAACACGTTTGAAATTTGATTTGTACAAATTTAGCCTTATAAATCATGCCAAAAAAAACAATGAACAAAATATTCCCTAAGTTTCCACCGGAAAGGGGTTAAGTACAATAATTTTGAAAGGTTTGGGGGTAAATAGCCCAAAATGAAAGGATGGGGGGCAACCCGTCCTAAGGCCCAAATGACTGGGGGTTTGTGAAATTAACCCCATATATATATATAATACAATATGCATATCGATATATATATATGTATATAATATAAATATATATATTTTAGTTTGCGAGCCCGCTTACAAGCCTCAAGTCTCAAATAAATAGGTTTGAGTTCGACTTAACATATGACTCGAGCTCGTTTAAGCTCGACCTTAAGGTTGATGTCGAGTCCGAGTTGAGCCAACTTGAACTCGGCTCACGCGGCTCACAAACCAGTTCGGCTCAAAGTACACCCCTAGTCCTGCATTCTGTGGCTCTAGGTGTGACGGTGGTGTATCAAGTATCACACTTTGAATAATCGAAAATATGAAGTTCAATATATAATGGCTTGACAACCCTCCCCCTAAAAATTAACTTTAGGGTATGAGTTAAACCAAATACATTATTGAGCAATCAAATTTACGTGGGATTATAATTTTTGTTTCAATTTCAAATTCTTAATTGTTTGGATAAAATAAATAGAATACAAAATTAAAAATAGAAGATCCAAATTTGCATTTCTCAACTTTGTTATTAAAAAAAGGATCATTATTAATTTTCCAATTACTTCTATTGAGACTCAAACTCGTAATCGATTTATTATTACTGGTTTTTCAACTACCTTCAATAAAACTTAAACTCATGCTTAAGCTTTGCTTCTGGTTGAGATTCTGGTTTGCAGAAGATTGGTCGCATCTCAACACTCATTGGCCTCTTAGTTTCCCAAAATGGGTTCTTATAGTTTATTCGAAACAAGTTTTAAATAGCGATACAAAGCTTGTTAGAATTGAGAATAAGCTATCGGTCTGAGCTAGTTTTAATCTTATCGAGATTTTGGGGATTGACTTGATTGCTTTTGCTTGGTACTCTGTTACTAGCTGGTTGCATAACTGCCAGCTGCTTTAATTTGTCTTCAAACGGTACTTTGATTCTTTTCATGCATTATTTGACTCAAATAGATATACCCCGCCTGAAAATCCATCCGAAACTCACAAAGCTCGCTTCGTGGAAAATTCTCCAACAAACACGTCGAGATCCGGGTAGGTTTTCCTATGAATCATATCTATTCGGATCAAATAGTGCATGGAATTGCAATTTAAAGTTATCAGCTAATTTTTTCACCGAATTTTTTTTGTACCAAACTTACGAATTTAGAATGAATTTGTATACCACCCTTAGTACACATAAAAAATTTTGAACCAAAATTACGAATTTAAATTACACACCATCCTTAGTACACATAAAAAAGTTGGTTCTAATAAAAATATTTCAAAATCAATGAATATATATAAAAGAACAAATATATATCATTATTCGAAATCAAACACTTAACTAAATTTATTCATTCATTATTAAACGAAAAACAACAACAGTGTTGGTACATACAATGTGCACGATACGTACCAACTTTATTTCTTAATTTTTTCCAAACACATTAGTTTAACCAACATAAGGGGTTTGAACCACGATGATGTTACAATCAACAAAAACCCGAACACGATTACAACTGAACGATAGATCGATAATAGGCCCGTCTGGCAAAATAGTGACTTTGACCAAAGGATTCTCAGCCTCAATGATCTTGGCCGCCTCATGACCATTGGTTCCCACCAACTCCGGCCACGTTAACTTTCCTATACCAACAATATCATATATATGGGTTAAAGGATCTCATTAATTACTGTTTGAAAACAAAATAAAAATGATTATCATAATTCTTACCTTGACATTCCATATTTAGCCTACTTGTGGGCTCTTTTTGCTAATAATTATATGATGTATTATGAGTGAAGGATTGCATCCATATTTATAGAGTAATATGCAACAGGCATCCCTTCAAAAAAAACAAAAAAAAAAAAGAGGTACCTAAATATAAACACATGTTTTGTATTGTGAAATAAAAGAAACAAAATATCATAATATTATGATAAGGTTGTACGAGAGATAAGGTTGTGGTTGGTAATACTTGCCATGCAATTCTCGTTCTTAAAACTAGGGTTTTTGATAGTGATATTGCATATTTGTTAAAGATGTATTAAAATTGGGAAGAAACGAGTATGTGGTGTAATATCTAAGATATTAATCACGTTTCAAATTTTATTCTCGTAAAAATATGATTGAAAGATAGGTGAGAAATTATAAAGTTGGTATATAAATTCAACCAATTCATCAATTTTGGTATATTTCATTTTTCGGTAACAAAATAGGATTTTATCTCAAAAATCATGTAATTTAATGCATTTTTTGACCGGAATCCGATTTTGCCCGCCGGAAACCTAACTTAGTTTTATACGTGGTGAACTCCTAGTTCGCCACGTGTAAATTTCGGAGGACAAAATTAGTTTCCGGCAAAAAAATTCGCACTAAAGAACTTGATTTTGGAGATATGGTCCTATTTTGTCGTCAAAAAAATTAAATGTACCAAAAATACTGAATTTAGTCGAGTTGGTATACCAAGTTCGTAATTTTCCCGAATAGAAGGTAAGGCAGTTAAGTCCTATCTAAATCAATTCATTCCGTGATGGAAATAAAAAGGAGGTACCCTTATCACAACAAGGTAAGTTTAATTGCCACAACGACATTTTGCGCCCTTATCGCTTAGTATTTCAAAGGTTGGAAAGGCAGGCGTAGAAACAAAGTCTATCTCCACGTCCACCATCAAATACGAGATTGGACTTCTTCTCAACCATTTGAGTAAAAGTTTGGGTCGAATTGAACCGAATTGTAATTTAGATAGAGTCAGAACGGTTAATAGTTTGAGCTGAAGTTAGCCCATTTTGGATTCAAAATCTTTAAGTTGCACTCCGAAACGATTTAGAGGCCACTTGTCACGACCAAACACTCATTTTTTTTTTTTGGTCATGAAAATTTTAGGTTGAGGGGATGGCGCCCCAGTCCAAGGCAGGGAATGCCTCCAGGCTCAGTGAGCACCTATAGAGGTTCTTACATATACCTCACCCCATGGAGACAAGGGGGGTTTGAACCGGTGACCTTGTCAGGATCAAACCCTGTCATGCTCCACTTGGCCAACCCCATGGGGTTGTTTGCCAAAAATGTTTTTCCAAATATATAATTACATACAACAAAATTAAAACAATTGTTTCAAAATTTTAGAGTTGTCATCATTGAAGTTGTTGTTCCTTAATTCATTATAAATATGCTATAAACGAAAATAATTGTTTCAGAATTTGATCGTAAGCGGTTGTTATTCATTGCAAACCGTTAAATTTACTATATATGCTCAAATACGCCATGGAATCCGGCGGCTCATCCGGTACTTCACCGGCGATTTCTTCCGATGATCTGTATTTTCTCCCTCACTCCAAGCATCTGAACTCATTTCTCGTGTCTCAACCTCTCACTGGAGACAATTATCACACTTGGAGTCGGTCCACGCTTATAGCTCTTTTCGCGAAATATAAGCACGGATTTGTGGATGGTTCGCTTACTGCACCAGCAATCACTGAATCCGCAATTCGCAAACAATCATGGATCCAGAATAATCATGTTTTTATCTCATGGATCATCCACTTGGTTTCGAAGGAAATTGTTACCAGCATCTTGTTCTCTGACTCTGCAAGGGAAATTTGGCTTGATCTCAAGGAGCGCTTTCAACAATCAAACGGTCCGGGAATCTTCCAGCTGTGCCAGGCCTTACTTTCAACTCGTCAGGATGCAGATTCTGTAAGCATTTACTTTACAAAGCTCAAAGTAATCTGGGAAGAACTTTCGAATTACAGGCCTTCCTGCACTTGCAATCAATGTACCTGCGATGGCTTTCGAGATCTCTGCCTTTTCTATCAATCCGAACGTCATGGCCTTTCTCATGGGATTGAACGACTCATACTCTCAGATTCGCAGTCAGGTACTCATGTTAGATCCTATGCCTTCCATTAGCAAAGTATTTGCTTTGGTTACTGATGAGGAACGCCAGCGTGGTTTGCGATTTCTTTTGGGAGCGATTTCTTCTCCTGCTCCTCTGGTTTTTACTGTTCGAAATACGGCCTCATCATCTGGATCTCGCGCACCATCCACCTATGTCAATACTGGTCGATTCCCCTCTCGTTCTCCAGGTCGCGGTGCAGGTATGGGCAGGGGACGTGGTAAACTTGAATGTGCTCACTATCCTAGGGATAATCATACTATTGATAGATGTTATAAACTTCATGGTTATCCCCCTGCATATTTCTCAAATAATCCCACATGTTCTCAATCTATTCATCAACCTGCACAAGTCAATCATGTTGCTCAAGTCACACATCAGCCTACTATTGCTTCAGGCAGTGATGTTTCTACTTTAATGCCTCATTCACAATCTGCTTCATTCATAAACTCACTGACTGACACACAATATCAGTCTCTATTGTCCTTGTTATCATCTCAGATGCAGATTGCCGCACCATCATCATCTAAGGCTGCATCTGATACTCAATCTCGGTCTTCAATAGGTATATCTCTATCTGTTGAGAATTCATTGCATATTGGACAATCAATGTGGATATTAGATTATGGGGCTAGCAATCATATCAATTGTGATTTATCTATCTTGAGGAATATTGAATCTATCTCAAATGCTCAAGTTGTTCTTCCAAATGGTTTCACCTTCCAAGTCAGTCATAAAGGAACAGTGACTTTGCACCCATATCTCACTTTAACTGATGTGTTATATGTTCCCCAATTTCATTTCAACCTCATTTCCATAAGTCACATGATGTCTCATGCTCCTCTCATCATTTCATTCCTCTCTGATCAATGTTTGATCCAGGATTCCTCATTGAAGGAGATGATTGGCAAGGTTAGACTTC
This sequence comes from Lantana camara, assembly GCA_037501455.1. Taxonomy (NCBI): domain Eukaryota; kingdom Viridiplantae; phylum Streptophyta; class Magnoliopsida; order Lamiales; family Verbenaceae; genus Lantana; species Lantana camara. Next base: position 16,708,803 of record CM074859.1, read on the forward strand.
AAGATGGGTTGTATGTCCTGGATTTCACTTCTGATCCTAGCTATAGCTTTGATTCACTTTCTGTTTCTGTGAATACAATTTTTGTTTCCACTTGGCATAACAGATTAGGCCATGCATCAAATCTTGTAATTGATCACTTGAAGCCTCTGTTAGGATTCAAAGATATCAATTCAGATTCTTTTCCCTATACTATTTGTCCTTTGGCAAAACAGAAACGTTTATCCTTTCCTTATGGTCATCACAGATCTTCCAAAGCTTTTGATCTCCTGCATGCAGACATTTGGGGCCCCTTTAATCATTCTCCTGTGAATCATTTTAAGTACTTTTTGACATTGGTAGATGATTACACTCGTTTTACTTGGATCTTTCTTCTTAAAGCCAAATCTGATGTTATCTCTATCATTCCCAGTTTCTTTAAGATGATTCATACACAATTTCGTTGCACCATTAAATGCTTTCGTTCAGATAATGCTCCTGAGCTTACATTTACTTACTTTTTCAAAGAGCAAGAAGTTCTCCATCAGTTTTCCTGTGTTGAGAGACCTCAACAAAACTCTGTAGTAGAGAGGAAAGATCAACACTTATTAAATGTTGCTACAGCCTTATATTTCCAGTCAAAAATGCCTTTGAATTATTGGACTGATTGTCTTCTAACTGCAACATTTCTCATCAATCGTACTCCATCAGTTCACCTTGATTACAAATCTCCTTATCAGCTGTTGTATAACTCAGAATTTGATTACAACACTTTAAGAACCTTTGGTTGCTCTGCTTATGCAACTACATTGCTTCAAAGAGGCATAAGTTCTCCCCAAGGGCCAAACATTGTGTATTCTTAGGGTATCCTGCTGGAATTAAGGGATATAGGTTGTTGGATTTGGAAACCAAGCAAATTTTTACTTCTAGAGATGTAGTTTTCCATGAACAAACATTTCATTTCCATAACACAACCTCTCAATCCCTTGCCTCAGAGACATTTTCAGATTTTCTTGATAGTCCTTTACCAAACTTTGTCATTCCTTCATCTGTTGCTCCATCTAAAATCATTAATGACAGTCCAGTGATTCCTGAAAATACAGGCTATAGACGGTCTTCAAGAGCTACTAGACCACCTTCCTATTTACAGGAGTATCATTGTGGTCTGCTTCAAGTCCACACACCTCACAACACCTCATCTCATTATCCTATATCTTCCTATCTTTCTTATGACAATCTGTCTCCACAACACAGAGCCTTTTGTCTAACTGTCTCCTCTCAAACTGAGCCCCAGACTTATAAAGAAACTGCTCTCCTACCTGAATAGCAGCAAGCTATGTAGGATGAATTAGCTGCCATGGAAGTTAACAATACTTGGTCTGTTGTCCCTCTACCCTTAAATCATCATTCCATTGGTTGCAAATGGGTCTATAGGACAAAATATAAATCTGATGGTTCCTTGGAGAGACACAAAGCTAGAATTGAGGCCAAGGGATGTAGCCAACTTGAAGGTATTGATTTTATGGATGCCTATTCACCTGTAGCTAAACTTGCTACAGTCAAAACTCTTTTAGCATTGGTAAGTTCAAACAGATGGGAATTGGTACAATTAGATGTCAATAATGTCTTCTTGAATGGTGATTTGTTTGAGGAAGTGTACATGGATTTACCACAAGGATATGTACTGTCTGCATCTGTTTTTGGACAATCTAGTAAGATGGTTTGCAGACTAAATAAATCAATTTATGGTCTTAGGCAAGCTTCTAGATAATGGTATGCCAAATTTTCTGCTGTTTTGGTTCAATATGGCTTTACTTAATCTAAAGCAGATTACTCTCTGTTTACTAAGGGTTCAGACAATACATTCCTTGCATTGTTGGTATATGTCTATGATGCATGGATACGGACACGGCAACACGGACACGACACGACACGGATACGGCGACACGGATTTTTTCTTGAATTTTCCACGTGAGGAGTGTCGGACACGGTGTCCAGCACGACACGACACGGCAAAATGATATTTTTAGGAGTGTCCTTGCATCATAGGTATATGTTGATGATATCATCATCACTGGGCCGGATCATGATGTTATTGATAATCTGAAGGCTTTTCTACACACACAGTTCAAACTAAAGGATCTTGGTTCTTTGAAATATTTCTTGGGTCTTGAAATTGCAAAATCACAGGCATGTATAGTATTGTGTCAAAGAAAGTATACATTGCAATTATTGGAAGAGGCTGGTCTTCTTGGTGCCAAATCTATGCTCATGCCAATGGATCCAAATATCAAGTTAAACACCTTTGATGGTGAACATTTAGAAGATACCAGTATTTATAGGAAGCTGATTGGAAAATTACTTTATCCCACGTTGACAAGGCCAGATATCAGTTTTACAGTAAACAAGTTAAGTCAATTTGTGTCCAAGCCAACAAATTTGCACCTTGATGTTGTTAATCATCTATTAAAGTACTTGAAGGGTACTCCAGGACAAGGGATATTCTTTCATTCCACAAATGAATTGAAGTTGACTGCCTTTGTGGATGCGGATTAGGCATCTTGTCAGGATACAAGAAGGTCAACTTCAGGCTTTTGCATATTTCTTGGCAATACATTGATATCCTGGAAATCAAAGAAGCAATCAGTTATATCTCGTTCCTCTGCAGAAGCTGAGTATAGGGCCTTAACTGTGGCAACTAGCGAATTGGTTTGGATTGGACAACTTCTAAAGGATTTTAGACTCATATTATCAGCACCAGTAACCATGTTTTGTGACAACCTTGCAGCAGTCCATTTGGCCGAGAATCCACTATTTCATGAACGAACGAAGCATATAGAGGTTGATTGCCATTTCGTTAGAGATAAAGTTTCTACCGATTTTTGAAGCTGCTACCTGTCCGTTCTATGCATCAACTCGCATATATTTTCACAAAGGCATTACCAGTTGCACAACTTACTTCATTGATGGTCAAGATGGGATTGAAAAACATTTTTCATCCACCTTGAAGGGGGTTTTTGTAATTTTCACACTTGTGTAATAGTGCAACTAAAGATTTGAAAGTTAGTTAGGCGGTTAGTTCACAGCTTGCTCCAGCACGTGGCACTTGAGCACGTGGTAGATATTTATTGGCCATTCGTTTGTATATATAAACACTGTTGCATGTTGTTGTTGATCAGAATGAGAAAACCATTTTCACATATTTTCATCTTTAATACTCTCTAATTTGGGAATTTTGAAAATTTTAGTATATATCTATGATGCACGAATACAAATACGGATATAACACGATATGAATATGGTAGTAAGGATTTTTTTTTTTTAAATCTCATACGAAAAAATTATCTGACATGATATCCGACACGATATGATATATATTTTTATAAAGGTGTTCATGCATCTTGTGTGAGTATATTTATGGCACATAATTTCAAAGTTATCAAAACTTGTAGGAACACTCAAATCCCAAAAATATGCACACATAATGCACAAAATACACATAGTACACGGTGTCACCCATTTTCAATATCCTTCTTAGTTGGAAAATCATACTAAAACTCAAAATTTTACATATACAGGACAAATCTGATAAAATAAGATATACGGCTTTGAAATTTCTATTTTAATTATATATTTATCTTTTATTTTATTAATTTATATACATCATGTGTTTATTAATAAAGGGTCGAGATTAGAATAGAAATTTCTTAATTTTTTTTATATTACTATTATTTCTCTCTTGATTTCAACCATCTATTTATACACGCTAATATATGTATATATATGTAGAATTTTAAAAGTTATTCGGCTTTTATTTTTTGAAGGGAAATTTATTCGACTTAATATTTTGCATTTTTGCACTCTGCATGCGTACTATATCAATTTATTTGTCTCTTTAATTCGTTAATGCATGATACTCACAGATGGAACCAAGATTTAATATAAAAGGGGTGTAAATTAAAATATCAAAAATAGAGAGAACAAAATAGTAATATATCAATTAGTAATTTTGTTCTCTCTATTTTTGATAGTTTAGTATATTACAATTGGACCCCTGTTAGTCATTTCATTATAGTTTGACCCCTTCTAAAATTTCAAAATTACTAAATGGTGAAGAAAAGGTACGATTCCGTTAAATATTTCACGTTCTATTCCAAATAATTGCGTTATATTCCAAATAATTGTGAAATGACCATTATGTTTGGTTCTAAGATCATGTTTTATAAAAGTAGGAAAAAAGATCACGTTTTTTTAGAATAAATAAACGTTTAAACAAATAATTATTTCACAATTATTTTGAATATAATGGTAATTTCAAAATTATTTGGAATATTCCGTGAAATATTTAACGAAATTGTATCTTTTCTTCACCGTTTAGTAATTTCGAAATTTTAGAAGGGGTCAAACTGTAATAAAATGACTAATAGGGGTCCAATTGTAATATACTAAACTCGGAAGGGGTTTAGATGTAATTAACCCAAATTTATAATTAACTAGGGGAAACAAACACTATAAATATTTTAAAGAGTTATTTCAGATACACCTACATCAACAGAAGTTTAAAAATAGCCCAAAAGATTGCCAGCTGGGAACCCAACAGAGGGCCCAAGAAACAAAGAATAATGTGGGCCAGAAAGTGACGGCCCAATCGATAAGAACCACGATTCACAAGCCTAGAATGAAAGTCAACGCAGCCGCAAGAAAAAGCCCAAGCACGATCAGCCCAGTACGAGGGCTGCTCCAAGAATGCTGCTACACAATAGCTCAATTATCATACAGAAATATTTTTCCTTAGTTTTTTTATTTTTAATTACACCATAGCTCAATTATCATATAGTCAATTAACAGTACTAGATGTCAATTAGCACAGCGTGACGAGATACCAAATCTCTTAAGTAAAATTTAGAATTTAAAACTTTAATTTATCAACTGAGTTAAGAAAATTTCCGGCATATTTGGATATTATAGTACTTAAAATCCAAAAAAAACGATAGAGAATGACCAATCGATCAAGTGAGGCACCATCCACCGTTTAGACAGGACAAGAATTTAATTTTTTGGAATTAAATGTAAAACGATGTGAAGCTCTTCACTACACATGAAATTGGACATTTGGACTTGATGAAACCAACTATATTTATTTCCAATTTTCCTTTTTCTTTATCCTTTTCATTGATGAAACCTACCTATCTATCCTTAATTGTACCGATAATCAATCAATGCAATGTGTGTGCATAGGAATTAGGATGTTACAGCTCAACTCAAATAAACTCATACCATGTATCTTTTCTTTCGGGAAATTTGTTTTATGTGCAATAATTACACACATATGAATGACATGTTTCTTCATATTCCCCAAAAATGGTGCTAGTATTTTCAAAAGTTCTAATCTCCAATAATACGAAATAATATGTTTCATTAGGATAAAAGTGATGATATATTGATACGAATAGAGAAACATGAACATAATACGATATAAATACGTTGATATTTTTGTTTTAATTTTTTAAATAAAGAATATTAGACACGGTATCCATCATTATTATTATTATTATTTTTTTAACACACATTCCAAGTGGCCAAAGGGATTCGAACCCGGGACCTTGCTTTCGAGTAAGAACTCTCAAACTACTTGACCAACCGCTGTTGGCTGACACGGTATCCAATAATTTTTTTTTTTTTTTTTTTTTTTGGTGCATCCGACGCAGCAAACCACGTTGCTCTTAATCTTCTCCCATGCAGCAGCCTTCCGGCGGGCTATCCCAAACCTCCCTCTCCACTTGCAAGCTATGGCCAATCTTGGCCAGTGAGTCAGCGAGAGTATTACCCGACCTTCTGATATGTTTCACCAAGCAATCCCAAGGCTTTCGGATGAGACGCCGACAATCCTCCACCACCGCACCGAGAGGATGCTCATTCACATTCCCATTCAACACAAGGTTCACAACCTCCTCGGAGTCACATTCAACCTCTATGCGGGGTAATCTTTGCGCCCAAGCAATTTTGAGACCCTCCCTCAATCCTAACATCTCTGCGGCAAGTATATCAGTGTCGCCCAGCTTCATCGCGAACCCAGTTAGCCAAGCTCCTTCATCATTACGGACCACGCCCCCTGCCGAGGCCGACCTACAGCGTTCGTAGACACTACCATCCGTGTTTAGCTTGTACCAACCTGTCGGAGGTCGCTTCCACTTGTAGTTGGTCTGCTCTTTCGGTTTAGGCATACCGGCCCGCTGCATCCCTGCCATGTCAAGTGCAAGCCCCTTGATGTTGCCTATCGTGACCCCAACCGGCTGTCTCTTATGTTCGTAAACCAATTTGTTACGAGCTTTCCAAATCTCCCAAATCCCAGCCAGAAAGATCAGCCGCCACTCACAGTTGGGCTCCGTGATGTTGCTAAACTTTCTCTTTAGCACGTTACTCACCCAATTCGTTTCTTGCATTCCAATAAACCTGTCCCAGTCCCCCGGGTCGAGAACTTTTTTCCACACCGCCTGTGCTGCAGGGCACTTCTTAAGGATGTGCAGCACATCCTCTCTTGCTTCTCCACATTTAACGCAACTCGCATCCTCCGTCATATGACGGTCTTTGCGCAGGGCGTTACACATCAAGCTGCCATGGTTTATGAGCCAAAGGAAACACTGCAATTTACTCGGTATGTTGGCCGACCAGATTAGTTTCCAAGAATTATCCGATTCCATTCGCGGTGGCCGGAGTGTCGAGTACGCCTATTTGCAGGTGAAGCGTCCCGACTTTTCTCCTTTCCAAATAATAATATCTGACGCCTCTGGGTCCATCGGGACTGCGGCGCCTTTGATTTTATTCCGAAGATCTTCAGGCATGTTAGTCCGAATTGAACTCAAGTCCCAAGAATTATCCGCTCGCATGATGTCCTTCACCATGAGCTGCTCATCATCTGGGTGAATCAGTATGTTTAATTGATCTCGGAGCCGTCCTCCGTCTAGCCATGCATCATCCCACAACCTGATACTGTTCCCGTTCCCAAGGCGCCAACCAATATTCTGTTTCACACATTGGATGCTTTTAGTAACCCCTCTCCAAAGATGAGAGTGGATAGGCTTAGCTTCGTGCTCCAGAAGCTCTTCATCCCTAAGGTATTTCTGCCTGAACACCCGTCCCCAAACACAATCCTCTTCCTTGAGTGTCCTCCAACCCGTTTTTGCCAACATTGCAATGTTTGTTTTCCTCGCCTCACGTACCCCGAGTCCGCCTTCGTTCTTTCGCCTAATAACTTTCCCCCATCCTACCAAATGTGTTTTGCGCCGCTCCGTGTCCGAAGACCACAGAAACTTCCTATTAATTTGATCCAGCTTCTCACATACGCTAGTAGGGAACCAAGTCGAATGCATATGATATACCGGGATGGAGGACATCACGGATTGAATCAGCGTCAACCTGCCCGCCATATTCAACGTTTTCGATTTCCACGCTGTAAGTCTGTTTTGGACCTTCTCCAGCACATCCGAGAACACTTGCTTGGAGTTGCCATTCTTCCCAAATTGCATCCCCAAATATTTCCCAAGCTCGTCGGTCTCGGTATTACCAATCTCGGTTTTGATGTCCTCCCGTCGCTGTCTAGCGGTAAGAGGTGAGAACCACAACTTAGATTTGTTAATGCTGATCTTAAGTCCCGAAGCCCCACAGAAATCCTCGATGACTTTCCTGACCGTCCGTGCATTGGATAAGTTCGCCTTTGCAACTAGAATAATGTCATCGGCAAAGAAGAGGTGGCTAATTTTTGGCCCCCCTCGACACACAGCAATCGGATCCCAGCGTCCATTGCCGATGGCTTCCTCTATCAAGTAGCTCAGCCTCTCCATGCAAAGGACGAACAAGTAAGGCGAAAGAGGGTCACCTTGCCTAATGCCGCATGAGGGTGTGATTTTGTCCGTTGGATCCCCATTCCATAAGATGCGTGGCTGTACACTCCTCACCCCATTCATGATAAGCTTTGTCACGGAGTCGGGGAAGCCGAAGAAGGAGAGAGTTTCCTTCATGAAGTCCCAATACCTTGTCATAGGCTTTCTCCAAGTCGAGCTTGAGAATCATCCCTCCAGATTGACTCTTAGATTTGCTTAAAGTGTGCATTGTCTCTTTAAGAATAAGAATATTGTCGAGAGTTCCCCTACCCGGAATGAATGCGTTCTGAAACGGTCCAATGATGTCCCCAATGAACGGCTTAATCCTTGTGACTAAAAGTTTAGTCAGAATCTTCAAAATGACATTGCACAACGCGATAGGCCTGAATTCATTTGCATTCTGTGGACACTCAACTTTGGGGATTAAGCAAATGTAGGCGTTCCCCATCTCCTCCGGCATCGTGCCAGAGGTAAAGCATTTATTTATGTGCGTGAAAACAGATTCTCCAATAATATCCCAATATTTGTGATAAAAGAATGCTTGACATCCGTCCGGACCGGGAGCCTTGAATGGAGCCATAGAATTAACAACCCTCCGTACCTCAGTAATAGTCACCGGCTGTGTCAGCGCCATTGCATTAATCTCTGAGATTTCCCGCTGCAGCCTGCTTCTCGGTAAGCTACCAGTCATTTGTCCCGAGCTCGTAAAAAGGTCCTGGAAGAAACCATGCACGTGAGCTTTGAGTTTCTCCATGTCTGTCTGCCACTCTCCATCTATAAATAAAGTATTGATCTTATTCTTTCGCCGCCTTATGACTGTCGACAAGTGGAAGAACTTCGTATTCTTGTCTCCCATCTTAAGCCAGTTCACGCGCGATTTCTGGAACCACAACTTTTCCTCCTGTTCAAGGACCTCATTTAACTCCTTAATAAGGGTAGATTCCAGATCTCGGAGTTCTTCATGCCGGCGTTGAGAATCGATTCTCTGGATGCCACCTATACGAGCCCTCAACAACCGTTTTCGGTGAAAGATGTTCCCGAACACTTCCTTATTCCAAGACCTCATGGTATCCGGGAGCTCCCTCATTGCGTTGTCGAACTCGTCAAACTTCTCCCAAAGTGACCGTATGAGGCTTCGACAGTCGGGGTGTGTATCCCAGAACACCTCGAACCTGAAGGGTTTTTGGTGTGGCGTGTGTTTGTTCCCCTCCGTGTCCGTGAGAAAGGGGTTGTGATCAGAGTGTGTTTTGGGAAGGACCCTCACCACACTGTCCGGAAACTGCTGGCTCCATCTCGTGTCAGCGAAAACCCTATCTAGCCGTTCTCTCACAAGGTGGCCTGCTGTCACCACTCCTGACCAAGTAAAGGTTGGGCCTTTAGTGTCTAAATCTGTCAGGTTACATCGTTCAAACGCATCCCTGAATTTCTCGCACTTCGTCCAGTTCGCGGGGTTACCACCACTCTTCTCGCTGGGACATTTGATGTCGTTGAAGTCCCCGGTAAGGAGCCAGGGCTTCATAATGGACTGACCGAAGTGATGAAGGTCATTCCAAAGTTCAACCCATCTTCCCGCCGCCGGGCTTGCGTAGACCCTGGAACAAATCCAATCGTTGTTGCGCGGTCCTACTCTAGCATGAATTGCTTGAGTTGAAACCGCTAGAATTTCAACGTTGATATTAACCTCATTCCACAGTAGCCATATGCCACCTTCCCTGCCGTTCGTGGGTGCTCTACACACATTAGAGAAACCCAGTCTAGTTGAAAGTTCCTCCGCCCTGCCATCTGACACTCTAGTCTCAAGTAAGTAAACCAAATCCGGCTGATATTCTTTAATTAAGTCACGTAAATGGCGACGGAATTCGTCATTTCCCGTCCCATTACAATTCCAAGAGAGTATCTTCATTGGATAACTAACTAGGTAGCGACAATTAATCTCCTCCTCAATTGGGAGTTTGTTCCACGCCCGAACCATCTGTAGCATTGCTGCCACCATCAAGTTGCATTGCTGCAAGTTCTCCTGTGTCGGGGCATCGAGGCGCATGGTGAAGCCCAATCCGCGATTCCGGATTGGAGCTTGAGCTATCCGAATTATCATCTGGTGGAAAAGTGGGATGATACTCGTGATCCTCGCGAAGGGGTTGTGCATACTCATAGATATCTGACATCCCGTCTCTATCACCTCCTCCTCCAAGATCTCCAGTTCGTCGAACATCTGTTCTTCCTCCATCTATGTCCGTAGGGGCAGTGTTGAACACAAAGTTACCGTTCTGGGTGTTGTCTTTACCACTCTTGGTATTTGCTGTTGTTGGGATATTCGTGATGTTGCTCAAGGGGCTGCGACGACCTCCATCTTGGGACTGAGTTGTTTTGGTTCGTGGGCCTGAATTGGCCTCCACATTCTTTTCTTTCCTTGGTTGGGCGCGGAACCGTTTAGGGCCTTCCTTCCTATCCGTATCCGAATTTTTGTTACTCCTTTGACCTGCTGTAAATGTTCCTTGTATAATAGGTAACTCTTCCCCTGATACCGCGTCCTCCATGTTATTCTCCCGGAATTCCGGGTTCGAGAATATCTCGAATTTATTGTGTCCCGTAGGGTTCGGGATTTTGCCGGAGTTCTTGGCCTGAGCACTCCCCGCCGCCCCAGGCCTGGGTTTCCCTCCGCGGCCCTTCTTCGCCAGCATCCATGGCCCAAAGGTCGGGGACTCTGGTTCCGTTGTTGGGTTCTTAGCCACTGTTGGATTCTCCATTGTCGTTTCTTCCTCTACTACCACAGGTTTGGACGGGCAGGTATCCAATCTGTGGCCGACCCTACCACAGGTGAAGCATATGGATGGCAAGTTCTCATATATGAGTGGCCGTAGTTTATCCCCTACTTCAATCGCGCTTCTCAGTGGTTTCTCCAGGTCCAATTGGACACATACCCGCGCAAATTTGCCCTTGGTTCCATAGTAGGTGTTGGTATCGATCTTAATCGGTAAGCCAATCGCGGACGCGATTTGATGGAGGATTGGTTCTTTATAGTATTCAAGGGGCAATTCCGAAACTCTCACCCATGCTATGGTAGAAGTTATTCGATCCTTAGATGGCTGGAAATTTGGCTTCCACCTCCTTACTACAATGTAGCTGCCGTTAATAACCCAAGGACCGTCTGTGAGGATGGCAGTTGCTTTTTCCGGATCCAGTGTTTTCATGACATAGCAACCATGTCCCAATTCTATGAGATTAAACTCACCTCTCAGTTGCCATAACCGGTCGAGCCTGGTTGCCAGGAGATGGGCATTCAAGCTGCGGCCTAGGATGCGCACAATGATAGCCGAGTTCCATTCCCTCCTAATTGAGTTTTCATATTCTTCTTCCAGGATAATCCTTGGGTAAGGAAACTGATCCGTCGGCTCCAGAATGGTGATCTTGTCCAGATCCACCATGTTGTCCTCCTTGAATTTCGGGCTCTCCTGTTGATTAAGCCCAAGCAACTTGTCTCTGTAATTCACTCCACTCGGGGGGGTTGGTAGTGTAGCAGTAGCTTGTTCATTGTGCTCCACTCGCATCTGTGCGTCCGACGTACTTGCTTGGTCGAACCCTCGCTTGTGTTTCTTGGTGCTCCTTCTCATTTGATCGAACTCTTCACTTGAAATCGGCGGAAATTCTCCCATCCTGTATTGGTTCTTGAGAAGATGTTTAAAAGAGAGGCTACACACCAATTTTCCAACACGGTATCCAATATGAATATCCAATACAAGACGATGCAGGAAAATAATAATTTTAAAAGTATTGGTACATTGTAGGTTAAAATATTATTTTGCTCCCAGGGAAAAATAAAGATTCTTCTAGTTATATAGATTATCTGCATTTTCTTGATAATGAATTATAATTAAGAGATATTCATTTATGTGCCTTCAAAATTATATATATATATTCAACATACTATAGTAATATATTTAATATTAAATTCTTGGCATAATATTTCAAAAAGTATAGTGTATAATTATCTAGACTATTCTTGAATAGTTATTATTTTGTACTTTACACAATTGCTACAGAATAATTTTAGTTAAATATTTATTATTTTGTACTTTACACAATTGCGAAAGAATAATTTTTACGCTTTACACTTTGATTCCTAAAACAATAAAATGAGTATTTCATTTTTTTTGAGGATTTTCCCCCCATTTAATGGAATAATGGATAACATTTTTATCCAAAAATAGTTGATGCATGGTACAATTTGCTAAACTTATTACAATTCTCCCGAAATAGGACATTTAGCTTCGACTATAGTTATTAATCTTGTCAATAAATTATAAGCACCCCAAATAATAGTACAATTATATTTATTATGTGAGTTTTTTTTTTAAGTACACACCTCAAGTGAGATATGAACCCGATGTCATTGTCCTAAATCATTTGAACCGATCCCTATTAATATATTTATTATCCGAGGTTGCCAAGTGCTCGATTTAATCGATCATTTCGGGGGTTCAATGAAAATTACCATTTTTACATCGGTGAGTGGGTAATTTGGAGCAAATTATTCGTTTTCTTAGGTTTCATGTTTGTGGAAGAAGCATATAGTACCCGACAAAATTACTATTTTAAGAATATACGAGTATGTCGCATGGTGTAACTCTGATGAATCCTGTGGTGAGTGATGATCAATAATAAAAGGACGTTATTTTTCTGTTGTATGGTGGTTTTAAATTATAATTCTAATAACTAGTTTAGAGAAGGTGGAATGAAATGAAATATTAAATATTTAAAATAAATTATAAAATTCAGATCTTGACGTATAAATGAAGTAATTGTGATAAATGATGTGTTTAGCTTAACTCATCTCTAGTTAAGGGTGAGTTAGGCCAAACATATTATTTATTATGATATCACATGCAACAGGTTCTATTTTACATTTGTCTCTTTATATCCCAATGATGTTTCGATTTCAGACTTGTAGATGTTCAATTCCTTCAAAGTTCATACTTCAGTTTGTTCCGCATTCCGTGGCCTTGACCGTGATGGGGTCTCTCCACACCCCCCGCACATGTTCCAATTCCTGGCTTGTAGATATTTGTTTCAATTTTAGCAAAGTTCATGCTCCAGTTTGTCTTGCATTCCGCGGTCCTGGGAGTGACGGGGGTGTGTCAAGTATTTCATATCAAATAATCAAAGATATAGAGTTCAATATATAATGGTTTGACAACACACCTTTCAAGAACTATAGCTTTTCAAGGATTAGCTTTTGGGGTGAATTAAACCAAATATATTATTTATTAAATTGGACGATGAGCGATCAAATTTATCGCGGATTGTATGTTTTGTTCCAATTTCAAATTCTTAATTGTTTGATGTCTGCTAATACACTTAATATTTATAAACAAATAAAAATATAAAATAGAATACAAAATTAAAATAGAAGGTTCAAATTTGCATTTCTCAACTTTTTTTAAAAAACAGATTATTATTAATTTTTCAATTATTTCTAATGAGACTTAAACTCGTTATCAATTTCTTATTGTTAATTTCTCAACTACCCTCAATAAAACTCAAACTCATGCTTAAGCTTTGCTTCTGGTTGAAATTCTTGTGGGCCTTAGGATTCTGGTTTGCAGAAGATTGGCTGTATCTCAACGATTCATTGGCCTATTAATTTCCCAAAAATGGTTTCTTACGGTTAATTCGAAACGAGTTTTAAGTAGCGATACCAAATCAATCAAAATTGAGAATAAGCTATTGTTTCGAGCTAGTTTGAATCTTAGCGAGATTTTTGGGATTGAGTTGATTGCCTTTGCCTTTGCTTGGTACTTTGCTGCTATTCTGATTGCGTAACTGTGAGCTACTTTAATTTGTCTTCGAATGGGACCTTGATTGCTTTCCATGTTAAGGCTAGAACTTTTTATGTTAATTTGGGTTTGAGATTGTTCATGTCTCATAACTTTTCGAATCATTTCTATATCTTCTCGCTGTTTGACGTTTAGATCGTGTGTTATTCTTGCCTTTTGAGCCGTTTGACAGCAATAAATGAAGTGGAGTCCTCTTGAATAACCCCACGGTCTTTCTGATCTATTTAAAAGGAAAAGTTATCTACTTAGTTTTCGTATTTCTCAGCTTGCTTTAAAACAAGTTGTCCCAAAATTATTAGGCCAAGAACTCTACCCAACCATAATTTTCATCGGAGGTCTTAAAAAACACATATATGTGAGCCCCATCTTGACGTGTGCTCCTCCAAATCCACTACTCCCTTTCTCACTCCCAGTCTATCTCTCTCTCTATATATACACATCCTAAATGCATACGCACAAAAAACAGGTTTTGAAGTTAGTTTCAGTGGGATTCTGATAGCGAACATGGACAGTCGAAAAATGGAAGCTTTTCTGAGGATTGCCTCAACAATTCTTCTAATACTGACTGCATGTCTCGTGAGATTTGATTCTCAGACCAAAGTTATCTTCTACACATACAGCAGAAAGGCAACCTACGAGGACTTGGATGCTTTGTAGTATGTTTCTATATATCACTTCTTCACACATGAATTTCCTTTTCCAAAAATCGATATATTTGTACAGTTTTTGATTTAATTTATGTATTTTATCAGTGTTCTTGTCTGGATTGATATTGCGGCAGCTGTATATAATCTGATGCAGCTAGTCAGAAGCTTTTTCTTGCAAGGTTTCAGAGAAGATCTCACGGCTTCTAACAGATATATGGCGTGGGCTATTTACTTATTAGACCAAGTAAGTAATTTAACTCTTCTTTTTTAAATTGCATTGCGAATTTTAGATTGGTTAAATAAATCGAGTTTTCTATTTAGTTATACCGTTTCTTGATCATATTTTGAGCCAAAAATCTCACATAAATCATGCACAAAAATTGGAACGATGCGTCCATGGAATTTGAGTGGTTAACCATTAGTCATTAGACATTAAAATATTAGGCTTGGACCACGCCCATAGGTCGTGTCACTCGTATTATATTGATATGACTTTAACTCTAATTATTTGATAATTAAATTATTTATACTACTATATATTATATTAGATGGATATTAATCATTTTGATGTCTTGAACTCTTTTTCCTTTTATTTTCATTCTCTTGCATTTTTTTCTTTTCTTTTTATTTATTTTTTTCTTTTATCTATTTATCATAATTTACTGATTATATTAAAAATGATTATAGAATATATATTAATATAAAAATTAATTTTAATATATTTGAATAATAGTATTTTTTTTATCTGCATATGTGACGAATAATGTGCTTGGCCTTACTCACCCCCAAAAGCTAGCTGTTGAGGGGAGGGTTGCCAAGCCATTATATATTGAGCTCCACATCTTTGATTATTCGATGTGGGATACTTGACACACCCCCGTCACGCCCAGGGCCGCAGAATGTGGGACAAACTGGAGCGTGAACATTGCAGGAATCGGAACATCTGCAAGCCGGGAATCGGAACATCCGGCGGGGTGGAGAGACAGGCCTAGAATCGGACCTGCTCTGATACCATGACGAATAATGTATTTGGCCTTACTCACCCCCAAAAGCTAGCTGTTGAGGGGAGGGTTGCCAAGCCATTATATATTGAGCTCCACATCTTTGATTATTCGATGTGGGATACTTGACAATATGCAACGAGTGTGTTGATATCACTAGTTTTTATAATTAATGCTCGATTCAAGAAAATAAAATTCATTAAAATCTCTTGAATCGTTCTTAATATTATTAATTTCCCAGAAAATTTTATTAATTAAGTTAAAAATAAAAGAGAATATGGAAAACGCAACTAGTTATATTTAAATCAAATTAAGGTAATTCTTTAGTGTGATGCAAGTTGTCCACCGGGGGCGTGAATAATTAGATATATGTCACTAGGAAACCGTTGTCACAACTGCCCAAATAAATGCCTAGGCTTTGTACTCATAATTTAAAGTTGGATATTAATTGCCATAGGAATCGTACATGCATGCATTAATACACCATCCTTAATCATCTATCTAGCTCAATTTATAATTAATTAACTACAATCTACGCCGACTCGTCCCTTTAATTAATGTTCTTTACCCCCTACTGCGATGATCTTATTCAAAATGTAACTAGCTTTAAATGTGATCACTTTCATTTGTCAATTAAGGCGAAAGCGCTGCCAACATTTTCTCATATTATATCGATACTCATTTATACATCGTGTGATAATTCATAAAAATACTTATTGTCGTCTTGTGTAAGTATGTATCTGGTTTAACCATCTCAAATTAGCTGATGAGATGAGAATTATTAAGTATATATTAATTAGTACATGGTTTAATCTCTTTCAATGTAAAATGTTAATGCGTCTATCTGTATCGTGTCTTGTTTGTTGCCCCGTCTTTGTATTATCTTTTTGCTTTTCAGTTCTCATTTGTAGTGTTTTTCTAGTTGTCAACTGCAATTGGATTATTGCATAATCTTTAACGTCCGATATGTTTTCTACACATGAAATGGATGGATGCAAAAATGCACATTAGATTGTTGTTATAATGCGATACTTTAAAAAAATTATTTTGTGTCCCGTCAAACACGGATACACATCGGATACAATTTTGATACGTATCGGATACGATTAAAGAATGTTTGGAATAAAAAAAGGGCAAATTACACCAAGGTCCCCTGAGGTTTGACATAATTATAAATTAATCCCTTCATTTCTGGAAATTACAGATTATAAATTAATCCCTCCACTTCTGGAAATTACACCAAGGTCCCCTGAGGTTTGGCATAATTACAAATTGATCCTGTGGGCATGTTCCCAAATTGATTTGCTGATGATAAGTGGTTTGCATTTATGTTTAAAGGACAACACTGAAAATGAACGATCTCCTAACGTATTTATTTTTTATTAACGAAATATATTTATTAATTCTACAATTATGCAAATTTCATTTACAATTATGTACCTTACATGTATATTTATTTTATTATGACAGAATAGGTCAATGGTTTCAATTTATTTTTCTTTTTTAAATATTTATTTTAATTAGAATGATAAATTATATTGTTCTTGCCTTAACTTTCATAAGTAAAAATAAATGTTATTAAAAAATTAAGTTTGAAATCATAAAGGCCATATCTATATAAAATCATTGATTCTTTTAATAACGTGAATATAAATAAGGGAGAATTACATCTAACTACCCTGCATTTAGATCTAATTACAATGCAGTTCATCATTATTGGAAAATTATATTTTAGTCCCTATAAATCTTGTTTTGTCTGAGGTCCCTTAACGGAATTTGTAAAAGTACATTTATGCCCCTAACGGTTTTATGTGTTACATTGAATATATGACCAAAATTACAAAATCATCCCTAAAGTTTACAAATAAAAAAAACGATCCCTACAAATTATGAATTTAACAATAAATTGGGGGTATTTTTGGAATGACATAACAGAACCCTAAGGACCACAAACTGTTCTCAAAGTTAGGGACTAAAATATAATTTTTCGATAATAATGAACTGCGTCGCAATTAGGCCTAAATACAGAATAGTCAGATGTAATTCTCCCTATAAATAATTTATTTAGTAAAACTTGTATTTATTTACCAAGTAAAATAGAATTTAATGACACCTTTCATGTTTTTTGTTTTCAGTTGTTTCAATTCTTTACCAGTTACTGATGTCTAATGTTTACTTTATTAAGTCAAATTTCAGAACTTGAACTTCAATTTTAAACTACCCGTAAATTAAGATTTTTTTTTTTTTTTTAGAAAATTGTATTCTTAGTTTCATAGCACTTAGGTCGATTTTTTTTTCCATCCCATAAGTTTCAAAGTGGTTGATAAAATAAAAGTAGGTGACCATTTAAAAACTATGGAATTTTTTTTTTTTTGACCAAAGTCTTTAAGGCCAAGAATGCGATCTCCTCTAGTAATTGATTAAAACACGATTCCATGCCAAATTACAGGCAGCCGCATACGTGCTGTTTGGCGCCAATACGGCGGCGGTGCAGGCGTCGTTGCTGGCGGTTACCGGCGAGAAAAGCTTCCAGTGGATGAAGGTGTGCAATAGGTATACAAGATTTTGCTTCCAAATTGGTGGCGCTCTTGTATGTGGATCTATCGGAGCTATTTTAATGGTCATAATCTCGTCCATTTCTGCCTATGCTTTATTCAGGCTTTATTCACCTAAGCATTTGCTTCGCCTCAAGGGCAAGTAATCTGCAATTATAAGCATCACTTGCGATGTTATTATCACTACATTTATGTGGATTATGTACCAGAATATTAATTGATGATAAAGAAAGGGTAACCAGTTACTTCATTATTTATTTATTTATTCTTTGTTTTTATTTATTTAATAAGTAATTGAGAACGACGATTTTGTCCTTAAAAAATTACTGTATTAGGTTGGACGTAAGATTCCACCGAACCCTATATATGTGATGGTGCAGAAACCGGAAGTGTGTTAATACACGAACACTTTTAAGATTTGTTTAAAAAGGGAAAAACCATCACATGCGAGGTGCCTCAGGAATTGGGTTTCATTTTGAGCGTGGGTTCTTCCAGCTAGGAGATAACACTAAGAGTGCAAGTGTGACAGAGATGCAGCTGTGGTGCGTGAAATGTGGAGTTTTAGAAGAAGAAGGGAAAGCAAGGGAAATGCCCAGTTTTATGCAGAGTATTCTTGTGGAAGAAGATGACTTAGGGAAGAAAGCAGGTGTTCTCCCTTATTTATATGTTAGGGGCGAGGGTAGTTTGGGTAATTTGACGGTGTGGTCCCAAACTTGTGTCGCCCTAACACGTGGCGACCTGTGACTGTATGAAAGTGATAGTTCTGAAAAGTGGGCGGCGTGTCACGTACGAGGTGCACACTGCCACTGTTTCAGAGGTTGTTGGCGAGAGTCGTGCGTTGGAAGGCTCTCGATCTGTCATGCAAGCGTGCGGATGCCCTACTTGGGGCAGGTCTCACCCGAGCGTGAGTGACGCTCGAAGGGATGCACGAGAGAGTTTCCCCTGGAAGATAACCCACGAGCGTCAGATACACGAGCGTAAGATAGGAGGCACCCTCGAGAAGCGTTTCCCTGGGAAGGGTGATCCCGAGAGACCATACCATGAGCGCTGGGTTTGACAGTGTGAACCCCCCGCTCGAATAGTGGACCGAGGCGTGCGGGCCTGGATTAGTCAACAAGTGAATGGACTGGGTCGTCTTGCGAGCCCATTAATGCGAGCGTCCAAGCCCTAAGTAAGTAGATGGTGACACGTGGACAGCTCTGATATGAGCGTGAGTTTATATCTCATCAATATGAACGTAGGGGATTAAGATTATTTATTTTCTTATTCAATTTTTTTTTTCTTTTGTTAAAGAGGATCATAAGGTCGCATCAATTAAATAATAATAAAAAAAATGACGAACAAGATAAAAGTAACTAAAAATGTAGTCCGTGTAATTAAAACTATCTATCTTATATTTTCAAGATTTATTTAGCAAGTATGTAATATCCTCATTCCATATATAAAAAAAATATATGAAATAATATCACAATTTTTTTATATTACAACTCATGTTTTAATGGGATCATGGACTCAATGTGACAAATATTATTGTAAGATCGTCACGTGACAACTTAAGAAATTATTCCTCAATAATATATCACCCAAATGCATGTATAGCTATAAGCCTCTAAGGAATTTCAATTTAATGAATCAGATTCATTGAATCCATATTTATAATCTAATACTTATAAGCTAATACTTTAGTAAAAGATAAATAAATTAAACACAAATTTAGTGTGTTTTGTTGGAATAATTTGTTATCAAAAACATTAAAATTCGGATCATTAAAAGTGATTTTCGAAATTTTAGTTGCAAATTTATTTGGCCGAATGAAAGAAATTACCCTTCGGCAATATACCCTTTTTTTTGTAAGAGAAAATTACAATTTTTGGACTTTAAATGTGGCATTCACAAATTTAGGATAGTAATTAAAGAAAATTTTCAATTTAAGTACTCCGTTCAATTTTCTGGCAAAAAAATACACGTGACATGCACGTGTTGATGGAAAAATCCTATGTGGCTGATTAATGCTTGTGTGTCAGATGACTAATGTCCATATATGCAAAAATACATACACATAGGAAATTTCCTTTTTTAATTCAAAAAAAAAATCCTTTATTCAAAAAAAGAAAGAATTTTTTTTTTTTAATTTTCTTTTATGTGATCACGTGCTAATCACGTGACCATCTTTGACCAATAAAAAAATCAAACAAAAACTCTGATGAATCATAAGTCCCCAATATCAAAATCCCTAAGCTAAAGAAGAACCCTAATTCCTTAAAGACCCAACTCGTGATAGTGGTGCCAATTGAAGATTGGCTTTTGATTTTGGCTGGTACTTATGAGAAGAAGATGGTTTTCGAAAGATCTCAAAAGAATAACCACCGTCCTCCACCTAGATACTGTAAGTAGACTCGATTGTTGTTTCGATGTTGATTTTTGATAATATTGTGTAATTTTAATATGTTTTTCTTGAATATTGATGTTATAATCTGTCATAATCGAATAAATATTTGGTGTTTTTGTTGTTTTTTTTCACTCTTGACCCTACTTGTTCCCTGTGAAGAAACCATGGTCCCCATCGCCATTTTTCTCCTTTATTATAATCTATTGCACATGCCTTGGTCGTTTTATTGTGTGGGTGTGTATTCTCTAAGGTTTTACGTACATTGCTTCGTTGGGCTGACTTTTTTTATTTTTTTAAATGTTATCAGATCCTAAGAGTTCTAATGTTACTGTTGCTATATATTTCAATGGTGAAGTAAGGCATTACGAAAACCCTTCGAATTATCATGGAAGAGTGAAAAAAATAGATTGGGTAAATGCCGATATGCTATCACTTGATAAATTGACTGAGTTTACTGAAAATATACTATATCTTAGGCGGGATAGATGCTATTACACCTCACTTGATGGTGCGTTTAAGCTGTTGGAGTCCGATGATGAAGTGATACTCCATGCTAAGGAATAGGGGAGGTTAAAAAGAGAGTTTCCAGTTTTTGTGCAGCAAATTGTATATGTTGATGCTGCAAATGTGGAGGAGGGTGTTACCACTAATGTCCCAGTTTTGGAGACAATTGAAGAAGAAAATGGAGAAGATTTCTACCAATCAGAAGTGTTTACTCAAGCAGTTGAGGATGTTATAATAGGTTTAGGGATCAATAATCAAGACAATCATAAGTCGGGGGTTGAAACAGAGGATTGTGGTGATGATTTTGGGGTCAACAACTCTATGGAAGTAGGTGAAATGAATGAACAGGTTGCTAAAGACAACGATGATAAATTTGCTGCACACTTAAATGAAGATGTTGTAGGCAGTGATGAAGATTTGGATGTACACCGATTGTCTGGAGAAGATGAAGAGTTACCCTCAAACCGTATACCCAATCGAGTTGATATGTTGAATCCATCTTTTGAATTAGGCCAACCTTTCAACTCTAAGGACGAATTCAAAAAATGCATCAACACACATGCTATTTTGATAAGAAGGTCTCTCTCATTCATGAAAAGTGATAATAATCGTGTTTATGTAAGATGCGCAACATCCAACTGTCATTGAAAGATTAACTGCATATTATTTCAGAAATCTTGGGTAGTGAAGGAGTACAATCCCAAACATAATTGTTATGAAACTTACAATGTGAAAAATGTAAAAACAAAGTGGCTTGCTGAGAGATACATACATCTCTTCAAATCTGATGCAAAAAGGAGTGTGAAGGGATGGAGGTTTGATGTTACAAATGAACTCGATGTCGAGGTTTCTAAGTCTTAAGCTTACAGAGCGAAGAATTTAGCATTAGAAATGCTTGAGGGTGATCTAGACTTCCAGTATACAAAGTTATGGGACTATGCTGAAGAACTCAGAAGATCAAATCCCGGGTCAACTGTAATATTAGGTACTGAGGACGATAATGGTGAGCAAAGATTCAGCCGCTTCTATGTTTGCTTGAATGCATTGAAAGTAGGATTTAAATCAGCTTGTAGGCCATTAATTGGTGTCGATGGATGCCATTTAAAAGGACCTCATGGTGGTATTTTGCTTACAGCCGTAGGAGTGGATGCAAATAATAATAACTACCCTATAGCATTCGTGGTTGTTCATAAAGAAAATGGTGAGACTTGGGAGTGGTTTTTGAGGATCTTGAAGAATGATTTGGAAATTATGGCACAAAAATATTTTACCTTTATGTCCGACAAGCAAAAAGGCTTACTTCATGCATTTCCAATTGTGTTCCCTGACCTCGATCACATGCATTGTGTCAGACATTTATATGAAAATTTTTACAAGGCCGGTTTCAAGGGAATTGGCTATCAAATTGCAGTATGGCGGGCTGCTAAAATATGTATGGTGGGTGATTTTAGGACTAGAATGAGAGAACTCAGAGAGATGAATAAAGATGTTGCTGATTGGTTCAGTGACAAACCACCTACAGAATAGAGTAGGTCCCACTTTAGTGAAGGTCCAAGATATGACACATTACTCAACAATGTATGCGAATCCTTCAATAATGCTATTTTGGAAGCGTGGGACAAACCAATTATCTCAATGCTTGAGTTGATTCGAAGATATTTGATGGAGCTTTTGTAGAAATGTAGGGAGGAATCTGAAAAATGGGAAGGATATTTTTGCCCGAAAATCAAAGAAATTATTGAAAGACATGGAAGAAAAGTTGGAGGATGCAGGCCAATAAAAGCATCTCCGGTACATTATCAAGTCAGTTGTATTGATGGCAGTCAGTTTGCAATAGACTTTACCACACAGAGTTTCTCTTGTAGAAAATGGCAACTCTCCGGAATTCCGTGCAAGCATGCTCTAAGTGCCATTTATAATGAAAAGCGAAGTGTTCATGACTTTGTTGATCCGTGTTACACAGTTAATTCTTACAAGCAAGCCTACTCAAAAGTAATTATTCCTGTAAGTGGCCAAGAACTTTGGGATGAGAAATTGATCATACCACCACTTCCACCAAAATTTGTACGCCAAGCTAGGAGACTGGCAAGGTTGAGGAGAAGGGGTCCATCTGAAATTGGTAATAGTAAACAAGGGAGGAAAATAAAGAATATAAATCCCACGAAGTTAGGAAGATTGAGACCGACAATTATACATTGTCATATATGTGGAGAACCCGGACACAGTCAGAGGTATTGTCTGGAGAAGATTGATTACGTTCCCTCGAAGAAAGCAAAGCAACGGGCATTAGCAAAGGAACAAGCAGCAACAACACAAAGGAAAGAAACAACAATATCGTGGAATGAACCAACAACAGAAGAGGTATACCAATTTATTTAGTCATGTTATTTATGTAGTACATTTATTTACATATTCATGTTAATTATTGTGTAATGTTGGTTGTTTTATCAGGCTGAATGAATTAACATTGCTCCACCACGCACTGATGATGCACCTTTTGAACAAAATGAGATTCCTTCTCAAGTGACTGAAATTGTAGCTACACAATTAGCTTTAGGCACACCACGTACTCCAACATTACATGGTCCATCAATGTACGACCAGCTAATCATTGGCAACAGTCACATGTCCCAAACAAGTGGAGTATCACATGTGCGAATTTCAGAAAGAGATCAAATGGTTCAAATTGCTAGAGAGCAGTTGGATAAAGGGATGCCATTACGGAAGAAAGTAACCATAAAAAATACATTCAAGGCACCAAGAGTAAAAATTCGAGAACCACCACGCATGTCCAATGATGTAGTCGCTTCTCAAGGAAGTAGTTTAAGCAATCCAATCATGGAGAAGCATATTGTCATTGACAAGGAGAAAAAGTACTTGAGTTTGGGATGAAGTTTCATAATTAGTTTGTAACTAATCTATGTTTAGTCTATGTTTTGAACTTATGGTTATGTTTAGGCTAAGACTATAATTAGTGTATGTTTTGAACCTTTTTGAATGGTTATTGCTGAAACTTGTTAATGTTTTGAATCTTTTGGGATGGTTATTGCTGAAACTTGTAAATACATTATCATTCCTTTTAATGATATAGCAGCTGTAGTTTGAGAATTGAAGTTTTGTTGCAAAATATTTTTACTTGAAGGATACACGATAATACAACAGAATTCATACCAAAATTTTCATTACACACCCATAACAAACCTAGCAACTATTACAAATAAACTCAAGCCGTGTTCTAACAAATTGAAGGCTACAATCGAAAATCCCCAAAGCTAATACCCATTCCACATCATTGAAGTCTGTTGAACCTTCCTTCAACCTATTTCTGCCTACCTATCAAAACCGTCATCAACAACAACATCCAGAACACAAAGACAACACCAAGATGGAATTTACGCTTTTTGTTCAACTTCACCTAGTCTTCATTACCCTTCTCAAGCTTGTTGATTTTTTTAAGAATTACAGGGATGATAATCTTGGGCCTCTCGCACATGGGTGAGTCAATCCAACAAAAATACCTGCACATCTAAACATCAATAAAGCTCTTGACAATTTAATTATTTAATTATAAGAACTTTCAAGAACAATTATTACATATAATTAACCTTTTTTTACCTCTTGAGGTGTGGAAGAAAGATCTCTTTCAATGAAGAGTGGCGCCTTCAATCCCATTTTGCAGCTCCACCCGCGAGTCGCAACGCCGGTTGTTAGCCTTAATCTGCCCCGCCGGCGGTGACACCACCACCGCGACGAAAGTTGATTGGCTCTTACCCAAGTGCTTACTCTTCAGATTTCCCGGCAACACCGCTTCCGCCGCCTCCCAAGATAACTTCATCTTCTCAAGATAACGACTCGAAACACGAATATTTTATAAAGGCTTCAATTGGCACCACTATCACGAGTTGGGTCTTTTAAGGAATTATGGTTCTTCTTTAAATTAGGGATTTTGATATTGGGGGATTTTGATATTGGGGACTTACGATTCATCAGAGAATTTGCTTACTTGATTTTGTTTATTGTCCAAAGATGATCACGTGATTAGTACGTGATCACATAGAAGAAAAATAAAAAGTCTCCTTTTTTTTGTAAAGGATTAAAAAAAAAGGAATTTCTTATGTGTATGTATTTTGCATATATGGATATTAGTCATTTGACACACAAGCATTAATTTGCCACATAGGATTTTTCCTTCGTCACGTGCATGTCACGTGGTCTGAAAATTGAATTGAATTGAACAAAGTCCTTAAATTGAATTTTTTTTTTAAATTACTATCCTAAATTTGAGAACGCCGCAGTTAAAGTCCAAAATTGTGAATGAGGGATAGTTAATGTCCCAAAATTGTAATTTTCCCTTTTTGTAATATAAGGATCATCGTTGATTATGCAATTATTTATAATAAAACTCGAACTTGTGATTTATCTATTCATATAGATACATATATTTACCATTAAATTATTTGTTTTCCCTTTTTTTTTTACAGTTAAATCTTAATAAACTAACGTAAATGAAACTGATTAATGATTATATGTACTAATATCATTATATGCATCTTATAAGCTGAGAAAAATTAATTAGCAAAACATGATGAATTGAACATAAAAACATGATTGAAAGTTGGGATTTTTGTTATTGAATATTTCCTAATGAATGATATATTGTTACAGAGACGGTGTACTCATATATAAAAGACTACCCTATAATCTTGGTTAAGATTAGTATGTCAACCCTAATCACTGATTATATGGGATTCTAATATTTTTCATTCTTATCTATTCCAACACTCCCCCTCAAGTTAGGTCGGGGGGACATTCAACGCTTAACTTGCGCAAAACATCATGAAACATCCTGCCAGTAGTAGCTTTCGTGAGGATGTCAGCAAGTTGGTCCTCCGATCACACAAAAGGTAAGGAGATAATCTCACCATCCAATTTTTCTTTGATAAAGTGTCGGTCGGCTTCCATATGTTTTGTTCGATCATGCTGAACAGGATTCTCAGATATCTGTATTGCAGCCTTGTTGTCACATTTTAAAGTGCATGCTCCGACTGTGGGAAGCCCAAACTCTATCATTAACTTTCTTAGCCACAACACCTCCGATAACCCATTTGCAATTCCTCTGAACTCCGCCTCATCACTTGAGAGTGCTACAACTTTTTGTTTCTTGCTTTTCCAAGTGACCAGATTTCCTCCAACAAACGTAAAATACCCTAAGGTAGATCTCCGGTCAATCAAATTCCCTGTCCAATCTGTATCTGTGTATGCCTCGATTTTCAGATGATCATTCTTTTTGTATAGAATTCCTGTATCCGGTGAACCCTTTAAGTACCTCAAGATTCTCATAGCTGCCCCTATGTGTTCTTTTTCCGGTCTATGCATGAATTGACTGACCACTCCCACTGCATACAAGGGCGACTCCACATGGAGTCTAGTGGGGTCACTTTACCCCACTAAAAATTCTACTCCAATTAAATATTTATAATATTTAACATGTAATATTTGATTAATTTACATAATTTTGATATTTTGACCCCATATTATAATTAAAAAAATATTTACTTTCTTGATTTATTATCTAGTTGAATTTAATATGATCATGTTAAAATTTTGTTAGATACCCGATTCAGTTTATTTTCTACAATAGATTGTCCTAATTAACAATTCCTTTTGGGAGTTGTTAAATAAATAACATAGTGTATTCTTATATTTTCTTGGGTTTTGCCAATAGTATAGGACTCTTACAATATATATATATATATATATTTTAAATGACTCTTACAATATTTTATTAAACATAAAAATTGGTGTATTAAATAATTAATATATCCATTTTTAATAAAGTAAATTATCTCTTAATTTGCATGGATAGATTTTAATCTAATTGGATATGGTTGTTTCTACATAGAAATTTGGTAAGTTATATAATCCGATGTTTGCAATAGGTAATATTACAATAATCTTTTAAATTTATTAGGTAATATTACATTAATCTTTTGAATTTATTAATTAAATGATTGGCCCACTAATAGTCCTGAGTTTACGTGCCAAACCAAGGCTAATTTCATAATGAAGTAAACACCATTTTATAATATGCTAACTAACAAAATATTTCAATATATTCAAATAAACTAATTGTTAATGTCTAATATCATTTTATATAGATTAAATAAATCAATTCCTAAATTACTTTTTGTAATAGTTTAGTGAGATTTTTTACTAATTTATATATTTTAATATTTTAATTTATTTTATAAAAATTTAAATATATAACTATAAATGTCTATTTAGTGACGTTTAAATTTTTTTTTTTGATCCCACTAATTAATAATCCTGGAGTCGCCCCTGACTGCATACCCAATATCAGGTCGGGTATATGACAAATAAATGAGCTTTCCCACCAAATGTTGGTATCTCCTTCGATCTGCTTCCTCGACTCCTTCCACAATTTTTAACCCATGATTGGTGATCATAGGTGTATCAGCTGGTTTACAGTCTAACATACCCGTCTCTGTCAAAAGGTCCAGAATGTATTTCCTTTGTGAGATGTAAATCCCCTGGTTTGACCTCATAACCTCAATCCCGAGAAACTATTTCAGGTGTCCCAGATCTTTCATTTCAAATTCTTCGAACAAGTTCTTTCGAAGATCTCTTATCTCCCAACATCATCTCCAGTGATAACCATGTCATCCACGTATATGATAAGACACGTGATCTTCCCATCTCTTCTTTTTAAGAACAGAGTATGATCCGAGTTACTCTGTCTGTACCCATATCGTTTCATCGCAACTGTGAACCTCCCAAACCATGCTCTCGGAGACTGGTTCAACCCCGTACAATGCCTTCTTCAATCGGCACACCTCGTGAGTCCCAAACTCGTGAAAGAATCCCGGTGGACATTCCTTATATACCTCTTCTGTCAGATCACCGTGAAGAAAGGCATTCTTGACATAAAACTGATGAAGAGGTCAACCCAGATTTGCTGTAACTGAGAACAAGTCCCGTATTGTGTCAATCTTCGCAACCGGTGAAAAAGTTTCTGCATAATCTACTCCACAGGTTTGAGTATAACCCTTTGCCACTAATCGAGTACCGCTCAACCGACCCATCAACATTCCTCTTGATTGTATATACCCACCTACATCCAACAGGCTTTTTATTGGATGGAAGTAGACACTTCTCTTAAGTTCCGTTTTTTCTCAGGGCACTCATCTCAGTGTTCATAGCTTCTCTCCATTTTGGTACTTTCAGTGCTTCTTCCACATTATGCGGCACGGTATCTATATAAATGGCTGCTGCAAAGGCTCTGGCGGAGTTAGTCAGACTCCCCCTGACTAGATTACTCACAGGATATCTTTGTGACTTAGTTTCTCGTTTTGGACTATACCGCCTCGAAGGAACACAACGAGTGCTTCATGGTGGGAGTACATATCTCTGCTCTTGGGTTTCACCTGTACCCTCTGTTGGAAAACACGAAAGAGTGCGCAACGGAAGTTTAAAAATTTTCCACAAGTTTAATCATTGTCTTGCAATTTTCGTACTGTAATGTTGGGAATAACAAGAAACTCACTTTAATTAAACTTTCTTGTGATGTCAGTACCGCCTACTGAACACCCTTCAAGCGGAAAGTCCCTCGAACGGTCCTTCGATTTAGACTCCAAAGTAGAAGTCCTCCAAAGCGTATCCACACCAGTCCTAGAACACGATCAAACAAGTAAGAATGCTAGTTCTATAACTTGTGTTAATGGCTAGGGTTTTGCTTTGAAAACTTTTCTTTTATTTTTCTCAAAAACTTAACACTTCGTGATTGTTGGTCTAAAAAATAAGAGAAGCACCATCCCTAGTATTTATACTAGGTTAGTTCGAACCCCTAGGGTTTCCAAGAACCAATTAGATTGTTTTCTTGCTCACTAATTAACTAATTTAATTATTGATTTAATTGGAGAAAATAAGTTCCCAACTTGTTCTCCAAGTCTTGCAAGAATATTCTTCTCTCTCCTACAATAGGAAGTTGGACTTTTCAACTTTCCTAAAGTTAAAAGTCAATATTCAATAAATAAATTAATTCCCAATTAATTATTTATTGGGTAAAGTTTATTTGAGAATAGTCTTAACAATTAATTCAATAATGAATTAAAAGACCAAAATTAATTAATTACAATTTAATTAATTAATTGTAGAAAAGAATTCGCGTGTGAAATAAATCACATGAAATGGGGCACGCGTGAAGCCACGTGTACGTGACACGTGGCAGCCACGTTGGCCGCGTGACACGTGGCATCAGCCTCGTCTCATGCTCATTTTGATCCTTCATTAATCATATTAACATCCTACCATAACCCTCGTGTTCTGGCATTTGTGTGTGACCCTTTAGGTTTATTATTCGATTAGCAGTGACAACAATTAATTAATTCCCTAATTAATTAATCACTTCACAGATCACACTACCGTAATCTAGCAATGGGTGTGTGACCCCTAGTCGAATAACGAAATGAATTGAAGAACCTTTCAGTCAATGACAATCAGTGAAATACGATCCTTCTACAACTCCATCTCTCAATCAAGAACTAAGGCATGGAAATATTCTCAGAGCCCAAATATTCTTGATCTTTAAAGTTAAGTTCGTTTCATATCCATTTCGATCTCAATCCTAGAAAACCCCATTTTCTAGGAGTCTTGATCTTTTATCCACCTTGGTCAAGGGTTTAATGTTTAATGGGCTACGAACAACTCAATCAGTAAGAGATCATCTTTGTTCTTAACAAGTGTAGGTCCTTTGTTGATTCTACTAATTCTACATATGTCACTTGTGTAATCCCAACATAGGCCGTGGTTCAGGTGTCTATATGGCGGCACCCTTTTGAGCCTATATCAAAGATTACAGAGTTAGCTCATATGAGACATTACATAATCTCAAGTCTAAGGATTAATGAATCACGTCATTGACCTGTGAGATATTTCCTAATCTGGAAGTTTTAGGAAACTTCCTTTCTCATTTAGGAATGTTCTCACTCGGGACATCTCAGTGATGAAGTTCTTGTAAAAATCACCCTATGTATTATGAACGCATCATCGTATGCACTTATCACTCCATGAAACTGAGTGATCCTTCAAAAGGACATAATCACATAAACAAGTCTCAGCAGAGTCAAGGTTGACACTCCAACTGTCTGTCGGACTCATCTACTTGGAGAAGTTTCTAATCCTCGCCTATAGAGTTAAGAACTTGTTTCATGTGCCGTTCCCATAACGAAAAAGTTCTTAACGACCTCATCGGATTAGGGGAGTTCAATACATGCAAAACACAGTCAACCCAAACAGACATAAATAAGCACATAAAGAAGTTATTGCCTATGAACAAAATCATTCTGTTTATTATTCAAAGACTGTTTGTGATTTCACAAGGAAATAGTAAAGTAAACATTTGCTTTAAGGGCATTATTCCTAACAATCTCCCACTTGCCCGTCAAAGCCACTTAGGAGTTAATCTAAGACCCATCTTCTGAAGATGTCCTTCGAAAGCCTGCTGACTAAGGGCTTTAGTAAGTGGATCTGCCATGTTCTATGTCTATGTGACCCTTTCAATTTGCACATCTCCTCTCTTGATGATATCACGAATTAAGTGACACTTCCTTAAAATGTGCTTGGTCCTTTGGTGAGATCTTGGTTCTTTTGCTTGAGCAATCGCCCCGGTGTTGTCACAAAACACTGTAACAGCGTCTTTAATGCTAGGAACTACACCCAGCTCGTGGATGAAGTTTCTTACCCAAACACCTTCTTTACCTGCATCGTTTGCAGCTAAGTATTCGGCCTCAGTGGTCGAATCTACAATGGCCGCTTGCTTGGAACTTTTCCAACTCACTGCTCCACTGTTCAGGCAGAATATGTATCCTGACATAGATTTGAAGTCATCCATGTCTGATGCAAAACTTGCATCACAGTATCCTCTAATGACAAGATCTTGCTTGCCTCCGTAAACCAAGAACAAATCCTTAGTTCTTCGCAAGTACTTAAGGATGTTCTTTACAGCAGTCCAGTGACCTTCTCCAGGGTCAGATTGGAATCGGCTAGTCACGCCAAGTGCATAAGCCACATCCGATCGAGTACACAGCATCGCATACATTATGCTTCCTATAGCTGATGCATAAGGTATTGTGGACATCCTGGACTTTTCAAGTTCAGTCTTCGGACACAGCTTCTTCGAAAGAACTGTTCCCAGGCCCATTGGAAGTTTTCCACGTTTGGAATCTTCCATACTAAACCTCTTTAGTATTTTGTCTATGTAAACCGACTGTGATAGTCCTAACAATCTCCTAGATCTATCCCGATAGATCTTTATCCCGAGAATGTAGGAAGCATCACCAAGATCCTTCATCTCAAATTGGTTCGATAACCAAGACTTTGTTACTTTCATGTCATCCTTCGCATTCCCAATGAGGAGGATGTCATCTACATAAAGTATCAGAAATTGAACCGAGATTTCCAATTCTTTCTTGTACACGCAGGACTCATTCGATTTTGAATAAAGCCAAATGATTTAACTGCTTCATCAAATCGAATGTTCCAATTCCTAGAAGCTTGTTTCACTCCGTAGATTGATCTTTGGATCTTACAAACCTTTTGTTCG
Organism: Lantana camara; assembly: GCA_037501455.1. Classification (NCBI taxonomy): domain Eukaryota; kingdom Viridiplantae; phylum Streptophyta; class Magnoliopsida; order Lamiales; family Verbenaceae; genus Lantana; species Lantana camara. Next base: position 16,740,210 of record CM074859.1, read on the forward strand.
CTCCCACTGAATGTGAAACCCATGGGTTGCTCCATGTAAATGTCTTTGTCAATGTCACCATTGAGAAAGGTAGTTTTCACATCCATTTGCCATATCTCATAGTCATAATATGCAGCAATGGCAAGCAAGATCCGAATGGACTTTTGCATTGCAACCGGGGAGAAGGTTTCATCAAAGTCTACACCTGGTCTCTGAGTGAAACCCTTAGCAACTAATCTTGCTTTAAAGGCTTCCACATTTCCATCTACTCCAAGCTTGCGCTTATATATCCATTTGTACCCTATGGGCCTGATCCCATCACGTGGATCAACCAAGGTCCAAACTTGGTTAGAGTACATGGAATCTATTTCGGATTTCATTGCTTCTTTCCACTGTTCAGAGTCCGAATCTAACAGTGTCTCCTAATAAGTTAATGGATCATTATCCAATTGGGATGTTTGGTTGAAAAAACCATACTATCTCTCTGGTTGTCTAGGAATGCATTTAGAACGTCTTACTAGAGGAGGATTTTCGCGTGTATCACTCTCTGTGATTGACTGAGGTCGTTATTCTTCGAACTTGGCGTGGGACCTTGGTCTCGAACCTCTTCGAGTTCTGCGATCTTGCCTTTCTTTTCTTTAAGGAACGAGTCCTCAAGAAAAGTAGCATTTCTTGACACAAAGACCTTTTTCAAGAGGATAGTAGAAATTATATCCTATTGACTCTTTAGGATATCTTACGAGGTTGCATAGGCTTGATCTAGCTTCAAGCTTATCTCCCACTGTCCTCTTCACGTAAACAGGACAACCCCAAATTCTCAAGTAGGAATAATTGGGGATTTTGCCAAACCACATCTCAAATGGGGTTTTGGGTACGGATTTGGAGGGAACAAGATTCAGAATCTTAACTGTTGATTCTAGGGCATAACCCCAGAATGAAGGTGGCAATTCAGTGAAGCTCATCATGGAACGAACCATATCGAGTAAGGTTCTGTTCCTTCTCTCCGAAACTCCATTTAATTGAGGAGTTCCCGGAGGAGTCCACTGTGAGATAATTTCATTATCTCTGAGATGACTAAGGAATTCGTCACTTAGATACTCGCCACCTCGATAAGATCGAAGTGTCTTAATCTTGTGACCAGTTTGCTTCTCAACCTCCTTCTAAAATTCCGAGAATTTCTCAAAGGCTTCGGATTTATACTTCATTAAGTACACATAACCAAAACGACTAAAGTCGTCTATGAAGGTTATGAAATACTGATGATTGTTTCTTGCGCTTACACTGAGTGGTCCACAAACATCAGTATGGATTAAATCCAATACTTTAGTGGCACGTTCCACTTTACCATTAAAGGGAGTTTTGTCCATCTTCCCTTTAAGACAAGATTCACAATGAGTTAACTCTTTAAGTTCATTATCATAGAATGATCCTAAATTAGTTAACTTAGCAATCCTATCTTTAGAAATATGCCCTAAATGTGTGTGCCATAAATAAGTCGGGATCTTATCATCTATTTTGCGTTTGTTTAAGTGTTGTATATTCAGAATATTGGTGTTTTTAGTTGTATAAAGTCCATTAGATAATGTAACAAGCAAAACGGGAAGTTTTATTCTTCTTAAGATAAAAGTTTCCATTTCTAAAAAAAGTCTCATAACCTTCACAATCAAGTTTTGGAATGGAAATGATATTACGAATAATAGAAGGTACATAAAGGACTTTATTCAAAACTAAAGTAAAGACACCTAAATCTAATCTACACGTCCCAATGGCTTGGGCTTGAACGCTTGATCCATTCCCAACCTTCAAGATGCATTCTCCTTCTTCAAGCTGACGGACCTCTTTTAGCATCTGTACATCATTACAAATATGAGCTCCACAGCCGGTATCAAGTACCCAAGAATTAGAATCAATTGATAGATTTACTTCAACAATAAATGTACCTTTCTTTAGAGTATCCTTGTACTCTTGGCAGTTCCTTTTGCAATGCCCTTTCTTGCCACAATGGTGGCAAACGTCCTCTATCTGATCCTTTCTCTTCCTGGCCTTTCTCTTTTTAATCCCTCCATCGGGTTTAAAAGATCCCTTCTTCTTGGGAACTTTCTTCCCTTTGCCTTTTGAAGGCCCAGAAGAGGAGGTGACCATCATTACTTTGCGATCCTTCTTGATCATGTCTTCAGCAGTCACAAGCTGACTAACCAACTCAGCTACAGTAGCATGAGGATGATTCATGTTGAAGTTTAACACGAAAGGATTGAATGATGGTGGAAGCGATGCGAGCAACAAATCCACATCGAGTTCTTCACTCAGTGGCATTTCCATGGAGGTCAATTTCTCGTTCAAAGCAAGAAACTTGAGACCGTGCTCATGGACACTTGTACCTTCTTTCATTCTGATATGAAAGAGCTCCTTAGAGGTATTGTACCTTAGAACACGCTCTTTGGGGTGGTACAATTGCTCGAGATGGTCGTAAATTTCCCAAGCGTTGTCCATTGACTCGTGTTGCCTCTGCATGTCCGGGGACATGGCGGCCAACATGAGGCAACGGGCTTGAAGATTATCTTCAGACCATTTTGCAATCGCGTCCCTTTCGGCCCGAGTCGAAGCCTCGCCTTCAGCCACAGGCTCTCTCTATCTTTAGATTCCGAAGCCAATCAGAGTAATTGGGCCCCGTCAACTTGTTTGATTCGAGGATGGATACCAAAGGGTTTTTGGTTGCCATTTCAATTGTAGAGAATCACAGAACTACAACCTAAATGGAAAAACAGAGAAATCATGAGCAAGCTGAATAATAACGATTACATATTATCAAGGTCTTTAGAAATATGTTCTTCCACTGTTTTTAGAAATTCTAGAAATCCCAACGACTTTAGAAGAAACTTATTTTCTCAATGGGTACTAGGATCCCAAGCATTCTTAGTTTTGGACCCACGACTCGTGAGAAATCAAAAGGTCTAAGAATCTTTAGGTAGGTACGAATTACCAATTCCATCCCCATGGAATTCCTAGTAATATTTTTGCATCACTAATCTTTCAATCATGGACCCACGGCTCATGAGACATCCATATCTACTTTAGTGTTGAGCAGGACCCATCAATCATAAGATCTCATCCAAACTTAGTCCGGAACGACCCACGACTCGTGAGACATCGCCCATTCTAAAATGGTCAAGAAATATTAATTATTAAGATAATTAATCAGGAAACTAAGAGTTAATAAGCTACACTAATTACCCCACAACTCGTGAGACAGCAATTAGTTTCACTTTTAAGTCCTAAATCCTATTGATGGAATGCTAGGAATTTTATTACCGTGATAAAATACCTATTTATTCAAGATTGCTCAATATTAATAAATGGGATTTTCGAATGACCTCACCAACATATAATGTTATCCAAATTTTAATTGTCTTGTTAATGCAGTTTCACATAAAGTGCATCACAGAAGCAATTAGCAGATAACATGTCCTAGCATGATACTAATTATGTGATGATCATGGGTATCCTATCTTATATGTGAATTTGGGAGCCACTCCAAAACCACTAGTTCTAACATTCATGCCACATAAGACAATTCATATCACATATGGGTACAAAATTTAATGGATAAAATGCCCTATCTATTACATTAATAGAAACCCTCTTAAACATTTTGAGGGATCTTCTTATGGCCATCGTTCTTTAAGTGCTCCTTGTGGATCCTTCTTATTCCATGGGTGCTTGTCTCTAAAATGAAAATAAAAACCTCACTTCCTAAGTTCTACTCTCTTTACATAAAGTAATATGACTCAATTTTCATATTGACCATAGACAAGTACACGGGGCATACCCCCGCCCAAAAAAACAATAATAAGGAAAGCCACATAATAAACACATAACAGTACGCACATAAGTAGGGCTCCAACCCCAATTGAAAACGCGCAACTATGGGGCTTCGACCCCAATTGAAATCATCCATGTGCAGAATTTAAAACCATACATAAGACTAACCCATGATCACCTAAACTAGCATGCTTCCGCTTGAATTTAAATTTACCAATTAAATTTAAAATTCCCTTGATCAACTTCAAGTTACAATTAACTTAAGTAATTTGAATATAGTTCATTATTCAAGAATTTATTCAAAATCGAATCACCGAATCTAGACAAAACCACAATTAATTCAAAATTAAATTTTCGTCTAAAATATCATTAAAAGTGATATTCGTAATTTTATCGAAAAATAAGAAATTGACTTTAATTCACTAAAATCCTAAATTTTATAATTATTTCAAATAAATAGTTTTATAAAATTAAAATCCAATTTTAAAATAAAATCAGATTTTACAAAACGGGATTTTTAACGAAAACCAAAAACACAAAATGAAGACGGGCCCGGAACATCCCGTGCGAGGCGCGTGGCGGCCGCCGGCAAGCGCGCGAGTGGGCAGCATTGCGCACACAGCCCGCGCGGCTGTGTTAGGCCGGTGCGGCATCGCCCGCGCGCCTGTCGCGCAGGGCTGCCGGGCGAAGGGAGGCTTGGCGGGCGGCCGTGCTAGGCGCTCTTAGGCGCTGCGCACGCAGCCCGGGCGTGCCTGGCTGGTCCGCCCGCTCGGACTGCAGACAAGGCGGGACGGCCTTCGCCAGCTCATACGCGGAAAGCACTTAGCTGCGCTCGTTTGCGCGTGGCTATGCAGTCCGTTTCGATCCCGTTTTGCAATTTCCAAAATTCCAGATTCAGTTTTCAAATTAAAATAGTTCAAATCAATTTGAATTAAAACAGTTTAAAACCAGATTAATCAGGAAACAATTTTCGCAAAATTTTCAAGAAACAACTTTGATCCGACAAGTTCGTATTTCAAATAAAAACCATGAATACACAACATATACTCAAATTCAAGAATTTTCATCAAAATTTATAAAGCAGTAAAGATACAATACGAACGTTGCAAGGTAGTTCTGATACCACTTGTTGGAAAACACGAAAGAGTGCACAGCGGAAGTTTAAAAATTTTCCACAAGTTTAATCGTTGTCTTGCAATTTTCGTACAGTAATGTTGGGAATAACAAGAAACTCACTTTAATTGAAGCTTTCGTGTGATGTCAGTACCGCCTACTGAACACCCTTCAAGCGGAAAGTCCCTCGAACGGTATTTGATATTGGGGACTTACGATTTATCAGAGAATTTGCTTAATTGATTTTGTTTATTGCCAAAGATGATCACGTGATTAGTATGTGATCACATAGAAGAAAAATAAAAATTCTCTTTTTTTTTATAAAGGATTAAAAAAAAGGAATTTCTTATGTGTATGTATTTTGCATATATGGATATAGGTCATTTGACACACAAGCATTAATTTGCCACATAGGATTTTTCCGTCATCACGTGCATGTCACGTGGTTTTTCGGTCTGAAAATTGAATTGAATTGAACAAAGTCCTTAAATTAAATTTTTTTTTTAATTACTATCCTAAATTTGAGAACACCGCAATTAAAGTCCAAAATTATGAATTAGGGATAGTTGGTGTCCCAAAATTGTAATTTTCCCTTTTTGTAATATAAGGATCATCGTTGGTTACGCAATTATTTATAATAAAACTCGAACTCATGATTTACCTAGTCATATAGATGCAGATATTTACCATTAAATTATTTGTTTTCCTTTTTTTTTTTTTACACTTAAATCTTAATAAACTTACGTAAATGAAACTGATTAATGATTATATGTACTAATATCACTATATGCATCTTATAAGCTGAGAAAAATTAATTAGCAAAACATGATGAATTGAACATAAAAACATGATTGAAAGTTGGGATTTTTGTTATTGAATATTTCTCAATGAATGATATATTGTTACAGAGACGGTGTACTCATATATAAAAGACTACCCTATAATCTTGGTTAAGATTGGTATGTCAAACCTAATCACTGATTATATGGGATTCTAATAGTTTTCATTCTTATCTATTCCAACACTCCCCCTCAAGTTAGGTCGGTGGGACATTCAACACTTATCTTACGCAAAACATCATGAAACATCCTGCCAGTAGTAGCTTTCGTGAGGATATCAGCAAGTTTGTCCTCCGATCGCACAAAAGGTAAGGAGATAATCTCGCCATCCAATTTTTCTTTGATAAAGTGTCGGTCGACTTCCATATGTTTTGTTCGATCATGCTGAACAGGGTTCTCAGATATCTGTGTTGGAAAACAGGAATCAGAAAGCAGTGAAAATTTAAAAATTTTCCAACAAAAAGGATCGAAATTCGCAATCGTGAATCCTAATTCGTAGAGATTAGAAACTTACTTTTCAATAATCTTTCTTGAAGCGTTTCAAGCCACCCAAGAACACTCTTCTCGCGGCTTGATCCCCTCTCCTTGGTAAAGCTCGAATCTTTAAAAACTTCTAACTTGAAGCTCTCTAGAGATAGTCCACCAACTTGGACTACAATCTAACTAGTAAGGATGCTAGTTCTCTAGTTAGTGTTTAGGCTTAACCTGGGGTTTATTTGATCTTGGAGAAAGGATGGTGTTAAACACATGAACCAAAAGAATTGTCAATTACCCTCTAAGGGGAGCTCGAGCTACCCTATATATAGGAAGGAGAGGGGCGGCCGAACCTAGTCCTATTGGACTAAGGATTTGGTCTCTCTCTCTTATTACTTGATCATCAAGTAATTCCAAACTTTGACTTTTGAATTCTAATTCAAATCAACTTTTAAGAGAGCTAAAATATCCAAACCCCTGTCGGATAATTTTATACTTTATTTATTAATAAATAAATAACTTATTTTATCTAATTAATTAATTCGTAATTAATTAAATAGATTATTTTTCTCCAAAATAAGACTTTCTTTTTAATTCAAAAATTAAACCAAAGTCTATTAAATAATTAACACATTAATTATTTAATCACATATACATATATATGCACGTGTGACACACGTGTCCCCAAGGACACGTGTCACTCACGTGACCCACACGTGTGGAACCCTTTCGGCATGATCAACTCATTTAATCATTTCAAAACCTCAACTCATTTAACCAAGTTGTTGTGTGTGACCCTCTAGGTTCTCAATTCAATTAGTAGTGACCCTAATTAATTAATTCACTAATTAATTAATCAGTCCACTGATTAAACGACCATAGTCTAGCACCAGGTGTTTAACCCCTAACTGCATTCGAATGTCTCGATTCGATAGAACCTTTAAGTCATTGATTCATGTGAGATACAATCCTTCTACTTACTATCTCTCATCCAAGATCTAGGGTAAGGGAATAATCAGAACCCTAATAATCTGGTCTTAAAGCTAAGTGCATTTCATATCCATTTGATGTCAATCCAAGAAACCCTTTTCATGATGTCTTGATCTACTGCCTTGGCCAAGGACTCCATATGGCATATGAATGACTTACACAATAAGAGATCACCTTGCAAATGCAAGTGTAAGTCCTTTCTTGATTCTTATTCACTTTCATGAGTAACTTGTGCAGCCCCAGCATAAGCCTTGAATCAGTTGTCTAGGGCGACACCCTTTAAAGCTTATACCTAAGACTACAGAGTTAACTCATAAAGTGACATGGAACCTCAAGTCTAAGGATCAATTAATCACATCAATGACTAGTGAGATATTTCCTAATCTGGAAGTTTCCATTTCCTGAAATAGAAACTTCCTTTCCCATTTAGGAATCTTCTCACACGGGGCACCTCAGTGAACTTACTTATGGAAGTAAGCACCCTCATATATCACGCACGTATCAACTATACACTTTGCACCTCCATGAAACAAGGTGGTCCTTCTTAAGGGCGTGATCCCATAAGCAAGCCTTAGAGGAGTCAGGTTGACACTCCCACTGTCTGTAGGACTCATCGGCTTGGAGTATTTTACTAATCATGACTTATGTGATATAGGGCTCGTTTCATGAACCATTTCACCTAAATGGTAGAGTCCTAAAGTCATCAGGATTAGGGGAGTTCTCATACATGCACAACTAAAGTAAACGCATACCAAACAAGAGCATATAAAGAAGTGTTGCCTCAATTCGTTATTTTATTCAAAGATTGTCTGTGATCACAATAAGGAAAAGTACAAAGCGGATATACAATCGGCTTTCTAGGGCACTTGGTCCTAAAAAAAGTACAAACGTGTCAAAGAGAGAACATTCCAGCTAGGGGACTTGGTCCTAAAAAAAGTTGAAGTCTCCAAACATGTGGGTAAGTTAGACCCCAATTGGGAAGGTCCCTTCAAAGTCATTCAGGTACGCGCGAACAACACCTACCTGATAGAGACTCTGCGAGGCGAGCGCCTACTTAGACCGTGGAATGCATGTAACCTTAGACAATTCTACGTGTAAATGTCAGTCTTTGTAATTGCCAACTCATGGCATCTTGTACTTTCTTTTTACAGAAAGCATAACAGTTATTATTAATAGCAAGCGCGACAGTAAGTATTTTACCAATTATTATGTCAATTATTTGCTTTTTCTTTGATTAACGGTTTGAGTACTCGATTGCGCTAAAAGCCTACTCCGTGTTGAGCGTCCTCCACGTCGAACGACTTAGTGAACAAACCATTAATTTCAAATTAGCGCTATCTGTGTGTTAAGAACACTCCACACTGAATATCTCGACGCTCATAAGCGGGCAAATCCTGAGAATGAGCGTGTCAAAAAGGTGGGGTGCTAAATGCTTAATTTACGCCAACTGGATATTATTCACGCCAATTCCCGCTCGTAAACCCCCAATGACCCTCACCTTCTTAGGTAAGAGTACGCTCGTAAATAGCAAACTCTGAGCTAATCCTCGCACGGACGCTTAAGTACGAAGCTAACATAACAGTTACTCTCGTTTTAATCCCATACTTAGCAAATCCTACAGTTGATTTCTAAGTTCGCTCGAACTACTGGAGCGTTCAAATTAGAAGTCTGCATCATATATTTAAGACCAATACTTAGGTAACTCCTCCGGGGGTTTCTAAGTTCAAATTCGAAGCCTCACCGTGAATATGGCCTGGGTACCCTCGTAAAGAACACCCTCGCGCCCATACATTCATCTCTCAAAAATTTTCAAATCCTAAACTTAGAATACATGACGATATGAGCTAGGGTACCCTCAAAAGAAATTCCCTCGTGCGCATACATTCCCATCACAGATATTCAAGCATCAACGAAAACATGCATACAAGCAGCAAACACAAAGCGACAACAATGCTCAGCGATCAAAAACAAAGGGAATCAAACCTCACTGACAGAAGCAGTCAAGCAAAAAAGGGAAAAAGTTCGAATACACTGCGAAGAGTATGGAGATCAGATACAGAGGTAAAATGTTCATAAACAGGAATGGAAATTAAACAAGCAAAGTCTTGAAGTAGCAGCTGGAAGGCATCACTAGGCTTGGCTCTCGGGTTCAGGAGGAGCAGTTGAAAGAGGAACTGGGGCCAGCACGTTGACATTGGAAGTTTGAGTATCGCCTGCTTCCTCGCCGACTTGAGCGTCGATGGTGATACTATCATCTTCTATCGGGATAGGCTCAGGATCCATGGGATTTGCCGCTATGAATTCCCTCTGGAGCATCGTCACCAGATCCTGATACTCGGGCTCCGCCAGGCTTTCTGAGGGGTCCTCATTGCGGATGATAGGCTCAAGGTTTTCATCCAAATCCATGCGCAGGCGCTCGCGCTCTCAGGAGCCATGCCCAACTTCACCATCTGCCCCACAGCCTTCCAGAAGAAGCACCGAGCGTTATCGAAGCAATGGAGGTTGGCGGCGAAAGCAAAAGGCCTTCGAGCGCACAAATCTTGTCACCGCCTCCCATGCCACCTTCGTCTCCAAATCGACTACCTTCTCCTGCAATTCAGCGAGAGTTTTCTTGGTTACCTCATTTTGCCGAGTGCTCTCGGCCAATTGCTCGCCCAGTTCCCGTTGGTGACCCTCAGCTTGTCGCGCTCCTCCTTGAGTTTCCTGTGGCGATCATCAAGGGCTAAGTACGCATCATCTGACTGCTTCAAGTCCTCTTTCAGCTTGTCCTTTTCAAGGTTGGAGGCGGTAAGCTGAGCGCAGACGTTATTGTAATCCTCCTGCAGCTGGCCGGGGTCAGAGATGCGCAGCAACTTCTTGTATTTGGCCTTGTGTTCAGAGTAGGCCTGCGCTCGACCCTGCAAGTTCTTCAGCCTCGGGATTACTTCCTGAAAAACCAGAAGCGAGGGTCACTATCAGGGGTAAAAAAGGAAAAGATTGGAGTTTCACCAAAATATCTAAAGACTTACCGTCAGGAGAGCATGACAAGCATCATCCGCCACCCGAGCGGCGTCATGCTCGTTCAGCTTGCATGATCGCCAGAGAATTGAAGTTTCCCAACGATCTCCGCAACTAGGTTGACGGTGGCCGCATTTTTCTTCAGAAGAACAGGGTCGTCCATCCTCTGACGCTTATATCGAGCGTCCCCCCGACAACCTATCTTCCAAAAATCCACATCCTCCGATGAAGAAGTGTCACTGCCCTCGCCACGGTGGCCCACGACCACCTCTTTCCCTTTCCCGGAGATAGGGATGGAATCTAGCAACCTCTTTCTTTTCCCCGTGCGTTCAGCCCTCCTAGCATCATGAAAGCGGGCCAACTCCCCCGAGCGGTTACGGGAATTACTAGAACTGAGAGCTATTGGCTCTTCAGGAGCAGCTGGAGGAGGAGTGGCACTCCGAGCGCCCCCGGTAGTCAAATCTTCAACAGGACCGGTAATCTGAACTTCGTTCCCGGCACCCCTGCGAGTGCCCCTGACTCCATCACCTCTGTCTGGCACTCGCCGGGTTCCCCTTCCCCTCTGAGCATTTGAGGGTTGGGCCTGTTGCTGTGGCTGCTAATTGGCGCCCGCCCGCTGAGCGCACATCATTTCGGAAACCCCCTCGACATCCATCCCAGCCGTTAGAATCTGAACGCCTGAAAATGAAAGCATGAGCGTAAAAAAAAAAGGCTATTCGGATAGTAGCTTTAATAACATTACAGTCTAAAAAAGTTAGTAATGCTATCCTAAATGTTAGAGGAGTCAGTTCCTAGAATCTAACCGTCGAGGGCCATGATTTGAGCCAGAGGGTTGAGTATCATATCTGGGGGACTCGAAAGGCCAAATCGGAATAGGATCCCCTCGTTCCTCATCAGCTCTTTGGCCTTAATCAGTTTTTTCTCGTTTTTCATCACGAGGGCCAAACTTTTTGCCCAATACTCGAAGAGCTTATTCTCGGCCCTATTCTTAACCAATGGCCCCTCGCCGTGATCGGTGAGCTCCGAAGGTCCCCCCAGGAGCGCCCACAAAGAAGTATTTCTGTAGCACCCACACGTAGGGCCACATCCCCCGCACCATAATCCGACCCCGAATACGAAATGGAATGTCCGCACCCGAATCCGAATCATAGCGAACGGGAGACCAAACACACACACTAGGCTAGGCGGAGCTAAACTAACCAGAAACAGAGTGCGCGGAAGCGAATAAATAAAAGCAACAAGCACAATCATCACATATATATATAGATACCAACTCACAACTATCCATAAAGTATTTACATATATGTACCAACACGTTCCTGTACAAAAGCCATCCCGGCTCGAACAAAATAATCAGTAGGTATACATAAATCAAAGCTGCATAACTACAAAATAATAAAGTGCAAGAAGGTAAATGCACCTAACGAGACCTAGACTGACAAGTGCATAAGAAAGACACACTTCTCCGCCTAGCTCACGCTCCCAAAACCTGCAACTAAAAGAGTAAACGAGGAGTCAGTCAACTGACTGAGTGAGGGGGCTAACGCACACCCACACCCTACATATATAGAGCAAAGCACAAAGCAAAGGGCGAAACTATGAACCGGAATAGGTTTTACAAGCTAAAACTTTCCAAAACAAATACATATACTTTAGAACCTTTCATAAACACTATCCCGATTCATACTTCTCAAACATACACATCAGACAAATGCTCGGCGAGAACGAGCTTCCAACCTTTACTCCTCAGAACAAACAAAACAGAAATCATACATACTCCTCAACACCAGTGATGGAAGAGCCACCGGCGGCCCTAACCATCCATACATATACAGACTCACGAGGGGTAGCGAGCCCACATCGTGCCCTCCCCGGTTTTTACGCCGAAGGCATCGAAATATCACACCTTCCCAAACTCCCAGGGGTCGCGTGTGATATATCGGATGGAGACTACGCACAGGCCGAACCTCGACGGCCCGAACCGTCCCGAGGGTTCCTTACCCGTAGCTCCTTGGATCCACACATACAAATCATATCATAACATATGCCAAATCTTTCATGGCGATCTCGCTAACAGAATCGTAAAGCTTTTCCAAAACATAGCTTACATAGGCTTACTTAATATCTTTTCCCAAAACAAAGTTATTCACAAGATCATAAACATATTCTAATCAACACATACATATCTATATATACAATATATAATCACATGCACGGCTTGAAAACATCACATAAGGCTTTAGGTCAATTAGCTACTAAAAATCCTAAACCTCACCTTGTGCGTGACAAAAACGAGCAGACGTGAGCAACCTAGGCCTCGGGCTCGTCAACTGGAACCTCCTCTGAAAAGAAAACACGAAAGCCCAAGACTTAGACTCTATATGAACCAAATAGGACGCTCGGCAAAATGCATGATTCATGTTCAAAGATAAAATATCACAATTAATTCCTAAAATTCACAAAATCATATCACACATACTTAATTACAATTTAATTATGCAAAACAATCAAATTATACAATTAATATGCAAAAGAAAAGCATTTAAAATCATACAAATGCATAAATAAATCAAAGGAAAGAAATGGCAAAATCCACCCTAGCGGATTTTTCCAAAGGGAAAAATCCACCCCCATGGATTTTTCCCAAGCTACTGCCTCAAATCCACCCTCGCGGATTTTTCCTTAAGGAAAATCCACGATCGCGGATTTGCTCCAGTAGAACGGGTTCCGGCCCTGGGAACGACCGTTCCCGTTCCCAGTACAAACTGGGAACGGTCGTTCCCACTCTCGGGATGAACAGTACCGAGCCTGGGAACGGTCGTTCCCAGTTTAAAACTGGGCGGGAACGGCCGTTCCGGCCTGGTTCGAAGTCTGGAACAGAAAATTTTCTCACAGAAACAGGGGAAACTCATTTAAGAGCCAAAAATGGCCAAAATTCATCCCTAAGAGTTGCCACAACCTCCCAAAATGCACAAACAATTCACATAAATCATACTTGACATATAAACACTCAAATAATGCAAGAAAACGGAATGAAATGGCATGATCAAATGAATGCAAAATTCAAACTAAAAACATGCTCAATCATAAATGCTCAACCAACCATGGATAAAATGCAATAAATGCAACATATATAGCATATACCACTCATATATAAAGTTAGGGGTCAAACACTTCAAGCAAAGAGCACATATCCAAGTTTTTAATAAAACCCTTACTATTCACGTAGAGAGCAAAGGCATGCCAAACTCACTCCAAACTCAGAATTTAAACCATGGAAACGACGAGCACGACGAGAGGATTCTAAAGCATACCTAAGTTCGAGAAAAGACGAAGAAACGAGGGAGATATCGGCTTGGGAAGTTGGATGATCAACTTGAGGGTTTAAGCTTCCTTGTCTCTAGAGTTGTTGCTGAAAATAACGTGAGAGTGAGGAGAGGAAGAAATGGTTCAGCCTTTAAGGCTGAGCCGGTTCGGTTCACGGGTTCGGTTCAAGGTTTCCGGTTCAAGTTGGTTCGGTTTAACAAATACGGGTTCAATTAAAGCCAACTCAAATTAAAACGAATAAATTACATGCAAAACTAATTCAAATAAATTCATATAAGTTCATATAAGTTCAAATAATTCAAAATAGTCCTATACAATTAATCTAAAACGCAAATAATATTAAATCACATAATTTTACCTGTACCGACTGTGAGTCGGGGTGTTACAACCTCCCCCCCTTCGGAGAACCTGGTCCCCAGGTTAACTGTCTGACCTGAGAACAACTCTGGATACAACTGTCTCATCTTCTCCTCAGTCTCCCAAGTAGACTCTTCAGATTTCTGATCTCTCCAAAGAACTCGAACCAAGGGAATCTGTTTATTCCTCAACACTTGTATCTTCCGGTCTTGAATCTCAACCGGGTGCCTTACTATCGTCAAATCCGTCTCAAGTTGTACCTCTTCCACAGGGAGAATAGTTGATTCCTCGGGATAAAATTTCCTGAGCTGCGAGACATGAAACACATTATGTATCCCGGTCAATCTCGGCGGTAGGTCCAACCTATACGCCACTTCTCCAACTCTCTCAAGGATTTCAAAAGGTCCAAGGTATCTTGGGTTAAGCTTCCCACCTCGACCTATTCGAGAAAAACCCTTCCTCAGAGATGCTTTCAAGAACACCTTATCTCCGACTTCAAACTCAAGGGGCCTTCTCCTCTTATCCGCATAGCTCTTCTGACGGTCCTGAGCTGCCTTCATTCTTTGCTGAATCAACTTAACCTTGGTAGTGGTCTTATCCAATCTCTCTCGAGGTGTTGCTCTTTCGAGCTTGTTCTCCTCAGTCCACCGCCAATCTTCCATATCCCAAAATAGAGGCGATCTACACTTCCTTCCATATAGTGCCTCGTACGGAGCCATGCCAATAGAAGTCTGAAAACTGTTGTTATAGGCAAACTCAACCAGAGCTAAATGCTTATCCCACTTCTCCTGGAAATCCAAAGCACACGCCCTCAACAAATCCTCCAAATACTTAATCAGTCTCTCTGATTGTCCATCTGTCTGAGGATGAAAAGCGGTGCTAAAATTAAGCCTTGTGCCCAACCTACTCTGAAGATCCTGCCAAAACTTAGCTGTGAACCTCGGGTCACGATCTGAGACAATACTAGCAGGCGCCCCATGAAGTCTCACAATCTCGTTACAATACAATTCTGCCAACTTCGGAGTCTTGTAAGACATCTTCACCTTGAGAAAATGCGCAGACTTGGTTAATCGGTCGACTATCACCCAAATTCCATCATAACCTCCTCTTGATCTTGGCAAGCCGGACACAAAGTCCATAGTCACTTGCTCCCACTTCCATTCAGGAATCGGAAGTGGTTGGAGAGTTCCTCCCGGTTTCTGGTGTTCTGCCTTCACCACTTGGCACGTGAGACACCGCTTCACAAAGTTCGCGACATCTCTCTTCATGCCGTTCCACCAGAAGTATTCCTTCAAATCTCGGTACATCTTCGTACCACCGGGGTGAATGGAATATCCAGAACGATGTCCTTCCTCAAGTATTAACCTCTTGAGGTCTTCTGGGACACAAACCCTGGTCTTGAACCTGAACAAACCGGAATCATCAAACCCAAACTTCGTCTCGGGGTCTATTCTAGACCGAACCACTAATCTCTGAATCTCTGTATCCGAAGCCTGAGAATCCAACAACCTCTGTTTCAAATCCGGCTGAACTGTGATGTTAGCTAACCGAGCCACTGAAACCAAAACTGTCGAACCCTGTCCTGAAGACCCTGTACTCAAACCTGAAACACTTGCTTTTCTGCTCAAAGCATCTGCCACGACATTCGCCTTGCCCGGATGATACTGAATCGTGCAGTCATAATCCTCTAAGAATTCCATCCAACGCCTCTGTCTATTATTCAACTCCTTCTGAGTGAAAAGATACTTGAGGCTCTTGTGATCCGTGAATATCTCAAAAGTCGTTCCATAGAGGTAATGACGCCACTTCCTCAAAGCAAACACCACCGCTGCGAGCTCAAGATCATGAGTGGGGTAGTTCTTCTCGTGTTCCTTCAACTTCCTAGAAGCATAGGCTACCACTCGGCCATTTTGCATCAATACACATCCGAGTCCTTCCTTAGAAGCATCTGCAAAAACCGAATAGCCCTCGGATCCCTCGGGTAGGGTAAGAACTGGTGCTGAAGTTAGTCTTTCCTTCAAAGCTTGGAAACTTCTTTCGCACCCATCATCCCACTCATACTTCACCTCCTTTTTAGTTAATCGAGTCAACGGGCAAGCAATCTTGGAGAAGTCCTTCACAAATCTCCTATAATAACCCGCTAACCCGAGAAAACTTCTTATCTCGGAGGCATTCTTCGGTCTCTCCCACTGAACCACGGTCTCCATCTTGGAAGGATCAACTTCAATTCCCTCACCTGAAATGATATGACCCAGAAAAGACACTTTGTCGAGCCAGAACTCACACTTGCTAAACTTAGCATAAAGCTTGTGCTCTCTAAGTGTCTCCAAAACGATCCTGAGGTGAGACGCGTGCTCTTCTACCGACTTAGAATACACCAAGATGTCGTCTATGAAAATGACCACGAACTTGTCAAGATACTGTCTAAACACTCGGTGCATCATATCCATGAACACGGCTGGAGCGTTAGTTAACCCAAACGGCATCACTACAAACTCGAAGTGTCCATAACGGGTATTGAACGCAGTCTTAGAGATATCCTCTTCCCGGATACGAAGTTGGTAATACCCTTGCCTCAAATCTAACTTAGAGTACACCTGCGACCCTTGCAAGATGTCAAACAACTCTTCGATATGAGGTAAAGGATACTTATTCTTCACTGTCATCCGGTTCAACTCGCGGTAGTCTATACACATCCTCAAAGTCCCATCCTTCTTCTTCACAAACAACACAGGAGCACCCCACGGGGATGTACTCGGACGGATGTAACCGCAAGTCAAGAGCTCATCCAGCTGAGTTTTCAACTCCTTCAACTCAGCAGGAGCCATCCGATATGGTGTCTTAGAGAAAGGCTCAGCTCCAGGATAAAGGTCGACTACAAACTCGATGTCCCTATCAGGTGGCAAAGAACCCAAATTCTCAGGGAAAACATCGGGAAACTCCTTCACGACCTCTGTCTCCTCAAGTTTGGCCTGATCCTTCGGTTTATTCAAAAGATAGGCCACAAAACCTGTCGCGCCGTCCCGGAGGAGCTTACTTGCTTCCATAAAAGACACAAACGGGCTGGACTTCAACCTCTCACCCGTAAAGACCACTGTCCCCAACAAAACCTTCTTCTCATGACAGTCCAACTGAGCTCGGTATCTGAAGAGAAAATCCATACCAAGAATAACCTCATACTTCTTCAACGGTAGAACTATCAAGTCTGCAGGAAAAACTCGGCCCTCAAACACCACCGGACACTCCCTGAACACCCTGTCAGCTTCCACAGATCCTCCCAAAGGAGTATTCACCACATACACATGCGCAGATAAATCATCAAGTACAGGCAATGAAGCAACAATATCCCGGGAAATAAATGAATGCGTAGCCCCGGGATCAAACAATGCATGTAGTGATATGCCATGAATGTTGATCGTACCTTCTATCACGGCATTCGGGTCGACATCAGCAGCTTCCTCCTCTCCCTCCAGAGCATAAACACGTGCCTGCACAACCGGTCTCCTATTCGGGCAAGCATTCACCAAGTGATCAGAGGATCCACACACAAAGCATTTGCCCTGAAGTCTCCAACACCGCTCCACCGGGTGTCTCCCCTGACAATGAGAACAAACGGGCGGTCCCTGAGCTGGAGCCGGTCGAACTGGAGCAACAGGAGGTGCCACGGGACCGGTAATACGGGGCTTCTTGTTCCCTAGACCCTAGGGACGAAAAGCCGGTGGGACAGGAGCTCGTAGAGCATAAGAAATGGGCCTCTTACCCAATCCAGAACCGGATCCTGCAACCCGTGTAGAAGAGAAAGGTGGAGGCTTCAATCGAGCCATTTGGGCCTCAACTTGAATTGCCCTCTTGGTAACCTTGGCCCAGGTACTCACATTCGCCGCTTGTAGAGCTTCTTGAATATCCCGGCGAAGTCCATGAAGGAAAGCTCGGGCCTTATGATCCTCATGGTCGGTGATGTGAGTAGCATACGGAGCTAGCCTCTCAAACTCCAATAAGTAATCCTCCACCGTCCGGTTGCCTTGCCTCAAATTAGTGAACTCTTGGAGGCGACGTTCTTGTGCACTATGAGGGATATATTTCTCATGGAATTCCTGCACAAACATCTCCCAGTTAAATTCCATACCCATCCTCTCCAACTTGGATCTCACACTCCTTAGCCAAATAGCCGCTGGCCCTTGAATAATACGCCCGGTGCAAATAGCCTTGTCCTGAGAAGTCCCTGGACATATCTCCCAAATACCTCGAATTTCCGACAACCATTCTTCTGCCTTAATATCATCACCTCCATACCACTTTGGAGGGTTGTTGTTCCGAAAGTCCCGATATACTGCTGAAATATCTTGTCCTTCACCCGGATTGGCATTACCCCTTTGATTGTTTTGGAGCTGATTAAGTAGGGCTTGAACAATATTCTCTGCATTCATAGGTGGTGGCGGAGGTGCATTCTGTTGAGCCGGTGGTTCATTCAAATCAGGGGTTTGTTCACGGTTGTTATGTCTTCTTGGAGGCATCCTGAAACTCACAAATTCAAGCAATATAGATGCATGTACATTAGAGTATGAATATGGATACAATTTAAGAAATAATCAAGTAATCAATTAATCAAGCAGTCACACATTCAAATCATAGATGCATATAGTCACACAATCACGTTGCCCTAAGCCGTACGACCTAGACAGACCCACACGACACTAGAGCCCGGTTTTGCAACCGCGCTCTGATACCACTTAAGGATGTAGCACCCACACGTAGGGCCACATCCCCCGCACCATAATCCGACCCCGAATACGAAATGGAATGTCCGCACCCGAATCCGAATCATAGCGAACGGGAGACCAAACACACACACTAGGCTAGGCGGAGCTAAACTAACCAGAAACAGAGTGCGCGGAAGCGAATAAATAAAAGCAACAAGCACAATCATCACATATATATATAGATACCAACTCACAACTATCCATAAAGTATTTACATATATGTACCAACACGTTCCTGTACAAAAGCCATCCCGGCTCGAACAAAATAATCAGTAGGTATACATAAATCAAAGCTGCATAACTACAAAATAATAAAGTGCAAGAAGGTAAATGCACCTAACGAGACCTAGACTGACAAGTGCATAAGAAAGACACACTTCTCCGCCTAGCTCACGCTCCCAAAACCTGCAACTAAAAGAGTAAACGAGGAGTCAGTCAACTGACTGAGTGAGGGGGCTAACGCACACCCACACCCTACATATATAGAGCAAAGCACAAAGCAAAGGGCGAAACTATGAACCGGAATAGGTTTTACAAGCTAAAACTTTCCAAAACAAATACATATACTTTAGAACCTTTCATAAACACTATCCCGATTCATACTTCTCAAACATACACATCAGACAAATGCTCGGCGAGAACGAGCTTCCAACCTTTACTCCTCAGAACAAACAAAACAGAAATCATACATACTCCTCAACACCAGTGATGGAAGAGCCACCGGCGGCCCTAACCATCCATACATATACAGACTCACGAGGGGTAGCGAACCCACATCGTGCCCTCCCCGGTTTTTACGCCGAAGGCATCGAAATATCACACCTTCCCAAACTCCCAGGGGTCGCGTGTGATATATCGGATGGAGACTACGCACAGGCCGAACCTCGACGGCCCGAACCGTCCCGAGGGTTCCTTACCCGTAGCTCCTTGGATCCACACATACAAATCATATCATAACATATGCCAAATCTTTCATGGCGATCTCGCTAACAGAATCGTAAAGCTTTTCCAAAACATAGCTTACATAGGCTTACTTAATATCTTTTCCCAAAACAAAGTTATTCACAAGATCATAAACATATTCTAATCAACACATACATATCTATATATACAATATATAATCACATGCACGGCTTGAAAACATCACATAAGGCTTTAGGTCAATTAGCTACTAAAAATCCTAAACCTCACCTTGTGCGTGACAAAAACGAGCAGACGTGAGCAACCTAGGCCTCGGGCTCGTCAACTGGAACCTCCTCTGAAAAGAAAACACGAAAGCCCAAGACTTAGACTCTATATGAACCAAATAGGACGCTCGGCAAAATGCATGATTCATGTTCAAAGATAAAATATCACAATTAATTCCTAAAATTCACAAAATCATATCACACATACTTAATTACAATTTAATTATGCAAAACAATCAAATTATACAATTAATATGCAAAAGAAAAGCATTTAAAATCATACAAATGCATAAATAAATCAAAGGAAAGAAATGGCAAAATCCACCCTAGCGGATTTTTCCAAAGGGAAAAATCCACCCCCATGGATTTTTCCCAAGCTACTGCCTCAAATCCACCCTCGCGGATTTTTCCTTAAGGAAAATCCACGATCGCGGATTTGCTCCAGTAGAACGGGTTCCGGCCCTGGGAACGACCGTTCCCGTTCCCAGTACAAACTGGGAACGGTCGTTCCCACTCTCGGGATGAACAGTACCGAGCCTGGGAACGGTCGTTCCCAGTTTAAAACTGGGCGGGAACGGCCGTTCCGGCCTGGTTCGAAGTCTGGAACAGAAAATTTTCTCACAGAAACAGGGGAAACTCATTTAAGAGCCAAAAATGGCCAAAATTCATCCCTAAGAGTTGCCACAACCTCCCAAAATGCACAAACAATTCACATAAATCATACTTGACATATAAACACTCAAATAATGCAAGAAAACGGAATGAAATGGCATGATCAAATGAATGCAAAATTCAAACTAAAAACATGCTCAATCATAAATGCTCAACCAACCATGGATAAAATGCAATAAATGCAACATATATAGCATATACCACTCATATATAAAGTTAGGGGTCAAACACTTCAAGCAAAGAGCACATATCCAAGTTTTTAATAAAACCCTTACTATTCACGTAGAGAGCAAAGGCATGCCAAACTCACTCCAAACTCAGAATTTAAACCATGGAAACGACGAGCACGACGAGAGGATTCTAAAGCATACCTAAGTTCGAGAAAAGACGAAGAAACGAGGGAGATATCGGCTTGGGAAGTTGGATGATCAACTTGAGGGTTTAAGCTTCCTTGTCTCTAGAGTTGTTGCTGAAAATAACGTGAGAGTGAGGAGAGGAAGAAATGGTTCAGCCTTTAAGGCTGAGCCGGTTCGGTTCACGGGTTCGGTTCAAGGTTTCCGGTTCAAGTTGGTTCGGTTTAACAAATACGGGTTCAATTAAAGCCAACTCAAATTAAAACGAATAAATTACATGCAAAACTAATTCAAATAAATTCATATAAGTTCATATAAGTTCAAATAATTCAAAATAGTCCTATACAATTAATCTAAAACGCAAATAATATTAAATCACATAATTTTACCTGTACCGACTGTGAGTCGGGGTGTTACAATTTCTCTTTCCAATCCTCTCCGTACGAACTCGAGGACGAGTCAATCATTTTAAGCCCTGACTTGGCTTGGGCATAGTAAAACCCATCTGTTGGAGATGAGCGCGGAGAACGGGCCACTTGGATTAAACTGTTGAAGTTGTCTAATGAGGGTTCGTGGCCCGTGGCCCTCATCAGCATCACGAAGGCATTTATCAAAGCGATGCCGTTGGGGAGAATTTGGGAAGGACTTATTACAAGGTACTTGCAAATATTGGCGACGGGAGGTGGAATTGGAAACCTCAGGCCTCCAGCTAGGACTGAGTCTTGATAGACGGTCATCATGCCAGGTAGCGGTCGGTTGGCCCTGTCACCCTCCCCGGGAAGATGCATTGGGAACACTGCCTCATCCTAATACACTTTGGTCCTTAGATCCTTCAAGTCTTCGAGCGTCAATATGCTCTCTATATCATCTGGGGATCTGTCCGTTTGGTGTGGGTTATTCTTTCTCACTCCAGTCGCAGGCTCTTTCCCTTTCCTTTGGCGCTTTCGAGGAGGCTCACCCTCGGCGCGACGCTCGGAAGGTCCGGTAACACCCTCGGGAGCTGCAACGGCCACCGTGATCCGATGGTCTTGAGGTCTTACGGCATTGTTCAGCATAGGGAGCACTCTCTCCCCTTGCCTCTGCATCTCCATCACGTTGTTCATCTCTTCGAAGAGATCGTTCACCCCCTCAGGATCACGCTCGTTCATCCCTTGAACGGTAGCATCAAGCTCATCATCCCCAGCCTCTATCAGAGCCCTTGCTACTGGGATGGCCATGGAGATTGCATCGCCGGGAGAAGCCCTCGCCAGTGGAACGGCCACGGGAACATTGTTGTGGGGGGAAGAACTCCCAACAGACATCTCATCTAGTTCCCTCACATAACCTTCTTCAACATTGTTCGCCATGGTTGTTCCTCTGTCCTTGCAGATGAAGTTTCCAGGAAAAGGATCAGTGGAGGAGAAGGGTTTTTGAGTAAGATCCGCAAGGGGGAAGGGTTACTCACTTAAAGGGGACACTCTGGCACAACCTAAATCTAAAGTTAGTACAAGAAATAAGAGTTTATGGAATTTTTACCTAAAGATTGTAGGAAAACCTGCTGGAAATCACAGAAAATGGTAGAGAGTTCTTGCTGCTTGTTTTTCTTGAGGAAGGATGAATGCGTGAAAAAGAAGATAAAGCCTTACAAATCCCTATTTGTAGGGGTAAATGCTGGCCTTAATTAGGGTTTGGGATTCAAAAATGCAATCATTTACCGCCTTGGGAGACTCCCACTTTGGGTAACCGCTTTACTCTTACCAAAATACACCCGCCCACTCAGCGAGACACGCGCCCACGTTGCCACTCTGCATTAAATGCGGATGGGATTGCATTTATAGCCGTGTCAGAAGAGGGTCGTTACAGAAGACAAACAGTCACTCCGTTCTTAAAGCTTGACCCTTGGATAATCAGAAATTCAAGGCTCGCTTCTCTTAAATTCTACAGTACGTACAAGCAATACTACAGAATTTGGGGGGCAAAATGATGAGACATAAAATCATGCTCGTATTAGAGCCATCCACGTGTCGCCATCTGCCAACTTAGAGCTTGGACGCTAGCATTAATGGGCTCGCGGGCCAACCCAGCCCATTCACTTGTTGACCAATGCAGGCCCTAGAACCTCCGCCAACTATTCAAGCAGGGGGTTCAGGCTGTCGAGCATGACGCTCACGCCACGGTCCTCAGGGCCACCCTTCCCAGTGAGGCCCCCACGAGGGCGCCTACTTTCTAACGCTCGTATAGTTGACGCTCGTGGGTCATCTTCCAAGGGATGCCCTCTCGTGCGCCCCTTCGAGCGTCACTTGAGCTCGGGTATGATCTACCCCCTTGTAAGGCATCCGTACGCCTGCAGGACCGATCTTGAGCCTCCCAATGCGCAGCCCTCGTCAATAACCTCTGACACAGTGGCAGCACACACCTCGTACCTGTCACGCCGTCCACTTTTTAGAGCCATCACTTTCATGTCGTCATAGGTCACCACGTGTTAGGGCAACACAGGTTTGGGACCACACGGTCAAATTACCCAAACTAACCTCACCCCTAACATATAAATAAGGGAGAACACCTGCATTCTCGGGGGAGCCATCTTCTTCCACAAGAATACTCTGCATAAACTGGGCATTCCCGCTGCATTCTTTTCTTCTTCTCAAGCCTTGCATTTCATCCACCTTAGTTGTTAAACTCATACTCTTGGTGTTATCCTAGCTGGAAGAACCCACGCTCAAAAGGAAACCCAGTTCCTAACGCTCTACGCCTATGATGGTCTTCCCTTCATAAACAAAATCTCAAAGTGTTGGTTGCGTCTTAGGAATCCATATCCTGCACCATCAAACACAGTTTCGTAATTCAAGCTTTCTAAAACAGTTACAAATACTCAATCAGATCAAGCCTAAGAATTTCTACCAAATTCAGAATAATTGAGATGAATCAGAAACACGATTAACGAGGTGGCTCTGATACCACTTGTTGAAAAACAGAAATCAGAAAGCAGCGGAAATTTAAAAATTTTCCAACAAAAAGGATCGAAACTCGCAATCGTGAATCCGAATTCGTAAAGATTAGAAACTTACGTTTCAATAATATTTCTTGAAGCGTTTCAAGCCACCCAAGAAAGCTCTTCTTGCGGCTTGATCCCCTCTCCTTGGTAAAGCTCGAATCTTTAAAAACTTCTAACTTGAAGCTCTCTAGAGATAGTCCACCAACTTGACTACAATCTAACTAGTAAGGATGCTAGTTCTCTAGTTTAGTGTTTAGGCTTAACCTAGGGTTTATTTGATCTTGGAGAAAGGATGGTGTTCAACACATGAACCAAAAGAATTGTCAATTACCCTCTAAGGGGAGCTCGAAGGAGAGGGGCGGCCGAACCTAGTCCTATTGGACTAAGGATTTGGTCTCTCTCTCTTATTACTTGATCATCAAGTAATTCCAAACTTTGACTTTTAAATTCTAATTCAAATCAGCTTTTAAGAGAGCTAAAATATCCAAATCCCTTTCGGATAATTTTATACTTTATTTATTAATAAATAAATAACTTATTTTATCTAATTAATTAATTCGTAAGTAATTAAATAGATTATTTTTCTCCAAAATAAGACTTTCTTTTTAATTCAAAAATTAAACCAAAGTCTATTAAATAATTAACACATTAATTATTTAATCACATATACATATATATGCACGTGTGACACACGTGTCCCCAAGGACACGTGCCACTCATGTGACCCACACGTGTGGAACCCTCTCGGCATGATCAACTCTTTTAATCATGTCAAAACCTCAACTCATGTAACCAAGTTGTTGTGTGTGACCCTTTAGGTTCTTAATTCAATTAGCAGTGACCCTAATTAATTAATTCACTAATCAATTAATCAGTCCACTGATTAAACGACCATAGTCTAGCAACAGGTGTTTAACCCCTAGCTGAATTGGAATGTCTCGATTCGACAGAACCTTTAAGTCATTGATTCATGTGAGATACAATCTTTCTACTTACTATCTCTCAACCAAAATCTAGGGTAAGGGAATAATCAGAACCCTAATAATCTGGTCTTGAAGCTAAGTGCATTTCATATCCATTTGATCTCAATCCAAGAAACCTTCTTCTTGATGTCTTGATCTACTGTCTTGGCCAAGGACTCCATATGGCATATGAATGACTTACACAATAAGAGATCACCTTGCAAATGTAAGTGTAGGTCCTCTCTTGATTCTCATTCACTTTCATGAGTCACTTGTGCAGCCCCAGCATAAGCCTTGAATCAGTTGTCTAAGGCGACACCCTTTAAAGCTTATACCTAAGACTACAGAGTTAACTCATAAAGTGACATGGAACCTCAAGTCTAAGGATCAATTAATCACATCAATGACTAGTGAGATATTTCCTAATCTGGAAGTTTCCATTTCCTGAAATAGAAACTTCCTTTCCCATTTAGGAATCTTCTCACACGGGGCACCTCAGTGAACTTACTTATGGAAGTAAGCACCCTCATATATCACGCACGTATCAACTATACACTTTGCACCTCCATGAAACAAGGTGGTCCTTCTTAAGGGCGTGATCCCATAAGCAAGCCTTAGAGGAGTCAGGTTGACACTCCCACTGTCTGTAGGACTCATCGGCTTGGAGTATTTTACTAATCATAACTTATGTGATATAGGGCTCGTTTCATGAGCCATTTCACCTAAATGGTAGAGTCCTAAAGTCATCAGGATTAGGGGAGTTCTCATACATGCACAGCTAAAGTAAACGCATACCAAACAAGAGCATATAAAGAAGTGTTGCCTTAATTCGTTATTTTATTCAAAGATTGTATGCGATTACAATAAGGAAAAGTACAAAGCGGATATACAATCGGCTTTCTAGGGCACTATTCCTAAAAATCTGTATTGCAGCCTTGTTGTCACATTTTAAAGTGCATGCTCCGACTGTGGGAAGCCCAAGCTCTATCATTAACTTTCTTAGCCACAACACCTCCGATAACCCTTTTGCAATTCCTCTGAACTCCGCCTCATCACTTGAGAGTGCTACAACTTTTTGTTTCTTGCTTTTCCAAGTGACCAGATTTCCTCCAACAAATGTAAAATACCCTAAGGTAGATCTCCGGTCAATCAAATTCCTTGTCCAATCTGCATCTGTGTATGCCTCGATTTTCAGATGATCATTCTTTTTGTATAGAATTCCTGTATCCGGTGAACCCTTTAAGTACCTCAAGATTCTCATAGTTGCCTCCATGTGTTCTTTTTGCGGTCTATGCATGAATTGACTGACCACTCCCACTGCATACAAGGGCGACTCCACATGGAGTCTAGTGGGGTCACTTTACCCCACTAAAAATTCTACTCCAATTAAATATTTATAATATTTAACATGTAATATTTGATTAATTTACATAATTTTGATATTTTGACCCCATATTATAATTAAAAAATTTGTAATCGACCCCCACAATAAAAAAATATTTACTTTCTTGATTTATTATCTAGTTGAATTTAAAATA
This sequence comes from Lantana camara, assembly GCA_037501455.1. Taxonomy (NCBI): domain Eukaryota; kingdom Viridiplantae; phylum Streptophyta; class Magnoliopsida; order Lamiales; family Verbenaceae; genus Lantana; species Lantana camara. The sequence continues at coordinate 16,766,551 of CM074859.1, forward strand.
ATCATGTTAAAATTTTGTTAGATACCCGATTCAGTTTATTTTCTACAATAGATTGTCCTAATTAACAATTCCTTTTGGGAGTTGTTAAATAAATAACATAGTGTATTCTTATATTTTCTTGGGTTTTGCCAATAGTATAAGACTCTTACAATATATATATATATATATATTTTTTAAATGACTCTTACAATATTTTATTAAACATAAAAATTGGTGTATTAAATAATTAATATATCCATTTTTAATAAAGTAAATTATCTCTTAATTTACATGGATTGATTTTAATCTAATTGGATATGGTTGTTTCTGCATAAAAATTTGGTAAGTTATATAATCTGATGTTTACAATAATCTTTTAAATTTATTAGGTAATATTACATCAATCTTTTGAATTTATTAATTAAATGATTGGCCCACCAATAGTCCTGAGTTTACGTGCCAAACCAAGGCTAATTTCATAATGAAGTAAACACCATTTTATAATATGCTAACTAACAAAATATTTCAATATATTCAAATAAACTAATTGTTAATGTCTAATAAATAGATTTTATCATTTTATATAGATTATATAAATCAATTCAAAAATTACTTTTTGTAATAGTTTAGTGAGATTTTTTACTAATTTATATATTTTAATATTTTAATATATTTTATAAAAATTTAAATATATAATTATAAATGTCTATTTAGTGACATTTAATTTTTTTTTTTATCCCACTAATTAATAATCCTGGAGTCGCCCCTGACTTCATACCCAATATCAGGTCGGGTATGTAACAAATAAATGAGCTTTCCCACCAAGTGTTGGTATCTCCTTCTATCTACTTTCTCGGCTCCTTCCACAATTTGTAACCCATGATTGGTGATCATAGGTGTATTAGCTGGTTTACAGTCTAACATACCCGTCTCTGTCAGAAGGTCTAGAATGTATTTCCTTTGTGAGATGTAAATCCCCTGATTTGACCTCATAACCTCAATCCTAAGAAACTATTTCAGGTGTCCCAGATCTTTCATTTCAAATTCTTCGAACAAGTTCTTTTGAAGATCTCTTATCTCCTCAACATCATCGCCAGTGATAACCATGTCATCCACGTATATGATAAGACACGTGATCTTCCCATCTCTTCTTTTTAAGAACAGAGTATGATTCGAGTTACTCTATCTGTACCCATACCGTTTCATCGCAACTGTGAACCTCCCAAACCATGCTCTCGGAGACTGTTTCAACCCGTACAATGCCTTCTTCAACCGGCACACCTCGTGAGTCCCAAACTCGTGAAAGAATCCCAGTGGACATTTTATATACACCTCTTCTGTCAGATCACCATGAAGAAAGGCATTCTTGACATAAAACTGATGAAGAGGCCAACCCAGATTTGCTGTAACTGAGAACAAGTCCCGTATTGTGTCAATCTTCGCAACCGGTGAAAAAGTTTCTGCATAATCTACTCCATAGGTTTGATTATAACCCTTTGCCACTAATCGAGTATCACTCAACCGACCCATCAGCATTCCTCTTGATTGTATATACCCACCTACATCCAACAGGCTTTTTATTGGATGGAAGTAGACACTTCTCTTAAGTTCCGTTTTTTCTCAGGGCACTCATCTCAGTGTTCATAGCTTCTCTCCATTCTGGTACTTTGAGTGCTTCTTCCATATTATGCGGCACGGTATCTATATAAATGGCTGCTGCAAAGGCTCTGGCGGAGTTAGTCAGACTCCCCCTGACTAGATTACTCACTGGATATCTTTGTGACTTAGTTTCTCGTTTTGGACTATACCGCCTCGGAGGAACACCGCAAGTGCTTCATGGTGGGAGTACATATCTCTGCTCTTGGGTTTCACATGTACCCTCTGTTGGAAAACACGAAAGAGTGCGCAACGGAAGTTTAAAAATTTTCCACAAGTTTAATCGTTGTCTTGCAATTTTCGTACTGTAACGTTGGGAATAACATGAAACTCAATTTAATTAAAGCTTTCTTGTGATGTCAGTACCGTCTACTGAACACCCTTCAAGCGGAAAGTCCCTCGAACGGTCCTTCGATTTAGACTCCAAAGTAGAAGGCCTCCAAAGTGTATCCACACTAGTCCTAGAACACGATCAAACAAGTGAGAATGCTAGTTCTATAACTTGTGTTAATGGCTAGGGTTTTGCTATGAAGACTTTTCTTTTATTTTTCTCAAAAACTTAACACTTCGTGAGTGTTGGTCTAAAAGATAAGAGAAGCACCATCCCTAGTATTTGTACTAGGTTGGTTCAAACCCCTAGGGTTTCCAAGAACCGATTAGATTGTTTTCTTGCTCACTAATTAACTAATTTAATTATTGATTTAATTGGAGAAAATAAGTTCCCAACTTGTTCTCCAAGTCTTGCAAGAATATTCTTCTCTCTCCTACAATAGGAAGTTGGACTTTTCAACTTTCCTAAAGTTAAAAGTCAATATTCAATAAATAAATTAATTCCCAATTAATTATTTATTGGGTTAAGTTTATTTGAGAATAGTCTTAACAATTAATTAATAATTAATTAAAAGACCAAAATTAATTAATTACAATTTAATTAATTAATTCTGGAAAAGAATTCGCGTGTGAAATAAATCACATGAAATGGGACACGCGTGAAGCCACGTGTACGTGACACGTGACAGCCACGTTGGCCGCGTGCCACGTGTACTTAACACGTGGCATCAGCCTCGTCTCATACCCATTTTGATCAACTATTTTGATCCTCATTAATCATATTAACATCCTACCATAACCCTCGTGTTCTGGCATTTGTGTGTGACCCTTTAGGTTTGTTATTCGATTAGCAGCGACAATAATTAATTAATTCTCTAATTAATTAATCACTTCACAGACCACACTACCGTAATCTAGCAATGGGTGTGTGACCCCTAGCCGAATAACGAAATGAATCGAAGAACCTTTCAGTCAATGACAATCAGTGAAATACGATCCTCCTACAACTCCATCTCTCAATCAAGAACTAAGGCACGGGAATATTCTCAGAGCCCAAATATTCTTGATCTTTAAAGTTAAGTTCGTTTCATATCCATTTCGATCTCAATCCTAGAAAACCCCATTTTCTAGAAGTCTTGATCTTTTATCCACCTTGGCCAAGGGTTTAATGTTTAATGGGCTACGAATAACTCAATCAGTAAGAGATCATCCTTGTTCTTAACAAGTGTAGGTCCTTTGTTGATTCTACTAATTCTACATATGTCACTTGTGTAATCCCAACATAGGTCGTGGTTCAGGTATCTATATGGCGACACCCTTTTGAGCCTATATCAAAGATTACAGAGTTAGCTCATATGAGACATTACATAATCTCAAGTCTAAGGATTAATGAATCACGTCATTGACCTGTGAGATATTTCCTAATCTAGAAGTTTCAGGAAACTTCCTTTCTCATTTAGGAATGTTCTCACGCGGGACATCTCAGTGATGAAGTTCTCGTAACAATCACCCTTATGTATTATGAACGCATCATCGTATGCACTTATCACTCCATGAAACTGAGTGATCCTTCAAAAGGACATAATCACACAAGCAAGTCTCAGCAGAGTCAAGGTCGACACTCCCACTGTCTGTCGGACTTTTCGACTTGGAGAAGTTTCTAATCCTCGCCTATGGAGTTAAGAACTTGTTTCATGTGCCGTTCCCATAACGACAAAGTTCTTAACGGCCTCATCGGATTAGGGGAGTTCAATACATGCAAAACACAGTCAACCCAAACAGACATAAAAAAGCACATAAAAAAGTGATTGCCTATGAACAAAATCATTCCGTTTATTATTCAAAGACTGTTTGTGATTTCACACGTAAATAGTAAAGCAAACATCTGCTTTAAGGGCACTATTCCTAACACCCTCAATATCACCTGTACCATCATTATTAGCAGTAGTGGTACTCATAATAGATAAATCATCAGTACTGACCTCGGGTATACCTGTCGAGGAAGATATAACGGGGTCGTGCACATCTAGATGGCTCGAGGGAGGGGGAGGAGGGGACGGACCATGTGGCTCAGTTAATGGTAAAGCACATAACCATTCTAGTGGATCCCTTTGTGTGTCTCTCTCCCCATGAACAGTAGAATGGGTAGGGACAAGATAACAATATTCTGTTTGAACAAAGTCACAATCAACTGTGACAAACAAGTGTTTGGTTCTAGGGTTATAGCAGCGGTACCCTTTCTGGTGGACCCCATATCCCACAAAAACATATTTTTCAGCACAAGGATCAAGTTTGGTGCGATTTGGTTTCGGGATATGAACAAACACTGAACACCCAAAGATACGGGGTGTAAGAGCCAAGGCAGGGGGAATTTTTATAGCACCCGATACGCCAGGATGCCACATCCCCGCACAATAGCTCGGTCCACATACGAAATGAAGAATCCGTATATAAACCAAATGTATAGCAAACGGGTGATAATAAAAAAAACCAAACTAGATAGGCGGGACTAACCCCAAACCACGTAAATCAAAGCATAACAATTTAAGCAGAAATAATATATATATATATATATATATATATATATCAAAAGTATGCTTCTCCAAATCATAGCAGTATGTATAGTCTCTCAAAAGTAACATAATCATGTCAGAATTACTCCATATGCATCAATAATAAAGGTGAACTTGTGCTAGACCCAAATTAAAGACTCCAACGGACTCTAATTCCCGCCTAGCACGCACCTGCAAAAGTCTGAAAGGTGGAGGCGTCAGTTTATGGAAGACTGAGTGATGGGTATAAAAATATACGCGCAATTATCATGCAAGCCATAATCTCGGGTAAAGTTTTAGGAAAGAGTAATATAAGTTCATTAATAAAATAACCTCGCCCGAGATTACAACAATCAAATTTAACAATTAATCCAATTTCAATCAATCAATGGCCCAGCGAGTGAGGGCAATTGTCCAACCTATACTTCGACTGTGTTCAATAATTAGGTTTCAATTGGTTAAGTGAACATGCAAGTAATTACAGTGCAATCAATCAATAGCAATTTCAGTAACCCTTTTCCCTTCGGGTGATGGTTGGGTTTGCAAGGCCCGAACCATCCAGTCTCATTAAGCATCGGCTACATGAATCTTATGCCCGAAACTCCTTCCTCCACCAATCTCCTGGTGGATTCAGGGGTCATCCCAAAATGGTGAGGATAGTGCAAGAGTTACCCGTCAGTCCTTGTTATCCCGGTTGGCTCAATACACTACCCTCGGGCCCACAGTGCAGTACAATATACTCTCCAAAATACAGTGGTTTAATACAATAAATATGGTGCGTTTTAAATCCTTTGAGGTTTTGTGAAAAATTACATATATATAGATACATTTTGGCCAAAAATCCACATAAGGGTTTTAAAGGTTCTATGTATCTAGATTAAACCTCACCTGTAAAGACAAAATAGAACAAGGATACAGCCTATGGTGCCTGCTCCTCGTCACCAGGAAGCTGATCTGTGCAAGAAAAACAACTGTACGTGAGACACGACCCTTACGAACCAGTTAAGACGAACGGTGTAATCATGAATCAATATGTCGTGCATTGACAATTATGGAGTGTCATGATCATCTTCATGCATAAAATGAGCATATAATAGCATGTATCGATCATTTAGAGGCTTAGAAACGGAATTGGAAAAGTTAATTTTATGCAGAAAATCACAAACACCCTCTGGAGCATGGGAACGGCCGTTCTGGGTTTCAATGTAAAATGGGAAGGGCCGTTCCCGGCTCTCCAAACTGATCCCGCGCGTCTCTAAGAAAATGGAAAATTTGGCACTTGGGAACGGCTGTTCCGGCCTTAGGCTAAAACTGGGAAGGGTCGTTCCCAGTCTCGCGCCAGATCATTTAAAAAGGGTGGGAACGGCCGTTCCGGAAAATGAATTGGGACGGGAAGGGTCGTTCCCGTTATGCAGAAGATGCAAAAACAGAGCAGCAAAACAGGGGAGCTTCGAACCTCAACCAAAACTCATCAAATGACGAAGTAACACTCCCAAATGCATTTAAATCATGAAAGAAACATGCTAGCATACTTAAAGTGCAATAAAATCCATCGTAAACACTTATTTCGTGTTTTAATTCTCAAAAATCATCAATATCAAACCCATATACCAACTTATCATCCAACTCCATAACCATCATAATTCAAGCATCAAATTCAAGTTTAAATCCTAAAATCATGCTTCCACCAACTAAAACACAAATTATCAAGCTTAAATCATAACCCTAGCTTCATCAATTCATCTCAAGAAATCACACATATATCTCATATATACCTTGAAAGAAAAGGGAAAGAAAAGAGATGAAGATATGAAGATAATTGAGCTTCAAAGTTTGTAATTGTTGGAAATTTTGACTTGGAGATGATGAAATCCTTTCTTCCTTCTTCTTGGGGATGGACCGAGAGAGATGGAAGCAAAATTTATATGTATGAAATGTATGAGTGTTGTGGAAATGATGCATTACGTGATTCATTATATAAAAGGCATAAGGTTCTATAATTTGCAATTAAGTCCCCAAGTTATTAAGTAATACAATTAAGTTCTAGCTCATGAAATGTGATCAATTAAATCCAATTCAAATTCATGCAATTAGGTCCTTTAATTTCAAGAGATGATCATCTAAGGACATGTAGGCAATTAGATCATATTCGGCAATTAAGTCACGTTCGGTAATTAATTCACGTATCAATCAAATATAATTCATGTAATAATTCTCGAGTTGAAGATAGATTCATTTAACCACTTAGAAATATAATTCATAAAATTGTCATAAAGTATAGAAGTTAATAAATGAAAGAATTAAAATAAATCCTAACTCTCGAAAACCCACACGTGGCGTGCTTACCTGAAAGCCAAAAAACTGGGGCATTACAATCCTCTCCCCTTAAAAGAATCTGGTCCCCAGATTCACTGGTCAGAAAGAAACAACTCTGGATGGAACGGTTTCATCTTATCTTCGGTTTCCCACGTGGCCTCTTTCGTTTTGTCACTTCTCCAAAGAATCTTAACCATTGGAATTCGCCGGTTTCTCAATTCTTGAAACTTCCTATCCAAAATTTTAACCGGCTTCTAAACAAAGGTTATGTTCGGTTCCAATTCCACTTCTTCAACGGGTAGGATCTCAGTTTCGTCAGGGTAGTATTTCCTTAGTTGAGACACGTGAAATACATTATGAATCCCCGTAAGGCTCGACCGTAGGTCTAGTCGATATGCTACTTCACCAACTCTTTCAAGAATCTCAAAAGGACCTAAGTAACGAGGATTAAGCTTTCCTCCTTTCCCAATCCGAGTAAATCCTTTACGTGGAGACGCTTTCAAGATTGTTTATCTTGAGCTGATTTCATCCATTGTTGTATTTGTTGGACTTTTTCAATCATATTCCTTATAGCCTTAGAAGGTTTCTCCAATTTCTCACCCTTCTTAACGCCTTCCTGTTTAGTCCATTTCCACTCTTCTAAATCAAAGAACAACGGAGACGACATTTCCGACCATAGAGTAACTCATACGGAGCCATACCGATCGAAGCTTGGAAATTGTTGTTATATGAAAACTCAATCAAAGGAAGTTGCTCATGCCATGAAGTCTGAAAATCTAAAGCGCAAGCCCGAAGCAAGTCTTCCAAATATCTTATTAATCTCTCGGATTGGCCATCCATTTGTGGGTGAAATGATGTACTAAACTTGAGCTTTGTACCCAGAATGCCTTGTAATTCTTGCCACAATTTTGAAGTAAATCTCGAATCTATATCTGAAACAATGCTAACCGGAATCCTGTGAAGTCGAACAATTTTCCTGGTATATAACTCGGCTAGCTTGCGAATCTTGTAAGACATCCGGACCGGTAGAAAATGCGCAGACTTAGTCAAACGGTCCACAATCACCCAAATACCATCGTACCTGCCTTTTAATTTCGGTAACCCAGATACAAACACTGTCATCTGTTCTCACTTCCATTCTGGAATAGGTAACGGTTGTAGAAGACCTCCAGGTTTCTGATGCTCGACTTTAACTTTCTGGCAGGTTATGTCTCATGTATTCGGCTACGTCTTTCTTTAATCCATGCCACCAATAATATTATTTCAAATCCTTATACATTTTATTCCCTCCAGGGTGGATAGAATAAGTCAATTTGTGATCTTCCTCGAGCAACACTCGTTTTAATTCCTCGGGGTACCACCACTCGGTCTTGAAACGAAGAAGACCGATTTCATCGAACCCGAATGGACATTCCGGATCAGCTCTTGCTTTAACTATCAATCTCTGCACTTCCTGATCATTATTCTGAGCCTCAAATAATCTATACTTCAAGTCCGGTTGGATGGAAATATTAGAAACTTGAGCTTTTATAACAATTGGCTCGATTCCACTACTTTTACCCACTTCCAAATTCGATACACCAGCCTTCCTACTAAGTGCATCGACAACCACGTTAGCTTTATCGGGATGGTACTTGATAGTGCACTCATAGTCTTCAAGAAGTTTCATCCAACGTCGTTGCCTCATATTCAAGTCCTTCTGGGTAAACAAATATTGGAGGCTTTTGTGGTCGGTAAAAATCTCAAAAGATACCCCGTACAAGTAATGTCTCCACTTTCCGAGTGTAAAGACCACAGCGGCAAGCTCAAGATCGTGTGTAGGATAATTCTTTTCGTGCTCTTTTAGCTTCCGAGAGGCATAAGTAATCATTTTTCCTTTCTGTGTTAAAACATAACCCAAACCTTCCTTTGACGTATCCGTATAAACAGCATAACCCTCGGAACCTTTCGGAAGTGTCAACACCAGAGCAGAAACCAATTTCTCTTTAAAAAAGTTAAAGCTTTTCTCACAAGTTTCATCCCACACAAATTTCATCTCTTTCTTCGTTAATAAGGAGCGGCAATCTTTGAGAAGTCCTTCACAAATCTTCGGTAATATCCCGCTAAACCCAAGAAATTTCTAACTTCAGAGGCATCCTTCGACTTCTCCCATTTCAATACAGATTCAATTTTCGAATGATCCACTTCTAATCCATTCCCCGAAATAACATGCCCCAAGAAGAAAACCCGATCAATCCAAAATTCACATTTGCTAAACTTGGCAAATAACTGATGCTCCTTTAAAGTTTGCAACACAAGTTTAAGATGTCTCGCATGCTCTTCAGCAGATTTTGAGAATACAAAAATATCATCGATGAATATTACCACAAACTTATCAAGAAACGGTCGGAAGATTCGATGCATCATATCCATAAATGCTGCAGGGGCATTAGTTAAACCGAACGGCTTCACTACGAACTTGTAATGCCCCGTACCGAGTATTGAATCCCATTTTTGGAATATCCTCTGCTCGGATCCACAACTGATAGTATCCCTGTTTTAGATCAAGTTTCGAATAAACTTTTGATCCCTGCGGTATATCAAATAGTTCCTCGATATGTGGAAGGGGATACTTATTCTTGATCGTCATCCGGTTCAACTCTCTATAGTAGATACACATTTTTAAAGTTTCGTCCTTCTTCTTTACAAACAAAATTAGCGCACCCCAGGGAGAAGAACTCGGTCTAATGTACCCAATCTCCAACAACACATCAAGTTAAGTCTTCAACTCTTTCAACTCGGCCGGAGCCATACGATACAGAGTCTTAGAAAATGGCTCTGCATTCGGGTACAAATCGATCAACAATTCAATTTCCCTATCCGGAGGTAAAGAATCCAATTTCTCAGGGAAAACCTCAGGGAAATCCTTCACTACTTTTGTTTCCCTCAACTTTATCTGATCCTTAGGCCGGTTAAGAATGTAGGCAATGTATCCCGTAGCTCCTTCTCTAATGAGTTTCTAATCCTCAGTAAAATAAAGTAGAGGCACAGTCTTTGAACTCCAACCCAAGGTAACCTCTGAACCCAACTGGACTCTCTTTGACCAACAATCAATGGTAGCACAGTGCCGGTATAGCCAATCCATACCCAAAATAGATCCATATCGAGTCATCGGCATCTCAATAAAATCAGTCAGTAAAACTCGATCCTCGATACTCACTGGAACATCCTTGTACACCCGATCTGTCTCTACCCTACTACCAAAGAGAGAACTAACCATATAACATGCAGAAGAGCAAATAGCAGGCAAAGGCAAAGTAATAGAAATAACACTCGAAAGAAAGAAGTGTGTAGCTCCCGGATCAAACAAAGTATGTATGTTCGTGCCATGTATGCATATAGTACCTTCAGCTACCGCGGCGGGATCAACATCAACATCTTGCTCCTTTCCATCTAGAGCATAAACGCGAGCTCGAATAAGTGGCCTCTGACCCCCGACAGGCTGCTCACAACGATCCGGACACCGATCCACCATATGCTCGACACTCCCGCAAATCAAACATAAACCCAAACGCCTTCTACAATTATCATAATTATGTGTAGGCTGCACCCAGAAAGTGCATTTAGGTTTCTCGGGAGGTGGTGGCAAAGTAGGTGCAGGTGGAGCTTTCTGAACCGGCCCCGTTGGTCGGGACTTCTTCCAAGGCCCCTTAGGAGGTGGTGGAGTTGTATAAGAAATAGGCCTCTTGCCCGCGCTAGTACCCGAACCTGAGCCAGAACCTAAAGCCTGACCTGATCGGTAGGTAGATCTCTGAGCATTCACGGCATCCTCAACCTTCAAAGCTTTTGTAGTAGCTTTTACCCAGGTGCTCGTGGTAACCACTTCTATAGCTACTTGAATATCCGGTCGGAGTCCCTGAACAAACTGCATTGCTTTGTGAAAATCATCACTCACTATATTAGGTGCATAGCGAGACAACCTCTCAAACTCTGATATGTACTCAGAAATGGACCTCCCTCCTTACTTGAGCTCGGTAAACTCCTTTAATTTACGGGTGCGGGAAGATGGAGGAATAAACTTGTTCTTGAATTCTCGGACAAATACCTCCCAAGTTACTTCCTTACCGGCGGCATCCAAGATAATCTTCGTACTCTCCCACCATGAATAGGCCTCGCCCTGGATCAACAAAATAGTATACCGGGCCTTCTCTCGAGATTTACTAGGAATGAGCTCTCAAATCCTCTCAATTTTCTTTAGCTATTGTTCTGCATGTATGTCGTTTCCTTTGAAGAACTTTGGAGGGTGCTGATTTTGAAATTCCCTGAATATGGCAAAAATCTGTGCTCCCGGTTGTGGTGGTGGCACTGGTGGTGCTGGAGGAACATAGTCTCTCATCCTCGGATCTATAAGATAAACCACGACATTTAGAAAGTCCTGTGGATGAGCTTGAGGGGGTGGAGGTAGAGGAGAATGATCACGGCGATGGTGCCTGTGACCCGGAGAATGCTCATGACAAGGGCGACCTCGAGGCATCCTGAAATCAAGACACTGAATATGCATGTTGAATTAATAAGGTGCAAATGAGTGCAATTAAATCTCTTAGTACGAATAAGTCACATAATTCAAGTACTTCAAGTAGTTCAAATAATTTAAATAATTCAAGTAAGTTCAAATAATTTCAAATAAAGATGCAATACTCTCAAGTTGATAATTAATTCCTTATGCCGTACGACCTAGACTCACAAGACACGATACTAGAATCTTAGTTTTGCAACCGGGCTCTGATACCACCTTAAGATGTAGCACCCGATACGCCAGGATGCCACATCCCCCGCACCATAGCTCCGTCCACATACGAAATGAAGAATCCGTACATAAACCAAACGTATAGCGAACGGGTGACAATAAAAAAAACCATACTAGCTAGGCGGGACTAACCCCAAACCACTTAAATCAAATCATAACAATTTAAGCGGAAACAATATATATATATATATATATATATATATATATATATATATATACATCAAAAGTATGCTTCTCCAAATCATAGCAGTATGTACAGTCTCTCAAAAGTAACATAATCATGTCAGAATTACTCCATATGCATCAATAATAAAGGTGAACTTGTGCTAGACCCAAATTAAAGACTCCAACAGACTCTAATTCCTTCCTAGCACGCACTTGCAAAAGCCTGAAAGGTGGAGGCGTCAGTCTATGGAAGACTGAGTGAGGGGTATATAAATATACACGCAATTATCATGCAAGCCATAATCTCGGGTAAAGTTTTAGGAAAGAGTAATATCAGTTCATTAATAAAATAACCTCACCCGAGATTACAACGATCAAATTTAACAATTAATCCAATTTCAGTCAATCAGTGGCCCGACGAGTGAGGGAAATTCTCCAACCTATACTTTGATAGTGTACAATTATTAGGTTTCAATTGGTTAATTGAACATGCAATTAATTACAGTGCAATCAATCAATAGCAATTTCAGTAACTCTTTTCCTCCGGGTGATGGTTGGGTTTGCAAGGCCCGAACCATCCAGTCTCATTGAGCATCGGGTACATGAATCCCATGCCCGGAACTCCTTCCTCCACCAATCTTCTGGTGGGTTCAGGGGTCATCCCAAAATGGTAAGGATAGCGCAAGAGTTACCCGTCAGTCCTTGTTATCCAGGTTGACTCAATAAACTACCCTCGGGCCTACAGTGCATTACAATATACTCTCCAAAATACGATGGTTTAATACAATAAATATGGTGCATTTTAAATCCTTTGAGGTTTTGTGAAAAATTACATACATATAGATACATTTCGGCCAAAAATCCACATAAGGGTTTTAAAGTTTCTATGTATCTAGAATTAAACCTCACCTGTAAAGACAAAAGAGAACAAGGATACAGCCTACGGTGCCTGCTCCTCGTCACTAGGAAGCTGGTCTGTGCAAGAAAGACAAGTGTACGTGAGACACGACCGTTATGAACCAGTTAAGACGAACGGCGTAATCATGAATCAATATGTCGTGCATTGACAATTATGGAGTGTCATGGTCATCTTTGTGCATAAAATGAGCATATAATAGCATGTATTGATCATTTAGAGGCTTAGAAACGGAATTGGAAAAGTTCATTTTATGCAGAAAATCACAAACACCCTCTGGAGCATGGGAACGGCCGTTCTGGGTTTCAATGTAAAATGGGAAGGGTTGTTCCCAGTCTCGCGCCAGATCATTTAAAAAGGGTGGGAACGACCGTTCCGGGAAATGAACTGGGACGGGAAGGGTCGTTCCCGTTATGCAGAAGATGCAAAAACAGAGTAGCAAAACAGGGGAGCTTCGAACCTCAACCAAAACTCATCAAATGACGAAGTAACACTCCCAAATGCATTTAAATCATGAAAGAAACATGCTAGCATACTTAAAGTGCAATAAAATCCATCATAAACACTTATTTCGTGCTTTAATTCTCAAGAATCATCAATAACAAACTCATATACCAACTTATCATCCAACTCCATAACCATCATAATTCAAGCATCAAATTCAAGTTTAAAACCAAAAATCATGCTTCCACCAACTAAAACACAAATTATCAAGCTTAAATCATAACCCTAGCTTCATCAATTCATCTCAAGAAATCACACATATATCTCATATATACCTTGAAAGAAAAGGGAAAGAAAAGAGATAGAGATATGAAGATAATTGAGCTTCAAAGTTTGTAATTGTTGGAAAAATTGACTTGGAGATGATGAAATCCTTTCTTCCTTCTTCTTGGGGATAGACAGAGAGAGAGATGGAAGCAAAATTTATATGTATGAAATGTATGAGTGTTGTGGAAGAGATGCATTACGTGATTCATCATATAAAAGGCATAAGGTTCCATAATTTGCAATTAGGTCCCCTAAGTTATTATGTAATGCAATTAAGTTCTAGCTCATGAAATGTGATCAATTAAATCCAATTCAAATTCATGCAATTAAGTCCTCTAATTTCAAGAGATGATCATCTAAGGACATGTAGGCAATTAGATCATATTCGGCAATTAAGTCATGTTCGGTAATTAATTCACATATCAATCAAATATAATTCATGTAATAATTCTCGAGTTGAAGATAGATTCATATAAGCACTTAGAAATATAATTCGTAAAGTTGTCATGAAGTGTAGAAGTTAATAAATGAAAGAATTAAAATAAATCCTAACTCTCGAAAACCCACACGTGGCGTGCTTACCTGAAAGCCAAAAAACTGGGGCATTACAATCCTCTCCCCTTAAAAGAATCTAGTCCCCAGATTCACTGGTCAGAAAGAAACAACTCTGGATGGAACGGTTTCATCTTAGTATAATCACTCAAAGTTTGGAGTGGAGTGCGGAAGCTAAGAATTTTAGTGGGAAGGTGGTTGGTAAGATATGTGGCAGTGGCAACAGCTTCGGGCTAAAATGAAGTTAAGGCGTGAGACTCTAACATAAGTGCCCGGGTGATTTCTAAGAGAGTCCGATTTTTTCTTTCAGTCACCCCGTTTTGTTGAGGAGTATGGGGACAAGTAGTTTGATGGATAAGCCCATTGTCACAAAAAAAAAAAAAAAGACTCCCATTTTTGAGAAAGGAATTCCCCTCCATTATCCGACCGAAGTATCTTAATTTGTGTCTCAAATTGGGTTTTAATCATGTGAAAAAAATGGACAAATTTATCAAACACTTCTGACTTGTGTTGTAGAAAATAAATCCAACTCGTACGAGTGCAATCATCAATAAAGAGCACAAAATACTGAAAAACCCCACCCCCAACAACCGAGGCTCGAACCCAAACGTCCGAATGAATCAATGAAAATGGAATGTCAGCACGAGTATTATTCAGGAAAAAAAGATTGTCTGCGGCTCTTAGCTAAAACACAAGTATCACAAGATAAATGATTACTAGAAAACTGAGGAAAAAGCTTTTTGAGATAACCCTCAGAAGGATGGCCCAAACGACGATGACACAACCAACTCTGTCGGTCCTCTACCCCTTTTGCCATTAAAGTCTGCCCCTCGAAGATCACCTCATGAACATAGTACAGACCATCTTTTTCAGTGGCATGCCCTATTATCTCCCTCAAACGGATATCCTGCAACACACAGAAAGTGGGATACATTACAACCATACAACTGAGTTCCTTTGTTACATGAATAATGGACAATGATTTATTTGACAACGAAGGAATAACAAGACAATTGGACAGCTTAAGATTGGGGGCATGACCACAAACTCGAAATGCCCATATCTCGTGTTGAAACCCGTCTTCGGTATATCTCCCTCCCGGATACGCAATTGGTAATACCTTTGCCTTAAATCCAGCTTGGAATAAACACTTGAACCTTGCAAGAGGTCGAACAGCTCTTCAATGTGAGGAAGTGGGTATTTGTTCTTAACCGTTAACCGGTTCAGCTCACGGTAGTCAATACACATTCGCAAAGTCCCGTCTTTCTTCTTTACAAACAGGACCGGAGCACCCCACGGAGAAGTGCTCGGGCGAATGTAACCACACTCTAAGAGCTCGTCCAATTGCG
Organism: Lantana camara; assembly: GCA_037501455.1. Taxonomy (NCBI): domain Eukaryota; kingdom Viridiplantae; phylum Streptophyta; class Magnoliopsida; order Lamiales; family Verbenaceae; genus Lantana; species Lantana camara. The sequence continues at coordinate 16,781,923 of CM074859.1, forward strand.
GCTTCAACTCCTTCAACTCGGCGGGAGCCATCCTATAGGGAGATTTCGCATACGGTTCTGCTCCGGGATAGAGATCTATTACAAACTCGACGTCCCGATCCGGAGGTAAAGATCCCAAATTCTCCGGAAACACATCGGGGAATTCCTTCACGATCTCCATCTCTTCGAGCTTGGTCTGATCCTTTGGCTTATTCAAAAGGTAGGCCACATAGCCCGTCGCACCGTCCCGGAACAATCTACTTGTTTCCATAAAGGAAATAAACGGGCAGGTCTTCAACCTCTGACCCGCAAAGACCGTAGAACCCAAAGTCACTCTCTTGGCAAAACAATCCATCACGGCTCTATAACGGTACAACCAGTCCATTCCCAGAATCACCCCATAATTCTTGATAGGCATCTTGATCAAATCGGTCGGATACTCTTGATCTTCCACAACCACCGGACAACCACGGTAAACACAATTCGTAGCCAAAGTAGCACCAAGGGGAGAAGAAACAATAAAGGAATCATCTAGGCAAGCAACAGGCAAAAGAAGAGTAGAAACAAGCCGGGAAGCAATAAATGAATGCGTTGCTCCTGGATCAAACAATGCATGCAATGGAATGCCATGAATGTGGATAGTACCTTCAACAACGGCATTGGCATCCACCTCTACATTCTCTTCCTCGCCCTCTAAAGCATAGGCTCTCGCTTGGATCGGTGCTCTCGGAGGCATCACATTCAACGGCTGAGGAACTCGAGGCTGAGGTGCTCTCGCTTGAGGACAAGTACTAATCAAATGACTGGGCTCTCCACACTTATAACATCTTCTCAACTTCTTCCGGCAATTCTCCTCGGTGTGATTGGGACCCTTGCAATAACTACATTGAATCGGGGCCGGTAGAGCTGGTGCCGCCGGTACCGGAGGTCGAGCTTTCTTAACTGAAGTAGTAGGACCTTGGGGTTTGAAAACCGGAGGCCCACTATAGGATGCAGGCCTCTTCCCCAAATTAGAGCTCGAACCTTGGCCCGAAGAGTAAGTCGGCCTCAATCTTGTGTTGTTAGCTTCCACTTTAATAGCCTTCCTCGTAGCCTTCTCCCACGTATCCACCGTAGCCGCCTTAAGAGCACTCTGGATCTCATATCTCAAGCCATGAACGAAATTACGGGCTTTCTGGGTGTCATCATTGGTGATGTGTGGGGCATACGGTGCAAGTCTCTCAAATTCCAAAATATACTCTTCAACTGATCGGTTCCCTTGTCTCAATTCTGTAAATTGTTGAAGTCTTCTCTCACGAGCACTTGGTGGAACATACTTGTGACGAAACTCTCTTACAAAGCTTTCCCAGTCAAACTCTTATCCATTCCTCTCCAATCGAGCTCTCATAGCCTTGAGCCAATTAGACGCGGGGCCTTGAACAAACCGGGCCATGCAAACAGCTTTCTCATGCGAAGGAGCGGGGAAAATTTCCCAAATTCCCGCAACTTCTGACAACCACTCTTCGGCTTGGATGTTATCTCCTCCATACCACTTAGGTGGATTGTTGTTTCTGAACTCCTTAAAGGCCGGAGTTACTTGTCCACCTTGTCCTTCCCAATGTGGATTATCCCTCTGGTTCTGCTGAAGCTGATTCAAAAGAGCCTGCACAATATTCTCAGCATTCATCGGAGGGGGTGGAGGTGCTTGTGGAGGGGGTTGATTAAGATCAGGAGTCTTCTCCCTATCTGCTCTCCTTCTTGGAGGCATCCTGAAAATTCACAAATCAAGAAGATATCGATGCATGGGGTTCAGTTCATGATCATGAAGTCAATTATTTAGAATTTAAATAATTAAGTCACATAGAGATGTAGATGAATGCAAATAATCACATACTCCTATACCGAACGACCTAGACAGACTCAACACGACTCCAGAGCTCTGGTTTTGCAACCGAGAGCTCTGATACCACGTAAGGATGTAACACCCCCGGAGCGAAGGATGTCACATCCCCCGCACTAAGGTCCAACACGAGTAACGAAATGGAAGTTCGCACCCGTATCAAACCATAGCGAACGGGAGACACACAAAACTCACACCCTCGCTAGGCGGCCTAGACCCTCAAAAACTGCGTAAATTAAAATCAGAGTAGCGGAAGCAATTCATAAGCTAACAAAATTTCCAAGATCACATATATACATATCAAAATGGGGAAGGGTCAAGTATTCCAACCAACAAGCTAGCTTATATACAAATGTACAATGCCATCACGACCAAAATAGCATAAGTGTATACCGAATACATAATCCAAAATGCATAAAGTAAGGAAAAGGAAAATCCACTACGATGCATGAAGACCCAAGCTATACCACAAGTAACCCAAAAGACACTTGCCGCCTAGCTTGACTCGGAAGAACCTGCAAACTCAAAAGAAAGGGAAAAGGGGAAAAACAACAACGAGGGTTAGTCCTAGCGACTAGTGAGGGGGCTAACTCACGCACCAGATATATATTTATAGATAGAGCAAAGCATTTAATCAAAACGGAAGAATCCTTGAACCGAGAGTGGTTTTTGCAAGCCAAATTAATTCCCGTGATATAGATATACATAGGTTAAAGGAAAGGAAAAAGGGCAAATGCCAAACTCCAAGTTTTAGGTAAATTAAGAATCCACTCTCGTTCCATAGATCATACAAAGCTAAACCAACTCGGCGAGTACGAGTCACACACATCCCAACTTCCATATACGAAGAACAAAGCAAAACAAAACAAATCCGAATCCATCCCCAACACCGGTTGATAGAAGGGTTGATCGGCCCTAACTATCCACATACACAGACGAGACAAGGTTTAATTACTACCTTGAAACCTTCGACGGTTGCCTCCGCCGGCTCAAGAGAAACACCCTTCCTCAACCTCCCAAGGTTGGGTGAAACTCTCAAATGGAGGTGTTGATGGAAGAGCTCGGCGACCCCTCGACCGTCCCGAGATTACCATACCACACTCCGGGGCCCAAACAGATCACGAAAGTCACACAAACATATCTCAAAGCTTATCTTTCAAAGCCATATCTCGCTTACACACACACACTTGCACCAAACTAAACTTTTCAAACGAAGGCAAAATAGCTTATATACTTATACAAAACATTTTCAAACTCTTATAACAAATGGGAGTAGGGATGCAAACGAGCCGAGCCGAGCCGAGCCTTGGCCTTTTTTCTGGCTCGAGCTCGGCTCGAGGCTCGTTCGGCTCGGCTCGAGCCAAATGGGTTTTATATTATTTTAAATTAAAAATTAGTTTTTTTAAATAATATAATATATTTTTATATATAATAATATATATTTATTAAATATATATACATATTATTATAAAAATATTACTTTTTTATTAATTTTATATAAAAATCAATAAAAATATATATAATATTATATAATAATAAAATATTTATATATATAAAAATTAAAATATTTTTTTAATTAAATATATTGGCTCGCGAGTCACGAGCCTAAAAGGGGCTTGGGTTCGGGCTTGGCTCGAGCTCACGAGCCGGCTCGGCTCGTTTGCATCCCTAAATGGGAGAAATCCCGCAACATATGTATCATACACTTATTTACCATATAATATACATATTCGCATGCGAAGCCTCAAATCAAATAGGGTTATAGGTCGAATAACTAAAAGAACAGAAACCTCACCTTGTCAACGAACGTAGTGGAGACAAAAGTGTGACAACCGGACACCTACGGAGCAAGCTCGTCCTCTCCAGGGAGATCCTCTGAACAAGACAAACAACAAGGAACACTCTTAGACTCAATATGAACCACATTGACGCTCGGTACATGCTTATGTATGTTTATGATGCAAATGATATGAAATGAATCCACATTTAGACCATTTATGAGCATCTAATGCATATTCGGACGTATATCATAAACGAGGAGACAAATCAAAGCACAAATTCGTAACATAAGGCTTAACACAAAATATAACAAGTTGGTCATGCATACACACCAAAAACGAGGTAAGAAGGATCAACAAGAAGCAACGGAAAGGAAGCAAAACCAAGCAAAGACGGGCGAAAAACTAGAGTTCCTAGGGGACACGCCCGTACCCCCCTGGAAGGGCAAACTGAGACACCCCCGTGTCTCAGTACAAAAACCGAACAACGAAATCCAGAAGGTGACACGCCCGTGTCACCAACATAGGGCAAACCGAGACACCCCCGTGTCTCGGTACAGAAAACGTAATCAGCTCAAACATCAAACTCAGCAACCCAAATAAGACCAAACACTCATACTCCAACTACCAAGCAAGGAAATGTAATAAATGCTAAGAATCAAGTCCTAGGAGCATAATATCATCATCAAATCTCAAGGAAACAAGAATGGAGCAAGAATCCAACAAATTCTCCCAACACATACTATTCACATGCTTGCTATATCTCATCAATCAACCATGGAAATGAACTCAAAAGCACATAAAAGAGAGAAGAGAGAGAGTAGAAGACAACCATGAACTCACCTTTCAAATTTGAGAAGCTTGGGTGAAGATTTGAGCTCAAAAATCAAGAAAATGGACAAAGGGGTTTTCTTCTTCTTCTTCTTGCTTGTGCTGATCGGTTCTTGGTGGGAGAGAGAGAGGTATGGCTCGGTTTCCAGCAGAAAAAGGGCAAGAGAGGGCTCAACTCAAGGTATAACTCATGGTTAAGGCTTGGTTAAGGTTTAGGTGGGGTCCACAAGGACTTATTAGGTCGAAAAGGTGTCTCTCAAGCATAAGGGGTTCGTTACGGGTGAAATTCGAAGGTCTTAATGAGCTTAGAAAAATGTGAGGCTTGTCCCATTAAACCCAAATCGTCGAAACGAGTTCAACGGAGGTGACGGAATTCGAATCCGAATTCCCGAGCTCAAGATACGCGTCCCGGAACCCAAGGTGCGCTAAATACTCTTTAGCCTCCTTTAGGTCCCGTCTCCAAAACGAACCCAAAAAGGCAATCAAAACAAATACCAAAACATATAACGAGCACATAAACGAGTCCATAAAGCATATACTTAACACATGTCACGAATTCACAAAAATCAGAATTAAATACGAATCTAAAACGAGCAAAATACAAAGTGAAGGAAAATTAAACGTTCAAGTTAAACAAATTCATACCAAAGAAATTAAGTTCAAATAACTTCAATTAGTTCACGTTAGCAATTAAATATCACATAATCACTTAAAGAAATAATTAAATAGCGCACATAAGAGGTTACCTGAAAAGTCTGATCAGTCGGGATGTTACATTGATGCTTTGTGAATTTAAACTTTAGTTTTGTGCTTAATTCCTGAACACTTTATCCTTATTTTCTATTGCTTATACAACTTTATAATTAAATTAGTTTTTCTTTAATTTAGATTTATTTTTTGATCTCTCAGAGTTTCCCCCCACCCAATATTTAGTTTACTTACTATGGATTTATACCAAAATTACTCTAAAAGATTTGGATATTATCAATTTTATTGCCTCCAATTTTCGCAGTTTTTATAATTCTTTTAAATTCTCGATGATTTAGTTAGTTATGTTTGTTTTTGATTTTTTAATTTTTGAGTTTCACCCGCCCCTTTCGTAGTTTTGTTTAATTTCATTTTTCATGACACTTTATGATGATTAGCTATTTAATATCTGTCAAATAAAATATGTCCTTTGTTTGATCATTTAGAATTCTCTTATCACTAAAATAAAATTTATTTTATGTATATTACCTCTTTGTACGAAACTTTCTCGAATATCTAACATTATAGATTTATTATTTTATCACTTATTCCATTTATTATTTTATTTTATTTGTATAATTTTTTTTTAATTCTATTATTTTTTCCTAATCTAATTTTTATTTCTATTTTTCTAGCTTTAAATTTTATTATCATTTTTTACAATATTTACGGAGCACCTATATAAAATATTTCATATCACATAGTTTGTCTTATTTTTTATTTTCATTTCTCCACTTCTTTTTTAACTTATTTTTAGAACTTGACTAAATCCAACATTATCTCTATGTTAATTAATTCACTCTCTTATATTATCTACAGGAAATTATTTTGTATCAATTAATTTAAATGTAATTATTGTTTGTGAGTTGTAACACTCGCTTTAATCTAACTAGAAATATTTTTCTTTAGCCAGTTGTTTGTTTCTAATCATTATTCTTTTACATTAATTTCTGTAAAATTGTATTTTTATCCTTTATAATGAAAAAACCAGATAAAGGCAATATCTATGATCAGAAATGAAAGAATTCATTCTATAGCTTTGGTTCTATTTAAGCATGTGTATTTGATTTAATGATTTTAATAATTCATTATTTATAGCTTTAAAAATTAACAACGTAAAGATTTTTAGTATATATAATTAAAAATTTATGTATAAATATTTTATATACTGTTAAATACTCCGTGCAAAGCAAGGGGTTTATGCTAGTAAAATATAAATCTGAGTGCATTAATTATTTAAGACTTTATTTATTTTTCAGATTAAACTCCTTTATTCATATCCTTCTATAGTCAGAAATTAAGAAATTGAGAGATCAAGTCCATTTCCTTTTCTTTTTCCACATCAAAGATTCGTAATTTTATCTCGAGCTTGAATTTACCAAATTAGTACAATAAGAAAACAAGCGTAATATACTTATCAAGAAAATTTGATTATTAGAACATTTAAGAAAAGTAACCTATAAAATAATAAGTATAACATATTTATGATATAATTGATTAGACGTATCTAAATTAGTATTTTCTTTATATTATATTACATTATATATATATATATATATAAACGAAAATATCCATTGTCGATTATAGTGAATAGCCCTCTTGTTGAATTTTAGATACTTCAATAGGTGAAACAACTGACTAGAATATTTAAAACTGCTTCATATATATTTTAATTTAGTCGAAGTCTAATATTTGATTAAGGATGGATGAACACGTTGGACCATACCCTCTCGTTATGTTTTGAAATATGATATTAGCCACACACTTCCCTGATTAGAGCGCCGATAACACATTTGATTAAAATTTATGAGTTAAATGAAATAGTTGCGCTTCTAATTAAAAACACAAACTTTTTTCCAAAAAAAAAAGAAAAAGAATTAAAAACACAAACTTGCTGGGGGATGTCTAACAAAAGTTCAATCTGTACTGACCTTACGTGAGGTCAGTCTGTACAAGATTGTACTATATTATTTTTTTAATAAATTTTTAATATTATGTAATTTTAAATTATATATATACAATCACCCAACTTCTCTTTAATATTTTATTTTAAAAAAATCATTATATTTTTAATTGACATTTTTAATAAATTTAGTAAGTTTTTTAAAATTAATATTTGCTTTGTTTAATTCGAGTGAATGTAAGCTATAATATGACATCCATTTTAATTATTTTTTTATTATTCTTTGTATTTTTTAAATATTTTTCATTTATCGAATACATAACTACACATACACATATATGTTAAAAAATTAGATAAATAAAATTAAAATAGAATAATAATTAATAGGTTTATTTTAAAATAATAATAAAATATTTTTTCCACACCCACCTTATGTGCATAATATACTAAAATTTTCTTAAAATTAAATTATTTATAGAACATTTTATAATTTTGTGTATCTTATTTGATTTAAAATATATAATTATTTTTTAATCATTTCAATTGTATACGTTTCAGATCATGTTCATCTATATTTTTTCTCTCCGTTTTTTTTAGAACACGTTTGTTTAATTTTTTTATTTTTATTAATTTTTCTCTCTCTTAAATCAATTTTATAAATTCAATTCAGTCGATATTATTTGACTCTACATGAAACTAATAATTTTCTATGTTTGCTTCATTGCTAAACACACGTAATATTTTTCATTTATCGAATACATAACTACACATACACATATATGTTAAAAAATTAGATAAATAAAATTAAAATAGAATAATAATTAATAGGTTTATTTTAAAATAATAATAAAATATTTTTTCCACACCCACCTTATGTGCATAATATACTAAAATTTTCTTAAAATTAAATTATTTATAGAACATTTTATAATTTTGTGTATCTTATTTGATTTAAAATATATAATTATTTTTTAATCATTTCAATTGTATACATTTCAGATCATGTTCATCTATATTTTTTCTCTCCGTTTTTTTTTAGAACACGTTTGTTTAATTTTTTTATTTTTATTAATTTTTCTCTCTTAAATCAATTTTATAAATTCAATTCAGTCGATATTATTTGACTCTACATGAAACTAATAATTTTCTATGTTTGCTTCATTGCTAAACACACGTAATTGTATTTCAAATTTATAAAAAATTAAATTTCATTAGAAATTTAGTAATTATTTAGTAGAAACATAATTTATGAGAATCTAATAAAATTTTGGTATTTGTCGGACTAGAGAAAATCAATTATAAGATGATATATTCACAAATAACATATTTTGCATGCATATTTTTAATTTTTAATATTTTTTTGGTGCAAAATTTTTAATATTAAAATACGTAAAACTTTCTAATTAAAGAAAATGATTGGAGAAAAAATAGGAGTTTAAAAGTTTTTAAAAATGATTATCAATTATAGATTATATTTTTTTAATAAATTTTTAGAGATAAAGTAGAAGAATTATAGCAAATAATGTTTTAATTTAAAATAAATATATTAAATTAACAAAGTTGGTTAGAGAAAAAATAGGAACTTTAACATGATGGTTGATTTAAAAATATATATTTTTAAATTAAATAAAATTAGTACAGATAAGTACGGATCAACCTAACGTAAGTTCAGTACGAATCCAACCTAATAATAGACAACCCCAACTTGCTGAAGTATCAAAAGAATAAGAAAGAATTAAAAGGAAAAAAGAGGCACTTAAATTGGGCTTAAAGGTTGGGCCTCGGGCCTTTTCCATTCCAAGAATTTGATGGGCTGCTATTGTTACATACATAGGCAGCAAGCCAGCAACAAACTAATAAAACCACGGTTAAGTGGAGTGGACTAGTTTAGCAATTAACGTTATACTAGTTTAATTATGTATCTTATGTTTGAGTCACTTGAAACCTAGCTATAATTAATAGGAAAAATTTTAATTATTTGATCTGACTCGAACTTAAATAAATGAACAAAATAGGGGGAAAAAAATCTAAGAAAACCCTAGCTTAATTTTTTTAATTTCTTTTTAATTTTTTTTTCAGGAGTGCTGAAGAAATATTCTTGGGCTTCAATTACGATTTATCTTTTGGGACACTTTGGGTCAAGCCCCGTACGAATTTATTTTGGGTATTTCCCAAAAGATCTCCGCATTAGTATGATATTGTGCGTTTTGGACCAAATCCGCACGGATATATTTTTGGGCATTTCCTAAAATGCCTCATACTAGTGGAGTTATTTGAACACTTGGATATTGGACAAATTTCCTCCATATCAATAGTGTTGGGTGAACACTTATATATTGAACAAATTTCCTCTAATCATCCAGTGTGGGATGAGTTTGCTTCCTAACAATATTCACCCCTAAACTATGACATAATTACAAAAATTCTCCTCTTATTTGATAAATTATCATTCACCCCCCTCAAGTTCGTCTTAATTTAACAAAAGCCCACTTATGTTCTTTGATATTAACTTTCAAATATGCCTTTATAGTACTATGCATATTTGAAGGCTTAGAAGTTAGAATGCCATGCTTCACTCAGAAGCCCAGAACACAAACTCAATTACAACACGTTTGTGTCTCCATCAAAATCAATTTTGAAGGCTTTTGAAGTTCTTTTTTGGTATTATTTCAACAAAATTGAGGGCCATCTGTAATTATTTATATTTTTTTTTATATCTCAATTTATTATGAAATTCAAGATAGATTTAACCATTAATTTGTAATTTGTACAGTTCATTGTATCAATAATAGTTGCATATTTGGGACTAAAACACGTAAAAGTCAATTAAGATAATATAGCGTGAATTGCTAAGCTAAGTATTTGTAGTCAAATTACATATTTATTTAACTTAAATTCAATCAATTAATCGCAATATAATCCAATAACCAGTGTCATTTTGGACATATTTTTCAATCCTCTAAGTTTCTTTAATTCTAGAGATGGTAGTAATTTATTTGATAGCTACAACATGGTTGAAGGGGTACATATAGTTATTCATTGCTTATTTAAAATTGTGATATATTTATATATATAAAATTTTGTCAGTCAGAGAAACAAGTTAGATTATACTAAACAACATCTCGTTCCAAGTACGAATCTCCAAAGGTTCTTCCGCCGATATCATTTTCGTCTCACTGATCTTATGTTCCATCTTGGCGAGCGAATCCGCATGACCATTGCTGGGACGGTATTTGTGATTGACACTGATGTCCCACGACAACCTGAGATAACTACGACATCGTTCTCCACCGCGCCATGATCTTTTCGGGTAATTGTGATACTTGTTAGGCACATTTCGAAAGAGATTGACTATGATTTTTTCAATTGTCTAATATACTTAATTAACACGACGAAGCTCAAAAGAAAAGTAAATGATAGAATTAACAGAGCGTCCTGCGAGAGAAGGTTTTGTGAATTGTGAGTGAAGTGTAAAATATTAACGGTGTACGATTTAAGGAGCCTGCAAAAATTAAAAATCAATTCATATTTCTTAACAGTATGGAAGTACTTTTATTTTTATTTTTTTTAATTTTTTAAACTTCGGGTGTTTGATTGAGTTTTCAGGTAATATGAAATTACCCCAAATTTTGATTCAAACAATGGGGTCCGATTGAATACCTTATATCCCGATTTGAAAAACCAGCCCCTAGTAGTAATGGACACCGGAGTTTAAATAGCTAGTTTCCTAATCTTATCAACTTCATCAACCAATTTGAAACCTATTTAAGTATGGGAAACAAAATCAGAAAACTACCAATTTCTCTCAATCATCACAAGTCAATAGTGGCCGAAGCAACAAGCAAGCTTCTCTTCATAGGTCTGTCATCAGTATCACGCAATTAAGTAAATCAACAATAAAAATATGAATATTAAGACTCTATTTATGAAAGGTAGAACACATGATGGTGCTTGATACGCGGTCAACACCCAATCATTCAGAATTTGAATTTATGGGAGTGGATTCGAGTGTTAAGGCTCAACAATGTGGATAATCTTGGTTGAATCGAGGGTTGTAGGTCCTTCGTGTTTTTAGGACGAACACACAGTTAGAGCGTCAAATTAAGAAATATGGCTAGAATGTTAGAGCTCAAAGATATGGGTGATTTTGGCACTTGCACAAATAGGTGGTCAGTCGTACCAAATGAAGAACCCACAACCATTTTTTCATTTGCACAAAGAAAAGAGCTTTCGTCTACAATGATCCTGTTCATTTGTACAAAAAAAAAAAAACCTTCGCCCCGGGTTGTCCTCTGTCCAAGACATGTAGATAATAGATGGTGCCCCATAGTAGCTATTTGCATCAACTATGTCTCTTCATCCCTCGTTTTCTTGTATGCGTTTGATTTTGTTGGAAAAATAGTTAGAGTTATTGTTAAGATAATAGAAAGAAAATATTATACTTTCTCTCCCAAAATATTAATAGATGATCTTTTTTCTGTTTTTTTTTTTTTTTTTTTAATTTAACCACATCATTTTCATAAGCCACGTTAGAGAATATACTATCTGTCAATCATGTCACTAACTCAAATGATAAACGGTACTTTTGACGATATTACTCTTGAAATTAAGAAAAATAATTAGTTATAGAACTAAAAATCTAAAATGAAAAATTGAGAAAGATTAGAATTAAATTTCCGAAGTTACCATAATTACATGACCAAAAATAAAAGATTAGAACTAAAATTAAAAGGCTACTATAGCTACATAACCAAAATAAGAAATTAAAAAAGGTTAGAACTGAAATTGCACATTGATCATAATTACAGACCGAAAATACAATTAAATCTTATTTTTAGTTAGTTGAGTCGTGTTGTTCACCTCGAAAATTTCTACGAACTAAATTTGTAATTCAAATTTCACTTCCAGCAATCATAAAATACATAAAAGGAAAGGTGTGTAACTTGTTTTTCCCTCGCTGCTTCTCTCTCTTTGTTAATGCGCACTATAATAGAACAATTACTTCGTGTTAATTTTTATTAACCATATAATTATGTTGCTACCGAAAAGGTTGGGCATTATTTCCAAATTTGATTCTACGCTTTGTCATGGTTTGATTTGACATATCCGTATATTCTTTATCGATAACTCATCGATAATTAGTTCTAACTCGAATAAGTTGCATCAATATATATATATTGATATGAACGGATATCGTGACGGATATACACGATATCAAGAGAGACGAGTTGGAATTGGATAGGATTAATATCAACATTTACTATTTGTATTAGTTGATTTATTTTAGTCTAGGATAGCTTTAATACTAAGTTGTTTATTTCCTTACGTTGTTTATTTCCTTAGGAGTTTATAGTTGGTAGAAGTATTTTATTATAAATTGTTCTTCTTGGATTATTTTACGTATCAGCAATAATAATTTCAGAATTCCTAATCTCTCTCTCAAACTCTCTTCTCCTCTAAACTTTCTCCGGACGGTCGGCCTTTACCAGATTATCCCTATCTCTCATCCCCTTTTCTTACGAGCCCGAGACTGCTCTAAAGTCTCTTGGGATACGAATACGTATCATTGGTGCTTTTATTGAATTCCGATCATGGCTGAATTCGTTAGCCCGAAAAGTTTTCAATAATTCCAACAACGAGTGGTTGGACAAATGATTTCCCACACCGCGGCGTTGCAACAACTCAATCAAACAATGCAAAAATTGCAACACGACTTGACAGTCTACCTTTCGCGAACGGAGAAATCGCAAGCAGATTCGGAATCGTCCAGTGAGATTCGGTGTGCCGAATCGGAGTCTCCAAGTCCTCGGAGAGATATGGCAGTTACGATGCGTCCTCGAGATGTTGCTGAAGCTTTTGTGAAGCAATATTATTTGATCCTCAACAGAAGTCCTGAAAATCTCCATAAGTTCTACCAGGAGCTAAGCCTACTTGGATGGCCAGGGGCCGATAGTATTGTGACAACTGTCACAGGCTTATCCGGAATTAGACCAAATCATGTCCTCTGATTACAAGAGCAGCTCTGCTGAGATCAAAACTTTAGATGCCCAAGAATCTCTAGATGGCGGTGTTATTGTTGCAGTAACTGGTTCTTTTATTGGCAAATACAATGTGGAGAAGAATTTCAATCAGACTTTCTTCTTGGCCAAACAAGAGAAAAGCTTCTTTGTTTTGAATGATATTCTTCGGATTTTCGATATACAAATAAAAAAGAATGTTGAGGTCGATTCTGATAGCATGAACAATCACCTTGCTCCTACACCGAATCCTGAACCTAGCAGTACTTTTGATATGGCTACGTCCTTACACACCAAAGAAGTAATTGAACATGAAAATTCGGAGAAAGCCCTTTCTGTCTCCAAGGAGACGGTTGGAAAATGATGACGCCTCATGGGAACCGGTTGGCAATGTTCGACGGGTTGTGCCTGAATTACACCTTGAGGACAAGGTGGTTTTTGATGGGCAAGGGAGTGATATGGACGGATATCGTGACAGATATACACGATATCATCAATAGAGACGAGTTGGAATTGGATAGGATTAATATCAATATTTACTAGAGGACAAGGTGGTTTTTGATGGGTGAGGGAGTGATATGGACGGATATCGTGACGGATATACACGATATCAAGAGAGACGAGTTGGAATTGGATAAGATTAAAATCAATATTTATTATATGTATTAGTTGGCTTATTTTAGTCTAGGATAGTTTTAATACTAAGTTATTTATTTCCTTACGTTGTTTATTTCCTTAGGAGTCGATAGTTGGTAGAAGTATTTTATTATATATTGTTCTGCTTGAATTATTTTAAGTATAAACAATATTAATTTCATAATTCCTAATCTCTCTCTCAAACTCTCTTCTCCTCTAAACTTTCTCCGGCCGGTCAGTCTTTACCGGATTATCTTCCTCCCTCTCATCTACAATCTCTTCTCCTCTAAACTTTCTCCTACCAGTCGGTCTTTACCGGATTATCCCTCTCTCTCATCCCCTTTTCTTACGAGCCCGAGACTGCTCTAAAGTCTCTTGGGATACGTATACGTATCATATATATATATATATATATATATATGTCTTTGTATCTAAAATAAATAGATGGTCCAATCCATTAAATTATTTGTCTATGCTGGACTGTTAGTAAATTACACCTGAAAACTCTGAATATCGAATAATCATATGATTAAACATCCCTGAATCTTATTGTTTTGAATGTTGATATTAGCCGTCTTTATCTACAAACTTCATAGACAATTAGGCATTATATGAACTGAGTGGATCCCAACTTTTACCTATTTTTTAGGTTAGAGTTTGAACTCGACTTAAAACATCCTAACTCGATTGGGTTCAACTCCGACACTGATTAAACCCGAGATTAGGTAAGCCTACGAGCAAGGAGTAAAAAATTTGGGTAGTATTCAAGAATTTCTTATGCTTGCCTTGTGTCGTCTCATATCAGGCTTCAATTTGAGGAATCTAAACTGGAGTTTGGGACGAACATTTGAAAGTTCGACTAGTATATACATGCATCGTACTTTCCTTGGTATACTTGTTAAGGGGGCGTTTGGCAAGCTTTTAAGGAGTATATAATTAAACATTCACATCATCTAGTAAGATGATTTTTGTGGCAATAAGAGTTGGACAGTTGGTTCAAGTGGTTAATTAATTTATGGGAAAAATGCAAAATCAAGATACCAACTTTCTCCCACTAGTGTTTTCAGAACACTAAATTTTCCGGTGACAAAAGAAGTCCAGTAACTCCAAAAATGTGTCAATATAAGGACAAATGCGCCAGAAATTGCCAAATCATCATCGGAAATCAGTTGACGTGTCCAATTTGATGACGTGTCATTGCCATGTGTCTTAGGTTGAGAGACACGTCAGCCCATTCCAGCGAGCTTTTTTCCAGATTTGACACAATTTTATATTTATTGGCCTTTTTTTGTCGCCGAAAAAAATAAGTGTCCTGAAAATGTTATTTGGGGTCAGTTGGTATCCCAAATTTGCATTTTTCTTGAAATAATAATAATGAAACTATATCAATTGGTAGTATATATTGAATCCTGATAGAAGCAATCGCGAAATTAAATAATGAAGTGTGAATATATATTTGACGGGCCACTTTCCAAGAGCACCACGTGTCGCCACGTGGCCCGATGACTAAGGAGTGACACCTCAACAACATGCTCCACGTGGATTAACACGTCAACATAATACTCCGTTGGGAGAGTCGGTCCGCCAGCCTCGACACCTTGAGCCTAACCAGTCGATGAGCATCCCGTAGAGGTCAATCGACTGGACAAGGTATTCGGGTACAAACCCCCACCACGTGAGGCTCTTGACCTCAAAAGGATTTCTCGACCACCAAACCCGTCGACCGAGCAAGCCATACGGCTGGCAAAGAGCACGATAAGGGGTCGAGACATGTAAGGGGAAACAAGAGACCAAGTCTGACATAAAGGTATCATACCGTACTTACTGTTCCTTAACAAACTGGCCAGAACGTTAAATGTACCTCCAGTGCGTGAACATGTGTCACACACCCACATTGGGTCTATGAATATTCATAGCATCTATGGCATTGGTAAGCACAATTACTGTTCATTCGACCTTAGTACTACTCTAACTTCTTTGAGCAAGTACCTGACTTGAGCGTCGAAGTGCCAAACTGGGATATAACCCCCATTCCCCCCATTTGTCCTTCGGCTCTCGTTTGTTACTCTTTTCAGATCCGATCGAGAGTCATCCAATCCTTATAAATTCTAAGTGATTCGAGCTCCGAAATCGACCAGAGCACCAGACCGACTTCGAGCATGATCAATATTGATCTAGCTTAAATCTGGTGATGTATGATATCGATCCAAGGGATCAATACTTTGTCGTCAGCGTCCGTATTTTCAGGTGGATACGCCCATCGAACTGAGGTCGTATCATCTCGATCTGGAGTGAGCTAGAACCATATCGATCTGGCTCTAGTCTTATCGATCTGCTACCTTAGACAAGTGGGGCTAGCCTTGAGGTCGTTTTATCGATCTGAGTCGGCTTAGGGTGCCACATGGCAGGGTGTCCGGCATCCACGTCATGGCCTTTTTCGGCCTCCACGTGGCCCTCTGTGTCGAACACATGGACTGACATGGAGCGTACGTGGCGCACATGTGACTGTCTTTGGGTTGGCCATGGTGGCTCGGGGTCCACATTAGTACATTATCATTATTTCAAGAAAAATACAAAATCGGGTTATCAACTGACCCCAACTAACATTTTCAGGACACTTATTTTTTTCGGCGATAAAAAAAGGCCAATAACTACAAAATTGTGTCAAATCTGGGAAAAAGCTCGCCAGAATGGGCTGACGTGGAAAAGTCGCTGACGTGTCTCTCAACCTAAGACACATGGCAATGACACGTCATCAAATTGGACACGTCAACTGATTTCCGGTGCTGATTTGGCAATTTCCGATGCACACTACAAGAAATCTGCGTTTTTTCGACGAAAATAATTCCGTCAGAAAAATAAAAATTTCCGACGGATTAGCGATGGACAACGATAAAATATATTGAGTTCAATAAAAATGTTACCGACGGAGAATCCATCGGTAATCCGTCGGACAACTCGTAAAAATTAAACATGCATTGTTTCCAAAAATTTAAAGTTATTTTTTATATAATTTCAAGATCTTACAGATGGATTGGAGACGGATTACCGACGGAAACTGATAGAAATATTAAAAACTTTACCGACGGAATATCCGTCGGTAATCCGTCGAAAAATATTAAATTGAAAAGCAAAATTTATTTGGCGCACTTAATGCTTTCACCCACCGCGGCAACCAAAATTTATTTAACGTTATATTTTATTTAATTTTAAAACCTACCGACGGCATACTGACGGATATTCCGTCGGTATTATGGCGCATTTAATTCTCTTAGCCACCGCGGCAACCAAAATTTATTTAGCGTTATATTTTATTTAATTTTAAAATATACCGACGGAATATCCGTCGGTATACCGTCGGAAAATTAAAAAAAATATTTCTCCTCATTTAATATCTTTACCAACTTTCAGAGGCCAAAATAATTAAATCCTCTCCCCCAATTTTCAGAGGCGAAAATATCTGTCTCCGCCGCGACGCAGTTCGCCGCCGTCTCAGCCTTCCGCCGCACAGGTAAGTCAGCCCTCTCCATCTCATCCCTCTCTCTCCCTCTTTTTTTCTTTCTCTAATGGCACATTGTTGTGCGATTTCAGACCTCCGCCTAGCCACCGTCTCTGCATCAGCGTCCTCCGTCTCCGCCGCGGCCGCCGCCCACCGAAAATGTATAACTCCGTCGCCCTCTCTCTCTTCCCCCCCTCCTTCTCCCTCTCCCTCTATGTCTCTCTAACAGTGAGGATTTTTTTATCGTAGCCTCTGCCTTCGAGTCGGCCTTCTCCGCTCTTGCGATTGCTCCGTCCCCCCTTTGCTCCGACGGTGCTCAGCTTATTATTGCATTTGCTCCGTCTTTTCCCAGGTTTCTTGCAGAAATTTCAAAGCTGCTTCGCCCCTTTTTCTCTTAATTTATGTAAATGAAAATTTGTGTTCTTTTCTTGCTAAAATATCGAGGTTAAGACTGAGATTTTTGGAATTCCTTAAATATTGCTGAAATTTGATAAGCATTTTGCAAATTGTGATGAGGGATTTTGGAAAAGATTGATTCTCAAACTGTGTATGAATTTTACAGTATTTTGTTTTAACTGATCCCCAGTTTCTGGATATAATTACTGTATAATTACATACCTCACTATTGAATGTCTATCATGTGCGGGAAAATAATCTGTTTAAGATGCTCAAATGATAATGTAATCTGTCATGTGCGGGCAGAAATATAAGATGATAATTTCCTTATTATTCTATCACCAACTTGACATCTTGTATTCGCAAAAAGACAATTCTGTAGTAGCTATAACTTCAAAGTTGTATTTTTTATGAATTGCTAATTTTACAAAGTCATGTGATAAATAATCTGTTTAAGATGCTCAAATGAAATGAAGAAATGAAATGAATTTGATAAATAATCTATTTAAGATGCTCAAATGAAATAATCTGTTTTGGTTGAGCAGAGGGGGTCTATGTGTAATTACCTGGAACTTATGTCGGTCTCTTTAAATACTTGGGAATCCAATAGGGGGTCTATTTGTAATTACCTAAAACTTATGTAAACTTTGTTTAACCACTTTATGTGTCAATTTATGATTATTAACATTAACATGTTATACTTGAACCTTATATGTTAGAATTAACACTTTAATTGTTCAAGCTTCTCAAAGGCTTTTGGTCCATTCCATTTCTCAGGAATGGTTGAAAGCTGTTATTGGATTCATAGAAGTTGCTGGGCTTTATTCTCAAAGGCTTTTGGTCCATTGCTTTATATTCAGGTAATATGCAGCTAAATTTGGGTTTTTGTGTAATTCTTGGTTTTGGAGTACACTATATTCTTCTTCTTCAGGTTGAAGTTTACAAAGTATTTCTTAAATTTTAAAATTAATGTTCACTAAACAAAATCTGTAAATTATAAGGTAGAGAATCTGAACTCACATTTTCAGCTCCTTTGCATGTCATTTAACCTCAATTATTGCTTACTCTCTATAACATATCTCTAACATATGCAGTTGTTGCATTGGGAAGATAAAGTCTGGAAGACTCCACTTATAAAAGTCAGATTTTACACTGTTTTATGCAGCTGTTGCGTTGTGTTGCACTGTTGCACTAACCAAAGGTTAGATTTTGTCTTCTTTTTTTCTTGTTTTCTTTGAATATAATAGGAAGCTGTTTAGTTAATCTGCTTTCTTTTTATTATGTTATGACTTGGGAGTTTAATTATGTTATGAATTGAGCTGACTATTGTATGCCTTATTATGGATTCTTGCAAATTGCCTTTTTTGTTAAAGCGACTGTTGATTATAGTTTGGTTCTTGACGATGATTGAATAGGTTGTTCGATTTGAGTTATTAATTTAGTTGATTGATTATAGTAATGCTTTTCATTATAATTTTATATATTGTGAATGATTTGTATATGCATATACTCATCTAAAGTGAGAATGTTTGAAATGTTTGATAGAAATTATATATTTATATCAATATCTTAAGACATAATAATGAAACATCATTAATTAAAATTAATTATAACTTAGTTCATTCGGTTTTGGATTAAAAAATTATTGAAAAAAAATATATTACATGAAAAGTAACATAACGAGTTCATAGTAATAAAACAATAGGCATGCATAATCATAATGTTTAGGGACTTGGAATGATTTTACCACAACATTTTGGATAAAATGTAATTATATTTTTATCTAATTAAACACTTATCTTTAAAATGGAATCCAACATCGTCATTTTATAAGTTCATAATTATATTTTTATCTAATTAAACACTTATCGTTAAAAATCCAACATCCCATTACGTATTTGGGTTAAGATATTAAAAATTAGAGAATAGAATAATTATGGCTAAGACATGTCTTCTTTACAGATAGATGACTATTCGCGAGGACAGACTTTGGATGTATAATAGGACTCACCCTAATCGTGGAGGGACCAAACTTGAATATATGGACGGGGTTGAGACTTTCATCGAACATGCCAGCAAGTTGTATCCATTTATAGCTAAGGGAAAAATTCGATGTTCGTGCAATAAGTGTCGAACAAAATTCTGCTTTAAACTACCTGATGAAGTGAGAGATCTTTTGTATAGATATGGTTTCAAACCAAATTATTGGTACTGGATGGATCATGGCGAGAAAGAACCGTCTTTTGAGTATGGTGCAACTTCTAATCCCCAGAATGTGGTTGATGAACCATCGGGTACTCAAGCTATGGATTACGAAGATCACCTAAATAGGTACAATGAAATGTTTGTTGATGTCACTCGGCAAAATGTTGACCGTGGATATAGAAGTTGCCACGAAGAACCTCCTAATCCAGAAACTCAGAAGTTTTACGACACTCTGAAAGAGCTTAACATGCCTTTGTGGGACGGATGCAACAAGCATTCACCTTTGTCTGCTGCTGCGATAATGATGAGCCTTCAGTGTGATTTTAATGTGGTGCATGAGGGAATGGATAGATTTCTCCAATTTTTTACTGATTGTGCCCCGTCAGGGAATACTGGTCCTACGAACTACTACGAGGCACTAAAAGTAATAAAAAGTTTAGGATTGGACGTGCAAAAGATTGATTGTTGTGTCAATGGATGCATGTTGTACTACAAAACTGATGAAGATGCCAAATGTTGCAAGTTTTGTGGTGCTGATCGGTACAAAGTAAAAAAAGTTAAGAAAACAGGTACGCGTAAACAAATTCCTGTTAAGAGGATGCATTACCTGCCTCTCATCCCAAGACTCAAAAGGCTCTACGCCTCAATGAGCTCTGCACCACACATGACATGGCATGCGAAAACCCGACGTCCAGAAGGGGTAATATCCCATCCATCCGATGGGAAAGCCTGGAAACATTTTGATGAAACCTATCCAGATTTTGCTAGTGAACCTAGAAATATCAGGCTTGCTTTGTATACCGATGGTTTTACTCCTTATAACACATCTGCAGCTCCCTACTCATGTTGGCCAGTTGTTGTGACGCCATACAATTTACCTCCAGAACCGTGTATGACCATGCCGTACATATTCCTGACATGTATTATTCCTGGACCTAAAAACCCGAAGCAGAATATTGATATATATTTGCAGCCATTGATTGATGAGTTAAAAGAGTTGTGGGAAGTCGGTGTTTGTACATATGATGCATCAACAAAACAAAATTTTCAAATGAGAGCTGCAGTCATGTGGACTATTAACGACTTCCTTGCTTATGCCATGTTGTCGGGATGGGGTACTACAGGTAAATTAACACGCCCATATTGCATGAGTGAGAGTAAGGCAACTTACTTGAAGAACGGGAGAAAAGTAAGTTGGTTTGATTGTCACCGACGATTCTTGGATAAGGATCATCCTTATCGGCGGAATAAAATCAATTTTAAAAGGAATCGTACAGAAACTGATCATCCTCCTTATAAGTGAAGTGGGCATGAATTGTGGGAGCAAGTGTGCAACTTTCCTAAAGTCACGGAGAACCCTAATACTCCGATAATCCCCGGTGTTGGTGAGTGGCACAATTGGAAGAAGCGTAGTATCTTTTGGGATTTGTCGTATTGGAAGGATCTCCTATTGCGCCATAACTTAGATGTAATGCATATTGAGAAGAATGTTTTTGATAATATCTTCAATACAGTTACGGACATACCAGGTAAGACCAAGGACAATGCAAATGCACGAAAGGACCTAGCAGTGTTGTGTAATAGGCCGGAGTTACATTTGGTGACTACGACAAATGGACATGTGGGAAAACCGAAAGCTAAATATGTATTCACAATAGAACAAAAAAGAATGATATGTGAATGGATAAAAGAACTACGCATACCAGATGGTTATTCATCTAACTTGGGAAGATGTGTTGACCCGAGGCAAGCTAAGATACATGGCATGAAGAGCCATGATTGTCATATTTTCATGGAGCAGCTCTTGCCGATTGCATTCAAAGAATTACTGGATGATGTTTGGAAACCATTAGCAGAATTAAGTAAGTTCTTCAAAGATTTGTGTTCAAGTACTTTGAAACTTGAAGATCTTGATACAATGGAGAAAAACATTCCCGTTATTCTTTGCAAACTTGAAAGAGTTTTCCCACCGGTATTTTTTGATGTGATGGAGCATTTGCCAATTCATTTGATCGAGGAAGCTCGTAATGGAGGTCTGGTTCATTTTAGATGGATGTATCTGTTTGAAAGGTTTTTTTTTTTTTTTTGTTTAAACTTAAATAATATAAATATATGATAAAATAAAAAATAATATATTAATGATAAACTAATTATATATATTCATATATATTTATGCAAATACACAGGTATCTCGGAAAGAACAAGAGAACCGTGAAAAACAAATCACGAGTGGAAGGATCTATTTGTGAGGCACATTTGCGACGTGAAACATCGACTTTTTGCTCGTTTTATTTTGAAGATCACGTTAGCTCCAAGAGGAATAGAGTCGGTCGGAATGACGATGGTGGAGTTGATGAATTAATTACACCAACTCTTTCGATTTTCAACCAACCAGGACGTCCATCTGGGGCATGTAATTTTTGTTATATGAATGATAAAGAATATCATGCAGCCTCACTACATGTCCTATTGAACTGTGAAGAGGTCTCAGTATATCGAAAGTACGTAAGCCTTTATTATTTGGTTAATTAAATAATCTTAATTATAAATAAGTCTTTATTATTTGTTAACTAAATTTTAATTATTGTGACAACTGTAGCTATTTTGTTGCCCATGAAATCAAAGCTAGTGAAGATAGAAGTAAGATGCTCATAAATAAATTTGCAAGATGGTTCAGAGAATACGTAAGTTTTGTATTAATAATTTACTTATCTACCATAAGACTAATTATATTTATAATGAGTTTTAATTCCATGTTTTTAATTGAATATAGGTTCAAAATAAAAATAATGGAATGAGTTTTAACGCCAAGTTTTTAATTGAATATAGGTTCAAAATAAAAATAATGGAATTTCTGATATATTTTTACATCAACTCTCTTGGGGGCCTGGTACAAAGATTAGAACTTGGAATAAATATTTTGTAAATGGTTTCAAATTTCACACCAGATCTTGGGGAGTTGGAAAGAAAACAATGAACAGTGGAGTGTTTGTCAAAGGAATTTTTGATGGAGAAAATGAGGATGCTGATTATTATTGTATATTGGATGATATCATTGAATTAGAATATGCTGCAATACCCATAAAGAAGGTTGTTTTATTTAAGTGTGAGTGGTTTGATCCAACCCCTCGAGTGGGAACGCATATTGCCAATCTAGAATGCATGATTGTTGAGGTTAAGCGTAATGCAAAATACAGAGGCTATGATCCATTTATAGTTGCTCAACATGTTCGTCAGGTGTATTATGTTCCACATCCAAGTCGAAAGAGGGATAAAGCACAATAGCTGGCTGTAGTAAAAGCAAAACCAAAAGAATTAGTTGAAATTGAAGAGTCCCTCGAAGTGGCGTACCAAAATCAAGATGATGCTATTGTAAATGAAGTTTGTTTTGATGATGACGTTGGAAATTTGACGGATAATGTCCGAATTATAGACGATGTTCTCGAGGGGGAATTTAACTCTCTTAATTCATGTGTCAATCAATCGACATCAGAGGATGTAGAATCTGATGACGATGAATACTTAGACTCTGATGATACTGACTATCATGAGTGGTTAGTTTATTTTGTGTGCATTTAATTCATAAGATGTTTAGGTTTTATTAATTTTTATTAAACAGTGTTATTGTTTTTATATAATATTATTGATTTATTATTTAATTTAATACAGATGGACAATCAGCATCCCAAGGGACCATATGGTGGATTAAGAGGCGGTGGGAGTGTTGGTAAGCAGAAACATGTTGTATATGCTCCAAATGCAGCGATGAGATCCACAGCTCGTCCTTCTCACACGCCCACATTATCCACTACCACCACTGCATCACCTAACAATAACCCAGCATTTTCACCTGCTGATGATCATCTGACTCCATCTCCTGATCTTATCCGGAATAGCAATCCAAGAGAGGAAGAGGATGAGGAGGAAGAGGGGCAGGAGGAGGAGGGGTGTCCAATTGGACCTACTAGGATAAGTAATGCACATAACCGTCCGCATTTGGCACCTTCTACAAAATACTTCTTAGAACCTAAAGGGAGATTCAAGTGAGTTTATATTTATTTTAAATTTTGAATAACATTTTTAATTAATATTTTGCTAAAACTGAAAATTGTTCCATTTTCTTGATTTAGCTATGTTCACAGCAGAGAAGGGACGAGTGCATTAGTTAGTGTATTGAAATGCCAACTAACTCGAGCCTACGCCAAAGCCACTGATTTGCTTGAACCAGAATGGTTGAGTTGGTTCGAAGACTGGAAGGTAATTACCACAATTGAATAAATTAAAGAATCTTCACAAGATTGATTCTCTTTTCATTAATGTGCCCAATTAAAGAAGATACATTTGTGTTCAAATCTCTATCTTTAATTCTCTATCTCAATTAGCAAATCATTTGGTTGACTTGGTGTTGGTTGAGAGATTTATTGTAAAATAGATGTTTTTATTAATCTTAATTAGTGTTATGGAAGTGCTGGGGATTGTTCCAGATTGATGATCCATGATTGACTTTATTGACGACTGCTAAAAGTGTTGAATATTTGATATTTGATCCCTCAAAGGTTAAAAAAAATAGCTTAAGTATAATTCTTTTAATTGAAAGGTCGCAAAACAACATAATTACTTTTTTTTCTATTGCATCTAATGTAATTCTTTTAATCTTATTATGCAGAAATATTGAGAATGGCAGCCTGAACATGAAGCTCATATGTACAGAGCATTTAAGCATCGCCTAGCGCTAAGGATGTCTAATATGTACTACATTATCCGACATACTAAGAAGAAACCGGAATAGATGCTCGATGAGGTGTATGCTTCATTGTGTCTTCAATGGAAGGACCCTAAGTTTATTGCTAAGTGTGAAATAAATGCACGTAATAGAAAATCAAATAAAGGGGCATCTGTTTACACTGGGGGTTCCATTAGCATGGACACACACATTGCTATAGCAGAACAACAAACTCAACAGTGTATGGGGATGAGGAAGATACATAGAGTCGGCTATGTGAGGCGAGAGGATAGGGGTAAAGAGGTTGCAGACTTGCCTCCATCCAAGGGACGTGATACTGAGGTGCATTTATATTGTTTTAAAGTTTCGTCTAAATTAGTTACATTATAAAATTGATATATTTAGTGTTTTAGTTTGATTTATATGTCTACATAGGCAAAGTTTGATGAGTTGAAGGTCGAGCAGACCTAAAGGTTGTTGGAGGACCCCAACAGTCCGGTGCTTGATGACACAGAGTTGTGGATAAAGGCTGCTGGGGGATGGGACAAGAAAGGTCGTATTCTCGGGCTAAACCACATGAAACACATCTTAGGCCCCTCGAGATTTTCTGCCCATTCATCAAGTGTCTCTTCATCTCAGGCTGGACCTTATTTGGCGAGGGATGAGCTTTCTCAAGCCATTAATGAGGCGGCTAATAAGTCGGCAACTAATGTGATGAATTCAATGCAACAACAAATGAATGAAACTATGCAAGAACAAATGCGTCAATTTAGTGAGATGTTGAAAGCATCACAATCCTGTACGAAGAAAAAAGACAAGGGTAGAGGTAAGAGCAAGAAAAGAACACCTATACCCTATGAAGATGAGGAAGAAAGTGATGATAGCGAGTGAGGCATATGAGATGTGTTGGTATGTTGATGAAGTATTGTAGTATTATATAAAGATGTTAGTAGTTATAGCTATTTTGTTGTCTGTGACGTTAGTAGTAGTTGTTATAGCTATTTTGTTGTTGGTGACATTAGTAGTAGTTGTTTATCGCATGATGTTATTATTGTTGATAACACCTTTTGAATCGGAAGATTATATTTTGGATGAATTTGGTATTATTGAATTGATAGATATTGGTTGAATTTGTTGGAATTGAATGGCTAGATAATTTTGTCATTTTGAACCAAACAGTGGCGAACGGGAGACTGACAAACTCACACCTAGGCTAGGCGGAACTTAGACCCTGAAAGCAAAACTCAAACCACAACAAGAATACGGAAGCGAAACAAGCCATGCAATAATCAAAACATTCATAAGCAGTTGACGGGTTCAACTAGCATAAATACCTAATCCCGAATATCAAACAATAATCATAAATCCAACGGGTTCAACTAATTCAAGCAAATCTGTCCTAACCTGTCCCGAAATATACATATCAATTCATAATTAAATTCTAAATATCATATTCAAACATATCTTATACATAAGCCGAATTAAAGAAATGTGAATGCAAGACCACCTACTAGACAAAGACACGGAACAGACTCCAAAAGACAGACACACTCCGCCTAGCACGAACTCCAAGCAAAACCTGCAAACTAAAAGTAAAAGGGGAGGGGTCAGTCTTAACTCGACTGAGTGAGGGGTTAACACACTCACACTATATATATAAGATCAAAGCACGTATCAAACTCATAATATTCATGAACGCGGGGATAGTTTTTGTACAGTAAATCGTTTCCCGTGATATATACATATAAGGCTTACTTAACAAAATCAAACAAACCAAAATAACTTACCGAACAAACTTAGCAAAGCTTATTAAATCTAACATATTCAGAACTTAGCTTATCTTATAAAAACTCCCTTTTAGTTTAACTTAGAATCTATCCCCGTTTCATAAACCTTAGCAGAACATACATATCATATAGAACTCGGCGGGTACGAGCTCCGACTCCCCCAATCTCCTCATAACATAACATATCAGAATCAAAACAGAAAACTTACATACATATCATATCATATCATCCTCAACTCCGGGTGATGGAAGGGTGTATACGCCCAAACCATCCAAACAAACGAGGGGAGTGCCTTGCGAGTACCCAAACCCTCAGGATTCCTTCCCTCACCAAACCTCCTGGTGAGTTCAGGGGTGATCCTCTGCAGACATATGGAGACTATGCACAGGCTTAACCTCGACGGCCCTATGCCGTCCCGAGGGCTCCTTACCCATAGCTCCGGGGCCCAACAAACACATATCATATCATAACCCGCTACAACAAAGACAGACAGACATAACTTATACATATATACGTATACATACCACTTTCCGTTTCAATCAAACTCGGTCCTTGCCAAACTTGGCTCATGAGAAGTATACGGTTAGAAGCATAGCTTCACGTGGCAAATCATAACAAATCATTCCAAACCAAGCATACATAGGCTCGTACATTGCTCAACATACTTGCAAACTCGAGGCATATTCAACAAATACATATTTCACACTTATTTACATACATATAAGGCTTATTAAATCACATGCAATCAAAACCGAGCACATTGCAATAAGGTGTAACTATATCCTAACCTCACTTGACACCGAAGTGGCCGAAGACACAACAAATGATCCACCCCGGAATCAACACGGCCAACAAAACACCACCCCGGGTGTACTTGAACAAACTGAATACAAAACAGGACTCAGACACAAGAATGAACCAAATAGACGCAAGGCGTATGCTTGTGATTGGCATGAAGTCATGGATCACGTATACAAGCATAAAATACTCATTCGTTAATATTAAAATACAATTCATGCACCTAACATAGCATATAATGTGAATTCATGTCAAAACATGCAATACAATTAGGATATAAATCAATAAGCGGCAAAAGAAATCAATTAAAAGCACAAAAACTCAAACCAACCTAATGGACCACGGGAAGGGCCGTTCCCAGACACAAGGCAAAACGGGAACGGCCGTTCCCACGAGCGCTGCCCGGAAGGGCCGTTCCAGCCCGAAGAACAAAAAGGGAATGGCCGTTCCCATACACGAATGGGAAGGGCCGTTCTGGTCCCAAGGCCAAAACGGGAACGACCGTTCCGGACCGTCCTGCTCACTAAAACAGAGCAGAAGCAGCAATGGCGTCGGGAGCCAACACCACCACCCAAATACAGCCACAACCAACAACCAAATCATGCAAAATTAACACAGTAAAGCATATATAACATATATAGCACATAATTACACTTAAGAGCTCAAGAAACGAGCTTAAACACGCCAAACCCCCGACCCACTACTATTCATCATCTTCCCCAACAAAGCACGTAGGCACAAATCCGAGGCACGAAAGAGACGATAAATTAAAGCACGTAACGAAAGGGTCACAAATCTTACCTTGGGTCGTTGATCGGACGGTTGGATCTTCCAAACCCGAGCTCAAGGCTTGATGACCAAAAATGGGGAAAAATGCTTCTCTTCCTCTCTTCCTTGTTGCTGCTGATCGATCAAGTGAGGAGGGAAAAAGCTTGGCCCTTTTAGGGCCGGGCAAACGGGTAGGGTCAAACGGTATCCGGTCCAAACGGATTGGATTTAAAACGAGTTATATACACAGAACCCCCTGTGTTTTCAGAAAGTAGCATGAAAAACCCTGTGTTCCAAAAACTCTCATTGAGAACCTTGTCTTTCGTAATTTTTGCTAACGGCCCCCTGCTCTCATCTGACACGTTTTTAGCTGTAAAATGTCTTAATTACCCTTAAGTTGAAAGTGAATGAATACGCAGTTAGTCTTCATCTGACATTCACTTTCCCCAAAATTTTTGAAAAAATCACTTTGCCTTTTCTTCTCTCTGTAAAAAAGAAGCTCCAGCTGCATCAAAGATCCAATTTTTATTCCAAAAATCATGAAATTTTCAACCTGGGCCAGTGCCAAACTCCACAAAAACTTGAAAATCAAAGAATCTGAATGTTCTTACATTGAAGAGCTTGAGCTTTGGAAAAGAAAGCGACTTTGGATCGATGCACACAAGGATCAGTACAGGCAGCTGCAAAGGAAGCAAGAAACAGAGTAACAAAGCAAAAGAGATGAAGAGGACCCATTTGTATTTGCTTGATACTTTGATCGTTGATTTTGAGTTTCTTCTCCCTGTACGCTGTAAAAAAAATTGGAGAAAACCCTAACTGAACAAAATTCAATTTGTCAGCCATTGTTGTACTCCCCAATGCTCCTGCTTTGGAGCGGCACTTGCTGGAGAGTTTCGCGGTCGGAGTGACACCGGGAAGCCCTACTCCGTTGCGTGAGGTACGACATAATTTTTTTCCCCAAATTTTGATCTGTGTTGTTGTGTCTTTTTGTGGTCTTTTTGTCCAAATCGTAGCATTAACGTAATGAAAGTGTATATGTGTTGCATTTTGTTGGGTTGATTTTTCGATTAATTTAGTGTTTTTTTTTTTCCAAAACTCAAAACTAGGGTTCTTTCTTCGTTTACCTCAAAGAATGAGACTGTTTTTTTATTATTTATTACGCAACTGTGTCTGAGATTTATTCAAACAGGGTTTATACTGCACATTTCACAAATCACAGGGTTTCCTGGGCAATTTTATAATAACAGAGGGTTTTCTGGGCAAATTTTGCACAACAGGAGCAATATCATTCAGAACAGGAGCAATATCACTTTTATGGAGACCTTCAACCCGCAAAAACAACTCAGTGTAGGGGGATATCTCACTTCCATACCTGGCCTCATCCCTCTCTGATGGCTACCTTCACAATGGGAGGACATCTTCACTTTCAGATGTGGGGTTTGGGTTTGGGTGAAGAGAGAGATTGGGGAGGATGATGAACATGGTCAGGGCAAATATATAATTCAAATATAAATTAAGTAAGAAGGGCAATTTTGTCTTTCTACGTTCATTTATGAAGAAAAATGACTACCTTAGTTGCAATTTGCGCGCATGGTGAAACAATCGCGGTCCCAGGGTTTTCTTTGTTTATTTTTGGTTAACATAAGGTTCTCTTTGACAATTTTCAAATCAGGGGGTTCAGCGTGTTAATTAACGATTTCACAAGGGGTCTGCCAGCAAAAAACCCGATAAAAAACTATAGGGCTATCAAATGACTTTATAAATTAAAAGGTTAATTCACTGAATCCGAATCGTCGAATCGAACTCAATGATAGGGTCGGAATTCGAATTCGAATTCCCGAGCTCAAATAGCCACGAAGACTCAAACGTCCTAATTATAATTAGGTCCCTAAATTGCAAATATTGGACAATTGAGTCCAAGACATTTAATTAAATCCTAAAGCGCACATAATTAAAATAAATATCACGTTGACACGTAAGCATGCTAAATCACATAATCCACAAAATACTGAATTAAACTCTCTCGTGATGTCGTACCTGGAATGCCAAAGAGACGGGGCATCACAATCTCCCCCCCTTAAGAGAACCTGGCCCCCAGGTTCTACCACTCGTAACAAAACTACGAGCAACTCTCCCGTATTAACCCAAGTTCGGGGCTCGCGACACTCCGACAAGGGTTAACCCGAGAAAGATCTTCTAAGCACGAAGGGGGTTCGATCATTCTCTCAAGCTTCACACGAACTCGATCCCGACTAGGAGTAGTTCGGATTTCTCACGCGATAAAAGGCTCACAAGTGATTCAACTCTCATCGCTTGAATCCACCCAAACCAACCCACAACTCGGGACCACGAGTGGAGTTGTTAAAGAACTCACACCACTCGCTCTCCAACCCAAGAAGGGCCTTCAACCCGTGGTTCGATGTTGACATTCGTACGTTGCTCACCTCAACTGCAAGCTCTAGAAAACTCGTTGAGAAGACCATTGCAAAGCACAACCCTCAACTTACCGCAAGACAACAACACCCGCTCACTCAAGTCACCCCAAAGGGTAACCAACCACTCACAACAACAACACACACACCCCAAACAAAGCAAAGCAAAAGATGGATGATGCACGTGATATGTATGTTTAATGTACCGTTCACCGAAGCATTGGAATCTTATCTTTATGATGATTTGATCAACTTCAAAGTTTCTTATTCACAGTTAAGTTCTGAAATTCCCAACGTCTCTCGAGCTTCGAATATCACCCTGATCTTTATCCCACGGTTGTTGCTTAGCTCAAATAACCCTTCTAAGTAACAGCCCAAAGACCCGCCGTTCGATATTGTCCGCTTTGGCCAAGGGTAGACCCCAAGCACCTCACGGCTTTACGTTTCGAGCCACTGGTATAACCCAGTGCACCCAAAAGGCCTCTACTCAGGGGAGAGGGATCCACTACTTATAAAGCAGCTTCAAACCACTCTCCAATCCGATGTGGGACAAGCACCTTAGGCTATTACATTATAAGCTCTGTAACACCTCTGTATGTTTGCTCGTAAACTCTTCTAAATAAAAAAGCATATAATCTCAGCCAAAAACTTCAATTATTCATACAAAACCCATCATATATATATATATATATATATTATGAATCTTGAGCAGAGGCATGCATATGCATATATACATTTTCCATGGCTTTTCGTCACAAAATAATTAATAATAGAATATTATTTAATAAAAAATTCTTGTTGTTTAGAAATAGTTGTTTTCTTTCATTATAGTATTAATTAAAATTTTTTATATGTATAGATTTCGCTGCTAACTAACTCAAGAAATGGGTAATTAAGATAATAAGATACATTAATCCATACTAACAAGGTATATGTATTTAAAAATATATGCAAACTAAATATTTAATAATAATAAGAATCTGTTAAGAAGTAACTAATGACAGTAATAATCATACCATAATTCAAATTTCTGATCTAAATTCAAACTCATCCTAGACCTAGTTTGATTAATTACACTTAGCCCTGCACTTCATGATCTGATTCGATCCAGAAACACAATTACCATAATCACCATCGATCATATCAATCAATTAACCAAATATCAATATAAACCAAAGAGATCATCTCTTCAAGAATACAACATCTATTATGAATCCCTTCTTGTTCCAAACATCTGAAACTGGCAAATTATATCAAAGCCTTAAAGACAAATCAAGCTGGCTAAGATCATCTTCTTGATGGACATCCTCATGACCTCTATTAATAATAAACTCACTATTAATCCAATTATTCATATTCCCATAATCCAAACCATCTCTTCCTGCAAACGTACCCGTTTGTCCCGGATCACGAACCGGGTCGACCCGCAAACCCGAATGCGGCCTAACCGGAGAGATCAACTCTCTGCTTTTCTTGGCTAAGGTTCTCTCCAGTTTGTGGGCGTTTTGGTGGCCTCCAAGGGCCTGGGAACTGTAAAACTTTCTCCTGCAGTAATGGCAGGAGAAAACTCGCTGCTCCAGCGGGCTCAATGGCGGCGGCGACGACGTCGAAGAAGGCGAAAAGGGGTCGAGCATGAGGTCCAGATTTATGAGGTTACCATGTTTTCTTGATGATGGGATTGGATTGAAGGAAGGGTTGCCCTCATAGTTCATGGCTGATGTAATTTTTGTATGAATGTTTGGAAGTGAAGTAAGGTTTATGCAAGTGAGGATATATCGAGCTACTTTTGATAGAGTAGAGTGTCTGTGTATTTATACACACAGGATATTGCACGCAGTAAGCACATAGTGAGGGTGTGAGAGAGATGAGAAGAGAGAGAGAGGGTTTTCAGATATCAGAAGGGAATCAAAGTGTTGTCGCCTCTACTTAAGGCAGCAGAGGAGCACCTTGCCGGTTCATAAATTATTATTTATTTTACCAATCATGGTCGGTTTATTTTTTTTTTCCTTTAACAATCAATTTTTTTTTTTTTTTAACTCTGACACTTAAATTGTTGCAAATTATAATTTCATTTAATGTCAAATCGATGGATAATTGGTTGTGACTTGAACAACAAAAATTTAGAAGCCTCGATGATTGAGGGCCTCAAGATAAGGACAGCAAATGATCATTTAATGTCAAATTGTAATAGAGATTGTTTTTTATATAGTATCTGTGATTGTTTGTGGTGTTTGAGGGTTTTTGGACACTTTTGTTCTAATATCCTCATTGATCGTTGGTTCATGAATTTGTATATGTGCACTTGGTTCAATTAGTTGTATATGAGGAGGGATTTTGTTAATAATTCTACGATCGCGTTTGTCGATTTTTTAAAAAATAAAATTAAATTATAATTGCATTTCTAATTTAGAAGAATATAAGTGGAAATTGATAAAAAGAAAAAAAAACACAAAAGTACGCATATTATAGTAGAGAAATATATTTAATCTCTTGTAATATTCGAAATTAGCAAATAATCGGTATGCAAAAAGAATTGGCCGAAAGCGTCCTCCGTATTTTAAAATCATAGCACAATGCTCCCGTATTATTATACAAGATTATTATTTTATTGTGCCCAAAAAAATACCCCCCTTAGATACTTCGAATATTTGTCATTTTTTATTTTTATTATCATGAATTATGAGTTTTTTTTTTTTTTTAATTTTCAACCTAAATTAGAAAACGTCTAAAGTTGCAATTTCAACTATTTTTAATAAAGAGAAACTCAATTCCACTCATAGTGTGATTTAACGTTTTTTTAGTTTAAGTTGCAAAATTAAAAAATATTCATAAGTTAGAATGGTAAAAAATTTATCCTTTTATTTTTTCAACTTATCATGCACTTTCATATCGTTATTATTTTTGTGCATAAATATAAATATAAATATTTTAATGGTGGTGGTTGGACTTATTGACATTCACATTAGAAAAACAAAGTGCAGATAATCAATTCTTGGGATATATTAAACTTCATTTCCTTAAATGTGGTATGCTGCTTCTTCCACTAGTTGAAAAAGAGGACTTTTTCTTTTGTTAGGTAATGACGAGCAAAAATAAAGAAGGGGAGAAAGATTTTTGAAAATCAACTGTTATGACTTATGCGATTAATAAAGGATAGAAAAGACTTTATAGTGTAAAAAAAAAATCTAAAGTCGATCATAATTTCAGAGAATGTGCAGAACCTCCGCCTTAGGTTAATTCTAACACGAACTTAAGTAATTCGATCAAACTGATGTAATGAGGGGATGTGTATTATACATTTGTCGTATGGTTAGTGGGAAATTTAAAAAGAGTGACTAATTAAATGAAAGTGTAATAAACTTGTTCTTTAATTGGTTGGGACTCGACCATTTGGGCTAGAATTTTTCCTCCGTTACACGGTTAAGGTGCTGTTTTTTAGATACATAGAGAGACTTTCAGCCAATTCTAATTTTATAGGGGATTACTTGCTAAATTTGAATATTACGAGTGGGTAAAATGCATTTCTTTTCGTATAATACTCCAGTCATTTTAAGTTTAATTTATTGTTATTATTAATTATTATTATACAGATGCACTAGATTTTTTTTGTTATATTTATGGTGAAGCTAAATATATTATCAAGAATAGAGGGCAATATCTAATTATATAAGCAATCTTGAGTCCAATCAATTAAGCTTTGTTTTGGGTTTACTCTTTCTTTATCATCTGGAACAGCTAGGGGTGAGAAATGTTGGACTCAATTCCCATTTGAAGAAGGGGATGAAGAGAAGATAAGCCTTCCTGACTAGATCAATTACGTAAAGCAATAATGGAGTCTTTTCTAGAAATAAAACAAACAACATCAAACTACACAAATTCATTAACTCTAAACAATTTATGCATATAAAGGAGTACCATTTTCTCCATTTTTCTTCTTATGTAAGTCGATTTTATTCGCGTCTTACAGCATACATACACATACATGATTGTTTTCTTATTTAAAAATGCAAACAATTCCCTAATCAGTTTTTTTTTTTCTTTTTTTATTTTTAACGGAGATAATTAATTCTCGCAATGGCTCAAGCTCGTCCGAGGGGTTGGTGTGGCTCATTTCGGAAGTGGTTCGAGTCTCACAAATGAAAATATTCTTTTTTTTTAGAATTTAATCCCTGCGTCGTTTGATCACTCTTGAGATATCAGAATAAATTGTATTTAGTGTGAAAGACTGAAAGTAATAAATAAGCTGATTAATAACCGATAATTGGAGGTCACAAGTGTAACAATTTGCTTTCTTGCCCCTGATGAATTATATTGAAAATTCTGTTATAAGAGTACTGCTCTGCTCCTTGAGACTCCTAAATTCTCCTTTGGCACCACATATATATATAAATTTTAAATTTGTTGATTAGTTATTTCACTTTTTGAGATGTCTTCAATTCAAAGAAAAAATTCATTTCATTTATTGATTAATTAAGTCACTCTTTAAGTGTTTATATTTTAATGAAAGAATTTATCATAGTATTCGATAATAGATATTATGTTCATTGCAGGATTTTCATTAACAATATTTAATCAATTGGGTAACCAAATATTTCGACTTGCATTGAATGTAGGGCCGCTCGTTGACAATAAAGTACATCGAACCCATATGAAGGTTTACCATGAATCGATTGTATTCATTGAGCAAATATGGGGAGATCAAAATATGTTTTCCCGGAGTTCCAAAGGCAAATATATAATTGCAACTTATTTGTCAGATAATTTAATCAGAAGTAGATATATGTGATGCAGGAAAGTATGGTAGGAATGTATACTAGGATGCAAGAACTAGGGGCCGATACAAAGATTCAGCTCTTCCAAGAGACATTATCTGACAAGTTGATTTTTGCTCCCATCTTCATTGTTTAATACACCTATTTAATCATGTTAGGCCTTTTCTTTTGATGTTTTTAGTACGATTTATTATTATTAAATTTAAAAGTATGGAGTGCTTTATAACCATCTATTCTTCTGAATTGGGCCATGACCAATGATCATTTCATATTACCATTATAAATTCGTAACAAGTGGAGATATTAAAATGTTACGGGATAATCCGTTGGAAAACGTAGTACGACTAGTATGTAATGTTCGTCATTAATTATGTTGATTAGTTTAAACCTAATCACATGCTGCGGATGTAGGAGTGAGTACAGGTATAAATATGCAAGTACACAAAGTTTTAAAGAAAATTTGAGAAAAGGAACACTTTAAAGCATTTAATAAAATATATTTTAAATAATTATTTATTTATAATATAATTTTAAATAAATTTTAGAAAATAACATAAGATAAAATTTAATTTTATGTAATTGTTAATAATAATAATTTAATTCTATTATCTTACTATGATTATATGTTAAATTAAAAAATTGAAATTAGTCTTCATATTGTGAAATGGATGCATTAAAAAATTGGAAGTTATTTTAAAGCTAAAAATACGCATAAATTCTCGATGTGGAAAATTAAAAATTTAAATCGTCTTAAAGTGTGAAATGTACACAGGTTCATTAGTGAAAAGAATTTAGTGTGGATGTGTTAAAATAAAATAGAAGAATTATGTGATTTATGTTTAAACTGACTATATTTGAGATTTGGAATATGTATGTTGCAAAAACTTTGGGGTACGAATCAGAAATTTCGGTATGTTTTTTGGTTTAATTTATAGAGAAATATTTTCACTGAAATTACATAAATACTTATACATGCATGATTATTTATGATGCACACCTATGAACATGACAATAAAAAAATAATATAATATGATTTTTTTTTTTAATTTTTTTATAGGAAGAGTGTTAAATATAATTATATCCTTATCATTAATTAACTTGTAATTCCAATTGCACTCATTAATACTTCTTTGAAAACCTAACTATGAAATGAAAACTGAAAAGTGATCAGCACAGATCATGATTGGCAATTTGCTTGCAGTAGCGACCTTGGTTAAAACAACAGCACATGGGATACAGTTGAAAAATAACTGAAGGAAACAGGTTATTAAAAGCCCACTATTCATGCCACAACAGTAGGCAATTATAAAATAATAAAGGAGAAATGGGTGTGCTGCATTGGCATAACATAGCATGATTTTTATTTATTTACATAATTTAATGGCGTAATTAATTTTGAAGGATCATGATGATCCTGGCTGTCGGCTATGATTACTGCCGGTCATTCACAGACACAACATAATCTATCCTCAATTGGAATATACCTAGTCTTAATATTCCTTAACAAAAAACCTTAATTCCTATTGAAAATTGTTCCTCATTTCCAATGGTTTCTTAATTGTGTCTTGTTTGTGTTCTTGGAAAAGACTACAATACACGATGATGATATGCCTGCGGTCAAGATTGGAAACTTTTTTAATGCATGTTACGGTTTGAGATCATATACAAATATATCCATATAGGATTATATTTAATTAATTATCATATTTTCGAGAGCTTATATTGGATATTCTTAGAGTTTTTTTTTAAATCATATATTAGCAGAAGGTTTTTTCGAATTAATTTGGATGAGATGGGACTCTACGGTTAATAACCAGTAATATATTTAGGAAGTTTGTGAGACGTAAGTTTTAAAGGTGATAATCGTGACTTATTATTGAGCTAATTTTCAATATAATCTATATCTATATCTTCTATATCTATATATCTTATAAAAACACGAATAGTTTCTTACAAAATACGGATCGCCTAAAATATCCTCACAACAATTACTTCAATAATTATTAGTCAAGGATAATGATGTAAATACATGTTATAGATTATTAATTAATTATATTTAAAAAGCACATATTAACATAAAATAGGACTCTTTGTAGAAGTAAAATTTCTCCAACTTACCTAGAAAAGATATATAGTTCAACAAGGATTGTTTTAATATTACTATATTAATTAATTGTATTCAAATTTTATATTATAAGTTGTCTATTTTTTTAATTTTAAGGCCTATAATTTAAAATGTTATAATAAGATATATCTAATGAATTGAAAAACAACAAATTGATTCACTTTATTTTAATAAATTTTTGTAATTATGTAAAATAAAATATTATTTAGATAAGTTACATAAAATAATTTTCAATAAATCAAGCATAATGTAAGTCTAATTATATAAGTCCATAGTTCTATTTATCTAAATCAATAAACTTTCTTAAAATATAATCATATTATAATTCTATAAATTTATCTAATTAACAAAATAATATAATTTAATGATTTATATAAAATAATTTTCAATAAATTAATTA
The DNA here is from genome assembly GCA_037501455.1 of Lantana camara. Taxonomy (NCBI): domain Eukaryota; kingdom Viridiplantae; phylum Streptophyta; class Magnoliopsida; order Lamiales; family Verbenaceae; genus Lantana; species Lantana camara. The sequence continues at coordinate 16,819,598 of CM074859.1, forward strand.
ATCCTAATGTAATATTTTTAATTAACTAATACTAATATAATTTTAATTATTTAAATTTAATTAACCATATAATCTTCCTTTAGTTTATATGATAAAATATAAACTAAATACTTCAAAGCAAGAATAGCGTTTTTGGTTTCTTAATTCTATAATTTTAATTAATTGTATTCAAATTTTATAATATAAGTTGCCTGTTTTTTAATTTTGAGGCCTATAATTTAAAATTTTATAATAAGATATATCTAATGAATTGAAAAACAACAAATTGATTCACTTTATAAAATTTTGTAATTATGTAAAATAAAATATTATTTAAATAAGTTACATAGAATAACTTTCAATAAATCAATCATAATGTAAGTCTAATTATATAAGTCCATAGTTCTAATTATCTAAATCCATATCTTAAATTATAATCATATTATAATTCTATAAACTTATATAATTAACAAAATAATATAATTTATGATTTACATAAAATATTTTTCAATAAATTAATTAATCCTAATGTAATAATTTTTATAACTAATACTAATATAATTTTAATTATCTAAATCCAACTAACCATATAATCTTCCTTTAGTTTATATGATAAAATATAAACTAAATACTTCAAAACACGAATAGCTTTTTTGGTTTCTTAATTCTACAATTTAGAATTGTAAGTTCTCAAACCAAAGTTACTTTAAATTAAGAATACTAAGAAAACTCAATATGTGTGCATATAAAAATAAGATATAAACTAATTTTATACATAATTTTTACAATATTCGATTAAACATTTATATAAACATACTCTTTTAATTATTTCTACTATATATATAAAATCAATTATAAAAAAAATAAACATAAATCTGAAATAATACTCACTAGAAGATTACAAATAAAAAAATAGAATGCAAGATCAAATGACAAAGAGAATATAAAAAAGAGATAAATTAAATAAAAAAGAAATAAAGAATAGTTGGTTTAAAAAAAAAAACTACTTGATTTTAATGTATATGCACATGCATACCAAAATTAAGAACGACTTGAAATATCTTCACAAATATATGCGAGAATTAATATAGCGTAATGGTAACAAAATTTCGAAGATTAGATTAAAAATTTCAAGATGTTAGATTGGTTGTCAGTTCAAGAAAGATATGGATTTTTTTTTAATTTAAACTAAATGAGATTGATCCAATAGTTATCAATTTATTTTTACATTCTCCAAAGTAGCAATATACAACTTATTGGCCGAATTTAAACTTGAAGGACATTTTGAATTGGGATCATTGCTCAGAAACAATGGTTCTTGAACAGTTTTCAATATGCTCGAAAAGCAAAAAAATAAAACAAAAATACAAAGAATTTCTAAAGCATTTTGCATGAGACAAACAAGGTAAATATTCAAATGATTTGGAGGAAGAATTGAGGACAGAATATAACAAACTATGGCAACAAAAAGTGATTATTTGGCTTTAAGAGTTGAGAATTAATTAGCTCAAATTTAGGGATAAACAAACAAGTTTCTTTTATCTGTCAGCCATAATGAGAAGAAGAAGGAATCAGATGAATGCTCTGAAAATAGACAATGAATAAGCAACCAACAAAGATTATCAGGTGTGCATTTGTCTAATTTCAAAAATTAACACTCTACAAAAAAAAAAAAAAAAAAAGAGTTTTAGCCCATTACGTTGTGCAACATATTGCTCAAATTAATACTCACTAGAAGAATACAAATAAAAAAATAGAATGCAAGATCAAATGACAAAGAGAATATAAAAAAGAGATAAATTAAATAAAAAATAGATAAAGAATAGTTGGTTAAAAAAAAGGATTACTTGATTTTAATGTATATGCATATGCATACCAAAATTAAGAACGACTGTGAAATATCTTTAGAAATATATGTGAGAATTAATAAAGCGTAATGGTAACAAAATTTTGAAGATTAGATTAAAAATTTCAATATGTTAGATTTGGTGTGAGTTCAAGAAACGATATGGAATTTTTTTTAATTTAATATAAATGAGATTGATCCAATAGTTATCAATTTATTTTTACATTCTCCAAAGTAGCAATATACAACTTATTGACCGAATCAAAATTTGAAGGACATTTTGACTTGGGATCATTGCCTAGAAACAATGGTTCTTGAATAGTTTTCATTGTGCTCGAAAAACAAAAAAAAAAAAAACAAAAAACAAAAAAAAAAACAAAAATACAAAGAATTTCTAAAGCATTATACATGATACACACAAGGTAAATATTCAAATGATTTGGAGGAAGAATTGAGGGCAGAATATAATAAACTATTGCAACAAAAAGAGATTATTTGGTTTAAAAGTTGAGAATTAATTGGCTCAAATTTAGGGATAAACAAACAAGTTTCTTTCATCTGTCAGCCATAATGAGAAGAAGAAGGAATCAGATGAATGCTCTGAAAATAGACAATGAATGAGCAACCAACAAAGATTCTCGGGTGTTTATTTGTCTAATTTCAAAAATTAATGCTCAACAAAAATAAACGAGTTTTATCCAATTACGTTGTGCAACATATTGCTCAAAATAATCACCAAGATGATTATACTTCGTTTAAACCGTATATTAAAAAAATTGCGGGATCGAACTAGAATAGCTTCATTCCCGACCAAGGCACCTATTACAATATTTTGATGCCTGAATAAGTGTTACGAATGCTACATCACTCCAACGATAAAAAAGGGGCATGGTGCTGAAATTGAATATTGAAACAGCGTACGAAAAAACCCAGTGGAATTTCTAAAAAGACTTTTAACTTTCTTCAAATTCCCGACGAAAATCATCAATATCATTATGAGCAGAATGTAGCGGATACAATCGGAGATTCTATAGAATGGTGAACCAACGGAGTTTGTACGGATGTGTGGCATTAGATAAGGTAATCACGTTCGTTTTATTTGTTTGTAATATGTATGGAACAACTTACATATATAATTGAAAAGACCATTTCGGCTGGACCTGGAAGCCAATTATGGTATATTAGAGAAGCTCTTACATGATCTCACACTTGCCTTTTGCGGACGACTTAATATTGGGAGTCAAACCTATAGTGGATGGAGCAAAGTGCATTAAAAATGTGGTTTAGAGGTTTTGCAAGGAGTTGGGCCTCAAATTAAACTTATGCAAATCACATGTGTTGTTTGCACCTTATGCGACAAATGATTTAAAACAGTAGGTTAGTAGTATTTTGGGCATGGAAAATACAGACAACTTAAGGAACTATTTGGGGGGTGCAAATGAACTTTAGTTGTAATTATAATGAGCATTTCCCGATTGTGATTAATAGAGTCGAAAAGCATCTCTTGGGATAGAAAGCCAAAATGACAAATATTTATTGATGAATGAAACTTATTAAGTCCATCACGATCTCGATCTCCATCAACCCCATGCACACAAATTGGCTCCCTAATCAGATGTACGATAAACTTGATCCACTCAAGCACAACTTTCTTTGGGCGATTAATATAACAAGGAATGAACCCATCTTGTAGAGTGAAAGAAGGTGACTGTAAAGAAGTAAGAATGTGGATTGGGTTTTAGAGAAGCCTATCAAAAGAAAATATAGTTATGCTAGCTAAAACGGGAAGAAGAATGCTTAACAAGGAGATGGCGTTATACATCAAAAAAAATATTTAAAAAGGGATAACATTCTTGATCGAATATAAGCCTCGACTTATGGGTTTCCCGAGCATGGAAGGGGATAGTTAAAAACACTTGGATGGTGGAACCATTTTGAAAATGGAGGATTGGGAACGGTGAAAGGACATCTTTATGGAATGATAGATGGTTATCACAAGGCAAACTGACGGACATCTTTGGAGATAACATTCATGAGGAGGATAAAGATCTTATGGAATGTAATCTCATTGGAAAAGATAAAAATTGAAACCTAAATAAGTTGAAAACATCACCGTCCAAAGAGGTGGTGAATGAGGTACTTAGTGTCCTAACGCGTTGCATGATAATGGAGATAAGAGAGAATGAATTGTGTCAACTAAAGATAAATTCTCCTATAAAATGACTATACTCTACTTATGGCATTGGATGAGACATGCAAGAAAAAACTTTAAATGAATTTGAAAATTACCTTACCCAAAAAATTCAAGATTTCCCTGTGGCTTTGCCAATATGATAGCTTGCTTACAAATGTATTGGAGTATGATAGAAAATTTAGGGAAAACTTGCGAGTGTTAGATGGGCTCAAAGAGAGCTTTAGTAGCAAAATACTGAGTAATATGTTCCTAAAATATCCTGGGTGGGTTGTGTTGATCTTGATGCACTAAAATTTTTTGGAAAACATGGAACCGATGGAGCTATCAAAATGTTATGAAGCTTAGAAATGTTGTTATTCGCCACATAAAAGAGTTATCTACGACCTTAGTAATAATCAATAAGGACACCAAACACAGGCAAAAGAAAATATGCACTTAGTTGTCGTGAAATAAATTCGAGAAGTGATGGGTAAAACTAAAATCGAATTGAAACTTTTATAACTACACCAACAGGGGCGTCATTCGAGATGGCAATTGGAGATGAATGCTAGGATATATATGTTATAAATCTTGGTATAGTTTCAATAATGTAGCAAAGTTATTGAACTTACCTAAAGGATTAAAACTAACTTTGGAGAGATACTTTTCAAAAATTAATGTGGAGATTGATTTGGAGACGGTCGTTAAATGAATAACAATGAAGGATACTCAAAAACAACTAATGAGAAATGTAATATTTGATTGGCGAAGGTTACTCCAAAGATTTTGAGAAACTTTGATTAAATAAATCTCGAGAGAAAGAAACATGATGATGGATAAATTGGCGAGGATAGGTCATAAGGTTCAAGATGGTTATTGCTGCTAGGATGTTCTCATTCTTGAACATAAGCTTCTACTTATGGCTTCCCGAGCATGCAAGGGGATAGTTAGAACCAGTTGAATGGACGTCTCTATGGAATGATAGATGGTTATCACAAACAAACTAGCGGACATCTTTGGAGATAAGATTCATGAGAAGGTTAAATCTGATGGTATGTAATCCGTTGCACAAATAAAAACTGAAACTTACATAAGTTGAAAACGTTATTGCCTAAGGAGGTGGTGGATGAGATACTTAATGTCCTAATTGCATTGCATGATAACGGAGATAAGAGAGTTTTGATTGAGTCAACTAACGACAAATTGTCCTATAAATCGGTTATAGTCTACTTATGGTGTCGGATGAGACATGGAAGAAAAATTGGAAATGAATTTGAAAATTACTTTGTCCCCAGAAGTTTAAGATTTTCTTGTGGCTTGCTAACATGATAGCTTGCTCATGAATGTACTGAAATATGACAAAAAATTTAGAAAAAGTGATGTATGTACACACTGCTATATAGGACATGAATATGTGGACCACATGCTCAGAAGTTGTCCATTCGCACTCCGGGTGTCAGACAAGATTATTGATGCACAAACTGAACGAAATTTCCATAGCATGCGAGTGTCGAACGGTCTCAAAGAGAGGTTTTATAACAAAATTCAGAGTAATATGTTATCTGATTATCATGCGTGGATTGTCTTGATCTTGACGCTTTAAAATCTTTGAAAAATATGGAACCAATGGAGCTATCAAAATGTTATGAAACTTAGAAGTTCCACTCTTCGTCACATAAAAGAGTTAATGAAACCTCAACACTAATCAGTGTGGACAAAAAATACAGATAAAAGAAAAATATACACTGAGTTATCGTGGAATAAACCCGAGAAATGATTGGTGAAACTAAACTCTGAGGTGAGTTTTTATAACCAGGGGAATCATTTGAGATGACAGGGGCGTCATTCTAGATGACAACTGAATATGGGTGTTAGGATACGCTATGGATCTTAGTAGAGTTTAAATAATATAGTGGAGTTATTGAGCTTACGCGGAGTATTAACACTAACTTGGGAAAGACACTTTTCGATGACTAAAGTGGGTATTGATTCGAAGATGGTCATGAAATGGATAACAATGAAGGATATTGAAATGGAACAAATGAGAAATGTAATTTAATTGATAAAGTTTACTCCAAAGGCCATACCAAAGTTGAATTAAATAAATCTCTAGAAAAAGAAACATGATGACCGATAAACTGATGAGAATGGGTCATAAGTTTCAAGATGATTACTACATTTAGGATGCTCCACCGGCAAAATTGGGTTATTTTTTAGGTTTTGTTCTATAATTTTTACATGTCTCTTCATTTTATTAAATATATTTGAAAGTTATAAACTATTACTTATGCTTAAAAGCTAGAATTATTTGGCCAAATTACTATACACTTAAATATATATGTTTTTATATAATAACAAAATTTCAAATATTTTTATTGCTTATTTATTTGGATGTTCTCTACTTCGAATTTCTACTTATCGTAGATGATTTGAAAGAGAAATTTCATATAAATATTTTTGTATGTGTATATTTATTTAATCAAAATAAATATTTTTAATATCTTAATTTGTTCAATAAATATAATAGCTAAATTTATTTTAAAAAATTAAATGATAAACGTGCAACGCACGTTCACCTCACTAGTGATAACAAAAATGGATAAAGAGAAGGAATCTAAAGTAAACATCACTCGCTCAAAATTCATAACACAACAATTCTTAACCTAAGTAAAAGGTTGGGAGGGGGGGAGTTTTGTAGTGCATTTTCTTTGTACAATAAAGACAATATATACAAAGAAATTATATCTAGAAGAAGTCTCAAATCCTAAAAGCTAATAAAAAAATAAAGAACAAAGGGCAAGATAATCAATCAAATCACAAGATCAGTCTGGAATTAATGAAAGTTGACCTGCTATATATATATAATATCCTTTAATTCTTCTCCTTTAGTTGGAGCACGTAGATTCGAAATACCCAATTTGGCTAATAACTCAAGAAACTGATCGTACCCAAATGTCTTAGTAAATATGTTTGTCAACTGGTTACGAGTGGAAATGGAAATGGAGTTTATGATGACGAGTCCAGACTGAATGTGTTGTCGAATGAAGTGACAATCGATCTCAATATGCTTCGTTCGTTCATGAAAAATAGGATTGGCTGCAATATGAAGTGTTGCTCGATATCACAAAATAGACCAACGGGTTCAGAATGCTTCACGTCTAAATCTCGTAATAAAAGCAAATGATTTCACTTATGGTACTAGATATAACTCGATACTCTGCCTCAGCTGAAGACCGAGATAGCACAGTTTGTTTCTTCAACCTCCATGATATGGGCGAAGAACTGAGGAATATAATGTAACCAATGGTAAATCGATGGGCTGTAGGATACTATGCCCAATCCGCATCACAATACGCTTGTAAGGATAAAGTACCAGTGGAAAGAAGCAGAATCCCTTGGTCGGAGTTCCGTTTTAAATACCACAATACCTTGTGCGCTGCATCAAGGTGAGCTTGACGAGGTGCATGCATGAACTGACTAAGAATGTGCACCGCATAACTGATGTCTGATCGAGTGATAGTGAGGTATAACAAATGTCCTACCAGCCGACAGTAGTGTCCAGGATCATCAGATAAGTCGTCAGAATCATGGAAAAGTTTGTGTTGCTGTTCCATGGGAGAGGTTGTTGGTTTGCACCCGATATATCCTGTTTCTATCAAAATGTCAAGAGAGTACTTGAGTTAGCTTAGGGTTATCCCATCAGGAGATTGTGCAACCTCAATTCCACGAAAAACTTATATACAATAAAAAAAAGACAATATATACAAAGAAATTATATAAAGAAGAAGTCTCAAATTCTAAAAGCTAATAAAAAAATAAAAAACAAAGGGCAAGATAATTAATCAAATCACAAGATCAGTCTGGAATTAATGAAAGTTGACCTGCTATATATATATAATATCCTTTAATTCTTCTCCTTTAGTTGGAGCACGTAGATTTGAAATACCCAATCTGGCTAATAACTCAAGAAACTGATCGTACCCAAATGTCTTAGTAAATATGTTTGTCAACTGGTTACGAGTGGAAATGGAAATGGAGTTTATGATGACGAGTCCAGACTGAATGTGTTGTCGAATGAAGTGACAATCGATCTCAATATGCTTCGTTCGTTCGTGAAAAACAGGATTGGCTGCAATATGAAGCATTGCTCGATATCACAAAATAGACCAACGGGTTCAGAATGCTTCACGTCTAAATCTCGTAATAAGAGCAAATGATTTCACTTATGGTACTAGCTATAACTCGATACTCTGCCTCAGCTGAAGACCGAGATAGCACAGTTTGTTTCTTCAACCTCCATGATATGGGCGAAGAACTGAGGAATATAATGTAACCAATGGTAAATCGATGGGCTGTAGGATACTATGCCCAATCCGCATCACAATACGCTTGCAAGGATAAAGTACCAATGGAAAGAAGCAGAATCCCTTGGTCGGAGTTCCATTTTAAATACCACAATACCCTGTGTGTTGCATCAAGGTGAGCTTGACGAGGTGCATGCATGAACTGACTAAGAATGTGCACCGCATAACTGATGTCTGATCGAGTGATAGTGAGGTATAACAAACGTCCTACCAGCCGACAGTAGTGTCCAGGATCATCAGATAAGTCGTCAGAATCATGGAAAAGTTTGTGTTGCTGTTCCATGGGAGAGGTTGTTGGTTTGCACCCGATATATCCTGTTTCTATCAAAATGTCAAGAGCGTACTTGAGTTGGCTTAGGGTTATCCCATCAGGAGATTGTGCAACCTCAATTCCACGAAAAACTTAAGTTTTTCCAAATCTTTAATCTATAATACTTAAGTTTGGAGGGATCCAGAGAGGGGGCCAAAGTGTATTCATAATCGGGCACCACTGCGAAATCTTACACTCTCGTTTATGATGATATGAGACTGCATCCAAGGTAACAGTAGCATGTAAAACATTTCCTAAACTTTCAGGAACTTCCTCTGAGATATGTTCATTAGGTGAATGTGATGTAGGCATTAATACTTGCAAACTTTGTACCTCCGGCAGAATATGATCAGTACCAATCGATATCTCTTTATGATCAATTGGTATAGCTAGATCTAACCTCGAAAGGATTGGAACTAGCTGCAATCTCATGGGTGTCGGTTTTTCTGAGATTGGAACTTTATCTAAAAAGAATTCCTCTATGAAGAGATCTGCCAGGGACTGTCTTGCGTCTATTATCACCCATGTTATAATTGGTAGAAAAACATTTTCATAAAATTTAACATCCCGAGAGATATAAATCTTTTTACTTCAAATGTCATATATCTTGTATGCCTTTTGAGATATAGGATAACTAAAAAATATATCAATCTTAGCACAGGGTGCAAACTTATCAAGTGGTTTGACATTTTCATGCATATAGTAAAGGTACCCAAAACTTCTCAATTGATCATAGCTAGGTGTCTTTCCAAGTAAGATCTTCTAGTGCGTTCTATCATTCATGACCTGTAGAGGCATACGATTGATTAAATAGGCAACGGTTAAAATGCATTCTCTCCAAAACTTAACTGGAAGGTGTGTCTGGAACCTTAATGCTCAGGCAATTTCCAGAAAATGTCTATGTTTGCGCTCAATGATCCAATTTTGTTGAGTGGTATACACATAACTGGTCTGATGTTCCATCCCATGTTCAACATAATATTTTCTAAAATCAACATGAGTGAATTCCAAACCATTATCGGTTCTTAAAACTTTCAACCTCAAATTAATCTGTGTGTGAGCCCAATTGAAAAGGGATAGATAAATTTTGGTTTCAGATTTATATTTCATGAGATACACCCAAGTTGCACGACTGAAATCATCTACTATTGACAAAAAACAGTGACCACCAAAATGTGACTCTGTCTTATAAGGTTCCTAATATCATAATGGACCAAATCAAAGGCATGCATTATTTTACTCGTGTTATTAGGAAAAGACAATCAATTTTGTTTTGCTTGACAACATGCATCACAAATCAAAATTTTCTTGCAATTAGAGGAGACATGTATATTTGATACCATGTGAATATGATCTATCGGTAGATGCCCCAATCTGAGATGCCACAAATCTGCGTTACCTGAAGTACCAACAGTCAAAGCCTTTGCCCCTCTCATTTGCTCCAAGTGATATAGGTCATTTTGCCGTTTAACCTCTTCAATAAGTTTTCACAAGGTTAAATCATAAATCACAAAATGATCGGACGTAAATGTCACAAAACAATTTAAATTTTTGGTCAATTTAGTAATAGATAGTAAGCTGAAACAAAAATTTGGAACTCCAAGCACTTGTTCCAGCGTGAGTTTGTCTCCAAGATTTACTTTGCCCACGGCGCAAACTTCTTTCCTTACACCACGCTAGGAATGTATACGGACGAAACTTTTGATCGAAGATCGATGTTTGATAACGAATCAACATCGTATGTTATATGACTTGTTGCTCCGGTATCAACAATTCATGCACATTATTGCTTAAAAGGTTGCCAACTAAAACTGACAAACTTATTTCAATTGCAACAACAAAGTGTCTGGTACTATCAGCCTGACCCATGTTCCAAGCTCTCAGAATGAAAACACTGAAGTCTTTTACAAAAATCAAACTCTTCTAAAAGAGAGAAACAACTCTTAAATGATAGACAAATGAAACTTAAAAATAAAAGTTAAATTTAAAGGGTTAATAACTAACTTACTGTGATGAGTAGGGACAGTAAGACACGGGTATAACACCAGTTAGATATATGTGAAAAAGTTTGCGAAATTTAATAAGCGGATACCAAAGAGAGGGAAACGATCATGATGGTAGTAGCCGGCAGTAAGAGATTTATTATATGTGTACCCCATTAAATATGATAGAAAATAAAGTAATAATAAACAAAAATAAAGTGAAAATGTTGAAGCTACAACCAGTAATGCTCATTAATCGGTGATAATACATATATTTGTTGCAAGATATCTATAGATACCCTATTGAATATGATAGAAAATAAAGTAATAATGAACAAAAATAAAGTGAAAATGTTGAAGTTACAACCAGTAATGCTCATTAATCGGTGATAATACATATCTTTGTTGCAAGATATCTATAGATACCCTATTGAATATGATAGAAAATAAAGTAATAATGAACAAAAATAAAGTGAAAATGTTGAAGTTACAACCAGTATAATGCTCATTAATTGGTGATAATGTATATCTTTGTTGCAAATGACATTTTTAGATGAGAACAACTTTATATATTACGGTACTATTGGTCATTTTTGTAATATCTTGATACTTCAGGGGAAGATTATGTAATTAGCTAAAACTGCTACAGTAGCATAGCTTTTTCGCATTTCTGTCACTAAGTTTGTTACGCGCCAACTCTTAGCTAAGGGACACGTGGCGATTATTTATTCGTCGCTGCTTTATATATATAGGTGGGTAATAGTCTGCATCCCTATAATTCATTCTTTTGCAATGAGAATTTACAGAGCATTATTAGATATTTTCTCTTCCAACATGGTATCAGCAACGATTCATACGTACAGATGTGGAGCCATGTGCTCATGCTTGATCCTTTGCCAACGATCAGCAAGGTTTTCGTACTTGTAACTCAAGAGGAGTGCCAGCGTGGTATTGGTGGTTGTTCATCCTCTGTTACTGCTCCATTGGCGTTTGCGGTGCGTAATTCTATTTCTGGCACATCAGCAACATCGAACCAGCAATTCTCTAATGCTACTAAGTCATATTCTCGGCCTACTAGTCGTGGTTCTGGTCTCGGACGTGGTAAGGGCAAACTGGAATATGCTCATTGCCACAGGGATAACCACACCATTGACAGATGCTACAAGCTCTATGGCTATCCGCCAGGGTATTTTTCAAACAACACCAATAAATCTCATTTTTCTTCCATTCATCAACCATCCTCTGTTAATCAAGTCACTCAGCTTCCTAATGCATCTGTTGTTTTCGATGTTAATACGGTTTCGTCACCTCCCACATCTGCTCATATTTTGAATACTCTAACTGAGCAGCAATGCAGATCTCTTGTATCTTCAATTCACAGCTGCATGTTTCACCGTATCAAGCTGCAGCTGACAGCTCTTCCACTTCAACTCAGCCTGTCACAGGTATATCCTTATCTGCTTCGACCTCATGTACATTTAACAAGCATATGTGGCTTTTGGATTTGGGGGCAAGTAGCCATATTACCTGTGATATCTCATTACTTTCGGACATACAGACAGTCCAAAATGCTTTTGTTGTTTTTTACTGGTGGTTCCACGTTTGTTGTGCATTGTAAAGGGAAAGTTCATATTCATCCCTTACTTACCTTGCATGATGTTTTACTGGTGCCTAAATTTCGTTTCAATCTCATATCACTCAGTTACATGCTTAAACACTCTCTTCTTTGTATCTCTTTTACTTCTGATCAGTGTCTAATCCGGGATTCCACCTTAAAGGAGACGATTGGCATAGTTAGTGTCACAGATGGCCTCTATGTGCTTCACACTGATTTCAATTGTAATCTTAGTTCCTATACTTCAAATTTCGGTTGTAGTTCCCAACATTCTGTCAATAAAGTGTCAATTCATACTTGGCACCATAGATTAGGCCATGTCCCTCTTCCTGTTTTGGAACAATTGCATCCCATTTTGGGACTTGGTCATGTAAAAACTGATACACTTTCTTCTATTGTCTGTCCTTTAGCTAAGCAAAAACGGTTGTCATTTCCTTTGGGCAATCATCGCACCTCTAAGGCTTTTGACCTTATTCATGCTGATTTGTGGGGACCCTTTACTCACTGTCCATCTAATTCATATCGGTATTTTCTAACCATTGTGGATGATCATACCAGATTCACATGGGTTTTTCTCCTTAAGGCCAAGTCTGAAGTGTTGTATGTAATTCCTCAGTTCTTTAATATGATTTCCACTCAATTTGGTGTCAAGATAAAGGGATTCAGGTCCGACAATGCCCCTGAACTGTCATTTGCTGAGTTCTTCAAAGAATAGGAGACACTTCATCAATTCTCTTGTGTTGAGAGACCACAACAGAATTCCGTAGTTGAACGCAAACATCAGCACCTCTTAAACGTTGCTAGGGCCTTGTATTTTCAATCAAGAGTTCCTCTAAAATATTGGACATATTGTATCCTCACAGCGGTGCATCTTATTAATCGCACTCCCTCAGTGCATCTTGGTTTTAAATCACCATTTCAGCTGCTGTATCAGACGGATTTTGATTATAAATTGCAGCGTGCGTTTGGATGCCTTGCATATGCCTCAACTTTACCATCACGTAGACATAAATTCTCACCACGGGCTAGAAAGTGTGTCTACGTGGGTTACTCAAATGAAATCAAGGGATACAAGCTGTTAGATATGGAGACCAACGAGATTTTTATGTCTCGTGATGTTGTCTTTCATGAAGAAACCTTTCCTTTTCATCAACCTGATGGAGAATTCAATGCAATTCAGGATACAGAATTGTTTAGTGTTCCTCTGCCCACTCCATTTGTTGAGACTTCACATGTATTATCACCTCAGCTCCCTGATGAAGAAATTTCAGCAAATCCTACACACACAACAGCACCAAGAAGATCTTCTCGCATTGTTCAGCAGCCTTCCTACCTTAGGGACTATCATTGCAATCTGCTGAATGGTGCCTCTCCACCACAGACATCTAGTCTGTATCCTTTGTCTTCATGTATTACTTATGATAGACTGTCATCTTCTTACAAGCAGTTTTGTCTGAATGTTACTACTCATGTGGAGCCTCAGAATTATCAAGAAGCTGCAAAATCTCAAGCCTGGATTCAAGCAATGAATGAAGAGCTCAGTGCTATGGAATTGAATGATACTTGGACAGTAGTTCCCCTACCTCCAGGCCATAATTCCATAGGTTGCAAGGGGGTATATAAAACCAAATGCCGGTCTGATGGCAAATTGGAAAGGTATAAAGCAAAGCTTGTGGCCAAGGGATTTAGTCAATTGGAGGGTATTGATTTCTTGGATACATATTCACCAGTGGCAAAGCTTGCCACTGTCAAGACACTCTTAGCTTTGGCCAGTATTAATCAATGGGAATTGGCTCAGCTGGATGTGAACAATGCTTTCTTGAATGGTGATCTCTTTGAAGAAGTGTATATGGATTTGCCTCCAGGATATATAGTACCTGCCTTGGATGATAGCACAAAACTAGTATGCAGATTGAATAAGTCAATCTATGGGCTCAGACAAGCTTCAAGGCAGTGGTATGCTAAGTTCTCCTCTTCACTGATTCAATATGGCTTTAGCTAGTCCAAGGCTGATTATTCTCTCTTCACAAAGGGGTCTGGGTCAGAGTTCATTGCCTTATTAGTGTATGTTGATGACATTATCATTTCAAGGCCAAATCCATCTCTCATTGCTGACTTAAAGCAATTTCTTCACACACAATTTAAGCTCAAAGATCTTGGTCCATTAAAGTACTTCTTGGGGCTTAAGATTGCTAGATCCCAGGATGGCATTATGCTCTGTCAACGCAAGTACACCTTGGAATTACTGGATGAGGCTGGCTTTCTTGCTGTTAAGCCATTTAACACACCCATGGATCTGAATTCCAAGCTCAACTCTGTTGATTGGGCTGTGCTTGAAGATGTTTCCAGCTACAGAATGTTGATTGGTAAACTACTCTATCTTACTCTCTCAAGACCGGATATATGTTATGCAGTAAATCGGTTGAGTCAATTTGCCTCACAGCCGCGAACCCTTCATTTTGCTGCTGCGAACCTTGTGCTGCGGTACTTGAAAGGTACAGTAGGCCAAGGCATCTTTTTTTCTTCATGTAATGAGATGAAAATGACTGCGTTTGTGGATGCAGATTGGGCTTCTTGTCCAGACACAAGAAGATCCACTTCCGGCTTTTGTGTCTTCTTAGGTTCTGCTTTGATCTCCTGGAAATCAAAGAAGCAGGCCGTAGTCTCCAGGTCCTCTGTTGAAGCTAAGTACAGAGCATTAGCTACAGCCACTAGTGAATTGGTTTGGATTTCTCAGCTGCTCAAGGATTTACAAATTTATCTTAAGAGTCCTGTGGTTATGTTCTGTAACAACCTTGTAGCAATTCATTTGGCTGAGAACCCACTTTTCCATGAAAGGACGAAACATATAGAAATTGATTGTCACTTTGTTCGTGATAAAGTTTCCACCGAATTCCTCCAATTGTTACCCATACGATCTCATCACCAACTTGCAGATATTTTCACTAAAGCTCTCCCACCTTCACAATTACAGTTGCTCTTGAACAAGTTGGCTTTCAAGAATATCTTTCATCCACCTTGAGGGGAGGATTTTGTAATATCTTGATACTTCAAGGGAAGATTATGTAATTAGCTAAAATTGTTACAGTAGCGTAGTTTTTCCGCATTTCTGTTACTAAGTTTGTTACGCACCAACTCTTAGCTAAGGGACACGTGGCGATTATTTATTCGTCGTTGCTTTGTATATATAGGTGGGTAATAGTCTGCATCCCTTTAATTCATTCTTCTGTAATGAGAATTTATAGAGCATTATTAGATATTTTCTCTTCCAACAGTCATTGTCGAAAGGATCCACTCTTGGAAAAAAATTCAATTCACCTTATAAAATGAGAGATACTAAATTTTTTAATTTGTAGTCAGAATCCAATTTCTAATTCTGTAAATAGTCAATTGGATCCAAAGAATCATCTCATATTATAGTACATAAAGTGCTAAAAGAAAGTGAGAAAACAATACGAAAAATTCACTATTTAAATTATCACCAGTAATAACGGAGAAGAAACCTCACAACCCCCCTTTGAAAAAATCAATTATCAAATTACCTCCTGAAAAATCAAATAGCATAAAACCCCTCAAGTCTTTAAAAAAGAAGCATATTTACCCCTCACGTAGGGTGTGTAACTCATTCTCGTTAACTGCTTCGTTTCTTTCATTATTTCTTACTTATTTTCTGAGTTTAAAGTTTATAGTACCCTCCTTCATGTTAAAATAAATGAGTTTAAAGTCTATTCTACCCTTTTTCATATTTTTGTCTTTAATCGATTGCTTCCTCAAGCGGATTTATTCGGATGTTTAGCTTCATTTCAAGTGTTTTAGTTAGGGTTTTTGGTTGAGAGAAGAAACATGAAGTGTGCAGAAATGAATTTCTAAATGGATTTGAGGCATTTTAGTAAAAAAACATATTAACCAATACATAAAAATTAGAAAGGAGGCAATGTGGTGTTTAAAAAATAATATAAATAGGTCAGCTGCTATTTAATTTTACACAAGGGGGTGATTTGAAAATTATGTATTACACTGGGAGATAAAATGCTTTTATCTCGTAATAACGCAGAAATTTAGCTATGCAAAAACTTTGAAACTATCATTGCAATTATGATTTATGATGCACCAACACTTTGAAACTATCGTTTTGACGTGTTACGTCGTGTGGAATATTCGTGTCCGATAATCCTTACGTGCAAAATTTAAAAAAAAATAAAAATGTGTCATCGTATTCATGTCTTATTGTGTCCGTATTACCGTATCTGTATCCGTGCATCATAAATTATGATATATCAAACGGTAAGTTAAAGTTTGAAATTCAAAATTTCAAGAAATTCGCTCTCATGATTATGATATGCAACACCCGCATCGGAAGACGTCACATCCCCCCCGCACCACTAGTTCAATCTATGCATGAAATTAATTTCCATACACAAACCAAATACGTGGCGAACGGGTGACAAATAAAATAACATTTCCTAGCTAAGAGGGGCTAACCCTTAACCAATTAAAATCCACGATGCAATAAATTAAAGCGGAAGCATAAACCATAAATTAACATATATTCACAATATACAAGTATAGGCCATCCCGACCATCAAATAATTACATACATACTCCAAAATAGTATAATACATAACCCAAAATAAGTAAGAAATGCTAAGAAGTAATGCAAGCTAGGACTCAAAAGTAAAGACTCCAAGACGACCTTAACTCCCCGCCTAGCTCGACCTGCAAAAGTCTAAAAACAACGTGGGGTGTCAGTCCTAAGACTGAGTGACGGGCAATATACATATATCACATGTGCATGCAATCCATAATTCCGAGTAAAGGGTTAGAAAATCCCAAGCGGGCAATTTAAGAAAGGCATTTCTCGGAATTACGGATATCATATTATTACTTGAATAAACATAATTAACGTGGCCCGACGAGTGGGCAATTCTCCAACCTTAATCCCATAGTGCGTGTTTGAAAACATTAATAGGCGTTCATGCATAACATAATCGTATCATAATCATAACTCGAGAAATATAAGTTTTCCATCCTTCTCCCTCCGGGGCGGTGGAACGGATTGCAAGGCCCTAGCCACCTCATAAACAATATCGAGGCGGGGGATCATGACTCCTTCCCGCTCCTTCGATGGGTTAACCACCGGCTCAAGAGTATCTCACCTCCCACACTACACGGTCGCGTAAGATACTCTCAAAGGGTACTATATGCAATGGCTTATCCGAAGACCCGATGTCATACCGGTCTCCATTCACACATTTCCCCGGGGCCCAATAACTTGTGCATGATTCTCGCCAAAACATTTTCAAGAAAACATTTGAAAAATCATTCATACTTAAACCATTTTGAAAGTATACATATACTTGATACATTTTGGCTTGAAAAGATCACACTAGGTAATAGGGTTCAAATTAAATAAAACAAAACCTCACCTTGAAAAAAGGAAGAAGAAATGAGAAGCTTACTGACCCTGCTCCTCAACTGGATCGAACTCTATGCAAGAAACACGAGTGTACATAAGACTCTAGACAAATGAACCAAGTACTCGATGAACGGGATGCTCATGATATGGAATGATGATAATTTTAATTCATTAGAATGTTCAAACATGACTAATGCATCATATAAATCACATAAGGGAGCCAAGGGAGTGAAATAAATGGAAGAAGAGGTGTTTTGGCGAAGTTTGGCAAAAGTTGACAATTTTTGGAAATGCGAAAGTTGAGGAAAATTGGGAATATCTTAAGTTATAGGAGTTGGAATTGGGTTTTGTTTATTGGATATGAAAGTATACATGGAGACCTTTAAAATGATATATAGCTCGTATTCTAGTTCAAAACGAGGAGTAAATGGCGTAGGCCGAAGTTGAAGGAATGCAGATTGTCGGTGAAGTGGTGACACCAAAAAGGATTGATTATATCTCACAAATGGAAAACGATATTGAGAAGATTCCAATTGAAGGTTGTTCTAGACTTCAAGAGGTTTCAGTCGGTTCAAAAATTAGGTCAATTGGAGTTCATATGAGGGAGAATGAAGCAAAACAAATTCAGGCAGAAAACAGAGGCAGATCCACGGCCGTGGATTTTTCCAAGTACAAAAATCCACGCCCGTGGATCCTTATGCCGAAAGTCCCAAGTTTCTGGACTCAAATCCTCGGTCGTGGGTCCAAATCCACGCCCGTGGACCTTCTCCAGCAGCTAAAAACAAGGGAAAAACAGGGCAAGGCTCGAAAATATGGCTCCCAAACCATCCAACACCAATCAATCAACAAATAAACACCTCAAACTATCATATAACCTCAATATACAACTAATACATCAATTACAACACATATAATTCAAGTTGGGACCAAGAATTAAACCAAACAATTCATATAAATCATCCAAATATCAAATATGAGCAAGCCATTCAAATTACAAGGAAACAAGGCTAATAATTCATAATTCACATAGGGTTGTTCATAAGAATCATGTTTAACCAACAAGAATTCAACCAAAGCTCAATAATCCAACAAACCCTCATACACACACCTATTTACATATATATACCAACCCATGTAACCAACCTTGAAGAAATTATGGAATGGAGATGATAAGATGATGATAGTGATTATGCCTTCTTGAATCTCCTCTCTTCTTCTTCTAGCTTGGAGATCAAAGTGTGTGTGTGAGTGACTCAGAAAGAGTCGTAATGAGTGTGTGTATCTTGCAAATTAGATATAAGGTATAAGTAATAGATGTATAGATATATGATATATATGTATAAAGGTAATAAAGTAAAATATCCTATATATTATATGTATATAATCACTTAGTGCTTGAATATATATGTATGAATTATGCATATGTTAAAATATGAAATGAAATGAAATTACAATTAAAAATAAACACTTAGGCAATTACGCAAGTAATCCACATAATTCAATTAGACAAGTAATTCGTAAAACATGCAAACAACTCTAACTCTCAACTCACACGTGTGGCGAGCGTACCTGGAACGAAGACACGGGGCGTTATAATCCTCCTCCCTTAAAGGAATCTAGTCCCCAGATTCACTCGGACTGAAACAACTCTGGATACAATCCCTTCATCTTGTCTTCGGTTTCTCAAGTGGCTTCCTCGGTTTTATCACTTCTCCATAAGACCTTTACTAATGGGATTTGCCAGTTTCTCAAAACTTGAAACTTACGATCCAAAATCCTTACCGGCTTCTGAACGAAGGTTAAATTCGGTTGTAAGTCTACCTCTTCAATCTCATCAAAGAGGAGAATCTCGGACTCATCGGGAAAGTATTTCCTCAACTGTGATACATGGAAGACATTGTGTATTCCCGTTAAGCTCGGTGGTAGGTCCAAGCAATAAGCAACTTCCCCAACTCTTTCAAGAATCACAAATGGACCTAAATATCGAGGTTTAAGCTTCCCTCCTCTTCCAATCCGAGCAAATCCTTTACGAGGAGACGCCTTCAAGAACACTCAGTCTCCAACCTCAAATTCAAGATCCCTTCTCCTATTATCCGCATAGCTTTTCTATCGATCCTGAGCTGCCTTCATCCGTTGTTGTACCATTTGAACCTTCTCGATCATATCTCTTACCGCCTTAGAGGGTTTTTCCAACTTCACACCCTTTTTCTTCTTAACACCCTCCTGCTTTGTCCATTTCCATTCCTCGAGATCGAAAAAGAACGGGGATCGACATTTTCGTCCGTAGAGTAGCTCATAGGGTGCTATGCCTATGGAAGCTTGGAAGCTATTGTTGTAGGAGAACTCGATCAACGGTAATTGCTTATCCCAAGAGTTTTGATAATCCAAAACGCAAGCCCTTAATAAATCCTCAAGATACCGAATCAACCTCTCGGACTGACCGTTTGTCTGTGGATGAAAAGCGGTGCTGAACTTAAGTCTCGTACCCAACAACCCTTGTAACTCTTGCCACAACCTCGAAGTAAATCTCGGATCTCTATCCGACACTATACTAACCGGAATCCCATGAAGACGAACAATCTCTTTCTTATAAAGCTCGGCTAGCTTATTGATCTTATCAGACATCCGAACCGGCAAGAAGTGAGCTGACTTAGTCAACCAATCGTCAATAACCCAAATTTCATCATAACCGCCCTTAACTCTTGGTAACCCCGAAACAAAATCCATAGTCACTTGTTCCCATTTCCATTCCGGGATTAGTAATGGTTGTAGAAAACCTCCGGGTTTTTGGTGTTCGGCCTTCACTTTCTGACAAGTCAAACAATGCTTCACAAATTCGACAACATCCTTCTTCAATCCATTCCACAAATAATATTCCTTCAAATCCTTATACATTTTATTACCTCCAAGGTGTATCGAATACGCCGATTTGTGAGCTTCCTCAAGAAACAACCTTCTCAAATCCTCGGGAACAACCACTCTGTTCTTAAACCGAAACAAGCCTGTTTCATCATACCCGAATGGACACTCTGGATCATCCCTAGCCTTAGCAACAAGTTTCTGAACTCCCGAATTACTCGTTTGAGCTTCAAATAACCGGTGCTTCAACTCCGGTTGTATGGTGATGTTAGTCACCCGAGCCTTTACCACAATTGGCTCATCCTTACTTCCTTCATCCGCTTTTAAACCCGATACATTAGCCTTCCTACTAAGTGCATCGGCAACGACATTGGCCTTACCGGGATGATATTTGATCTTGCAATCAAAGTCCTCAAGAGTCTCCATCCATCTCCTTTGCCTCATATTCAAATCCTTTTGCGTGAACAGATACTGAATACTCTTGTGATCGGTGTAAATCTCGAAAGGAATTCCATACATGTTGGATAACACGAATCAGAAAGCAGCGGAATTTAAAAAAATTTTTCAACAAAAGGATCTAGGACTCGCAATCGTGTATCCAAATTCGTAGAGATAGAAAACTTACTTTTCTTTTATTCTTTCTTGAAGCGTTTTAAGCCACCCAAGAACGCTCTTCTCGCGGCTTGATCTCCTCTCCTTGGTAAAGCTCGAATCTTCAAGCTTCTAACTTGAAGCTCTCTAGAGATAGTCCACCAACTTGATCACAATCTAACTAGTAAGGATGCTAGTTCTCTAGTTAGTGTTTAGGCTTAACCTAGGGTTTTATTTAATCTTGGAGAAAGGAAGGTGTTCAACACATGAACCAAAAGAATTGCCAATTAGCTCCTAGAGGAGCTCGAGCTCCCCTATTTATAAGAGGGGGAGTGCCGAAATTCCTAGTCCTTAATGGGCTAGGATTTTGGTATCTCTCTCTCCTATTACTTGATCATCAAGTAATTTTGACTTTGACTTTGAATTATAATTCAAATCAACTTTCAAGAGAGCTAAAAATATCCAAACTATTTTTGGATAATTTTATACTTTATTTATTTAAAATAACTAACTTATTTTTATCTAATTAATTAATTCATAATTAATTAACTAGATTATTTTCTCCAAAATAAGACTTTCTTTTTAATTCAAAATTAAACCAAAGTCTATTAAATAATTAACACATTTAATTATTTAATATATATATACAATATATATATTCACACGTGTGGGACACGTGTCACAAGGACACGTGTCACTCACGTGACCCACACGTGTGGTTTCACACGTGTGGAACCCTCTAGGCCCGATTAACTCGTTTAATCATTTTTAAGCCTCAACTCATGTAACCAAGTTGTTGTGTGTGACCCTCTAGGTTCTCAATTCAATTAGCAGTGACCCTAATTAATTAATTCACTAATTAATTAATCAGTCCACAGATTAAACGACCATAGTCTAGCAACAGGTGTTTAACCCCTAGCTGAATTGGAATGTTCGGATTCGACAGAACCTTTAAGTCATTGATTCATGTGAGATACAATCCTCCTACTTACTATCTCTCAACCAAGATCCAGGGTAAGGGAATAATCAGAACCCTAATAATCCGGTCTTAAAGCTAAGTGCATTTCATATCCATTTGATCTCAATCCAAGAAACCCTTTTCTTGATGTCTTGATCTACTGCCTTGGCCAAGGACTCCATATGGCATATGAATGACTTACACAATAAGAGATCACCTTGCAAATGCAAGTGTAGGTCCTTTCTTGATTCTCATTCACTTTCATGAATCACTTGTGCAGCCCCAGCATAAGCCTTGAATCAATTGTCTAAGGCGACACCCTTTAAAGCTTATACCTAAGACTATAGAGTTAACTCATAAAGTGACAAGGAACCTCAAGTCTAAGGATCAATTAATCACATCAATGACTCGTGAGATATTTCCTAATCTGGAAGTTTCTATTTCCTGAAATAGAAACTTCCTTTCCCATTTAGGAATCTTCTCACACGGGGCACCTCAGTGAACTCACTTATTAAAGTAAGCACCCTCATGTATCACGCACATATCAACTATACACTTTGCACCTCCATGAAACAAGGTGGTCCTTCTTAAGGGCATGATCACACAAGCAAGCCTTAGAGGAGTCAGGTTGACACTCCCACTGTCTGTAGGACTCATCGGCTTGGAGTATTTTACTAATCATGACTTATGTGATATAGGGCTCGTTTCATGAACCATTTCACCTAAATGCTAGAGTCCTAAAGTCATCAGGATTAGGGGAGTTCTCATACATGCACAGCTAAAGTAAACGCATACCAAACAAGAGCATATAAAGAAGTGTTGCCTCAATTCGTTATTTCATTCAAAGATTGTCTGTGATTACAATAAGGAAAAGCACAAAGCGGATATACAATCGGCTTTCTAGGGCACTATTCCTAACAATAAAAATAGTGCCTCCACTTCCCAAGAGCAAATACCACGGCACTAAGTTCCAAATCATGTGTAGGATAGTTCTTCGCATGATCCTTTAACTTTCTGGAGGCATATGTAATAACTCTCCCGTTTTGCATCAAGACACAACCCAATCCTTCCTTGGAAGCATCCGTGTACACTGCATAACCTTTAGACCCTTCGGGAAATGTCAAGACCGGGGTTGTAGTCAATTTCTCCTTCAAGTGATTGAAGCTCTTATCGCACGCCTCATCCCACACGAATTTCACCTCCTTCTTAGTCAATCGGGTTAAATGAGCGGCGATTTTTGAGAAGTCCTTCACGAATCTTCTATAATATCCCGCTAAACCCAAGAAACTTCGAACTTCAGAGGCGTTCTTAGGTCTCTCCCACTTAGAGACTGTCTCAACCTTAGAGGGATCCACTTCAACTCCCTTTGCTGAAATAATATGACCCAGAAATGAAACCTTATCAATCCAAAATTCACACTTACTAAATTTTGCGAAAAACTGATTATCCTTGAGGGTCTGTAGAACTAATTTAAGATGTCTTGCATGTTCCTCGGCAGACTTGGAATACACAAGAATATCGTCTATAAATATCACCACGAACTTATCCAAGAACGGCCTGAATATTCTGTGCATCATGTCCATGAAAGTTGCGGGGGCATTAGTTAATCCAAACGGCATCACAACAAACTCATAATGCCCGTACCGAGTGTTGAACCCTGTCTTTGGGATATCTTCTTCTCGGATCCTCAACTGATAATACCCTTGGCAAAGATCAAGCTTGGAGTAAACCTTAGATCTTTGTAGTATATCGAACAACTCTTCGATCCTTGGAAGGGGGTACTTATTCTTAACCGTCATCCGATTCAATTCTCTATAATCTATGCACATTCTCAAGGTCCCGTCTTTCTTCTTAACAAACAGGACCAGTGTACCCCAAGATGACGAACTCGAACGAATATACCCACTTGACAATAATTCGTCAAGTTGCTTCTTCAACTCCTTTAACTCGGCAGGAGCCATCCTGTAAGGAGTCTTGGAAAATGGCTTAGCATTCGGGTACAAGTCAATTACAAACTCTATTTCTCGTTCCCGAGGTAAAGACCCCAAACTCTCCGGGAAGACCTCGGGAAAGTCCTTTACAACTTCCATTTCCTCAAGCTTAGCTTGATCCTTTGGCTTATTGAGAATGTAGGCCAAGAAACCCGAAGCACCATCACGAATCAACTTGGAAGCCTCAGTGAAAGACAACAACGGTGGAATCTTTGAACCCAAACCCACAACAACATCTGAACCCAACTGGACTCTCTTAGCTCGACACTCAACCGTAGCATCATGCTCAAAGAGCCAATCCATACCCAAAATCGCACCATACCGACTGATAGGCATCTCAATGAAGTCTGTTGGATAGTCGCGACCCTCAATTCTCACCGGAACTCTTCGAAACACCCGATCAGAAACAAGGCTCCCCCCCAACGGGGAACTAATCACATAGCAAGCAGAGGTACACACAAAAGGTAAACATAAAGAAGCAGCTATACCACAAGAAAGAAAAGAATGTGTGGCTCCAGGATCAAATAATGTATGAATGCTCGTGCCATTAATGTATATGGTACCTTCCACGACGGCGGCGGGATCAATCTCGGCATCCTGCTCCTCGCCATCAATGGCATAAGCTCTAGCCCGAACCATTGGTCTCTGTCCTCCCATCGGACCCGGTCTAAACTTATCACAGCTGGCCATTTGATGTTTCATTGATCCACAAATCAAACAAGCTCCGAGTCGGTGGCGACAAGTCTCCCAAGTGTGTGTAGGACCTCCACAATGTAAACAAGGTGTAATTTGTTGAGGATTTAGAGGAGCTTGTGGAGGTGGTTGTGCCGGCCCCGCCACTCGAGGTTTCTTTCCCGGACCCTTTGCATATGGAGCTTTGAAGGGTGGTTGCATCGAATAAGCAGGCCTCTTGAAACCGGACCCCGAACCTTGTCCCGAATGAAAAGTGGCACGGGATCCTTCTTCTTGAGCAAAGGCACGTTGAATTGTATCGGCGAAAGATTCGAAGTTGTGCCCGGCTTGTCCATGCCTTAGACTTTCCCTCAATCCGGCTATAAATTTTCTTGATTTCTTCTTCTCGTCTCGGGTAACTTGGGGAGCATACTTTCCAAGGCGATTGAACTCCGCCAAGTATTAGGCTACCGACCGGCCCCCTTGTTTAAGATCCATGAACTCTTGCTCTTTCCTTTCACGGACCACCTCGGGAATGAAAGCCTCCCGGAATTCCCTCTTAAAAACATCCCAATTTAATCCTTCTCCGGCCACTTCAAGCTTCTCACGTGTTCTCTCCCACCAATCATAAGCTTCCCCATCCAATTGGAAGATAGAAAATTGAGCCCTTTCAAGTGAGGTGAAGGGGCGTATGTTGTAAATCCTCTCCAATCGAGATATCCAATCCTCCGCTATGGCATCATCCGTTGTGCCCGCAAACCTTGGGGGATTATAGTTAAGAAAAGTTCCATCAGAATCTCTAACCGGCGGTGGAGGTGGTGGAGGTTGAACCGGTTGTTGTGGAGGTGGAGCTTGAGCCCTCCTTTGCTCTACATAATTATATACGGCCTCCATGAAGCCTTTCATGTTCATTTGTGGCGGTTTTTGAGGTTGATGATGTCTAGGAGGTGATGGAGATCTCCTATCTTGACTAGCGGGTCTACCACGAGCCATCTACAATTAAACATTGAAAAATGCGTGTTGATTAAGCAATATCCATGGTATGCAATTAAGGTACACCAAATAGTCAATAAAAATCCTCATATAATAATGCAAGACCTTCAAGTTGACATATAATTCCTAAGCCGTACGACTTAAACTGACAAGACTCGACTCAAGAGCCCGGTTTTACAACCAAAGATCTGATACCACCAAAGGAGTGTAACACCCGCATTGGAAGGAGTCACCTCTCCCCCCCCCCCCCCCCGGCGCCCCGCCCGTACCACTTGTTCAATCTATGCATGAAATTAATTTCCATACACAAACCAAACATGTGGCGAACGGGTGACAAATAAAATAACACTTCCTAGCTAAGCGGGGATAACCCTTAACCAATTAAAATCCACGATGCAATAAATTAAAGCGGAAGCATAAACCATAAATTAACCATCAAATAATTACATCCATACTCCAAAATAGTATAATACATAACCCAAAAATAAGTAAGAAATGCTAAGAAGTAATGCAAGCTAGGACTCAAAAGTAAAGACTCCAAGACGACCTTAACTCCCCGCCTAGCTCGACCTGCAAAAGTCTAAAAACAACGTGGGGTGTCAGTCCTAAGACTGAGTGAGGGGCAATGTACATATATCACATGCGCATGCAAGCCATAATTCCGAGTAAAGGGTTAGAAAATCCCAATCGGGCAATTTAAGAAAGGCATTTATCGGAATTACGGATATCATATTATTACTTGAATAAACATAAATAACGTGGCCCGGCGAGTGGGCAATTCTACTACCTTACTCCCATAGTGTGTGTTTTAAAACATTAATAGGCGTTCATACATAACATAATCTTATCATAATCATAACTCGAGAAACATAAGTTTTCCATCCTTCTCCATCCGGGCCGGTGGAAGGGATTGCAAGGCCCTAGCCACCTCATAAACAATATCGAGACGGGGGATCATAACTCATTCCCGCTCCTTCGATGGGTTAACCACCGGCTCAAGAGTATCTCACCTCCCACACTACACGATCGCATAAGATACTCTCAAAGGGTACTATATGCAATGGCTTATCCGACGACCCGATGTCATACCGGTCTCCATTCACACATTTCCCCGGGGCCCAATAACATGTGCATGATTCTCGCCAAAACATTTTCATGAAAACATTTGAAAAACCATTCATACTTAAACCATTTTGAAAGTATACATATACTTGATACATTTTGGCTTGAAAAGATCACACTAGGTAATAGGGTTCAAATTAAATAAAACAAAACCTCACCTTGACAAAAGGAAGAAGAAATGAGAAGCTTACTGACCTTGCTCCTCAACCGGATCGAACTCTGTGCAAAAAACACGAGTGTACATAAGACTCTAGACAAATGAACCAAGTAATCGACGAACAACATGCTCATGATATGGAATGATGATAATTTTAATTCATGAGAATGTTCAAACATGACTAATGCATGATATAAATCACATAAGGGAGCCAAGGGAGTGAAAGAAATGCAAGAAGAGGTGTTTTGGCGAAGTTTGGCAAAAGTTGACAATTTCTGGAAATGCGAAAGCTGAGGAAAATTGAGAATATCTTAAGTTATAGGAGTTGGAATTGGGTTTTGTTTATTGGATATGAAATTAGATATGGAGACCTTTAAAATGATATATGGCTCGTATTCTAGTTCAAAACGAGGAGTAAATGGTGTAGGCCGAAGTTGAAGGAATGCAGATTGTCGGTGAAGTGGCGACACCAAAAAGGATTGATTATATCTCACAAATGGAAAACGATATTGAGAAGATTCCAATTGGAGGTTGTTCTAGACTTCAAGAGGTTTCCGTCGGTTCAAAAATTAGGTCAATCGGAGTTCATATGAGGGAGAACGAAGCAAAACAAATTCAGGCAGAAAACAGATGCAGATCCACGACCGTGGATTTTTCCAAGTACAAAAATCCACGCCCGTGGATCCTTATGCCGAAAGTCCCAAGTTTCTAGACTCAAATCCACGGCCGTGGGTCCAAATCCACTCCCGTGGACCTTCTCCAGCAACTAAAAACGAGGGAAAAACAGGGCAAGGCTCGAAAATATGGCTCCCAAACCATCCAACACCAATCAATCAACAAATAAACACCTCAAACTATCATATAACCTCAATATACGACTAATACATCAATTACAACACTTATAATTCAAGTTGGGGCCAAGAATCAAACCAAACAATTCATATAAATCATCCAAATATCAAATATGAGCAAGCTATTCAAATTACAAGGAAACAAGGCTAATAATTCATAATTCACAAAAGGTTGTTCATAAGAATCATGTTTAACCAACAAGAATTCAACCAAAGCTCAATAATCCAACAAACTCTCATACACACACCTATTTACATATATATACCAACCCATGTAACCAACCTTGAAGAAATTATGGAATGGAGATGATAAGATGATGATGGTGATTATGCCTTCTTGAATCTCCCTCTCTTCTTCTTCTAGCTTGGAGATCAAAGTGTGTGTGTGAGTAACTCAGAAAGAGTAGTAATGAGTGTGTGTATCTTGCAAATTAGATATAAGGTATAAGTAATATATGTATAAAGTTAATAAAGTAAAATATCCTATATGTTATATGTATATAATCACTTAGTGCCTGAATATATATGCATATTTAAATGAATGTGAGTAGATTAGTGTTCATGAATATATGTGTGTATATATATATAATGCATGTGAGTAATTAATTACATGAATGAATGAAATAAGAAAATATTAAGCTTATGAAATTTAGTATAAGTGTATAAATAGATATATACATATATATATATATATATATATATATAAAATATGTTATGATATGAATGTATGAATTATGCATATGTTAAAATATGAAATGAAATGAAATTACAATTAAAAATAAACACTTAGGCAATTACGCAAGTAATCCACATAATTCAATTAGACAAGTAATTCTTAAAGCATGCAAACAACTCTAACTCTCAACTCATACGTGTGGCGAGCGTACCTGGAACGAAGACACGGGACGTTACATGATAATTTAAATATTATCAATCAAGTTCTAGTCAATATTCTTTTCCCTCAACAAAACTAACTTGACTCGTATAAGTTCGAGGTATTCTATTTCAATCCTATTTAGACCGTATCATTACCGTAAAATTAAATATTTTACATTTATTGTTAAAACTAATTGGGTTCGACCAGGTAGTGAATTTTCATACAAGTTCAAGAAGAATGGTTTAAGAGGAGAAAATCAAGAAGAAGTTACCAAGAAACCAAACGAAGAGAGAAGAAGGAAGGTTGGAAGAAAGTGAAGGAAATTCGAGTAACATGGGAAAATGTGTGGGTTTAGGTAGGAGCAACAATCAAGGATGTGGGTGCCTGCGGTTCTCGCATTATGGAATTAATATTTTTATCTTTTTAAGACTAATAAAAATGGGTGCCTATTGTTACAGTAGACATGGTTATTTATTTTCTTTTTGATAAATAGTAGACATGCTTATTTTCTGTCGGGTGCTTACAGATTTTTTTAATGGGTCAGCGTCAAGCCCAGGTTGATGCCAACACGTGGATAAAACTATGGAATATTTTTAGGCTAATGTTTTTTTTTTCTTTTTTGTTTTTTTGGGATTGGTTTTTTGTTTTTTGGCTAATGTTTTGTTATTGGAAAAGTTTGTTATTTTATATTTACAACTTTTTTTTTTTTCTCTCGAAGGCAAGGTCCACAGTTGTCAAATAATTAATTTATTAAAACATTCCCCAATAGGAGTTGGTCAATTGGTTTGAGGGTACTTTTTTGAAGGCAAGGACCCGGATTCAAATCCCTTGGGCCACTTTTTTTGGGGGGGCGGGGTGTTAAAAAAAGGGGAAAAAAAATCTTATATACTGAATGAATTTATTCGCCAACAGGGGTTGGTCTAATTGGTTAATGGGTTCATTCTCCAAGGCAAGATCTTGGGTTCGAATCCCCTTGATGTGGAAAAAAATATATATATATTTACAACATAACTGAAGTTATATTAGCTGAAAATCTTTTTATGTTTCCACAAGTGCTTTTATATTGTCATGTACCTCCTTGGGTGCTCGAGCTCGAAAGGGGAGGTCTCAATAATAACTCCACGGCTATCTTAACTGATTCTTTTGGAAAAAAAAAAAAAATTCAAATGCAATTGTTGCTCCGCTGTGCTACGGACTCGACCCCCTCCTACCCACCCTGGGGCACCATAGCATATCGGGAATAAGGGGGGACATATACTGGACATAAGCACCCCCTTGCTTGGGGACTGTGCCGCCCTCCATTTCGATCGATACACAATTGAGGAGGCCAATAATGAACGTTATACGTGGGGAGCGATCCTAGGCAGGGAATATAAATATTGTCATGTCATGAATCAATTGTCAATAGAATTTGAAGAACTCTTAGACTGATACTTGTGAGTTCTGATGGTGGGAATATTATCGAGAAAATTAAAGGTTAAAAACGAAAATCTAAACGGGTGTTTATTATTGTGTGGTTGGAACTTGAAACCTTGATTTTGGAATGATTCCTATAATTTCTATTGTTTTAGAACTCAGTGAATTCTTTTTAGGAACTAATAAAAATCGTAATTACATCAAACCTTAAGCATATTGGTACAAAAATACCCCACTTATATAATAGGAAAAAATGTAAAATCCGAATATCAAAAAATAGTGGAGAGATCAAACTTCTCAAAAAATACAGTAAATTCAACCACCACGAAGCAGCATATATACCACACAACTTGCATATGTGTTCGGATCAAAGAAAACCCTAAAATCTTGATTAATGCCCTTTCTCAGTTTTAAACAACGTGTTGAAAATTTGTCGGGTAAAACTTCTTTACTTATTTATTTTTGTAGTCTGAGTATTGTAATTACGCAAATTCACAGGGTAGTTGGTGTAATTTTGAAAGATTCAGAAGGGGGTTCATTGGTACACGTCAAATGCATGTATCATTTGCATGAATTACAGATAGGGTCCCCCTGGTTAATTGCTGCAATGCATGCATGAATTCAAGATTCAGAAACCAACACATCATCCCCGTGATCAAAATGCAGCTTATTAGAAGCTGTGGAAGTTAAAGAAAATAAGCTGTTTTAGCTATTAAAATGGACGTAGCGTTGATGCCCATTGCTTTTGTCTGGATGTCTAGGCTCCTCTTAAAGAGGCCAGTGAGAATTCCTAATGTTCCACTTTGCAAGAAGAGTGATTTTATTGATTTCGACCTTACCTTTTGGCCTAATCCTTTCAGGGTCGGTTTCAATTTGAACATTTTGTGGTGTAGTAGGAGTATTGCGCAGTTGCTGATTATTATGTATTTCCGATGGACACCCTATCAAAAACAGTTTAGCTGATCCTTGGATCATGCGCACTTTTGTATCTCTTTCGGCTTTGGTTGTTTATATATGAGGGGGAGACTTCGGTAAAAACACCACGGCTCGTTGCCGGTTCCTTTTTTTTTTTTTTAAAGTTAAAGAAAATAAGATGTTTCAGCTATTAAAATCATTATATGTGAAAGCTGATATGGGCACATAACCTTAGTTCCTCAAGCTTGAAGATTCACTTATTTCAAAAAGGGTGCTTTCTGGTAAACACGGTCATTAACTTAAATTAATTATTAGCTTATGAATTAATACAGTTCTAACTCGAACTTAATGAGCAAAATCAGTACTATAACGAGATGGCTAGTCATCGGAAATCAGACCAGAAAAAAAAGGTCAAGTGGGTCTGAATATGACATGATATCAATTTGGAAGATCTTACATCAGATCAAAAGATAAGGAATTATATATGTTTGATTTAGGAATTAAAAGGATATTTTACGTACCAATATCTATGTAAAGGGAAAAGATAGCCAAAACCCAAAATGAAATACCTTAAAAAATTACTAACCTAATCGAAGCCCCCACTCGAGAGTCCAATTAATTAACAATCAATTACACAGAAACCCTTCTAAAATTTCAAAATTACCAAGCAGTTAAATGCTCCATGGTAAAATCAGAATTTCGTAACAAAATAAGAAGGCATGATTTGATTTCACGGGAAATCTTCCATACAAGGGTTGTTTTGTTAAATGCTCACAATTCCCGGAAGGAAAAGTCAATGTGATATAAAATTTATTCGGCTCTATCTACCTCACTATTATGGATATGATCTAAGTGGATCAAATAATTAAGTTGTAAAATTCTTCATAATAAAAGTAGTTGCGTGAGTAAAAATACGAACACAAATTTTTTAACTAAAATCATATAAGAACGAACAACTATATTACATTTGATAGTCGGCAGTGCGACAATAATAGCAATGGGAGAAATTTGAGGATTTGATATTGTGGCCTTTCACGCACATTGAAGACCATTTCTAATGAAACGTCCCAATCATGCCTCTTTTAGTTAAACGGCAAACTTTTGTGATTCCGTATTGTGATTCCTAGATGAGCATTATGTTAAAATCCACCCCACCCACATCACATCACCACCCTTGCACAAAAATAGATAACCTTTTTATGAGGATCAAGTGTTAAGGTTATGTAGCTATGTATGTAAACTCTGTCGACATAATTAATTTACTGAATACTTAAACTATTTGCTAAACTTTATTAAAGTTCGAAAGTAACAGTAGCTCTAGGATCTGTAGATGCAGTTGTAGTGGTCAACATCCGAGGTGCAAAAGAAATTATCAAGAAAACCCTAAGCTAACTAGTATATGAACGAAGAACTGTTCTTTAACACAAAATATCTTTTTTAGGAGGATTTATCTCTTAATCCGAAGTAGGTTTACGAGATAACTAAGACCTAAACTAAAATAATAAGCCATCACATACCGAATGAATATCTATTCTTTAATTTGAATTGTCTTCAACGAAACTTGCATCTAGTGTTTAAACTAAGTTTAATGTCCCGCATCCAAAGTACAATGTGGTGACAAATATATAGTGACTTCGTCACTCCTCCATTCATGAATTAGTTTTGGGGAATGAATTGAGTTGAACATATTACACAATAAGATATTAAAGCAGGACCTATCTCTCCACCCGTAAATGTTTATTACTACAATTTCACGCTCCAAAATCCCCACTCTAGTATCCTGCATGCAGGTATTACACGGCCCCAGGTGTGAGGGGAGTATTGAGTTGGTGTGTTCCGTGGCCCTAGGTGTAAAGAGGTAGGGGTATTAAATATCCCACATTATAAGTATAAAGATGAAGTGATCAATAAATAATAACTTGATAATTCTCTCTTAAATTAGTTTTTGGCGATAAAACCTGACTCGTCGCTTCACGACAGAACCATATCCTTTCTTGAAATACTTTTTCCTTAGGATCATATAAAAATACAAAAGAAGCTCTATTCATCCACATAGAAAGGACCAAAAAATGTAGGAGTCACTTCAACCATTTTCTAGAAAGGTGACACCAAAAGCCTCCATGAGTGGGAATTTGTATTTTTCTTCTAAAGAAAAGTGGCAACACCACACAAACCAAAATTGACCCTAGATGTAGACATAACTCACTGTTGAGAGACACGTGTCGCCATGTGAATTGCTCTATGTTGGGGGTCACAAATAAGAGAGAAAATTTTAAAAGCTAAACATCCAACGTTTTTTGATTTTGGTTACATTAATTGCCAGAAGAGTTGAACGAGAGCAGCTTGTCGTTTTAGCCTTTTAAGGTGATATGAACATAGCTAGGAATCATGCATGAAATGGTGTAGTGCTATTATTATTGTATAATAATACTTGAGTTAGAAAATTTTGTTTTTTTCCTCGTATATGTTGGGTTATGATGCACCGATATGGATATGACATGACACAAATATGACGACATAAATTTTTTCTTAAATTTTTTACGTGAAGAGTATCGAATACGGTATCCGATACAATACAAAACAATAAAATGATATTTTTAAAAGTTCCCGTTCATTAAAGATATTGGGTAATTTTGTTCGATAATATGCTATTTGAAATGCGGCAATCTCATTTTATCATGTAATTTATATAAGAACCTCAATTGAAATCAAAATGAGATTTCATTTTTTGTTGGTTTTTTGGATTATTTTCCGACTCAATTCCTTCGTTAATAAAACAATGAGTTTGTGCCTTTATTTAATGTACGAATATTAAATAAAAGTATTATTTAACTTTATTGTGTTACATCGAATGATTTTCACGTGCAAATTCTGTGTATATCATGAGTTTGAATCCTAAATTTAATTTAAAGGATCTAATTTCTCATTCCACTAAACTAATCGAATTTTAGTAAATCCAAAAGAGGTTAATTTGCTATACATTCAACATTTAAGAATATAATGCATATATGGATTGAGGAAGAAAGTAACAACATATAAAGCACCAACCTAAACATTAATTATAGGTAATTCATATTTTCTTTAATTATTTTATTACGTCATTGAGTTAGTGGATGGGGTTTTTTATTAGTTTTCTGATCAACTTTTATCTTTATCTTTTACGATTTTTAGTTTCTATATGAAATGAGAAAAATAATTCTCCAATTATATATCAAAAGTAATATATATCATAGCAGGTTGTATTTTATGCATGTCTCTTCATCTCGCAGATGGTCCGATTCCTGCAAAGTTCACTCTCTAGTTTGTCCCGTATTACATAGTCTTGAGTGTGATGGGGATTTTTCAACTATCCACATCGAATAATATGGGGGTATGTCAATTATCGTACATCTAATAATAAAAAATGTGGAGTTCAATTTATAATAGTTTGACAATTCTCCACTCAACAATTAATTTTTGGGGTGAGTTAGGTTAAATACATTATTAATCATGTGGAGGATTTGATTTATGAAGAGGAGCGAAAGGAATATTTATTCAACTGATACCATATTTTCTTCATCATTTTACATGTTCCTTCATCTGATACCATATTTTCTTCATCATTTTTTCTCCCATCAATCAGTTTTTTTTCCACTTGGGCAAATCCGCCATGACTAAATTAAATACATATTCCTTTCGTCGTATCCATCGCAAACAAATTTTTCACCATAGATTCCACAAATCCTCCACCATCCGCCACAAAAAGAATCCTACACCACCATTACCGCAACAAATTCTTTTGATATCTTTTTCGTTTCATCATCCAGACCATCTCAGTCTTCAAC
This sequence comes from Lantana camara, assembly GCA_037501455.1. Classification (NCBI taxonomy): domain Eukaryota; kingdom Viridiplantae; phylum Streptophyta; class Magnoliopsida; order Lamiales; family Verbenaceae; genus Lantana; species Lantana camara. The sequence continues at coordinate 16,854,509 of CM074859.1, forward strand.
TAATCTCGCAACCCCTTGTAGGAGATAGCTATGCCTCCTAGTTTTATTCCATGCAGGTCGTTCTTATCGTCAAGACAAATAAGTTGGGATTTATCCAAAGGAGATAACCTTGGATGCCGTGTCGTATTGTGTCGGACATTCGTGTTGGACACCGTGTCCGATACTCCTCACGTGAAAAATTTAAGAAAAAATCTGTGTCTACCTCCTCGTCGCAATCCCTTTGTTCGAGATAACTATATCTCCATTCATTCATTGGTATTTATTTCACCAAAATCAAATCCATTTGAAAAGAATTAAGTCATTTTCGTCCAAATTACACATGTGGGGAATATAGGTGAGTTTTATATATCTTGCCCCCAAGTCTCACAATTCCAATAAATTAAATTTCTGCATAGATTGCGGCTTGATCATTTTCATCAAAACGGTTTGATCAACTCCATCAATTTTGTATATGATGTCCAAGATGAACTTTAAAAAGCTTTTTGACCATATTGAAGGGTGCTATTAAGCATAAATAATTTATATTTTCTTTAATTATTTTATTATGTTATTAAGTTAATGGATATAATTTTTTCTTAGTTTTCTATCTTTATTTTTATGGTGGTTAGTTTCTACTACCTTGATAAATTTTTTTGTTAGTTTTCTGATCAGTTCATCATCTTTATTTTTACAGTTATTAGTTTTTAGTATGTAGTATCTTAGAGTTTCATAGTAATGAGAAAAAAAAAAAAATCTCTAATTATCAAAAGTAATAATAAAAATTATCGCTCAACTAATTATTCTGCAACAAAATTTTAATTTTGTCGAAAAAGTAATTCTTGTAATGAGTAGAATTGGCCTTAGTATGATTAATTTAGTGACAAATTGAATGTTATCGCAGGACTATAGGTTTTCCATTATAGGTGTCTCACTAATTGTTTTTTTGCGCGACACTGGAAATACTAATTCTTGTCATTCTAGAATCATATTGAGATAAAACAAAAAAATCATTCTCAAAGGTAACGGGGGTTGGTTCAAGTGGTTAATAGGTTCATTCTCGAAGGCAAAGTCCTGTGTTCGAACCCCGCTTGAGTGTGCATGTGTTAACAAAAAAAAAAAAGTTTAGTTATTAGTAGAGTTTTTTTCATGGAGTACCCCTTTATTAAGAATAAGTATTATGAAAAATCTTGTGTTATAAAAATTTGTTTGGCGATCCTTGTGTTTTATAAATTACTGCATCAAAAACTTTCAGTTGATTGTTTGAGCTACACGCGCCGATGCGGCTGAATATGTGTTTTTCCATGTGAATTATTATTTTTACTCTCCTTTATTGATTTTTAAATACAAGTGTGGTTTTACCTTTTCATTTAACCCTAAATTTTTAGAATTCTCTTTCTTTCGTCTCTTTAAAATTTGTTTTCATGTCTTCTTAAATATCTCAATTTGAACTTAGTTGTTCTTATGGAGCATGATAAAGAGCCAATTATTGTGGTGATTCTCTATTCGATTATTTCTCAATATAAGTTTTTCTTGAAGGGTATTCAACTGTTCGCGTGAGCGGTTTTTATCTAACAATGTTGATATTCATCCAATTTTTTACAATTGAAGACATCTGCTAAGAAAACTGAAGAAATTTCCAACGCCAAAGAGAGGCAGAAAATGAAGATAAAGAAAATGTGGAAGGTTATACAGTTAAAACTTTATCTTCTTGCTTTATTGATTTTTAAATACATGTGTGGTTTTACCTTTTCATTTAACCCTAAATTTTTAGAATTCTCTTTCTTTCGTCTCTTTAAAATTTGTTTTCATGTCTTCTTAAATATCTCAATTTGAACTTAGTTGTTCTTATGGAGCATGATAAAGAGCCAATTATTGTGGTGATTCTCTATTCGATTATTTCTCAATATAAGTTTTTCTTGAAGGGTATTCAACTGTTCGCGTGAGCGGTTTTTATCTAACAATGTTGATATTCATCCAATTTTTTACAATTGAAGACATCTGCTAAGAAAACTGAAGAAATTTCCAACGCCAAAGAGAGGCAGAAAATGAAGATAAAGAAAATGTGGAAGGTTATACAGTTAAAACTTTATCTTCTTGCTTTAGATTGATTTATATTGGTCTTTCGAAAGTTTAAAAGATGTTGCAAGACAAAGATTCATTAGACCAAGTAATTTTGCAGGAAAAAGCTGTAAACAAACTCGAGAAATCACATTTAATAATTTATATTTAATTTAAAAAAGAGTAATTTAAGATAAACACATTTAAAATACTAACAAATAATCTTGGGGGAGATGTGCAAATTATGTACTAACATAGGGTTTTATCAACTAATTTTTATAATACAAGGGTGTGTATGGAGTTAACTCATTATTAGTGAGAAACATCGTGTGACAAATACTCATTTTGGACGTTGATTTAGTGTTAGGAAAAAATAAATAAATCGACTATTTTTTCCTTTCCCTCTTGGAGTGCTTTCAAGCAAAAATTAACAGAGAAATTAAAGAGAATGACAACACAAAGATTTAACGTGGAAAAACTCCCCAATTGGAGAAAAAACCACGGCCCACCAAAAATATTCACTATATGGAAATTATTACACCATACAATGCACAATATTTTCTCACACACCCTCACTTCCTAAAATACTATACTCAAAGAGATCTCCAAGAGAATTATCTCTAAACCTCTTTAATAGTAAACAAGGAAATAAATATTTTTTCCTTTGTGTTGCAAATAAAACATTGAAGGGGTTGGAGTTTATATACAACTCTCAACCTCCTCTCCAAACAAAAATATTCGATGTGGGACGTGCAACATTGGTAGCCTTTGTTGACTTTTTCTTTCTTAAAAAAAACCCAACTTCAACAAATCTCCACCTTTTGAAGAGAAGGAAAAAGCAATCCGTTGGCCCTTTATAGTTGTCCAGCAACACATAACAATATCAGTTCTCCACCTGACTTTAAACTCGGCCAACCATGTGTAACTGCAACTTTCACATTGTCTGCTACTGACAATCATAATTCTAAATTCAAGAATTATCATACCCCCACCATAAAGAGTACATCCACTCAGATTGAAAAACCAATCTAAGAATTTTCACTTGAAATTACTTCCCAATTTCAAGAATTTCATATTCGGCACATGTCGAAAAAACTTGCTAATAACTGATGGTGCAACCCTCTTGTTGATTTCTTGAGAGTTCATTAGCCATCGACATCCTTTCCACCACACACCTTGCATCACCTATCAACCAATGCCCATGTGCAAACTTGTGGACCCGCTACCAATTAAACATCCTCTTCCATGGCAATTCTAAAGGTAGCATTCCTGCCATGAGGATTGTCATCTTGCTTACAAAGAAATATCATCCCCCTGTTTTAGGAAGACAACATTGGCAGCATTTCCTTTGGAGCTTCCAGCCGAACTAGCCCCATTATTTGGACATTTATTCTTAACATGTCCCGGTTGATTACAATTCCAGCAGACGACTTTCTTCTTGGAGCTTTTATTTTGCTTCCATTTTCCTTCAACAACAAGAGCTGAATCTTCCCGAGATTTTTCATCTCCATTCTTCAGTCTTTTTTCCTCAGAAATCAATTTGCTTGTCACTTCTGAGAAAATCACAGTTTCCTTCCCATACATTAAAATGGGTTGCATATGCTTGTAGGAAGATGGAAGAGACCAGATGAGTCGAAGTGCCTTGTCTTCCTCATCAATTTTCACTCCAATAGATTCCAATTCAGAAACAATCCCATTTAAGACACTCAGATGATCAGAAATAGTTGTACCTTCATCCATTTGCAATTTATGAAATTGCTCCTTCAAATATAACCTATTTGAAATACTTTTGGTTTGGTACAACTCTTCAAGTTTCTCCCACAACTCCTTTGATGTAGACAATCCAATCACATTAGCAAGAACATTCTTAGCTAAACACAAGCGAATTTGACTTGCCGCTTTCATGTCTAGCTCTTCCCATTCTTCATCACTAATTTTGGATTTTTCTGAGTCTTTACTGCCTTCAAATTTTTCTGAACCCTTGTCATCTTTTCCGCTGGTTGATCTCCCTTTCAATGTCTTGTGCAATCCAGATTGGATTAACACATACTTGACTTGCACTTGCCACAAGCCAAAATTAATTCTCCCATCAAATTTCTCAATCTCAAATTTTGTCCCCATCTTGCTTATCAGTACTAATAAATGAACAATAGTAATGCAAAGTACCCACTAAATTAGTTCCCAGGAAAGAGAGGTAGATCACAAGGGATACACTTAAGTACCAAGTCTTTCCTAGCCAGAACCTTTTTAGATTGTACTTATTCCCACTATTTCCAGATATACAAGTACCCAAAGCAACTCCACCAGAATAGCAAACTCCACCGGAATCGAACTCCACTTGCTACTCCGCCAGGACGAAACAACCTGGGCTCTTGATACCACTTGTTAGGAAAAAATAAATAAATCGACTATTTTTTCCTTTCCCTCTTGGAGCGCTTTCAAGCAAAAATTAACAAAGAAATTAAAGAGAATGACAACACAAAGATTTAACGTGGAAAAACTCCCCAATTGGAGAAAAAACCACGGCCCACCAAAAATATTCACTATATGGAAATTATTACACCATACAATGCACAATATTTTCTCACACACCCTCACTCCCTAAAATACTATACTAAAAGAGATCTCCAAGAGAATTATCTCTAAACCTCTTTAATAGTAAACAAGGAAATAAATATTTTTTCCTTTGTGTTGCAAATAAAACATTGAAGGGGTTGGAGTTTATATACAACTCTCAACCTCCTCTCCAAACAAAAATATTCGATGTGGGACGTGCAACATTGGTAGCCTTTGTTGACTTTTTCTTTCTTAAAAAAAACCCAGCTTCAACATTTAGGTTATTTATTGATGGGGCCCTACCCACCTAGGACTCGTGACCAGCCTTATGAGAGTTAGAATACGGAGAACTAGCTTGCGACGAGCTGTGTGGGGGAGCTCGCAGTATGAGCTCGCTCATTAGAATCCTACAAGTTGCAAGTATTGCCCTCTGGGAGAGCTTGGGTATGACGAGCTGTATTTGGAGCTCGCTCGATTCGTTCGCTCCTCGGACTCTGCTTACGGAAGGACACTTAGGTAGTTACAAATAGCTGAAATGACCTGATGGAGAATGAAAGGAGTCTTGAGGATAGGGACGAAAGAAGACTAAACGATAAGACAGAATCCAACACGGAATCGGAGAAGTAGTAAGCCCTTATAGGACTCCGGGTCTATATAAGGAGGAGTTTAGGTTGCTATAAGGCAGAACACAAAATACGAAGAGAAAGGAAGAGAGATAGATTCGGCAAATACTCATCATTGGCGCCGTCTGTAGGAACGAAAGACTTATTTCGTTCTTTTTTTTAAGTACCGTTCGAGTTTCAAAAATTTTCTCTTCCAAGAAGATGACGAGTGAATATATCAACCAGGTATTGGACCAGATCGATCAAATAATGGCGAACAACCGAGGAGAAGGTGGAAGCGAAAAGATCGACTATGCTACCCCCGAGGACGGTAAACAGAAGGACACTTAGGAGGACGAAAGCCAGGCACCAGCCGTGTTTCTTGCTAACATGACGATGGAACAACTCTGGGCTCTAGTGGAGATAATTATCAGAAAATGAGACGCTCGAGCAGGAACTAGCCATACTAAGAGCCAACGGAGAATGACAGCAAAGGACCCTAATATGGCGAGCAAGGGAAAGCGAACAGAGGTGCCCCATATTGATTTGGAAGATAGCTCTGAAGAGGAGGACTACCATGAGGAAAATGATCGAACACCAATCCAGACAACATCAAGAAACAAAGGCCCGGTTAACAAAGAGGTAACAATTGGGAGGAGCACATGCAAGATATAGGAAAAATGCTCGAGGAGATGAAAAAGAGCCTACAAGGTCCTGTATCGGAGAAAAAGAAAGGGAGTGCCTTCTCCGAAGAGGTCCTCGAGGAAGATCTCCTATACAACTTTAGGTCGGTGCAAGTGGTAGATTATGACGGAACAGGTGATCCCGCAGAGCATATAAGTGAGTTCGAACACGTGGCGATGCTACACAAGCTACCAGACGGGATTAAGTGTGTTTGTAACAAAGCTTAAAGGGCTAACTCGCAGATGGTTCTCACTGTTACCCCCAGGTATAATAAGCTGCTTTGAAGATTTCTGCAGGTTGTTCACGAACCAATTCGCTAGCTCGCTTCATTATAAAAGGAATGCACTCAGCTTGTCTACCATAAAACAAGGAATGGGGGAGTCACTTCAAACCTTCGTATAAAGATTTAACAGTGAGGCACTCGGTGTACCATTCGCGACAAGTGAAGTCAAAGCTAGTGCCTTCACACAAAGGCTTCAAGAAGGTGAGTTTTTTCAGTCACTGGCACTGGATCTAATGATAGATTTTGATGACTTATTGCGACAAGCTGGGATACATAAACTTAGAAGAATTAATGGCCACAAAGAAAACATCTATTGGAGAAATCAGCCGGAAGAGAGGGATTTAGGAAACTTTTCAGCCAAGGGAACTGAATCAGGAAGGAGGAATAGAAAACCGCAAGTTCGTGAAATATGAGTCCTATGCGGAACTGGAAAATACACTAGATGTCATCTTACAAACGATAAAACAGGTGGAGGGGTTCCGATGGCCGCGAACTCGAGCCCAAACGCCTAAACGACCTCCGTCGGATAGTTTCTACTAATATCACAACGAGTACGGACATCAAACTACTCGGTGTGGGCACCTAAAAGATGAAATTGAAAGATTGGTGCGAGAAGGAAAGATACCAGAGCTCGTGGTAGGAAAGATTGAATTGGAGAGAGTGAAGGAGTATAACCTGAGAGGAAAAGGCGAACAGATACGGACAGACAACAAGAGGAGCCCCAGGTTCATGGGATAATTCAGATGATTGTTAGGGGATCCACTGATGGAGAGCATACCGAATTGCCATGGGCGTGGAACGCCCAACACTGGAAACAAAATTATATTTAAGATGGTATCACGGTTGCACTCTTTTTTCCTCGTGAAGGCTTTTCTCCCACTGGGTTTTCCCTTTGCAAAGTTTTTAATGGGGCAACACAACGCGAATGAGCTTGAAGCTGTTTATTTTTTGTTTCATTTCAATAAATTTGTGGTTTTGTAAGTTTTAAGATAAAGCTAATAAATGATTTTATTTCAATAAACAAATATAGCTTTTGTTTTGGAAATCCTGTACCGAACAGGCAATCACTAGCTCGCGTGATTGGAAAATCCTGATGCAATTCAGGTGGCCATGGCCGAAAGGAATGATACGCTAACACTCATGATAAAAACATGCTTCGGATACGATAAAGGATATAATAAGATGAGTATATCACAATAAGCTACAAATTAAGGATCATCGTCCAAAAGTCTGTCTTGCTCGCTAAAATTGTATACGGATCACATTTTGCTTATCATGAATATGTGCGATCTGAGGGGAATAGCGAGGTAGCGAGCTGTTCTATTCGCCCTCATTAACATGGTGGTGGGACCATCACTGGTGCAGTGTCTCGAAGCGAGCTGGCTACTCGCTCAGTGCGTGGCCTAGTACGTAAGGTATGTGATATCAAAAGGCTATATAGGAACGACAGCCATAGAAAAAAAATAAGATATGGGTGAAAGATAAATCATGTTTTTCAGTAGATATAAATTTTTCTAGTTGTACGAACTGTTTTGCTTGCCGACGAGGTATATGATGTAAATTGGCTAGGTTGTGACTTAGTTAGGCGAGCTGAGTGCTCGATGGTAAGTATAAATGTTATTATACAGTTCTTGAATTGTTTGAGTAGTGGAACATCCAGTGAGGGAGTGATATTAAGAATGATACTCAAGAGTGGTTTGTTATCACAATGAGGGGATTAGCAAAAACAGGTTTGGACAGAAACTCCCAAGGTTTTTGATACTTGATATACAAAAAATCATGAGTCCAATGGGTGTTGTAAAAAGAGCCTATACCAACTATCGATGGTTTTTTGCGAGCAGCTATGTAGAACACTTCTAATTACATTTTTATTTGAAAAAGGGCATCGAATAGCTCTACAGAGGGCTCAATTTCAAGATCCCAACACGCAGTTATATCGGCTCAAGACGAGCTGATGGGGTTCGTGTATTGGCATGATGTTGTTTTGCCCGCGGGTTGGGTTTGTTTGTTGCTAGGAACGAGTTGTTTGTAGATATGGCGAGCTACGGGCAGATGCAGCGAGCTGCGTTTGATGACGAACTGTTCTATTCGCCCTCATTCACATGATGACAGGTCTGTTTCTAATGTTGTAACTCGCGGCGAGCCAATTGTTCGCCCTAGAGTGCGGTATGGCTTCTCGATTGATAACACATTATTGCATTAATTTATCGATTCTTTAAATGAAGGCAGTGGTTAACGATTTTCACCTTCTCATTCAACGGGAATCTCGGTGTAAACATATGTCTATACGGTTTAAAGGTTTTGCTGAATACTCATCCTAAGGTACAACTCTGCTTTTGGGTCGTTCGATGGTGTTATGAGGGACACTCATGTCGCATTGATGAATGTTTGCATTGGGTTGAAGTTAATGGGAGATGTAACGAGAATGTTTAATTATATTGACGAACGCCAGTTGTTTGATAAAATATCGAAGTAATATTCGTTGAATTTTTTGATTGAATTCGATCTGGCAGCGCTAAGGGGGAGTTGTGGAATTGATTTATTAAGATGGTTGTTACCATGGGCCATGGATCATTGTCGATGAGCTCAAGTTCGCCTCAATGTTGTTTCGCCTATGATTCAAGATTTTTAGTATATAAACAACCACAATTTTTATGAGGCGGCTCTGTGAACGGGGGACACGGCTAGCTGTGTAGCACCCGCAACGATAGGCACCACATCCCCCGCACTATAAGTCTAGTCCACAAATGAAATTGATGATCCAGCATGAACCGGACTCATAGCGAACGGGTGACAAAATAAAAACAACCTGGCTAGGCGGAATCTAACCTTGTACCAATTAATTCAACAACCTGACGAGTACAATGCGTAAGAAATTAATACTAATTAATCGCAACAATAGCTGCAAGCCCTAATTCCATAAACATAATTTAATTCAACATGCACCTAACAACGGGTTCAACTAAGCATGTAACATGTCTCGAATCAATATTTAATAACTCAATAATCCATAAGTCATGCGTTGGCACACAGGCCTATTTAAATACATGATACAGTAAACATAATACACATGTAAAAGGTGACTCAAGTGTACAAGTGAGACTCGAGACTACCACTAAGACTTGACTCCCGCCTAGCAAACCTACAAGGAACTGGAAAAGTGAAAAAGAGAGGGATCAGTCTCTAGAAGACTGAGTGAGACGGAGCGATACATATATATAGAAAAACATTCACATACAAGTCTTAAATCCCGAGCAAGGTTTTATTAAAGTTAGTTCCCACGAAGGGCAGAAGATAGATAAGCAATGCCCGGACTTTACGACTAATTCATATTAAATCCATTGAGTTTATAATTCAAGAATAATCATTATGGCTCGGCAAGTGAGCGTGCATAATCTCCAACCAAACTCCGACCGTGTATGTTGAACATGACTTAATACTTTTAAATACGTGATCATACACTACATAATACTACTTGTGAGCAATAAACATGAGACTTGATCGTTTGGGCAATCCGTGTCCCGGCCTTCCTGCACGGTGCATAACATTAATAACATAATACATGAACATGATCATAAATCATTTTCCCAGCCTTCTTCCTCCGTGGTGATGGTTAGGCCTACAGACCCGAACCACCTAATTCTTTCTCCCCGCCAGGGGTAGCCCAGTCGCGGGAGACAATCAGTATAGTACTCCCCGCCAGGGGTAACCCAGTCGCGGGACACAATCAGTGTAGTGCTCCCCGCCAGGGATAACCCAATCGCGGGAGACAATCAGTGTAGTACTCCCCGCCAGGGGTAACCCAATCGCGGGAGACAATCAGTACAGTATGAGACGGGGGATCATAATTATCATAGTTCATTTCATTTCATTGGAAACGGTTCAATTCTTTTAAAATATTTACTCGATAATCCTTTGAAAAATAATATAGATATACAGTAAGGATTTTGGCCAAAACATTCACATATGGGTTATAGGGTCTAATACATAACTAAAACGGAAAACACCCTCACCTGGAATACCACGAGACAAGGAACATGCGTAATATGTGTAACGCCCCGATTTCCAGACAGCCAGGTACGCTCGACACGTGTGAGTTTCGAGTGTTAGGACTTTATTTTATTATTTTCGTTTATTCAATTTAAATGTGTTCTATTAATTTTATAAACTAAGTTCCAACATAATTACGTGAAAATATGGGAAAACGTGTCAACTTGAGAATTATTTGATAAAGTGAATTTAATTGCTACGTGAAATAATTATCGAACATGAATTAATTGCATATTTGTCCCTAAATGATTATCCTTGTAAATGTAAGGACTAAATTGCATAATTAGTTCTTGGGTTTAATTGATCAATTTGCAAACCTTGCATCCTTAATTGCATGACCTTTAAGTTTGGAGGATTTAGTTGCAAATACTCCATTGTGCCAAGACATATATCGATACCTGCCTCTCTTCCACAATCATCACTGTTCATTTCATGCCAAACCTCCATATTTGCTTCTTTGCTTACCGAACCACAACACCAAGAAAGGAAAATGGGATTTTGTGGATTCTCACTAAAGATTTCCAAGAAATTGAAGAGTTTGGAGCTTATTCATTCATCATCATCTCCTTCTTCAATCTCTTTTCATTCAAGGTGCATGTAAGCTTGATTATGTGATCTCTTGATGGGGTTTGATTGAGCTAGGGTTATGATTATATGTAATAACTTGTGTTTTAATTATTAGAAGCATGATTCTAGGCTTTTCATTTGAAATTGTGCAAGAATTCATGAAATTCATGAAGTTATATGATATGAACATATATGGTATCAAGTTGGGGATTATGATGATCAAGGCATGAAACAAGTGTTTATGTTGGGTTTTATTGCACTTTAAACATATATACGTATTCTCTTTCATGAATTATAACATAAGGGATTGAATTATATGAGTTTTGTTAAGGTTGGAGATGTGTTCGTGTTTCCCCTGTTTTGCTGCTCTGTTTTTGCATCTTCTGTAAAACGGGAACGACCCTTCCCCTTCCCTTTGTATTTGGGGAATAGTCGTTCCCATATTTTGAATGATGTGCATGGCGGCGAGGACGGGAACGGCCCTTCCCATTTTGGCTTGTAAGCCGGAACGATCATTCCCATCTTCGGGGAGCTGGGAACGGCCCTTCCCATTTTAAACTAAGGGTCGGAACGGCCGTTCCCAGGCCTCTGGAGAGGCAGAAACATTCTGGATAAAACTAAGATTTCCAATTCCTTTTCTTTACCCTTAATTGACCCCAAGTTGTTATTATATGATTAATTACATGCCGAAACATGATATTTACATGCTACATTGTTCATTGCACGATGTCTCATTACTTGATCATGCCGTCTTATGTGGTAATATTCTTGAATTATGGTCTCATGCACGTACATTGTCGCGTTTCTTGTCCAGTTATTCTCCAGGGCAGAGATTGTTGATCATGAGCACGTTCACGCATTCATGAGTCGTCATGTCGCCTGTCAGGTGAGGTTTACTTGCTAGTTATATAGAACTTGTATAACCTTTATGCGATCTTTCGGCCAAAAAGGTATTTATATCTATAATTTTCATGAAATCACTTATCATTTCAAGCAAGTCATATTCATGAAAAGCAAGCAAGCAAGCAAGCCATGTATCGTGCATGTTTTAGGCGAGTAGCATGACCATTCACGTTGGGCCCGAGGGTAGTGGCTTGAGCCAACCGAGAAAGCAAGGGCTGACGGGTAACTCTCGCGCTATCCTCACCACATTGGGATGACCCCTGAATCCACTAGGAGATTAGTGGAGGAAGGAGTTCCGGGCTTAGGGATTCATATACCCTCTGCTCAACACGTCGTGGATAGTAAAGGCTAGCTACCTTCCCATCATTGGAGGGAGAAGGAGACTGGGGACGGGTCCGACACCACGGATTGTCCTCGGGTTATTTCATGATTTCCATTCCATGAATGTGTTACTTGATTACACTATCGCATGATTGCACGATAATTGAATTGCATGATCACCTAATAATTAACAAAGAAAGCATGTTTCATGTTCATTGGAGTAAGTTGGAGACCGTCCCTCACTCGCCGGGGCCATGTAGTGATTGCATGAAATGACCAAGTATTTAATATTGATAGTTATATTCTCGGGCGAAGAGTAGGTCATTCTTGAACTTATACATTTATCTTTTATAAACCTTTACCCGAGAATATGACTTGCATGCTACCTGCACTAATATGTATTTAAACCCCTCACTCGGTCTTCACAGACTGACGCCTCTACCTTTCAGGTTATTGCAGGTGCACGCTAGACGGGAAGTGAGTCGAGTCCATTCCTTGTAGTCGAGTCAAGCACGGTGCATTTTATTTAATTATTTATTGATTATTCAAAGTAATTATGCTTAATGTTATTTGTTATGTAGTTTAGGAGATGATAATGTATTGATATGTAAAATTGAGTTTGGTTTACTTGTTAAATGTTCGTCAAGTCATGCTTCCGCTTATTATTCTGCATTATGATATTTAAATTGCGAGTTAGTCTCGCCTAGCCGGTCATTTTATTTTATCGTATTGTCACCCGTTCGCTGTAGGTTAGTTCATGTACGGATTACCCATTTCGTATGTGGATCGACCTATAGTGCGGGGGTGTGGTATCTCCACGTGTAGGGGTGCTACAATATGGGTGTCTATTCGATCCGAAAGTCTCCACCCTAGAGAAGAACTGGTCAAGAAAGGAAACAAGGTGTGCTTGTGAGAGGAGACTCAATGATATCAAATAGGACGCACGACAATGTTCATGAAGTGGTGTATCGTGTCATAACATGATTGAATATGAAATAAATCATAAGAAGGTCATGGAATGGTGTGATGGTGTTCCTATGCTCAATTACTCAATCGAATTCAATCAACGTATCAAACACGGTTTGAGAAGTGTCGAATAAGATCATAATTATCAATTAAGCAAGCATATAATTCATACAAGTCACATATGGGAGCCAAGGAAGTGAAAGAAATGCAATACGAGGAGTTTTTGTGAAGTTTGACAAAAACGGATAATTTTCGGAAATGCGTAAGCTGTAGGAAAATGGGTATATCTTGCGTTTGAGAAGTGATAATTGGGTTTTGTTTGTTGGATATGAAATTAGACACATAGACCTTTAAAATTATATATGGCTCGAATCGTGGTTCAAAGCGAGGAGGAAATGGCGTAGGTCCAAAATTCAAGGAGTGCAGATTTCTAGTAAAGTGGCGACACCAAAATGAATTGATTATAACTCACAAACTAGAAATGATATTGAGGGGATTCTAATTGGAGAGTATTCTAGGCTTCAAGAGGTTTTCGTGGGTTCAAAAATCAGATCAATCGGAGTTCGTATGAGGGAGAAACGCCCATTTGAAAATAGTCTGAAAGCAGAAACGGGCGTTTGAGGGTCCTCGGGTGAGATAGTAGCTTTCTAAACTGGCGTTTGGTGAATGAACTAGGTATCCAAACGCCCGTTTGGGTATGCTCTGCTCGAAAAAGGGGCAGGGGATCAGATTTAGCTCGAAGGGAAGGCTCCAAAATCATCCCAAATCATCAACCCAACCAAAATAACTCACAATTACATCAAAACACAAGATATAGCACACAAAATACACATCAAAACAAGTATTAATCCATGAATTCATCAAACCCACATCAAACACACACACATATATACACACATATACATACACACACTCTTCCTCCAAGAATTCCAACCATCAAGCATAGAATTCATAGATTATCATATATTCATGCATATACACACCAAGATTCAATTTATTAACCAAGAACCATACAACCCTAATTATCACCCAACATATTCATATAAATACACATATACCTTGGAATAAAAGAGGATAAGAGAAGGAAGAAGATGGAGGGCTTGAAGCTTGAGCTTGAGGGAGAAGAATGGAGCTTGAAAATCTTGTCTTCTTTGGCCTTGCTTGGATCGATTGAAGAGAAGAAGAAAAAGGGGTTTGGAGTCTTGTGTTTTGAGAGAAAAATGAGAAGAAGAAGAATGGGGTGTTGGGTGTGTGTATATCGTGTAAATGGAGAGGGAGAAGGGAAGAATTTTCACTTTGGTCCTTTGAGAATTTAAGTGATCCAATTAGGGCCCCAAGGTTTGGTAGGTGAGTAATTGGGGTCCAATTCAAAGTTCAATTGAGTCCAAGGATTTCATATAATTTCAAATAGGCACATAATCGAAACAAAACATTAATTAAGCAAGTATACATATTGTAAAGGAATTTAAATAGAATGCTCAAAGGTTATATAAATCATGTAGGTCACGTAATGGTAATTAATTCAAGAAAGTAATTATAATAAACGTCCACTTAACAAATAAAAGCATATAAGTCACATAACTCTCGGCCTAAACCCACTCGTGACGTCATATCTGGCTTGTCAGGAAAACGAGGCGTTACAAGCTGTCTTGCTCGCTGCAAAATAACTTTTCGAAATAACATTCCTGAGGGGTGGTGCGTTGTTGTAATTGCTGATATTCGTTTGGCAATAACGAGTTCTCTTGCTCGCAGTGTATGCATTTGACCGCTTACGATTGAGCGCGAGCTGGGATAAACGTTGGTCAGGGGGATGACGAGCTGAGAGGTGCGACTATGGGGGTGGCGAGTTCTGTTGCCATGCTCAAGTTCGTGGTTATGTGGCAAAGGAAGACGGAGGTGTGGTTATGGGGGGTGACTAGCTGTGCTGCTCACCTTCCTTTCCTGGATGAGGAGATCACCACGTGTGCGCACCGTCAGGGCGAGCTTATTGCTCACTCAGGAATGCGGATGGTGCGCGGCGTTGCCATCATTTGGGCATTTGGTAGGAGGGGTACAATGGTTTGGTTGCACAGAAGTTGGGCGAGCTGTTTGTTCTACGGTGATGTGGCGAGTTGTGTTGCTATCACCATGCTAAATTTGTTGCTTTTCAAAGAGCGTCATGTTGGTTGGCCACAATAAAATTTATCCGGCCCAGGTAACGATACCTGGTCCGGACTTAGGGGGAGGGGGAGTAGTGATGGGACCCTACCCACCTAGGACACGTGGCCAGCCTTACGAGAGTTAGAATGCTGAGAACTAGCTTGCGATGAGCTGTGTGGGGGAGCTCGCGGTATGAGCTCGCTCCTTAGAATCCTACAAGTTGCAAGTATTGCCCTCTGGGAGAGCTCGGGTATGACGAGCTGTATTCGGAGCTCGCTCGATAAGTTTGCTCGTCGGACTCTGCTTAAGAAAGGATACTTAGGTAGTTACAAATAGCTGAAATGACGTGATGGAGAAGGAAAAGAGTCTTGAGGATAAGGACGAAAGAAGACTAAACGATAAGACAGAATCTAACACGGAATCGGAGAAGTAGTAAGCCCTTATGGGACTCCAGATCTATATAAGGAGGAGTTTAGGTTGCTATGAGTTCTGGAGTTTAGGTTGCTATGAGGCAGAACACAAAATACGAAAAGAAAGGAAGAAAGATAGATTCGGCGAGTACTTATCATTTATATATATATATATATATGTTGGTGATAATTTTCTAAAAATTATTTAATGATCTTCAAAATTATGCAATATAAACTCATGGGATTGGTCAAGTGGAATATAATATAATTTGATTTTGATGATATGGTCAAACTCCCCTTGTTTCCATGTGGTAAGGTACAATATAAGTTTTTGTAAATGTTTGTTGAGCTCAAAAGGCATTCTTTGAACGCCATTACCCAACATAAAATTTTAGCTACCAAAAAAATTATAAAAAAATTACGAAATTGGACGAAAACGGAATTTATTCCTTACTTGAGTTTGTACTCATTTGAATACTAGAATGATGTGCATAGATTTGGTTTGGCCATAAATGGTTAGGACTCGGAAGAATGGACTAGAATGATACAATCATAGTGCTATGGAACCTAATAACCTATAAATTTATATGCCTATGAAAGATATGAATTTATGATCATGGATTCTTTTAAATGAAAAGACACAGAATTTGTCGTTTCTGGGCATTATTTTTATTGGAAGACTATCGATCTCTAAAGCACGGACACGGCATAAAATTGATCTGTGCAATGTCCGATAGGACACGGACACGGCACAAAATTGATCTGTGTAATGTCCGATACGAATCGAACACGGACACGGTTCCGATACGGCTCCGACACGTGTCCGACACGTCGGATCCGTGTCCTGAATTAAAAAAAAAAAAAAAAAAAAAAAGAGGACACGGTGTCGGACACTCCGTTACAGCTGGGGAAGAAGACACGGCTGCGAAACAAAATTAGAAAAAATCTTTGCATATCCCTCACCTTGAGAAGAAAAGGAAAAGAAATCTCAGAGAAAGAAATGGAAGAAGACACGAGTCGGAAGAAAATGGGAAAAAATCCTTGGATATCCCTCACGTTGAGAAGAAAAAAGACTGAAATCGAAGGGAAAGAAATACCCCGTACCCTCACCTTGAGATGAAAGGGGAAGAAATCCCAAAACCACCATCTTCTCACCTTGATAAGAAAAGAGGAAAAAAATCCCTAGCACCACCATGGCGCACCGCTCCCATCTTTGCCTTTTCTCTGTCTCTCTTCAGTCTTCACGATAGGGCCAGACTTCACGCCTCCTCTCTCTGTGTGGCGGAAATAGGAGAAAACAAAAAAGCAAAAAAGAGAAATGGGCTAAGCCCTAGCCTTCAGCCCTTCACTCCAAGATAATAAAAAAGAGAAAATCTCTCAATTAATGGGCTATATTGGGCTGTTTGTTTTTTATTGTGTTCACAATTGTTAGAAGGTTTAAAATTTTTGAGCTAGAAAAGGATTCACATTGTAAAAAGAAAAAAAAAATTCAATATTTATAAAATATATTATTTATATATAAAATATAACCGTGTCGGAGCCGTGTCGAGTCCTAAAATTTTGACAAAATCCGTGTCACCGTGTCCGTATCGTGTCGTGTCCGTGTCGCCGTGTCCGTGTCCGTGCATCATAGCTATCGATATATTCCGATACATTTCTGAAAGGCCAGGAGACTAACAGTTCTATGGATCGAACATTGTCAAAATATTACGAATAATATCGTGCAAATAGGGACTAATTATAATCTTAAAAATTTATTAAAAAACGTTAGTATAAAAAAATATATCACATTTGTGTCAGTTGCCACTATTTTATTTGTTTAAAAATGTCCTTTTTAAAAAAAAAATATAACCAGTTATTGCGGCTGTTAGGTTTCCAACAAAACTTCCACTTCATATATTAACCCATTGAAATATTCAAATGTACTAATAGTGCAACATGGTTCAATGATAACACAATGCATACCAAGCAAAGTGCCTAAGAAAAAAAACTAAGTGCAAGCTCCGGGCAATCAGAACAATAAGCTCAATAACACGCAAATAATCCAACAAAGGAGCATGTTCAGCTGACCAATTCCTCATACACATCGAATCTAAATAATCAATAATTGGCCGAGAAAAATGCAAAAAACCACCCTGTGTTAGCCGAAATGATTAAAAAAAACCCTGACATATAAAAATTCACTCAGATAACCTTATGTTAGTTCAAATTTTGTAAAAAAAAACCTGCGGCACTACACGCGCCTTGACTGCAACTGGGATTGAATTTTTCATCACTTTATAATGCAAAAAGATAATTTTACCCCTATATTATTTATGTTAAATTATATATATGCATATAATATATATATATATATATATATATATATATATATATACATGTACCGCCGGCTGCATCACCTCCGGCACATCCACCATCGCCGCCGACTCCATTGTCTTCGTCGGCATCTCCGGCAGGCCTAAATTGCAGGGAGTGGGGGGCCTATATGGATGGGGAAGGAGAAAAGAAAGAGGGGTGGGGAAGGATCGGAGGGGGATCGTGGTGGCGGCGGCGGCGGCGGCGGAATGTTTCCGGGGAAGGAGGAAGAAAGAGGGAGGGGAGGGGGCCGTCGGCGGATATCTTGCCGCTCGCTGGGGAAGAAGAAAGAAAGGAGGGGCGGGGGGAGAGGGGGCTGTGGCCATGGCTGCCACTGAGCCTGGGGAAGAAGAGGGAGGGCGGGGGCAGGGGGGTTAATTTTGATATAATATTTATATAAAATTATATTAGATATATACTGTGTATATATAGTATATATGTATAATTAACTTATATGTATATATAAATAATATAATTTTTAATTTGAAACATGTAAATATATATAGGGAAAAATGCAAAATTGGGACATTAACTGACCCTAACTAGCAATTTCGGGACACCTTTTGCTCCGGCGACAAAACAGTGCTACTAACTAAAAAAATGTGTCAATTTAAGGACAAACTCGCCGGAAACCGCCTAGTCATCACCGGAAGTCAGTTGACATGTTAAAATTGATGATGTGGCGTTGACACCCGTTGCCACCTCATTTACACATATTCTCCTTTTTTTTTAAATCCACATAATTCAACATTCAAATATTAAAAATTAAATTAAAAAAATAAATCTAAAATAATCTGTGACTTTTTTATTTACAATTGTATTCTTAATAAAATAAACATATAAATATTATATATATATATATATATATATATATATTAATATTATTATTACATATATCTATATGTTATACCTATATGCAGAGTTAATTGCATCAAAAACCCTGTGTTTTGCCTAATTAGCCCTCAAGACCCTATGTTTCAATAATTAGCATGAAAAACCCTGTGGATTTTTAAAATAGCTCACCGCCCCCTTTAACCCTTAAACAGTAATTAAGGACTTAAAATGTCTGTTTTGCCCTTTTTGAAATTACCCAAGGCTAAACCATCACTCACCTTCATAAAAAATTAAAAAATATATATAAAAAAATACTTTAATTTAAAATTTACATTCTTAAATTATATTATCATATTTATTAAAAAATTTATAAATTAATAAGTATTTATAATATTATAATAAAAATAACATATATTATACACTAATTATAATTTTATTTTACATTGTATTTAAATTATTATACACTATCCGTATATAATATATTATATAATGCAAACACACATACATATATATAATATATATTTCCCAACATGTGTATATATATATATATATATATATATATATACACATAATTTACATATATACATTTAAAAGAAATTTAAAAAAAAGGAAAAAAAAAAACATCTTCTCCAAAAGCTCCAAAGGTCGCCTGCACCTGTACCAGAACCAAATTCATTCTGCCACCCCCTTCCCTTCATCTCCGCCGTGAATCCTTGGCGGGGAGATCTGACCCGTATCTTGGTGGGGAGATCTGAGTATCATCTGCGTATGCCAAGTGAGAGATCACAACCCATGATAGCGTTTTAAATCTCGCTTGCCCCTGTTCTGTCATGTGCTCGTCAAGTAAGATGGAAAGATAATCAGCTCCAATGACGAAGAGTGACGGCGATAATGGATCGCCCTGTCGTAGCCCTCTAATGGAGTGAAAAAGTCCTGCAGAGCCTCCATTCACCATAACCGAAAACCAACAATTATTGATAGCCGCACCAATCATCTTATCATTGCATTTTCAAGTCATCAATTCTCATCAATCAGTGTTCTCCATACCAAGAACAATTGTTCTCTTTTCAGTTTCACTATGCATATATTGTTCGTTTAACATAATTTTTGCCTTGTTCTTGTGATCCTCTAGGCCAAAATATATATACACGCACAATGAGGGTTAACGTGGTTAGCCGAAAGATTATTAAGCCATGCAAGCCAACACCCTCACATCTCAACCCTTACAAGATCTCTGTAATAGATGAAATCAACCCACCAATACACGTTATTCACATCATCTATTATGCTGCATCCAGTGATGCTGGTGAAGCGAACCATGAAGTCCTGCTAGAGCGGTTGCTGGCTCAAGTGTTGCCCCATTTTTACCCACTAGCTAGAAGATACAACAGGGAAAAACGTCAGGTTGATTGCAACGACGAAGGTGCCGAGTTCTGCGTTGTAGACATCGATTGCAAACTCGACCAACTCATTGGCCATAGGGTGAAACCCCAACAGGTTAGCCCTTTCCTCCCGCAAGAAATAGGAGTTGTTGATGAGCTGACGGACCCAATGCAATCGGTCCAAATCAACAAATTATATTATATATCTATTTAGTTATAGCTATTCTACTTTCAATCTAGTTTAGTCAAATCATATTAACCACACGATTAGTTTTTTATACTCATCATATGTCGAATATTTTAGGAAAACAGAATCATCCAATAATCTCTTATGATGAATATTTAAGGAAAACAGAACAACCCAATAAGTGTAACTCCCGTTGTGTGTAGAATGCATGGTTTTGAGCGTAATTAGATCATATTTTTGGTGTCGTTTGATGCGTTTATGTGTTTATTTTGCTCCGTTTAGGTGATTTTCGAGTAGGAGTTGAGAAACGGCGAAGCGAAGCAATTTCACGCATTTTTGGAAGAAAATGTGGTAACTCCCTTTACCACTTAGGAGTACAAAGTTAGAAACCCTCGTTACTAGCCACATGAATGGAGCTTTTGGCGAGAGAAGAGGGGTAACGCCCGTTGCCCCTGTGCAGAAGGAATGTGGTAATGCCCGTTACCACTAATAAAAACGTTGTGGCAATTTCAAACAGTAACGGGCGTTAACAACAAATGTACATGGAGAGGTAACGCCCGTTACCTAGGGCGGCGAGAGAATTCTTTGGGCTGCTATATTACTGTCTTTTTGGAGTCTTTTTCAGAGAGCTTTTTCTTCCAGGGCAAGACCTAGGGTTTTGGAGAGAAGACAAGGAGTTTCAGAGATTTTCCAGAGAATTCGAGAAGACGAGAGGATTGAATTCTTAGAACGATCTTTGGTTTTATTGTTGCTTTAATTTACAAACTAATTCCTTTAAGTTTAGTTTTGATTAGTTTTCGTATGTTAGATTTGTTTTTAGATATTACTGAATGTTTATACTTTTATTTTTGAAACTTTGTTTAGATTTGATGACTATGAATTATTTTAATGTAATTTCCTTTAGTTTTATGAATTTTGTTTTAATCATGAGTAGCTAATTCTCTAGGGCTAGGGGGAGTGATGAGGATTGCATGATAGATGTTTGATAAGATGTTTGAACGACTTGTGTTAATTCTTAGTTTGAAAATAGGTTTGAATTGACTTGCGATGGCCTGATCATCCTTAGCATGTGTCATAATTGCCTATAGATCGAAAGAGTTTTGGTAATTTAGATGGTTTTCACAACTTGTAAGTTGTAGGGTACAAAAAGATTTGGTCCTAGCTTATACAACAGTAATCTTATTCCATGCCGAGCCACTAGAATATTGAGTTGCACTAGTCTTGTTCCTATGGTTTAATTAACTATTGGTGATTGCGAGAGCAACATTGAACACTAATTAAGCACTTGGTTACACCTTGAGAGAAGGTAATACAAATATAAGTGACTTGGTTATAGAATTACACTTGTCAGATGAGTATCATATCAGCTCTTGATTGTATGATTCATTACTTTTCCCCTACCTATTTAGTTTACTGAGTTAATCCATGTGTTTTAGTATTACTTGTGTTTATTTCTGGTTAATTGTTAGTCTCTGTTTTAGTAGATTTATAGATAACAACAACAATTGCCTTTCGATTGGTCTTTAGATTAGAGAAGGATAGAGAGTAGTGATTGATTTCCCTTCTTTGTGGGTTCGATCCTATTGTGCTACGCATATGTTAATGTACACTTGCATGATTGGTTTTAACTTGAGTGAAACACAACAGCAAGTTTTTGGTGCCGTTGCCGGGGAAGGCGTTTTAAGTCAATATTACTCAAATATTTTGATCTAGTTCTTTAGATTGTTATTTTACTTTGTGCTCATTATCTTTGTCACTGTGGAATTGCACTGAGGATTTCTTTTCCTTTGTGCAGGTTTACGGTGCATGCAAAGATCTCAAGATCCCGAATTAATTCCATACGATCCGAAAATTGAGAGAACACTGAGTGCTATTAAGAGAAGACGTAAGAAGGAGAAGAAACCGATCACTTCGCCGATGGCTGAAGCAGACCCACCACCACCACCGGCTATAAGAGATTATAACGTGCCGCAGGCTGGAGCAATTCAGACTGTAGCTCATCCCCCGATCGCAGCAAATAACTTTGAGATCAAACCAGCTATCATAAACTTGCTGCAAGATAATCCGTTTTCAGGATTACCATTGGAGGATCCGACTTCACACCTTGAGTATTTTCTTGAAGTGTGTGATACCTTCAAAATTCACAATGTCACTACTGATGCTATCCGAGCTAGGTTTTTTCCCTTTCCACTTAAGGAATGAGCTAAAGCATGGTTGAATACTGTCCTAAATGAATCCTTTTAGACTTGGGAAGCATTATCTCAGGCTTTCCTGGCCAAGTTCTTTCTACTTAGCAAAACCACGAAGTATAGGAATGATATTCAAGGTTTCAGGCAGTTGGATGAAGAGTCTTTCTATGAAGCTTGGGAGAGATTTAAGGATTTGCAGACGAAGTGTCCACATCACGGGATTCCCGGTTGGTTATTGATTCAGACTTTTTACAATGGGATGTCCCCTACTTTTAGAGGAGTGATGGATGCTGCAGCTGGCGGAGCATTCTTAGCAAAATCTGAAGCAGTTGCTACCGAGTTGTTAGATAATATGTCACAAAACGATGTTTTTGTGCATGAGAGGAGCCATTCGTAACCAGCGAAAGTGCAAGCAGGAGTTATAGAGTTGGATGGCCTAACCGCCATCAATGCTAAGTTTGAAGCCCTTAACAAGAAATTGGATCAACTTTCTGTCAATGCAGTTG
Organism: Lantana camara; assembly: GCA_037501455.1. Taxonomy (NCBI): domain Eukaryota; kingdom Viridiplantae; phylum Streptophyta; class Magnoliopsida; order Lamiales; family Verbenaceae; genus Lantana; species Lantana camara. The sequence continues at coordinate 16,877,480 of CM074859.1, forward strand.
GGGTACAATCCCAACCAGTTCAGGTAACATGTGAGATTTGTAGTGGTCCACACGAGTTTAATATATGTCCTAATACCAATGCAGGAGAACAGGTGCAAGAGTAGGCGAAATGTAAACAACTTCAAACCAACAAATGATCCCTACTCAAACACCTACAATCCAGGATGGAAGAACCACCCTCACTTGTCGTGGTCTAATAATCAGAATGTTCAACAACCACCTCAACCTAGGCCGCAGTTTCAGCCTAAGCAGCAATTTCAAACACGACCACTAGCCCCATTTAATGCTGCGCCCCCTAAACAGGAGCAAAAGCAGGGATGGGAGGTCGCACTTGAGAAGTTCATAACCATGTCTACGGGTCGACATCAGAAGTTGGAAGCTCAATTAGATCAAGTGGTAAATCAGACCAGAACTTTTGAGACTCAGATAGGTCAGATGGCCCAATCTCTGAATCTGAGAGGCCCAAGAATGCTACCGAGCCAAACTGAAAACAATCCTAAGGAGCATTGTCAGGCCATATTTGTAGGAGACAATAGAGAAAATGAAGGTCTGAAGATACTTGCATGTTCGGATGTTGAGAAAGTTGTGCTTGAGAGAGTTGAAGAGGAAGATGATTTTACGAAGGATAACTTAGAGAAAGAAGTGATTTCAAGCAAAGAGAAGTCTAAGAACTTCACTACTGTTATACTTACTAAGGAATGCAGTGCTATCATTCAGCATAAGCTTCCCCCGAAGCTTAAAGATCCAGGGAGTTTTTCAATTCCTCTTACTATTGGTTCTTTGCAATTTCATAATGTTTTATGTGATTTAGGAGCTAGCGTGAGTTTAATCCCGTTATCTAGTTGCAGGAAATTAGGAGTAAAGGAGTTTACACCGACTAATATGACACTCCAACTAGAAGACAGATCGGTGAAGTATCTAATAGGAATTCTTGAAGATGTTTTGGTAAAAGTTGGAAGATTTTGCATTCCTACTGATTTTGTAGTTCTTGATATTGAGAGTGATGAGAGGATGCCATTGATCCTTGGAAGACCATTTCTGGCTACGGCTGGAGCGGATATAGATGTTCAGAATGGACGGCTCACGTTCAAAATAGGAGATGAACGAATGGAGTTTAGGAATTTTGGTTCCATGACACAACCGGCGATTTCGAATAAGTGTTGCATGATTAAGATTATAAGTGATACCCCAGACGGAAAGACACTCTTCACGGAGAAAAGGGATACAATTGATTGGGAAGGAAAACCGAAGTCTGGGAGATCGAGAATGAATGATGTTTTGGAATTAGATACTTGGAGATCAAGCTCCGGCTTTGAGAGTAACAAGAACGAGGTCACTCCTTGTGACTCGTTGCTTGGGGATTGTTAATCCTAATCCGGTCTTCAAAGTCAAGCTAACGACTATAACTTAGAACTAAATTTTTTTTTCCTTTTGCTTTTGTTTTTATTTCCGTTGTTTTCATTTCTTTCGTCCTCATTCAAAGTCAAGCTAACGACTATAACTTAGAACTATTGGTCTCTCTCGCTTGCAGGTCACTTGATGTTTTACTAGTAAGCCAAGGTCTAGATGGTACAAGGACCGTGATTTGAGCGTTATTGTCAACATTGAGGTCCATTTACTTTGTTCGTATGCATGCACATGACACTGATTTTCTTTCATGAGGAGAATGAATTGTTGATATGAATGGATATATGTGTTTATGTGTTTCGAGAATGATGCACTTTGGTTTGATTGAATCATATGAGTTAATTTCGGTTAATTGACGTGATTGATCACCATTCGTTTTGTGTTTGTGTTTTAATTGTGTTTTGGGCAAGAACAGTTAGTAACGGGCGTTACACCATTGCAGTTACCTTTTGGTAACGTCCGTTAACAAGGTCAGGCATCCTGGGTAGTATAGGTAACGGGCGTTACACCCTAGCAGTTGTTTTTCAGTAACGCCCATCAATGGAGATAGGCATCTGGGCCGAGAGAGGTAACGGTCGTTACCCCTTTCAGGAGTAAAACTGGTAACGCCCGTTACCAGTCCGATTAGGCAAAAATCTAGGTTTAGGAAACACATTGTTAGGGTTAAATTAATTCTTTTCCTACCCAATTTCGGAATTTTCTCCCCCAAACCTATAAATACACTTACACCCACTTATTCTACCTTAGAAGAGATTCAATATTTCCCTTTGGACAACCATTATCATTTTGCAAGCAAGAAGCTTTTCCACCAAGTTTACACACTCTCTCCTCCCTTGTGAATCAAAGTAAGTCAATATCTCCTTTTTTAGAGTGAATTGTTAGAGCTAATTCTTCCAATCTAAGAATGACACCTAGGATTGAATTTGCATGTTAGGAATCACCTTGAGATTGAATTGATAAATTTTGAGATATTATGTATACTAGAATTAGGATTAATGCCTTGAATTGAATTTAACTTGAATTGGGTTAGATCTTTGAAGAATCCTAACTTAAGTAATCTTGAGCCCGAATTATGAAATCGAAGGTAAAGAATTTTGAGTTCGAATTATAGATTATAAGCTAGTGAGAATTTGAGTTGGGTAGATTGAAGAACTTAAGTTTGAACTCACACCCTAGGCTTAAGCACACAAGGTGTTTGATAAATTGTCTAAGTGAATTGTGGTTGATTTTTATGTGCTTTGTCTTGCTATATTTGTTTGATTTAGGTACTATGGGTCGCACTAAGCGCTCTAGGGTCCCGGAGCCCTTCACTACTTCATCCCAGTTAGACCATCAACCTTTTGGATCGGTCAACATAACGGTTAATGCTTTGGGTAACCCTTTTCAAAGGAATTTGACAAGGAACATTGTGTCTACTAAATTCTTCAAGAACATGTGGATGGAGAAGTTTGAGGTTTGGGAAAAAGCGAAAAGATTGTTTGACAACATAGGTTAGTTACCCTTCCTTTCTAGGAAGGATATGACCTACAGAGAGATGACGCCCGCTTTCTTCACCGCAATGAACTTCGATCCGGTGGACAACACCTTGACCTTCACTCTAGATGATATGGAAACTCGAGCATGGAGCGTGAGCCGGATAAGAGAGATTCTTCGTTTCCCAGCTAATGCCACTACTTCTTTACTTAAATGGAGCGATACTCAGCGAGAGGTGGTATGTAGATCCTTTCCTTTGCGAGAGGGTGTTCCTAGTTATTCCCCTCGATGCACACATGACAGTTATCTTGATTCTTTAACCTGGGTGCTAGTCCATAGGATTTTAGCCACGGGATTTTGTGCTAGATATGGAAGAGATAGCCACATTACGGAGACTGAGTTGGGTATAATGTACATGATAAAGGAAGGCATCAAGTTTGATGGAACGGTTGAGTTTCTATGGAAGCTTCAGGAGACTGCTGGGAGTGTTACTGGCACGATTGCTCATAGTGCTTTTGTGACGATGTTTGGTCGGGAGATGAATTGGAGACCGCGGGGAGCTTTGCCTGTTAACTTTGGATATGATATTGGTCCACAGTACTTGGAGATTGTGGGTTTGGCTATTGCTTGAGAGAGTGGGGAGCTGAAAGATTGGAACTTGCCATGGTGGCCCATTAGAGATAGAGATCGTCTCTGGCAAATGTATAGTTGGGGTAAGGCCCAGTTTGATGAGCTTTCCGAGAGGCAGAAGGAGCTTTTAGGTCGGATACCTGATAGGCCAGATGACGAGTTTGCAACTCTTCGCAGTGCCGTGCCTGTTGTTACTGAGACCAGTGATGAAGCTCCTGTTACTTTGAGAGGCGTACGTGCAGAGTTAGCAGGATTGAGGGCTGATTTGACCACCGTAATCGCGAGAGTTGAGGATTTGGCACAGTATGTGGATGATCGATTCGATGCGTGGGAGGCCAGGTTGGAGGCCTAGTTTGACGGGTTCAGTGCTTGTGTTGACCAGTATTTTGGAGGACCCCCATCACCCTGATTCTGTTATTTTGTTTTTCTTCCTTGATTTCTGAACATTCTTTCTTCGTTTATTCGTTGTTATGTTTGGATATTTTGGCTACACTTAGATTTTTGCTTGTGTTTGAATTCTTGAATTTTGTTTATGCAACAGTGCTCTTTCTTTACGTGAATTTATGACTTGTGTGTTAATTTTTCGATGCATGTTGATTGTCAATTGCCAGTGCACTTGATCCGTGTTTCTAGTCACTTGTTCAGGTTTTGGAAGTTGTGCTAGCACGTCGTCGGTTCTTCATTTGATCAGCGAGTTTTCTTGACCTTTAATTCTTTCAATTGCATGTGGACATTGCACAGTTTAAAAGTGGGGGGAGGAAGTTCATGTTTGTTATGAGTTTTATTGAATATTTGCATGTTTAGATGTAGTTTCACTTGTGATCTGCTAAAAATCGAGTAATTTTGAAAAAATTTTAAAATTTTCCCTCATTTTGAACTTTTTCTTTGAAGTTTGATTGTTGAGCTTTTGCTAGAATAAGTTAGGCTTTTTGAATTGAAGAAAATTGCATGAGATTTGATGATTTAGTGTGTTAGTATGCCCTTATATTTAGAGCACTTTTGAACGAGATAATGTACTTTGCTTAGAAAGATGAGTTGATGATTTCCGAATGAGTCTAAGATTTGATGAGGATGCATTTTAGTCCTATCGAGGCGAAATTTTGAGTTAATGAAAGATTAAGGAAGTGAAGTAGGCATTCGTTGCTTGAGGATTTTAAGCTTTTCTATTTAGCCGTTTTTCACTAAATAACGTAATCTTATTGACCTCGTTGAGCCTAATTGTTGTGTAAAGATTTTTGTAACCACATTATAAGCCAATGCACAACATAGAAATACCTACCTTGATAATTTTTACACCAAGGCTTGCTCGTTTGATTATTATGGTAACTATCTATCTTTTGACCCTTTTTATAGTTCTTGTGGTTGAATTGAGGGTTATTGTAAAGAAAAAAAAAACGAGAAAAGTGTGAAAAGAGAAAAAAGAGAAAGAGCAAAAGAAAAGAAAAGAAAATTATGCAAAGGGTGAAATTGAGAGTGTGGGATTCAATTGAAGAAATTGGGGTGATTTTCGTGTTTAATGGCGAATGAAATTGCCGTATTTTGTATAGATTGAATGATGTAAGCTTGGTGAGTAATCACTTGATCCAAATTTTTGTAACCTTACCCTAAGCCTACATTACAAGCTCGAAAAGACCTACCGATTCTAAGGTGCGAAGAGTGTATTCCAAAGTTTATGATTAGAACATAGAAGGGAATTGTGAATTGGTCATTCTAATTTTTGTACATTGTTTCGTTTGATTCACACACTACACAAGGGTATATTTTTCATACTAAGTTTTGAGGATCTTATGTTCATGAGTACTTGATTGGATTAACTAGACTTGTTTAGGCGAAGGTTTGATGATTGCTTTGAGGGGGAGGTTTGATGAGGATATGTTTTCTTAATTTCCGTATTACTCGAGGACGAACAATATTCAAGTGTGGGGGGATTTTGTTGTGTGTAGAAATTTCATGGTTTTGAGCATAATTAGATCATATTTTTGGTGTTGTTTGATGCGTTTATGTGTTTATTTTGCTCGATTTAGGTGATTTCAGAGTAGGAGTTGAGAAACGGCGAAGCGAAGCAATTTCATGCATTTTTGGAAGAAGATGTGGTAACTCCCATTACCACTTAGGAGTACAAAGTTAGTAACCCCCGTTACTAGCCACATGAATGGAGCTTTTGGCGAGAGAAGAGGGGTAACGCCCGTTGCCCCTGTGCAGAAGGAATGTGGTAATGCCCGTTACCACTAATAAAAACGTTGTGGCAATTTCAAACAGTAACGGGCGTTAACAACAAATGTACATGGAGAGGTAACGCCCGTTACCTAGGGCGGCGAGAGAATTCTTTGGGCTGCTATATTACTGTCTTTTTGGAGTCTTTTTCAGAGAGCTTTTTCTTCCAGGGCAAGACCTAGGGTTTTGGAGAGAAGACAAGGAGTTTCAGAGATTTTCCAGAGAATTCGAGAAGACGAGAGGATTGAATTCTTAGAACGATCTTTGGTTTTATTGTTGCTTTAATTTACAAACTAATTCCTTTAAGTTTAGTTTTGATTAGTTTTCGTATGTTAGATTCGTTTTTAGATATTACTGAATGTTTATGCTTTTGTTTTTGAAACTTTGTTTAGATTTGATGACTATGAATTATTTTAATGCAATTTCCTTTAGTTTTATGAGTTTTGTTTTAATCATGAGTAGCTAATTCTCTAGGGCTAGGGGGAGTGATGAGGATTGCATGATAGATGTTTGATAAGATGCTTGAATGACTTATGTTAATTCTTAGTTTGAAAACAGGTTTGAAAATTGACTTCCGATGGTCTGATCACCCTTAGCATGTGTCATAATTGCCTATAGATCGAAAGAGTGATGGTAATTTAGATGGTTTTCACAACTTGTAAGTTGTAGGGTAAAAAGAGATTTGGTCCTAGCTTATACAACAGTAATCTTATTCCATGCCGAGCCGCTAGAATATTGAATTGCACTAGTCTTGTTCCTATGGTTTAATTAAATATTGGTGATTGCGAGAGCAACATTGAACACTAATTAAGAACTTGGTTACACCTTGAGAGAGGGTAATACAAATATAAGTGACTAGGTTGTAGAATTACGCTTGTCAGATGAGTATCATATCAGCTCTTGATTGTATGATTCATTACTTTTCCCCTACCTATTTATTTTACTGAGTTAATCCGTGCGTTTTAGTATTACTTGTGTTTATTTCTGGTTAATTGTTAGTATCTGTTTTAGTAGATTTATAGATAACAACAACAATTGCTTTAAATTTGGTCTTTAGATTAGAGAAGGATATAGAGTAGTGATTGATTTTCCTTCCCTGTGGGTTCGATCCAATTGTGCTACGCGTATGTTAGTGTACACTGGCACGATTGGTTTTAACTTGAGTGAAACACAACAACACATCACTTGCTCGGGACAATATAATCCTAGATAGGCTTTCCAGCTTTTAAGCTTTGGAAAAAGAGAACCTGGCAGAAAACCCATGAAATAGGACACCATAAGAGTGAAAGACGCCGCTGGTATCACTGGAGTATTCCGACCAGTTGTCGAAGAGAGATCTCACGGCATACTCGTACCAGTTTATATGAGTTGGGAAAATGAAGGATTTTGCGGAAGCGGATTATGAAGGGTTTTTCTTGACCCAGTTGTTGAATCGTTGCATCGGGGAGTATTATGAAGGAAAGTTGAAAATTTGTGAAGGGAGTTGGGGCCGCCATTGATGGGTAGGATTGGAGCTTGAAAATCAAGAACTTTTAGAATATATGGATCTCAATTGCAGGAGAGGATGGAATGTACGCTGGGGGAAGAGATTGAAGAGTGAAAAGAAGATTGTAGATGGATGAAGATTTCATCCACCGATTCTTGAGCTATTGGTGAGTTTTACAAAAATGAGGAGAAAGAATTTTTGATTAATTTTGCGAGAATGGGGGAGAGAAGAATAATTCTGTTTTTTCGGATGAGTTTAGAGAAAGTGAGCGAAAACAATGAATGGACGTTAAATCCCAAACCCAGAAAATTATTCTATGCTCAGGGTGTAATTTTACTTTGCCACGTGTCAGTAATCTAAAGCTGTAACAGGAGATGAAACAGGATTCCGTAATAGGGGATCCAATGTCGTGTTTCAAGTGGTAGGAAAGAAAGAACGGGAAAAGTTTTCTTTAACTACATTTGAAATACTTAGGGGTCAATTTGCAATTAATTGGGACCAAGATATAATTTAAATGGGGTCAAAATATAATTATAACAAAGTTTGCATTAACTCTTAAGTTTGACTAATTAAAAAGTTTAGATGAGTCATTATAATTAATAAATATCATGCATACTCATCATATATGACTTGCACACACTACACCTTCCACACACTAAATCTCTACACACACTTGCACACCTTTCTTGCACACACATTCACATATACTATACACATTATTTGAAATTAAATAGATAAATAAAACTTAAAAATGTTAAATAATTTCATGGGAATGCATAACACATACTTGCATATAATTTTTTCACATTTCAATAAATTAAATCAACCAAAGAATTCTATAAACACATTTATGAAAATTACACACATTTATATCAAATGAGCACATAGGAGCAATTTAGCATGCCTGACAAGATAAACACATAACCTGATCGATCCATTTTCTTTTTAAATTTACCTGTCCCCTTAGTATTGAATTTTGGGGCGTCACATAGGCCTAATTCCAACAAGGTGGAAAGGCAAATGCGATGAAGTTTGAGGGAGAGGATTTTCACAATCAGACTTTTTATTTTTTATTTTTAATTATTCAAGCTCGAAAGGATTTAGAATCCATCCTTGTTTGGGAAGAGGAGAAGAGTTTTGTTTTCTGTTGCTGAGAGTTGACGGACGGATAACAGGGTAAATCCCAAATCCAGAAAATTATTCTATGCTCAGGGTGTAATTTTACTTTGCCACGTGTCAGTAATCTAAAGTTGTAACAGGAGATGAAACAGGATTTCGTAAATAGAAAATTAGGGCATGGGATCCCCTATTACGGAATCCTATTTCATCTCCTGTTACAGCTTTAGATTACTGACACGTGGCAAAGTAAAATTACACCCTGAGCATAGAATAATTTTCTGGGTTTGGGATTTAACGTCCATTCACTGTTTTCGCTCACTTTCTCTAAACTCATCCAAAAAAAAAAAACAAAATTATTCTTCTCTTCCCCATTCTTGTAAAATTTATCAAAAATTCTTCTTCCTCATTTTTGCAAAACTCACCAACAGCTCAAGAATCGGTGGATGAAATCCTTATCCATGTGCAATCTTCTTTTTACTCTTCAATCTTCTCCCCCAGCACACATTCCACCCTCTCCTGCAATTGAAATCCATATATTCTAAAAGTTCTTGATTTTCAAGCTCCAATCCTACCCATCAATGGCGGCCCCAACTCCCTTCACAAATTTTCAACTTTCCTTCATAATACTCCCCGATGCAACGATTCAACAAGTGGGTCAATAAAAAACCTTCATAATCTGCTTCTGCAAAATCCTTCATTTTCCCAACTCACATAAACTGGTACGAGTATGCCGTGAGATCCCTCTTGGACAACTGGTCGGAATACTCCATTGATACCAGAGACGTCTTTCACTCTTATGGTGTTCTATTTCATGGGTTTTCCGCCAGGTTCTCTTTTTCCAAAGCTTAAAAGCTGGAAAGCCTATCTAGGATTATATTTTCTCGAGCAAGTGATGCCTATCTGGGTTTGGGTAATCTTGCGATTTGAATTATTGATCGGGACATAGGCCCAGTTCCAACAAGGTGGAAAGGCAAATGCGATAAAGTTTGAGGGAGAGGATTTTCAAAATCGGACGTTTTTATTTTTTATTTTTAATTATTTATCATGGAATCCTTTATTTTGGAGCCAAATTGCGGCTTAAATCTCAGCCGTTGGATTTGGATTAATGGTGAGCGTAGGATTGGTTTTAAACTAAGGAAGTTAAACGGCGTCGCTGCAACTTATGGAGAAGCCATATCAGCCGTTGATCAAGGCGCCAAGGATCTAAGGGCCCATATTCATATTTGTGGAGATAATGATCAGGCTGTTTATCACACCAAAGATCCGACGGTCATCAAGCTTTGAGTTCTTAGCTGGAGGGGACCATGGATCAGGGGACGTTTGCTGCTGTGTTCACCTGATTATTCTTTCACTTTGTTAGCTGTCAACATCGTGGAGTTACCAACCGAGAATTGGATCTATATCTACGTTTGTCAGCTCACTTTTGGAGCAAAAATTATGTTTAGCATGTTCTAGCTTTCTCATCTATTCTCTCTGCTCTGTTTCTCATTTCATTTCTGCAACTTTCCAGTTTTATGTACTGTTTCATTGGGTTATTATCAATACAATTCCATATGCTTGAGTGTTATTTCTTTTTGTGTGTAATTGTTTACTGAGTTCCTGATATTTGGTATCCAGAGCTCAGGCGCTCCTTACGGCCTAGCTATGGCAGGCGGATTGCGTTCAAAGGAGATTCAGGAATTACTAAAAAAACAAGAGGGGGCTTTGATTGAAAAGCGTGCTATGCGAAAAGAAGCTGAGCAAAGAACTGATGGAAGATTCAGTGACATCTCATCGGCATTAGAGAAATTAACTATGCAGATGAGAGCAATCGCAGATCAGATGCAGCAATACCATAAGAACAAGTCAGTTCTAGGTTAGGGGTTATTTGCATCTAATGGAAAAGAGATGGGATCAGTATCAAATAACTCAGATCTGAATGAAATGAACTCACAGCAATCTCAAGGTAGCTATGGGACGACCTCAGCTCACAAATACATTGAGTTCCTGGGATTCGATGGTACTAATCCCAGAGCCTGGATCCGTAAGACACAAAGGTACTTCCAACTCTTACCCACTGTTCCTGAGCATGAAAGAGTAACTTTAGCTTCAATATACTTTGTTGGTACTGCTGAAACATGGTTGCACTGTTTAATTGAAACTAAACCAAATTTGAGTTGGGATCAACTGTTGGATGAGGTCCTAAAGAGGTTTGATGTGGGGGATAGGCAGATGATTGTAGGAAGTTTCATAAGCTAAGGCAGATTGGGACTGTGGAGGAGTATTTGGTCCAATTTGAAGATCTAAAATCTCAAATGTTGTTGTTTATTAGAGATATCTCGGAGGAATACTTTGTTGCTGCCTTCATTTGTGGATTGAAGGATGAGATCAAGGCTTCAGTGTTTGCTGGAAAACTAAAAAGCTTGGGTGATGTTATAAGCTATGCCAAGAATCAGGAAGCATCAGTTAATGCTTTGTTAGTCAGAGCTAATATAATGGAGAAAAGTAATCAAGCTCCTAAACCTATGGTGAGAACCAACAATTCCTGTTATCCCCTGAGAACTTAGAATTCTGGCAATAAAGGACAGCAATTCAGCAAGCCAAATTCAATCCAAAGGAGATTGTTGCCTTCTTCAGAAATGAGAGCAAGAAGAGAGAAAAATCTCTGCTACAATTGTGATGAAGTTTATAGCCCAGGTCACAAGTGCACTCAAAAGAAATTATTCATAATTATCCCTGAGGAGGATGAGTGGGATGGATTGGAGGAATGCTTTAATGAAGGAGATATTCTAGTGGAAGTTCAGGAGAATGATGAAGTCACCATATCTATACATTCTATTACAGGAAAAATAAACCCCCATATGTTCAAATTCAAGGGTGAGATTGAGGGGAAAGAAGCTTTAATCATGCTGGATTGTGGTAGCACCACTTGCTTTATGGACAAAGAGATCGCCAGAACATTGAATTATAAGAAGAAAAACACTAAACCTACAATGGTCAGAGCTGCTGGCAGAGTTCAGTTAATCAGTGATGTAATCTTTCCTGAGTTTGAATGGAAGATACAAGATCACATTCAAATTTCCCACCAAGGTATTGGATTTAGGTGGTGTGGACATGGTATTGGGTGGTGACTGGTTGTACAGCAAAACTCCAGTGGGCTTAGATTATAGAAACCAAAGAATATCAGTTTTGAAGGATGGCAAGAGAGTCAACTTGCAAGCTATAAAGAGACACTCTGATTTTGATTTTATTTCAGCTGAGGGAGTTGAAAAGATGTTGAGGAGTGGGGATAATGGCAACATAGGCCAGCTCTATCCTCTTACACCTGTACCATTCCAGGAAGAAATTAAGGATGCATATCTGAAAAAGGTTCTCAGTCAATTCAAGGACGTTTTTGAGGAACCTACATCACTACCCCCCAAGAGAGAAATTGAACACAAAATTGAGTTAAAACCAGATGCTACTCCAAGGAAACAAATGCCCTACAGATATTCACATTCACAAAAAGATGAGATAGAAACTTTGGTTAAGGGTGTGCTGAAGGAGAGGATAATCAGACCAAGCCAAAGTTCTTTTGCCTCCCCAATCTTGTTGGTGAAGAAGAATGATGGAGGATGGAGAATGTGTGTCGATTACAGGTATTTAAACACATTGACTGTTAAACACAACTTTCTAATACCTGTTATCGATAAATTGTTGGATGAACTGCATGGATCTAAGTACTTCTCTAAGATATACTTGAGGTCAGGATATTTCCAAATCAGAATGAGGGAAGAAGACGTTTCAAAAACCAGTTTTGTGACCCATAATGGCCATTATGAATATTTGGTTATGCCATTTGGGTTATGTAATGCTCCTTCGACATTCCAGTCATTGATGAACATGATATTTTTCCCATATCTTAGGAAATTCATTTTGGTGTTTTTTGATGACATATTGATCTATAGTAAGTCTTGGGAAGATCATTTAAACCACCTTCACACTGTATTATCTATCTTGAAGCAAAATGAATTGTATGCAAAGCTGAGTAAGTGTAGCTTTGGTAAAACAAGTATAGACTACTTGGGGCATATTATTTCTGAAGAAGGAGTTTCCACAGATCCAGATAAGATTAAGGTGATGATCAATTGGCCTAAACCTAAGTCTAAGAAGGAGCTAAGGGGTTTTTTGGGTTTAACTAGTTATTACAGAAAGTTCATCCAACACTATGGGATGATCAGCAAGCCTATTGCAGATTTATTGAAGAAAGATGGCTTTATATAGGGTGAAAAAGTTGATATAGCTTTTGAACAGCTTAAGAAAGCAGTTACTACAGCCCCAGTACTTGTGTTACCAGATTTTCATAAGCCTTTCATCCTTGAGACTGATGCTAGTAATGGTGGTATAGGAGTTGTTCTCATGCAATAAAACAGACCTATAGCTTACCTCAGTAAAGCTTTAGGCATTAAAAATCTAGGATTATCAGTGTATGAGAAGGAGTTTTTAGCTATTCTTTTAGCTGTGACTAAATGGAAGCATTACTTACAAGGGCATCATTTTATAATCAAGTCAGACCAGCAGAACTTAAAGCATATGCTTGAGTAGAGGGTGGGAACTATTCTCCAGCAGAAGAGGATTTCCAAGTTCTTGGGATTTGATTATGAGATTCAATACAAAAAAGGAAAGGAAAATAAGGTTGCTGATGCTTTGTCAAGAGTAGACCACTCCTCATTGCAATGTAACATTATCTCAGCTGTGGTACCATCTTGGGTCACTGAGGTGAGTGATTCCTACTCAAATGATTCTGTGTTTTCACAGATAATACAAGCAAAATCAGTGGACAATGGGGCATATTCTGAATTCTCTTGGAATGGAGGTTAACTAAGAAGGAATGGGAGGATTTGTGTGGGAAATGACAGTGAATTGAGGATAAAATCATCAAGAATCTGCATGATACTTCTCTTGGTGGGCATTCTGGAATCTTAGGGACTTATCAAAGGGTCAGATCAATGTTTAGTTGGCCTAATCTCAAGAAAGATATGGAGAGTTGGGTAAAGGAATGTGATGTGTGTCAGAGATCCAAGCATGAGAACCTCAAATATCCAAGTCTCCTACAACCTTTAGACATTCCTGAGCAAGCTTGGATTCATCTGAGCATGGATTTTATTGATGGATTGCCTAAATCTGAAGGGAAAGATGTCATCATGGTAGTGGTGGATCGTTTCAACAACTATGCACATTTTTTTGCTTTGTCTCACCCTTATACAGCTGAGTCTGTGGCCAAGCTGTTCTTAGACAACATCTACAAGTTACATGGAATGTCCCATTCCATAGTTTCTGACAAAGATAAAGTATTTACCAGCAGTTTTTGGAAGGAGTTGTTCAAGATGGTAGGAACATCCTTAGCTATGTTCACTGCCTATCATCCTCAGACAGATGGACAAACTGAGAGAGTCAATCAATGCCTAGAATCTTATTTGAGATGTATGTGTCATTTGAGACCCAAATTATGGAGGAGATGGCTTTCCATGGCAGAAGATTGGTATAATACTAATTATCATTCTAGCCTCAAGCTAACACCATTTCAGCACTCTATGGATATTCACCCTCTACAGTTATTCTTGGGCCTTATTCAGAGATTGAAAACAGTGGGGTGAAGGAATTGATACAAGAGAGGATCAAATTCAATATCTCTCTTAAGGAAACTTTGGAACAAGCTCAGCAAAGAACCAAACATTTTGCTGATAAAAACAGAACTGAAAGAACTTTTGAGGTAGGGGATATGGTATATCTCAGATTTCAGCCTTATAGACAAAGTTCAGTGGCATTGAGGAAGAACTTAAAACTTTCCCCAAAGTATTTTGGGCCTTATCAAATTATCAGTAAGATTGGGAAAGTAGCTTATAAATTGGAATTACCCCCAGGAAACTTGATCCACCCTGTGTTTCATGTCTCTTTGCTTAAAAAGAAGATTGGCAGCAGACATGTACCTTGCTACAGCTTACCTGAACTCAGTGAGAATGGGGTATCTAAAATCTATCCCAAAGCTGTTTGGGATAAAAGATTGATTCCAAGGAATAATAAACCAGTGGCTCAAATATTGGTGCAGTGGTGTCATAGGACTAAAGAGGAATCGACTTGGGAGGATTACAACTACATTATGGCTAAATTTCCAGACTTTGATCCTTAGGGCCAAGGATCTTAAAAAGAAGGAAATAATGTCATGAAATCCTTTATTTTGGAACGAAATTGTTGTTTAAATCTTAGCCGTTGGATTTGGATTAATGGTGAGCGTAGGATTGGTTTTCAACTAAGGAAGTTAAACGGCATCACTGCAACTTACGGAGAAGACATATCAGTCGTTGACCAAGGTGCCAAGGATCTAAGGGCCCATATTCATATTTGTGGAGATGATGATCAGGCTGTTTATCACACCAAAGATCCGACGGTCATCAAGCTTTGAGTTCTTAACTGGAGGGGATCATGGATCAGATGACGTTTGCTGCTGTGTTCACCTGATTATTCTTTCACTTTGTTAGCTGTCCACATCGTGGAGTTACCAGCCGAGAATTGGATCTATATCTATGTTTGTTAGCTCACTTTTGGAGCAGGAATTATGTTTAGCATGTTCTAGCTTTCTCATCTATTCTCTCTGCTCTGTTTCTCATCTCATTTCTGTAACTTTCCAGTTTTATGTACTGTTTCATTGGGTTATTATCAATACAATTCCATTTGCTTGAGTGTTACTTCTTTTTTTGTGTAATTGTTTACTGAGTTCCTGACATTATTCAAGCTCGAAAAGATTTAGAATTCATCCTTGTTTGGGAAAAGGAGAAGAGTTTTGTTTTCTGATGCTGAGAGTTGACGGACGGATGAAAGAGTAAATCCCAAACCAAGAAAATTATTCTATGCTCAGTGTGTAATTTAACTTTGCCACGTGTCAGTAATCTAAAGCTGTAACAGGAGATGAAACAGGATTCCGTAACAGGGGATCCCATTACCTTGAAACACGTACAAGAGGGGAAGAAAAAGGAACTTCATTGTTCATTCACCCATTTTCAAGTGTTGGAGTCCAAATTGCCATTTTGTGCATAAAAGCTTGAATTCTTGTATCTTCATCTACACTTAAGGTAGTTTAACGACTTAAATTTCTCTTTTCATGTCTTGATCATGGGATGATTGAAAATTATGAGATTAGTTTTATATGTATGTTGGGAATTATGCTAATTTTGCTATGTTCAACTTGTTCTTGCTCATTCTTTGATTCTATTGAAGTTTGTTTGAATTCTTGATTATATGAGAGTGTGAACCATAGGTATTTTATGAATTGAGCTATCAATTATGATCATACCTATGTTAATGGTGGAAATTAGTTGAACAAAGCATGCTTAAGTGATTTAGAAACAAAGATACATGTTTATGCCAATTCTCCAATTTTTCCTTATTGTGACTACTACATAGAAAAGTGAATTATGGGCTGTTGAGTTTGAATTTTTTTTAAAACTGTTCTAACTGGATATTCTTGACATATTAGAGATGTTCTCTGCAAAAATTGGTGCCCATCTGATTTGACTTGGGTACCGAGAAAAAATAGCAACTTCCCCTACTGTCCCCTGTTTTCAGAATTCGGCTTGTGGCTGGAGCAGACGGACTAAACGATAGAGTTTTCAAAAAACTGTTTTACGGGTGTATTTCTATACATGTTATGAGTATTACCACCAAATTTCAGATTATTTGGACTTCGTTTGATAAGGGAACAACGATCATCTTTCACTAATAGTGCTGCAGGAAATTTTCTATTTTGTGCCATGTTCGAACCAAAACTGGTATTTGCTCAGGAAGAACTAGAATTTGAGCCTTATATCATTGGAAAGATATGTTTGTCTAGTTTTCTAGGAATTTTGCGGTTTGTTAAAATTCATTCCGAGGAAGGAGTTATGCTCATTTGATTGCAACGTGCGCATAATGAAATTTTCTGCACTAGTATCTATATATGTTTTCATGCTTTAGATTTAAGTCGTGCGTCGTTTGTGGTTTGTTTTGTCTATTATAGCTGCATCTTACTCGTAGGCCCTGTGTATTATAGGAGATACCTTTGAGGAGAAGTCTTGAGTGGTCGAGGCTTGTCTTTGGTTCGCTACAGGTGAGGGTTATAAATTGATTTTAACTGGAGCCATTGCCTATACTTATAAATACGTATTGTTTGCGATAACCAACCTGAATTTTGTGTTGTGATTTCTTACCCTTGTGATACTCTACATTAGTAAATATGTTGAGAGATAAATGTTACATTTTGAAACTGATTTTCGATATATGAAAATGGGTTCTAATATACTTTACACGCATGAGTTACTGTTTATTGTTTGAAAATGTTTGAAATGCGAGAATTGATTGATTTGAACCCTTGGGGTCGCCCTAGAGGGATTTGGGCCCTGGGTTATATTAAAGGGGAGGCCCGGAGGTATGCGCCAAAGGCTGAACCTTATATATAACTTACGTAGTATTGTTTGAGAGTAGTCGGAGGTACTCTGCTCTTAAGCAATATGAGCCGGAATTGCACACGTTGATGCAAATTCCAAACTGTCTGTGTTAATCTTGAGTTGCTGCTGGATTAACAAACCGGAGGAAGAAGGTTGGTTTATTGTTTATTGATTGATTATCTGATTTAAGGTGTTAAGGTTGGAGAACCCCCCGAGCTCGCCGGATTATTGTTTTAATTCATAGTTATTGATTTGATTCATAACCTCTTGATTCTTCACGATTTATTGAAAAATAAGGAAAACAGAACCTTTGAACTAATGGAAAACTTTTATTTAAAATAGTGAATCAAATCTATTTTGATTGTATATTATATATGTTGTTATCACTTAGTCCTTTTGACTAATAACCCGTTTATTTTGGTTTTGGCTTCAGGGACAGGATTCAAGCTTTGTGGGGTCCAGCAGTAGTCTGTCTCTGGTAGCTTCTTTTTGGTTTGAAGTCTTGTATATAGGTATTGGTATGTTAGACCTTGATGTTGCATAGGTTGTTAGGTTATGTACGCCGTACTTGTACATTTTTGCAGAAATCTTACACTTTTACTTTGTGAATATGACATCTTTTCGCCTTGAAGGCATTATACAGGCTTGGTTATTGTTGATTTGAGTTTATTGATCGTGTGGTGGCTACTGCTGGGCATGTGTTTGTACCGCTTATTGGAGTGTACTCAGGTGGAGGTTCTTAACCAGTACTTGAGGAATCTTCAATGCGGGGAAGGTTGTGGCATTGGGGTGCCACAACCTATGTCCCGATCAATAATTCAGATCGCAAGATTACCCAAACCCAGGCTTTTCATCAACCCAACTTTGTCTCCGGAATTCAAATTGGAGAGCAAGGGCCTCACTTGCTCGGGACAATATAATCCTAGATAGGCTTTCCAGCTTTTAAGCTTTGGAAAAAGAGAACCTGGTGAAAAACCCATGAAATAGGACACCATAAGAGTGAAAGACGCTGTTGGTATCACTGGAGTATTCCGACCAGTTGTCGAAGAGGGATCTCACGACATACTCGTACCAGTCCTCGATCGGCACCACGGTCCCCCTCGTGGAGCCATCTGTCGTTGTTATTGTTACTGAGGGTTAGCCGACCTATGAGCGTGAATGAGAGCAGCGATATTCTCAGCACCTCCTTCTGCCATTAGAATATCTGTGTCTGCACACAAAGAAACAAGCGAACGTCAGGCTAACCTCTTCAGTGTAACAAAGCTTAAGAGTTAATGTTCCTACTCTAAATGTTAGCAAAGTTAGTTCCTAGAATCTAATCGTCTCTGTTCATCGTTCAAGCGGGGAGGATTGATGATCATATCCGGAGGACTCACGAGCCCATAGCGGAATTATATCTCCTCGTTGCGCGTCAAGTTCTTGGCTTTAATCAGCCACTTGGCATTCTTCATAACAAGGGCCAAACTCTTTGCCCACTGCTCGAAAGGTAAAGAACCGGATCTGGATTTCACAATGGGCCCCACTCCATGTACTACCCATGCTCGAGGAACTCTAAACACACTACCAGGTGCCCCCACAAAGAAGAATTTTTCCTTCCAGTTCTCTCCGTATGAAGTCGAGGATGAATCAATCATCCTTAAGCCTGATTTGGCTTGAACGTAGTAAAAGCCATCCCTCGGAGATGAGCGTAGAGAACGTGCCACCTGGAACAGGCTGTTGAAGTTATCGATTGAGGGCTCGTAGCCTGTGGCCCTCATCAGTATCACAAAGGTGCTCAACATGGCGATACCATTGGGCAGGATTTGTAGAGGACTTAAATTCAAAAAATTCAAGACGTTGGCGATTGAGGTTGGAATTGGGAACTTCAGACCCCCAGCAAACATGGCATCTCGATAGACGGTCATCATTCCGGGAGACGGATTATTGGCTCGCTCGTGCCGTAAAGGAAGACGGGTTGTATAGACTTCATCTTAATAGACCTGAGTCTTCAAGGTGGCTAGTTCCGCGAGCGTTAAGGAACTTTCGATCTCATCAGGGGTCCTATCTGCCTGGTGTGGGTTGGGTCTATTCCCCTGAGTTGCCGGTTCCTTTCCCCTTCGACGGTGTTTGCGAGGAGGCTCTTCCTCCACTCGACGCCCGGACGTTCCCACTTCTTCCGATGGAGCAGCAATTGCCACCGTAACTTGGCGGTCTTGAGGCCTAACGGAACTATTCAAGACAGGGAAAACCCTCTCCCCTTGGTTCTGCATAAGTATTGATAGATCCATTTCTTCAAAGATCTGTTCAACCCCCCAGGATTACGCTCGTCCAATTCTTGAACCGCGGCATCGAGGTCTTCATCCCTGGTCTCTGCTGGAACTTCCGCCATGGGAATGGTGTATGGAATATCATGTTGGGGAGGAGAACTTGCAAGGGACATTTCATCGATCTCTCTCACCGTCTGGTTAATGATTTCATCCACCATTGTTCTTGTTCTTGAAGATGAGCATTTTGCAGGAAGATCTAGAGGTAAAAGTGGATTTTCTAGGATGGGTTTATGAAGGTGGAGCTGCTCAGAGCAGGTTTTTCGCACAAGAATGGTGGTTCTCACAACCTAAATCTATGGGTTAGTACGAGAAAAGTCAGAATAACCAAAGTTTACCTAAATTTGGTGAAGTGGCTCGTCGGAAGGACTCGCCGGATAATGCAAAGATTGCAGAGAATAAGTTGTTGCTCTTGCCTTTGAAGTTCTGAAGGTGTAAAAGGAAAAAAAGATTTGGAAATCCTTATTTATAGGGATAAGTTATGTGAATGATTGGGGTATTAAATTAAAATGCAATCATTCCCACCTAGAAAATCTCCCAATTTTGGAAACCGTCACACGGTTACCTAGGCCCACACGTTGTTTCCTTGAGGTGCGCGACCACGCCCCCACTAAGCATTAAATACGGAGTTGCTCAAGCAGTCAAAGTGGAAAGGCCGCATTAAATGCGATGTCAGAACTGTCATAATGGGGATTTCGCGAGTGTTACTTTCCAATGGGCAGCCAGACCCTCGGATATTCAAAGTCAAGAGTCCAAGGCTAAAATTTTGCAGTACACATCAAGTGTAACTACAGAATTTAGGTGGCAAAATGACGGGGCTAAATCACGCTCGGATCTTTCCTGTACACGTGTCTAAACCTAGACGACTCATTCAGATCAACTTGGAACACTTGGGCTTGGACGCTCAAGAAGATCGGCTCGCGATAATGGACCAGGCCAATTTGCCTACAGCCTTGCTGCCCAAAGCCCGCCTGCCAGAGTGCATCCTCCGAGCGGGGAGTCTTTCTCCAACTCCCACCTGACGCTCGCAATATTGCCCTGCAGGAACTATCACCATTCAAGACTTGCATCGCAGGCACAAGGTACTCCCTTGCTTGTTCCACGCTCGAGACCATCCTGACGCTCGCTTCCATCACAGCGCTCTCGTGATCATCGAAACATATCTCATCCGCCGAGGTCCACCTCAACAGGCCATAGGGCCCCTCTCGAGGGAACAAACGAACTCATGGCTGAAGCTTTATCCGAGCTTCCCAACGCTCGGACAGGACAATCTGGGGAATCCTTCCCCTCGAGCGTCCCGACACTCGTGTAAGGTCATCTCTGGGACATGCCCTCAAGCATCCTTACGCCCGTGTAACCCTCTCCGGGTATCCCGACGCTCATACAACTGTTGTGTAACTGCCACTGACACACACAGGTAGTGCGCACACAAATACGTGACATCCACTATCACCTGTACTAGGTATATTTCAAAGATGTCACTCTCACATCATCACACGCTGCCACGTATCTAGGGCAACACTGGTTTGGGACCACACTGTCAAATTTACCAAACAGTCCTTTTCCTCAACCTATAAATATGGGAATTTACACTCACATTCCCGAGGTGATCTAAGTCTCATTCTACACATGATACTGCATATTCATAGCTGGGCGTTTTCCTCCATTTTTACTCTGGTTTCTTCTTCCCCAAGCTCCGCATACTTCACCATCTTTGCATTCTTACTGCATTTTTCCCCTGGTGTTATCCTAGCTGGAAGAACCCACGCTCTTTGGAAACCCAGTTCCTGAGGCTCCAATGCCTATGATGGTCTTCCCTTATTCAAACAAATGTTAAAGTGTTGGTGTTTTAATCCTTTACCAGTTTCTACACTATCATTTTTGCGCCGTCTGTGGGAAACCACCATCTGCATCTTCTTCATTCGTTTCTTCCTTCATAGCTAGTTGAACAGTGACACCAGCAAATATTCAAACATGGTTACAGCAACCCGATCTAGAGCTGTGGAAAATAGAGGAACCCTTCCTCCTATTAACGAGGAAAATCCAGAGAGAAGTATACACAACGCGCCGGTTGACAGCAAGATCCCACCTGCTACCGGGAACGGGGACAAAGATGCCTTGGTAAGCTCTCTTCCGGTAGGAGGGACTGAGGCTGGAGGTTCTGGATAAGCTGTTCCGCCTGAGGTGCTCGTACCCGCAGCCGCCGTCACCAACTCCGTCGCTTCCTCCATGGCGATGCCACCTCAAGGATACATTTGCATGCAACCCGGTATGATGCAGGGCATGATGCCCATGATTCCGCCCTATCAAGTGGGCACATTACAGCTCTCAGTCTCCATTCCTAGAGAAACCCAAGGAGTGGAAATACCACAAATGACACCGCAACAACTCCAGGCGCTCTACGTTCAATGTGAGGTACAGGCCGCCCACAATGCATGGAAGCATTTCACTTCTGCCTACTTTTCCTTGGGCGTGGGTGCACCCCCGATAAGAGGGCTACAAGTACACCCTCTGATGGCTGCCCAGAATGTGCTGAGGGCTCAGTCGCCTCCACCACCACCAGCACCAGGGAAAGAAGCCCCACCGAGGGCAAAGCCCCTCAGGAGAAGAGGGCTGAGGAAGAGGAGGTCCAGTCAAGGATCTCTAGAAGGACAAGCTGGAGAGACGGAGGCGACCCTCAGCTGGCGTTTTTACAAGACCAGCTGAACGAGATTCAAAACATGGTGGAGTAGCTCTCTCGAGCATGGTCTCAAGTCCCCCACGTTGGGGATGAGAGAGCCATGGCCAGAGACGTTCGCAACCCATGAAACTCAGTTCCTCGCCGCTGGAGGGAAGAGGATTATGAAGACCCCGACGATGAAGGCGGGAACCACAGGCCTTTGACAGGCGGTTCGCCCCTCGTGGATGAAGTGCTAATGGCCCGCACCGGGATGGACAAGATCCCCACGTCCGACAACCTCTACGACGGAACCACTGATCCGGCCAGGCATCTGGATCACTTTGTGCACCTGATGCACCTCTACGAGCATTTCAGTCATTACTGGACCAAAGTCTTTGTCACTTCCCTCGTAGGAATGGCACAAGACTGGTACAAGAAGTTATCCCCAAGTTCCATTCGAGGGTACAATGACTTAACCAACGCCTTCCTGAACCATTTCAACTTGCTAAAGGCACCAGCGCCCACGGCTACAGCGTTGTACAGTTTGGTGCAAGGACTAAACGAGACCCTCAGATCCTTTCTGGGAAGATTTAACAAGGAAATCCTTCGGGTGGAGAGACCCTCGATGGACTTCCTAAGGTATGTACTCTTCGGAGCCATCAACATGAAGAACTACGTGAGCAAGGAGTTCGTCGAGGAACTAGCCAAGAAAAAACCACGTTCCCTGGTGGAAATAAGGAAGATCGCTGACTCGTTCTTCACGCTCGAGGATATGTACACAGCGAGGGCACAGAAGCTTTCCACCACTCCTCGAGCAGACAAAGACCCTGAGGATAGAGGAAAATCCAACAGAAGTCGCCACCGCAATCCTGTCACCACTCAGAGAAACTCTCCATCCCCCCGAAGGTATGAGCGCATTCCCCTCAATAGACCAATTGCAGAGGTCTATTCCATAGCTGACAAGAAATTATTCAAGAGGCCGCCAAAGATGAGGGAAACCGAGGCCCAGGATCGCTCGGGGAAATACTATGCCTTCCATAAGCAGAAAGGGCATGACACTAACGAATGCCATCAGCTTGAGAAGGAGATTCAAAGGCTTATTGCCAAGGGGCATCTGAAGGAGTTTGTAAGGGTGCTCGAGAAATACGACAAGCACTGTGCCGAGCGTGCCAGGGCTAGAGGGAGGAGCCGCTCACGTACAAGAAGCCCGTGCAACAATCGCCCAGAGGAAAGCTACCGCGGCAAGCAGAAAGCCGCCAAGACGGAGAACCAACCCTTTGCCGTCATCCACATGATCGTCGGTGGACCCTAGGGAGGAGACTCCAATGCTTCCAGGCGCCACCACATGCGCAGTTATGATCAAAGGTCTTCCAAATCGAAGTTTGTACTCTCTGTCGACAGCGCTCCACGCTCGGGGGAGAATGAGGTTGTAGGACTCACTGAGAAAGATCTAGAGCATATTGTAACACCCCATGGGGTCGATGAAACTTCTGACTGCCCCATGGTGGTTAGCTTAGATGTTCACAACCATGTTGTAAAGAGGGTCTTGATTGATAGTGGAAGCTCTAGGAACGTTCTCCCTTACTGCACGTTTCGAAAGATGAATGTAACAAGCATTCCCCTCGAACCCCTCAGAACAGCCCTCGTTGGCTTTGGGGGTTTCAAGATCGTCCCTCGCTGACAGTTTCGCTTGGCCACCTCTTTTGGTTGCGCCCCACCGTGAAAAACTTTAAGTGTCCTTTATGCAGTGGTCGAGGTGGATCTCCCGTACAACATCATTATTGGGCGTCCAACCCTCGTTGACTTTAAAGCAGTCATTTCAACCTACCATCAGAAGGTCAAGTTCCCCACTCCCGAGGGAACAGGGGAAGTACTTTGCAACGTTAAGAAAGCTTGGGAATGCTAAATCCTTTCTCTTCACAGTCACAAGCCCAAGTAAGTGATCCAAGCAGGATCCACTAAAAAATCTGTTGACTTTCCCAAGTTGGATGAGGATGCCCCCTAGCGCAAGCGTGCCAAACTATATAAGAAGAAAAGCAAGAAGAAAGTTTCGAGCGGATCCAAGGACAGGAAGGATGGCCCTCCGGGGGCTATCGAGGGGTTCTCCTCGGAAAGAGATGACAACCAACCCTCGGAGAGAGGCAATGATAGACTCATAGGGAAAAAGCGGGCGCTCGAAACACCTTGGCCAGAAGTTAGAATGGAGCCCACCGAAAAATTTATGACCGTCGAATTGGTGCCTGAAAATCCAGATAAGACCACCCAGATTGGCTCGAATCTCGACGGTCCATCTCAGATCATGATGATCTTCCCTGTACACGTGTCTAAACCTAGACGACTCATTCAGATCAACTTGGAACACTTGGGCTTGGACGCTCAAGAAGATGGGCTCGCGATAATTGACCCGGCCAATCTGCCTACAGCCTTGCTGCACAAAGCCCGCCTGCCAGAGTGCATCCTTCAAGCGGGGAGTCTTTCTCCAACTCCCACCTAATGCTCATAATATTGCCCTGCAGGAACTATCACCATTCAAAACTTGCGTTGCAGGCACAAGGTACTCCCTTGCTTGTTCCACGCTCGAGACCATCCTGACGCTCGCCTCCATCGCAGCGCTCACGTGATCATCAAAGCATATCTCATCCGTCGGGGTCTACCTCAGCAGGCCACAGGGCCCCTCTCGAGGGAACGAACGAACTCATGGCTGAAGCTTTATCCGAGCGTCCCAACGCTCGGACAGGACAATCTGGGGAATTCTTCCCCTCGAGAGTCCCGACGCTCGTGTAAGGTTATCTCTGGGACGTGCCCTCAAGCTTCCTTACGCCCATGTAACCCTCTCTGGGTATACCAACGCTCATACAGCTGTTGTGTAACTGCTACTGACACACACAGGTAGTGCGCACACAAATACCTGACATCCACTATCACCTGTACTAGGTATATTTCAGAGATGTCACTCTCACATCATCACACGCTGTCACGTATCTAGGGCAACACTGGTTTGGGACCACACTGTTAAATTTACCAAACAGTCCTTTCCCTCAACCTATAAATATGGAAATTTACACTCACATTCCCGAGGTGATCTAAGTTTTCTTCTACACATGATACTGCATATTCATAGTTGAGCATTTTCCTCCATTTTTACTATGGTTTCTTCTTCCCCAAGCTCTGCATACTTCACCATCTTTGCATTCTTACTGCATTTTTCCCCTGGTGTTATCCTAGCTGGAAGAACCCACGCTCTTTGGAAACCCAGTTCCTGAGGCTCCAACGCCTGTGATAGTCTTCCCTTATTCAAACAAATCTTAAAGTGTTGGTGTTTTAATCCTTTCCCAATTTCTACACCATCAAGGGGTATATGTAAGCATTGAAATTCTTGAGGGTTTGATGTAAGTACTTGAGTTTAGTATCTATCTAGCATTTTATTTTATTTTTTTAAGTTTAGCAAAGAATGTTATTTAATGATATTTTGGCATTTTTATAATGAACTAATTTTATTCCTACAATTTAAAATGCCAAAGTATTAGAATGTTATTCATATTTAATGTAAGTGCATTAGAAATTAACAACATTTGAAATATTTGTTAAATAACTCTGATAGATATTTATGTGAATTTACTAATACATTGATTAATATTGGTCTGTTAATTGTTATGATTTGGAAAATTTTATTATTCTAAACGAACGCAGTTTAAATAAATCTATGCAAAATATACATAAAACCTATAATGCACGGATACGGTGACACGGATACGAGATGACACGTATACGGCGACACAGTTTTTTTTTAAAATTTAGGACAAGACACGGCTTGGATACGACTATATTAAATATAAATAAATATATTTTATAGTTGTTAATTTATTTAAAATGAGATATTCATTAGTATTTGATATTACAATTTTAAATAAAATATATTCATATCCAATTCAACATTCAAAATCTTTATAAATAACATTAATACATAGATTTGTATATCTTGATATTATGACAAAAATTCAAAATAAAAATATATTTAAGTTTAAATCAATATAATACAACTTTTAATAATTTATACAGTTACTTCTTTGGTAAAAAAATATTTAAATACTCAAATTTGAAAAAAAAATTTTGATTTTTTTTAATTTCCTGTGTGCAAGTCGTATTGGTGTCGTGTCCCCAATGTGTCCTTTTTTTTTTTGGGACACTTTTTGTCTTGTCGGTGTCATATCGAACACGTATCCGTGTCTGACACTAGTTCGACACTACACGGCCCAAAAAATTATCGTGTCCGCGTTATATAGCATAAAAGTAAGGCATAAATATAAGGTGGAAATAATAATTTTTTTATGGGAAAAAGATTTTTTGTCATCCGAACTTTGCCTCTTTTTGCAATTTACCATCCCAACAAACTTTCATTGCAAACCACCATCTAATCTTTGCATTTGTAACATAACATCATCTAAATTTTTATTTTTTTTTTAGTGGTTTTGGTGAAAATACAACTGATGTATATGTTTTATAAACATGGAACGTGTCACGTTTTTTAGCCAAAACTACTAAAAATAAAGTTTAGATGACGATATACTTGGATGACGGTAATTTACAACGAAAATTTGTTAGGATGGTAAATTAACAAAAGGCGCAAAATTCGGATGGCAAAAAAAAAAATTTCCCTTTTTTTATCATACCTTTTTGGAATAAAAATACATAAAATATTTATTCCGATTTATACTTATAGATAAAATATAAATATTAATTAAATAATAAATTTTCAATTTGAAAAGGAAAATTTTAACCAACATACAAATTTATAATTACACTTTCAGTATTATTACAATATACCCCAAGGGTACAATTGAAACTTTTAAAAATAATGTTGCTAAAGTCAACAAAATTTAATATCGTTATTAATTATTAGGGCAATTTTTTAGAGAACATGTAACATCAAGAGGTTATTCGTAATTTCTCAAACGTCAAGAGGAATCCGCATTTTTGTAAAACCTCAACGGGTATTTAGTAATTATTCCAATATATCAATTATTACCAAGAATCCATAGACACGGACACAATCACACATAGACACGACAACATGAATTTTTCTTAATTTCCTCAAGTGGGAAGTGTTCGATTTGGTACCCAATACGATACTATAAAATAATATTTTTAATTAAATAATATACGTCCATTCCAAATATTTGTTAAACTTTAATTAAATCCTTGCCCGCAGATTTTTCCTCAAAATTTTACCCGAAGGTGCTTTAGGGATTTCCTTCGTGAAGAACACACGATTGATGCGCTTGTAAGACACCACCTGCATCACCACACACATAAACCTTCAAAGTTCAAACACAATCTCTCAATATAATACCACAATTCATATTGTAAATACGATATATATTTTCAATATGTCGGAAATCTGACATCACTTTGTTGGCAAAGTAATTTTCGTAAATGGAGAGAGGGAGAGAGATGAGAGAGATGGAGAGAGAACCTGTTTTGTGATATATTGCTTGATTTCTTGCTCGGAGATATCTGAACCATTTGCGCGCACTACAAATGCAACTGGAACTTCTCCTGCCGTCTCATCCTCCATACTGCAGTTGAAGAAAATTATATATAGGACTAATCAACTAGATTCTATGATGTACGGATATAAATATGGCGATACAGATATGACACACATGATACGGGTACCGCGATACGGATTTTTTCTTTAATTTTCGACGTGAGGAGTGTCCAGGAGTGTCCGACACGAGTGTTTGATACAACACGATATAAGAAAATGATATTTTTAGAAGTGTCCTGTAGGCATAGACTAGATATAGAACTTCTGAGTTTAATCTTCTCTTTTCCTGAAAATTTTAACTCCTTAATTATTTAAATCTATAAAAACATTGAATAAATATAGGATAGTAATTAGTACATGTAATATGTTCACACTGTGACTCGTACTCGTTGATACGTCATATTAATTAGGCCATATTAATTAGGTGATGAGTGTTTTACATTTTTGTAAAGTTCGTCAGCAATGTACTGCTGATAAAATTAGAGAAACAAACTTACGGCACAACAGCAGCCTCGGAAATAGAAGGATGAGTTACTAGTAGAGCTTCAAGCTCAGCTGGGGCTACATGAAAGCCTTTGTACTTGATCAATTCTTTAAGTCTGTCCACAATGAACACTTCATCATCATCATCCACGTAACCGATATCACCCGTGTGCAGCCATCCGTCCTTGTCTATCGTTCTCTTGGTCGCCTCCGGGTCGTTATAGTAACCTTTTTCAATGTGATCATATGAATCGATAAGCATAATAACTAAATGAATCTTTTGAAAAGAGAAGCATCACAACCGAGTCTCATACATCGTAGCATAAATTCTTTGACACGGGAATTTCTTATAATTTCTCAAAAATTAAAAACTCAAGAGAAGTTCGTATAATAGGATCACAATCAAGATATGCCAGCATAGTTTTTTACTTTTTTAAACACATAACCCCTAACGGCATGATTGGTATGATGGAATGGGGTGGGAATGGAATGGACATTACTGCGTCCATTCCTAAACCCATGATTGGTACCAAAACATGATTAGGAATACTCATTCCCTCGGTAATGCCCATTCCCACAAGCATGGGATTACCCATTCCTTTGGTCCCCCATGGTATTAACCATTCCCAATGTTTAAAATTTATTATTATTTTATATTGTCATTACATATTTGTTAAATGCATATTATATTTTATTATTTTCATAAATAAAAATTAAATACTATTAATCACGTTGAAAATTTAATAAATTATATTAAATATATATAAATATAAATATATTATATATTTAAAAAACATGTTCAAAATATTATTTTATTTATAAAATTTTATAAATTCAAATATTTTATAAAGAACGAATTTTGATGTTTATATTAAATTTTATTTTTAAATGTCAAAAAATATATTAAATATAATAAATAATTAATACATAATCTAATAAATAATTAATACATAATATATGCATCAATAAAAAAAAATAATATATATATATCCCAAACTCACTCTCGCACTCACATATATATAGTACATATAGTTAATGTCATATATATAACACGTTCGATATAAAATAGTAATAATATATTTATATATGAAAATATATAGTTACTCAAAATAAAAAATTTAAAATGTATATTTGATATAAAAATATTTTTAATTATACACTTTTATTATTATTATTAATTAAATAAGTTTAAAATTTTTATTTCATTCCTAACTTTATTACTTGGCGTACCAATCATAGCAATGCCATAATAAAGTCATTCCATTCCTTTGTTCATTCCATTACAAAGTTCATTTCTTTCCTACCTCATTCCATTCATTCATACCAATCATGCCGTAAGTGGCCAGAGGAATTTGAACCCGCGTCATTACCCTGGAAAAATAATCATTTAACTTGGACCAACCCCCTATTAGTACATATGTCAGCATAGTTAAGATTTCCGATGCTTACCTTTCATAACGGAGTCACTTTTTATGCAAATCTCCCCGGACTGGTTGCGAGGTAGAGAGAAGCCAGTCGAAGTGTCGATAATTTTCATTCGAGAGTTTCTGATTACACTTCCACAGGCACCGGACTTAAATTTGAATGGCTTCTTGGCAAATCCTAAACACATTGATAACACTCCAGCTTCTGTCATGCCGTAACCCTGTTCAAAGCTGAAGTGATCACTTCGGAAACATAGCTTTTTTTGCAGTAAATGATACAGCTATTGGCCAAAAACATAGAATGGTATTCTTATTTAGCTCGTAATATGGATGAAGAATGATATTTAAGGTGGAAATAGAACATCATTTTGTGCTTTCTTGTGACAAATGAAAAGCATGACAAACTGATTGAAAGAAGTCAAAGACTTGCGTAACATGGAAATACCGGTGTAATAGGAGACGAGTGTCTTACACTTGTAATATGATATACGGAAAATTTAAAGAGAATAACAAATCAAATAATAAGTTTAATATACTTACCATTATAATTAATTAAGTTAGATCGAGTTGGATTTGAGTTAGAATTTTTCATTATAAATATATGAGATGCAACTAGCAAGTAATATTTCGAGCAATTAATTAAGGTGTGGAAATTGGAGATCATAAAAAATAAAGACGAAGCTAAATGACATCTAGCGGTGTAAAATAAGATGGGTCAGCTCACGAACTCGATTAGTTGGATCGGGTAAAGTTCAACTCAAGATCAAAAATTTGAGCTTTGTTGAGTTTGAGCTTCTTCGTAAGTCTGAGCATGAGCATAAATTTCGTGACCAGTTTAGGTTTTATAATTTAAAATATATTATAAGTGGTTAGAATATTATTAATGATTATAGTATTAAATATTTTAATCTCAATATAGCTAAAATATGCAAAATAAATCCATATAAGATAAAAATTATATAGTATCAAAAAGTTTTCTTTTTCATTTTTTTAAAAATTTTTTTTATGAACCTAAAATTATAACATCAACGAGCTAGAAGCTCGGGATTCAAATGAATTTGAACTTGAGTTAGAACCTAAATTTTGAGAAAATAATATTTTAATATATAAGTATTAGTATAGATACATCTGTAAAATTTTCATTTTTTTTTTTTTTTTTGGGGTATGCTGTTAAAGTAAATGAACATATAATTGGATCTCAATTATATCTGATGGGTCTCAATATGGGATACATAGTCCAATCATTTTAAAATTTGTTAGATGTGAGGAAACCGGTTAATGATCGCCGGAAAAAGTGAGGGTTCTACTTGCTAGGATAAACACTAAAGCAAAGTCAGAAGGCCAAACTGGGGGTGATTCCCAGTTTGACTCTCCGACGCTCAAGTCAGATGGTGATCTGAAAGAGAAAGTAAGTAAAATGTAAAGCTGTTGTAATGGAGATTGCTTACAGAGTTAAAGGTGAAGACTCATATTTATAGTTGAGGGTCAAGGACCCTTTGGTAATTTGCCCCCTTATGGTCCTGCCCTAATGTCGCTCTTACACGTGGTGCAGTGAGGAGAAACCTAGGAGGAATCTCCTGCAAAAGCTGGTGCAAATGGTGGTACGGGCAACAGTGGT
Organism: Lantana camara; assembly: GCA_037501455.1. Lineage (NCBI taxonomy): Eukaryota > Viridiplantae > Streptophyta > Magnoliopsida > Lamiales > Verbenaceae > Lantana > Lantana camara. The sequence continues at coordinate 16,908,282 of CM074859.1, forward strand.
AGGTGCGCGGACATGTACGGGGTGTCAGAGAGCCGTTTTGGGTTGGTAACGAGGGCCATGAGCGCGCTCGTGCCAACCATGGGCATGATGGACTAGCGGACCGAGGGTGGATTCGGGCCAAAGCTGTGAGATGTGGGGGAGCTTGGTCCCTTGGTTTGCTTGTATAGAGAGGCACATACGAGGGAAGTGAGCGCTCGGGGACGACTCCCTTGGAGAACTTAGGTCTTGCTTCGTAGCATAAGTAGCGCTCGTTGGTGAGCGGCTATGACAGCCACGTGTCACGTTGCAACAATGACTCGTGTCACTCATCGGTCTCAGCTCCCGAGGTGGATGACGCTCGAAGGAGATCTGTTTTGGGGATTGAGAGGTCATGTGTCAATCGCTGGTGGGGCCACGTGTCGAAACGTGGGCCAAGCGTATTTTGACCCCATCATTTTGCCCCCCAATTCTGCAGTCCTTATTAATAAGGGTTGTAGAATTTTAAACCTACTTAATTCCCGAGGACGACGCTCGTGGGAGAAGATGGCGTACGGCGAAGTCTTCTTCTGAGCATGCATTAATTGTTGTCTCTTTAGCTGACTGCCCACACCATCCCACATTTAATGCTAATGGGAGAGTGGGCGAGACTTTCCAGGAAACGGCGCATGAATCTCGAGATGTGGGAGACGATTTACAAAAGTGGACGGTTACCTAGGCGGGAAATGATTGCACTTTGAAATTAAATGCCAGAATCATACCAACTTCTTCCCCTATAAATAGGGAATCCCAAATCATTCAAGCCTTTTACGCATTCAAAACTTTCAGAGCATACTTCCAAACTTCCAAGGTAATCTTCAGAGAGATTCCCAGCAACAAGAATTCCTAAGAACTTTCTCACCGTAAGTAATTTTCTTCTTCTTCTAACTTTTTCCTGCTAACCCTAGAGTAATAGGATCGATCCGTCCCCAAAACTCCATTCACTTAGCGAAAATCTTCAAACCCCCAATCTTTCTGTACAACCTCTAAATCCCCAAAAAATCATGTCTGGAGATCATGTCGAGGAGTTTGCCCGTGAGGTGGAGGAAATGGCCAGTTATAATTCATCCCACCCTAACTCTCCAAGGGATGAGGAATTAGATGCGGCGGTTTCGGCCATGGAAGAGAGAAATCCAGGGGGTGTGGAGCATATATTTGAAGAGATGGACTTGGTGATGGAAGCGGAGAGACAAGGGGCGATTCTCCCAATAACAAAGAGTGCAACTCACCCTCATCGCCACACGGTGACAGTGGCCGAAGCGCCTCCTGTGCTCGAGGGGAAAACGGCAGGGCCGTCTGAAGAGCCGCCGGCCAAACGTAGAAAGAGGGGCAAGAAAACCTAGAAAAAGAAAGGATCTGCCGAGGGCGAGGGCTTGGGTATGCAGGCCACCGAGAGGCCCCCTGAGGAGACCCCCAGCACTATTACCCGAGGGGAGATAGCATCTATGATGCCGCCCATATACTGGGACGAGCGCTTTCAATGGAGGATTCCAGCCAAACATGAGCGGGCTAACAACCCTCCACCTAGAGAGATGGTTGTTTACAAAGACTCAGTGGCGTTTGGGGGTTTGAGATTCCCTATTCCTGTCCCCATGGCTAGTATACTCAATGATCTCAACTTGAGCCCCTCCCAGATCGTTCCCAATGGCCTGGTGCTCCTTACCACCTTCATTATCCTCATGAAGTGCACCGGAAACCAACCGTCCATGCGTAATTTTAATGCATTGTTTCAAGTAGCCCGGTCGCTTCGCTCGTCCCCGAGGGCAGGTTTCTTTTACATTCAAGTGAAGGCTAGCCTGAAGCTGATCAATTCCCCCTAATCCACCTATGGAGTAGAATGGAAAGAAAAAAATTTCTTTGTGAGGGCCCCGCAAGATGACGATTTTGGGGTACCACGAGAGTGGGTTACGCATGGGGAGGGTCCTCTTGTGAGGAACCGTCTGGACCCTACTTTTCCTGAAAACTGGGCCCAAGATGGCCGGTGCCCTAAGGGACGAGGGTTGGCTGATACAGGCAAAGGACCTTATTGATGATGAGGAGGTTATGTTCTTGTGTGGGCTCACAAATAACCCTCATTTCCTCGACAACCCTCTCGCTCGGAACTTGGAAAGAGATGGTTAGATCTTAGGGCACTAACTCTAGACACGTCTTCTTTCATTTTTCAGGAGTAAATATCATAATGGCAGGAGGAAACATGCGCAACGTTGCCAACTTTGTCAACGCACGTAATCGCTAACAACGCCAGCAACAAGACAACCAACAGAACCCTCGAGGCCGAAGGCCTGGTCGTGGTGACGGTCGCGGGGGCCATCAAGGGGTAAGTTCGAGCGTTACCCAATAACCCAGAGGCCGCGGAGAAAGCCGAGCGGCCAACACTGAAACGAGGATCATTCCAAGGCCGACGGAAACCAGCAACCCGAGGGGAGCCACTCCTCCTGCAACAGAAATAACAAGGCCACACACAAATGTGGTCATCCGGAAGCATCAAGGGGATGGTGCCCAAACTTCTAGAAAAAGGAAAAGGATGCCCGACAGCATCCCCATACTGGGCAAGGGCAAGCAGGTTGCCGAGGGCACTCGTGGAGATGGGGACACATCTTCTTCTGAGGAGGAACACTTGTGGGATTTCGAACGACTGGGAGATAGGCACTTCGAGCGCGCTCCCGAGGAGGGCCCTCCATTGTTAAGCGAGCGTACCCCCCCCCCCCCCCCGGCACCATTACTGAAGGATTCTACGAGAGAGTCCAATTTACAGGAGACCACCGAGCGCTGTTTACACAAAGCTCCGAGATGGTGGGCCGTGGCTGGAGACCTTATTCACGCTGTCATCTCCGTAAGCTCCTTTTATTTGGTTATCTTCCTTCTTAATAAATAATTTTTTTCATAAAAATGCCTAAATATAGAAGGTTCCCTTATTTCTGAAAATGCAACAAGTGCTCCCGAGGGTCAAGAATCTCCAGATGCGTGCCACTGTCTACTCCGAGCGCAAAGCAAAGTATAAGAAAATGGCGCACTCGAATGACCTGCTCAGGTCCAAGAGGAGCTGGATGTGGAGAAAGCCAATTTCTTATCCCTCCAAACTGAGCATGACAAAATAAAAGCCTACGTGAAGAAGCTGGAGGATGATTTCAAAAGGTCGGAGTCTGCTCGGAAGAAATACCGTTCGGACTACAATAACCTCAACGAGAACCATAAGAAGTTGATGGAGGACCAGAACGGTTGGGTCACAAAGTCTAACGCGACTGAGAAGAAGTATGCGGATACAATCACGCAGCTTCCCGAGTGCATTGAGTAGGCCAGCAAAGAGGCCATTATTAAATTTTACCATTCAAAGGCATTCTCCATTGCTTTGATGAGGCTCAGAAGGCCTTCAATTTGGCCATTGAGCAGTTGATCCACCTGGGTTTAAGAAGCGCTTCTGCGAGGGGGAGAAAGGATATGGGGCCAGCCCTTGATGAGCATTGTGCAGAGTCCGCGGAGGGAGTGGATGATCCAAAGACCAGTATCAATGAGTCGGAGTACAACTACATAGTTGAACTCCTTCAAGACGAGTATATGGCCGCTCATCCAGCGGAGGAAGATCCCCTTGTGGAACAGAACGAGGGGAATGGCAATGCTGTAATCGTTCCTGAGGGTCCTCAGGGAAACGTGCCTCAAGCGCCAGCGGTCGAAGACACTCCAGTTCAGGCCAGTGAGAATACTCCTGCTTTAGCGGTTGAGGTCACTAAGCCTCAGGCCTACCACCTCCCCCTGCTCAAGATTCAAATGAGCCTAACCCTCAAGCGCAAGGACCGGTTGCTTCCGCTCAAGACGTGTCTGTCCCTCAAGTGGTGAACCTGGAAGTGGACGTTGCCCCTGCTGCTTAAGATTTCCTTCTATCTTTTGAGAAAATTTCCCTTGTATCTTTTCTGCTTTTGAGATGAATTCTATGGGCCATGATGCCCCCGTTTTGTAACCTTTGTACTCCTTGCCTTTATTAATGAAAATTTTCTCTTCATGACTTGGTGTCTTACTTCTGTACTATTATGCCATGAATGGTTACTTTGCACTTGTTTTATCAAAATCTTGTGATGTTAAGATTTCAAGTAATAAGCTAAGTAAAAAAAAATGACATAAAACTTGGAAAATTTTGCTAAGTCTTTGAGTAAACACAAGGGTCTTACTTTGGGAATGCCCTGAATCAAGACTTGTGAAAATTTTCCTAAGTACGGTAAAAGAGGTTGTGGTGAGCCTTTGACTAACGTGAGGGGCTGCCTTAAGGGTAACCTGGTTAAGGACTTGCAGAAACTTGCTCTAAAAGATTTTCCCTTGTAGGATGTTACCTGTTCCAGAGATGCAATGAGTCCCAATTTCGAGCGCTGGGTCCTTGTTAGGGCAAGCAGCCCGGGCCTACTTGGACATTCGTGTAGGCATATTAGGCTCTTTACAACTTTCTCCAAGCGCTGGATAGGCACGCTCGTGAGCGGGTTGCGAATTGTTGGTCACTTAGGAATTTTAACAAGTCATTGCAGACGTAAGGGTCTAGACTTGTGAAAACTTGTCTAAAAGTTTTTCATCCTAGTGCTGTACAAGTACGCTCGCGATCTGGTTGCGAACGCTTGTGAGAATAGGTTTGATCTTCATCTTTCGCGAGCGTGAGACCCGTGGGTCTAGCTCAGGAGAATTGTTGGCCAGACGCAAGGGTCTAGACTTGTGAAAACTTGTCTAAAAGTTTTCCATCCTGGTGCTTGAATGCAAGGATTTCTGCTACGAGGGTCCCATTTTCGAGGGAGCCCTGGCCAGGACTTGTGGAAACTTGTCTAAAAGTTTCCTCACAAGTGTTGTAGCGTTCGAGCGCTAACTGACAGCGTGACCCGGTTAGGCTGGTTCTTCGCCTCGTGGCCATCGTTTTATTGATTCCCAAATATGGTGGACCTCTAGATGGGATCTTGCCACTTTTGATAAGCGTATTTCGCCCTCGAAAGGGGGATTCGCACGTCTCGAACCTGTGTGGCGATTGCCGAGGTTACCGAGGGGGAATCATTTACCATCCTAAAAAGATATTTAACACATAGAAATCACCTTAATAGAAAACGCTTGTAAACAGGAAATCCATAGATCCCAGAAGTGGGTTTTTTATAGAATTATAAATAACTAAACATAAAACCTTCATACGTTACATATATTCCACGGACGCGGAAGATGCTCGCCCTGGAGTGTCTCAAGCGTGTATGTGTTGTTAGCTCTGATCTGTATAACTTTGTAAGGCCTTCCCAGTTGGGGTCCAACTTCCCCACATGCTTGGAGACTTCAACCCTCTTTAAAACTAAGTCTCCCAGCTGGAAAGTTCTTTCTCTAACCCGTTTATTATACTGTCGAGCGACAGATGCTTTGTATTCGTGAATATGTGCCCATGCCTTGTCTCTTTTCTCCTCCAAAAGATCCAATTCCAGGGCCCTGTTATCCTCGTTTTCTCTGGGCTCGAACTATGCCACTCGAGCGCATTCATATGCAACTTCGGCTGGTATCATCGTTTCTGAGCCAAAGACAAGTGAGTAAGGGGTTTTTCCAGTGGCCGCTCGTGGGGTGGTGCGATAAGCCCATAAAGCCCCTTATAACTCCTCGGCCCACTCGCCCTTTTTGCTCTCAAGCATGGTTTTTAGATGTTGTAAAATGATCCTGTTGGTAACTCAATGCCTAACTCTGAGCACCATTCCCGGGTATCAGCCGCTATGAATTGGGATCCGTTATCCGAAATAAGTACCCTCAGAATGCCGTACCTGCAAATAATGTTTTTCCATATAAAATCACATATTACCCTAAAGGTGATTTTTGCAACAGCCTCAGGCTCAGCCCACTTGGTGAAGTAATCCACGGCTAGGATGACAAACTTCTTCTGTCTGACCGCCATAGGCAGGGGGCCAACGATATCAATACCCCACTGATCAAAAGGCCATGAGACGTCAATGGGATCATTTGAGCCGCAGGCAATTGGGGAACATTAGAGTGAAATTGGCACTTAGGACATTTCCTAGAAAATGCTATGGAATCCTAGAGGACTGTGGGCCAGTAGAATCCGCTTCTTAGTATCTTTTTGGCAAGAACCAGAATGATTCCCACAACTCCCTCCGTGAACATGCTCAAGGGTCTCTTTGGCCTGCTAGGGCCTCAAACATCTCATTGGTGGGCCTTGAAAGGATTTCTTAAAGAGTCTGCCCTCGTTGTCCAGAGAGAAACGAGGGGCCTTGTTCCGAATTTTTCTTGCCTCCACTTTGTCAGTCGGGCAAGTGCCATCTTTAAGGAATCTGACAATGTCATCGAGCCAACAAGGCTCGGTGGGGTCAATCATAACTACCGATCGGTCGGGCCCTTTCCTCTGGATTAGCGGTCCCTCCGTTCTGAGGAATATGATAGAATGTTCACAGGATCCTTCGAGGGCAGAAGCAAATTTGGACAAAGCGCCCGCACGCCCGTTCTCCGGTCGGGGGACTTTGAGCAAGTGAAATTCCTTGAACTTTCCGATTATCTCTTTTGTTTTTCCCAAATACTGCACCATGGTGGCTTCTCGAGCCTCATACGTTCCTTTAATTTGACTTGAAATCAACTGCGAATCAACATAAGCCGTAACCCTGGAAGCTCCGCTCTGAAAAGCAATTCTCAACCCTTGTATGAGAGCCTCGTACTCTGCTTCATTGCTCGTAACTTGGAAATCCAACCTGATTGCAAAGTCGATTTCCACTCCGCTGGGATCTCTGATGGTCACCCCTGCTCCCTCCCCCGAGAGGTCGAGGAGTTATCTGTGTGCAGGACCTATAGACCATCGTTTTCAGGAACGGCAGGCTCTAAATCAAAGCGTTCCACCAGTAAATCCGTAACTACCTGCGCTTGTATGGCCGTTCTAGTCTCAAAGCTTAGGTCAAACTGGCTCAATTCAATGACCCATTTTATCAGCCTTCCGGAAACATCTGGCTTGGATAGGACTTGTTTCAAGGGTTGATCCATAAGGACGGTGATTGAGTGCGCTTGGAAATCAGGCCTCAGCCTCCTTGAGGCAGTGATGAGGGCAAAAGCGAACTTTTCGATTTCCAAATACTTCCTTTCAGCGCCCTGCAACGTTTTGCTTAGGTAATAGACAGGTAGATGCTTGCACTCGCGCACGGCTACCAAAACTGCGCTCGTGGCCTCAGCAAAGACGGATAGGTATACGAATAAGTTTTCACCTGTTACAGGTTTTGTCAGGAGGGGAGCGCTCAAAAGGTAAGCTTTCATATCTTGCAAAGTCTTTTCACATTCTTCAGTTCAAGAGAAATTTCGAGCGTTGCGCGGAATTTTGAAGAAAGAGAGGTTCCTGCCTGCTTAGCGGGAGATGAATCGGTTCAAAGAGATTATCTTTCCCACTAACACTTGCACTTCCCTGAGATTGCGAGGGGATGAGATATCCAAGGTGGCCTTGATCTTATCAGGATTAGCTTCAATCCCCCGTTGGCTAACCATATAGCCTAAGAATTTTCCCCCTCGTACTCCGAAAGTACACTTGGAGGGATTCAACTTCATGTCGTATTGGTGCAAAATGGCAAATGTGCGCTTGAGATCCTCTAGATGCGAGCCTTGGCGCTCGCTCTTGATAATCATGTCGTCCACGTACACCTCCATGGACCCTCATATTTCCTTCTCAAACATCCGGTTGACGAGGTATTGATACGTGGCACCTGCATTCTTGAGCCCAAAAAACATGACTAGAAAACAATACACTCTCATGTGTACAAAAAATGAGGTCTTTGGGCGGTCCTCGGGGGCCATGAAGATTTGTTAATACCCCTGAAAAGCGTCTATCATGCTCATTAACTCACACCCCGCGGTCGAATCCACCAGCTGATCAATCCGGGATAAAGGATAGGGATCCTTGGGGCAGGCTTTGTTGAGATCAGTGAAATCGTTACACATGCGCCATTTGTTAGCACTCTTGGGTACCAATACCACATTGCACAACCACTCTGGATACAGTATGGGCTCGATGTATTGGGCCTCGAGGAGCTTGTTAACTTCCTCTTCAATAACCTTCTTCCGAAAACCATGCATATTCTTTTGTTTGATTGGTTTGAAAGTGGGGTCCACGTTGAGCCTGTGGATTATGACGCTTGGGTCAATCCCCGTCAAATCAGACGTTTTCCATGCAAAAACGTCAATGTTTTCTCTAAGGAAATCTATCATCATGATCTGCGAGGGTCCCGAGAGATTATACCCAATCTGAGTGGTTTTATCCTTATTCCCCGGTTCCAACTCAACTGTGAGGAATTTCTCCGTGGGCTCAATCCGGACCTCAGGGCGAGGAAGTTCAAGCGCCCTTTTCTTCCCTGTTAAATGGTCACCGGTTGTTTCCTCTCCACGCTCATTCATCTCTTCATCACAGGAAGATTCCCCAACCGCTCCAAGTGGGACGCCCTCGGGGGTGCTTCCAGCGCTTGTATCCTTCTTCTTGTTTTTCTTTTTGTTCATTTTAGCCCTTTTGCGCAAGGGCCCATCTTCGTCCAAGTTGGGGAAATCTACTGACTTTTTGGTGGACCAATTTGGAATGCCTTCTCTGCTTTGGGCTTCTTGAGGGACAACATATAGCACTCCCACTCCTCTCGTACGTTGCACAGAACTTCTCCAACCCCGTCGGGGGTGGGGAACTTGATTTTTTTATGGTAAGTGGAAATGATCGCTTTTAAATCTACAAGGGTTGGACGCCCAATGATGATGTTGTATGGGATTTCGATTTCCACTACCGCGTAGGTGACCATGAGCGTCTTCCGCTATGGGGCGCGACCAAATGAGGTGGTTAGGAGAATCTGTCCTCGGGGGACAACCTCAGAGCCTCCAAAGCCAATGAGGGTTGTTTTGAGGGACTCGAGTGGGATGTTGGTAATGCTCATCTTTTGAAACGTGGTATAAGGCAAAACATTAACAGAGCTTCCACTATCAACCAAAACCGTCTTTACAACATGATTATGGACGTCTAAGCTAACCACCATGGGGCAATCAGAGGTTTCACTGACCTCATAGGGTGTTACAATGTGCTCTAGGTCCCTATCACTAAATGCAACAGCCTCATTTTCCTTTGACCGATGGTCGTTCGTTTCTTTGATGGCATAGACTGGCTTTGGTGCCGAGGGTCACTGATCATAGCTCATAACATATCGACGGCGGGAAGCATTGGAGTCCCCTCCGGATGACCCTCCAGCAATCATGTTGATGACCGCAAAGGGGGCATTCTCTCCTTCCGCGGCTTTTTTCTTGCCACGAGCGCTGTTCTCGGGGTGGTCTCACCTTCGCGGGCTCCTTGAGCGCGACGGGCTCCTCCTTCTTTCCTTTGAACGCTCGTTGCAGTGCTCATCGTAACGCTCCAACATCTTCACAAATTCCTTTAGGTGACCGCCCGCGATAAGCCTTTAAATTTTAGCTTCCAACTGGCGGCATTCATCCGTGTCATGCCCCTTTTACTTGTGAAAGACGCAATATTTGTTCGAGCGCCTTAACACCTCTGTGTCCTTCATCTTCGTGGGCCTTTTGAAGAGCTTTTTATCTGACTGAGCTTAGACCTCTTAATTGGGCCTGTTGAGAGGAACGCGGTCAAACCTTCGGGGGGAGGCAGTGATTTGCGGCGTTCTTTGTGAGGCTCTTCACACCCTCGTTTGCCTTTGAGGGGTCCAGGATAGGGATGGCAACGAGCCGAGCCGAGCCTTGGCCTTTTTTCAAGGCTCGGGCTCGGCTCGACCAAGGCTCGAACCTGGCTCGGCTCGGCTCGAGGCTCGGTCATTAATATTATTTTTATTTAAAAAATTAGTTTTTTTAATAATTTAATATATTTTTATATATAATAATATATATTAAATAAATATATATAATAAATATATTATTTTTTTATTCATTTTGTATTAAATTTAATGAATATATATATAATATTATATATTAATAAAATATTTATATACATAAAAATTAAAAATATTATTTTTTTAATTAAATATATGGCTCGCGAGCCACGAGCCAAGAAATAAAGGGTTCGGGTCCGGACTCGGCTCGGCTCGGCTCGGCTCGTGTAGCTCGCTAGCCGGCTCGGCTCGTTGCCATCCCTAGTCCAGGATGTCTGGGAGCATTAGACCCGTACATGTCTTCGAGCGCGAAGTAGGGCTCGGCGATTTCTCTCATTGCCATGAGGGACGAGGGGCGCTTCTTCACTATGGAATCCGCAAACTTCTTGCTCACATATTGTTTGTGATTGCAAGCCTTGAAAAGTACGTGTATCAAAAAATCCATTGAGGGTCTCTCCACCAAGAGCACCTCCTTATTGAAACGAGCGAAAAAGGAGCGAAGGGATTCATACTCGCCTTGGATCAAGTTGTACAAAGCAGTGGGTGCGGTGACAGGTGCCTTCAATGAGTTGAAGTGGTGGAGGAATGCATCGGTGAGTTCGCCATATGAGTGGATCGAGCCAGGCGGCAGATGTTTGTACCACTCCTGGGCCATTCCCACAAGGAAAGTAACAAAAACCTTAGCCCAATAATGGCTGGAGTGCTCGTACAAATGCATTAAATGTAGAAAATGATCTAGATGCTCCGCTGGGTCCGTGGTTCCATCATAGCGGTTGATGGAGGTGGGAACTTTGCCCATGCCGGCTTCGGCTTAGAACTTCCTCCAGGAGAGGGGAACCTCTCGCGAGCGGATGGTGGCTGTAACTCTCATAGTTTTCCTCTTGTTCCAAGTGACGAGGGACTTGCTGCTTACGGGCATGGCGACGAGCGTCTCTGGCATTGGCTCGTTCGTCCCCGGCATAGAGAACTCAAGACCGCACTCGAGAGAGTTGTCCCACCATCTCATGCAACCCCTGCAGCTGGTCTTGCACAGCCGCGAGGAGGTTGGGATCTTCCTTTCTTACTTGGCTCCCTCGTTGGGAGGCTTGTGGCCCTCATTTCGATGCTTGAGAGTGGGCTTCCTCATCAATATTGATCCTCTCCATTGGCGTTTTGCCCTTCTTTGCTTGGGGATGTTCTTCCCCCCTCCCCCCGGGCGGGGACTTCCTTCTCTTTCGCAGGCGGAGGTAGTGGTTGGGCTCTCAAAACAGCCTGTGCCGCCATGAGCGGGTGCGCCTGCAATCCCCCAAAGGAGGGGCGATTTGAGCGGCCTGCCCAGAGAAAAAATACATGGAAGTAAAAATTTTCCATGCACCATGGGCCGCCTGGACCTCACACTGTGTGTAGATGGCTTGTAGCTGCTGATGGTTCATGGGGGGTAACTCCACCCCTTCAATCTCTTTTGGCACCACCACCGGCAGCTGGATCTGCCCTGCGTGATACGGCTGGATAGCGGGATCATAACGGTAGAGGTAAGCATATATCCAGAGGGTGGCATCATATAGGGGTGGCCCCCTGGGTTAACTTGGGCGGTAGGCCATTGACTCTGTGGGAGGTTTGGGTAAGCAGGAAGCCCAGAACCTCCAACTACGGCGGTGGAGGGCTGCTCAGGCGTGAGCTCCGTTGAGGGGCCCTACTGGTTCAATGGGGGGAGGCACTCCTCCAACGGGCGGAGCTCCGCCGGCGGCAGCGGAGGTGGGAACATTGGTGTTCCCCTCAGGTTGGTGGTCATCTCCACCTCCGGCAAGCCCAGACCTGGTGGTAACGATGATGTAAATGATATTTATTCTTCAACTAGCAAAAAAGAGAGAAGGTTGGAAGCGGTTTCCCACAGACGGTGCCAAAAATGATGGGTCTCAATATGGGATACAGAATCCAATCACTTTAAAATTTGTTGGATGTGAGGAAATCGGTTAATGATCGCCGGAAAAAGTGAGGGTTCTACCTGCTGGGACAAACACCAAAGTAAAGTCAGAAGGCCAAGCTGGGGGAAATGGGGGTGATTCCCAGTATGGCTCTCCGACGCTCAAGTCAGATGGTGATCTGAAAGAGAAAGTGTAACACCCCGCTCGTCCTGCAAATAAGGTACGCCACGTTTCAACTTCCTTGTGTGTTTAATTCGGTGATTTTTGTGCTTTGCGTGGCCCTATTTTGAACTATTTTAGAGTTTAGAGGCCTTTTTTCAATTTTCTCTTTTAGGGGTTTTCCAGTCATTTCTCGTTCGGTCGAGAGTTTGACCTTTTTGACCCCTGTTTCTCGTTCGGGGCAGCGAAACGAGTCCGTAGACTCTAAGTTTACCCATTTCTGACGTCGTTAACCCCTTCTTCTGATCGTTTTCGCGTACGAGGACCCGAGATATAATACCCAGATCCTCGTAATTCGTGCCAGAACTTCAGACTTCAGCTCTCTCTCTTCTTCTCCCGCGATGCAGTTACTGTACACATACACTCACGGTGTAAAAACATGCATAACTCCAAACTCGGCCTATACTCGACGGAATTTGACGAACCAATAGTCTATTTCAATGAGCTCGACGAGCCCGACTCGATGATACAAGTTTCGTGGCCTGAAAATCAGCAATAGTGGCGCAGTGGTGGTCCGAAGGTGGCGGGTTGCGCCACCCCTCGCCGGCGACGTTCCGGCGAGCTTCGCCGGCCAGCTTCTAGCCTACCCTACCTTTTTTGACCCCCTCAGTTCATTTCTGGCCTCAGTTCGACTCAAAATCCACCAGAGATGGCGGTTTCCGATAGCAGTAGGGCGGCGTTCCGGCGATCCTTTGGAGGCGAAAGGTTGGGGGTTTCGTTCAGCAATAGGAGGAGAGTTGTTTTCCGGTGGTGGCGCGGTGTTTAGGTGTCTGAACGATAGCGAATCGAGGCAACAAAGTGGCGCGATGACTGTTCACGGCGGCGGTGGTTTCCGGCCAAAATTTTCGGCGAATATCATATGGGTTTCGAAGGTCTCGTCATAGGTAAGCCTATGCAATTTACGAATTTCGTTTTCGTTCACCGGTTTGAGAGTAATTGGATTTTGAAGATTTTAGGGTTTCGTATTGTTAGATCTGAAATTTGAAGAGTTTGGCTTGGAATTTCCAGAAATTGATCGAGGATTTGGAACGAACACCAGGAATACTTGCACGAGTAAATTTTGGGGATTTTTTCGGCACGCTCCGGCGGCGGTCGAGCGGCTGTTCCGGCGGCTCCGGTGGCGGCATTCCGGCGGGCTTCGGACAGTTTGTCCGCCTCGTTGTGGTGAGTCCAACGCCACTTCCCGTTCGTCAATCGGACACTTGGTTTATTTGTTACGAATTTATTTGTGTATTTGGGACATATTTGATTTAATTGTTAATGGTCATATGCTTGAATTATCGATCGGAATGAATTCCAATGAATATGAAATCTTGTATTAAATAAAATGTGATATGTATTGATGCTTTGAATTGTGAATTGAACCCCGTTATGCCAAAATTGTATTAGTTGTTAATTGTTTTAAAATGTAATTCGCTCTTGTATGCTCGATAAATTAATGAATATGCATTGTATGGTATTTGAAAATATGTAATGAATGATGAATGTATGATTTCATGATTGTTGTTGATATTAGTTTCGTTTCATGCCATTAGATTAATATAGCCCTTGTAGAAGAGGTGTTTGTGTAATTTTAGAAAATGTACATTTGTATAACTTGAATTAATTGAACATTATCATTTGAAAAAGATTATGCTAATTTTGATGAAGTGAAAGTTGCTTTATAATGCCTTGGATAATTAAATTTGAGACTTTTGCAATTAACGTTTAATTACCTAAATTGAATTTGAGTCTATTATGCAATGTATGAATTGTATGAACTTTGAATGATTAAATGGCTTAGTCGGAATTCGTCACATGCTATTATACGATTCAATTGGCCTTGTAATATGTGGATTTTGTGTAAAATGTGAAATATGACTTGAATTGAAATTTATTATATGATATAAGAATTTGTTATGCAATTTATGATTTAACGAGAATTGAATCAGTATGTCTTGGATGATTTAATTTGAAACTTTGTAATTTAGGTTTAATTACTTAATTTAAAATAAACCTATTATGCGATATGTGAATTGTATGAAACTTATATGATTAAATTAGAAACTTTTGCACGTAAGAAATAAGTTATTCGTACGAATATGAATTGGTTATTTGATATATGAATTTATATGAAATAATGTGGCATGCATTGCCTTTCCATTTTGTTTGATTGAATTAATTGTGCATAAAAACATCTCTTGATGTGTTTTATGAATATGTTGAGCTATGTGATATTTTATTTTATAAGTAATTAGTATGATTATGAACTTTGCTTATGTGATTGCATTTCTTAAGTACTTGAGCATGTGTCGTGCGTCTTTATATGGTTGTCTGAGTCTGAGTCTGAGTTCTGTACTGTGTTTTGTGTGTTCAGCTAGTACAGGTGCACCCGGGGTGGTAACTTGTGGTCGTGCAGGTTCCGGGGTGGACCATTTGCTTTGGGTTTGGCTTTGTCTGGTACCAGGTGAGGGTGTTTTCGTTCTAGTTACATATTAAACCCTACAACCTTATATGATAAGCTTTGACCAAAAATCTTATATATATATATATATATGTTACTTTTAAAGTAGAGTCATCGAGTAAACCCTTTTCTAATAAATTATTAAATATGTTATGTTTCTTATGAATCAAATGTTTTGGCGAGATTATGCATGTATGATATGTTCACGAGCCCAGGGACTTAGTACATGTGGCTATCCGGGGAGGCATGGGCTGACGGTGATCCCATGTGCTAGTTCCACTATGTTTTACGACGGAACGAACCTCGTTAGGAGTTTTGACGAGGAAACGCTAGTCGGGCTTTAGGGGTCTCATGAACCCCTCTAGTCATTATGTATGAGGTGGTCGGGTCTTGCTAACCCGTCCACCACCCGGAGGAAGAATGTTGGAACTTATTTTATGATTATGAGTATGTTATGATTGTTATGCACCGTGCGGGAAGGCCGGGACACGGATTGCCCAAACAACTATGTTTTATGTTATGTTAAATGACTTGTGTGTATTATAAGGTATTGCATGATCACGTATTCAATATATTAAAGATATTTGTCGTACACGGTCGGAGTTTGGTTGGAGATGACGCACGCTCACTGGCGGAGCCTTATTGATTTTGTATGAATTATGAACTTAATGAATTTAATATGACTAGTCGTAAATTCCGAGCATTGCTTAGTTATTTTCTTGCCCTTCGTGGGAACTAACTTTAAATAAAACTTTGCTCAGGACTTACGACTTGCATGTGCATGTTTCTATATTTATGTATCGCTCCTGCTCGCTCAGTCTTCTAGAGACTGACCCTCCCCCTTCTTTTCCACTTTTCAGTTCTTGCAAGTTTGATCTAGGCGGCTGTCACTGTCTATTGAGTCTGTATCTGTTTGTTTAAGTTGTTAAGTACGTTGCTTCGGTTTATATTTGAGGTCTTGTTTATGTAAGTTGTGTCAGTCCGTTGAGTCTGTTATGTACTTTGTTTCAATTTATGATAACATTACTTATGATATGGTTTTGAGCAGGAGTATATTTATGATTCGAATGTAAGAATTTCGGGACAGGTTAGGACAGGTGCTCGGTTTAGATGAACCCGTTTTGATTATATGTTTGATCGGGACAGGTTTCTAGGGCTAGTTGAACCCGTTTAGTTGCTGTTGATTTACTTTTTGAAATATATGGATTATGATTGCTGATTAAAGTTTTTGAGAATTCGTATTTTGTATCGCTTCCGCATCCAGGTTTTGCATGTTAGTACTTGTACAGGGTTTAGGTACCGCCTAACTTAGGTTGGTTTTTCGTTTGTCACCCGTTCGCTGTGGTTTGGTACGTGTGCTGACTTTCCATTTCGTACACGTGTCGGGTCATAATGCGGGGGTATGGTGCCCCACCGCTTGGGGTGCTACAGAAAGTAAGTAAAATGTAAAGTTGTTGTAATGGAGATTGCTTACAGAGTTTGAGGTGAAGACTCATATTTATAGTTGAGGGTTAGGACCCTTTGGTAATTTGCCCCCTTGTGGTCCTACCCTAATGTCGCTCTTACACGTGGTACAGTGAGGAGAAACCTAGGAGGAATCTCCTGCAAAAGCTGGTGCAAATGGTGGTGCGGGCAACAGTGGTAGGTGCGCGGACATTACGGGCTGTCAGGGAGCCGTTTTGGGTTGGTAATGAGGGCCATGAGCACGCTCGTGTCAACTATGAGCCTGATGGACTAGCGAACCGAGGGTTGATCCGGGCCAAGGCTGTGAGATGTGGGGGAGATTGGTCCCTTGGTTTGCTTGTATGGAGAGGCACATACAAGGGAAGTGAGCGCTCGGGGACGACTCCCTTGGAGAACTTGGGTCTTGCTTCGTAGCATAAGGAGCGCTCGTTGGTGAGCGGCTATGATAACCACGTGTCACGTTGCAACAATGACTCGTGTCACTCATCGGTCTCAGCTCCCGAGGGTGGATGACGCTCGAAGGAGATCTATTTTGGGGATTGAGAGGCCACGTGTCAATCGTTGGTGGCGCCACATGTCGAAACGTGGACCAAGCGTATTTTGATCCCATCAATATCAATATGCAGTATTGATATATATATATACGATATGGTATAACTTATATTTATGACCGTATATAAATTTAATTTTTTATAAGACTTAAGAATTCAAAAGGTGAGGTGGCTTTACATACCACTTCCCACACATGATAAATTATTTATGGCAATAATTATATTGTGGGGTAATTGAAGAGTACCATAGGTCCCACCAATTTTCAAAACAGATCTTTCCAGATTCAATTTTTAAAAGAATGACCAGAATTTAAATTTTTTTAAATACGTGTGTAGAAAAAAAAAAAACAACCTCCACGGGTCGACCACTTGGCATGTCAGGTTCCCAATATAATATAAAGTTATAAAAATATTTTATCATCTTAATTATATATTTTTTTTTAATTTTTATATTTAAATTAAATTTTGTTGCATATTGGTTCAGTTCCAATATCAGGTTCTCTTCACTACGCCTTTTAAAATCATATCCGATTAATTTTTAGTGTTTTTGTTGATTTTTTATGATTTCAGTAGCCTGAATAGTAAACACATGAAGAACACTTGACTTAGAAAGGGTAAATTTGCATGATTTAGTAAAGAAGAATTTACCCTTATTAAAATTATGTACGAATCACATGTTTAATGTCCATACTATCAAAACCATTAAAAATTAGATATATATGATCTTTTATTAAAAAAAAATGCAAAATATGAATGATGGTACGCAACAAACGCAAAGTAAGAATTACAGTATGCAACGAAATTTAATTTCAACGACAAAATTTAAAAATATCTATAGTTTAAATGACAAATTTTGTATCCCTAATATAAAGTGTCGTTTACTTTCATATCTCATAATCTAATTGATTTGAGTCAAAAAAACATACATAAATTTATTAGTTTAATTTACTTCAATAGATTGATTGGAAATTTTTTATCTGGCAAAGTTAATAGTATTATTTGAGTGTTTTTGTGCAATGAAAAATTACTAATATTCAGGGTAACAATGTAAGTTATATTATTCGATAATAAATAGATTAATTAATACCTTTAACGTATTTATTTCATTGCCCCAACCCAACTCTTCTTCTATACGGTAGTTGATCATATATTAACTTTAACTAAAATGGTAAACAAAATTATTCACACTAAATATAATTAAGATGAGGATTACGAAATCAATGGACAATGGTACTATCGTGGCCGCACTTGAATCAGCGTAGGGATGGAAATGGGCTGAGCTTTCTCGCGAACAGGCTCGTCTCAAGCCCTAACCCAATCCAAATGTGTCTGATTTGTTGGCCCGCTTATCAATACATAAAATAAAAAACATATATTAATTTATATATATATATATATATATATAAATATTGAATTAACATATAATAATATATATTCTGATTTTTATACAAAATCCTTAGAAAAATAATATAATAAATCAATATATATTATTATATTATATATATTAAATGCTAATGTAAAAATCTATTTTTCAATATAAAATAATATAAATTTGATTTGGCTGGGCTTGGCTCGTTTGTTCAGGCGTTGCTGGCCTGTTACTGATGAGGGTTAAGTTGTTTAATATTTTTGGAAAGTTCCAGGCTTCCACTAGCACCAAATCTTAGTCAACTCAAGGTATCACATCACAACAAATAAATATAATTCCAGTGCTATTATGGGAAATTCTTGCGTCGACCGTGCTATTAATGAAAATTTTTACATGCACTGGGATAATACATGCACCCCCATTTATGTATTCTAAAATAAATAAATAAAAGGTAGAAAAATTTTCAAAATAAAAAAAATATTAAATAAATAGGGAATAAATACACCGAGACCCACACCCGAACCCGATATATGCAAGAATCTCCCGTGCTATTAACATGCTCATTTGATATGAGCTAAGTTGTCCACACTTTCTTTCTTTTTTTTTTTTTTTTTTTTTTCTTATGAGAGAAAGTTGTCCACACATAAACTCCCCAAAAATTGGAAATTTTCATCTCAAACCAAGTAGTTATATAATAAATATATTATATTACTTCTTTTATACAGATGAATGATGTGTTTAATCTAACTCACCTCTATTAACTCACTACAAAGAAGAGAATTATCATATCATTATATTTTTTTAAATTTTGATGTAGAATATTTAATATGCACAAATTATACGACAAGAACGAAATATTCGTTCAATCGTAATGTCAAATTGATTTGGTTGGATTAAGATTTGGCTAGAATTACCCAAAGGAATTTATTTAGAAAATGTGTTTTTACATTTTGAGGAAAAATAACTTACCCCTATATTATGATCATTTTTTTAACTTTTTATCATAACTTTTAAATGTTTCATAGTATTATATGTATTTCGTAAAAAATTTTAGATTATCATCTTGGTCAATTAGGTGTTAATACACATTTTATTATCGGTGAAAAATTAATAATTTTCGATAAAAAAATAAATCTCGTGTTAATACCTAAATGGCCGGAATAACAATATAAAAACTTTTACGGATAATAAATTTAAAATATTAGATAGTTTAAATGAAAATTTGAAAAAACATTTGTAGCATTGTTTTCCCTCTTAATTTCTGAATGATTGATGTAAAAGCGCCCCAAACTAGGGATGTAAACAAGCGAGCTAGCTCGCGAGCTTTCTCGAGCCGCTCCGAGTCGAGCTCGAACCCAAGCTCCTTTGTTTTTGGCTCGTGGCTCACGAGTCGGCTCGCGAGTCACTATTTTTAATTAAAAATAAATAAATATTAATTTTTATATATATAAATACTTATATAATATATAATATTATATATATATATACTTATTTTTATATATAAATATTAAAAATAATTATTTTTTAAATAAAAAAATATGTTTTTCATGGCTCGCGAGCCGAACCGCTCATAAGCTTGGTCGAGCCAGGAAAAAAGGGCCGGGCTCGGCTCGGCTCGACTCGTTTACATCGCTACCCCAAACATATTCTTGTACAGAGAGATTGAATATGGAGATTCAAGTTTATTTAATCGATAACAGATCCTAGTGAATGTTCAGAATAAGGTGATATTATTATATTAGCAATTCTATATTAAACTCGCACCAAAAAATAAAAATTCTATATTAAACATTAAGAATTAAGATCAAGCTAATTAATCAAAGATTACCTGGCCAATGGTGGCATTGGGGAGCTTTGCTTTGACTGAATCTTCAAGCTGTTTATCCATCGGCGCCGCCCCGCACACCACTCTCCTCACGGAGGAGAGGTCGAACTTCGCCGCCGCTGCCGGACTCTTCGCAATGGCCAACAGTATCGGCGGCACGAAGGGAGCGATTGTCACTCTGTATCTCTGCACCAGATCCATTAACTCGTTGATTTCGAATTTGGGCATAATCAGTACGGCGGAGCCAGCTCGCAGGCCGCAGAGCAGAATCGAGATTAAGGAGTAGACGTGGAACAGCGGTAACACGCACAGCGTTAGATCCTCGCACACGGTGTGGACGGCCGGATTTTCGCCGTCCAATTGCACCGAGACGCAGGTCACTAAGTTTTTGTGGCTCAGCATCACGCCCTTGGGGAATCCGGTGGTGCCGGAGGAGAACGGCAGCGCCGCCGTGTCGTCGGCGCGGATCTGAACTTCTGACAGCGATTTCTCATCGGAGTTCGCTAATTCGGAGAATTGTATGATCTCCGGCGACTGCGGAGGTTCGACGGTGACGATTCTCGCACCTAATTCCTCTGCGGCGAAGGGATTCAGCTTCTCGACGTAGCAGGCGTGGGTGATGATGAGTTTAGGCTTGGAGATCCTCGCCTGCAGCGTGAGTTCCGCGGCGGTGTAGAGCGGGTTGGCCGTGGTGGCGGTCGCGCCGGTGAAGGCGGCGGCGAGGAACGCGAAGGCGAACTCCGGCGAGTTGTGGAGGACGAGCATGATGACGTCGCCTTTTCGGATTCCCAATTTCTGGAGTCCGGCGCCGACTCTGCGGCCGGTGAGCTCCACGTCGCCATGGGTGTAGGTTTCGCCGGTGACGGCGTTGATTAAAGCCGGCCGCGTGCGGTGGTTTGAGAGGTTTTGGAAGCAATATGTGTGGATTGGGAGATGGTTTGGTATGTAAATGTCTGGAAGCTTCGACCGGAATATGTGTTCCTCCGATTTCGACTCCATTTAGTGCCAGCGGCAGACGGCGGTATCGGCAGCGGCGGAGTTGTACGGTCTGAGCCCCTTTGGGTGAGCCTTCCTAGCTTCTGATTTATTGGAACTGTACTGCACCAAAATCTCTCTTTTTCATCTTTATAAACTTCAAAAAATAATTCAACACATTTATAACGAGTAATTCTATTTTAATTCGAATTTGGTTGGGTTAGTAATCAGTATAATCAATAATGAGGTGGGCTGTTGTTTTATGATATTATAAGAAAATTATATGATTAATATAAAATTTATGGATTTATTTTAATAGATATGCATAACTAGTTAATTAAATAATTGAAAATTCTTATTTGGATGCTTTTAGGTTAGATGATCCTTCTATTATATTTAATGTATTTGCACTTAATTTTCCAAACTGATGATTCTCAATTTAACATTATTTAAGATTTTAATTTCTACAAATTTGTGCGTATTTCTCACTTTAAGATGATTTATATTTTTTAATTTACGGATTTAGCAATATCAAGACAATTTTTAATTTTTTTAGTGAAATTTGATATATGATTATCGTAGAATTATGTTATTATTATTATCGATAGTTAATAGAATCAAGTTGTGTCTTAAATTATTTTTTAAAATTTATTTGAAATTATATATCAAAATGAATTATATTATACATATAATTATTTGAAATATTTTTTATTGAATACTTTAAGGCGTTCTAGTGGCGATGCCAGAAATTTTATTTAAGGGGATCGATCAAAGCATAATATTAAAGAAAAATTTCATAAAATTTCTTTTAGGTGTGGTTTCAATTATTAACAATTTACTATATTGACCCTCACTAGTATTAATTTTAACTTTGGTGAAAGAGGTCAATAATGAAAAATCTCATAAAACTAAATATACATATATTTATATATCTATATAATAAAAAATAAAAAAAAAATTTGAGGGGAGTCAATTGTACTCCTCATTACAATGTGGCTCCGCCAAGTGAGGCGCTCTCAATTTCAAATTTTTCTAAAAATTTGCGTATTGGCATAGTTGCACTCACACTCATTTTTGCATCTGCATCATGCGACCTGTCTCGGTCTAACCAAACTTAGTTAATTTATAACAACAATCATAATACTTGCTACTTGGTTAATATTTTTAAGTTTTTCACCAACGAAAAGTATAAAATATTTATTTATATTTACACATGTTTAATCGAATTAGAATTATTTCTAAATAGCTATATACTAGAGTGGTGTTGTGTATTTGTCAAGGTATTGCCTAACCATTGTACGCTACCGCTGTATAATTTTAACATACAATATTATCGTTTTTATTGAATATAAACCAACTGCCCAAAATAGCATGTATCATGTGTAATTTCCTATTTGCAGTGTTTCTCACTTTCTCTTATATATATAGTTAATTATGATGCACAAATACGGATACGAATACCGCGATATGAATATGATATGATACAGATACGAAGATACATTTTATTTTTTTTTGAATTTTTCACGTGAGGAGTGTCGGATATGATGTTGGACACTCGTGTCCGCCAAGACACAACACGACATAACAAAATGATATTTTTAGAAGTATTTGTGCATCATAAATAGTTAATAATGCATACATTATCGCAACTTATTGATTTCATTTATTTATTTTATCTCTTACGGGAATCAACAACAATTTTTTTTAAACGAGTACCTTCATTATAAAAGTCAAGTTAGATAAATTATTAACCGATTAGTGTGCCCGATTCGATCATAGTAGTTTAATGATTATTAAATGCAAATAAATTATCACTACTTAAATATTTCTCTAAGTTTTTTAAACGACAACTTAAATATTTATCAGACATATTGAAATTTTGGACCCAACTGTATTGTACTTTAAAAAAAAAAAAAGGGACAATACACATGTTCTAAAGTCTATGTTATTATTTGGCCACAAGGTTGCTCATTCGTGGGTCATGTGGGAGCCAAGATTTCAAAAGAAGAGGTGAGTTAAAATTTACAAAATTTTAGTAAGGTTAAGCCGTTAACTGTTCAGGGATAAGTTTTTTCAACTTTATACCTGAATTATCGAGCTCCCCTTTTATAAGAATGGTTTGGTTTTGTGATTGCATATATAATAAATCCTAATCAGCTACTCGAACTCAAAATTTTTGTGCTCGAGTTTGAGTTCAAAAGTTTTTATTCACTAACTTTCTTCTCATAGGAAAATCTGACTTTGAACTTTAGTTTGATCCTAAAATTTGTCGAAATTGAACTCGAGTCCAAACTTAATTTTTTTTGAAAATGAAATTAAATATTTGAATTAGAAGTTGTAGAAATTTTTCGCATAAAAAGCCCATTCTAATCTAATTAGGCTTACCATGTGCGTAACGAGCTGAATTTCTAAAATTGGTGTGTTTTTTTTTTGGGATAGTGTACTTTTGGTGTATTTCTAAAATTGCAACGTACACACTCATAATTTTTTTTGTTAAATTCGTTTTTTTAAAAAGCGGAATCACTATTCATCACTATGGTGATTCTGTTTTTTCAAAAAGTGGAATCACTATTCACTATGATGATTCTGTTTTTCTAAAAAGCAAAAACCCCAAAAGTATAATATCAAAAAAAAAAAAAAAAAAAC
The DNA here is from genome assembly GCA_037501455.1 of Lantana camara. Taxonomy (NCBI): domain Eukaryota; kingdom Viridiplantae; phylum Streptophyta; class Magnoliopsida; order Lamiales; family Verbenaceae; genus Lantana; species Lantana camara. The sequence goes on from CM074859.1 coordinate 16,931,523, forward strand.
CTAAATTAAAAAAAAAAACCCGCCTAACAACGTTTTCAGTTCAGATGTCCCCTACCCGCTACGCCCTTGCCCAACTGAATTGGGATACATATATGATATATCATTGGTGATTTTCGAATTTTGGTAACCATTTTTAGATATATTGTATTTTTGATGTATTTTTTTGGAATATTTTAAATTTGGGTTTTCCGTATTCTAAAAAAGTGGAATCACTGTTACATTCCGTTTTTTTAAATAGCGGAATCCATGTATTCTCAAATTTAATCAGGTTGCACCACGTGGTAGCGTCTGTACCTTTTTTTTTTTTTTTTAAGTGAATTGTGATTCCGCCTTTTTAAAAAACGGATTTAACAAAAAAAATTATCATTGTAATTCGCGAGAATTTGACTATGCTTGGCGAGATTTTAATAAAAATGCCCCCTTTTCCTTTTATTTAAAACACCAATGTTAGCCTTTTTTTTTTTTTTTTAATTTAATGAACACTGTTTCCATCTTTTTAAAAAGCGGAATCTGAAAATAAAAATTTAAAATTTACGTGTCAACAATTTTTTCCAATTTTCTTTTTCTTCAAAACCCCAAAATTGGCCTTATAATTTTTTTTTAAAAAAATAAAAATTATTTTATGAATAGTGAATCCGTTTTCTTAAATAGCGGATTTATCAAAAAGAAAATTGGACTCAGAAACGGTTATGTGTCATCAAGATGAAAGATATTTATTAAAAAATTTTAGGCTGACATTCGTGTTTTAAATAAAAGGAAAAGAAGCATTTTTATTAAAATCTCGCTAAGCATGGTCAAATTCTCTCAAATTACAATCATAAATTTTTTTTGTTAAATTCGTTTTTTAAAAAAGGGGAATCACTATTCACATAAAAAGGAAAACGGCGCAGACGCTACCACGTGGCGCAGCCTAATTAAATTTGGGAATACATGAATTCCGCTATTTTAAAAAAGGAATGTAATAGTGATTCTGCTTTTTCAAAAATCAGAAAATCCTAAAATTAAAATATTCCAAAAAAATACACCAAAAATACAATGTATCTAAAAATGGACACCAAAATTAGAAAATCAGCTATAGCATTAAATGGTCCAAATTTAAAAACCATTAGAGCCCATAACGTGCCGAAGAGAAAAATGATCAACAAACCTAGCAATAATGAAACTACCACAAGTGTGTGGTTTAGTTGCAAGTTCAGCACTATCTTAATTTAATCAAATATCTTGTATTTAAATGATGGGTGTCGAGACCATCAAAAATAAAATCCCAAGTACCGAATACAAACGAATTGCAAATAATGGTAAATGGGGTCGATCCAAGAGGATTGGATGAATTTTGCATCTTTCAATATGTTAAGGAAACGAAACAAACAACAAAAATAGGGGGGTTTTGAGATATTTGATTAAACTAATAATGAAATAAACAAAACGAGACTAAATAAACAAATAATTAACAACTAAACTCAGCTGACACTTAAATTAATTCAGTAAATAACAAGTAGCTGGGATTTTCCTACGCATGCATCAGGCTGTGATCACAGACAGGGTGATTAATTCCTCGTTAGGCTAGCTATAGTTACCAGTTACCTTAGGCTCCCTCGTTTCTTCTTACTTTTTAGAACGATTAGAAGAAACTCCTAATAATCGTTCCCTAATTAACCGATAACCCTATCAGAAACTCCTTCTAAGATTCAACCGGATAATTGTTTTACGTACTAAAGAAACACTAGCCCTAACCGGTTAGGCAGAAACTCCTGCTTCACCTAATTAGACCGAATTATTCCACAACACAAATTCAGACAAGCCTTATGCCCTAGTGTTGATTGCCACTTCGTTAATTATCCAGTTAACACCGCCAAATAAATTAACTAGCTATATACGTATTGACAATTCTAAGATTCGTGCACTAATCAAAGAATAAACCAACACTCAATGACATGAAATCGGAAATAAAACGGATAACTTGAATTAATCAACAAAAGAAGTAGTCTCACAAAACCTAATGCATACTAGGAAAATCCCTACAAAAACGAAACTAGAAAATTACTAACAAATGAAATTAATAAAGTCTAAAAATAAAGAAAATGAAGAAAGGAAGCTCCCGTGTTGCTACGTCTTTCTCTTTCTCCAAGCGTGTCCTCCTAACCAATCTCCCTTGTCTCGATTAAATAGTGCCAAGAGTGATTACTCCTTTCTTCCCCCACCTTTCCCACGTCTTCTGATCATAAAACGTCCACTTCTCCCTCAACTTGCTGCTCTTTTAAGTGGCCTGAATTGTCATTAAATTATCAGTTACAACTTTGAGCAGATCATGTTCATTGACTGCCTTGTAGTCGGGTTTTCTTGGACTTTTGTGGACTTGTAACTCATGAACAATATGGGCTTCTTCCTATGTTGTACATGGACGCTTTAACTAGCCCAAGAGGAGAAACGGGCTGGTAGATTTAAGTTGAATTCATGAGCCTCCTTCGTGCACGGCTACTGCAATTTAATTGGAACTAATAGGCCTGCTGCTATGAATAAAGACTATGGGCCCACCTAATTCCAAACACAAATCTACTCTATGGACTTCCCATGTTTCCACTTAGAAGCCCAAATTGGCTCCCAACTTGATATTTCTCTTCCTTTGCAAACAAAATGTCGCAACGTGTAGGAGCTTAAATAAACATTGGATCCTTCAAATCTCTAATGGGCATGACTCTTTCAGATTTCATCAAATTCCTCGCAATTGGGCAATTCCTACAAGAAACCGTTTAACCCAATTAATAGTCCACCATTAAACCAAATCATGGAATAAAATATCACAATTGTAAGCTCAATAATTGGTAAATAAACGACTTATCATTAAATTCTTAAAAATAAAGTTATCAAAAGTAAAAAAAGTTTTATACCTAGTAGTCCTATCAAAAATCAAATCCAGACCTTTAAAGGATGACATTTCCTAATTTCATATTTGACATATTTAATTATTTAGAATATTGAATATTTATAACTATATCAATTTAAAAAAATTATGAATAAAATATATTAAAAATCGGATTAGATTTAAATTAAAATACATCCAGCAACAGCCCTAGATATTAATAAAATATAGGGTAAATATTATTTTTGATCATGTGGTATAGATCCATTTTTTATTTTGGTCCATGGTTTAGTGACTTAGTCAACTATGGCTCATAATTTGAAATTTTTTATCAAAAAAATTTAGTCCACCAAACCTTTTTTCATTATGTTATAAATGAATTTCATTAGTCAACTATTATTTTATTACAAATCAACCCCCATATTAGTATATATATTTGCAAAATTATCCAAGATCTTCATTTTTTTTCATTTACCACCATTCAATCTCCACCACGTTGTTTTCTGCCGTCACCGCCATTCTTCTTCATTTTTTATAAATTTTTTTTCCATAGTTTCTATTATCCAAGGTAATATTGGTATAAAAACTGTCAATATTACAAAACTACCACCTCAACCCATGCAACAACCAAAACAATTTATAGAAGGGATTTGTGATGAGGAGGATTTGAGGTGCAGTTTTTGTGTATTTTATTAACATATTAATATCTCAACATATATTGCGTCAAAAACAAAAGTATCTACATATTAACAAATGGACTAAACTTTTGTCAATATTAACCTTAATACTAAATAGCTATTAAAATATCATAATTTTCTTTTTGATTGTATTAGATTTTTTTCTATTAAAGTTTATTTATAAATATATTATTGCATATATATTTTTCTGAAATATTAGCATAGTAATTTATTTTCAAGTTTTAATGCTTTGATTTTATTATGTCAATATTTAGTATAAATTTAATTCTACTTTAGGATTTTATTTATTAAGAACTATTTAAATTATAATTTTAAAGATCAGGAACTTTTTATAAATTTAAATTAATATATAATCCGAATTAATAAAATCACATTTTATTAATATAAGGCTTGAATAGTGATTGATGAAAAGAATGAAAATTTGGGTGATTTTGTCAATATAAATTGATATATGAGTTGAATTATAATAAAATGATAGCTAAATAACGAAATTCCTCCATAACTTAATGGAAAATGGCTTGGTAAACCAATTTTAACAAAAAGTGAATTTAAACCATAATTGATTAAGTCATTAAACCCATTTACAAAATCAAAAATAGACTTATACCATATGACCAAACTTAATATTTACCCTAAAATATAAATATTGCATTTACTTCTAAAGATTGTGTAGTTATTAGTTATTACTGTAAGTCTGTAACCCTGGCTTAATTGATATTTATATCAAAATTCCTACGGTCAACTATTGTGAATGTATTAGATATAGTTGTTAGCAAATGTATAATTAAGGTGGGCGACGTTGTAACAACTTTATTTATCATTAAATTTTTTTTGGTAGCCTTTATATATCATTAATGTCAGCATACCATATCAGTTAGGATTTAATTATTACATAACACAATACTATTATTAAATACAGACTTGTCAAGAAAAACACTATAAATAAATAATATAAACTACGCTCTTACAAAACAACACAGGCTTGTTTGATGGATATCACAAATAGAACTGCAAACAATGTTTTTAAAATTGGACCGGACGTCATACCGATCGGTTTACTGATTTATAGGTTCGACTGATTTAACTGGTACGATCAATTTAATTGGTTTGATCGATTATAGACAAATACTATTTTATTAATATATAATATAAGAAGATAAAGAAAACTAAAATATACGCATTACTTACGTAACAAAACGTCAAAATAGAAATAAAAGAAAATAAAGTTTTTACTAGAACTTTTTGATATTGTTATGAATACAAATTTTAGATCAATCAAGCATCTATATTAACATTAAAATTATAAAGAAAGAGTTAATTGATTTTCCAAGAAAATAAATTTATATTCCAATAGGTCCGAGGCCCAATAAAAGGATTATTGATTAGCTCTTATATCATGAAATTACACATTTTGTGAAATGCCACTAATTATTTTTTATTTCTTTCTAAATCTCTCTTTCACACAAAAAGCAAAGAAGAAAAAAAATAAAGGAGCGAATTTTGAGTTTTAGAGAACATAATTAAGGAGCCCATTTCAAAAGGGCTGATGGAAAACAAAGATAAAATAGAATGAAAATTAGAAAAGACTACAAAGTGGTAAATTAATGGGATTAAAAAGTTTTTAAGAATTATTATATAAATAAATATATATATATATATATATATAATGGGACCACCATAGGGATATGTGGCAACTCCTCACACAAAGACGACTAAGGACTCTTTCGTGACTAAAAGAGAACTCTACGGGTAGACGAGTAGAAGAAGGATTCTACGAATAGACGATTAGTAAACCCTAACCCTAAGCAGAATAAACCTAAATAGAACACACAAAAACAAAGAGAAATGTAGAAAAGAGAGAAAGAGGGAGTCGCTTGTGACACCCCAGTTTTCCGGCAAGCCAGACCCTATTCTGCTACGTTTTTTCTACCCAGAACATCTACCCGGGCGGGTAGATTTTGCTCACAAAACTACCCGGGCGGGTAGTTTAGTACCGAGGGGTTTCTGTACCTTCTCTCCCCGGTCGGGTAAATTTCTGCCTTATTTTTCTCCGGCTGGGTACTCCCTCATACGACCTCGGATTGACCTGATTTTTGAACCTTTGAAAACCTCTTGAAGTCTAGAACAACCTCCAATTGGAATCACCTCATTATCTATTCCCGTTTGTGAGATATAATCAATTCTTTTTTGTGTCGCCACTTTACCGACAATCTGCTTTCGCTTAATTTCGGGTCTATGCCATTTTCACCTCGCTTTGAACCACAATTCGAGCCACATACCATTTTAAAGGTCTATGTGTCTAGTTTCATCTCCAAGAAACAAAACTCAATTCAAACTTCTAGAACTCGAGATAATCCAGTTTTCCTACCGCTTGTGCATTTTTGAAAACTGTCAGTTTTTCCTAAACTTCGCCAAAACCCATTTCCTCGCTTTCCTTTCACCTCCTCGACCTCCTATTTGACTTACATGTTTATGTATTTATTCTCATATGCATTATATGTTCCTCAAGTAACGAGAGTTGTTGCATGAAATATATATTTGCATCTTGTTATGTATCCCTATCTCGTGTTATGCCTTAATTGCGCCCATGAACGTGATATATGATGATAAATGATTATGATGGGTTATGTAATGTCTTGAATTGCATGGATGTGGTTTGAAAATAAGATTTGCCTTAGTAATTGCATTTCTTTAAGTATCAATGCATATGTCGAGCGTCTATGTGGTTCATTGTGAGTCTAAGCCTTATGTTTTGTCTTTAGTTTGTTCAGGTGCACCCGGGGTGGTGTTTCGCAATCCGTTTTGATTCCGGGGTGAATCACGTGTTTGGTTCTTGGCTTCGTCGGTGTAAGGTGAGGCTAGGTTATAGTTAAACCCTATGAATGTGCCCATTTTCTCGGTATGCGAACTATGACCTTTATTATACGTAAATATGTGCGAGATATGAAAATTGTAAATGGTAATACACTTCCAAGTATGATGAGCAATGTACAAGCCTACGTATGATTGATTTAATTTGATTTGATTCATTGTGATTGGTAATGCTAAACCACGCTCCAAACCGTGTGCTCGTATGAGCCGGGAGCTACGAGCAAAGGAATATGCTAAGGATTTGACACGGGGAGGTATGAAAAGCGTGGTTGTGTCAATGTAAAGTATGTATCTTACATATGTTACGTTTCTGATTAGTAACGGGTTAGGAATGAATGATTGAATGAATGGGGCCCAGGAGGTGTGGATCAGGGGGATCCGGGACGACCATAGGGGTCGCCGGTTAACCTTGTGCTCACTCTCCACATGATTGATAGGACTAATCCGGAACCCACCAGGAGGTTTGGTTGGGTGATGGGAACCTGAGGGTTTGAGTGTTCGCGCTCCCCTCGTCTGATTGGATGGTTTGGGTCGCGCAACCCTTCCATCACCGGAGAAGGAGCTATATGATTGTTATGCATGATTGATTGATATGTTTGATTGCACGATTCGTATAAGGAGCTCAGGATGGGAATTGTTACTCGTACCCGCCGAGTTTTGCATGTTTACTTTGTCAAAGTTCGTAAAACGGGGATAGATTCTTAACTATGATAAAACATGGATCTTTTGAATATAAAAGATAAGAATTGATATGAATGGTTATGATTTGATTTGACTTGATTCGTTATGTTTTGATATGATTTGATATGATATGGATCTTAGAAGCTTCAATTTATTCGATGTTGGTTAAGAATTCCTATATGTATGTATCACGGCCAAAACTTTGGTGTGTAAAAACTATCCCCGAGTTCACGAACTGTGTGTGATTGGAATATGCTTTGCTCCTATATATATATATAGCATGTGTGGGTAGCCCCTCACTCAGTCGAGTTGTAGACTGACCCTCTCCCTCTCCAACTTTTAGTGTGCAGGTTTGGCGTTGGAGTTTCAAGCTAGGCGGAGTTGTGTTGAGTCTTTGAGTCGGTCAAGTTATGTAGAAGAGTCTCTGCACTCGCATATGTATTTAAATTATGTATAATTCGACTTTGTAAGTTATGAATTTAAATCTTTATACATTGGTTATTGAATTGCCTTGCCGGGATTTGTTATGAGTTAAAAAGAGGCCTGAGGAGCCCAAGTCTGCTTGTGGTTCGTGTGTTTAATTTCTACAGGCCCGTGGCCAATGCATGTGTTTAGATTGTAATTTTCCGCTGCATTCTGTTTCGTTGGTTGATTATATTTGCAGGGTCTAAGTTCCGCCTAGCTTAGGAGGTTTGTTTTGTTTGTCTCTCGTTCGCTATGGTTTGATACGGAGGTGGACTTCCCATTTCGTTACTCGTATTGAGCCATAGTGCGGGGGATGTGGTGCCTCACGTGCGGGGTGCTACATCGCTCTTGTTGATACTCATCACTGGCACAGTCTATTGATACTCATCACCGGCGCCACCTGTGAAAAGTCGGTTGACTTTTCCAAATCAGTACCAAAAGGCTCTTTTGATCTCTCATAGACACTTTTCAAAAGAAACTAATAAATGAGGAAGAAGAATTCGTTTCAACAACTCTCAAATTTATTGATTGTCAAATATGTGTTAATTGATTTTACTTATTCAAATTTGTGACACCCCGTCTTTTCGGCAATCCAGGTATGACGTTACGAGTGAGTTTTATTACGTAATTTGATTGTTTTAATTGCAATTATATGACGTCACATGCCTAACGTGCCTATATGAACTTTATTTTAAGTTTTTCTTTGCCTTAGAACTTATTTATTACGTGTTTGGACTCAAAAGTCCATTTATTTGAAGATTAAGAACCTAACTGGAATTAGGGTTTATGAGCCATTTCTTGGCTAACTTGAGCTCGGGGATTCGAATTCGAATTCCAACCCCACCATTTGATTTGTTTCGATGATTCGAGTCCAATGGAACTAGTCTCGCATTTTTTTACAACCGTTTGAACCCTCTACCGTTCTAATTTCTAACCGCTTGAACCGAACTTGTCGCGAACCGAACCGAACCGGTTTTCCTTGGCTTATATGGATCAAACCAACCTGTCTCTCCCTCATTTGCATTCCATCGGTCCAAAGGGGAAGAAAAGAGAAAAAGAAGGCCACAATTCACCCCGAACTTTGAGCTCAAGTTCCGACTTTCTCGCTCGCCCGATCGATAATCCAAGGTAAGCAATGTATTCTCCTCTTCGAGTGCTTCGATTTCTCCTGATTCGTACTTGAAACCATGCTTTTTGTGAAGATGATGAATAGTGTAGAAATGTAAGAATTTGCTCCCAATGTGCTTATTTGTGATTTAATCGAGCTAAGATTGAAGTATGTTGTTCCCGTGAGTGTGCTTGTCCTTTATTTGTTGGAATTTTGCTCGTTTCTTGCTTGAACCACCATTTTGGAGCTTTAATGGAAACTAGTAATATGCTTCGATTCTTGAGTTTATTTCGTGTTTAAGTTGTTAAGCATGTTATTTGGGACTTGTATATGCATTTTTGTGTGATTTGAGCTTGTGGTGGTGTGGCTACCGAGTTTTCTCCCCTTTTCCCTTATTTTCGCCCGCCATGGCTGCTTCCTTGGAGTTTGGAGACGAAGAGAAGACACGCCCGTGTCTCTCCCGTAGGCCTTTTTTGTACACGGCCGTGTCTGGCCGTGGTTGGCTGCCTGTACTGAGACACGGCTGTGTCTCAATTTAGGCGTTGAGGGAGACACAGCCGTGTCTCACTGAAGTCTTCGAACCTCTGTTCTGAGCCACGGCTCAGTTTGTTCTTTTGGGGAGACACCCCCGTGTCTCGCCCTTTGTGTGAAGTTGTGTGCTTTGCTCCATTTCGTGTGTTCGTTATACGCTTTTATCCCTCCCCAGGCATGATCCTAACTAGATTTATGTTATGTTATAAATATGAATTGACTTAATATGATTCGTTTTATGATTTTATGGTATACTTTAAACGTTTAAACGTGTTATATGTTCATATACGACTAAATGCTACCTTAGGCATTTCATTTGTACGTGTTTGCATTAATTGTGCACATGAACATCTCTCGAGGTGTTTAATGATTTTGTTAAGCTTTGATATATCTTCCTTTGCTTGAAATTGATTTGCTTATGAGCCTTGCCTATGTGTTTGCATTCCTTAAGTGCCTATGCATACGTCGTGCGTCTATATGGTTCATCCTTGAGTCCGAGTTTCGTATTTTGTCTTCAGTTTGTACAGGAGCACCCAGGGTGTTGTTTCGTGAGCCGTAGTGATTCCGGGATGGATCATTTGTCTCGTTCTTGGCCTCGTCAGTGTAAGGTGAGGTTAAGTTTTAGTTAAACCCTATCGAAATATGCTCGTTTTCTATGCATGCAAACTATAACCTTAAGTATAAGTAAATATGTGCGGGATATGTAAGTCTATGATTTTGCTAAGCATTTGCAAGTATGATACGCTATATACAAGCCTATGTACGCTTGTTCTAATTTGTTATGATTCGTTCTGTTTGCAACATTAAACTATACTTTAAACCGTGTGTCTCTTATGAGCCGAGAGCAACGTGTTATGGATATGTTATGGATTTGACATAGAGAGGTATGAATAGCATAGTTGTTGCAAGGTAAGCTTTCTTTTGTAAGTTATGATACGTTATGTTCTGTAGCGGGTTATGATATGTTTTGGTATGATCTGTTCTGGTATGATAGGCCCCGGAGGCTGTGGGCTAGGAATCCCGGGACGGCATCGGGCAGTCGGGGCTTGCCCTAGACATAGTCTCCAATATGATAGGATTAATCCCGAACCGCCAGGAGATTTGGTGGGGGACGGATATCATGAGGGTTTGGAGTAGCTTGCACTCCCCTCACCTGTATGGATGGTTAAGGTCGCGCAACCCTTCCATCGTCGGAGAAGGAGGTTTGTTCTATAAGTATGTTATGTTTTGATTTGATTTGCTATGTTATGAATCGTATGAGGAGCCCAGGATGGGATTTGATACCGTACCCGTTGAGTGATGTCTGTTTGCTCTGTTAAAGTTCGTGAAACGGGGGTAGACTTATAATTAAGATAAAATATTAATCTTTTGAAAGTATAAGATAATATATGAAATGATTTGTTATGATAAGGTACAATATGATATGTTTGATATGTAAAATTTTGTTAAGTTAAGTTTTATCCTGTTTTGATTAGTAATCCCTATATGTTGTTGGGAAAAACACGAAAAGGAACGCAGCGGAATTTAAAATTTTTCCCAAAAGTAAGATCGTGTCTTGCAATTTCTATTTCCAAATCTTAGGGATTCATGAACTTACAAGAATCGATGCTTTCTTGACATGTTTTGAGCCATCCTCAAACGCGCTTCATGTGGTAATGGCAACCCCGTCCCTCGAAAGATTCTTTCTACTAGATTCCACAATAGGTCTCCTCTAGAGTAATAATCCACACCAGTCCTAGATTCAAATCATGTCAGGGAGAATGCTAGTGGTATAACATGTGTAAAGAAAGAAACAAGAAACGAGAAGAAAGAGAGCAAGAGAATTCTCCCAAATTCTTGAAGCCATGAAGACTGGGAGTGATCCCCTTGATCACGCGTAAGAGACAATTTTCGAACCCCTTGGCTTATTTATAGCCTAGGGTTCGAACATCCCCTTGTCTTGTTGGAATTGGATTCTAACTTTGACTTTTCTTTTATTTTCTTTTCTTTCAAGTAATAGGAATCTTATTCAAAATAAGATATTTATTCTTCTAGAAGAAAAGCTCCTAATCAAATTAGGAATATTTAATTATACTAATAATAACTAAATATATTATTCCAATAATATTTATTCTAATCATATTAGAATTAATATTTTACTAGAATAATAAATAGAAGGTATTTTATATTTATTTATTCATTTATTCTAATCAAAGTAGAATAACTAAATAATTAAATACTTAGAATTAATTATCTAATTAATTCCATGAAGGGCATTAGAATTAATTCTCTAATTAATTCTAACGAGCTAAAATTAATTCTCTAATTAATTTTATTTGGATTTATAATTAATTCTCTTAATTAATTATATTAGAGATTTATAATTAATTATATTTGGGCTTTATAATTAATTCTCCAATTAATTAACACATGGTCTAATTTCTCAATTGGACCACACGCCAAATTCTCTCTCACGTGCCACACGTGCACTTTTACACATGCGGTCTCGTTTCGATCAACTATTTGATATTTCCTTCAATACCCTTTGAACCTGGAATTTGTGTGGTTCATTTCAGTTAGCAGTGAGCCTAATTAATTAATACACTTTATTAATTTATTAGTTCACAGATCACACGATCATAGTTTAGCAACAGGTGTGTGACCCCTACCCGAATAATGAATATATATTCGAAAGAACCTTTCAGTCAATGACAGCTATGAGGTACGATCCTCCTACCATCTCATCTCTCGATTATGGTCTAGGGCATGAGAATAATGATAGCCTTACTAATCTCAATCATAAAGCTAAGTTCGTTTCATATCTATTTGATCTGCATCCAAGAAACCCTTTTCTTGATGTCTTAATCCACTACCTCGGCCGAGGGTTTAGGATGGCATATGAACGACTTATGCAATAAGAGATCTTCTTGCATTTAAGCAAGTGTAGGTCCTTTGTTGATTCTCATATGCTTTCATGTGCCACTTGTGCAGCCCCAGCATAAGCTTTGAATCAGATGTCTCGGGAGACATCCTTTAAAGCTTATACCAAACACTACAGAGTTAGCCCACAAAGCTTCAATGGAATCACAAGTCAAAGGATTACTTTAGTCACGCCATTGACATGTGAGATATTTCCTAATCTAGAAGTTTTCTCTTCCTGAAGTGGAAACTTCCTTTTCCATTTAGGAATCTTCTCACGCGGGACACCTCAGTGAACCCGTTCTAACAATGAGCACCCTCATGTATTGTGTACGCATCAACTTATGCACTTTACAGCCCATGAAACAGGATGATCCTTCTTAAGGACGTAATCCCACGAGCAAGTCTCAATCGAGCCTAGTCAACACTTCCACTGTTTGTTGGACTCATCGACTTGGAGTGGTTTCTAATCCGGCCTTGAGTTAGGGCTTGTTTCATGTGCCATTCACCTAATGACAAAGTCCTTAACAACCTTATGGATTAGGGAAGTTCTAATACATGCGCACATAATGGAAACACACAAAACATGTATTGCACATAAAGAAGTGTTTGCCTATGATAATAATCAATTGTATATTATTCAAAGATTGTCTGTAATATAAGAAAAGTCCCAAAGCAGATTATGACTAATCGGCTTTCTAGGGCACTATTCCTAACATATGTATATATCACGGGCAAATGTTTTGGCGTGCAAAAAGTATCCCTGAGTTCACCAACACTATGCTTTGAATGTGCTATGCTCCTTATATATATATAGTGTGTGTGCCCTGGGTAGCCCCTCACTCAGTCAGTGTGACTAACCTCTCTCCCTCCCATTATTTTTAGTGTGCAGGTGTTGCGTGGGGTTCGAGCTAGGCGGCGTGTGTCGAGTCCTTGGAGTCTGTTGTGTCTTTTGTTTCGTTCGGGGTCTGTTGCATTTCATATGATTCGGATTTTGTATAAGTACGAATGTCTGATTATATTTGATTGTTATTTTATGTATTCGATTCGGGACAAGCTTCTAGGGAATAGTTCGAACTCGTTTGCTTTTATGATTTATGTTTATATTCGGGATTAGGTATCTATTGTTGGAAAACACGAATCAGAAAGCAGCGGAATTTAAAAAATTTTCCCAACAAAAGGACCTTGAACTCGCAATCGTGTAACCAAATTCGTAAAGATAGAAAACTTACTTTTCTTTTATTCTTTCTTGAAGCGTTTCAAGCCACCCAAGAACGCTCTTCTCGCGGCTTGATCCCCTCTCCTTGGTAAAGCTCGAATCTTCAAACTTCTAACTTGAAGTCTCTAGAGAAAGTCCACCAACTTGATCACAATCTAACTAGTAAGGATGCTAGTTCTCTAGTTAGTGTTTAGGCTTAACCTAGGGTTTAATTTAATCTTGGAGAAAGGAAGGTGTTCAACACATGAACTAAGAATTGTCAATTCGCTCTAAAGGGGAGCTCGAGCTCCCCTATATATAAGAGGGGAGTGCCGATCCAAATCCTTGTTGGACAAGGATTTGGTTCCTCTCTCTCCTATTACTTGATCATCAAGTATTTTCCAACTTTGACTTTGAATTCTAATTCTAGTCAACTTTGAAGAGAGTTAAAAATATCCAAACTATTTTTGGATAATTTTATACTTTATTTATAATAAAATAAATAACTTATTTTTATCTAATTAATTAATTCATAATTAATTAACTAGATTATTTTCTCCAAAATTAGACTTTCTTTTTAATTCAAAATTAAACCAAAGTCTATTAAATAATTAACACATTAATTATTTAACATCACATAATCACGTGTGGCACACGTGTCTTAATGACACGTGTCCAATCACGTGAGCCACACGTGTGATTTCACACGTGTGGAACCCCTTAGGCTCGATTAACTCGTTTAATCATTTTTAAGCCTCAACTCATGTAACCAAGTTGTTGTGTGTGACCCTCTAGGTTTTCAATTCAATTAGCAGTGACCCTAATTAATTAATTCACTAATTAATTAATCAGTCCACAGATTAAACGACCATAGTCTAGCAACAGGTGTTTAACCCCTAGCTGAATTGGAATGTTCGGATTCGACAGAACCTTTAAGTCATTGATTCATGTGAGATACAATCCTCCTACTTACTATCTCTCAACCAAGATCTAGGGTAAGGGAATAATTAGAACCCTAATAATCCGGTCTTAAAGCTAAGTGCATTTCATATCCATTTGATCTCAATCCAAGAAACCCTTTTCTTGATGTCTTGATCTACTGCCTTGGCCAAGGACTCCATATATGAATGACTTACACAATAAGAGATCACCTTGCAAATGCAAGTGTAGGTCTTTTCTTGATTCTCATTCACTTTCATGAATCACTTGTGCAGTCCCAGCATAAGCCTTGAATCAGTTGTCTAAGGCGACACCCTTTAAAGCTTATACCTAAGACTACAGAGTTAACTCATAAAGTGAGAAGGAACCTCAAGTCTAAGGATCAATTAATCACATCAATGACTCGTGAGATATTTCCTAATCTGGAAGTTTCCACTTCCTGAAATAGAAACTTCCTTTCCCATTTAGGAATGTTCTCACACGGGGCACCTCAGTGAACTTACTTATTAAAGTAAGCACCCTCATGTATCACGCACGTATCAACTATACACTTTGCACCTCCATGAAACAAGGTGGTCCTTCTTAAGGGCGTGATCCCACAAGCAAGCCTTAGAGGAGTCAGGTTGACACTCTCACTGTCTGTAGGACTCATCGGCATGGAGTATTTTACTAATCATGACTTATGTGATTTAGGGCTCGTTTCATGAACCATTTCACCTAAATGGTAGAGTCCTAAAGTCATCAGGATTAGGGGAGTTCTCATACATGCACAGCTAAAGTAAACGCATACCAAACAAGAGCATATAAAGAAGTGTTGCCTCAATTCGTTATTTTATTCAAAGATTGTCTGTGATTACAATAAGGAAAAGCACAAAACGGATATACAATCGGCTTTCTAGGGCACTATTCCTAACATCTATGCTAGTTGAACCTGTCACCTGCTGCTTGTGATTTAATGTTTGTTTGTATGAGTTGCTTCCGCATACGCATTTATTTTAAATTTCAGGGTCTACATTCCACCTATCTTAGGTGTGTGTCTGTCTGTCTGTCTCCCGTTCGCCTCTGCTTGTTTCATGTACAGGTTTCCCATCTCATATGTGGATTGGGCTTAGGTGCGGGGAATGTGATGACCCCCTGTGCGAGGTGCTACAAAATTTATTTATTATCAAATATGTGTTCATATTTACTTCTTTGACGATTCAAAGATATAATCCCCTTTGGTTGTTGTCACGATTACTAACACCATTCCCCATCTAACGAGCTGAAATGGTTTTGAGAGGGGAGTGATGGGGACCATCCTATAGGGATATATGTGGCAACCCCTCACAGATAGACGAATAGACAACTAAGGACTCTTCCTTGACTAGAAGAAGATTCCGAGGATAGACGAGTAGAAGATTCAGGCCTTGGGCCGGGGGGTAGTGGTTCGGACCACCCAATAGGGACACGTGGCAACTCCTCACAGATAGACGAATAGACGAATAAAGACTCTTCCTTGACTAGAAGAGGACTCTACGGGTAGACGAGTAGAAGAAAGAATCTACGGGTAGACTAGTAGAAACAGATAGATGAATAGACAACTAAGGACTCTTCCTTGACTAAAAGAGGACTCTATGGGTAGATGAGTAGAAGAAAGAATCTATGGGTAGACAAGTAGAAAAAGGACTCTACGGATAGACCATTAGTAAACTCTAAGCGGACTTTTGCGAGTAGAACACAAAAAAACAAAGAGAAACATAGAAAAGAGAGAAAGAGGGAGTCGCTCGTGTTGATACTCTCCCATATATATATATATATTTATAAGGAATAAAAAATTAAATTTAAAAATAAAGAACATTCGAAAATACATGTATATTATTAAAAAATGGTGATTTACATCTAAACCCCAAATGAGTTTTTATATAACAAAACACCCCCACATTTAGATTAAATAACATTGAGCATCCAAATGAATTTTAAAATTATAAATGACCCCTTTCCGTTAAGATTCTTGATAATTCTATCAAAATTTTAAATCTAAATGAGTTTTTAAATAACAGAACACTCTCGCAAATGAGTTTTTACATCTAGACACCAAATGAATATAATAGTTTTTAAATGAGTTTTCTAACAGAAAGGGGGTCATTTGTAATTTTAAAATTCATTTGGGTATCCAATGTTAATAAATCTAAATGTGGGGGTGTTCTGTTATTTAAAAACTCATTTGGGGTCTAGATGTAAATAAGTCTATTAAAAAATAAAATTTAGTAGAGTCATTTGAACCCGCATTTCTCTAGATAGAATCGCAATATATATAGAACTCTCGCCGAGCTCCTAGGTCTTCGTGGGGATTGAGGAAGGCATGGGAACGACCTTTTAACAAAATTATGGTTGAATGTGATTCGAAAGTGGTAACGAAGCTCGTTAATGAAGGGGATGTGGGATGTCATCCGTATGGGGCAATGGCTCTGGACTGCCGCAAGTTTCTAAGGTTGCCATGGGAGATCAGCATAAGACATATCTACAGGAGCGGGAATGAGCAGGCGGATTTTCTTGCCAAGATGGGGCAACGTAGCGCTGAATCCTACACGCTGTTGGAGGAAGAAACTCGCGAGCTTCAAGAGTTGAATGCTAAAGACAACAGCAGCTAGTGTCTGCTGGCCTCGGTGGTCAACCAAAAAAAATAATAATTTGGATAAAAAAAAATATATACATTTTTTTATTCGAAAAATATTTCATAAATACAAAACAATTATAATTCTAAAATAATATTCTTTTTTCCCAACTCCACTATCTTGAGACCCTTCCAAAAAAGCTCAAGTCTGAAGTCTCTCAAACCAATCCAAAATCCCAAAAAAGACCCCCAAAAAAAAAAAAAAAACCATTTCCCTTTTTTCAAAAAACACAAAAAATAAAAAATAAAAATTCACAAGCCCAAACAAGAACCAATCCAATTCCATCATCAGGGAGACTTGACAGAATCAAGGCTGTTGGCCCTATAGTACCTCAGCTCCAAAGAAATCTGCCTTTCAAACTGAAGCTGCTTATAGAAGTTTGAAATGAAAGCATCAGCCCTCTTATCCACATCCTCTTCTGATTGGTAGCTAATCGTCCTGTGAAGGCTTCTAGCCGAACCCGGTTCGTCATTCGAATCCGTGTCCGGATAATCCACACAGGCTATTAATCCAGGCCGTCGTTCGTTGAAGCTCGTCAATCTTCTCTTGCTCGACGAAGCCCCGATCATCGACGCAAGTTTCCATTTATTCATGTTGAAATCTAGCAGAAATTTGATCTTCTTCACAGCCCTCTTTAGGAATACCCACCGATCTTTGGCCATGTTACAATGAATATTTTTGCAACTACTGGAACTAAGTAAATACTAAATAGGTATTTGAGAATACTTATGAAAAGAATGAGATATATTTGAAACTAATTAGATAAACTGATGATGAGAAGCTTTGTTTGTGGAATATATATGTGTAATAGAGAAATGGGATTAGTGGATAGGTTGAGAAATTGATAGGCAAGTTTTGGTCAAGGTCAAGGAAGCCGTGTTGGAATGATGGCAACAGGCTGGGCCATAATTACGTTAGCTGATTTTTTCTTTTCACTTTATACAGATTTTAATCACAGACAAATTCGTGATTTATTTATTTATTATTATAGGTACGGTGTAAATATTTATTATTAAATTATTGAGAAAATTGCATTTTTAGTGCCACAATTTATAGATAAAAAAATATTTTGTCCCATATAATTTTTTGTAATCCCGGATTTTTAATTTTTGATAAATTTAGTCTCAAACATAAAAAAAAATACACTTTTAGTCCCAAATGGAGTTAAGAGTCGTTAGTCTCTCTTTATGGTGGAAAAATTAAATGTGAAAAGTATTTTTGGAGGGAATTTGGACACTCTTTCCAAAACATATAAGCCCATTCAAAGCCAAAGATATATTAATTTTCTTTATTAATATATTTAGTTATTTAATAAAACATAATATTTATGCATGTAAAAATAATTTGTTAACTAGGTTATTCTATAAGAATTTTTAATATTTTTTTGATTTATTTTAATATAATATTTGTAATTAAATGTTTATTCCTAAGTATATCTTTCTAGTCACTTATTTATACTAAGTTATAACATATTTTAAATAAATTTATCATTGTTTTTTGCACTTCGCTCAATACCCAAAAATATATAACGATAAGTATTTGTAATTTCATATTATTAGCTAGGTAATTAGCACCAAAAATAATTTAAAAAAAAAAAGAAAAAGAAAAACTAGATAATATTGTCATTAAATCATTTCTTATTTCGCTAAAACTTAGGTGTAAGTTAAACATTTCCAAATTTATTAGTGGAATTGTCCTTTAGCATGCAAGTTGGAAGCTTCCATCGCAAGAATGAATTATAATTTATAATTCATCTCAGACAAATTCCTTTATTTTATTTTTGATAAATATATTCAGACCAAGTCAATATCTGCTTCTAAAACCCTAAGCCGCCCACATGCAGCCCTGTTCGGTGTTAATTACGATATTTATTATTAGATCCTTGTATTAAGCTTTTATTATTCCAAAGTCAATCAAATTCTTTCGTAATACGAAGTTTATTTAAATGATTTTTGATCTAGAAAAAAATCGGCTCGAGGAGTTTTAGCGTCAAGTTGGCTCAACCACTTAAAATTTGTAGATTGAGAAAATCGGCAAACTAGGTCGATTGCCTGAGAAGGGAAAGAAAATATAAGCTCGAGGCTAATTCAGGACAAGGGGTGATTTTACGTAGGTTGATATATTTCGACACTTAAATCAATGATCAGATAAAAGAGGTCGAATGAAAATGTAGTCAATATAGTAGGTAATAATTGTTACCTGGAGATGTAAATACAGAGTATTTATACCTAGTGTTGTAATGATGGCTTTGAACAATGTGGGACATCTCAAGTTGACAATGTGAGGAGGTCAACAAGTGTGATCGAGTATCTTGTCCGGGTTAAAAACTGGGGACCAGGCTCTTATATGAATCGAGGATGGGCTGTCATCGATCGCAGAGTCAAACAACTGCAGATGGAATATATGATCGTTTACACGGCTCGTGTATGTATTATGCCACGTGGGTGATTGGTTTCTTGCCACGTCAATTTTCATTGCAAGAATAAATAATTATATTTTAATAATAATTAATATATATGTGATCGACTGATTAATTATAAAGTAAAAAATCCACGATTTCTCTATATATTATTTTATTGTAAATCGAGTGGATGTAATATTAATATTAAAAGCAGTGTGAGAAATATTTCTATGGCAACATGTTAAACAAAATATTATTTAAAATAAGCTCTTATATAGTTAATATAAGAATAAACACTATGAATATAAAATAAACATTTTCTATTAAATATTACATGTGACAAGTGTGAAACACGACACAAACATGGAGATATGAATTTTTTCTCATATTTTTTGTTAGTGATAGAAATACTAAATGTTATACATCTATCTCATGTTTAACAATTTTAAATTTTTTGGCACCACTGATCAATCAATAATGGCAACCATTTTCTTCTAACATTAATTATGTATTATTTCTAAACTACTAAATTCTCCGTTTCAGTTTAATTATATCTGGAATTGGTCAACTTGTTCGATACGTTATATAGCAACTTGGTAGCTAAGTGTAATTAACAAAATTTAAAAGGTTTGATGTGAGATCAAGGCGATCACACTCTATAATTATTTTCCATATACCTTCATAAGGAATAAATTATTTAGCAAAGTTAATTATAAAAAAATAAAAAATGAAGAAAATTATTGGGAGTTCCTCAACTATTTAACAAAATTTAAATTATTGTTGATCTTATAGAAAAGAAAAAATAAATAAAAAGAAGTTCTTAAAGAATTTAGACAATTTATATAACCCAATTAGATGTTAATTATGCTTGTACTAGGCCCACATTTCAAACATTTCAATGTATTAGCATCTAATTTTCGCTTGGGGAGCGCTTTGTTTCGACGAGGATACATCCGATGCATAAAGACCGCCGGAGGCGCGTGCTTGCATCGAGGTCGATCTTCTACGACCTCTAAAGAAGTAATTGAGTTTGACTTGCCACGGATTGACATGATTTCAACTATCGTGTATGAATATTTATTTTATCTTCGTGTTGTCGTATTTGTGACTTTGTGTATATATTGGATATAGCGAGAAAGATGACAATGAAAATTCGGAGGAAGGGCCCAATAAAACTGAGTTCAGTCTTCATAATCATAAGCCCACTGAGAAGCAGCCCATTTTGAAAAATCAGCCCACTGTGGTCCCACTGGATACAGACATGGGTAATTTTGACGAAGATGAATGTTGAGCTCTAAAAGTTTATGTAACTGAAAATTAATTGATGTATAAGTATTAAAAGTTGGCTTATGGACATTTTATAAGATAAACTAATCAAATTTCACGACGATCATTGATCAATGTGTTGCGGTTAGCTTAACGCAATTTGATTTGGGTGTGCATGTGACTTGGGCATTATTTCTATCTGGTAATGTAACTTACTTCATTTTATAAAGCATTCTTTCTAGTTGAGAGATGCATGTTAAATGGATTCAAGAAGCTAAACGGGTTTGGGTTGGATAGCATGTCTGTATGGACCCGACCCACATCCAACCCTCGTATTATAAATTATAATGCACAAATACTTCTAAAATTATCATTTTATCGTATCGTATCGTGTTGAACGTCTGTGTTGGTTGGATATCAAGTCTCACCCTTTTTTCGTGAAAAATTTAAAGAAAAAATTTATATCGTCGTATCAGTATGATGTTCGTATCCATGTATCATAGATTATAAATCGTAGGTAGACAAGAAGACAATTTTAAGGAAACCTTAGCAAATAACAAGAAGACAATTCTAACGAAGCCAACTTTATTGCTAATAACACCATAAACAATAACATTAATAAATTCTACATACATTTGGTCTCTAAGGCAAAAGTGCTTTTGCCTTCTTGGATCACCAAAACCCCAATTTTCTAATATATTTTTCTCCCTTTAATTTTTGCAAACTTCAGCCAAGTCAACAACTTGAAATTCAAGCATCCCAATTAGTAGAATTAAAAGCACACCATGTTCATGCAAAAATACCAAATTAAACAAGGTTGACTGGATGAATAATGCCCAGAATTTCTGCCAAAGCAAAAGGGGTCACAGATCAAGTAACAGTAAAGTTAGGCTCCATTTCACTCCCTTTTGCCTTTCTTTAAGGCTCAAAAGTCAATTTCATCGACTCCATAACACGATATCGCCAACCTAAATCGTCAAATTTAAGAAACATCCCACTTTAACTATACTCCCAAACTCATTCTTATTGATCTCCTCTCTTCTCTTGTCATAACCCTCTCTCATCTAATTTCTTCAAAGTTCATGTTGCAAGAATCAAAAGAATGAAGCCCAATAGAGCACTCGACGGTCGGCGTTTCATCGTCTCGTGCTTCTCCTTCATCGTCTTCCTCTGCATTCTCGCCTCCATCAATGAAATTCGGGTCGATAGCCTTCTAAAGTTTGGTAAATGCGCCTTTTCCTACGTGCCCTATAGTTCATCTGCACGAATATTAAGCGACACGAATGTCCTAACATCTTCATCTACAAACGACATCAGAATACTACTCGGGATCCTAACGCTCCCCGACCACTACCATAAACGCCACTTCCTCCGCCTCATCTATGGCACGCAGAACCCCGCCGGGGGCCGCGTGGACGTGAAGTTCGTCTTCTGCAACCTCACCAAAGAGGACCAGAAAGTCCTCGTCGCACTCGAGATCATGCGCTTCGACGACATCATCATCCTCAACTGCCCCGAGAACATGAACAAAGGTAAGACCTACACCTATTTCTCGAGCCTCCCTGATATGTTCCTCACCAACGGCTCCGACACACACACACCATACCCGCCATACCACTACGTGCTGAAAGGTGACGACGACGCATATTTCCGGCTACAAAACCTAGTGGACTCATTGATCCCATTGCCCCGACAGGACCTATACTATGGATACGTGATCCCGTGCCCTAGCATGGATCCATTCGTACATTACATGTCGGGGATGGGTTACTTAGTATCATGGGACATCGTCGAGTGGCTTAAAGAGTCAGATATACCGAAGAAGAACCTCGAAGGGCCCGAGGACAAGGTTTTCGGGGAGTGGCTCCGGGAAGGGCGGCGAGGGAAGAATAGGTACAACGCGAAATGGTCGATGTACAACTATCCAGAGCCGCCAACGAGATGCACGCACGAGCTGTGGCCGGACACCATAGCAGTTCATCTCTTGAAGACTCAAGAAAAATGGATTCGGACATTGAATTACTTCAATGTGACCAAGGATTTGAAACCCTCTAAATTGTATCATATACCATAGGTAAAAATTAATTCTTTTTATTGATTACTGTCGTGCCGATACATCGACGGTTAGCCGGATTTGGATGGTTTGTTATGTTATATTTTTGGGGGAGATATATATAAATAAATTCTTTTGCTATTTTTGAACCAATTTGGATTCGTGATATCTGTATATTGGTATAATATATATATTTTTGGTTTTATTGTTTATATTGAAAAAGAAAATTACTAATTTTTTTAAAGTTTTATTTGAATATATTATTTAAAAATCATGAAATTGTTACGAAATATTTATTTGTTACGAAGTTCGTCGCACATTATTACACACCGAATTTTTACTTCATTTTTAGTTGCAATTATATGGGAAACTTCACATGTTCAAATTTTGGTCACTAAATTTTGGCTGGTAATGTCCTTGAAAGTTTGTCAAAATATAAGCTCACTGGAAATATAAATGGTTCTAATTGATTTTGGATGAAATAATTTTTTGACGAGACGTCATTTGAAAGTTGGTCGAAATATAAGTTCTTCAGAAATTTAGTCGGAAAGTTTCTCTAAAACAAATTAAGAAAAAGACTTTTCAATCGACTAGGTGTTTGTTGGAAATTACTATTTTTAGAGGAGAAAATTGAAAATTATTATTATTTTCAGACGAGAAAATAATTTTTGTCTCAGAAGTTTGTACAAAAATCACAAATTTTCTGTTGTGGTATAATCTGAACAACTCTCAAACGTGTTGATATTATACATCAAATCCAAGGTCTCTCATTGGTCAAAGATGATGAACGGCTGGCGAAACTTTGCATGCAAATTCCAACGCTTCCGACGGCCAATAAGGTCGGATGGGGTATGAATTTTGTTCTTCTTGGGGAGAGTAATACGATGGTAGTGGTTTTGACTCTTGGGTCGGTGTGACGAAGGAGAAATCGACAGCTAAAGTTCAACTTGATCTGAATATTTCCGAAATATTCAAGTGCAACAATTTTGAAAGGTTAGGGAGCAAATCGTCCAAAATGGAAGGATGGGGACTACTGTGAAAGTTTATACTCAGCCTAACTTACCTCAAAAGCTAATTTATTTAGGTGAGGATTGTCTTGCATTTATCAAAATTAATGATTTATCAAACCATTATTTTTTTTTTTTGAACGCAAACCCCGAAGGGAAAATCTACTAAATCAACCAAAATTAAAACATACAATGGAATAATGAGAAAAGCAACGCAGGCTCGAGACCGCAATTCTAACAAATTTGTGGGCAATTAGATAGAAACTGACATTCTCAAAACTAGATCCAATACTTGTAAAGACCGTGAGAATAAAACTAACGACTTCTTCCACCACCAGATTCTCAGGTCAACTGGTGATCATGCGTTTATCCGTCTGATTTGATATTGAAGTAAACGCAGTCATCTATAAGTGATAAAAGAAGTGTACGCTTGCAGCACCGGGAGGACTACTTGCAATAAGATGAGATCTCGAAAGAAAAATAAATTAAAAAACTAAAACTACTCTCATTCGAGAGGACAAAACAACTCTCATATGAGGGAAAAACTACTCTAATACGAGAGGAACAACCAAATAAAGATAAATAAAATACAAACAACATAGATTAAGAATTCAAAGAGATGAGGTCTGGATCTGGTTGAAAAACAAAATAAAAAGAAAGAGGAGAGAACTTTTAGAGAGAAAGGAGAAAAACCCAGAGAGGTGTATGACCGGAGGGGGTAGGGATGGTAACGAGCCGAGCCGAGCCGAGCCTTGGCCTTTTTTCAAGGCTCGGGCTCGGCTCGACTAAGGCTTGAACCTGGCTCGGCTCGGCTCGAGGCTCGGCCCTTAATATTATTTTTATTTAAAAAATTAATTTTTTTAATAATTTAATATATTTTTATATATAATAATATATATTAAATGAATATATATAATAAATATATTATTTTTTTATTCATTTTGTATTAAATTTAATGAATATATATATAATATCGGGGAATTTGAGAAAACTCCCCAATTGGGGGGTCAAATTTCTTTTAGCTCCCTATTTTCAAAAATGATATATTAAAACTCAAGAATCGTGTATCTAAAACCCCAAATGATGTATTTGAAATATAAGGAAAAAAATCATGTATCTAAATCCCAGAATCGTGTATATAAATCCCAGAATCGTGTATCTAAAACCCCAAATGATGTATTTAAAAATGGGGAGCAAACTCAAAATTTTTCAACTCATGGGGAGTTTTCTCAAAACCCCCCATATAATATTATATATTAATAAAATATTTATATACATAAAAATTAAAAATATTATTTTTTTAATTAAATATATGGGTTCACGAGCCGGCTCGCGAGCCACGAACCAAAAAATAAAGGGTTTGGGTTCGGGCTCGGCTCGTTACCATCCCTAGGAGGGGGTTGTTTTTAGTTGGAGTTAGGCTGCACTATTTTGAAATTGGGTGTGGGCCTTCAAACCAAATTTATAAGAATAAGAAACATATAAAATTTTGCCCAATTAAAACTTAACTTTTTACTCCCAAATTAACAACTTTTATTGGTACTGCTCAAATAGAATCAGATACCTTTCTTCGCCAAAAAGATAATCAGAATTCACACAAATATTTTTCCTAAATAATGATTGCAATTCCGATTTTATTCAACCTTTTCGATTTCATCGCATGTTTTATGCATGACTTTGGAACTCTGATCATTTTCCTTGGAATTTTCTGTTGATGTACTGTTTGTGTTTGTTGTTATATAACAGTGTCTACGATCGCAGAATTTTTGCTGTTAATGGCGACGAAGAAGGCGACGAGCTGCGGTCCAGCTCCATTTGGTAACTTTGGCAGGCGAGCGAAAGGTGAATTGCTGAAATTCGTGTTGTGTTTTTGGATTAAAATGGTGGATTTGCTTCGATTAAGGTGGTGTTTTGGGTTTTAGTTGGGTGATCATGTGTTTACTGCGCGTCGGGACTACGGTTCCGTGAAAACAATTTTGCTTTTTACATAGTACTTTTTCATTTTTCGATGAATTCGTTTGTTACTGTGGAAATTCTGGGGATGGTGATGAATTGATGATGATGATGATATTTCTCTATCTAATTCAGCAACAAGATCTCTAGTTTACTGATTTTAACATCGTCCCTTTTGCATACAGATCTTTTGACCAAAGATTACAATTATGATCGCAAGTTCACTCTCTCTATTCGAAGCTCAACCGGAATGGTATTACTTTGAAGCTAACAAAATGATATATATCTTTGCTTGTGTGTTTCACTAAATTGCGAGCTACACTTTAACTCTGAAATGTGTGCATTTGAAGGTTCTTTAATCTTAATGTTGCAAGGACTTTGGCTTTGTGCTTCTCTGCTTTAGTGATGGTGGCTATACATATGTGAGGATTGCTTTTTGTTTCCGAAAAATCCATGAACTATCCTAGTATTTGACTGTTGGTATATCTTTTGACAGGGAATTACAGCTACTGGTATCAAGAAGAGTAAAATCATAGTTGGTAGCTTACTTACGCAGTTTAAAAGTGAAAAGGCGACTGTTGATGTGGCACTCGGAACCTCTTCAAATGTAAGAAGAAGATTCTAGCCTATAGGATTGTATCAATTGGAGTAACACATGGGACTATCTTTTGCGTAGTGAAAAGATATATTCTCTTGCATATTCGTTTAGTGCAAATAGATTCTGAGTTCATACATTTACAGGTTTCAACAAAAGTGACTTACGATGTGTCGCCTAGAACAAAAGCAACAATTAGCTTCAAAGATCCCGAGCAGAAGTCTGGAAAGGTAATACGCTTACTATTTAACAATGATCAGGCAATATGGTTTTGTAGCGCCGTTTTGATAGTGTAAAATTGTGTATATTAGGAGAACCTTAATTCTTAAATGAATCTGTTCTTTAGGAGAACCTTGATTACAACATGCTGAAATTTGCAATTCTATGAGATTCTTGGCTAAGGAACTGAGTGAGGTTAAGATTTTGCTGATGGGTTTGGGGATTTTGTTAATGCTGTTACAGTATAAAGTCCTAGATTATAAGTATTCTTTTTGGATTTACTTGTTTACTGCTGTTGCTACAAGTTTATGTAAAGAAAGGTTTGATGAGTAATTGTCCACTTTTTGCTCTCGTACTACGGTTAAAACAATACTTTTTGGATAATCTTCCAGCCCAACAATACGAAGGTTATTGCTATCGTTTGATCGTGTAACATTGTATATGTTAAGATATGTTTCTGGAATTATAACTGATACACATATTCTCAGATGTATAGTTTCCTTAGGAGACCGTGGTATTTGATTTGTAAAATTGTGATTCTGCAGTTTTAGAACATTTTTGGTTTATGTCCTGATTTGAAGTATTCTTTTTGTTTATTGCTAGTTATAAGTTGATGTCTGAGAGAGGGCCTCGATAAGAAAGTATATGCCTTTTGCTTTCTTACTGTGGTTAAAATGATCCTTGTTGGACAATTCGTCCAGTCTAAGGGTTTTCAGGTTCTCACAAAGGTGGATTATGATGTGCTGCCTGGAACAAAAGCAGGAATTAGCTTCAATATTCCAGATAGCAAGTCCGGAAAGGTACTACATTTTCCAATTTAACAATGCTGGAAAGGAAAGACGCTTTTTATCGTGGAACAGTATATATAGAGGTTGCTGATATCATTTCGTCGTGTATATATACTCTGTTTGTAACATTATGAAACCGCAATTCTGGATAACTTTTTAACGAAGTGCGGATTTCAGATTTTTCTAAATGTAGAATCATATATTCTGTGTGTTTTACAATGCAGACAAGATGCTACAATCTGTTGAAACCGATGTCTATCGTTGGTAATATTTTCTGAATTTTCAGCTTGATGTGCATTACCTTCATCCTCGTGCAACCATCACTTCCAGCATCGGCCTGAATGCGACTCCTCTTCTAGAAGCTTCAGCAGCAATCGGCTCCAAAGACATTTCTATTGGTGGAGAAATGGCATTTAACACAGCTTCTTCCTCTTTTACAAAGCTTAATGCTGGAATAAGCCTTAACAAGCACGACTTGGCTGCAGCCCTTACATTGTACACAACTCCGTAAAAATAATTAATACATTGTTGGCAGACCACCAATTCTTCCCTTGCCGTTATACTGAAATAAAGTTTTTCTCGTTTCCATAGGACCGACAAGGGAACGACCGTAACAGCTTCTTATGTTCATTCAGTGAATCCACGAACCGGAACAGAGGTTGCTGCAGAAATGGTTCACAAATTATCTAGTTCAGACAACAGTTTCAGCATCGGAAGTGTTCATAAGATCGATCGCAACACCTTCGTGAAGACCAGATTCTCAGACAATGGGAAGATTGCAGTTCTTGGACAGACGAGATGGAGAAGTAAATCATTGGTAACAGTTTCATCAGAGTATAACACAAAAAGAGCCAAATTAGTTCCTAAGGTGGGATTTGCCATTACCCTCAACGCATGAACTCTGCTGGGGTTTGAATTTTTCTTTCCTCTTTTCACAGTCCAAATTCTCACTGACATGTGTTGGAAATCTGGGAAATCAAGAATTGTTTTTAACCATGTTTGTATGATGTTGATAACGTGTGAAGATTTGTGTTGCACGATGGATGTTTGTCGTAGCATTTCATAGTGTGTAAATAGTGAAACTTCAATGTAAGATAGAGTTGTTTCCATATTTTTAAGGTTGTCGGGCTCGATTTCTGGTGTATAAGTTCGAACTTGAGATCTTACTTAAGTGTATTCAAGCATGATGGATATTTATCATAGCATTTCTTAGTGTGTAAATAGTAAAATTTCATTGTAAGAAAGAGGTATTTTTCATATTTTTAAGGTTGTCTAGGCTCGATTTCTAGTGTGTAAGTTCAAACCTGAGATCTTGCTTAAGTGAACTCAAGCACGATAAATGTTTTTCATAGCATTTTTTAGTGTGTAAATAACGAAAATTCAATGTAAGATTAGAGTTTCTTCCATATTTTTAAGGTTGTCAGGCTCGATTTCTAGTGTGTTAGAGTTTTGGTTTTATATAGTATTTTACATTCATAAAGTTCAAATCCGAAACTTTGTTTTAGTAAACTCAAACCCTTCTTCACTTGTTTCAACTGTCCGTTGATTGTTGTATATTATAAGTAAAGACATTAGATGACGATTTTCGAGTCAAGATAAATTTATTTTTTTTTGTAAACGCTAGTAAAAAATATTACAACCAGGATGTAAAAAATATTTATCCTAAAAACAAATTAAGTAGTTTCTCTAGGGTTTTCTCTCATTTTCTCCTTTCTCTCTAGGAGTCGTCTCTTCTTCCCAAATATCCTTCAAATTTAGATTTTTATTTTGAATTCCAACGAGATTCAGATCTCTTTTGAGATGTGGATCTCTTGATCTGTGTTTTTTGGTTTATTCTCCTATTTTAAGTTGCCCCTCTCGTATGAGAGTAGTTATTTCTCTCGTATGAGAGTTGTTTTTACTTTCTTCTTCTTTTTTATTGCAGGGTGGTCTTCTTTTGTTACTTTGACTACCTTTACTTATCAAATCAAATGGAGACACGCCTGATCTATATGACTCGATCTGGAAGTGTTGAAAATCTGGAATTTGGAAGTGCTGAAAATCTGGTGATGGTCTTCTTTGTTGATTATATTCTCACGGTCTTTATCAGTATCAGGTCTAATTTTGAGAATGATAGCTTCTATTCTATTAGACGTGGACCAAGATTGTCCACAGATTTGTTAGAATTACGGCCTTGAGCCTGCGTTACTTTTTTTTATTATTCCTTTGTAAATTTTAATTCCAGTTGATTTAGTAAATTTTCCTTTTGGGGTTGGCGTTTAAAAAAATAAAATAAAATTATGGGTTTAGTTGTTAAAATTTTTCTAGAATATCATTTTCATCATTTGCCCATTACCGTAGTGCCAAACAAGCCCTTAAATCTGTTACGTGCTATTTGTTAGCTTGTATTGAGCTCCCATGTCTTTTGATTGACTCTGAATTTACTTCAAAAAAAGAAGACAATTGAATCTCAGAAGAAATAATAAAACCCTCTTCTCTCTTCCCCTCCTCCACCGACATCCGCCACCCGCCACCGCTGCCACCGCCGTCTGCGGCCGCGGAATCGCGATTCTCCGCCGCAGATCCCTAATTAACAACAACAACAACTACAATGTCTTACAGCGACACCGTCCCCCTGCACCCGGCGAGCTCCCAATCAGACATCGACGAGATCGAAAATCTCATCAATTCGAACCCCACCACCGTCCTCCCCGCTCGGCCGCCGTCTCCTCCACGCGCCTCCATCCCCGTCTCCTCCGCCCCGGCGCCTCCCCCCTCTTTCATCTCGTCCAATCTTCCTCAGCCTACAGCTCCCAAACCAACACCCACCGTCCCCTCTGTCGCGGCTCCGAAATCCTCTGCTCCACCTCCAATTGGATCCACCAGCGGCGGTGGTGGGGGTGGAATTGCATCATCTGGTTTCGGTTCGGCTCCCAATACGCTGACGGAGCCTGTTTGGGATACCGTCAAGAGAGATCTGTCGAGGATCGTCAGCAATCTGAAGCTGGTGGTGTTCCCCAATCCGTTTAGGGAGGATCCGGGTAAGGCATTGAGGGATTGGGATCTGTGGGGGCCCTTCTTCTTCATAGTTTTCCTTGGCCTCACTCTCTCGTGGTCTGCTTCATATAAGAAGGTAAGTTCGAAACTGGTTATTTTTTAGATGCTTTCAATTGTATTTGTATTGCAGTGATTGATCATATGCGCATTTTGATGATCACTCTGAATGATCAGTGTAGAGATGGGATTATGTGATTTAATTTTGTTGTTTAAAATTATATAATGTGTAATCTTTGATTTTTTCAAAAGCCGTTATTAAATTTATGATAAGTGAAAACAAAGTTAAATTATAGTATGATCAAATGTCCATGATGTAAATATATGGGAAATAGAAAGTAAAAGAAGGAACATGAACTAATAGTCTAATACAGATTTTTAGGGATCTCTTCTATTTATAGTATAGATTGTTATGAAAAGGTGGGGCTGTGATTGTAAGCACATTGCACATACGTGGGTTATGACTGGAAATGACCTTAATTTCGTTTGAAATGGTAGTCTGTCGAATGAAATGATGCATAAGAATGTATACTTGTATTGCCAATATCATGAAAAAAGTGTAAATTCTCTTTTGAGAATTTTGGGAGGATTTTGATTGACAATTTTTTTTAATTTTGTAAGCGTGTTCATAAAATGCAATCTTCATTGTTGACATAATGAGGATACGGCGCATGCTGGAGGAATGATTTATTGCCACTATGGAAGAAATCTGAAAAAAATAAGATTGCAACTATGCATGCGAACATGTGACTTGATATTTTCATTAGCTGGTGAAAATGGATAACTTCAGTCATTGATCACCAACTTTTATCATCTTAAAATTTTTTTTTTTGAAGGGAACTTTTATCATTTTAATGACCTGATAAAATTAGAGTCTAAAATTGAAAATCAAAATAAGCTTTTAATAGCAAGTTAAAGGCATATCATGTATAAGGCTTTGATCATGGTATTTAGATTGACAAATATGGAATATTTTTTGTAAATATTGTGTCTTCTAATGGTTGCTTAATTACGAAATACAGTTTGTCTTCTTCGCTATGTCCCTATGGCCTATAATGATGTGTACTCCCTTGTTTACTGAAGGCTTCCATTTTTATGTACATGACATATTTTTCCCCGAATTCATCTTTTTCTGGAAAGCATATCTGAAACTTCTCACTATTAATTGACTAATGACTAACTTGGGTTTTATCTGTTCGCGGTACCATTTTGTTGCGCTCTATTGTATTTTAAATGTTATCATGCTCATGCAGCTATCTTGTAGTAGGCGGATTACTTGGTATTGCCAATGTTTAATTTTATTGATCTTTTGAGAAGTTCATGTAATCATGTGGCATCTTTTAGGTAAAAGATAATGTTCTATCTTGCCAGTTAAATGTGTTTTTAAGTGTTCTATTGATCTCTTCAGAATATGTGATCTGTACGTATGATTTAGGGAAAAGTTGTTATTCAATCATGCTGGCCAGAGGTTTTAAATAATGTATTGCTCTCTACCAAGACAGGGGAGTCGTAAAATCTTTTGCTTTGCTATAAAACCTTCATTGCTGAGTTCTGAGTTTTTGAATTTTGATTGGCAAGTGATTTTTGTATTGGACGTGGTAAGTTAGCTGGTTAAAGATACTATGATTTGGGTGTTGAAGAAACTAGAAGTTATCAAACAAGCAAGGAATAACTGCTTTTCAAGTTACAGCAAATCTCTTTTCGGAACTTGATAATTACCTCATTGCATAATTCTCTGATACCAATGAGGTTTGTTCTTATAGTTTTCTCTCTCAATTCTAATCTAGTTCGAAAGTTCTGGAGATGGGATTAACTCACCCTTGGTGCTTGTTATTTCAATTTTAGAACTTTCATATCCTCATCTTCGTAAATTTGATGTGTTCTGATTTTCTTGATTGGAATATAAGTTAGGCAGAATAAGTATGTGATAATTCTTATGTCGCATCAGGAAACCATACTAGCAACCCCGTCCAAAGTTTTCAAGATATAGTGACCTGTTGATAGAGAACTATAGGAGAGGAAAGGAAGCAAGCTTAGAAAGTTGTGTTTAACTTAGACAAAAAATATCAGTTGCTGTCAATATTTTCTTGCTCGTCTCCTGCTTATCTCGAGATTTCTTGTTTTTGGCTAATTGTTTCTCTTGCATATCATATTTTTGTTTTCCAGTCTCAAGTTTTTGCTGTTGCATTTGCTCTTCTCGCAACTGGCGCTATAATTCTGACTTTGAATGTGTTGCTGCTGGTACCTCTCTCTCTCTCCCTCCCTCCCTCCCTCAGAAGTGAAATTGATCTTATTGTGCTCATGATCTACTTTTGTATTTTAGGGTGGCCACATAATTTTCTTCCAGAGCCTGAGTCTTCTTGGCTACTGTCTATTCCCTCTGGATGTTGGTGCCTTGATCTGCATGTTAAAGGACAACGTTATAATCAAAGCTGTTGTGGTCTCCATATCTCTGGCCTGGAGCTGTTGGGCTGCATACCCATTCATGAGTAGTGCCGTCAACCCAAGTAGAAAGGCTCTTGCACTTTATCCCGTCCTACTCATGTACGTTTCGGTTGGTTTCCTCATAATCGCCATTAATTGATAGAACAAGTTGCTTGTGGTTATAGAAGATACTCTGATTGTATTGATACCAATGGAAATTTTGCCTCAAGCTTGTGGGATTGTGTAATGTTTTTTGTATCGATTGATGTTCTTTCCTTGTTTTCTCTAAATCTCCGGGTGACCTTCGTAAATGAATTGTATAGTCTTGAAGTCGTGAACATTTGCTTATTGGTGTGACAATAAGTTTCAAACTAATCTTGGGGTAAATTAGGGCAAGCACACTAGCATTTTATCCCTATTGCACTTTGGCTCTCGATGAACCAACCTTGGTTAAGTGTGCCCTTTTGTCATTACGGCAGACCCAGCACTTCCTTAAATATAGTTGCCTTTTGTATTTCGATGAAATTTTTGGGAATATTTCGACATTTCAGGACAAATATTTTGCCTATTTTTTGCACGAATTTACTCCCAAGTCGTGCATAGTTCGTATCCAATGTAGCGTTATCATACCCCTGGGTAGGGGTGTAAACGGATAATAAACGAAGCGGATGTGCAATATTCGAATCCGAATCCGTTTAGCATATCCGCTATCCGAATCCGTATCCGTTATCCGACGGATAATGAAAATGCTATCCGTATCCGAATTCGACGGATATTATCCGAATATCGGATTATCCGTATCCGTGAGGATATCCGATTAGTGAGTTATCCGATATCCGAATTCGAATCCGTTTATCTGTTTTACATATATTTTTTAATAAAAAATAATAGATTAAAATTTCATAACACAATTAAATATTAATATAACTAACTATAAATCTATTAAATCTATACACATTAACTCATAAGTATAATATATAATTTATAATATATGTTTACAATTATTACTGGAGTTTATTATTACAAATAATATGATATACGTTTACTGTTATTTTTTTTATAATTCTCAAATAATTATATAATGTGTAAATTAATATATGTTTCATCAACGTATAAAAAATATATAGATATATATGTTATCGGATACGGATTACGGATAACGGATATATCTAACGGATGTATAAACGGATCGGATGTGTCATTACCATATCCTTATCCGTTTATAATTCGGATGACTATAATCGGATACGGATAATATCCTCTTTGAACGGATACGGATAAGATCCTCTTTAAACGAATTCGGATGCGAACGGATATCGGATTTTCAGATATCCATTTACAGCCCTACCCCAGGCTATACGTCATACCAACGAACCCAGTCATACAAATTCGATCGGGATTGTTGGAACTCATTTCTTTGTTCTGTCTCTATTTCTTTTTGTTTTTGTTTCGAAATCCCAAGTTCGTTGGATAGTATGGACGAGCAGAACCTCGGGCGCCGTCATCTAACTATATATACCCGTGTTTGTTTTTCTTAGATTCCTGACTATTGACTTCTCCATTTTTCAATTGATCTCGACTATAGCTTATGCATCTAACATGCTACCAAAGCTCACCTGCTCACTTACTGTGCTCGATTTCGCTTAATTGCCAAACTAAAGACAGTTTTCAAGGTACAAATAAATATGAGTCACAATTATCCCCAAATTTTATATACAAGGTTGTGTGTTATCATTGGATTTTTGCTAGTTTCTTCAAGCCCAACGAGAATCGAATCCGTAGTTTATCTGTTTACCGATCTAAATGCTTATTACTAAGTCTTCTGTAGTTGGAGGGGTGCAGCCCAATGAATTTGTAAAGGTATTCACAAGTTTGTTAGGTAAATGTTTACGTATACATAATTACATGGTCAGTAGGTCAGAATTTGATTTCTTTTTGGGTACAAGGAAGTTAATTTTCTGACATTACAGCTACCAAAACACAGAGCCTTACCGCAGTGAGTCTAAATCCTAAACATTTCCTTTTTTTTTTTTTCTTTTTTTCTGAAAATTGTTTAGATTTGCGTACAAGACATGTTCTAATGACTGAGAACAGATACGGAAAAGTCAGAAGCTGTAAAGAGGCGTACACACACATACGTACTCAGTACTCAGTCACGTACACGTAAATTAAATTACAATAATAATATTAGTACAATTAATTAAATTTCTATACTGATGGGGTCAAAATACGATCGTCCCACATCAAGACACGTGGCGTCACCGAGATGATGACATCTGTCACCCTAGAGCAGCACCCATCCGTTCGCGAGCGCTAAGCCAGTCATCCCCAAGGCTGCACCAATCAGCGCACAAGCGCGAGCCTTCTTCAGGAGTTAAGCCCAACGAGCGCTATCACTCCCACGAGCGTCCTACATACCAAACAATTGGTACGCCCACGTGCCAAGGGAGCCCTCTTCGAGCGTCACACTCCCTCAGAGCGGCTTCCCCTTTGGCTCGTCACTTGAACTGGAGCCTTCATTCCCCTCAGCGGATAACTTGGCCTCCAATACTCAAGGTTGTCGCGAGCGCGCTCTTAAGCCCTCGTTACCAACCGCCCAAATGGCTCTCTGACACAACGTACATGCCCGCGCACCTGCCACTGTTGCCAGCACTAACTTTCGGCCACTTTTGCAGAAGATTCCTCCTAGGTTTCTTTCTCATCGCGCCACGTGTTAGGGCAACATTCGACCGGGACCACTTAAGGCAAATGACCAAAGGGCCCTTGACCCTCAACTATAAATAGCCAAAGTCATCTCCTACACAAGTAAGCTTTCTTCATCACTGCAACTGTGACTGAACTTACATTTTCTTCATACACTGAACTGACTTGAGCGTCGGAGAGCCAAACTGGGTATCACCCCCAGTTCCCCCAGCTTGGCCTTCTGACTTTTCTTGTGCTTGTCCCAACAGGTAGAACTCACTTTCTCACTTCCGGCGAAGCTCCGGTGGTTTCCTCCACATAATACAAATCGTAAAGTGATCGGATCCGGATCCACCCATTCCCGGACCCGTCATTTTTGGCGCCGTCTGTGGGAAACCAGTCCTTCACCTTCTTCCTTTCTTTTTGTTGGTAGAGAAACAAGCACATCCTTATCCTTAACAGCCATGGTTGCCACGAGATCTGGAGCTGTGGGAGGAGGAGAAAACACCTCCCAGGATGCAAATATCGTTCTCCCCTCCACCGACACTGGTGGAGCGCCACCACCTTCTGTCGCCACTGGTGGAGCACCTCCCGCCGCAGGAGTGACTCCACAAGCAGAGTCTCCCGTACCACCGTCTGCACCGCCAGCGCTGCCCCTTCCCCCCACCGCCGGAGGAGTTTCTCTCTTAGCTCCACCGCCGCTTGCACAGAGTTCCTGGGTCCATC
Source organism: Lantana camara (assembly GCA_037501455.1). Taxonomy (NCBI): domain Eukaryota; kingdom Viridiplantae; phylum Streptophyta; class Magnoliopsida; order Lamiales; family Verbenaceae; genus Lantana; species Lantana camara. Next base: position 16,967,573 of record CM074859.1, read on the forward strand.
CCCAGATGAATCTTGGCGTGCAAGGTTATATGATGCCTCCGCCTGGATACACCCTTACTCCGGCTATGATGATGCCGCCGGTCCAGCCATATCACGCCGGACAACTCCAACTCCCAGTGGTGGTTCCCAGGGAGATTGAAGGAGTGGAGTTGCCTCCGCTGACCACCCAGCAATTGAGGGCCCTCTACGCCCAATGTGAGGTTCAGGCGGCTCAGGGGGCATGGGAAAGGTTCCATTCCATGTACTTTCCCTCTGGGCAGGCCACTCAGGTTGCGGCCCCTTTAGGCGGACAACAGAACTTTCCCCTCAGAGAAGCCCAGGCTGTCCTGAGGGCACAACCACCACCACCACCAGCAAGAGAAGTGCCACCACAAGAGGGCAACGAGCGTCCCTCCATGGGCAGGAATAAAGAGCCCACGGAGAGAATAAACGAGAATGAAGGGGACTCTCACGTCTCCAGGAGGGGCTCACGAACCCACAAGAATAAACAAGTAGACGTCAATCCTGACATCCTCGCAGATGTGCAAGACCAGCTGCAGGGTCTCAAGGATATCGTGGGACAGCTCTCCCGAGGGCGCTCAACTCAGATCTCCCCTAGTCGGGATGAACGGGTTGACGCCAGGAGCACCCGCACCAAGGACCCTCCACCAAGGGTCCCCCGTCGCAAGGAGCCGGAGGAAAACTTCGGCACGTATGAATATCACCCACTGGCGAGGGGTTCACCCCTCGTCGAAGAAGTTCTGATGGCCCAAGCAGGAATGGCCAAAGTCCCCACTTCCATCAACCGTTACGACGGGACGACTGATCCAGCTGAGCACTTGGATCACTTTATGCATCTAATGCACCTCTACGAGCATTCCAGCCATTACTGGGCGAAAGTGTTTGTCACTTCCTTGGTGGGAATGGCTCAAGAGTGGTACAAGCGACTGCCGCCGCGCTCTATCCACTCGTATGAAGAACTGGCCAATGCCTTCCTCAACCACTTCAATTCTTTGAAGGCGCCAGTCACCGCACCCACAGCCCTGTACAATGTGGTGCAAGGTAAGAGCGAATCGCTGCGCTCGTTCTTCGCCCGCTTCAATAAAGAGATCCTGCAAGTAGAGAGGCCTTCTATGGATTTCTTGATCCCAGTGCTTTTCCAAGCTGTGGATCACAAGCAGTATGTGAGCAAAAAATTCGCTGATGCCATTGTGGAGAGGAGGCCTGGGACCCTCATGGGCTTAAGAGAAATTGCCGAGCCGTTCTTCGCGCTCGAAGATATGTATGGGACGAATGGTCCCCGGCACCACAGCCCGGCTAGGAACGAGCGACCTCACCACGAGCGAGGGTGGGATGTGGCCGTCAAGAAGGAGCGCCCTCAAGAGCGCAGAAGGTCGCCACCACCCCCTCGTCGATTCGAGCGCATTCCGCTCACAAGGCCAAATTCAGAAGTCTACAATCTCTCCGATAAGAAGCTCTTCAAAAGACCCATCAAAATGAGAGAAACAGACTCACTCAGGCGCTCGAACAAATACTGCGCCTTCCACAAGCAGAGAGGGCACGACACGGATGAGTGCCGACAGCTGGAGGCTAAAATCCAAAGGCTCGTTGCAGGGGGCCATCTGAAGGAGTTTGTCCGGGTGCTTGAGCGCTACGATGAGCAATGCAACGAGCGCACCGGAAGGAGAAGAAGGAGTCCTTCCCGGTCAAAGAGCCCAAGGGGTAGAGGACCCCCTGAAAGCAGCAGCCGCCGAAGCAATAAAGGCAAAGCCCCTGAACAAGAAAACGAGCCCTTCGCAGTCATAAATATGATTGCAGGAGGCTCATCAGGAGGGGATTCAAACGCCTCCCGACGGAGGTATGTTCGGAGCTACAATCAACGCCCAGCATTGCCCAAGCCTATCTACGCCATCCAGAGATCAAGCGCTCAAAGATCAAGAGAAAATGATGTAATAGGCTTTGATGATAGGGATTTAGAACACATTGTAACGCCCCATGGGGAGGGTATAACCTCAGATTGCCCCATGGTGGTTAGTTTAGATGTTCATAATCATGTTGTAAAAAGGGTATTGGTGGATAGTGGAAGCTCCGTTAATGTTTTGCCTTACTCTACATTCTTAAAGATGAAGGTTGATCTCCCGCTCGAGCCTCTCAAAACAGCCCTCATTGGCTTTGGAGGCTCAGAAGTTGTCCCGCGAGGGCAAATACGCTTAGCTACTTCGTTCGGCCGAGCCCCTCAACGCAAAACACTCTTGGTGATGTACGCGGTGGTGGAGATTGACATTCCATATAACATCATAATTGGGCGCCCTGCCCTCGTTGATTTCAAAGCCATCATCTCCACATACCACCAGAAGATTAAGTTCCCTACTTCCGAGGGCGTTGGAGAAGTGCTGTGCAATGTGCGAGAGGCTTGGGAATGTTACATGCTGTCCCTCCGAAAGCCAAAAGCGGAGAAAACCTTCCAAATTGGTTCCACCAAGAAGTCAGTAGATTTCCCCAACTTGGATGAGGACAGCCCAGCACGGAAAAGGGCAAAATTGAACAAGAAGAAGAACAAAAAGAAAAGGGGCGACAACGGGGATAATCCCCCCGAAAATGTTCCCCCAGGGACCGTTGGTGGATCGTCCTCAGAGGGAGACGAGCCTGGAGAGGGTGAACCGGCATCTGGCGACCGTTTGACAGGAAAGAAGAGGGCGCTCGAACTTCCTCGCCCAGAGGTAAGGATCGAACCCTCAGAAAAGTTCCTTACCATTGAGCTGGAGCCTGGAAACAAGGATAAGACTACCCAGATCGGCTCAAACCTCTCAGGGCCTTCTCAGATCATGATGATTGACTTTCTAAGGGAGAACAAAGATGTATTCGCGTGGAAAGCCTCTGATCTCACAGGAATTGACCCAAGCGTCATTGTCCATAGACTTAATGTGGATCCGTCTTTCAAGCCTATCAAGCAGAAGAAACGGGATGTACATGGCTTTCGAAAGAAGGTCATTGAAGAGGAAGTCAATAAGATCTTGGAGGCTCAGTACATCGAGCCCATTTTGTATCCAGAGTGGCTATGCAACGTCGTCTTGGTGCCCAAGAGCGCAAATAAGTGGCGCATGTGCAACGATTTCACGGATCTCAACAAAGCCTGCCCTAAAGATCCATACCCGTTGCCCCGGATTGATCAATTGGTAGATTCGACCGCTGGTTGCGAGCTCATGAGCATGATGGACGCTTTCCAGGGGTACTATCAGATCTTTATGGCACCGGAAGACCGCCCCAAAACCTCGTTCGTTGTCCATCTGGGGGTATATTGCTTCCTAGTCATGCCCTTTGGACTTAAGAACGCCGGGGCTACATATCAGCGGCTCGTCAACATGATGTTTGAAAGTGAAATTGGGAGGTCCATGGAGGTCTATGTGGATGATATGATTGTCAAAAGCGAGCGTCAGGATTCCCACTTGGAAGATCTGAAGCGCACCTTTTCAATCCTGCGACAGTATGGAATGAAGTTGAATCCCTCAAAGTGCACCTTTGGAGTACAGGGGGGAAAGTTCTTGGGATACATGGTCAGCCAGAGGGGAATCGAGGCCAATCCGGAGAAGATCAAGGCCATCCTGGAAATTCCCTCCCCTCGAAATCTGCGGGAAGTGCAAGTCCTGGTAGGCAAAATCATTTCGTTGAACAGATTTATTTCGCGCTCGGCGGACAGGAACCTTCCCTTCTTCAAAATTTTGAGGAACACACGTAACTTTGCTTGGACAGAGGAATGCGAAAGGGCGCTGCAGGATATGAAGGCTTATTTATCGAGCGCTCCACTGCTGACTAAGCCTGTCGAAGGCGAGAGATTATTCATGTATCTTTCCGTGTCTCCCGAAGCCACGAGCGCAGTTTTAATCGCTGTGCGCGAGCGGAAACACTTACCCGTTTACTATCTAAGCAAAACATTGCAAGGGGCTGAAAAGAAATATTTGGAGATTGAGAAATTTGCGTTCGCTCTTATTAACGCCTCCAGAAGGCTAAGGCCTTACTTTCAAGCGCACTCCATAACAGTTCTCACCGACCAACCCTTGAAGCAAGTGTTGTCCAAGCCGGACGTATCTGGCAGATTAATCAAGTGGGCCATCGAATTGAGCCAGTTTGACCTATGCTTCGAGCCCAGGACCGCTATACAGGCTCAGGTTGTGGCGGATCTGTTGGTTGAACGATTTGGCTTCGAGCCCACCATTGTGGAGACTGAGGGATTGTGGGTACTGCACACAGATGGTTCCTCAACCTCTCAAGGGGGAGGAGTAGGAGTGGCCCTCAGAAGCCCCGATGGAATTGAGCTGGACTTTGCAATCAAGCTGGACTTCCAGGTCACTAATAACGAAGCAGAATATGAAGCCCTCGTGCAAGGGTTGAACATTGCTTTTCAGAATGGAGCCTCCAGAATCACTGCTTATGTGGATTCACAATTAATAGCGAGCCAGATTGAAGGAGCTTATGAGGCTCGAGAAACCACCATGATACAGTACTTAAAGAAAGCCAGAGAAATCATTGGGAAGTTCAAGGAATTTCACCTACTTCAAGTGCCACGAGGAGAAAACGAGCGTGCGGACGCTTTGTCAAAGTTTGCTTCAGCTTTAGAAGGCATTTCCGAACGTTCTGTCACGTTCCTTAGAACTGAGGAACCTTTGATCAAGGAAAGAGTCGCCGCCAAGATGATCGCCATGATTGATCCAAACGAGCCCTGTTGGCTTGACGACATCATCATTTTCCTTAGGGATGGAGTCATTCCCGCTGACAAGGTGGAAGCCAGGAAAGTCAGAAATAAGGCCCCTCGTTTCGCTCTGGATCCCGAGGGGAGATTGTTCAAGAAATCATTTCAAGGACCCCCAATGAGATGCCTAAGGCCCTCACAAGCGAAGGAGACGCTCGAGCTCATCCACAATGGAAGTTGTGGGAATCATTCCGGAGGGCGTGTCTTGGCAAAAAAGATTCTGAGAAGTGGGTTTTATTGGCCTACGGTTCTCCAAGATGCCATTGAATTTTCGAGGAAGTGCCCCAAATGCCAATTTCATTCAAATCTCCCTCAATTGCCAGCCGCGCAAATGATCCCAATAGATGTCTCTTGGCCTTTTGACCAGTGGGGAATAGACATTGTGGGCCCCTTGCCCATGGCTGCGGGACAAAGGAAGTTTGTCATTTTAGCCGTCGACTACTTCACCAAGTGGGCCGAGGCTGAAGCTGTTGCAAAAATCACTTTCAAGGTTGTAAGGGACTTTATTTGGAAGAACATCATTTGCAGGTATGGAATACCGAGGGTGATTATTTCTGACAACGGGTCTCAGTTCATAGCGGCCGACACACGAGAATGGTGTTCTGAGCTGGGTATAGAACAGCGGTTTACCTCTGTAGGACATCCACAATCCAATGGGCAAGCAGAAGTCACCAATAGGATCATCTTGCAACATCTGAAAACCATGCTTGAGAGCAAGAAAAGTGAATGGGCTGAGGAGTTGCAAGGAGCGCTTTGGGCTTATCGCACCACCCCACGAGCGGCCACTGGAGAAACCCCTTACGCGCTCGTGTATGGATCAGAAGCGATGATACCGGCGGAGATAGTAAATGAATCCGCTCGTGTCGGCTATTTCGAGCCTCAGCTCAACGATGGCAACAGGAGCTTGGAGTTGGACTTACTGGATGAAAGGAGAAACAAGGCCTGGGCTAAGATCCACCACTATAAAGCCTCCGTGGCCCAACAGTACAACAAGCGTGTGAGGGAAAGAACTTTCCAGTTGGGAGACTTGGTTTTGAAGAAAGTGGAAGTATCCAGGCACGTGGGCAAGTTGGACCCCAATTGGGAAGGCCCGTTCAAGGTCATACAACTCAGAGCTAACAACACTTACACCCTGGAGACACTTCAAGGTGAGCGTTTGCCTCGCCCTTGGAACGCATGTAACCTCCGGCGGTTTTATGTTTAAAAGCTCTTTGCAAACCCTGATGTAACAACCCTCTTTGACGGGTTCTATGTACTTCCAATCAAAGTAAAAGGTAACGTAATCTTTTTAATTTCATTAGTATCCCTGTTCCTTTGGTTGCTTGAATGAATAAGTCCCACGTCCCTCGTCATTGCGAGCGTGGTTGGCAACTCATTCCATTGTGTATACTGTTATCTCTTATGGGTTACGCTGGCCAGCACTCTACTCCGTATGGGGGGACGCCCTCATAAGGATAGACTGGTTACGCTCAAAACCAATTAGGCAAGTTGGAAGAAGATTGTGAAGAAAATCCTAGTAGGCCTTGGCTGTTTCTTAAAACGCCTTGCGCTCGAAAACGGGATCTCCTACGAGAACGAATTCCAGTAGGCCTTGGTTGTTTCTTAAAACGCCTTGCGCTCGAAAACGGGATCTCCTACGAGAACGAATCCCAGTAGGCCTTGGCTGTTTCTTACAACGCCCTGCGCTCGAAAACGGGATCTCCTACGAGAACGGATCCTAGTAGGCCTTGGCTGTTTCTTAAAACGCCTTGCGCTCGAAAGTGGGATCTCCCTCAGAGAAAGTCCTAGTAGGCCTTGGCCGTTTCTTAAAACGCATTGCGCTCGAAAATGGGATTTCTTGCAGAACCAGAAAAACGATAAGAGTCAGAGCGCTCGAACGATGGTCTCAGAATCAAAAGGGAGTTACACAAGTCTTGAACGAGGGCAACCACTCAGTAAGACCCTCGCACACACTCAGGACTTAGCAAAATTCCCCCAAAGGCACAACAAAATTTGTACGAGTTTTGAGCGTAGGGGCGATCTCACCGTAAGACCCTCACGATCGTTCAGGACTTAAACAAATTTACAAAGGAAAAATTTATACAAGTTGTGAGCGTAGGGGCGATCTCACAGTAAGACCCTCACGACCGCTCCAGGCTTAGACAAACTTTCAAGATAAATTTACGAAAGCAGAAATTTATACAAGTCTTGAGCGTAGGGGCAATCTCACCATAAGACCCTCACGAGCGCTCAAGACTTAGACAAATTTTCATTGCATTAAAGAAATAAAACATTCAAGGGGTATGCTACACAGTCTTATTATATAATTCATGAAGGAACTGGAGAACAAAGGCATGAAAAAGATATATTATTTATCGCAAAAAGAAAGTCTTACAAGCAAAGGGCTCAAAGGCCCATGAAGTACTATTACAAGAAAGCAGAAAACAGGAAAATACAGAGAATTGATGGAGGAAAAGTTTCAAGCGGCTGGGGCGACATCCTCATCAACAATCACCAGAACTGGGCCATGAACTGGGCCGTGAACTAGACCCTCAGGCTCTTGCGGATGGGCTTGCGGATCGTTGGGGGCATTGGCATCTAGAGCAGGCGCATTGGCATCTGGAGCGGGGGCGTTGGCACCTTCATCAATTGGGATCGGGGCATCCTCTACGACCGGCGCTTGTGGCTCGTTCTCGGGATCATCGTTTTGAGCAGCATTACCCGCCGGATGAGCATCCATGTACTCATCTTGAAGGAGCTTGACCAAGAACCCATACTCAGGCTCCGCAATGGAATCAGCAGGGTTATCGCCCTCGTCATCTTCCTCCTCACAGCGCTCGTTAAACATGAGCCCCGTGCCCTCAGCCTCTTTCATAGCAGGATCCGTCAGCCCCTTATGTATGCCTTGCTCGATGGCTAGATTAAAAGCCTTCTGAGCCTCTTCTAAGCAGTGCAGGGAAGCAGCGAAATTGAAAGCCTTGGAATGGCAGAACTTGATGAGAGCCTCCTTGTTTGCGCGCTCTAGGCTTCGAGGCCACTCGTTCATGGCATCGTTGAATTTGCGCTCGGCCTCAAGAGCCCTTGCTTTCCAGCTTTCCCTGTCCGCCTCGGCCTTCTTACACCGCTCGTTGGCCTGGGCCAGCTGGTTGCCCAAGTTAATTCGAGCGCCGTCAACCGCTACAAAATCTTCCTTCAGCTTCCCCAATTCCTCTTCCGTTGTTTCGAACAAGCCCTTGAGGGACTCGTACTGTGCAATTTCTACATCCAGCTCTGCTTGAATTTGAGCCGGATCGTTCGAGCGCGCCATCTTCTTGTATTTAGCCTTCCGATCGGCATAGATGGAGGCTCGCATTTGCACATTTTTGAGCCGGGGAAGAACTTGCTGCGTAAACGAGGGGAGAAGTGTTAGCCCGAAAAATTGTGATTTGCAGAAAAGAAAAGAAAGAATGCAAGGAATGATTACTTACGGAAATTAGAGCGTGGGCTGCGTCGAGGGTCACTTTCTCCACAGATTCGCTGTAGAGGTGCCGGTGGTCAGCCGAGAATTGAGCCTTGCTGTACAAATTCTCGGTGACAGCCTGGGCGACCGAGCCAGGCCTCAGCAAAACTGGCCCACCGTCAGTGGCGCCTGAGAAGTCTCTATCCCCTCGGCGGGGGAACTCCCACATGCGTTCTTCCTCTGAAGAGGAAGTTTCCCCCTCGCCCCGGGGGCCCTCAACAACTTGTTTGCCCTTTCCTTTGATTGCGGCGGAGTCGGGCATTCTCTTCCTCTTGCGGGAAGGCCTGTTTGCGCTCAGAGAAGCTTCTGTTATCGCCAGTGTGGTTACTGGCCTTGTTTGCTTTGCAGGAATGGGGGGCTGAGCATCTCCCGCTCTTTCTGACCTCCCCCTTGTCTCTCTGGGGACCAACCTACGCTCCCCTCGGCCACGAGGGGGCTGCACCTCAGGATTTGCGCTCGTGCTGGCGCCGCTACGAGCGTCCCCTCTAATGTTGCGGCTGCGAGGGCGCTGTTGTTCACGTTGTTGGTCCCCCTGTGGGGTCTGGTTCCTGTTTGCATGAGCGAAACGAGCCGCTTGTCTGATTCCGCCAGCCATTTCGAGTATAGCGACTCCTGCAAGAATGAAATGTTTAAGGGTCAGAAATATCCAAGTCATCTACTCAGATTACAAGTTACAAGTACTAAAAAAGAAGTTAGTATCTATTCCTATCTAAAGTTAGTGCCCTAAGAATCTAACCGTCTCTCTCTATGTCACGAGCCGGAGGGTTGTCAAGGAAGTAAGGGTCGTTGGAGAGACCACACAAGAACATAAGTTCTGCATCATCTATCCAGTCCTTCGCTTGTATAAGGTGACCCTCGTCCCTTAGGGTTGTTGCCAGGCTTTTGGCCCAATCTCTGGGGAGTGAGGGTGGCAAACGGCCTCCTCAGTTGGAGCCTTGACAAAGATGAATTTTTCTTTCCAATCAATGCCATAAGTGCTCGAGGGCGAGTTGATCAGCTTCATATGGGCCTTCGCTTGGATATAGTAAAAACCCGCCTCAGGAGAAGAACGAGAGGAGCTGACCACTTGGAAAAGGGCATTGAAGTTCCGCAAATAGGGCTCGTAACCCATGGTTCTCATCAGAATTATGAAACTGGTCAGGAGGGCCAAGCCGTTGGGCACTATTTGGGATGGACACAAGCCCAGGTCATTCAGCAAATGAGCCATGGAAACCGAAATGGAGAACCTCAGGCCTCCTGAGCGCACGGTGTCCACGTACACTGCCATCTCCCCAGGAGGTGGATTATTGGCGCGCTCGTGGTTTTCTGGAATTCTCCACGAGTAGCGCTCGTCCCAGTAAATGGGAGCCATCATCGTCTTTACATCCCCCACGGTGACTGTGCTGGGAGTTTCATCAGGCGTGCGCTCGGTAGCCTGATAACCTGAGCCCTCCCCCTCGTTGGGTCCTTTGGATTTCTGGGTTTTCTTACTTTTGCCCTTGTCACGGGCCCTTTCCGAAGGCCCGGTTACGGCTTCCGCCACTGGAAGCGGATTTGCAACGGCCACGGTCACTCTATGGCGGTGGGGATGCGTGGCACTTTGAGTTATGGGGAGGGTGACTCCTTGTCTTTCTGCCTCTATCACCAGATCCATCTCCTCAAAAAGAGGATCCACTCCGCCTGGGTTTCTATCTTCCATAGCCATTACCGCCGCCCCCCAACTCTTCATCTCTGAGGGAATTATGGGAAGAGGAACTCTCCGTGGCCATCTCTTGGATTTCACGGGCAAATTCTTCAATGTGGTGGTCGGCCATGGCAGAAACTGGGGTTTTGAAGGTTTTTCTTGGAGAGAGTTCAAGGTTCAGAAAGGTGAAAGTCTGAGGGATTACAAAATCCTAAAATCCGAATCTACGGTTAGCAAAGTTAGAAAGTCGCACTGGAAATTTACCTTGAAGGTGTTTGAGAAAACTGGAGAAGAGGTTGAAGGTGCTCTGAAAACTGGAATGCGAGAGAATTCTTTTTGCAAAGGGTGCTTGAAAGTTCTGAATGCGTAAAGAGTGTGGAGATTTCAGAATCCCTTATTTATAGGGATGGGAGTTGGTACCGTTTTAGGCAATAAATTCAAAATGGCAATCATTTCCCGCCTAGGAAACCGCCCACTTTATGGAACCGGCACATGCTTCCCAATGCTCACGCGCCCCACGCGCACCCGCATTTAATGCTCTGACGTTTCAAGGGCTTCAGAATAGTACCAACATTTAATACGGAAGTGATACGATCGGTCAGTTGAAAAGACCGCATTTATAGCGTAATCAGAGGAAAATTGCTGAGCACGCCAAATCCTATACGAGCGCTGCACGCAAAAGATTGAGCGTATTAAAATTCTACAGTCCTTATCACTAAGGACTACAGAATTGGGGGGCAAAAATGATGGGGTCAAAATACGATCGTCCCACATCAAGACACGTGGCGTCACCGAGATGATGACATCTGTCACCCTAGAGCAGCACCCATCCGTTCGCGAGCGCTAAGCCAGTCATCCCCAAGGCTGCACCAATCAGCGCACGAGCGCGAGCCTTCTTCAGGAGTTAAGCCCAACGAGCGCTATCACTCCCACGAGCGTCCTACATACCAAATAATTGGTACGCCCACGTGCCAAGGGAGCCCTCTTCGAGCGTCACACTCCCTCAGAGCGGCTTCCCCTTTGGCTCGTCACTTGAACTGGAGCCTTCATTCCCCTCAGCGGATAACTTGGCCTCCAATACTCAAGGTTGTCGCGAGCGCGCTCTTAAGCCCTCGTTACCAACCGCCCAAATGGCTCTCTGACACAACGTACATGCCCGCGCACCTGCCACTGTTGCCAGCACTAACTTTCGGCCACTTTTGCAGAAGATTCCTCCTAGGTTTCTTTCTCATCGCGCCACGTGTTAGGGCAACATTCGGCCGGGACCACTTAAGGCAAATGACCAAAGGGCCCTTGACCCTCAACTATAAATAGCCAAAGTCATCTCCTACACAAGTAAGCTTTCTTCATCACTGCAACTGTGACTGAACTTACATTTTCTTCATACACTGAACTGACTTGAGCGTCGGAGAGCCAAACTGGGTATCACCCCCAGTTCCCCCAGCTTGGCCTTCTGACTTTTCTTGTGCTTGTCCCAACAGGTAGAACTCACTTTCTCACTTCCGGCGAAGCTCCGGTGGTTTCCTCCACATAATACAAATCGTAAAGTGATCGGATCCGGATCCACCCATTCCCGGACCCGTCATATACAATATAGGTAAATTAGTGTACAAAATGTTTTTTACTCCAACAATTCTGAGTGAAGTGTTGTTTATCTGGTTTTCTGTTTCGAATATTATACTGTCACCTAATTAAATTACTGGAAAGATCGTTTCAAGTAATAGTAATATTGTAAATATTGCTATATTTTTAGAGCAAATTACATTTTTATTCTTGAGTCATTTATATTTTTAATCTCATATCTTCTAAATTATCAAATTGAGCATTGAAGTGATTTCAGCAATGTGCTGCAAAATGTTTTCGACGATTATAAATTTGACACACAAGAGAATTTTGAGACAGAAAATTTTGTTCGATAAACTTATTTAGGATTAAATTATTGGAATGACAAATGAGGAGTTTAACTCCTTCAGAGAGAAGAGAGATAACGTCTTTCATGGTTGATGGCCGGAATGACGTAAAAATAAAAAGGAACTAGGGTTTCGGAAAATTGGCTTTGATAGCCATGAGAAAATAATGATTCATTGCGATTACAAAAGAATATTACAATATTTATAGACAACTGATCTAATCACACATATATGGTTATTACAATATTATAATGTAGGGTAATCTTCAATTTTTCACTCATATTATTAGGATTAGGCCCATCAAAAATGAAAATAAAAAAAATATGTAACACGTTTAAATTACTTTTTGAAATTTTACTTGGTTATTTTTTAAAATAGATTCAATGAATTAGGAAAAGATTAATTTGAATCAAATGGTTCGTGGCAAAGGGGTGGTGATACAAAAAGTTAAAAGTTTTAAAGTAACATATACAAATGGCTTTCAAAAAAACATATACAAATGGAGTAATTTCAATGTAGTACGAAAGTGCGTGTAAAACGTGGTTAGTCTTTGATCACAGTTTTAATGTAAAACGTAGTTAGTCTTGTAAACTTAATTTCTAGACCGCATGAAACCCTTTGATTAATTTCAATTTTTTATGTGGACGCTTTAAATTGATAGTTAATACTATCCTTTTATTAGAGTTTTTACCTTCGATAGAAAAAGGTTGAATTTTCAATTTTAAGAACTTTTTATACTTTCGGCCTCCGACAACCTATAAATAGTCCACGTGAGAATTGAACCTTGTACGTTATAATAAATTTGTCCCTTTGGAATCAACTGAATTACGCCATACAAGCAGGGATTTTTCATTTTTTTCTTTTCAAAACATGGGTAGTGATCATTTTGTCATTGAATTGTAAATAACTGAAAATGTGGGCGATTACAGTGATTGATTCTATCTTGTCTTGTAAACAACTAAAAATATAGGATAATTACCCCGTAAATCTTAATCTACTTGAAATTACTTCATATTTAAAATTAGAATTTTAATTTTATATTTAATTAAAAATAAATAATTTTTTTCAATTCAACCAATCACGTCATATTCCGATTGCATGTTGTCGATAAAAGTTTATAACAATTTTATCCTATTTAACTTTTGGCATTAGGTACCGTGTCATTCTGTGCTTTCAAAAGATAATTAGTTATTAACTAGTAATCCTGTACGCTCCATGCATGTACATAAGAAAATTTAAGATTTTAAATAGATAAAAATTAAAATTCTAAGTAGATAACCAAGAAAATACGTAAACAGTGTGACGTCCCGTCCGTACGGTCGTATAGATATGACGTCAAGAGTGTACTACTTACGCATTTCAATTATTTATTTATGCAATTATGTGATTTACTTGATATTTAAATGTTGATCATATGATAAATGTCTTATACTTTGAACTTATATATGAATTTTGAACGTGTTGTTCCGTTCGATTCCGTTCTCGATTCGCTTGACTTTCATTTAGATTCCAATTTTTGTGACTACGTGATATGCATGAAATATGTGAATTACGAATGTGTTTATATGCTCGTTATATGTTTTAGAACTTGTTTGGTTTGGTCTTGGACCATTTTGTTGAAAATGGGACTTAAGGGCCTAAAGAACTTTTAGCACACCTTGGGTTCCGGGAGGCGTAACTTGAGCTCGGGAATTCGGATTCGAATTCCGACACCACCGTTGAACTCGTTTTGATGATTCGGATCCAACCGAACTAGCCTCATAACTTTTTAAACCCGTTTGAGTATCCGAAATTTCACCGAACCGAACAGCTTGTACCTGTTTGTACTATCCTACCCGTTTTGGTCATATCCGACCTGTTTTAACTCCAAATGACCCATTTTTTGGACCCGTTTCACCCTAATTTGATCCTTTACCTGATTTTTATTGCCCATTTCGGACCCTCACAAGAAAAAAAATGTAAAATTGGAGTTTGAAGCAAGAGTGAAGAAAGAAACCAGTCACTATTCACACCTTGTGATTTCGAACTCATATCTTCTTTGATCTTCATCCAATTCAAGAGGTAAGCATAGATTCTTGTTCTCCATCTTCTTATGGTTATTTTCATCCATGATTTGTTGATTTTGAGCTTGAGTTGAGGAAGATATGGCTTGTGATATGAATAGGAGTGAATAGTAAGGGTTATATATATGTTCTTTGAACTTGTATTGAGTTGAAGGTTCAGTCGGAGGTTTGAACTAGGAGGCAAGTCTGTCTTAGTGTCTCACTTGTGGCATAGCTCGAGTCTACATTTGCATTTGTAGTGGCTTTACTTTTATGAACTCTTGGGATATGTATTATGAATATTTGGTTATACTTCGATTATTTTTGGTCCGGGATGAGCATTGTAGACATGTATGTGGGTTCGATATGCTTGTTTTGAAATATTATGATAATTGTTGATCTTGGTTAGCATGATATGATTTGGGTTTAATCGCTTCCGCTATTACTTGTTTGTTGCGTACTTTGATTGAGGGTTTAGACCGCCTAGCTTAGGAGTGAGTTTTGTCCGTCTCCCGTCCGTTATTGTTTAGCCCTAGTGGGGGGATGTGGCATCCATCGTTCGGGGTGCTACAAATAGTATTTGAAGTCAGTTATCTACACTGATAATTCTATACACTCGATGTGTGCAAAAAAAAAAAAAAAAAAAATCTTAGTATTTAATAATTATATATTAATAAAAAATAGTTAAAATATAAATTAAAAAATATGAAAAAAATCAATAAAAAGAATAAAAATGAGATGAGTAAAAAGTGGGATTACTAGATAAACTTATTAAGCCATGTTTTGTATATAATGACAAAATAATAATAAACAAAAAAAATTAAAGATCACGTCCAAAAAAATCACATTTATTGTGTACCTTAACCAATATACGTGTCAGACCATTTCTTTTAAAATAGATAATTTGTTACTAACGTATACATTAAATGACTGATATTTTGTCCCCCATATGGCCTATTCAAATGAGGTCCTGACCAAATAGAGATTCATGCGCAAGATGCACAGTTATTAATTATTATTTATTAGAAGCAACGTTAAATAACTCAGAACAAAAAGAAATAAAATCTGATTAATTAAAATTTGACAATTAATATGAGACATTTTTTATGCACATATATGCATGTACATATCGTGATAAGACTTAAATTTGTGACCTGTTTATTTAGAAGAAATTTATTATTTATGAGGGACGGTGTTTGTCCCGATACAAGACAATATATAAGAAAATGAAATGGAGATGTCAATATAAGAAAATGAAATGTATTGTTCTAGAGAAGAAAAACGTGTTGAATATATCAATATTGGAGTGTGACATCGTAATAAATAGATTTTGTTTTTATGTTTTACAAATCACAATCATAATGTGTACAAATTTATCTTTTTTTTTACAAATTTATCTTTTTTTTTTTTGTATCTTGTGTTTTAAGTTGCAAAATTACTAGTGTTAAATTTTTTGTGTTATACTTTGCGATAAGAACATCATAAATCTTTAAAATTTTCTATTAGAACTTAGAAACAAATTAAAATTAGTAAAGGATGTAATCATAATTTACGAATGTAGAAAAAAATTAAATATATATATAGTTTATGGTTTAAAAATATAATAAAAACTTACAAGTTTTACATTATACAAATCAATCTTGCAATCACATTGTATTTTTATGAACTCCTTACTTTATAGAAATTAAATATAGAATTTTGTGTAAATGAAAATCCCTCATTAATGTATTTATCAATAAATGAATGGCATGTGAGTACTGAAGTAGTTGAAGAATAAAATTAAATAATTAATTGTGATTAAGTACCTACCCCTATCCCTTATCTAGCTGAAAACTTTGTCAGTTTCCCAAAAACTAAAAAAATAATAATAAATAAAGTAAATAATAAGTAAAATAAATACACAATAAATAAAATTGTACTGTTTTATACTGTCCTAAATCCTAATCGTTTCAGACAATCTCAGAGGCGCACAAACCCATCATAACAAACCTACCCACATTTATATATATATGCTAAAAAGTAAAAACTAGCCTTAATTTGTAGATCATCACGAGTTCTATTTTGTATGTATTTCTTTTTATTTTTCGAAATAAGGACTGGTTTTGTATCTGAAGTTATAAATAATGCAACACCATTTCAAGAAAGTCCCATCACACTTTTAAGAATGAAGAAAAAAAAAATTTAATTAGGTTATCTCTCTTTAAATTTGCAAATCCATTAGATCCGAGTATAATCTCTTAATATATCTAATTAATTTAAAATTGAACCTAAATTAAATTTAAAAAAATATTTATTTTTTAGGTTTTAACTTTTTGTACTTCTTAGTCAACGGCATTTGTCCAAATTGTTGACTTTTTTTCTTTAGGATAATAATTCAATTTTGTATTAAAAAAAAAATTTTTTTGTACTTATATTTTTTGGTCGTGGTCCAAAGACCTTTTTTTCTAAGGAATTGGCAGAAAGCCCTTAGGTTTATTATCGAGACCCCTCCCTTATATATAAATCACCAAACCCAAAAGTATAACCAATTATTCATAATCCAAAGATCAAATAAAACATTCGAACATGAATGCAACGAGATAAAATTTATATAAACCTACAAATGATGAAATGATGGACAAATCTCCAATGATACTTCATGAGAATCTCACACGTCAATCTGTTATAATAGTAGCAATTGTGCTTAAACCAATCCCTCATGCTGAGCAAATTCATAGGATTCCCTGTTAGGCTCGTGTAGAGGCGCCTAGTCTTCCAGGCAATGATGATAAACATCAGCGTAATATCCATCTAGCAACGAAGAAACCCGTGGGCTGAAGACATCACACAATCTATCTTATATTTTTTGTTTAATTCGTGATTTTTTTTCAATTTAGATCATTCATATAATAAATATAAAATAAAATTTCACTGATCACTCCGATTAGACAGAGAATAATTACACTCATTTTGTGTATTCGTTTTCTTTAAATTTCTACGCTTACGTACTTTTATTCGTTTCTATAGTCCGGTGTACTTTCTAAAACTTTTGATTTATTATTTGTCTATTTGATATAATAATTAAATGAGTAATTTTTTTTTAAAAGTAAATGTAATTCATATTTTAATATAATTATAACTTTTTTCTGAAAAAGAATAAATGATAGAGGCTTGAGACTGAGAGTGCTGTGGCTAGCAATTAGGCAGTAAGACCAAGAAAGATTTGGGTCAGAAATTACAATCATATTATCTCATTGCTTTTTTTAACTAAAATGTTGATATATATTTAAGGAGATATTTAATTAAATATGGGCATCTGAGATATTGTCCAGTGCAATTAATGCAGCCTTTTCAGTTCTCTGGTTGTACATATATATAAACAAGTCAAGCCAAGAAAATGGTCCAATTTGGGAGCTCCTTCCTTCTCTCTCTTTCACACATTTTCACATGTGATTTTCCTTCTTTTTGTTTTTCTTCAAATTTGAAGTAATTCAAGTAATTTACATTTTCCATTTTGACATTGTGGCACTTTCAATTTTAGAATCTTAGAATTTGAAGTCATAAGCAATTATTGAATATAGATAAATATGACTTTGTTCTTTTGTAATATAATATACTTTTGTCATTTCAATATTGCATATGGTATCACTCATTTATTTGATTTTGAATCGATATTTAGGTTTAAAAAATATATCTTATTTTATTTAGAAGAGTAGATAAAGGAATTTCGAATTCTAATATTGGAGAACTCGTATTTAATGCTTAAAATTCTCGTGTACATCGTACTTCATAATGAAATTGGTTGATATTAAAATTATATATATTCCAATATTTATTGTACTTTTGCAACTTCTTCCTTCCTTCCTTACTCATACTTGTAGGTTATAACTCATTTCAAGAATTAAAATTTATGATTCTTATACTTAAAAACTCATGATCAAGCTCGAATAAACTCTTGACCTTAAACGAGCACCCAAACTTGAGCTCGAAAATCTTAAATAAATTTGAACTTGAGCACATTATGTTTTTTTAGAAGAGCAGTTCAATCACAGATTCATTTACTCTCGTATTGAAGACCAAAAAAATATATATATAAGAAGACCAAAAAATATTAATTTACGTTCGTATTCAAATTTGATACCTTATTATAAAATAATTAATAATTTTTTATCACTTTATTATAAATAATTATTAATTTTCTTTGATAAATGGACACTTTAAATTCCAGCATTCAAGAAAATCATATATATAACTAATAATAAAATCTATCCGTCTGGAATAATTACTCAATCTGAGTTTTTATTTAATCGAAGAAACAAGAAAAGGCTTCATTCATCTCAGTTAGCCAGAGATTATATATTTAAATAACAAAAAATGCGGGATAAATGTGGGATTTAATCTGCAATGCGGCATTATTTTCTTTGATTCGGACAAGCTAACTAATTAAAAAGTCTCTATCAACAAGATAAAAGTGCGAGTTCTTTCTTTCGTAAAATTAGGCAAATAAGACGAATTTCGTCTTACGTATCTAAAAAAATGCAAATCAAATATAGAAAACGTAGATATAAAGAATCTTTCGAACGGTATTTTGACATAAATCCCCGTATAAATTTCATATAATTTAGTACAAAAACGTTATAATGCAGTATTTATATCCTATTATGTAATATAAATTCATGGATTTTGTGGTTCTGGTGACAAATCACCATATGTAAACGTTCTAATATGTGTTGTATGAATTTCATATAATGTAGTACAAAAGTATTTTAATGTAGTATTCATATCCTATTATATACTATAAAGTCATAATTTATGTTTTGGATAGGTAAATAAAAATATTCTAACCCGATTATTTGAGATTACCCCAAAATACAGAGAGCTCCTTTACTTTAGTGGGAAATAGCGGGTTGGTTATGCTTTAGGGGTATGCCAACCTTTTACTTCTCTATTTAATTATTAGGGCCTAAAACCGGAGCCCCAGGTTAACAATGGGAAATGATGGATTATATACCCATTAAAAAAACTGTGGCTAAATAAGCTAGTTGAATTGGATAAGACGAATTGATAATTTTGTCCTTACTTTTCAAAGAAAAATTACATATTTGTCAATACAGGACAAAATTGTTCAGTTCCCAATGCGGGGACAAAATTATAAATGTATACCTTTAATCTTGTTTAAAAACCAACAATGTAAAGAGTTCAACAATTTAGTGTATTTAAGAGTAATGTTTTCCAATCAAAGTAAAGAGAGCACAGGTTTATATAACCAAGAAAAAAATTATAAACAACCCATTGACAATGGTTATCCAACTAGAAAAGTAAAGGAGCTCAGAGATTATTCAATATAATAAATATCATGACAGAAACATGTTTGTACATATTATAGTTTACGAAATCAATTACATACAAATATATGTACACTTCCGAAACTCGATGCATTGACTTTACTAATCAAGGCCCACCTCCTTATTATCAATGTTTTCAAAAGTGGACCGAAGGTCAAAGTGACGGCCTTATTGGTTACTAATTCGATCGATGGTCTGACCGATCGAACCGGTATGACGTAATAAATAATTAGTTATTATTTTATTAATTACATATATAATTTCATAAATATGTAAAATAAATTTTTAATTTTTTATATTTAAACAAAAAATAAAATTTCTTTATTCAATATTTTAAAAAATATATTATATTTATTCAATAAAATTATATTTTTTCATACCATGCAAATATTTATTTTTTCCATAAAATTTACAATATTCCAAAATAAGTAATAAAAAAGCAAAGAAAAATAACTTCTATGATGTATTTTTATTCTTTACCATTCTAAAAATTTAGCACCAAAAAGCCCAAAGCCTAAAAGAAGTTTTATAAAAACCTATTGAAACCCTAAGTCTATCAGCCTCACAGATTGTAAAGCGCGTTTATTTTCTTCATCTTCTCCTGCTATTTCTCTTCTTCTTCTGCTTCTCTTCTGCTATTTCGCTTCATACACAAGAAATAGCAGAAGAAATATAAGTTTTCAATAAGTTTTCTATTCACGCAGCAGCCCTCCACTATAAGTTTTCAATTTCTTAGGCAAACAACCCTCCGGAGGTCAAAGCGGCAGCACAAGAAATAGCAGAAGAAATATCAAACAATCGTTACAAGTTTATAACCCTCTTCCTCTCTCTAACAAGTGTCCACTGCCTCTAGAAGAACGGTTGTTGCTGCGTGAGTCGAACAAAAAAAGAGGAAATAAAAAATAAAAAATAAAAAAAAAGGCTTAATCCAAAAACCGGCGATCCGGTCCGGTTCTCAGGCCCAAAACCGGCGGTTAACCGGCCGGTTTTGCCGGTTCTGCACCGGTCCGGTTGCAACTGGTTTTATATGGTGGCTCGGACCGGACCTGCAGCCGGTCCGGTCCGCTTTTGAAAACACTGCTTATTATGGAGATAATACTTTATTGGCTTATTTCATTTAATATTAGGAAGAATTATATGATTACCCTATTATTAGTTCTAATTATAATATAATTCATTTATATTAAAAAATTATATTTTAATTCATAATTTTGAAATCGTTTGTGGTCCCTAGGTTCCATTATGTCATTTCAAAAATATCCCTGATTCGTTGTTAAATTCATAATTTGTAGGGACGTTTTGTTATTTTTTGTAAACTTTAGGGATGATTTTGTAATTTTTGTCACATATTCAATGTAACAGTCATACAACCGTCAGGGGCATAATTGTATTTTTACAAATTCCTTTAGGAACTTCAGTCCAAATAAGATTTATAGGGATTAAAATGTAATTTTCCAATCTAGAAGGACTATGTAGTAATTAGGCCTAATAGAAGCATCAATTATATTGCACTGCATCATCAGTATCGTAGATGTAAAATTACGTTATAAGAAATTCTCGTGAGAAAATGTCTTTAAAATTTTGATAGATTAATTCTTCACTCAATTGGACAGGTAATATTTTGAAAAATAAAAAAAATAGCATCATAATAATTAATATTGATGCAATCACAAAAACATTTCCGGTTTCGATCAGACTCAACTCAACGTTTTATTAATTAGTGATACGTGAGTCAATTAAGCATCTTATATTTGAATTTTTTTGAAAGATAATTATTATTGGTGGAGAAAAATATAATTATTATTGCATAGAGGAAATTAGTAACATAGTAATTTGATCGAAATTAGAATAAATGAAATATAATATGAAAAGAAGCAAAATAATAAAAGTATAATTGTGTAGGTAGATTTATTTAAATGCAAAAGTGTCTCTATCTCATTAAAAAATCTGCAAATATGGATGGTACATTGGTACTATAACGAAAAATACCCTGCATTACACTAAAGTCGAACAAATACAAGAGTTACAAGTTACAACCCATCTTCAGGTCCCATTTCTGAAAGGCTTTTAACACAGTTGTACGAATACTTCAATTAATACCTCAGAATCAAATATATCTTCCAAAAATCCTTTTTGTTTTCTTTTACCAACACTTATTTTTTCTTTGACTCTACTACTATAATAATAATAATATTATTATTATTATTATTATTACTACTACGGTTGATGTCTCACATTTTAATTCAAAGATGTTAACTTGCTCCCACACAAACTAATTATCAAACCATGAATTATTTAATAATATTTTATAATGATCACGTTATCGGCCAATATTTTAGATCAAGTATGTAAAATAGACCGTATTTTATACTTAAATTAGATGTGTCCCATTTTGAGGTAGATTACTCGTTCTCGTATGGACTAATTACGAAATCATACCAAGTACGTGTAGCACCCAAACGTAGGGACCACATACCCCGCACTAAGGCCCAAACACCGGATACGAAATGGGAAGTTCGTACCCGAATCCGAATCATAGCGAACAGGGAGACCAACTCATTCACTAGACTAGGCGGAACTAACAAACACAAACTTAGAGTGCGCGGAAGCAATTAAATAAAACCACAACAATTAACTAAAGCAAAAGCCAAAACATACATACATATCAACACCAAATATATACAACATGTACATCGGCCTACACGGCCTCACAACACAAAAGTAACATCTCCAAGTCATAGATATACAAAATAATAGAGAGTGTAAATAGACATGTGCAAACTAACGAGACCTAGACCAACAAGTGCGACTCGAAGGACACACTTCTCCACCTAGCTTAAGTCTAAAAACCTACAACTAAAAGATAAAATGAGGGGTCAGTCAACTGACTGAGTACGGGGGCTAATGCGTACCCACACACTATATATATAAAGCAAAACATATAACAAAGGTGGACTTATGAACCGGGAATAGGTTTTACAAACCAAACATTTCAAATCAAACTTATATACTTAGAAACCAATTTTCATAAACTCTATTCCGATTCATAATTCCCATATCATAACATATCACATGCTCGGCGAGTACGAGCTTCCAATCTTTACTCCTCATATCATATTAAACAAAATCATAAACATATTCATCCACCACACCAATGATGGAAGAGCCATGATGGCCCTAACCATCCACATCTTTAACAAACCCACGCGGGGTAGCTAACCCACAACGTGTCCTCCCCGTCTTTCACACCGAATGCATCAAAATACCACGCCTTCCCTAGCTCTCGGGATCGCACGTGATACCTTGGATGGAAACTATGCACAGGCCGAGCCCCGACGGCCCGATACCGTCTCGGGGATTCATTACCGATAGCTCCTAGGGCCCACATTCACATTACATTCACATAACCAATCTTTCATGGCAATTCTCGCAACCAAACTTGAACTTAATGGAACTTTTCAAAATAGCTTGCGTATGCTTTCATAGTTAATTTTCAAAATTAAACTTGTTTCATAAGGTCATAAACATATCATATTCAACACTTATTTAATTATATATATAATATATAATCCCATGCGAGACTCGAAAAATGTCACATAAAAGCTTTAGGTCAATAACTATACAAAATTCTAAACCTTACCTTGTGCTTGTAAGAGAAAGGAGTGAGAGTGGACAAAGCTATGCCTCAGGCTCGTCACCGGCAACACCGTCTGAAATGAAAACACGAAAACCCAAGATTTAGACTTTATATGGACCAATTACGACGCCCGGCCAATGCATGACTTATGAATGAATGCAAAACAATATGAAATGCATCACATAATTCACATAACATAGCATATAACATTTATTTACAACTAATCATGCAATTAGAATCAAGTTATAACATTAAACATGCAAAAGATTAACAATAAAAGTCATATAACTGCATAACTTAGCATAATTTAAACGATTATGCTCCCAGGTCTCAGGAATAATGGGAACGGTCTTGCCACTGTAGAGAACGACCGTTCCCGTTCTCACCCAAAAGTTTTTGGAATATGGGAACGGCCGTTCAGGCCCCTAGTACAAAATGGGAAGGGTCATTCCCAGATACCCGAACCTCTCCCCGAGTGTCTGTAACAATTTCACAGTTTTAGCCCTTGAGAACGGTCCTTCCCAGCTCTAGTACAAACTGGGAATGACCGTTCCCGTTTTTGGAAATGACGCCAGCAAAACCCGCGAAGGGTCGTTCCTAAGTTAAAGCTGGGCCGGGAACTGTCGTTCCGGCCTGGTTCGAAGTGCAGAAACATGGTAGTAGTTTACAGAGCAGGGGAAGGAAGCAAAATGGCAAAAAATGACCGAATTCAACCACAACATCAACACAAGTACGTACCAAAATCATGCATAAAATTCATATAAATCATCTAGGACATGTTTAAACACATAAAACTCAATAATATCAAGAATTAAAGCCAAGTTCATCAAATTCAAATTCAAGCTCATTAATGACAATAAGCTATATCTCCATTGAAAAGGGATTAAGTACTACATTTTAAAAAAATTAATGGGATGATGCTCAAAATAAAAGAATAGGGTGCAAAACGGAATAGAGTTCAAAGGACACGGGATTATCTAGAATTAACTCTAGTATAAATACATAATTAATGTGTGTATAGTATAATGTATTATGTGCGCGTATATATATATATATATATATATATATATATATATATATATATATATATATATATAATGTGTGTATATATAATATGTCGATTGTTCTGTGCGTTCGTATATATTATATAGGGATAACTACAAAATGGTTCATATTCTTTTAAATATTACACTGTAGTTCATAAACTTGTTAATTTGTTAATTTTTGTATACTTTTAGTGATGATTTTGCATTTTTGGTCATACATTATACGTAACACTCACAAAAACTTCAGGGACATAAGTGTACTTTTACAAAATTAATTAATGGACCTCACACAAAACAAGAAATATAGGGACTACAATGTAATTTAACCAAAAAAGAAGGGACTACCGTGTAATATTTAAAAGAATAGGGACCGACTTGTAATTGGACCTAACCTCAAGTACCTGTATGTAATTATCCCTATTATATAATATCTTATGTGTCTACATATAATGTAAAATGAAAATAATCGAATATATCCAAGTGCTATTTTACATGTTATTTGAAAGTAATTTAAAATTATATAGGATTTTCTATATTATTTTGTTCAATAGTATTTTTAATTAATATTTATAATATTATGCATATAATTTTATATATTTGTCACACAATTATAACGTTATATTAGTTAGAACCTTGAATGGAATCAAAGAGAATAGTAATTGAGATGCTTTCCCCAAAATTTAAAAGAACATATTTTTATAAAGGTTTTTTTTTTTTCCTCTGTATTTCACCTCTGTGTTAAGTAAAATGGGTAAAAAAAAAACCCTGTGTTACAAAAATTAACACAAAAAATCCTGTATTTTCGAAATATTTGCATGACGAACCCTGAAAATTTCTAGTATTGGACACGCGCTTAAAGCGCGATTAGAACACTAATTTTCTCTATTTATTGGATGCAAAATGACTAATTTAACCTTTTACATTTTGATATACATCATCTTACATCTCTATATTGTTCAATACCTTTTTATATGCACCAAAACCCTGTACAAAATAAAAATTACTAAGAACCCTATAAACAAATATAAAAAGGAGTATATTGAATGTTTTTTTATATGCACAGAGACCCTGTACAAAATAAAAATTGCATGAAGAACCCTATAAGCAAATATAAAAAGGAGTATATTGTGGCTCCTATCGTTGCGGCCAATGTATGTATAACCTTTGAATTATGTGATGTGACGAACTCGTATATATATATATTTTGATCGAACAACGAACTCGTATATATGTTAGTATGCTATTCTATGCTTCCGTTTATCATGTTGCATTGTTGAATGATTGGTTTAAGGGTTAGCCCCGCTTATCTAGGTTGAGTTCTTTTAATTTTATCACCCGTTCGTCACTTGTTTGATTTATGTATGGACATTTATTTCATACGTGGATTGGATTCATGGTGAGGTGAGATGTGACTGCTATCGTTGCGGGTGGTACATATATAAAGAGAGGTGAGATGATGTATGTAAGAATACAAAAAGTAAATTAATCATTTTCATATCTAATAAATAGAGAAAATTAGTGTTCTAATCTCTCTTTTAGCGCTGTCGAACACCAGAAATTTTCAGGGTTAATTCCCCATGCAAATATTTTGAAAACACAAGATTTTTTGTGTTTATTTTTATAATACAGGATTTTTTTTGTTAATTTCACCTAATACAGGGGATATAGTGTAAATAACTATTTTTATAAATTAAGAAAATATATTATTTTAAATACAATCCAAACTCCTCCCATCGATTAAACAGAGAAATATAATTAAATAATATTTGCATGTCATAGATTAATTCATAGTTCATAAATTAAAATAAATACGTAACGTTTATCGAATCTCCCGATATATATTTTTATTATACCTAGATTTTAATAACAAATTAACAATATATGCTATTATCTTGCCAGCTAACCTTCCCTAATCTCAAGAGTCAAATAGTCAATGAAGTGTCACCCCCTTCTTCTTCCCCTAACCCCGCCCCCACCAAAATCCAAAATTACAAAATAAAATAAAAAATAAAAAACAAAAAACCAATTTAAAGACCATTTAATCATAAAAATTCAGGCCCTCTCTCTCTCTCCTCGGATAATCTCCCTCCAATATTACATTTTTACATTTTCCCAAAATCCCGTGTCTGTTTTCTTCTATAAATCTCCAGATTTTATCTCATAAATCCATAATCATCTTCTCCACACCATCTCTCTCTACCATTAAACCATATTCTCTCCATTCTTTTCTGTTTCTTTCAACCTTTCAAGAAATTTACAGAGAACCCATTCAAGAAAAACAGAGAGAGAGAATTGTTTGAAGATGAAGGAGGTTTGGACAACCATGGCGTCGATGATGGGCGTCTGGGCTTTCTGCCAGAGCCTCCTACAGACGGTCTTCCCGCCGGAGCTCCGCTTCGCCTTCCTCAAATTCTTCCACCGCTTCTTCAGCTACTTCTCCGCCTACTGCTACTACGACATCACCGAGATCGACGGCGTCAACACCAACGAGCTTTACAACGCCGTCCAGCTCTACCTGAGCTCCTCCGCCTCCATCTCCGGCAGCCGCCTCAGCCTCACGCGCGGCCTCAACTCCTCCTCCATCACCTTCGGCCTCTCCAACAACGACCGATTAATCGACAGCTATAAAGGGGTGAGGGTCGAGTGGGAACACATCGTCACCCAGCGCCAGGCGCAGACGTTCTCGTGGCGGCCGTTGCCGGAGGAGAAAAGAGGGTTCACTCTGCGGGTGAGGAAGAAGAACAAGCAGTTGGTGCTCAATTCTTATCTGGATTTTGTGATGGAAAGGGCTAATGAGTTGCGGCGGAAGAATCAGGACAGGTTGCTTTACACGAATTCGCGAGGTGGGTCGTTGGATTCAAGGGGGCATCCGTGGGAATCCGTGCCGTTTAAGCATCCCAGCACCTTCGATACATTGGCCATGGATCCTTCCAAGAAGACGGAGATTATGGCGGATCTTTTGGATTTCGCAAATGGGGAAGCTTTTTACCAGAAAACTGGGAGGGCTTGGAAAAGAGGGTATTTATTGTACGGCCCGCCTGGCACCGGGAAATCCAGCATGATTGCCGCCATGGCTAACTTTCTTGGTTACGACATTTATGATCTTGAGTTGACCGAAGTGAATACCAACTCCGAGTTGCGGAAATTGTTGATGAAGACTAGTTCAAAGTCGATTATTGTCATTGAAGATATTGATTGTTCCATTAATTTGACCAACAGGAACAAGAACGGAGGCGGAGGCGGAGGCGGAGCCTCCGCTGCCGCCAACTCCGGCGCACGGAAGAGCAGCCAAGATGTGGCGGCGGCGCCTCCGGGATCCACCGCCGGCGGCGAGGATGGGGTAAACACCATAACGCTTTCTGGGTTGTTGAATTTTACTGATGGGTTGTGGTCTTGTTGTGGGAGTGAGAGGATTTTTGTTTTCACCACTAACCATATTGAGAAGCTTGATCCGGCATTGTTGAGGAGTGGAAGAATGGACATGCACATACACATGAGCTATTGTTCGTTTCCTGCATTGAAAATTCTTTTGAAGAACTATCTGGATTATGAGGAGAGTGATCTGAAGAAGGAGACTTTGACGGAGATGGAGGCGGTGGTTGCCGAGGCGGAGATGACTCCAGCCGATATTAGTGAGGTTTTGATCAAGAACCGGCGGTGCAAGACTAAGGCCGTTGATGAATTGTTGGATGCTCTGAAATCAAGGGCTGAGAAGAACCGGACGAAATCGAGGGCCGGGATTGGGTATCGGGTTGAGGATGAGGAACAGGAGAAACGAGCTCTGGACAGTCCTACAGAGGGCTCTGATGATCAAATGCAAGAAAGTAACAATAAAGGCGATGAGAAAGAAGGGCAAACCATTGACGATGAGAAAGTGCATTAAGCAATACCATTTTGCTGTGTTGTGTTTTGAAACAGTCACAATGGAGAGAGAACTAGGATCAAAATCGGTGGGGAGATGATGAGATGAGATCATGAGATGAATGATTGTAAGAACAATTCAAAAGATGGCATTTTAAGAAGTTCTTTTTTTTCTTTTCTTGATGATGATTATAATGAAACTATTGGTTTTAGCTACCGAATTCGAGTCTGATGGCACCATTAAGACGCACTTCATTTACCTTTCCGTTTAGTTATATATAAAATTAGCATAACATCGAATCCGTAACCAAGAGTCTCTCTTTTGTGCCATCTTCCTAACATTAGTTGATTCCATGTGGTGTGTTGTGCTAGTTTGGCTCATTATTGTCTTCCTAAACTAGCAACCATCTTATCTTCATAACACTTCCTCTTCTCACATGTTGTGTATGGTGCTGTACAATAGGACTTCTTTCATATACAAAACAATATTGGAGAGTTTTGCCTATAATGCAGTCTGTTAGCTGGACTTCAATTGCCATTGCACCAAGAGGCACATGGGGATGTGCTTTGTTGATTGGAGATATTTGGAATATTAGATCTGAAAATAGCCAAAACAAGTTCTGCAATTATTTTGACACTGACAATGCACATACAAGGCTCGTTCTATCTCAAGCTTTGGGGGGGTTTCTTTGGGAGACCGAGACATCAAACTCTGAGAAATAATTATAATGCCATTATTGAGAAAAGACAATGGATTAAGTTAGCTGCTACTGTCATCTGTGCCTGAATTTATGTAAGTCTTTGGAAATTGGTATGCAATAACTTTGGGCTGGCTCATAAGCTTGGTTTTTGATATGTACATGATAATTCCAAGGGTATAGTATTATTTTCTTATTTAATAGGTTCCCACCCTCGATTATTATACGGATTAGTCTTCTCATTGAATTGTAGCCACCTCAAAAGATGAGACATTTTTCTTAGAGAAAAAGGTTAAATCCCCAACTTAAGGGCCCTCCACACCCAGACTCGATGATGCAGTTGAGAGAAAATATATTAGGTATTTAATGTCCCGTTAAGGTGGAGGTGTATTTCCCACAGCCTACAAGAAGTTCATCCTCAAAACTCATAAAGAGTTCAAGAACAAAATTCCCACATTGCACACTATAAAAATTAAAACTTGCACTTTGGAGCAAATTTGTCTCTTCAAAACCAACTAAACTAGGTTTGGGAGCATAGGACAACTTTCTTCTTATTCTCTCCTTTTTCTTTCTCCCTCCCCATCGGAAATGAAGTAAACTTTTTCAAATCTAACTGTTCATCAACAAAACAAAACTATGGTCTATCTCAATCAGTACACGTCCAATATCCAATATATTATTGAACGGTCGAGATTTAAAAAAAAAAAAAAGATAATTATGCAGGGACTAAGAGTTTGCATCTTTATAACATGTTTATTATAACTGGGGGACCCACAAGGTTAAAAAAAATTCTTGGATTTGGGGGGTGCGGAGGTGGGTTGTCCCAAGCCAACAACAATTATTATATGAATATCCAAATTAAAAATTAAATCAAATGGGGAGGTGTTCAAGTGGATAATGAAGAGAAAGAAAAGTTGAAAAGGGTGCAAATGAAAAATGTTGGGGTTTGAACTTTGAAGAAGAGCACACACATAGGAAACAGCAACAAAATCCCAAGATCTGATGTTGGAATAAAGAAAGATTTTGGGAGTAAAAAAGCAAATGGGAGGGGGGCAACGGCCCCCCTTCCTTCCTCCTCTCATGATGAGAAAAGTTGACAACTTTTTAGTGGCTCTTTGTCTTTGTGCTGATTTTATTACTGAGTTGGAAAGGCTGATTTGCCTTTTGCATTTCAGCCTGAGAAATACAACACAAGATTAGTTCTTATCCTACGTGGTGACAGCAACAACAACATTTGTCCATTCTTTTTCTTTAAACATGTTTATGCCCATTGATGTTGTCTGTGTGTGGCGCTTGGAAAAGTTCTTTGATTTTTTATGCAATTTTTTTTGGGGCAAAAAAGTTTTTGATGTTATAATATTGTTGAGTGGCTTAGGTTTGAGGATTTTCTTACAACTTGTGAGCTGCTTTTCTCTGTAATAGAGCATAACTTGTGTGGGTTTTTGCCTATTTTTAGCTTCTTGTTTCTTGTGTGGTTTCTCCGATTCACACTGCAATTAGGATTGATGACATCTTAATGTGGATAATTAATGAAGATCCGACGTATTGAGATAGGGATTAACACATAAGTGTGCGTGTCAGCACCTCGTATTATATGTGATTAGGACGGAGAATCCGACTAAGCTTAGCATTGAGTCAACAAGGCATCTTGGATACTGGTTGAATAAAAAATATAACAAAGAAAGTTCTTGTTGTATAATATTTAAACGTGTTATGTCTGTAACGTCGTGATCAAATTTTGCATCACCATTGTCATGAGTTTTATATATTCTGGTAGTTGCAGTGATTCCAATATAATTTTAGTGAATTTAATCTTGGTTGTATAATTTGAAAAGATTTCAATTGCATTACAAATTTTGTACATTGTTGATTTGATGAGTCATACTAGTATTACTTTATTTTTTATATTGATCAATTTGACAAATTATCAGTACTGTATAAAAAAAAATTTAAGGAGAAGGAATTTTGTTTTTTAATTAAAGTAATTTGTAAATTATAAACTAATTATAAGAGAGTTTTAAGCCCAAAATAGTGAAAAATACTCTCAAACTCTATCCAAATTCCTCTATTATAAGATGCAAAAGACATGTTAGCAAATGTCAGCACCACTTCATGGTTAAATAAACAAAAGAAGCAATAATTCATCATCACATTGATACCTCATACCTATAAAATCATGATTATATATTGATGAAATTTGACATTTGTGTTTTACTTTTTTGAAAATCAAACTTTAACATATATATTTATGGGTGGTTTAAAGTTGAATGTCTATCATAAATTTGTCCCTCCTTCAATTGTACTTAAGAAAATAATGACCTTAATTGTCTACTCATGGCTCAGGTCACCACATAATATCTAATCCAAAGCTTGTCATTATTATATGATGTAAAGAAGATGAGATGTTCTTCCATTATCACTATCAAGACTACCTTACAACTGAGTACTTATTAGGGTCATAAAGGCATAACTATATTGCCATTCTTTTCTAGTGCAGCATATGATCTGGCTCAAATCTGGTCGATTCAAATTGTCAAACTAGGTAGGAGGTTTGGGTCGATTAGTCAAGAATTTGTATACGTGGGTCCTTTATCGATCTAAAAATACTACCACACGTAAGCTAGAAGGCCAACTTGGGGGGACTTGGGGTTTAGCCCAAGTTTGGCACTCCGACGCTCAAGTCAGTAATGAGGTCTTTAGTGAGAGAAATAAATGCACGGAATGCGAAATAAATACTCTTAAAGGCTTACCAACTACTGTTCCAGGGAGGAGTATTTATAGCCTTCATCAATTAACGCAGTAGTGCGTGTACCGCGACTGTACATTAATTATGTAGCCGGCGATCGACCTAGTGGTCGGACGTGCGAGCTGGCTAGGAGAAGGACGGGCGTACCTTCTTTCCCCTTTTGGTATAGACAGGTACGGCCGGGCATTGAATGCCTGCGGATACTCTTATACGGGGAAGGAGAGGCCTACATGTGTCTCGACAAAGGTGCTTTAAGGCTCGTACTTGTCTAGTGGCTCGTACTCGAACTACCGGGTCGAGGTACGGCGCTTGAGGACAGCTTTTGGGGGGATAAGATAGATCGACATAGGAATCGATCAAGGGAGCGCCAGATCGACATTGGCCTAGGCGGACTCGAGCTGAACGATAGTCCTTAGTGAGCCATGGGACGGGTCTTCAGTCGTATCGATCTGGTAGCCTGACCTTGCGTGGCGTCCACGTGGCGACACGTATCATTTTATCAGGCCTTGTCGGATGCCTGACAGGATGCTACGTGTCAATCTCTGATTGGCTTAGCGCCATAGAGAGCACACGTGAAGCCCATTGGAAGGGGCCACGTGGACTAACGATGTTTTTCCATGTCAGAGGCCCCCTAAATTACTGTTGTGAAAGTTCGCAATGGTAATTTTATCGATCTAGTGTCGGGTAGGGGAACTGTCGTGACCGTTGGAATCGACCTACTGCTGCATTTAATGGGATGCGACTCTTGAGTGACTGGGCATGCGGGCAGTAATAATTGTGTCATTACGTCTTTCGAGACGTTACTTTTTCAACTCCTATAAGTAAGGGTTCACCCCTGGCCTCATTATACACTCCTCAAGACAGAAGTTCTCGAACTGCTCCGATCTGTGCTTCCCAATACCATAGCAAATCTCAAGCGAGTTCGAGCTACCAACAACGTAATTTTCTTCTATTATTCAGTTTTTAATCCATGGATCCGAACCCATCCGCTCCAGAGCAGATCGATATTAGCGCCGCTTTCACACCTTTCCCTGATCGAGAAAACGGGCCCATCGTACCCCCTCTGCCCAATGCAAGTTTTGGGTCCTTGGTGGGATCGGCGCCGAAGGTAGGTACCTCGGGAGCCAGGACGACCACTATCAATCGAGAAGGAGAGGCTTCGACCTCGAGGTGTGGGCGTACTTTGGTCGACGAATCGGAGGAAGAGGAAGAGGAAGAAAGTGATGATGTCGTAGTGAATTCTCCTTTGAACGAGCGTCCGCAACACATCTTCCGCACCTTAACCGATGTGACCCAAAGAGCGTGGAGGTCAAGAGAAAGCTAGCTCTCTCTCGCGATTATCAGCTCCGCTTAGCAGAGAAAGGCGAGACGGTTGGCAATCCGCACCGTCCGAATTCAATCGGGTTCTATTATACCTCTGTGAAGCATGGTTTTCGACTTCCGCTGCCCCCTCTCATTTCGAGCTTCCTGGTCCGGTTCAATACGTGTCCAGCTCAACTAACTCCGAACTCCTTCGCCCTGATGTATTGCATGATCATCATTGTCAAGTGCCTCGGGTTCGAGCCCGAGATTGAGGATTTTGGAGAGTTCTTTACTTTGAACAATGCTTCCAAGTCTGGGCCGGGGTACTACAACCTTCAGTTGAAACCGAACCGAAAACTAGTCTCGATCCACACCTCGTCGAATGAAAAGGATTGGAAGTCAAAGTTCTTCTTCATCGACTGCCCGATGGTACCTGCTTTTCGAGTTTCCTGGGGCAGCGCTGACACTAAGAGATTGCCCATGAAATCGACCCACTGGCTCCATGACCGTTTCGATCTGCTCACGGGGCTTGGTGAACTGGATCATGTCCACCTGATGAGGACGGGGCATCTTGTTAGGAATAGTGCCCTAGAAAGCCGATTGTATATCCGCTTTGTGCTTTTCCTTATTGTAATCACAGACAATCTTTGAATGAAATAACGAATTGAGGCAACACTTCTTTATATGCTCTTGTTTGGTATGCGTTTACTTTAGCTGTGCATGTATGAGAACTCCCCTAATCCTGATGACTTTAGGACTCTACCATTTAGGTGAAATGGTTCATGAAACGAGCCCTATATCACATAAGTCATTATTAGTAAAATACTCCAAGCCGATGAGTCCTACAGACAGTGGGAGTAGTGTCAACCTGACTCCTCTAAGGCTTGCTTGTGGGATCACGCCTTTAAGAAGGACCACCTTGTTTCATAGAGGTGCAAAGTGTATAGTTGATACGTGCGTGATACATGAGGGTGCTTACTTTAATAAGTAAGTTCACTGAGGTGCCCCGTGTGAGAACATTCCTAAATGGGAAAGGAAGTTTCTATTTCAGGAAATAGAAACTTCCAGATTAGGAAATATCTCACGAGTCATTGATGTGATTAATTGATCCTTAGACTTGAGGTTCCTTGTCACTTTATGAGTTAACTCTGTAGTCTTAGGTATAAGCTTTAAAGGGTTTGGCCTTAGACAACTGATTCAAGGCTTATGCTGGGGCTGCACAAGTGATTCATGAAAGTGAATGAGAATCAAGAAAGGACCTACACTTACATTTGCAAGGTGATCTCTTATTGTGTAAGTCATTCATATGCCATATGGAGTCCTTGGCCAAGGCAGTAGATCAAGACATCAAGAAAAGGGTTTCTTGGATTGAGATCAAATGGATATGAAATGCACTTAGCTTTAAGACCGGATTATTAGGGTTCTGATTATTCCTTTACCCTAGATCTTGGTTGAGAGATAGTAAGTAGGAGGATTGTATCTCACATGAATCAATGACTTAAAGGTTCTGTCAAATTCGAACTTTCCAATTCAGCTAGGGGTTAAACACCTATTGCTAGACTATGGTCGTTTAATCTGTGGAGTGATTAATTAATTAGTGAATTAATTAATTAGGGTCACTGCTAATTGAATTGAGAACCTAGAGGGTCACACACAACAACTTGGTTACATGAGTTGAGGCTTTAAAATGATTAAACGAGTTAATCGGGCCAAGAGAGTTCCACACGTGTGAACCACGTGAGTGACACGTGTCCTTGTGACACGTGTCTCACACGTGTGTAAATATATGTGTATATTTATTTATGTGTTAAATAATTAATGTGATTAATTATTTTATAGACTTTGGTTTAATTTTGAATTAAAAAGAAAGTCTTATTTTGGAGAAAAAAATAATCTAGTTAATTAATTATGAATCAATTAATTAGATAAAATAAGTTATTTATTTTAAATAAATAAAGTATAAACTTATCCAAAAATAGTTTGGATATTTTTTAACTCTCTTGAAAGTTGATTTGAATTTGAATTCAAAGTCAAAGTCAAAATTACTTGATGATCAAGTAATAGGAGAGAGAGACCAAAACCCTAGCCCATAAGGACTAGGATTTTCGGTCCTCCCTTTATTATAAATAGGGTAGCTCGAGCTCCCCTTAGAGCGAATTGGCAATTCTTTTGGTTCATGTGTTGAGCACCATCCTTTCTCCAAGATAAAACGAAACCCTAGGTTAAGCCTAAACACTAACTAGAGAACTAGCATCCTTACTAGTTAGATTGTAGTCAAGTTGGTGGACTATCTCTAGAGGGCTTCAAGTTAGAAGTTTGAAGATTCGAGCTTTACCAAGGAGAGGGGATCAAGCCGCGAGAAGAGCGTTCTTGGGTGGCTTGAAACGCTTCAAGAAAGAATAATATAAAAATAAGTTTCTTATATCTACGAATTTGGTTACACGATTGCGAGTCTAAGATCCTTTTGTTGGGAAAATTTTTTAAATTCTGCTGCTTTCTGATTCGTGTTTTCCAACAAGTGGTATCAGAGCCACCTCGTAAATCGTGTTTCTGATTCGTCTCAATTATTCTGAATTTGTTAGAAATTTTTAGCCTTAGACGCGAATTAGGTATTCATGAGTTCTTTTAGAAAGCCTGAATTACGAAACTGTAATTTTTCTTGAATTTCTGAAACTGTTTTCTTGAATTGTGTTTTAGAAAACCGTTTTGATTGAAATCTGTTTAAATCGAATTTTTCTGATTATGGATTGAACCGGGTTTTGGAGAAACCCAAAAATATGAAACGAGACACGAAAAGAATGGGCCTGGACGTGCTAGCACGTCGCACGCCCAAGCCCCGTCACCGCCGCCCGTGCGGGAGGCCTCCCACATCCGTGCGGGAAGCCTCCCACCCGCCTGTCTCGCAATCGTGCGGCACAGCCGCCTGCTCCTCCCGCAACCGCGCGGGAGCGCCTGCCCAGGGATGGGCGGGACTGCCTGCCCACGCCGCATGCCTGCGCGCAAGGGCGCGCGTCTGGCGTGCGCACGCTGGCGGCAATCGCTGTACGGGACATGTGTTCTTGTGCGCTGGGCGGGCGATCCCGAATCGTCCCGGGCCCGTGTTTTCGTGTTTCGTATTTTTGGTCCTTAAAATCCCATTTAATTTAATTTTAATTTTATCTTTTAAAATCAGTTTTGCTAAAATAAAATTATTTTAAAATTTTGATTAAATTGGGATTTTTGAGAAGTTGATCGATTTAAATTTTGAGAAAAATTGCAAACTTTATTTTATGAAAATATTGAAAGAATAAAATTATTAATTTTCAGAAATTAATTGGAATTTTATTAGTCTATTGTTTTTCGGGTTTTATTGAAAAGACTCTTGAACAAGAATTGCATCTAAGTCGTGTTTTAAGCTATTAGAGCTTAAAGCGAGAATTTTAATTTATTGGTTAAATTTAAATTCTTGCAAAAGCATGTTAGGTGATCATGGGTTTAGACTTATGTATGGTTTTAATTTATGCATATGGATGGTTTAAATTGGGGTTGGAGCCCTATAGTTGCGTTTTTCAATTGAGGTTGGAGCCTCACTTATGTGCGTACTGTTATGTGATTTATTATGTGGCTTTCCATATTACTGTTTTTGAGGCCGGGGTATGCCCCGTGTAATTGTCTAAGGCCAATATGAAGATTGAGCCTTATTACTTTATGTCTTTTTCTTTTTATTGTAATTTGAGAGTAGAGATAGGTGGTGAGGTTTTATTTTCATTTTGGAGACAATGCACCCATGGAGTAAGATGGACCACATTCAATTAACAAGGAGGCCATAAGTGAAGACCCCTCAAAATGTTAGGGAGGGGAATCTCAATTGTAAAAATGTAATAGAGATAGGGCTCGTATTTTGTTACCGCTTTCCCTTATGTGATTTAAACTGTTTATGTGGCATGTATGTTAGAACTTGTGATTGTGGAGTGGCTCCCACATATCACGCATAAGATAGGTAGAACCCATAATCATTACATGTTAGTATCATGCTAGGACATGTTATCTGTTTATGTGCTTGTTTGAAATGCATTTAAGTGCACTTGCATTAATCAAGACTAATAAAAATTGGATAACATATATGTTGGTGAGGTCGAACCGGACAACTCTCCGGTTGATTCGAAAATTCCCATTAAATATTAAGCTAATTTCGAACAAATAGGTGTTTAATTCGAGATGCAAATTTTGGATTAAATTCCTAGCATTCCATCAATAGGTTTTAAGTTTAGTAAGTGAAACTAGTTATTGTCCGCGAGTCGTGGGATAGCTAGTGGAGCTTATTAGTTCTTAGTTACGTAATTGATCATTTTAAATGATCAATATTTCATGATCAATTTTAGCAAGGGCGATGTCCGCGAGTCGTGGGTTGTTCGAACTAAGTTTTGATCATGATCTTATGATTGATGGGTCTAGCTTAACGCCTAAGTAAATATGGATGTCGCACGAGTCGTGGGTCCATATTGAAAGATAGGTGATGCAAAAACAATTACTAAGAGTTCTAAAGATGTTAGAATTGGTAAGTTGTACCTACCTAGGGTTTCACTTAGAATGTCCGCGAGTCGTGGGTTCGAGGTAAAATGCCTAGGATCTTAGTACCCATTGGGAAACGTGTTCCTCTTAGATCTTTGGGAATTATAGATCTTTGAAAAACAGTGGGAGCTACATTAGATTAAAGACCTTATCTTTTGTATATCGTTATAATTCAGCATGCTCACTAGTTCTCTGTTTTACCATTAGGTCGTAGATTCTGTGATTCTCTACGTGTTTTGAAATGGCAACCAAAAACCCTCTTGTATCGACCCTCGAGTCAAACAAGTTGACTGGTCCCAACTATTCTGATTGACTGAGGAATCTAAAATTCATTTTAGATTCTGAGAAGATAACTTATGTTCTCTTCGAAGGGGAGCCTAGTCCCGAAGGGGAGGCTCCCACTCGGGCCGAGCGGGATGCGATTCAGAAGTGGAAGGATGATAATCTCCAAGCCCGTTGCCTTATGTTGGCTAACATGTCTCCGGACTTGCAAAGGTAACATGAGGCCATGGAATTCGCTTGGGAGATTTACGACCACTTAGAGCAACTTTACCGCCCTCATGAACGTGTTACAAGGTATAACACTTTAAAGGAATTGTTCCACTTGAGAATGAGGGAAGGTTCTAGTGTCCATGAGTATGGACTCAAGTTTCTCGCTACTGAGAAACTTGCTTCCATGGGCATGCCACTGAAAGATGAGCTTTCAGTGGACTTGTTGCTAGCCTCGCTCCCACCATCATTCAACCCATTTGTCCTTAACTTCAATATGAATCATGCTGGTGCTACTGTAGCTGAGCTGATTAGTCAGCTTGTGACTGCTGAAAGCACAATCAAGAAGGACAATAAGGTTTTGATGGTGAATGCTCCATCTTCCTCTTCTGGGCCTTCTAAAGGTAAGGGCAAGAAAGCCCAAAAGAAGAAGAAGAAACCCCTTAGGCCCACTGGTGGCGTTTCGAAGGGGAAGACCCAAAAGAAGAAGCGTGATCAGAAAGAGGATGTTTGCTTCCATTGTGGCAAAGCGGGACATTGGAGAAGTAACTACCCAGAGTACAAGGCTACTCTAAAGAAAGGTGTCTTTCTCGTTGAAATAAATCTTTCTATTAATTCTAGTTCTTGGGTATTTGATACCGGTTGTGGAACTCATATCTGTAATGATGTACAGATGCTAAGAGAAGTCCAACAACTCAAAGAAGGAAAATGTGTCTTGAAGATCGGCGATGGCTCAAATGTTGAAGCTCGAGCTTTAGGCACAATTAGATTAGATTTAGGTAGTTTTGAGTTAGTCTTAAATAAAGTCCTTTATGTACCGAGCATTATTCGTAATATAATTTCAGTTCCAATATTAGATTGTGAAGGTTATGAAACTTATATTAAGAATGGTAAATACTTTATCAAACGGAACAACTCTTCCGTTCACATTGGTACTCTAAGTAATGGACTTTATCTAACTCAAAATATCAATATTATGAATATACAACGAGAAACTAAACGTAAGAGAGATGACAAAGTTTCAGCTCCCTTATGGCACGCTAGATTAGGACACATTTCCAAGAACAGAATTAGCAAGATAAACACTTTAGGATCATTCTCTGAAAATGATCTTAAGGAGTTAACTTCTTGCGAATCCTGTCTCAAAGGAAAAATGCCCAAAATTCCTTTTGAAGGAACTGTGGAACGTGCCATTAAGGTTTTGGATTTGATCCATACTGATGTTTGTGGACCGCTTAGTGTAAGCACAAGAAACAATCATCAGTATTTCATAACCTTTACCGATGACTTTAGTCGATATGGTTATTTATACTTAATGAAGTATAAATCTGAAGCTTTTGAGAAATTCTTAGAGTTTCAAAAGGAGGTTGAGAACCAAACTGGTCACAAGATCAAAGCACTTCGATCTGATCGAGGAGGCGAATATCTTAGTGAAGAATTCCTTAATCATCTCAAAGATAATGGGATTATCTCTCAGTGGACTCCTCCGGGAACTCCTCAGCTTAATGGAGTTTCTGAGAGAAGGAATCGAACCTTACTTGATATGGTTCGTTCCATGATGAGTTTCACTGACTTACCACCTTCTTTCTGGGGTTATGCCCTAGAAAGTGCAGCAAAGATTTTGAATCTAGTTCCTTCTAAGTCAGTCTCTAAAACGCCCTATGAAATGTGGCATGGTAAAATCCCTAGTTATTTTTACTTAAGAATTTGGGGTTGTCCTGCTTACGTGAAGAGGACAGTGGGAGATAAGTTAGAATCTCGTTCTAACTTATGCTACATTGTAGGTTATCCTAAGGAATCCATAGGATATTACTTCTATGATCAATCTGAGCAAAAGGTGTTTGTTTCCAGAAATGCCACTTTTCTTGAGGAACCGTTCCTTAAAGAAAAGAAAGGCAACATCATAGAATTAGAGGAAGTACAAAGTGACCCCACGCCTCCCACTGAAGAAACGTCTCCTTCTGATCCGCTACAACCAATCACGAATTTCGATACACACGTAAATCCTCCTCTAAGGCGTTCTGATCGCACTCCTAGACAGTCGGAGAGATGGTATGGATTCTTCCATGAAATCTCTCAAAAGGATAATGATCCTTTAACATATGAGGAGGCACTTTCAGATTCTGACTCTGAACAGTGGATAGAAGTCATGAAATCCGAAATGGATTCCATGAACTCCAACCAAGTTTGGACCTTGGTAGATTTGCCTGATGCGGTCAAACCCATAGGTTGCAAATGGATCTTTAAGAGAAATCTTGGAGTTGATGGAAGCATTGCAGCCTACAAAGCAAGACTGGTTGCAAAAGGATTCACTCAAAGACCCGGCGTGGACTTTGATGAAACCTTTTCACCAGTTGCAATGCAAAAGTCTATTCGGATCATGCTTGCCATTGCTGCGTATTATGACTACGAGATATGGCAAATGGATGTAAAAACTGCCTTTCTCAATGGTGACATTGATAAAGACATTTATATGGAGCAACCCATAGGTTTCACATTCAATGGGAGTGAGCAAAAGGCTTGCAAACTCCAAAGATCAATCTATGGATTGAAACAGGTTTCTAGGAATTGGAATATTCGATTTGATGAATCAGTGAAAGCGTTTGGCTTCATTCAAATTTCAAATGAATCATGTGTGTATAGAAAGGAATTGGAGACCTCAGTGCAATTCTTAGTACTTTATGTTGATGACATCCTTCTTATTAGGAATTCGAAGGATGACATGAAAGTGACTAAGTTATGGTTATCGAACCAATTCGAGATGAAAGATCTTGGTGATGTGTCCTATATCCTTGGAATTAAAATCTATAGAGATAGATCTAGAAGGTTAATAGGACTATCTCAGTCGATGTACATTGACAAAGTATTGAAGAGATTCAATATGGAGTCAGCAAAGGTTAAGAACCTTCCTATGAGTGTAGGAACATGTCTTTCAAAGAAGATGTGTCCTAAGACTAACCTTGAAAAGAAAAGAATGACTCATACACCTTATGCATCAGCAATAGGTAGCATAATGTATGCAATGTTATGTTCTCGACCGGATGTGGCTTATGCACTTAGTGTTACAAGTCGTTTCCAATCTGACCCTGGAGATGGTCACTGGGCTGCCGTGAAGAATATTCTCAAGTACTTGAAAAGTACTAAAGATTTATTCTTAGTTTACGGAGGTCAGAAAGATCTTACTGTCGAAGGATACTGCGATGCAAGCTTTGCATCTGACTTAGATGATTTTAAGTCAATGTCAGGATACATTTTCTGCCTAAACGGCGGAGCAGTGAGTTGGAAGAGTTCCAAGCAAACGACCACTGTAGATTCGACCACTGAGACCGAATACTTAGCTGCAAATGATGCAGCTAAGAAAGGTGTTTGGATTAGAAACTTCATTCAAGAGTTGAATGTTGTTCCTAGCATGAAAGACCCCATTTCTGTATTTTGTGACAACACTGGGGCGGTTGCTCAAGCAAGAGAACCAAGATCTCACCAACGGACCAAACACATTATGAGGAAGTATCACCTAATCCTTGATCTTATCAAAATAGGAGATGTGCAAATTGAGAGGGTCACATCAGCAGAGAACGTGGCAGATCCGCTTACTAAACCCCTTAGTAGAGAAGCTTTTCAAGGACATCTTCAGAAGATGGGACTTAGAGTAGCTTTAGAATGGCTTTGACGGGCAAGTGGGAGATTGTTAGGAATAGTGCCCTAGAAAGCCGATTGTATATCCGCTTTGTGCTTTTCCTTATTGTAATCACAGA
This sequence comes from Lantana camara, assembly GCA_037501455.1. Taxonomy (NCBI): domain Eukaryota; kingdom Viridiplantae; phylum Streptophyta; class Magnoliopsida; order Lamiales; family Verbenaceae; genus Lantana; species Lantana camara. The sequence continues at coordinate 17,008,801 of CM074859.1, forward strand.
CAATCTTTGAATGAAATAACGAATTGAGGCAACACTTCTTTATATGCTCTTGTTTGGTATGCGTTTACTTTAGCTGTGCATGTATGAGAACTCCCCTAATCCTGATGACTTTAGGACTCTACCATTTAGGTGAAATGGTTCATGAAACGAGCCCTATATCACATAAGTCATGATTAGTAAAATACTCCAAGCCGATGAGTCCTACAGACAGTGGGAGTGTCAACCTGACTCCTCTAAGGCTTGCTTGTGGGATCACGCCCTTAAGAAGGACCACCTTGTTTCATGGAGGTGCAAAGTGTATGGTTGATACGTGCGTGATACATAAGGGTGCTTACTTTAATAAGTAAGTTCACTGAGGTACCCCGTGTGAGAACATTCCTAAATGGGAAAGTAAGTTTCTATTTCAGGAAATAGAAACTTCCAGATTAGGAAATATCTCACGAGTCATTGATGTGATTAATTGATCCTTAGACTTGAGGTTCCTTGTCACTTTATGAGTTAACTCTGTAGTCTTAGGTATAAGCTTTAAAGGGTGTCGCCTTAGACAACTAATTCAAGGCTTATGCTGGGGCTCCACAAGTGATTCATGAAAGTGAATGAGAATAAAAAAAGGACCTAACCTTGCATTTGCAAGGTGATCTCTTATTGTGTAAGTCATTCATATGCCATATGGAGTCCTTGGCCAAGGCAGTAGATCAAGACATCAAGAAAAGGGTTTCTTGGATTGAGATCAAATGGATATGAAATGCACTTAGCTTTAAGACCGGATTATTAGGGTTCTGATTATTCCCTTACCCTAGATCTTGGTTGAGAGATAGTAAGTAGGAGGATTGTATCTCACATAAATCAATGACTTAAAGGTTCTGTCGAATCCGAACATTCCAATTCAGCTAGGGGTTAAACACCTGTTGCTAGACTATGGTCGTTTAATCTGTGGAGTGATTAATTAATTAGTGAATTAATTAATTAGGGTCACTGCTAATTGAATTGAGAACCTAGAGGGTCACACACAACAACTTGGTTACATGAGTTGAGGCTTTAAAATGATTAAACAAGTTAATCGGGCCAAGAGGGTTCCACACGTGTGAACCACACGTGTGGCTCACGTGAGTAACACGTGTCCTTATGACACGTGTCTCACACGTGTGTAAATATATATGTATATTTATTTATGTGTTAATAATTAATCTGATTAATTATTTTATAGACTTTGGTTTAATTTTGAATTAAAAAGAAAGTCTTATTTTGGAGAAAAAAATAATCTAGTTAATTAATTATGAATTAATTAATTAGATAAAATAAGTTATTTATTTTAAATAAATAAAGTATAAAATTATCCAAAAATAGTTTGGATATTTTTTAGCTCTCTTGAAAGTTGATTTGAATTTGAATTCAAAGTCAAAGTCAAAATTACTTGATGATCAAGTAATAGGAGAGAGAGACCAAAACCCTAGCCCATAAGGACTAGGATTTTCGGTCCTCCCTTTATTATAAATAGGGGAGCTCGAGCTCCCCTTAGAGCGAATTGGCAATTCTTTTGGTTCATGTGTTGAACACCATCATTTCTCCAAGATAAAACGAAACCCTGGGTTAAGCCTAAACACTAACTAGAGAACTAGCATCCTTACTAGTTAGATTGTTGTCAAGTTGGTGGACTATCTCTAGAGGGCTTCAAGTTAGAAGTTTGAAGATTCGAGCTTTACCAAGGAGAGGGGATCAAGCCGCGAGAAGAGCGTTCTTGGGTGGCTTGAAACACTTCAAGAAAGAATAATAGAAAAGTAAGTTTCTTATCTCTACGAATTTGGTTACACGATTGCGAGTCCAAGATCCTTTTGTTGGGAAAATTTTTTAAATTCCGCATCTTTCTGATTCGTGTTTTCCAACACATCTGGTTGAAGCGGGCATTGTACTGGGTCAGCGCCGGAGGGTTTTCCATTTCGGTATGCTTTCACTTCGACCGGACCCCGCCTCGATCAGGGTCCCTGCACTTAAAATTTATATATTTTTTATGAGCATCTTTTCCCTTCATTCCTTCTGCTGATCGATCTGTTCTTTTACGCAGATCTCCGTATTCTGATGGCGAGCCATATCGAGAGGATGCGCACCAAGAAGGGTGTCGAGATGACCTCTGCTGAGGTCCAACCCGTTACTGAGTCAGCTCGAGCAATTATGAATGCCCTTCCTCCTGCGCAAAGGGTCCACCAAGAGCTTTTTCGCAAGTTGCTGAACGATCCGGCTGCCGCTGCTCCCCCTAATCTGGTAGCCCCTCCTGTACAGCAGATGAATCGGAATGAGACGGATCTGCCCTCCGCATCGAACGTCCCCAAAATCGATCAAGACCAAGTAATAATTTTAGATCATTTAGACTTATATTTTGATCTAGACGTTGATCCTTACGCACAGTTTGTCCAGGATATGCCTGCTTAACCTTTTCGAACTGCACATGGGTCGGGTAAGAGGATCTTCAAGTGGAAGTTTGGAGAAAAGGAGGTAACTGTCAATCTAGGAGAGGATTCTGATGAGGGGGCCAAAATGCTGAACTTCCCACAAACCGATCCGCCTCAGTGGCCCTCACGGCTCGAACTCGAGCGACCGGATGGAACGAAAAGAGCGCTAGCCTTGGGGAGGCCTGACATCGATCTGCTCTCTTCTCTCTTCAACACGGGCTGCATTATCGATGAACAGCGCACTTTACACCAAAGGACCACGGATCAGCTGATGTCACGTCCCGGGTCTGTGGGCCCATTGGACGCGAGCGCAAGTCTCCAAGTCCACTGAGTATAACTTGATATTGGGCCTAAACCACTGACCAAAAGGGATATCCTACTTGGACTCTTTAACTTATATCATGAACTTAATCCTTATACTTTCCCAATGTGGGACAGGGGTGTCACAGCTGAGGTCGAGGGTGAGCAGGGGGATGTTTGGGGTAAGTACATCTATGGTTATGTTGTTTGTTTTTTGTTTTTTGAAACCTGTCCCCCAGATCGATATATTGGCTCCTGACATCTCTTCTTTCAAGATGTTCTTCCTGTTCCGATCAACCGCTTACAACGGGTCGATGTGCTGAGGGCTGGTACGAATAAATATAAGGCTAAGTACCAAGCTGCCAAGGCCAAGTTGAGATCTATCAATTCCAAAACGATCGAGGCCCTCGAGCGCGAACTGGCCCTTGCTCATGAAGAGAAGAGGCATCGAGTCAAAGAGCAGCAAACCTTGGAGGCCCAGATACAAAGCTGCCAAGAAGCGATCGATCGGCTCAAGTCACAACAGATCGAAGAGCTCAAGAGGCTCCGAGAGGAGTATGCGGCCCAGATCAATGAGGCCAAGGTGGCTGCGAGGGATGAAGGCCGCAATGAGGTATTCGACCTGGCAAGGGAAAAATTTGAGAAAGCAGCAGACGAGATGCGGAGGGCCAAGCTCGAAATCGAGTGTTATGCGGTTAGGGAATTTATGGAGAGCCCTGCCTTTGAGGAGGCGAGCCTAATCGTTGGGGAGACCGATGTGGAGTCTGGGTTCAATTCGGCGGTGAACCAGCTCAAAGCCCAAAATCTCTTTCCTCCCAACTTCAATTTTGACTTAATAGGTGCCTTGTTTCCCGACCCGTTAGCAAAGAAGGTGGTCGAAGAGGAGGAATCGGTTGAGATCGACTGGCCTACTCACAAGTATGGCCACGCAATTGAAATCGCTAAGGCAAAGAGATCGAAGACATGTGTGGAGTACGAGCTTCTGATGCCAGTTCAGATCGAGCACTACCTTCCAACTCATCGGGAATTCGAGTGGACCCGGGCCCAGACCAATCAGACCTCTACTTCGGAGCCCGTTGAGATCGATTGAGCTCCCTTCAAACTGTCTCCTATCATAAACTGTTTTCTACCTTTCTGACCGGGCTGTGGTCGAACGAATACTTGTTTTTAATTTTATTTGGATAAGTTTGTTTGAAACTTGAGGTATTGACCCATATCACGGTGAGGTCAGTACCATTCTGATTCACATAATCGACCCACATCGCGGGTGAGATCGATCTTTTTTTTTATTTTTTTATTTTAAGAATGCACTTTGTTCTATACTTGTGTTGTTTCATTATACAACATTTTCTATTCATGCTCATCAATGCGGCGCGTGCTAGTCTGGTTTAGGCAAGTTTTACTCAGGTTGGATCGGTTTGGTGACTTGATCTCGTTTGGATTTGTTGCTTTATCGTTTTGACTTTATTCTGTGACCAATCGCGTTTTATATTGATTTAGACAAGTGTAAATCCTGAATTTCATCCTCGTCGGACCGGATTTCGATCTCATCGGGTTATGAAATAGGACAGTCAAATTAGTTACATTGTAGAATCTCCTCAGGTCGCTGTCCGATCTCATTGGATCCTTTCTGGTCTACCCATCCTTTCGAGGCAAGTAACATGTGGTTAATTACTTTTCGTTCTCACTGGATCGACGTGATCTCATTGGAGTCAAAAGGCATTGTTATTATATTATTTCTCATTAGATCGATTAGCTATCTCATTGGACAATGAGTGTATTGGGGGGGGAGGGGGTTTACTCCCCCTCGGAGGCATGATCGTAGATCGAATGCTAGAGAGTAATGTAATGTGCTGAAAAATGGGTCGACTCTAATGAGAATTCGACCTCATAACTTCATTTTATATCGAATACGTAACATCTGAAGTACGAGATCAGACTTTTGTTAGCTCCGATCTGGTTACATATTTGAGCGCTAAATATAAATTTTTTTCAAGTTGTGAGCATTCCATGGTCTGGGTAGGGGATCGCCAGCCATGTCCTCGAGCCGATACGCTATGTTCTTACCGATCTTAGTCACTCGATAGGGCCCTTCCCAGTTAGGCTCAAGCTTGCCGACGTGTTTCAAGACCTCTACCTTCTTTAGTACTAGGTCACCGATCTGGAACGACCTAGGTCTGACTTGTTTGTTGTATGACCCGACAGCTGCTACCTTGTATTGCTTGATCTTCTGGTAGGCTCGTTCTCTATTTTCTTCAATCAGGTCAAGGTCATCAGACCGGTTCTCATTGTTCCTATCGAGCTGATATTGAGAGACGCGTGTAGCATCGTGCAATAGCTCTGAAGGGATCATAGCTTCTGATCCGTATACTAAAGAGAAGAGAGTTTGGCCTGTGGCGGTTCGATGGGTGGTTCGATACGCCCAGAGGACGCCATCGAGTTCGTCAGCCCACGCTCCAAGCTTGGCATCGAGGCGGGTCTTCAAATTTTGGATGATGATTCTGTTGGTGACTTCTACTTGGCCATTTGCCGTAGTGAACCTGAGGTCGATTCTGAGGTCTCGACAATAATGCTTAGTGTTCTCACTTCGAAATTGAGGTACATTGTCACAGATGAGAACCCTCGAAACCCCAAAGCGGCATATTATATTCTTCCAAGGGAAATTCCTTATCACTGCATCGGTTATCTTTGGGATTGCTTCGGCCTCGGCCCACTTTGAGAAATATTCAACGGCGACTATCGTGAACCGTTTTTTTTTAGGTACGAGGGGGAAGGGGCCAATGATGTCGATTCCCCATTGATCGAAGTGCCAGGAGATGTCAATCGCTATCATAGTCGCCGGGTGCGTGTGTATGAGGTTGCCATGTTTCTGACACTTGGCGCACTTCCTGGAGTGAAGTTTCGCGTCTCGAACTAGGGTGGGCCAAAAGTGGCCACTTCTCAGGACTTTGCGAGCTAAAGCCTGACTCCCGGAGTGGTTTCTATAGCACCCTTCGTGTATTTCCTCTAACACATCCTTGGCTTGATCTGATAGAAGACATCTCAAGGGTGGCCTTGTAAAGGATTTCTTGAACAACCTGTCCTCGTGGTCGAGGATGTAGAGCAGGGATCAATATTTTATTCGTCTTACCTCGGTTCGATTCTATGGTAAGATCCCGTTTCTCACGTATACGATGGTACTGTCCATCCAGCTGGGCTCGAGTAGGTCGATGGCAACCACCTCGATCCTGCTCTCGTCGATGGCCCAGCCCCCCGAGACCAAGTAGGAGATCGTCCCGTCTTGCGTTCCGTGCAAAACACTCGAGCGTTCTCTTTGTGGGGGACTTGCTCGATCTTGAATTCCTTGAATTTCGAGGCTAATTCCTTAACCATTTTAAGATATGCAGCCACCGATTCCTCTCTGACCTCATAGGTGCCATTCACTTGGCCCGCGACAAGTTGAGAGTCAGTGATGACCGCTAGCTTCTCGACCTAATGCTCAGATGCATATCTCAGCCAGCTACTAGTGCCTCGTATTCTGCTTCGCTATTAATGACTCTGAAATCGAGACGGATGACAAAGTCAAACTGGGTGCCATCGGAACTTATCAGGGATATCCCCACCCCCCCTTGAGAGGTCGATGAGCCATCGACGTACTTGGTCTAGCACAGAGGGGTGGAGGCAACCTTCGTTGGAGTTGTGTTCTTTTCGACCAAGAAGCCACCCAGAACCTGGGCTTGTTAGGCAGCTCGAGGTTGGAAAGTGATGTCGTGCTGACTCAGCTCGACTGCCATTTCATCATTCGACCCGAGCATCGAGTTTGGACAAGACCTGGCTGAGCGGCTGGTCGGTCAAGACCACTATTGGGTGCGCATGGAAGTAAGGCCTTAGCTTCCGAGCGGCATGCGTTAACATGAAGACGAATTTCTCGACTTCGAGATAGTTTCACTCCGCTTCATGTAGGATTTTGCTCAAGTAATATATGGGCATATGTTTTCGATCCCGAATGGCGACAAGGACCGAACTGAAAGTTTCGTTGGAGAGAGATAGATGGAGGTACAAGGTCTCCCCTTCGTTGGGCTTAACTAACAGCGGTGGAGGCGATAGGTACTCTTTAAGTTGTTCAAAAGCTCTATCGCACTCTTCATTCCACTCGAACTTCTTTAAGTTTCTCAATATTTTGAAGAAAGGGAGGTTCTGCTCGGATGATCGGGATATAAACCGGTTTAGAAAAATGATCCGGCCGAACAAAGACTGAACCTGGCTGATGCATTGAGGTCGAGGTATGATCTGGATGGCCTTGATCTTGACCGAGTTGGCCTCGATTCCCCGTTGGCTCACCATATAGCCCAGGAACTTCCCCCTCTCGACTAGGCATGCAAACGACCCAAGTTTTGGCATTTTTTGCTGGCTTGGGCTCGTGGTGTAAAGGGGTGGTTCTGGCTTGGTTCGCGAGTCAGCGAACCACCTACTTCCTAACTCGGGCTTGGCTCTTGCGAGCCAAACCCTTCGTTTTTTACCCTTTTCAAAATTGAAAAATTAAAAAAATGAAAAACCTGATACTCAAGAATGTCCAGAAACAAAACAGCATTCAATCCATAAATTATAAAAACCTGCTATCCATGAAGTCTGATCTTGTAGTCCAAAATTTACAGATTGCACAAAAATTGAGAATAAAACAACCAAACCTAACATCACCTCCAATCTATAATTACGAATTTACATATTGCCAAAAAGAGGGGAAAAAAGAGAAATAAGATTAAAATTTATGAAAAGGAAAGGGGGAAATGGAAAAATCGTGGCCGTACGGCGAGATCTGGAGGAGGGGATGGTGGCGCGGCGTGGGACGGGATGGGACGGTGAGATCTGGGGAGGTGGTGGTACGACGAGGGACGAGATGGCGAGATTTGGCGGAGGTGGTGGCGCAGGCGTGGAAGGCGAGATCTGGCGGAAGTGGTGGCGCGGCCTGGAAGCGAGAGCTGGCGGAGGTGGTGGGCGATTGTGTCCAGCTGGTGGCGGGAGATGGAGAATCGGTAGCTTTGTGCTGCATACGGTAGGTGGCGAGGTGGCTTTGTGAGGTGGTGGCGGAGGTGGCTTTGTGATTTTCACTTTTGGGCGGCTGGTAAGTGAAAAGTGGGGAATGAAATGCCTAGGGCTTTCTCTACAGTATGTAATGTTATATATATAAGATATATATATTTTTAAATTCTAACTTGGTTCGCGAGCCACGAGCTATTAAATACACAGCTTGGGCTTGGCTCGTAGGCTACACGAACCGAGCCATGGCTTGGCCCGCAAGGACCGAACGCAAGCTCGAGCTTTTCCCGAGCCAGTTCGCTAAGCTCACGAGCTGGATCATCTCGTTTTCATCGCTACCCTCGACCCCGAACGTGCACTTGTTCGGGTTGAGCTTCATACCGTATTGCCTGAGAATATCAAACGCTCAACGCAAGTGGTCGAGTTGATTGGAGGCCCATTTACTCTTTACAATCATATCGTCCACATAGACCTCCATCGTTTTCCCGATCTCATTGTTGAACATCAAGTTTACCAGCCTTTGGTAGGTGGCTCCCTCATTCTTGAGTCCGAACGGCATTACCTTGAAACAGTATATACCTTTCACAATGATGAAGACGGTATACGGGTTGTCCTCAGGAGCCATGGCAATCTGATAGTATCCTTGGAAGGCGTCCATTATGCTTAGCATCTCGCATCTAGCTGTCGAGTTGACGAGCTGATCGTTGTGGGGAAGTGGGTACGGGTCCTTCGGACATGCCTTATTGAGATCGGTGAAACCGTTGCACATCCTCCACTTTTCTCCCGTTTTTTGCACAAGGACCACGTTACACAGCCAATCGATATACTGGGCTAGGGTAATGTAACCAGCGTCGAGGAGCTTGTTAACCTTTCCTTCGATAATATCGTTCCTTTCTTTGCTTTGGACTCTCAGCTTTTGCTTGATAGGTTTGTGGGTTGGATCGATCCTGAGGTGGTGGCAGATCAACTTCGAGTCGATCCCAATCAGGTCTTTAGCAGTCCAAGCGAAGACGTCAACGTTCTCTTGGAGAAATTCAACCATCATGATCTTGTGTTGAGGGTACATGTTTGCCCCGATCTTTGTTGACTTGTTGCTATCGCCTGGTACGAGGGGTACTTCCTTCATGCACTACAAAAAAACTACCGAATTCCGATGGGATTTTCGAAAATCCCATCGGTTTTCCATTGGAAAAGCTGATTTCCGACGGAAAACCGACGGGATGGCGCCCGTTGGAAAATACATCGTCGAAATTGGGTCCCAGCGGGTCCGTTCCGTTGGTTTTTCGTTGGAAATATATTTCCAACGGAGTTCCGACGGGCAAATAATTTTTTCCAATAAAATAATTTCCAACGGAAAACCAATGACCAAATTCCGTCGGTTTTCCGTCGGAATTTTTTTCCAATGGAAAACCAACGGATTTCCAACAGAGCAAAAATAATTTAATTTTTAAGTTAACCGATGGAATTCCGACAGAATTTTCCGTCAGTATGCCGTGAGAAATTGAATAAAAATAAATAACTTAAAAAAAATAAAAAAACTCGTTTGTGAGACCCGAACCACCCCAGAAACGAGCCACGAGCTGAGCTTGAATTTAATTCTCGCGATAATTGCACACGTAGGGATTCGAACTCGTGTCTCCAAGGAAGAATGGTGACTCCTTTACCAACTTGGACAACTTACTTCTTATTAATATTATGTCTTTAAATATATTTATACACTTATTTCAACTAATTATTTAAATACCTTTTGTTATTAATTTAAAATATAAAATTTGAAATATATGATTATTTTAATTAAATATAATCATATTTATTGAGATATTATATAAAAATTGCTAGCTTATATACTTTTGTGTTTTAATTATAATGTATATACTTAAAATTATAACAAATATTATTGTAGATGAACAATTAAACTTTATATTAGTAATTTAATTTACTATTTTGAAAATATCATAAATTTAATTTCAAAGTTAAATAGTTAAATTAATTAATATTATAATGTTTCTTTTATCAACAAATCATATGGCAACACGTGGCGTATTGTACGATATTATCTCTTTGAAAATAAAAATATAAAGAGATAAATATTCATGTGATATTATCCCTTTAAAAAAATAATATTCAAGTGATTTTATTTGATATTATCTCTTTAAAAAAAGAAAATACAAGAGATAATTATTAAATAAGTTTGAGTTGAACTCTAACTCTTCAATCCTAAACCTATATAAAGGCGTTCTTCCCCAAAGTTATCAAATCAAGGCGTTTGATCCGTTATTAAGACATTATACCGACGAATCGACGTTATATTCAAGCTAAATCTTCGGAGTTACAGACGAGTTCAAAGGCGTTCTTGGAGAAATTCTCCAAAATCTAGCGTTTGATTCGTAAATAAGTCGAAGGACCTGCGGATTAATGTTATTGAAAGCTAAATTTGAAGTTGAAGAAAATCAAACCAATTAATAAAAGTTAAACAAGTTGAAGAAGATCGAAAATTGAAGATCCACTTTGATATCAAAATTTACAAATTATTTGTACTATTTATCCGATGTTTACACAAAATCAATAAACGCGAATTATTAGTGCGAATAATTAGATTAATAATTTATAATTTGTATATTATATGATTTTTAAATATATAATTATTTATATTAATTATAATTGTATTTTTCCAATTAAATATTAATAATTAATAATTTGTATATTATATGATTTTTAAATATATAATTATTTGTATTAACTATAGTTGTATTTTTCTAATTAAATTTGATAAAAAAAATTCCAACAGAAAACCGACGGAAAACCAACGGAATTTTTATTTCATTGAAATTCCAACGGAAAACCGACGGAAAAATCCCGTCGGTATTTTTTTATTATTTCAATGAAATTGAAATTCCAACGGAAAACCGACGGGAAAATCCCATTGTTCCTTTTTTTAATGAAGAATAAAAAAAACCGATGGGATTTTCTCGTCGGTTTTTCGTTGGAACTTTTATTTCATTGAAATTCCAACGGAAAATCCCGTCGGTATTTTCGGCGCAATTTTTTTTTTAGAATTACGCCAAAATTTCCGACGGAATTCCAACGGAAAACAGATGGACTTCCGTTGGAATTTTTGGCGTAATTTTTTTAAAAATTCCGCCAATTTTTCCGATGAATTTCAGACGGAATTCCGACAACTTTTCTGTTGTAAGGCAATTTTGCTTGGCCATCGGAATTCCGTCGAAAATTCATCGGTTTTTTGCTGTTTTTTTGTAGTGATGGATTCGGATGGTTCGATCCGACCGACGGCCTTTCTTTTTTGAGCCACTAGCGAGTCTTTGGCTTCTACCTTTGCCGCCGTGAGATCGAGTTCCCCGTCCGCGTAGGTCTGGAAATCAAGGCATTCGTTCATTTCCTTCTTTTTGGGCTCCTTAAGGGTGATTGCATAACACGCCCAACTATCTGGAACTTCGCACTTTACTTCCCCGACCCCGTTGGGCGTCGGTATTTTCATCTTTTGGTGGTAAGTGAAGGTTATGGCTCTGAATTGGATGAGGTCTGTTCGACCAAAAATCATGTTGTAAGCTAGGGGCATGTTAACGACCACGTATTCGACCTCTTTGGTGACCCGACTGGGCGAGGTTCCCATCGAGGTGAGTAGTTGGATGCGCCCAAGCGGGACGACCTGCGACCCTCCGAAGCCGGACAGAGGCGTTCGGATCGGGTCGAGTTTCAAATTGTGCAATTTCATATTTTCGAGAGTCGAGTAAATGATAATGTTAGTGCTGCTTCCATGATCGACAAGGCATTTGGTTACATTAAAGTGAACCACGCCTAAGGTCACCACCATTGGACAACTAGGCGTTTCGCGCTCCTGATGTGGGCCTGGGTAGCTGTCATTTTCACTAAAACTAACCTCTTGCCACTCCCACTCCCTACCCTGCCCGATTTGGAGAACTTCCTCATGGGGTCCGTTGTACTCTCGAGCTACCCTCCTCATATTTCTCTTTCGAGCAGCGTTGGAGTCGCCTCCTTCATGCCCCCCGGCTATCATGTAGATCGTGCCGTTTGTTGGGGGGTTGTCCTCGGTCCTCTCCAGGGACTGTTTGCCCGATCTCCTTTACGGTGACCTCGAGCTGGAGTGGGATCGTTCTTTAGATCGACTAGCTTTTTCTGAGAAGTGATCGATCTTACGAACAAAGTCCTTCAGGTGCCCCCCACGAATAAGTCGTTCGATCTCGTCGCGAAGGGCGAGGCGTTCTTCAGTGCTATGGTCCCATTGTTGATGGTTGCCACAGAACTTTCTAGACTTCTAAGCTTTTGGACTTTCGCCGATAGTCTTAGGCTTATTCAGAAGCTTTTTGTCGATTACTGTGAAGATTTGTTCGACAGGAGCGTTGAGGGGAATATAGCTCCGTCTGTCGATCAGGGTCTGTTGATCAACCTACCCCTTTGATTTTTTGGGCTCATTCCCTTTCCGGCTAGAGTTCGAGCCAGACCCAAAGTGGTGGCCCTCAGGTCGGGGCTGGGACAAGGGCCTATGCCCAAGGGCCATTTTCTCGGCCCGCATGAATCCACGGGCAATATCTTAAATCTCAGTCAGGTTTCGGGGTTCGGCCCTTACGATCTCATCCGTCCACATGCGGCTACGCAAAGCTCTACGGACGACTGGCAGTAACGTGTCCATCATTGGGTCCTCAACCCAAACTACTTCTCTCGAGAATGTTGTAAAAAAAGTCTCGGAGGGATTCGCCATCTTCCTGGAGGAGGTTGTTGAGGTAAGAAGGCGGCAGTTTCTATCCTGACATGGAGGAGAAATGTGCTAAGAATCGATCCGCAAAGTGGTTGTAAGTTGATATGCATCAAGGCGGTAGGCAGATGAACTAGTCCTGCGCCGGGTCCGTCAAAGTGGTTACGAATATTTTGGTCCAAATTTGTTGCGGCTGGGGGTGTAACAACATCCTGTTCTCGAAGGCTGTCACGTACATATTGGGATCGGATGTCCCGTTGTACAGCAGCAGCCACATCGGAATCCAATCCCCCGTCGCAGGTCGTTCGGAGGATATCTTCGAAGAAGGGGGAAGCTTCCTCCCTGTCACTTCGAAAGCGCAGAGGGCGTCGGTTTAGTCCCTCGCGTAAGTCGACCTGCCTTTGAGAGATCACTGAACCTCGATCTCCCAGGCGGTCATGGACCCGCCTCCTAGGTGGATCGACATAGCGGTCTTGCTCGTTCTCCTATCGAGCAGCGACGATCCTTGCCGCTTCGTCCCTGGCGGATCGTGCGGGTATGCGGTTCCGCAGATCGTCAAATTCTACGTGGTCATCATCGGCTGGGATGTTCTGACTCGCCATGGCCTTCACACGTGTGGGTCACGTGACTGAACACGTGTCATTGGGACACGTGTGCCACACGTGTTTATTTGATTAAATATTAAATAATTAATTTATTAATTATTTAATAGACTTTGGTTTAATTTTGAATTAAAAAGAAAGTCTTATTTTGGAGAAAAATAATCTAGTTAATTAATTGTGAATTAATTAATTAGATAAAATAAGTTATTTATTTTAAATAAATAAAGTATAAAATTATCCAAAAATAGTTTGGATATTTTTAGCTCTCTTGAAAGTTGATTTGAATTTGAATTCAAAGTCAAAGTCAAAATTACTTGATGATCAAGTAATAGGAGAGAGGGACCAAATCCTTAGTCCATAAGGACTAGGATTTTCGGTCCTCTCCTTCTTATAAATAGGGGAGCTCGAGCTCCCCTTAGAGCGAATCGAGAATTCTTTTGGTTCATGTGTTGAACACCCTCCTTTCTCCAAGCTAAACGAAACCCTAGGTTAAGCCTAAACACTAACTAGAGAACTAGCATCCTTACTAGTTAGATTGTAGCCAAGTTGGTGGACTATCTCTAAAGAGCTTCAAGTTAGAAGTTTCGAAGATTCGAGCTTTACCAAGAAGTGGGGATCAAGCAAAACGACCAGAAGGGATGATGAAACGATTCTGAACCCAACAGGAAACGAGTGAAAAAATCGAACCAAAGAAGATGGCGAAAACCGTTCGTCCATATCCTGAAGGATGAATTTTTTCACGAGGGTTTTATGGCTGGCAGATTTCTACTTTCGCAAAACTGGTTTTCGAAGGGAGTTTCAATCATGCCTTTCTCGTTTCATGTTTCTTTCTTTATGTTATATTGTTAAGAACTTCCCTAACATGATTTGAATCTAGGTTGGTGTGGATTGCTATCCCTACAATGGATTCTAAAGTAGAAAGAGACTTTCGAGGGACGGGTTGCCATTACCGCATGAAGCGCGTTTGAGGGCGGCTCAAAACGTGTCAAGAAAGCTATTACCCAAGTGAGTTTCTTGATCTCCACGAATTTGGATACACGATTGCGAGTCCAAGATCCTTTTGTTGGAAAAAATTTCAAATTTCCGCTGCTTTCTGATTCCTGTTTTCCAACACTAACAGTAACATTTAAACTACTATAAACAATCCACAAACAACAAATTTTGGAAAAGCGCTGTCTATATCATGGGGGAGGAAACTGATTAACCTCTTCCTGAGGGATGTTAGAATTAACACTCTCCTCAGAGTGTTCATAGCCTGGGTAATCCGCGCCGTCCAAGGACTCGGGGTTCGAGTCCCTATCGTCAATGTAGTATGCGTGGAGGTGCTCCTCTTCGCCCTCCAAAAGATGTGCCCGCCGCACTTTGAAGATATACCTAAGGTCGTCGTAATAACGACATCCAAATGCCCTGGCGTTGGAATCCCGACGAATAACCTATGTAAAATTAAACATTGAATAATGAACAATTCCAAAAAAAAAAAGGGGGACACGGATGAATTCGACTTACCTCAATGGAATTCACTTCAAAATATATTGGGGTCTTAATTTTCGGCGTGAATACGATTAGCACCCATTTTAACTCCAGGGCATGCCAATAATCTACGGAATTCGTAAAATTCTATCCGTAGTTCTTTCACCGCTACTACAACATATCGGGCCCAGAATCTTGTTTTGAATCGCTGAGTCAACTCACGCGACACCATAGACAGCACTGTGTCGAAGACTTCTAGCCGATCGATTTCGTTCTCTCCGGCATATATCCGAAGACGTTCAACCATGTACTCTTCCACCCATGCCAGAATAGGTCTTGGAGGGGGATTCATGACTTTGTTTGTCAAGGATTGAGATCTGGGAGAGAAAGAGAAGTAGGGCTTCTTGCAGGTGAATGTTTGGGGATGAAAATTTTGCAGATGTCTGCGTACAGGGCAAGATTGAAGATACTAATAGAGGTGATTGGACCGTAAACCAACTGTCGCACCCCTTCGTCGGAATGTAAAGTTGATTGGCCAGTCCAAATTCCGGAAAAGCGTGCAGGCAGCTTTTCATTTAATTCAAGTGTCTCATCGGGAATGCATAATAATCTATTAAGTTTGTAGTGTAAATATTCATTTTATTAGTTATTGAAAGGTATGTTTGTCTAGTTAAAGAAAAATAATTCCAGAAATTATAAAATAGCGTTTCGAAACAGAGTTGCCGGAAACCCGTTTCGAAAAAGAGTCGCCGGAAAGGCCATTCGGAAAGACTCGCCGGAAATTGGGTGCCGGAATAGAGTAGCCAGAAAGATCAGACGCGGGAAGAAGAAGCAAAGATCAGATGCGGGAAGAAGACAATGGGCATCTATGTTCTTCTTCAATTTATTAAGGGTATTATGGTACTTTTACAGGATTTGGGGGGTTTAAAATAAATGGAAAAGATAATAGGGATGAAATATATCTATTTATTGAATTGGGGGGGGGTTTAGCAAAAGTCTTCAAACATACTAGGGGGTGTTCATTAATTTGCTGTAAAATTTAGACATATTTAGATTGATGCAAATTAAGAACCACCCCTACAATTAAAAGACCTTTTCTTTTGGGTGAAGAGTATTGTGAAATTACCTTTCTACCCTTAAGACAACGCTTAAATGGCCGGAAAAAGACTAAGTACTAAAATTGTAATATTTATTACGGTAAATTAATGAACACCCCCTATTAAGGTTCAAGACTTTTGCTAAACCCCCCAATTCAATAAATAGCTATATTCCATCACTATTATCTTTTTCATTTTTTGTAAACCCCCCAAATCTTGTAAAAGTACCATAATACCCTTAATAAATTGAAGAAGGACACAAATGTCCATTGTCTTCTTCCCGCGTCAGATCTTTACTTCTTCTTCCCGCGTCTGATATTTTCGGCGACTCTATTCCGGCAACCAATTTCCGGCGAGTCTTTTTCGAATGGCCTGTCCGGCGACTCTTTTTCGAAACGGGTTTTAGACAACTCTGTTCCGGTAACCCATTTCAGGTGACAAACAGGAAAAATTAACAATGGTGAATTTTATTCCGGCTAGATTGTTGTACCTACAAAAACTGCCCGTCGACTTTCTAAACGCTATTTTATAATTTCTGGAATTATTTTTCTTTAACTAGACAAACAAACCTTTCAATAACTAATAAAATGAATATTTACACTACAAACTTAATAGATTGTTATGCATTCCCGATGAGACGCTTGAATTAAATGAAAGCTACCTACACTCTTTCCCATAGTTTGACCGGCCAATCACCTTTACACTGCGACGAAGGGGTGCGACGGTTGGTTTACGGCCCAATCACCTTTATTAGTATCTTCAATCTTGCCCTGTACGCAGACTTCTGCAAAATTTTCATCCCCATTTCATCACCTGCAAGAAGCCCTGCTTCTCTTTCTCTCCCAGATCTCAATCCTTAACAAACAAAGTCATGAATCCCCCTCCAAGACCTATTCAATCCACGGTCGAAGTGTACATGGTTGAACGTCTTCGGATATATACCGAAGATAACAAAATCGATCGGCTAGAAGTCTTCGAGATAGTGCTGTTTAATGTGTCGTTTGATTTATCTCAGCAATTCTAAACAAGATTCTGGCCCCTAGATGTTGTAGCAGCGGTGAAAGAACTGCGGATAAAATTTTACGAATTCCATAGATTATTGGCGTGTCCTGGAGTTAAAATGGGTGATGATCGTATTCATGCCGAAATTGAGACCCTAGTATATTATGATGTGCATACCATTGAGGTAAGTCGAATTCGTGCGTGTCCTTTTTTTTTTAATATTTGTTCATTATTCAATGTTTAATTTTACATAGGTCATTCGTCGGGATTCCAACGCCAGGGCATTTGGATACCGTTATTACGACGACCTTAGGTATATCTTCAAAGTGCGGCAGACACACCTTTTGGAGGGCGAAAAGGAGCACCTCCACGCGTTCCACATAAGTGATAGAGACTCGAACCCCGAGTCCTTTGACGGCGTGGTTTACCCCGAGTCCTCTGAGGAGAGTGTTAATTCCAATATCCCTCAAGATGATCCGGAGGAGGTTAATCAGTTTCCTACCCCATAAAATATTTAGTTTGATTGTAGTGTATTTTATTAGTTTTGTAATGAAATATTTATTGTTGAGTTTTGGGTTAAATATGCTTAATTGAAAGCATATTTTATCCAGTTTTGGGGTTAAATATGCGTAATTGAAAGCAGATTTCGTTGAGTTTTGGGTTAAATATGCGTAATTGAAAGCATACTTCGTCCACTTTTGGGTTAAATATGCGTAATTGAAAGCAGACTTCGTTGAGTTTTGGGTTAAATATGCGTAATAAGAGCATACTTTGTCCAGTTTTGGGTTAAATATGCGTAATTGAAAACAGACTTCTTTGAGCAGACTTCGTTGAGTTTTGGGTTAAATATGCGTAATTGAAAGCATACTTTATCCAGTTTTGGGTTAAATATGCGTAATTGAAAGCAGACTTCATTGAGTTTTGGGTTAAATATGTGTAATTGAAAGCAGACTTTGTCTAGTGAAGGGTTAAATATGCGTAATTGAACATAAACATATTATTCACCATGTTATGTGATCAATCATATTAGTCACCGTGTTATGAGATCAAACATATTAGTCACCATGTTATGAGATCAAACATATTAGTCACCATGTTCTCTGTTATGAGATCAAACATATTAGTCACCATGTTATGAGATCAAACATATTAGTCACCATGTTCTCTGTTATGAGATCAAACATATTAGTCACCATGTTATGAGATCAAACATATTAGTCACCATGTTTTGACAACAAACATATTAGTGACCATGTTTGGAGAACATACATATTAGTCAACGAAGTCTGCTTTCAATTACGCATATTTAACCCAAAACTGGACAAAGTATGCTTTCATTACGCATATTTAACCTAAAACTCAACGAAGTTTGCTTTCAATTACGCATATTTAACCCAAAACTGGACAAAGTATGCTTTCAATTTTAATTACGCATATTTAACCCAAAACTTAACGAAGTCTGCTTTCAATTACGCATATTTAACCCAAAACTGGACGAAGTCTGCTTTCAATTACGCATATTTAACCCAAAACTCAACGAAGTCTGCTTTCAATTACATATATTTAATCCAAATCTGGACAAACTATGCTTTCAATTTCAATTATGCATATTTAACCTAAAACTCAACGAAGTCTGCTTTTAATTACGCATATTTAACCCAAAACTGGACAAAGTATGCTTTCAATTTCAATTACGCTTATTTAACCCAAAATTTAACGAAGTCTACTTTCAATTACGCATATTTAACCCAAAACTCAACGAAGTCTGCTTTCAATTATGCAAAACTCAACGAAGTCTGCTTTCAATTGCGCATATTTAACCCAAAATTGGACAAAATCTGCTTTAAACTACACAAATATAACCCTTCACTCGACAAACTCTGCTTTCAACTACGCATATTTAACCCAACACTCAACAAAGTATGATTTCAATTACACATATTTAACCCAACACTCAATGAAGTGTGCTTTCAACTACGCATATTTAACCCTTCTGGCCTTCACTCAAAAAATAGAGAAAATAACATCAAGCAATTTATTAACGTTGATCTGGCTCAAATCTGGTCGATCTGACGTGGTCGATCTGGCTGTCAGATATGGGTCAATCAGTCAAGAATTTATTTGAGTGGGTTCTTATCGACCTGAAAGCACTAACACACGTGAGCTAAGTACCAAATTGGGGGACTTGGGGTTTTACCCAAGTTTGGCACTCCGACGCTCAAGTCAGTAATGGAGCTCTATAGAGAGAGAATAAATGCAATTGAATGCGTATTAAAGGCTTACCAACTAATGTTCAAAGGGCGAGTATTTATAGCCATGGCCAAATGACACAGTAGTGTGTGTACTGTTGGTGTGCATTAATGGCATTGCCAGTCGTCGATCTGGATGTCGGACGATGGAACCGGCTTGAGGCGGGTCGTTTGTACCTTCTTTCCCCTTTGGGTAAAAGCAAAGACTGACGGTCATTAATGAGCCGTAGTACGCCTGTTCCAAGGAATGGGAAGTATACACGTATCCCGACAGGAGTGCTTTACAGTATTTGGGTGTCCGGTGACGTATGTAGTCGATCTGGAGATCGACATTACCTTCCGGGATCCTCAACTGTGGGTTTCCTCATAGGAGAGGTATGATCGATCTGATGATCGGGTGACATGTAAATCGACCTGATGTCTTTGAGTAGACCTGATGATTTGAGCTCGTATATCGATCTGACGATCTGTCCAAAAAGGCCGTTTCTGGTTTGTCCAGGTTGGCGCAAAGGTCCACGTGGCACCAACTGGGGCAACCACGCGGCCTCGTACTATTATGCCATGTCAAACGTAGTTTCAAACAAACAAACAGAAACAATCATAAAAAGGAGTGTATACGATTACAACAACAAATAAAATATATCTTAAGAAAAAGTGAATAAAATCAAATCAATCCTCAACTCCAGAAAAGGCAGTGGATCTGGTCAATTCTCAACTTCAGAATGAATAGTAGCCAAGCATGAACCATAGTCGTAGGGGTTATATCTTCTCTTCCTGACACAGAATGAGATTACTGACCAGAATTAATATAATGTTAATACATTCTCATAGAATAAATTTAAAATCTCATACCTTCTCTTCGATGTCTGCTTCCCATCTAAATAGGCAGGAGGCCGAATTGCTCTCATCTCAACAATGTTAGAGTTTGGCAAGTTCATGTAGTTGGATCATAGTAGGAATCTGAACCCACAAACCTTTTTTATAGGGTGCGAGGTATTGTACCACGTAAGCAGCAGAGTTGAAGTCTGACCACTCTTCACCAAGTTGTGCGTGAATCTCCTCCACTGACGCGCTCCTCCCAATTGAAAATACCGTAATTTCACCGTTAAACCAACAACTTCCTATGATTTTCTTGTCTTGAGCTTCATGGCCGGCCAACGCCATCTTTAGAGTACCAATTTGGACTCTCAGTTTCCAGAGGATCAACAATTTGATTCAATACAAATTTTCAGTGAAATATACTATCTAATTGACATAATTAACATTCAATTAACGCCAAGAATACATTCAATTAACATTCATACGCGGAGAATACCTTAGAGCAGCACAGAAAATAGGGCACGATATGATGACTAAATCGACTAAATCGATTCTCGTTGTCGCCGCTTATCGATGTCCGACTGTCTATGTTTGGCTGTCTTTGTTGCCGTTGTCGTCGTCTTCTTTATACTGCAGTCGTCGCCGTTAGCTCTCGTTGCCGACGAATGGAAATGTGGTTGCAGGCTTGCCCAAACCAAATTGGGAATGGATCTATTTAGCAAGGTTTGGGGGAAAAAAGGGGCAAAATAGACTTTTCAGGGCTATGGGGGGTTTAGGAAAAATAAATTCTATATTGGTAAACTAAAACATACATTTTTCAAAGTAGGGGGTTTAGAAAAACTTTTGACCATATTTGGTCCTCTTTAATAATTACTCCTTCTATTTATTATACTTTATGCGGCGACGGATGATATTAAAAATTTCTATAGCAAAGTGAAAAAAAAAAACTTCAAATAGGAAAATGTAATTGACCTTTAAAAGATTACAAATTTAACATATTTATGCATTTTTCGTATGAACAAAATCTCAAAGCATAGACTTGCAAAGGAACACAATGTTTCATAAATTTGCCGATAAGTGTTGGTTAAAGTGGTTAAATTTTTTTTTCTCCTAAATAATGATCTGGATTTAAAATTTTCTAGCTATTTGAAGGTGTGTTCGCTTTTAAAAAAAAAAAAAAAGATGTTTCATAAATTCAAAGATGGATTGAGCATCTAGGGATTAGGGTCGTCGAGTACATAAAACTATCATTTAATTAGACTTTTTAAAAAGAAAAATATAAATATATATTTAGAAAATTGTTTTTATAGAAGCTATGGTCTGTGTGGGTAGGGGAAATGGGTGTAAAGTGTAAACTAGTTGGGAAGTCACTTCTTGCTTTTAAAATTAATGATATAACTGATAACATTGTTGGAATTGGACAAGGACAAACTAACACCAAAAATGAAAAACCAATCAGATACTGGCCTTGACATTATTACGTTAAGTCCTCGTCAATCAACATCTTTTCTTTTCAATTTATTTAGGAACTTCTAATTTCTTCAACTTCATTTTGGGGTTGGGGATTTAAGCTATGCAACCAAACAAATTAACATACAAAAAGGCTTCCCCACTAGATTTCTATTTCCAACATGAAATAATTCATCATAATTCACAACAATAATGGGTCCAAATATTCAAACAAAGAAAGAAAGGAGTTTGTTAATGATTTTTTTTTTATTATATTCTATTTGCTCTGAGTTTTGGTGGGACTACTAAGTTATAAAATTATCCTTATATATCAAGGTTTATTTACATTTAGCTCCTAAATTAGGCGGATGATCATAATTCTTTATTATATTTAGATTAAATTACAGACAACACCTAAAAAGAGGAATATAATCGTTATAGCGATCATATTCATATATTCATACATGTGAAGAATGTATTCGACTATGTAAATCAGGTCATAACGGTCATATTCATTCATGTGAAAGTATGCATTCGACCATGTGAATTAGGTCAATATAATTAACCGCTGATCTGTTTTGACATGCCGCAAGAAGTTAACCTAATCTGGACCAAAAAAAAATTTATGTGAAAATATATATTCGATCTAATTTACTTTAAAAATTAACTAATAAGGTGAGAGTTATCAAACATTTATTAATTAGATATCTGATTTGATTTGTTTTTAAATGTGGGACTGATTAATGGTCCATCACATGTAGAGCGAGACGGGATAGAAGTTAGAGGTGTATGAACTATGAAGTGGTCGGCAACATCTTCTTACATTTCAATGTCAACATAATTTTTGTCAAGGAATTACATTGCACACGCATAAAGAAACTTTATTCAGAGTAAATTTGATCGAAACTCAAAGTAATATTATAATTGTAATTATAATTGTTTAAAATTGTTAATCACAATAAAGTTCCCTTTTTTTAGAAATAAGTATGCGCTCGATATTCCTCCATAGTAATCAGCTTCTAAAATTCAATCGGAATCTATCTACAATAAATTGTTCAACCATTTTCTCTACTAAATTACCACAAAATCAAAAGTGGCAAAGTACTCGATTACTTTTCTTTTCTAAATAACCTTTTATACATTTTAAGCATAATTATTTGATTATGCACCCATCAAATATGTTTATATTATATATAAGTTATATTTTAGAGGTTTTTTTTTTTTTTACATATTTCACCTTTAGGTGAAATAGATAAAAAAAATCTCTATTATAAAAATTAACACAAAAAACTTTGTGTTTTCAAAATATTTGTTTGACGAACCCTGAAAAATTCTGGTGTTGGACACGCGCTAAATGCTCGACTAGAACACGAATTTTTTCTATTTATTGGACGCAAAATGACTAATTTACCCTTTTATATTTTGATATACATCATCTCACATCTCTCGATATTGTTCAATACTTTTTTATATGGACCAAAACTCTGTACAAAATAAAATTACATGAAGCACCCTATAAACAAGTATATGTTCAATATATTTTTATATGCACAGAAACCCTGTACAAAATAAAAATTGTATGAAGAACCCTACAAACAAGTATAAAAAGGGGAATATAGAGAGATGCATGTATATCAGAATATAAAAGGTAAATTAGTCTTTTCACATCCAATAAATAGAAAAAAATAGTGTTCTAGTTGCACTTTTAGCACGTGTCCAACATCAGAAATTTTCGTGGTTCGCCATGTAAATATTTTAAAAAAACACAGAGTTTTTTGTGTTAGTTTTTGTAAAATACAGAATTTTATTTATTTATTTCACCTAACACAGGAGTATAGTGTAAATAATTCTATTTTAGGGAAAAAAGATGATAGTAATTAAAGGTCCCCATTATTGGCACTAGTACAAATAAATCCCTAAAATGAGAAGGCTATATAATTGGTGAGAATTATTGTAGAAAATCCATAATAAGATATGACAAGCACGTTGAAACCAATTTTGCTGGCATGCACATCATATTCTTTTGTACTTTGTTGTATTTAGTCAACAACGATTGAGATTGGCACCCTAGTGGGATCCTCAATTTTCAATTAGTAAATCCCTCTCATTTTATCATACAACATAGGTAACATTTTGCGCTTTATAACAATAAATTCAGGTTTTCAATATATATATATATATATATATATATATATATATATGGTGTCATTCAATTTCGTCGCGTTTGAACCAAATTTTCAAACCCAATTAAGTAGTGTGGATAATTTCTCGTATAGAAATTAGTTGGATATTGCATTTAATTTGAATCTCAGAGAATTTAGGTATGATTAATCCTAGAACTTATCCTGCAATATAAGCTCGTGGAATGAAAAAATGTGAGGATAAATTAACTAAAATCCGCATAACTTTAATAATTAAATAAATAACTTGTTTTATGCATATCGTAGGCACAAATTGGTAGCGAAGAACGGCCTAAATAAAAATTAGGGCAACATTAATAGGCATTCCAGTAAACCTGAAGTAAGAGGATGACCACATATATAAAGTTAAGTGAATTTAATTATACATAGTGTTAATTAAGTAGTACTAATAATTTATGTACACTCGATATGTGTGCAATAAAAAAATTATTATCTAAATCTATTAAAATTAAATTCTTTATATTTATATATTTTTTATAATTATTAAATTATGATAAATAAATACAATAATATTATATTAGTAAACATAGTAATTAGAATATAGATTATGAAGTATGAGGGAAGAAGATAAAAAAATTATTAGAAAAAAAAAAGATTACAGTAAGAAAAAAGAGGAGTTATCACGTTTTTAAGGTGTGAATTAACTATTGTAAAAGTGGTGAAAAAAATAAATAAAAAAAGAATATATTTTTAGTGTCCCAAAAATAACATTCATCTCTCTTCCTTAATAAAATAGTATAGATAATCTAAACAAATAAAATATGTTAAAATTATATATATATATATATATATATATACTTTTAAGAAATAAACAACATATTTTTATTTTTTATATTTTTTTTTAAGAAATAAACAACATTGATATGAAGATTATGGAACTTGTAGCAAAAATAAATAAAATTAAAAGAAGTTGCAAATCTACACATAACATGGATCTTGTTTTGGATATTATGATATGGACAATAAAACGAGTCAGTCGAAATTAATAATCCCATGATGCAAATATATAGTCAAATTCTGACAAACTACAAATTGGAAGACAGCAATGCAATACACTGCAAATCAAAAGTTACAACTTACAATACAATATATAATAAATATCAAAATTCCTTTGGTAGCAACTTATAGGAATTAGGAAGATTGTTGATCCTACTCACTTCATTTTTGACCCCATTTATAATTGCCAAATATGACTTTTTAGTATAATCAAATTAAGGGTAAAAGAATTTTTTTGTCATTCAAACTATTTGTTTTTTTACATTTTATCATTCCAACA
Organism: Lantana camara; assembly: GCA_037501455.1. NCBI lineage: Eukaryota > Viridiplantae > Streptophyta > Magnoliopsida > Lamiales > Verbenaceae > Lantana > Lantana camara. The sequence goes on from CM074859.1 coordinate 17,033,461, forward strand.
AATTTTTATTACATATCGTGATTCAATGTTTGTATTTATGACATACTGTCTTTTAAACTTTTTTTTTTTTGTTTTGACTAAAAAACTTGATATGGGCATGTTTATGAAACATATTCATCAGTTGTATTTTTATCAAAATCACTAAAAAAAATTTAGATATCGGCATATTACAAATACAAACATTGAATGGTAGCATGGGATGAAAGTTTGTAAAGATGATCAATTAAAAAAAAAAAAAAATCAAATGGTAAAAAAACTTTTTCCCTCAAATTAATTAATTATAGCGAGAACTTAACCTTACATATTTTAGTATTTTAGCTTATTCTATTTTAATTGGCCTGAACAATCGAATTCGTTCTCTTTCTTTCTTTTGTATTTTTATATTCTATCTCGTATTGATCTTTTTGTGTGTGTGTGTGTTTAGATTCGGAGCTTTATTAGGGTTTAATTCTTTATCGATTCTAAGTTTAGATTTTTTGTTTGCTTCTCCTCTTTCCATTCTTATCCATAAAACTCTTTTACCATTTTATCACGCTGTCTTTAGTATCCGTAACTACTTTAGTATCCTTTAATTCACGTAGTGTAAAGAGCGAGCTTACCAAGCGAACTCCCGAACACAACTCGTCACATGGAAGCTCTCGCCTCATTTTATTTCATGCAAATTTGGTCATGTGTTCTAATTGGATAGGAATTACTTGTGAAATGGGGGATGACTGGTGTAAAAAGGAACGGGATGAATATGCCTATTCTTTAAAATAAAGCATATGGTCAAGACTCAAGACATAGAATTCATACCTTTGAATATTTCATTTTCAACAATGGAAAATGTCCCTCAATTTGATTATTCTAAAGGTATGGAATTGAAAATCATGAAATACAGGGAAGTTAAAATGCATGCAGCCATTCATTTGGAAGAACATTATGACCAATAATCATGATAAGGATGCTTATATATAATAAAAAAGAATACAAAAAGATGACCGAATTTGTACACTTATGAACATTATTTAATATCTCATGAATCTAATGGGTTCAAACAAGTGAGATTATTTTTGGAAATAAAATGAAGTCCCTCTGACCGACTATAGTATCTAATCTTTGTTTTCTACTTTTCTTTTTATTAAAAGAATTCGTTTTCATGCTTTTAAACAACATATACGCCATCAAAATTGGGAGAAAAATGAAAAAAAAAAATTACTTCTTGTACACATATTTTAATATACTAGTGAGGTGAACGTGCGTTGCACGTTTATCATTTAATTTTTTTAAATAAATTTAGTTATTATATTTATTGAACAAATTAAGAGATTAAAAATATTTATTTTGATTAAATAAATATACACATACAAAAATATTTATATGAAATTTCTCTTTCAAATCATCTACGATAAGTAGAAATTCGAAGTAGAGAACATCCAAATAAATAAGCAATAAAAATATTTGAAATTTTGTTATTATATAAAAAAATATATATTTAAGTGTATAGTAATTTGGCCAAATAATTCTCGCTTTTAAGCATAAGTAATAGTTCATAACTTTCAAATATATTTAATAAAATGAAAAGACATGTAAAAAATATAGAACAAAACCTAAAAGATCACCCAATTTTGCCGGTAGATCATCCTAAACGTAGTAATCATCTTGAAACTTATGACATATTCTCATCAGTTTATCGGTCATCATGTTAGTTTCTTTTTCTAGAGATTTATTTAATTCAACTTTCGTATGGCCTTTGGAGTAAACTTTATCATTTAAATTATATTTCTCATTTGTTCCATTTCAATATCCTTCATTGTTATCCATTTCATTACCATCTTCGAGTCAATACCCACTTTAGTCATCGAAAAGTGTCTTTCCCAAGTTAGTGTTAATACTCCGCGTAAGCTCAATAAATCCACTATATTATTTAAACTCTACTAATATCCATAGCGTATCCTAACACCCATATTCAGCTGTCGTCTAGAATGACGGCCCTGTCATCTCAAATGATTCCCCTGGTTATAAAAGCTCACCTCAGAGTTTAGTTTCACCAATCCTTTCTCGGGTTTATTCCACGATAACTCAGTGCATATTTTTCTTTTATCTGTATTTTTTGTCCACACTAATTAGTGTTGAGGTTTCATTAACTCTTTTATGTGACGAAGAGTGGAACTTCTAAGTTTCATAACATTTTGATAGCTCCATCGGTTCCATATTTTTCAAAGATTTTAAAGCGTCAAGATCAAGACAATCCATGCATGATAATCAGATAACATATTACTCTGAATTTTGTTATAAAAGCTCTCTTTGAGACCGTTCGACACTAGCATGCCATGGAAATTTCGTTCAGTTTGTGCATCAATAATCTTATCTGACACCCGAAGTGCGAATAGACAACTTCTGAGCATGTAGTCCACATATTCATGTCCTATATAGCAGCGTGTACATACATCACTTTTTCTAAATTTTTTGTCATATTTCAGTACATTCATGAGCAAGCTATCATGTTAGCAAGCCACAAGAAAATCTTAAACTTTTGGGGACAAAGTAATTTTCAAACTCATTTCCAATTTTTCTCCCATGTCTCATCCGACACCATAAGTAGACTATAACCGATTTATAGGACAATTTGTCGTTAGTTGACCCAATCAAAACTCTCTTATCTCCGTTATCATGCAATGCAATTAGGACATTAAGTATCTCATCCACCACCTCCTTAGGCAATAACGTTTTCAACTTATGTAAGTTTCAGTTTTTATTTTTGCAGTGGATTACATACCATCAGATCTTTATCCTTCTCATGAATCTTATCTCCAAAGATGTCCGCTAGTTTGCTTGTGATAACCATCTATCATTCCATAGAGACGTCCATTCAACTGGTTCTAACTATCCCCTTGCATGCTCAGGAAGCCATAAGTGGAAGCTTATGTTCAAGAATGAGAACATCCTAGCAGCAATAACCATCTTGAACCTTATGACCTATTCTCGCCAATTTATCCATCATCATGTTTCTTTCTCTCGAGATTTATTTAATCAAAGTTTCTCAAAATCTTTGGAGTAACCTTCGCCAATCAAATATTACATTTCTCATTAGTTGTTTTTGAGTATCCTTCATTGTTATTCATTTAACGACCGTCTCCAAATCAATCTCCACATTAATTTTTGAAAAGTATCTCTCCAAAGTTAGTTTTAATCTTTTAGGTAAGTTCAATAACTTTGCTACATTATTGAAACTATACCAAGACTCGTAACATATATGTCCTAGCATTCATCTCCAATTGCCATCTCGAATGATGCCCCTGTTGGTGTAGTTATAAAAGCTTCAATCCGATTTTAGTCTTGCCCATCACTTCTCGAATTTATTTCACGACAACTAAGTGCAGATTTTCTTTTGCTTGTGTTTTGTGTTCTTATTGATTATTACTAAGGTCGTAGATAACTCTTTTATGTGGCGAATAATAACATTTCTAAGCTTCATAACATTTTGATAGCTCCATCGGTTCCATGTTTTCCAAAAATTTTAGAGCGTCAAGATCAACGCAACCCACCCAGGATATTTTAGGAGCATATTACTCAGTATTTTGCTACTAAAGCTCTCTTTGAGCCCATCCGACACTCGCAAGTTTTCCCTAAATTTTCTATCATACTCTAATACATTTGTAAGCAAGCTATCATAGTGGCAAAGCCACAGGAAAATCTTGAATTTTTGGGGTGAAAATTACCTTTAAAGTTTTTTCTTGCATGTCTCATCCGACGCCATAAAGTAGAGTATTGTCATTTTATAGGAGAATTTATCTTTAGTTGACACAATCCATTCTCTCTTATCTCCATTATCATGCAGCGCGTTAGGATACTAAGTACCTCATTCACCACCTCTTTGGACGGTGATGTTTTCAACTTATTTAGGTTTCAATTTTTATCTTTTCCAATGAGATTACATTCCATAAGATCTTTATCCTCCTCATGAATGTTATCTCCAAAGATGTCCGTCAGTTTACCTTGTGATAACCATCTATCATTCCATAAAGATGTCCCTTCACCGTTCCCAATCCTCCATTTTTAAAATGGTTCCACCATCCAAATGTTTTTAATTATCCCCTTCCATGCTCGGGAAACCCATAAGTCGAGGCTTATATTCGATCAAGAATGTTATCCCTTTTTAAATATTTTTTTGATGTATAACGCCATCTCCTTGTTAAGCATTCTTCATCCCGTTTTAGTTAGCATCACTATATTTTCTTTTGGGCTTCTCTAAAACCCAATCCACATTCTTACTTCTTTGCAGTCACCTTCTTTCACTCTACAAGATGGGTTCATTCCTTGTTATATTAATCGCCTAAAGAAAGTTGTGCTTGAGTGGATCAAGTTTATCGTACATCTGATTAGGGAGCCAATTTGTGTGCATGTGGTTGATGGAGATCGAGATAGTGATGGACATAATAAGTGTCATTCTTCAACAAATATTTGTCATTTTGGCTTTCTATCCCAAGAGATGCTTTTCGACTCTATTAATCACAATCGGGAAATGCTCATTATAATTACAACTAAAGTTCATTTGTACCCCCCAAATAGTTCCTTAAGTTGTCTGTATTTTCCATACCCAGAATTCTACTAACCTACTGCTTTAAATCATTTGTCATATAAGGTGCAAACAACACATGTGATTTGTATAAGTTTAATTTGAGGCCCAACTCCTTGCAAAACGTCTCAACCACACTTTTAATGCAGTTTGCTCCATCCACGATAGGTTTGACTCCCAATATTAAATCGTCCGCAAAAGGCAAGTGTGAGATCATGTAAGAGCTTATCTAATATACCATAATTGGCTTCCAGGTCCGGCCGAAATGGTCTCTTCAATTATATATGTAAGTTGTTCCATGCATATTACAAACAAATAAACCGAACGTGATTACCTTATCTAATGCCACACATCCGTACAACCTCCGTTGGTTCACCATTCTATAGAGTCTCCGATTGTATCCGCTACATTCTGCTCATAATGATATTGATGATTTTCGTCGGGAATTTGAAGAAAGTTAAAAGTCTTTTTAGAAATTTCACTGGGTTTTTTTGTACGCTGTTTCAATATTCAATTTCAGCACCATGCTCCTTTTTTATCGTTGGAGTGATGTAGCATTCGTAACACTTATTCAGGCATCAAAATATTGTAATAGGTGCCTTGGTCGGGAATGAAGCTATTCTAGTTCGATCCCGCAATTTTTTTAATATACGGTTTGAACGAAGTATAATCATCATGGTGATTATTTTGAGCAATATGCTGCACAACGTAATTGGCTAAAACTCGTTTATTTTTGTCGAGCATTAATTTTTGAAATTAGACAAATAAACACCCGATAATCTTTGTTGGTTGCTCATTCATTGTCTATTTTCAGAGCATTCATCTGATTCCTTCTTCTTCTCATTATGGCTGATAGATGAAAGAAACTTGTTTGTTTATCCCTAAATTTGAGCCAATTAATTCTCAACTCTTAAACCGAATAATCTCTTTTTGTTGTAATAGTTTATTATATTCTGCCCTCAATTCTTCCTCCAAATCATTTGAATATTTACCTTGTGTGTATCATGCATAATGCTTTAGAAATTCTTTGTATTTTTGTTTTATTTTTTTTTTGCTTTTCGAGCACATTGAAAACTATTCAAGAACCATTGTTTCTGGGCAATGATCCCAAGTCAAAATGTCCTTCAAATTTTGATTCGGTCAATAAGTTGTATATTGCTTGTAGCACCCTAAACCCCAAGGCGCCACATCCCCCGCACTATAGCCTTGATCCACGTATGAAATGGACAGTTCATACATAAACCAAGACCACAGCGAACGGGTGACAATAAAATGACGAGCTAGGCGGGACACTCTCCCCAACGTAATCAAACAAACATGAATAGAAAAGCGGAAGCAATAAAGTCATTAGTATATATAGGTACCATATTTATTACATAGATACATATAGGTACCAATTAACTATCAATACATTATCATTTCTACAAAAAGGGTAACTATTTAGGTATTCAAAACGTGACAATAACTATCATAACATGAAATGTCTCAAAGTACTATACATGAAAGGTGCTAGACTCGTGAGGATGCAAAAGACTCGAACAACGCCCGCCTAGCACGACCACGCTCAAAAGGTACCTGAAAAGTGAAGTATCAGTCTACCGAAGACTGAGTGAGGGGCAATAATTATATATAACACACGTCACATGCAAGTTGTAGCCTCGGGTGAAGACTTTAGCATAAAATAGATATGTAATTCAAGAAGTTAATCTTTGCCCGAGATTACAACCAATCATTTTAACACATTTATTTAATCATGCTTGTCAATGTCATGAACATGTGGCCCCGGCGAGCAAGGGCAATCTCCAACCGAACTCCCAATCGTGAACAATACGTGATCATGCTTGCTTGCTTGCTAAATACGTGATCATGCAATTTAATTAGTGCTCATATAAACAAGTTCATGCTTGAAATCATGCAATAACCCGAGGATAACCCGACATGCCGGATTAATCCCCAGTCTCCTTCTTCCTCCGGGTGATAGCGAGTTTGCAAGGCTCGACTATCCACGACATGGTGTGTGTAGAGGACATGACCCTCTAGACACGGAACTCCTTCCACCACTAATCTCCTAGTGGCTTCGGGGGTGATCCCAACAATGTGAGGATAATTCAGGAGTTACCCGTCAGCCCTTGCTTTCCCGGTTGGCTCAAGAATTACCCTCGGGCCCACGTGCAATCATGTACTCGCCAACATGCTTGAAATCATGACAATCAATACTTTCTTGCTTGGAAATGTCCATGGTTTGAAAATCATTTATAAGTATAATACGTTTTGGCCGAAAACTAGCACATAAGGGTTATAGGGTTCGTTTTACCAAAACAAAACCTCACCTTTCTTGCAAAATATAATAAATAAGCGTTCTAAGGAGCTTGCTCCCCGTCCACGCCCTCGTGACCTTGAGGATGAAAGAAATGAAGAAGAAGAAGATGATGATGATGATCACTCCCAATTCCTTGAATGATTTCTTGAAATCTTGATGATTGAATGGAAAATCACTCCTTCCCTTTTCTCTTCTTTGAAACCGAGAGAGAGATGAATATGTTGGGAAATATTTGCTAGAAATGATCAAGGAAGCTTGAAGAAGCTTATACCGTTACATTCCATTCTTGGTTTTTGTGAATTAAGCTAATTGCCAATAAATCCTTCAAGAATTCAATCTATCCGATTGAGTATACGAGGTTTTAAAATAAGATCAATTAAGTCCCTAAAGGATTGGCAATTAAGTCCCCAGAGTTTTAGAAAATAATTAACTAGGGACACTTTGGAAATTTAAAACACTCTCGGTAATTGTTTTCATGCAAGAAAATATTTTTCCGTGTCATGAAATAATATTTTCAATGATATGAAATCAAATAATTGACATGAATAATGTTTCGTGAATTTTATAAAAATATGAATGCCACGTAAGAATATATTATAAATTAAAGAAATAAAATAAACCTACACTCAAAACGCACACGTGGCGTGCTTACCTGTTCATCCGGAAACCGGGGCGTTACAACTCTCCCCCCCCTTAGAAGAATCTGGTCCCCATATTCTCTAGTCTGGCTCGAACAACTCCGGGTGGAACCGTTTCATTTTATCCTCTGTTTCCCATGTAGCTTCTTCGGTTCTGTCACTTCTCCACAACACCTTAACCATGGGAATTCTCCGGTTTCTCAACTCTTGGAATTTCCGATCCAATATTCTAACCGGCCTCTGAACAAATGTCAAATTCGGTTCCAGCTCAACTTCTTCCACGGGGAGAATCATAGTCTCATCGGAATAGTATTTCCTCAATTGTGAAACATGAAATACGTTATGAATCCCCGTAAGACTCGGTGGCAGGTCCAGTCGATAGGCTACCTCGCCTATTCTTTCAAGAATCCCGAACGGACCTAAGTAGCGAGGATTAAGTTTTCCTCCTTTCCCAATCCGGGTGAAACCTTTCCTTGGTGACACCTTCAAGAATACCCGGTCACCAACTTCAAATTCTAGATCTCTTCGGCGCTTATCGGCATAGCTCTTCTGCCTATCTTGCGCGGCTCTCATCCGTTGTTGAATCGTTTGAACCTTTTCAATCATAGCTTGAACAACTTTGGAAGGCCTTTCGAATCTTTCACCTCTCTTTACCCCTTCCTGTTTCGACCATTTCCATTCTTCCAAGTCGAAGAACAACGGAGATCGGCACTTTCTTCCGTAAAGTAACTCGTAAGGAGCCATCCCTATCGAAGCCTGAAAGCTGTTATTGTAAGCAAACTCGATCAAGGGAAGCTGTTCTGCCCAAGAGTTCTGAAAATCCATCGCGCAAGCCCGAAGAAGATCTTCCAAATACCTGATTAACCTTTCGGTTTGGCCATCTGTTTGCGGGTGAAATGTTGTACTGAACTTAAGTTTCGTTCCTAAGACAGCCTGTAATTCCTGCCACAACTTAGAAGTAAACCTCGGGTCTCGGTCTGAAACTATGCTCACCGGAATACCATGAAGTCGAATAATCTCTCTGTTATAGATCTCAGCCAACTTCGGGATCTTATAGGACATCCGGACCGGTAGAAAGTGAGCAGACTTCGTAAATCTATCCACGATTACCCAAATTCCATCAAACCCGCCTTTAACCTTCGGTAATCCGGAAACAAAGTCCATCGTTACTTGTTCCCACTTCCACTCGGGAATAGGTAACGGTTGTAGAAGTCCCGCGGGTTTTTGGTGCTCAGCTTTCACTTTCTGACAAGTCAGGCAATGTTTCACATACTCTGCTACGTCTCTCTTCATCCCGTTCCACCAATAATATTGTTTCAAATCCTTATACATTTTATTTCCTCCTGGGTGGATCGAGTAAGCTGACTTGTGAGCTTCTTCGAGTAGGACCCGTCTCAACTCTTCAGGTACTACTACTCTATTCTTAAACCGAAGCAACCCGGTCTCCTCAAACCCAAACGGACTCTCCAGGTCATCCTTAGCTTTACTTACAAGCCTCTGCACTTCCGGATCCTTATTCTGAGCCTCAAATAACTGATACCTTAATTCTGGCTGAACTGTGATATTAGAAACCCGAGCCTTTAACACAATCGGGGTAACTTCCTCACTTTCCAAACTCGATACACTCGCCTTCCTGCTAAGTGCATCGGCGACCACATTGGCTTTCCCGGGATGGTACTTAATTGTACAATCATAATCTTCCAACTTTTCCATCCAACGCCGTTGCCTCATATTTAAATCCTTCTGTGTGAATAAATACTGGAGGCTCTTGTGGTCGGTAAAGATCTCAAAGGAAGTCCCGTAAAGATAATGTCTCCATTTCCCGAGAGCAAAGATCATGGCTGCAAGTTCTAGGTCGTGTGTCGGATAATTCCTTTCATATTCCTTTAGTTTTCGAGAAGCATAAGCGATCACTTTTCCTTTCTGAGTCAAAACACAACCCAAGCCTTCCTTGGACGCATCCGTATACACTGCATACTCTTCTGAACCCTCAGGAAGTGCTAGCACCGGAGCTGAGACTAACTTTTCTTTCAGAAAATTAAAACTTTGATCACACTTCTCGTCCCAGACAAACTTAACATCTTTCTTAGTCAACCGGGTTTACGGTGCCGCAATCTTGGAGAAATCCTGAACAAACCTTCTGTAATAACCGGCCAATCCCAAGAAGCTTCTAATCTCCGAGGTATTCTTTGGTTTCTCCCACTTGAGCACGGCCTCGATTTTCGAGGGATCGACTTCCAACCCTTTTCCTGAAATCACATGTCCCAAAAATGAAACCCGATCGATCCAAAATTCACACTTGCTGAACTTAGCAAACAACTGATGCTCTTTTAGTGTCTGAAGAACGAGCCTGAGATGTCTCGCATGCTCCTCGGCTGATTTTGAGAAAACCAGAATATCATCAATGAAAATCACCACGAACTTGTCGAGGAAAGGCCTGAATATCCGGTGCATCATATCCATGAAAGCTGCAGGGGCATTAGTCAATCCAAATGGCATAACCATGAACTCATAGTGCCCGTACCGAGTATTGAATCCTGTCTTTGAAATATCCTCTGATCGGATTCGCAGCTGATAGTATCCCTGTCTTAAATCCAATTTCGAATACACCTTAGAACCCTGGAGTATATCGAACAACTCCTCAATATGTGGGAGGGGATACTTGTTCTTAATAGTCATCCTGTTCAACTCCCTGTAATCGATGCACATTCTTAAAGTCCCGTCCTTTTTCTTTACAAACAATACCGGTGCTCCCCACGGCGACGAACTCGGCCGAATGTACCCAACCTCCAATAAAGCCTCAAGCTGAACTTTTAGTTCCTTTAATTCGGCTGGAGCCATCCGGTACGGAGTCTTTGAATACGGCTCGGCATTCGGGAAAAGATCAATCACGAACTCAATCTCCCGCTCAGGAGGCAAAGAATCCAATTTCTCTGGGAATACCTCGGGAAATTCCTTTACCACTTCTGTGTCCTCTAATTTCACCTGATCTTTGGGCTTGTTCAGAATGTAAGCAATGAACCCTGTAGCCCCGTCCCTGACTAACTTCTGAGCCTCTGAAAACGAAAGTAGGGGTACGGTCTTCGAAGTACAGCCCGTAACAACCTCTGAACCCAACTGAACCTTCTTAGCCCGACAATCCACGGTAGCACAATGCCGGTATAACCATTCCATCCCCAATATAGCTCCATATCTTTCCATCGGCATAACAATAAAATCTGTCAGAAACTCCCGGCCTTCAATTACAACTGGAACATCCCTGTAAACCTGATCCGTCTCTCGCCTACTACCGAAAGGAGTACTAACTATATAGCGCACAGAAGTACACATAGCAGGCAAAGACAAGATAATAGCAATAGAATGCGCAAGAAAGGAGTGTGTAGCTCCCGGATCAAATAATGTATGGATGTTCATGCCATGAATGCAAATAATACCTTCAACTACCGCAGCGGGGTCAATATCAGCCTCCTGCTCTTCTCCCGCGAGTGCATAAGCCCGAGCTCTCACCAGTGGCCTCGGTCCTGCAGGTGGCGGATCCTGACGATCCGGACAGCCGTCAACCAAGTGCTCGTTACTCCCACAGATCAAACATAAGCCCAACCGGCGTCTGCAGTTATCATAGGTGTGCGTAGGATGTCCACACCATCTACATCCCGGTCTCTGAGGTGGCTGGGGTGGTCCTGGAGCTCTCGGACCTCTCAGTAACGGCCCTGCACCTTTCTGTGACGATCCTGTAGTCTTAAACTTCTTCCCAGAGTCCCTCTGTGCTGGAGGTGTAGAGTAAACCATCGGCCTTTTTCCTGCGCTCGATCCCTGGCCTGATCTCGAGCCTGAAGCCTGTCCTGCTCGCTGAGTAGCCCTCCTAGCACTATCGGAATCTTCAACTTTTAGGGCTTTTGCGGTAGCTTTTGCCCAGGTGCTAGTATTAGCTGCTTTCAGTGCATCCTGGATGTCCGGCCTCAACCCCTGAACGAACTGCATCGCCTTATGAAAGTCATCGTTCGCTATGTTGGGTGCATAGCGAGAAAGTCTCTCAAACTCGGCGATATACTGTCCTACAGACCTGCCTCCCTGTTTTAATTCTGTAAACTCCCTCAACCTGCGGGTACGGGAAGCTGGAGGAATATACTTGTTTCTGAACTCCCGTACAAAGACCTCCCAAGAAATCTCGGTCCCGGCTGCCTCCAGTACAATCTGAGTGCTCTCCCACCAGGAGTAGGCCTCTCCCTGAATAAGAGTGAGGGTGCAACGAGCCTTCTCCTGACTGTCGCAAGGAATAAGCTGCCAAATCCTTTCAATTTCTTTTAACCACATCTCTGCCTGTATATCGTCTCCCTTATAAAACTTCGGGGGACGCTGATTCTGAAACTCTCGCAAAATAGCAGAAATGGGGTTCTCCGGGGGTGCTACCTGCGCTGGTGGTGGTGGTGGAGGTACCCGTTCCTGTAACCTCTGATCAATTAGCCCCACTACTGCATTCATGAAATCCTGGGGCTGTGCCTGGGCAGGTGGAGGAGGTGGTGATCTCTCGCGGCGATGGTGTCGGCGGTGATGATGCCTGTGCCTCGAGGATCGGTCACTGAAATGTCTGTCGTGCTCCATCCTGAAATCAGATCACTAAACATGCATGGCTTGATCAATAAATGCAAATGTGTGCATATAATTTCCATACTATCAAATAGCACATGTTCAAGGAAGATCAAGTAACTCAATTCATGCGAAGGAATAAATAATTCAGGTAAGTCAACCCAATGCAGACTCCCAAATACCACATAATCCTATGCCGTGCGACCTAGACTGACTTGACACGACTCAAGAACCTCGGTTTTGCAACCGGGCTCTGATACCACCTGTAGATGTAGCACCCTAAACCCCAAGGCGCCACATCCCCCGCACTATAGCCTTGATCCACGTATGAAATGGACAGTTCATACATAAACTAAGACCACAGCGAACGGGTGACAATAAAATGACGAGCTAGGCGGGACACTCTCCCCAACGTAATCAAACAAACATGAATAGAAAAGCGGAAGCAATAAAGTCATTAGTATATATAGGTACCATATTTATTACATAGATACATATAGGTACCAATTAACTATCAATACATTATCATTTCTACAAAAAGGGTAACTATTTAGGTATTCAAAACGTGACAATAACTATCATAACATGAAATGTCTCAAAGTACTATACATGAAAGGTGCTAGACTCGTGAGGATGCAAAAGACTCGAACAACGCCCGCCTAGCACGACCACGCTCAAAAGGTACCTGAAAAGTGAAGTATCAGTCTACCGAAGACTGAGTGAGGGGCAATAATTATATATAACACACGTCACATGCAAGTTGTAGCCTCGGGTGAAGACTTTAGCATAAAATAGATATGTAATTCAAGAAGTTAATCTTTGCCCGAGATTACAACCAATCATTTTAACACATTTATTTAATCATGCTTGTCAATGTCATGAACATGTGGCCCCGGCGAGCAAGGGCAATCTCCAACCGAACTCCCAATCGTGAACAATACGTGATCATGCTTGCTTGCTTGATAAATACGTGATCATGCAATTTAATTAGTGCTCATATAAACAAGTTCATGCTTGAAATCATGCAATAACCCGAGGATAACCCGACATGCCGGATTAATCCCCAGTCTCCTTCTTCCTCCGGGTGATAGCGAGTTTGCAAGGCTCGACTATCCACGACATGGTGTGTGTAGAGGACATGACCCTCTAGACACGGAACTCCTTCCACCACTAATCTCCTAGTGGCTTCGGGGGTGATCCCAACAATGTGAGGATAATTCAGGAGTTACCCGTCAGCCCTTGCTTTCCCGGTTGGCTCAAGAATTACCCTCGGGCCCACGTGCAATCATGTACTCGCCAACATGCTTGAAATCATGACAATCAATACTTTCTTGCTTGGAAATGTTCATGGTTTGAAAATCATTTATAAGTATAATACGTTTTGGCCGAAAACTAGCACATAAGGGTTATAGGGTTCGTTTTACCAAAACAAAACCTCACCTTTCTTGCAAAATATAATAAATAAGCGTTCTAAGGAGCTTGCTCCCCGTCCACGCCCTCGTGACCTTGAGGATGAAAGAAATGAAGAAGAAGAAGATGATGATGATGATCACTCCCAATTCCTTGAATGATTTCTTAAAATCTTGATGATTGAATGGAAAATCACTCCTTCCCTTTTCTCTTCTTTGGAACCGAGAGAGAGATGAATATGTTGGGAAATATTTGCTAGAAATGATCAAGGAAGCTTGAAGAAGCTTATACCGTTACATTCCATTCTTGGTTTTTGTGAATTAAGCTAATTGCCAATAAATCCTTCAAGAATTCAATCTATCCGATTGAGTATACGAGGTTTTAAAATAAGATCAATTAAGTCCCTAAAGGATTGGCAATTAAGTCCCCAGAGTTTTAGAAAATAATTAACTAGGGACACTTTGGAAATTTAAAACACTCTCGGTAATTATTTTCATGCAAGAAAATATTTTTCCGTGTCATGAAATAATATTTTCAATGATATGAAATCAAATAATTGACATGAATAATGTTTCGTGAATTTTATAAAAATATGAATGCCACGTAAGAATATATTATAAATTAAAGAAATAAAATAAACCTACACTCAAAACGCACACGTGGCGTGCTTACCTGTTCATCCGGAAACCGGGGCGTTACATTGCTACTTTGGAGAATGTAAAAATAAATTGATAACTATTGGATCAATCTCATTTAGATTAAATTAAAAAAAATTCCATATCATTTCTTGAACTCACACCAAATCTAACATCTTGAAATTTTTAATCTAATCTTCAAAATTTTGTTACCATTACGCTTTATTCACATATATTTGTAAAGATATTTCACAGTCGTTCTTAATTTTGGTATGCATGTGCATATACATTAAAATCAAGTGATTCTTTTTTTAACCAACTATTCTTTATCTCTTTTTTATTTAATTTATCCCTTTTTTATATTCTCTTTGTCATTTGATCTTGCATTCTATTTTTTTATTTGTATTCTTCTAGTGAGTATTAATTTGAGCAATATGTTGCACAATGTAATGGGCTAAAACTCGTTTTTTTTTTTTTTTTTTTTGTAGAGTGTTAATTTTTGAAATTAGACAAATACACACCTGATAATCTTTGTTGGTTGCTTATTTATTGTCTATTTTCAGAGCATTCATCTGATTCCTTCTTCTTCTCATTATGGCTGACAGATAAAAGAAACTTGTTTGTTTATCCCTAAATTTGAGCCAATTAATTCTCAACTCTTAAAGCCAAATAATCTCTTGTTGTTGCCATAGTTTGTTATATTCTGCCCTCAATTCTTCCTCCAAATCATTTGAATATTTACCTTGTTTGTCTCATGCATAATGCTTTAGAAATTCTTTGTATTTTTGTTTTATTTTTTCGCTTTTCGAGCACGTTGAAAACTATTCAAGAACCATTGTTTCTGAGTAATGATCCCAATTCAAAATGTCCTTCAAGTTTAGATTCGGCCAATAAGTTGTATATTGCTACTTTGGAGAATGTAAAAATAAATTGATAACTATTGGATCAATCTCATTTAGTTTAAATTAAAAAAAATTCCATATCTTTCTTGAACTGACACCCAATCTAATATCTTAAAATTTTTAATCTAATCATTCGGCCAATAAGTTGTATATTGCTACTTTGGAGAATGTAAAAATAAATTGATAACTATTGGATCAATCTCATTTAGTTTAAATTAAAAAAAATCTCATATCTTTCTTGAACTGACACCCAATCTAATATCTTGAAATTTTTAATCTAATCTTCGAAATTTTGTTACCATTACGCTATATTAATTCTCGCATATATTTGTAAAGATATTTCAACTCGTTCTTAATTTTGGTATGCATGTGCATATACATTAAAATCAAGTAATTCTTTTTTTTAAACCAACTATTCTTTATTTCGTTTTTATTTAATTTATCTCTTTTTTATATTCTCTTTGTCATTTGATCTTGCATTCTATTTTTTTATTTGTAATCTTCTAGTGAGTATTATTTCAGATTTATGTTTATTTTTTTTATAATTGATTTTATATATATAGTAGAAATAATTAAAAGAGTATATTTATATAAATGTTTAATCGAATATTGTAAAAATTATGTATAAAATTAGTTTATATTTTATTTTTATATGCACACATATTGAGTTTTCTTAGTATTCTTAATTTAAAGTAACTTTGGTCTGAGAACCTACAATTCTAAATTGTAGAATTAAGAAACCAAAAACGCTATTCATCTTTTGAAGAATTTAGTTTATATTTTATCATATAAACTAAAGGAAGATTATATGGTTAGTTGGATTTAGATAATTAAAATTATATTAGTATTAGTTATAAAAATTATTATATTAGGATTAATTAATTTATTGAAAAATATTTTATGTAAATCATAAATTATATTATTTTGTTAATTAGATAAGTTTATAGAATTATAATATGATTATAATTTAAGATATGAATTTAGATAATTAGAACTATGGACTTATATAATTAGACTTACATTATGATTGATTTATTGAAAGTTATTCTACGTAACTTATTTAAATAATATTTTATTTTACATAATTACAAAATTTTATAAAGTGAATCAATTTGTTGTTTTTCAATTCATTAGATATATCTTATTATAACATTTTAAATTATAGGCCTCAAAATTAAAAAACAGGCAACTTATATTATAAAATTTGAATACAATTAATTAAAATTATAGAATTAAGAAACCAAAAATGCTATTCACGCTTTGAAGTATTTAGTTTATATTTTATCATATAAACTAAAGGAAGATTATATGATTAATTAGATTTAAATAATTAAAATTATATTAGTATTAGTTAATTAAAAATATTACATTAGGATTAATTAATTTATTGAAAAATATTTTATATAAATCATTAAATTATATTATTTTGTTAATTAGATAAATTTATAGAATTATAATATGATTATATTTTAAGAAAGTTTATTGATTTAGATAAATAGAACTATGGACTTATATAATTAAACTTACATTATGCTTGATTTATTGAAAATTATTTTATGTAACTTATCTAAATAATATTTTATTTTACATAATTACAAAATTTTATTAAAATAAAGTGAATCAATTTGTTGTTTTTCAATTCATTAGATATATCTTATTATAATATTTTAAATTATAGGCCATAAAATTAAAAAAATAGACAACTTATAATATAAAATTTGAATACAATTAATTAATATAGTAATATTAAAACAATCCTTGTTGAACTATATATCTTTTCTAGGTAAATTGGAGAAATTTTACTTCTACAAAGAGTCCTATTTTATGTTAATATGTGCTTTTTAAATATAATTAACTAATAATCTATAACATGTATTTACATTATTATCCTTGACTAATAATTATTGAAGTAATTGTTGTGAGGATATTTTAGGCGATCCGTATTTTGTAAAAAACTATTCGTGCTTTTATAAGATAATAAATATAGAAAATGTTTAAAATTATCCTCTTTGATGGGTTTTTGCTACGAAATTTTTTGTTTTATGATGAATCCGTTTGAAATTAATCATACATAATATATTTATTTAAGGAGTTTTTCTTGCAACGTTGAAAACGAAGTATCTAGTGTCAATATTTCTCACTTTATGATATAATAAAATTTAAAAATATTTTTTTATTATATTGTGTTAAATACTTTTTAATAGCAAATTTAAGATAAAAATTATAGTATAATCGTGCGAGTGGCATGCATATATAGTAGCTCTTATCCAATCTTGTACCATAGCAACTTTTGTAAGAGCTTTGTTTTTATTTCTGGTTTTCTTTTTTAAATTGTATAGAGCTTTTGAAAAGGTCTTTTCAAAGTTTTGTTTTCTTCTTTATGTATTTAGCTAGTGACTTCTACAAAAGTAGAGGCCAGATATGTAGCTTGATTTAATTCGAAAACAATAATACTATATTATAATTATTTTATCGAAACCCTTTTATTTATTTTTGGGTCCAAATTTTATCAATATGTAATTATATTATTTTTTTGTTGAACGTCCTACATTAATTTTCAGAATGAAAACTTTTTCGAGAAATAAGAATGACCATTTTGCATGAAAAATAATAATTACGTTTTTTTAAAATTCAAACACCAGATCTCAGCATTACATTTTTAAATTATGCTATTGGTTATTGCAAATCCTATTATGAAATACATATTCTTAACAAAAATATTAAAGAAAATAAAAAATAAATAAACTTACCGTATTAGCTTTCAAATACAACGAACTTTCATTATAGTCAAACTAGATAACCTTTTTTTAAAAGTCAAAATAGATAACTTATTTAGGATGAATGGATTCAAGAATTTTATCAAATTGGAAAAAGCAAAATATTCAATGGCCAAAAATAAATGATGGGTCTTTATAATCCCACATCGCTTAATTTATACCGTTGCACAATTGCACGGCCATAAATTAGTGATTCTAGAGATTATTCTAAAGGATTACTTTATTGAGAACAACTAAATTGGCAACTAATAGTTTATACTTTATACTGTCAAAAATAGGATCTTAGAAAATAAAGACCCATTGATGTACCAACCATATTATCTTGGAATCTTGCATAGAATTGCTTAAACTTGGTCCAAATTAGACTAAATTTCAAATGTACTATTTGATGGACTAAGAAATATGCCAACAAGATTGAAGCATCTCCGGAGGGAATGTGTCGATAACGTGTAAAACTCTCTATATTAAATACTAGTAACAATCACTATTGGAAATATCAAACATACAAAAATCTCGGTAGTCCTTTCCTTTACTTTGAATTCATTTGATATTTTTTCTGTTCGGGTGTCACGAAAGCCAAGGAGTGAGCCTCTCAACCCAATAGTAAATGTCCTAAAATTTAAACTCGAAATTTTCTTTAAGGGATATGACATCTCATTTCGCTAGACAAATGATTTTTTTTTATAAGTATCACCGTATAATGCATGGATACAGACACAACACGATATGACAATACATAATTTTTCTTAAATTTCTCACGTGAGAAGTATCCAATGGGGTATTCAATATGAGTATGCAACATAACACGATATGATAAAATAATACTTTTAAAAGTATTCGTATATCAAATGACTACCGACAAACATAGGAAAAAACAAGGTTTAAGCTCGGTCGTATGTATAAAAAATCTAGGATGTTAAGAGGACGATGGAATTTTTGTTTAGTTTATTTAGTACAAACACAAAAAATTTAATTTCTTCCCAAGTCGACAACAGTTGCAGGCCGGTGACTCATTATCTCTTGTTTGGTCTATTTGTATTTTAACATGTTTCTGGAGCCGGAAATTAAGCTATCAAATATGTTATATAACTTATTGTTAATTAATAATTTAATATAAATACTTAAAATACCAAGTTTTTGATCTGTGTGGCTCTTTTTATTCTATATTCTTTGGCCTTCCTTTCTATATTTCCCTTTCCTCACTCCAATATTTATTTCCCATATTTCTAGTGTAAAATTTTAAAATAATAGCCAGCCCAATCTCAACTACGATGGGCCAAGGCCCAACCAGCCCAGTGACCAATCTGCAGCTTTGCATTGATTTATCATAGTTAAACATAATATAAATAACCAAAGATTAGGTATAAATTAGCCGTTCAACGCTATATTTACCTAACGAAAGGTCTTGTGTTTATATTCATTCAGTCATACCTACCACTATAGATGCATCTTTACGCCTAATATGGTTCGATCAAGCTCGAACCCAGATAAAGTGTATATATAAAAAGGGAAAAAAAAAACTAATAAAAACTAGTTTTGTTGATATTGGGGGCTATCATGAGTCTATGAGGAACACGAAACTTGATGAAGTGATCTCGGGTAATGAATACTAAAGAGAGGAAAAGCAAAGAAAACGAGTCTCTATTAGTAAATAAGAATAGCAAGACGGAAGGGATAGATTAGAGAAATATAGAGAAAGGCGAATAGAGAGTAACCCATCCGTTAAAACTATTAAAAAAAGCACAACATTATTAGGAATTTAATCACTATGAATTGGGAATTTCACAAATAAAAAGGTACTATATTTCTAACTTTGCTTTCCACAATTCATTTATTTCCGTCGTATGGATGCTGCACTGTCAATTTATTTCTCCAGCTCATCAGATACATAGAGAAATAAATGCAAAAAAGAAACTAATTAACATCACAGGAAACAATCTTCCGGGTACAATTTCTAGCAACCAATTATTGCATATACAGCGCTCCTTTGGCTACCAAATCCAGAAGATTATAAACAACCGTTCAATTGCAAAAAATATCTAAGATAAGTCGAGACAACGCATAAACTTAAAAAATTATGTTCGATTCTAATTCGATTCATTTTTGAATAAAATTTCAACTCAATTTGAATGTAAGAAACTCGAGTAGATATTTATCGGTCTGAAACTTTTTTATATTCTACTTTTTTTATAAAATTAAGTTCAATTTTCAACTTTAAATTTACTTAAGTTCAAACTCGATGTTAAGTCCCGTTTTTTATTACTTATAAGGTCGATCTCAAGCCTATAATGATCCTCGTGCTCTACCAATTTGCATCCCAACTAATAAAACAATCTTTAACAATATATGAAACAAATCCAATACTGCGACAAATAAAATCAAAGAATATATAACACACCAACTTAATAATTAATAATTAAATTAGCAGCTACATTGTACCTAACTAATCCATCATATGATTTTGATGCAAAAAGTTTGCTTAAATATAACACCACTAAAGTCCAGCAAAATGAAATGAATATTGGTGTGAGTGACAGAAATGGTTTGGTTGTCACCTGTTTGTGATTGGTGACTCGTCCTTCAACTTACATAACTCGTGATAAAATTGAAGTCAACCAATAAGCACTTTGAAGTTCAAGTACCTACTTTGCTTTCCTACTCTTGCAAAGCGCCCCGCTCACTAATTAGGCCTATGTGCTCGACCCGATATATGGAACAATATAGATATAGTGATATAAATTTTTTTTAAAAAAAATACGTGAGAAGTATCCGACACGATATGATAAGATATGACCAAATGATATTTTTAAAATTATAGATTTATTAGAATACACAACGCAAACATGATACACATATAATTGGACAAATATGGGATTATTAGATAGTAACTTACTTGTCTTTCAAACAAAAATAAAAAAAGATAGTAACTTACTTGTCTTTCAAACAAAAATAAAAAAAGATAGTAACTTACTTATGTCAAGCCAAAAAGATATAAAAAGAACAAAGAGACTTTTTCAAAAATAATATATTTTTTATTCCTGTTGCAAAAAATGGTACCGGTTTGGAGGGGTTTAAGATTTTGGTATTAGTCGCGGAGATTTCCCGCGACTCCGATTATTTTATTGTTATTTATTGCGGAGATCTCCCGCAACTTCAATATTTTATATTATTTTATTAGGAGTCGCGGAGATCTCCCGCAACTTCAATATTTTTTTAATAATATTTTATGGAGTCGCGTCTGACACCCGCGACTCCAATTAAAAAATTTATTATTATTTTTTTTTAAGTTGTGGTCCAGATCTAGATCTGGACCTTCACCTCCATCGCCATTATCACCTCCTTTGCCTTGGTGCCCGACGCTCAGCTGGAGGAGTCCTCCGCCGCCCTCCGCCAACCACCGGCCATGCACCGCCAGCCGCTGACTCGAGTTGTCCGGAAGTGCAGCCGACGCCGCCCACTCCACCGGTGAAGGTAAGTAGAATCTGGGCAAATTTTGTTTTTTTTTTCTCATTTATTTTGTAATTAGTTATTTAAATTTTGTAAATATGATGTTAACTAGTAATATGACGGTAATATGTTAGTTTTTTTAGCTAATCTATGGTATTATTCATGTTAATTTGTAGTTATTAATTCATTAAAAAATATTATACTTCTTAAAAGTTTTAATAATTACGTAGACTATAAATAATAAAATGTTTAATTAAAGTTGAAATTGTTATACGTAGTAGTTAGTTTGTTAGTTTGGCATATTTTTTAATAATCTTGGTTATCACGTTTGTTATAAACTAGTTTAGAGACTCGCGCAATGCGCGGTAATCTATGCCCAGTAATATAAATTATCATAAAGTTGCGACATATACATATTTCATCATTTAGCTGTTCATATATAATATTTGGGTTTATTAACTCATTAAATTTATTACTAAAGAAATAAATTACACCTGTAGCTTATTATACATTAACTTGTATATAAATAACTTATTTACATTAGCTCATAAAAGTAGGGTACCAAATATATTTTCATAAGAACTTTTCTCAAAAGAGCCACAAAGCACTTGGGAGTTCTAAATTATCTAGATAGTTATTATATTTACAAAAGGCGAACACTTGAAAAGATCTTCAACTTCAATATAGAATAGGAGGCGAGATTGATGTGCATCATCCTTTGAAGAGCGAGTCTGAGCATTATCAAATGTTTCGGTAATATCAGCACCAGTAGAAGAGTCTCAAAGTAACAAAGACGCAAACAAAATATATATATAAATATATCAAAGTTTGAATGTAACTTCCAAATAGGGACGCCTAATTCGAAACTATGACAGAAGTTTGTATAAATGCAAAAATAAGTCCCCATCGTAAAATTAACACCAATACAGAAGAAGCTCATTTCAAATCAATGCAGAGTAGGGAAGAAAGAAAATACAAAAGAGCATAAACGTTAGGATCCAAATATTACCCTGTGTAGAAATGGGAAAAGAACAACCTTCAGTTTGTTCTTCACATAATGGTCATTGACTTGGAGATAGTATTGAGGGTCAGAGAAGTACTTGCTGATTTGTTTGTGAAATGAATTCAGTAATTAACCAAAAAAAAAATGCAGATAGTTAAAACTCTAAATTCACACAGTATAATGATGAAGTTGAATCTCACTTATCAGCAAGATACAGAGGTAGTGAAGTCTGAGGGATTAAAAACTTATGTATAGCCCACAAAAGCTTAATAGAGTGAATTGTATCTGGCACAATAGTCTACTTACATTGCTCTGCACATACTCCGAGCTAGACCCTAAAATTTTCTCCCCATAGGCACCTAATCCACCTTTAATGAATCCCGAACTTGCACCATAGAAAGCATTCCCAAAAGGATTTGGCTGTGCATTGGGCGACCGAGGCCCCCCAGGCTGTGCTCCAAGATTATCATACGTCTTGGGATAACTAAGCAAAAACTGCAAGAACAACAAACCAGTTTATAAGGGAAAACGGATCCATAAAATAAGAATGCTGAAATTATGTCAGGCAATTACAGATCACTCATTTCCCCATCAAAATAATCCAATAATACAAATGACACCATTGTTAATTATTAGCCTTAGGGTCTAACTAAGTTTCCTCGAACTTCATGACTAACCATATCACGTAGCAGCAGTATTTCTCAGTAGAACCAAAATGCTGGTTTAGATCTGGAGATAATGATAGCATAATCTAACACTAATGACTTAATTTGATTGAAATTGCCAAAGATTCGCCTCGAAGAAGACAAGACACGGTCCTCTTGGAAAAGTGGCTGGAGAAAAGATAGAGAGAGAATCGTGTTGTGTAACCCAGTCAAACTTTCTGTTAGCTCTCTTTCTTGATAAAGTTTCTTCAACTTTCCTACTTGCTCATTTATAGAGAGACACATATATTCATTCATGTTATTGACATAACCACATTCCTACCCTACTTCGCACCCAACACAAACATACAGACATGCAAACACCCTGTTTAGTACATACAAACATCTTTCCAATTCCTCTTTTCTTTACCAGGAATAAAAAGCTTACACTAAGTTAGTTTCACTTTTTTCATAAATTAGATAAATCAAAACAAATAATGAAATTCACTATATACATGTTTGTAGTCAATGTAAACAAATCTGACTAAGACAAAACTAAATGTGGTTAATGCCGAGAATAAATTTTCAGGATAATCAAACGAGTGCATCCGTAAGTTTCTCAGACATTCACAAAACCCATCATAGATTTCCTTTTCTTTTATCTAACAATTACAAACCAATTAAACCTGTTTATATTTGCAGCTTTTACTAAAGAACTTAGGATTCTCCTGAATTTATGATACATTTGTTTGTATAACATTAGGAAACCATCAAACTACCCCAGATAGAATATCCATAAGTACCCATTGAACAACGGCTGCAAGATCATAAGACTTCTTTAGATAATGAAACTTAGAAGTTACACCCAAGATACCTTGACATTGATATTCGTCTAAGTTTTTTGTGGTTTTAAATCAGTTCACATGCCAAAAAGAATTGAACTTGGGTGAAAACAAATTTTACGTAGTATCACACTCCGTTTATCACTTATAACAATAGATAATACCACTTAAATGTGAAATACCCTGAAATAATGATGCAGAAGGTTGTGAGCATTCACTTCTTCTGGAAAGGATACTGGACCCTCTCATTGACATCTTAGGCTCGTAGAACTTCGAAAACAACGATGTCTATGTTGCTCAGAATGTTATTCAAGTAACCCTGCATAGCTCTTCTAGCAACCTCATCATTGTGGCAACCTCGTCTTTATCTTCTTCCTCTTCTTCTTGCATAACTGTTGCATGGTCTATGATTCCTACATTTTGAAGCCATTCTCTAACCTATGGACATTGGAGTCACAGGTAACATAATGCAAGAAACTGAAATCATAGAAATACATATAAAGAAGCGGTAATCAAGTATATTGTTCTCAATCCATGCTCAAAGTTTAAAAGCAGAGGAATGAGTACAATTCAATCACCAACAGAAAAAAGAGACGTATAATAGCTCATTCGGGGATCAAAGTACCTACTCTTGTTTGTCATGTATCTCCTCAATAAATTTCCGCTTCTTCAAAGCACAGTGCAAATAAAACACTTGTAAAGCTTCTTTCAATAGCTGCCACTTGAACTGAAAAGGAAAAATGGTACAAGAATCAGCAGTTAATCAAATAAAGTATGGATCCTGAATATAATGTACCTAAATACATGCAAATATCCTATCAAAGATTCAAAATATGCAGGAACTCCCAAGTTTCATAATTGAAGCTAAGCTCCCACCTCAAAACAGTAATATCTTCTCTGGTCCTTTCTTAAAACTCAATAAATACAAATCTAAACCTCTGAAACACATGAATTTCCTGCTATTTTGGTGAAAATCCTCCTCCTCATCACTCCAATTTCAGAAGTGGGACCTGAAAATCGTCTTATTTAAAACGTGATATACTGCCATACCTTCCATAAATTCAATAGTCTTAACACTGTAGCAGTTACCTATAGTGTTCATAATTAAACTTAATTCTTTCTTGCCAACAACATATGGCTCTCGTTGCTATGCAATGATCCTCTTCCTTTTCATGTTCCCATTAGCCGAACAGAGCATTCGACAAATATATTTCATTAAAATCTTGAAGGTAATTATTATAATTTTGTGGTTCTTCGTCCAGTTGCAACCGAAAGTAAAGCAGTTGATAAGAGTAATTTCATTGCCGTCGAACACATAAACAATATAAATTTGTAAGCCACAAACACATATATAGAAAAACAATAACAAGAAAGAGAGAGAGGTACCTACAGAAAATGGTCGTTTGATGTTCAGGTCTGCAAAATTGAAGCAACACACCGCTGAAATATTTTGTTCAAGTGCAGGAAAACTCTTGCTATCAATTCTTAGGATTTTCGCCCTTGCGAAGCTCATAGAGTCTTTTAACAAACACAATCAACAAAGATATTTGCATGAAATCGGTTTAAAATAAAAATATATCAAACATGAGAACCAGACAATAGATTGAAAACAATCTAAATCTAAAAAATACCGAACAACCCAGAATTAATCGCAATCAACAATTAATCAGTAATTTCTGGCCTCCAACCATTTGATGCAGAGAATTATAGTACCTTTAAAGATGATGAGTGTCACCCGGTCGAAGAAGCTTGTACGATGTGATTTCTGAAAACCCATAGAGTATCGATGAAATTGTAGAAAATTTGCCTCTTTCGTCAATTAGAAGTCGGTGGAGAAAAGCTGAGTAGAATTAGGTGGAGAGAAGAAGGTAAAGACGCGACAGAGGGGGAGAGGAGGCATCATTAGGAAGAAGAGAGGAAATTTGTGCAAGAAGAAAACGAAAGGAAATCTGTGGAAGAAAGAGAAAATTCAATGGAAGAGAGAGAAAAAATAAAATAAAATAAAAAGCGAACGACGTCGTTTTGTTGCAAAAGAAATTATCACCTGCTGTACAAATATCCTGCACCCGGACAACGAAAATCTCCCTACCGCGCTTATATATATAGGTATAATAATGAGTTTAGTATTTATCTTTAACTAATTACTCATGCTTATATTAATGTGGTATATTGGTATATTTTTTAATTTTGTCGGTAATGATCTAAACTACCAATAATTAATTTGTTAATTATTTTAATTAATTTAGTTATAACTGAAAGTATTAAGTTAGTTATTGTAATAAAATGTTTAATTAAAGTTGAAATTGTTATACGTAGTAGTTAGTTTGTTAGTTTGGCATAATTTTTAGGGTTAATTACAAATCCCCCCCCCCCCCCCCGGTCCTTTGGCCCCTGGGGCGGATTGCCCCCTAACCTTTGAATCCGGGCGATTTGCCCCCTAACCTTTGAAAAATCGCTCACTTGACCCCTTTGACCAAGTTTGACTATCGATTTCTCCTCCGACATGAAGATCCAAGTTCCAAGACCACCGTCATCGTGCTCGTCTCTCCAAGGAGAACAAAATCCATACCCCATCCGACCCTATTAGCCGTCAAACACTTCGTTTATCGTGCGTCACCTTTGACCGATGATTTCTTCTTCGCCGGTTGTCGAATTTTGATTTCGAGACTATTGTTGTGTTCCTTGTGTCGAAAGCTTCAATTTGATATATCATATCAACACATTTGATATCAGCATCGTACAAATATTCTTTGTTAAATTTTTTTCAAAGGGGTCAAGTGAGCGATTTTTCAAAGGTTAGAGGGCAAATCGTCCGGATTCAAAGGTTAGGGGGCAATCCGCCCCAGGGGCCAAAGGACCGCGGGCGGGGGGGAGGGGGGGGGGGGCGAGATTTGTATAATCTTGGTTATCACGTTTGTTATAAATAATGAGTTTAGTATTTATCTTTAACTAATTACTCATGCTAACATTAATGTGGCATATTGGTATATTTTTTTATTTTGTTGGTAATGATCTAAACTACCAATAATTAATTTGTTAATTATTTTAATTAATTTAGTTATAATTGAAAGTATTAAGTTAGTTATTGTAATGAATATTTGAGTCGTGTTATGAAATATTTTGTTATATTAGGTGCTAATCGAGTTTTATTTTTTATTTTTTAGATGTCTAGATACATTTACGGTCCGGAAGAAGGTGATTTACTTTATTTACAAGACATGCATCGCTCGGAATATGTTTTTAATGGGCATATTGATCGGATTGTAATCCCAAGACACAATAACACGACTGGATTTAGTCACGATCCTGAAGACGATAGATATGTACACATAAATGATGATATCATTGCTATCTTGTATTATGTGGGTTTTTATGGAGTTTTTAGTTGTGGATATATACTAAGCGATACACATTTAATTACTGCATTATTGGAAAGATGGTGTATGGAGACGCATACATTCCACCTGTCCATTGGGGAGGCCACCATTACTTTGGAGGATGTGGCTGTACTATGGGGCCTTCCAATTCGGGGTGATCCAATAATTGGGATTGATGCACCTCCATCACCGTATGAGTCTTGGATGGATTGTTGTGGTGGTATGTTAGGATTTTTTCCAAACGGTGGTGATCTTATTGGATCATGAATTAAGATGATCGCTTTAAGAAGGCAGTTAGTGGAGAATCCGCTCAATCCAGACAGTCCTGTCGGGGTGGTAATACAACACGTAGACCAGGTGTGCCGCATTACTGATAATGGGTGCATACATGTTTCCAGACACTAGTGGAAATAAGGTGTCCTTACTATATCTACGACATATGCGTACTGTAGAAGAGTGTCGGAGTTATAGCTGGGGGAGTGCAGTGTTGGAGTTTTTTTACCGTCAATTATGTGGAGCGAGCAACAGCTGCAATCATAATCAGAATATCGGTGGAGCTTTACAATTGTTACAGGTAATACGTCGTTATTAACTAATTATATTATTTTATTTGTTATGTTGGTTCTAAAAATGTTAATATTTTATTTGTCATGTTGGGTATAATAATTATTAAAAACCATACTGCAGTGTGCGTGGATATATATCTTTTCCATCAGGCCCGGCCGAAGAGCACCACGAATGCCTGTAGGAGTAAGAGAGCTTTCAAATGGTCGGGTACTCCCAATCCCCCCGTATGGTGTCAGGTAATATTATTTCACATGCATCGTTCATGCTCTACTTAAAGTTAATTTATTTGTAAATAATTTTGTAATGCATTGTATAAATTATTTGTAGATGGACTACGTATTTCTCGTGGACGCATACCACAAGGAACAGTGTTAGGATCTTTAGGGCCATGCTTGATAACTTATCACCATATGAGGTAATTAGTAACATTTTATTTGGTTGTCAGCTTACGTGTAATATTTCTTGGGAAATATGTTTGACATTGATTAAATTGATTTGCATTTTGATTGGATGTCGTATGATATGTCGTTGGCAGATATACAACAACTCCCAGAGGAATGTGCTCCAGAACTATGGTGTTGCCCGTGTCCACTGATTCACTACAACATCATTGAGGAGTTACATCTCGAGCGAGTGACGCGGCAATTCGGCATTGTCCAGTCTATTCCTCCTCATCCCCAACCTCCACGAGAGGTTAGACAAACATTGCATGGATTCACCCGCAAAGGCTATACAAACAAAGACTGGAATGTAACACATGCGGTTTACATTGCAAGGTGGTTTACGATGCATGAACACCAAATTGAAGGGAACGTGTGAGTTCAAGGGGTAATGTTGTTGAAGGGTACCATGAGTGGTATAAAAGGAAAACGCGCAAATTTATTTCGCCACCACCAAGGATACATGACAATAGATACAGACCGCCCGATCGTGCGACATGGAATGCGATGGTAAGAAATATATATTTACAACTGAATATGTTATGAATAATATCTTAGTTAAAGTAAATCTGAAGTTTATATATTGTTTGTTGAGTTGCTCTGTTTTGTAATTTCAGTCCACGGGGTTGGCGCATATAATGGATAACTACTTGGCTAGGGGTGTCAATTGTGAACCCGACCCGTGAACCCGACTTGACCCACCCGCCTAAATATCACGTTAGGGTTGAGTGTTTTCGGGTTCGGGTCAAATCGGGTCGGACCCGAAACGAACCCGGAAAGGAGAGAGAAAATTCGGGTGGGTTTGGGTTGAACCCGGGTCAACCTGAAAAATGGATACCCTATAAAACCGAAAACCCTAACTTAATTCATTTTGCACTCTTTTCTTTCCAGTTTTCCATGAAGCCAGCCGCTGCTCCTCTCCAAAATTTCTTCACTTGTACCCCGTCTCGCCGCCTCCATCCTCCGCCTCGCTGCCGCCATCCTCCTCCTCGTTGCCTCCGCCCACCAGGTATATGGATGTTCCTCTCTTCTTCTTCTTCTTCTTCTTCTTTTTTTCCTTTAATTTTTCCAATATTTCTTCCTTCACAACACTCAAAACTCAAAATCTGATTTCGATTTTTACCCTTCCTTGTTCAGATCTGCAGATCTACGGTCATCACCGTCGCTTGAGGCCTTCGCAATCATCATCCGTCATGACAGCCCACCAGGTATATAGACGTTCCTCTCTTCTTCTTCTTCTTTTTTTTTCTTATAATTTCTCCAATAGTTCTTCCTTCACAACACTCAAAATCTGATTTCGATTTTTGACCCTTCCTTGCGCAGATCTGCAGATCTACGGTCATCGTCGTCGCTTGAGGCCTTCGCAATCATCATTCGTCATGACAAAGTAAGACTCGTCGACAATGATGTTTTCACTTTTCTCAATTTCGATTTTCGATCTTTATTTCTTTTTTTTTTTTTCAAATTTGAATCTTTTTTCACGTTATTACACTGATAGTTTGTATTGGATTTTAGATCTGTATTATGCTGATTTCAAGCTCTGTTGTATTTTCAACATTTGTTGAATTTTCTTCAAATTTCACTGTGATTATGTGATAACAGTGCAAATTAATGTGAAATGGAGAGCATAAGAGTGACTATGTGATAGCAGTCCAAATTAATTTTTCGTTTTCCCAAGTTTTCAAGTAAGGAATCAACATATATAGGATAAAAGAGATTGGAGCTGTTGTCAACTACTGTTAAGATTTATCCGGGTAAAACCACTCTTTATTAGCAAAATTATATAGTTCTTTATTTAATATCTATCGACTTTGATATGTTTGCATTTTCATGATAGAGTAATTATTCACAAAGTAGGCTATTGTAAATTAATTTGATGAAAGAGATATAGCTGGAATCATATACTGTAAAAATAAAGAGAAATGAAAATAATGAAAGAAAAAGAAAGTCAGGTACAGAATATAGCTAAAATCTTTGTTGAATGTTGTTCTCATGAAATGAATGTATGGTCAAGTGGTTCCTAGAATAATAAATTTTGTCAATACAGAATGTTAATTTAGATTTATAGTGTTCTAATTTTTTGTTTTATTATTTTCAGATGGATGCAGCTCATTTGAGGCAAAACGTAGAGTCAGCTGAACTTTTTTGGAGTTGCACCGAATCAGTTTATATGCACAATTGCACATTCTATAATTTTTTTTTTGAATTTATGGGGAAAATGTATTATATTTGAATGTCTGAGCCTAAGTACTAATTGTTTGGACATTATGTAAATTGTTAAATATTTCAGGTCGGGTCAGGTCAATACGGGTCGGTCGGGTTATTGGGTGACCTGAAATTTTTTCAGGTCAACCTGAACCCAACCCGAACCTGATAGGGATCAGGTTCGGGTTGAGCATTTCGGGTTCGGGTTGGGGTTTTTTGTGTAATACCCCTATCCCAACCCGACCCACCCGAATTGACACCCCTATTAACTTGGCCATTACCGATGACACCGATCTAGTTCAGTTGAGGAGTTTATGTGAAACTAATAGAGAAGTGGTCCGTTCATTACAAGACGTTGAAAGAGGGCATGCGAATTCGGAAGTAGTAAGTGAGCAAATAAGAGTTCGCAGGGGTTCCCGAAGTAGGCGGCGAGCCCGAAGTCCAGAACAAGTTCAACCCACTGCCAGCTAACCCCATCCGCCTGCCACTGTGACTTCTGCATCTCCCTCATTTGGGCAATGGGACAATAACCCTCATTCGGCATATGCCCCCTCCGTTACGCCAGCATTCGAAGGAGCAAGTACATCTGGGCAGACTCATTACACACCTTATACCCCATATTTTTCGCCATCTGACAGTGTCGCTGGGACTTCTCAAATTATTGCATTCAATGAAGCCACGTATCGCCCTCAGTTCGGGACATCACTAGTCCCATTCTCTTTAGAAGGAAACGAAGAAGTCATTGTCAGACCTCCCAGAAGGAGGAGTGAAAGAATTCCGTGGGCACGAAGTTTGCTTTGGAATGTCATCCCAACAGCCAATCTACCAACATTGGGATTGTAAAACTGACTCCATTTACAAGATGGCAAATCCATAGAATCGGCGTTCATTTCAGATCCTATGGCGGAGTAGAACGGATAAGCTTCGTGGAGTTGTGGATTCATATCTCCGGTGTGGGGCTGTGTCAACACATCCTCAGTAGCGGCAACCTCTTCGGTGTCGTTCGCAGTGACATTCGGCACATCATCTATCTCTAGATCCGACAGCACATCATCCATTTGTTGGGATTGATCTGGTAATTCGTTCTCCAACTCTGCAACCTTTGGTTCCACATAAGCCTCGCCATGGTGGCTTTGTTGGAATGATGGATTTGGGTCATTGATACCAAATACTTCGAACCCACTGGTGACCGAAGACATATCTTGGCTTAGCAAATCCATATAGCTTCGCATGTCTTCACTCCAACTAACCTCTACGGATCTTTGTGTGTGGATTGGTTCAACGATAACAAAAACCTTAAAAGATTCAAGCTGGGCCTCCGGATTTGTGTAACACCACAATACTCGGCCGTCATTTATTTCAATGACTGTTTCTAGTGGTATCGGGGACCTTGAGATATAGAAGGGCGATAACAATTGAATTGTGTATTGCGCTCGGTTCAGGCCAATTAGACCATAAACCTCCTGGAGTAGACAATCAAAAGAGATTGAACGTGAAATTCTCGTTGAAGCTACTGGGGGTAAATCGTAAAAAACGAAATTATTGGAGACAGTATAATTTCCCCCATAAAAAACAAGTAACTCAATTGCTTCCATTATAGAAGAGGGGCTCTTAACAAACGGGGAATGTAAAAATTAACTCAAGAAAATTCTTGGGATGTAGAAACTTGACTGGAAGAAAAATTGAAGAAAGAGTTTTGGACTCAAAAATATTTTGGATGGATGGACTGTGAACGAAATACAGATGCATAAATAGAGATGCATGTGATACAATAATGCACTCAACTTTCAAATGTAATAATTCAATTTCAGATGCAATGTTGAGTAGTCACCTCAACGTACCATCAAATACTATTCATTTAATGTCAGATGCAATGAATATCATAAAGTGATGTAAAGAAAAAACAAATTTTCAAAATAAAAAAAATAATGGAAGATATAAATATAAATAATTAAATAATAAATAAATGAAATTACTAAATCAGGGAAAAACGAAAAGCAATGGAGTCTCGCTTATCATGCAACTCCATAAAAAATATTAAAAAAAAATAGGAGTTGCAGGAGATCTTCGCGACTCCTAATAAAATAATATAAAGGGAAAATTACATCCAGGCCCCCTGAGGTTTGCCATAATTACAATTTAGTCAATGCTTTTTCGTTTATTACAAAAACACCCCTATGAGCACTGTTCACAGGGACTTTTTTTAAAAACACGAAAAAATGTATGTCTAAATTTTCCACTATTCCGCCAGGGACTTCAACTGAAACAGTGTTTATAGGGGTTTTTTTGTAATAAATGAAAAAGCAGGGATTAAATTGTAATTATGACAAACCTCAGGGGGTCTGGATGTAATTTCCCCTAATATAAAATATTGGAGTTGCGGGAGATCTCCGCGACTCCGCAATAAATAACAATAAAATAATCGGAGTCGCGGGAAATCTCCCCGACTAATAACAAAATCTTAAACCCATCCAAACCGATACCATTTTTTGCAACAGGAATAAAAAAAATATTATTTTTGAAAAAGTCTCAAAGAGCAAACTCACATCATCTCACCTAACCCTTTTACGCATACTTTTATTGTGATTTGATAAGCATGCATTTCATGTTTAATATATCATAATTGGAATTATATTGTAATTTTCTATCTCTTTGTGCTTAATAAATATATTTATTTAATTGTGGGAAGAATAAGAAGAAATGCACAAAAGACAAACATGTGAAAAAGAGAAATTGAAGTATTAGTATGAAAATTTTAGGTATCTACTTATAAGATAAAGTTCTTTCTATACTTTTGAATACTTATTCTCAATGGACGGTTTTCACTTAAAAAGAAATTAATTCTAGTAGATTTTTAAAGAGAAAGGGAAGGGTTTTTTCAGGCCATAGAGCATAAGTTTTCAGAATCATAGTTACTTTTTATGTATTCCTAGTATAATTTTTCTCTTTAGTTTTGCGGTTACAGAATTTCAAAAAATTATGAGAACGAACTGATATGTATACACCACGCCGTGGATGAGTTTTTTTTCTATTTATTATTTGAGCAAATTACATTTTTAGCCCCGTAGGATTAGGTATTTTGCAATTTTAGTCCCATTGCTTTGAAATTAGACACATTTAGTCTCATTAGTTTCAAAAAGTGGTAATTCTGGTCTCATCCATCAAATAATTGACGAAAAATGTATTCTTTTGCCGTTAAGTGCAATTTGGGAAAAAAGTTATTGTTCATTAGGTTGTTTTTTGTGGGAGTTCGTTTATTAATAACTTATTTTAGCACCACATTACTTTAATAACAATGATTCAGAATAATGTTTCAAATTTAATTTAGGATACTAAAAAAAGGTATTAATAAACAAATCCCCCATAAAAAACAATCTAATGCACAGTAACCCCCCACGCCACCCCACCCCTCCCCTAAATTGTATTTAATGGAAAAAATATATTTTCCGTCAATTATTTGATGGATGAGAGTAGAATTATAACTTTTTGAAACTAATGAAACTAAATATATCTAATTTCAAAGCAAGGTGACTACAATTATGAAAAACCTAATCCTACGAGACCAAAAATAATTATCTTATGGATTATGAAGAATTTTAGTTTGTATTCATATGTAACTCATATATAAAGGAAAAGAATATAAAAATGAAAAGGAACAAGTGGGGTCAGGGGTGGCTAAATGGCGAGTAGGACCCACCGTCCACGGTCGTTGGCTGGCATGACCGGACACGGAGCAGCCACTCGTTCCGGTCCAAATAATTAGACCAATTCCGATTTCCGGCCCACATCATTACAATTTCCCAACTCACTCTTTTGTCCTCTCCCCTCTCTCTCTCTCTCTCTCTCTCTCTCTCCAACTTTCTTTGCAAATTGTAATCTGTCACATAATCAATAGGTGTTATATATAAATCATAAATGTAACATTATTTTATCAAAATGTAGTATAATTGTGACATTATTCTTTAATTAAAGCTATTATTTGATGGAATTGTAGAAGTAAACTAGAAACAAATTCTATTATTAGTCAATCAACTAATGTTATTCGGTTTTGTTTGGGGGAAGTTTTCTCCAACCACCAAAATAGTGTCAAATATTTGTTTGGAATATATTTCCTCGTTACACTCATGAGTGTATAATCCATTGAGTTGCTCAAATTAGCACCCACTTGTCTGATTTCGCATGAATAAGCATTCAATATATATCGACATGGCACGACCCCACACTGTTATGTAATATTTTTTTATTGATCATGATTGTCTCCGTCAATTAGTAAGTCAAATGCATCAGCGCCTATATACGACCTCGTCTTTCTGAGGATATACATCACTATTGTTCAACGTTTGACTCCAAAGATCGAATAAGGTATTCAACTGACAATAGATCCACATTAAATAAAAATGATCATGCCAGTTGGTTCATCCTATGAGATCCTACCTATCCAACAACCAGTACTATTAACACATTTAATATTCCTAAAACTAACGATGTCAGACATTAAATACACCTCGTATTATAGGTACTTGCACACACAACAAACCGTGCTATATATATGTTCACAACAAATTTTTATTGTCTGCAAAATAAATTACAAGACAAAATATATGAACAAAATATATAATAATTTAAAGAACTTGACGAATTTAAAGGAACAAATCCTATGAAGTATATTCCTCTGATTCTTCTCTTCAATTTTGTATTCGAGGGCGTGAAGCTTATTCTCGAACACGTAGGCGCGATTTTTGCCGATTTTGACGGAGAAAACCACGTGATTTACCTGCAGCTTTGATGAAACCGTAGAACCTTCAAAGGTTGTAGTTCCTCGTAGCAGCGGGACTTGAACTTTAAGAACTTAATGACGACGGGAAGAAGACTTAGAAGATTCAACGAAGACTTGATGACGTGAAGAAGACTCGCGCACGTACGTAGGCCTGACGGCGTGAAGACTCCTTTGATTTCCGTGTCGAAGTCGAAGTCGAAGTCTTGAAGTCCGTTGATCGAAGTCTCAATGTTGATGTCTTTGAAGTGTTACCCATGACCCTATTTATAGGTGTAGGGTTGAGTTGTATGATAGTTATCCCTTAATTAATTAATTAATTTATTAAAGGGATAACATCAAATTTATTTATTTATTTATTTATCACTTTAATATAAATTTATATTAAAGAAAATAAATAAATGACATATATTTTGACTTAATTGGTCCACGTGTTGAAACATGCCACGTGTCGCAATTTGATTGGTCATAACCCACTGGACTGCAAGGCTTGATTTGATTCGTCGAAACACTTCAATTTTGACACGTGTCGATCCATGATTTGATGACAAAATAAATATTAAAATTATCAATTAAATCAGTCTATTTAAATATTTTATGGATTTTGATTTAATATTTATCCAAAAATATAAAAATAGAATGAATTAAATTCAATAATTAATATTCATCTACACGTGCCATATTTTAATTCGACGAAAATTAATTCGTCTACAAATGCCCCCACTTCAAAGCTCGGCGAAAGACGTACCGAACGGTCGTATCGGCGGAATTTGAAGTAATTAGCTTGAAGTCTTGAACCCAAGATAATGAATCTCACCATGACTTCTAATCTTGGACTTAAAAGAATTGTAGTCATGAGATTTGGAATTTATATAACCAAACGGCCGGCCCAAACATATGGCCTGAGGGAACTTTCCCATTCCAATTAATGGGATTTGGATGCCACTGATCGCTTCTGGAACTTGGACTTAAGTTATAAGTCATCGTGGGAATTGGAAGTATTTAACCAATTCATTTAAAGAAGCATATGTCCCAACAGACTAATCACATGATCACATGCCCAATTTATTGGTCTTTAAATAGGCTTCATATTTGTTTCCAAGAGATCACGGCTTAACCAATTAAGACAAATAGACCCACCCCCTCCATTTTTTTTCTTCAAATTCTTGGGCTGAACATTAAATTACACTTGGGAGAAACCCACCACGCTTTCCTATGATAAATACAAAGGAGTATTTGCACTGGGCTAAAGCTCGAGGCCCAATAATTAATGTTGACTTGCCCACAAATTATCACTTTGAATTAGACAACTCTAGTCTTCAACATTCCTTCTCTGTTTTCTGTGTTTTCAGAAACGTTGCTAGTATGTCTTCTTCTCATCAACGATTTGAGCGGCAAGATCCCAAACACTCATGGAAACCTCCTGATCTCTATCGACCACCTTATTTTATTCATTTTTTTTTTTTTTAATATATATATATATATATATATATATATATATAATAGCTATCCGGGATTTCTCCATATCTTGGTTTTAAGATTTAATTCAATCTTGGACTGCGGTTGTGAGAAGTGGAGTCCTGATGGGATTAGATTTCCTGTATACAGATGGACTCCATATTTTCTGAATCTATATAAGCACATTACCTTGGCATAATCATCACAAGTTTGAAGTGCAACTCCGACAGTACCACAAATCAGGGTGACTTATTTGGTGTGAATTCAGAACTGCTTGTCTTGTGTTGAGCTACATCTTCTGCACGCCTTCGCCTTGCTTCTTCCCTTCCATCTCTGTCAGGCTCAATCTTCACGCGAGATATACCACGCCTCTCTTGTTCAAATTCACGCTCGCAACGTGTTTGACACATTTCTTCAAAGAGTCTGCTTGAAGAAGAGCTCCTGCTCTGACAACGGCATCCATCACAATCAGCTGTTCGACACAGGTTTCCTGCTTCTATCATCACGGCTTCATCGAGTTTTAATCTCGTTTTATGGCTGCCCAAAATTTACATATCGGAAGAATACCGAGTTAAATTCATGAGCTAAAGGCGTACATCTCGTTCTTCACGTCGCACGTTGTCAACTATAAAGGCTGTCAAATCAATCTTCTTCGGTCGCATTCGACTCGTTCTTCTGCCTTCACGTCACGCATCAGCCCTTCTCGCAACGCATCAACTGCTGCACCGTAAGTCTCCATAGCAACAGCCCCTTCCTCTGCAAATTTCAGTACTTCGCGACAAAGATTGCTGAAGCGAACTGTGAGAACCACTTCAGTTCTTCTTTTTTAGTCAGAAACAAGAATCTTGCACAAGTGACCACGCCTTGCTCTGCTTTTGTTTCTGCTTGAATTTCTCATATTCAAAAATTGGGAGAAGTTGGATTTAAACTTGCAGGCTTCGAATTCCTCTTTCTTGCACTTCTTTTATTTGCTTCGTGTCTGACTTTATAACACACACCAGGAACCGTGGGAATTGGACAACTCGCCTAGTTGTTGTTCTTTCGGTCTTTTCGAACATGCAGCAATAAGTGCTTCTCTTTGCATGGATTTCATACCTACAAAGTGTTTGACAAGACGTCTAAGAAAGTGCACAAGCTCCTTACGTTTCGTTTAAAGCCTTTGCTTTACCATGCAAAAGTATCAAGGAATCAACTTTTGGTTTGTCTCATCTAATCATCACGACACCAATGGAAATGGAACCTTAGAAGAGCAGCAATCATTATTTTCTGAAACCAAACCTTTGCTTATCTTCTAAAATCATTTTGCTTGCCTTCTTTTTAATGGTTGAATATTTAGGGCACATATCAAAGCATGGATTTAAGAAAAACATAAAACACTTCGGCTGCAGTTCTGCTTTCCCAATATTTGATTCTCCCTTTCTTTTTTTTTTTTTTTTTTTTTTTTTTTTTTCTTTTTGCAATTTACTAAAGTAGCTTCGTTGCTTTGCAGGAGATTAAAAAGACTTCCAAGAACTAATAAGTGGATTCAGCTCAGCCTTCTAAAGCATCAAATACTTCTTGAAATTCGCGACAGTAAGCACTTGTTACTTTAGGTTACTTGAAGTCAATTTTTTAAAACTTCTCAATGTTTTTATCAATTGACTTGTTTTTCCGAGACTAAGATTTTTTCCTTTTACGATTCCTTGTATGCAGGCACCTTAACACTTTGATCTGTGGAACTTCAACTTCTCGATCATCAATTTTGGACTTCTTTGGCAGCATAACAGTAAAGTACTCTTGATTTTCTTTGTTTCTTTTTTATTGATATTTCAATAGAGATACTTATTGACCTCGAATTTTTATTTGGCCTTGACTTTCTGTAGGTATCTCAAGATGTTTATCGAGGATCACACCAAACCATCTCCACGCATCGTCATCGGCCACGACAGTGATAGCTTCAAAGTCAAACCTACTTCTTTGCCCGTCCACAAGTCTGCTATTGATCTTCTCTCTTCTGAGCCTATTGATTCTACACTGCATATCGCCTACTGGTCAGAAGAGATCACTACAGAACTATATGATGATCACATCGACGAATTCTTTCGTTCGCCGGCCCTCTTATTGAAATCTTCTCTACATGGTGTCGACAACTCGGTAATGGGCTTCTCACTTCCGAATCGGCATCTCGTCACCAAAGGAACGTCTTGGAAGATTCCTTCTTCAAAGTTTGGTGAAGTATCTTTCCACGCCGGCTACTGGGAATGGACAGAACACATCTTGGCCTTCTTCGAACATCGTCTTGTTCAAGCAAACATCTATGCGGCCATTCATGCTTCACTCTTCACGTATGTCGTCGACAAGAACGTCCTTCAGGCATTCTTCGAGTTATGGCATCCTTCGACGAATACTCTGCATACGGCTGTTGGGGAATTGTCAATCTCTCTATGGGATCTTCGTGGAATTTCCGGCTTGCCCATACTTGGAGATTTCTACGACGAGGCAATCCCTTCAGCTTATGAACTTCTTGGTGATCAGGCCCGTAGCTCCACCTCTTCGCGAAACGACTCTGCTCTTCCACGTTGCTGCAAGTACTTGTTCTTGGCTTATCACATGCTGCCTAAGACTTCTGATGGCGTACTGATTTCAGATTGGATAAACTTCTGGTTCAAGGAAACGGCTAGATATGCCCCTCCTCCATCGCGGTCTACAAAAAAGAGAACCAGCAAGCCACGGTTTTCTCGAAATCCTTGCGGAAGTATCGACGCGTCTCTTTTACCTCGTGCCAATTACCACGCTGATCCATTCACGATCTTGGGAATCGAAGAGAATGTAAAAGAGGACACTTATCTTGCTGCTTTCCTCGCATGCTGGCTTTGCAGCTTTGTTCTTCCTCATGGACAAGTCAACCGAGTTCGTGCTACTGTCTTCAAAGTTGCTAGTCAGATGGCTCGTGGACGTCTTTTTTCCCTCGCCATACCTGTGTTAACAAGCATTTATCGCGGTCTAAGGGATATATCTACTTCGCCGAATTTGACCGAGTCTACAGTTGTCTTCCCTATTCATTATCTTTATAGTTGGATAGCGCGATACTTCGACACTCACTTTACTTCCAACATTGAACAACAAAGCGGGGACAAGGTAAAATGTGCTTCGATGGTAAGACATTCGGGAGAAAAGATGGCTAAATCTTTTGAAATTCAGCCGGCACGTGATTTGTTCCATAACATCAGCTCATCAGACCTTCGAAACTTACATCCCAAACAGCAAGATAAAGAAGTGCTGATGGATCGTACTTGCTTCTCCCTCACCCTCAAGGGTATTTTCATATCTCTACGATCTAGCTACTTGACTTTTCGGTGTGGGAATGAACACCTTGTTGAAGCATATAGTCCTCATCGATTCAGCCGACAACACGGCCTTTGTCAACACATTCCGGGTCGCTTGAAGAAGGAGATCTTGACCTGCGGGTTATCTGCACTTGTTCGACTTTGGCGCTCATGTACTTTTCTGAACACGTCATCCACAGTAGTTTTGCCGGGGAAACATGATGTTTCGTCATTGGCCACGAAAGAGTACATAATTTGGTGGCAAGCAACTTGGGATGCTACTCAGAGAAACAACACCAAGATTGTCTTAAAGCTTCCTCAGAATAGCACGAAGCCAAACTCTACAATGCCGAAACAACATAAAGGCAATTCTTCTAAGGCTGCGCAACAAAACGATGATCATGAACCCGTTGCAAAGAAGCTAACTTCCCATTCGAAGGTTTCTCATGACTCTATTCTCCCATCAGAGAAAGAAGATAGTTCGACTGGGGATGCTTATCAAGTAGTTGAGAGGCCCAAGAAACGAATGACTTTACTCTGCGCATCTTCCTCGAAACACGAGATAGCCAAGGAAGGCAATGAAGTCATCTCTGCCCTTTCTTGTTCGGCTGAAGATTCTGACAGCCAACGCCAACTTAAGAAGAAGCAGAAGGTGTTCAATTTAGACAACATTACTGTTGATTCTAACTTTTTTGCAGATTG
Organism: Lantana camara; assembly: GCA_037501455.1. Lineage (NCBI taxonomy): Eukaryota > Viridiplantae > Streptophyta > Magnoliopsida > Lamiales > Verbenaceae > Lantana > Lantana camara. The sequence goes on from CM074859.1 coordinate 17,074,052, forward strand.
CCCAAGTTCTAATCTACCGTTGGCTGAATTACCACTCTATGTATATATCGGCTAAAAATACTTTTTTTTTTTTTTCATTATTAGTATTTTCTTCGATCCTTTACTCACATTAACTATAACATTTTTCTTGCAGCTTTCACAACTTGAGGACGAAGTTCAAGTGATTTCTGAGCAGAGTGGTGATTCCGTAAATGAGCTCACCCCTTTCGACTTGTCTAAAGTGGATCCTTCTCATCCTCCGAGTGGTGAAGCTAAAGTAGTTAGAGGAGATAGTGAACAACCAAGAATCACTCTACCCAAATTGATGCCTAAAGCGCGCCCGACAGAAGTACTTGAAACATCTAGAAAGGCATCTAAAGTTCCACATCGCCCTTCTATGGCTCCCGAACCGTCTATGTTTTGCCTCCAAGCTCTTTATGGTGAAGCTGAGAAAATGTTGGTCAACTTCCTTTGGAAGAGTATTCGGGACAAGATTGAAAGAACTCCCTTTGAGACGCTCTCGAAGATAGAATCCGATATACGAGCTGTTTTTGGCAAGATGAAGGATTACATGAGAGATCCATCACCTTTGGAGAATCGCCTGAAGGAATTTCTTGAGAATGCTTCAAACTTCGCAAGTGTTAAGCAGAACTCCATCCACAGGCTAACACAAGAGGCTCATGAACAATCTCTCTCTCTTGCTTTACAAAGTCTTGACGAAGCTGAGGCACAGAAACATAAGTCTACCGGAGTAGTAGAGAATTTGAGGGAAGAACTTCGTCAAGCCGAAGAGAACTTAACTAAAATGCAAGCTGACGTGGATGCTCGTCGAGAGGCTCTTCTAAAACTTCAAGATGCCCCTTATATGACCGAAAAGGAAACTGAAGCCCTTAAGAAGATGGAGGAGCTACTTGAAGAAACTCGTCAGAATTTGATAGACTTTGATATTTTCTCATAGATAGCTTAGAGTAGTTCATTGTTCTCCTTCGGTTACTTAGCTTTAGGACTTTTCTTCTTTGTTCTTTTTTCCTTCTTGATGATGTTATGAACTTTACTACTTTAGAGATTGCTTAATAAAAGTTAACTTTTTTTTTCATCTCGCAACTCTTCGAGTAGTTCCTTTTTTTTTAATGCCATTATAACGAATTATATATTTGCATGTATATATAATTCATTATCACATGAAAGCATCAAAATCAAATAAGCTAACTTTGTGTTCAATATATTAACTTTATATGACTTTTTTTTTTTTGTTTATACTTAGTTTTCATGAAGAATTGTCAATTCAACATAAAACCAACATAAAGTCATGATAAAGTTGTGACTGAACTTAGAAAAATCTAAGCTGCCTACGTACCCTAATGAAAGGGATCAAGTCATAACGTAGTTCAAACAAAACTTCTTTGGAGAAGATTTAGGAGGGCCGTTCACAGTTTATACTCATGCGGGCCAGGAGTATTCAAAGTTTAACCACCCTGAACAAGAGTGGGGAATTTCTATTTTAGCCACGCGAAATACCATCAGTGGAGTAAGTTAGCAGTTTATCCACATACATTACAATTGGTGGTTACCGTACATAGTTTATACTCATATGGGTCAGGAGTTGACATGCAGTTTAGGCTCGTGCGTCGAGGAGCATCATGCTTCATTATGCATAGTATTTCTTCAAAAATTTGCCATTTATCGGTCCGATGCGCAAGCCATCTTTGTCGACCAACTTGTAGGCGCCATTTGTGTATACTTCTTTCACCACATGTGGACCATCCCATTTTGACATGAACTTACTTCCCATACGCTGAGTGATGGTGATAGGTCTTCTCACCGCTAAGACTAAGTCTCCAACTTGAAATGACCGTGGACGCACTTTTCTGTTGAACACCCTCGTCATTCGAGCTTGATAACATTCAAGCTGTTGTTGCGCTGCGAGTCTTTTCTCATCTAATGCTTCTAACTCTTCAAGCCTCAGACGAGCGTTTTCTTCAGGAGTTAGTCCTTCTTGAATCGCGATACGAAGCGATGGAATTTGGCTTTCTAAGGGGAGCACGGCTTCAACTCCATAAACTAGCGAATACGGAGTAGCTTGAGTTGCAGTACGATGCGTCGTCCGATACGCCCATAATGCTTCCCCTACTCTTTCATGCCAGTCCTTTTTTGACTTAGACACCACTTTCTTCAGAAGATTACACAATGTTTTGTTAAACACCTCCGCCAAACCATTTGCAGTCGCGTTGTACATCGATGAATTGTGTTGTCTGAAGCCGAATTGCACGCAGAGCTTATCCATTAGCTTGTTGTAGAAAGGTTTCCCATTATCAGTGATAATGTATCGAGGCACCCCGTACCTGAAGATTAAATTACTTCTTATGAATTCGACCACCGTTTCCTTCTTTACTTCTCTAAGGGGTACCGCTTCCGCCCATTTCGAGAAGTAATCAGTGGCTGCCAATATGTAAGAATGACCACCCGACGACTTAGGAGTGATTGGCCCTACCACGTCAAGTCCCCAAGCATCGAACGGCCAAGAAGCCACAGTCGGATGTAGAGGTTCGGGCGGTTGGTGTATCAGATTAGCATGTATTTGGCAAGCTTCGCATTTTCTCGCATAGTCCAAACAATCCTTGATCATAGTTGGCCAGTAATATCCCATCCTCTTTATTCTGAAATGCAATTTCGGGCCCGATTGATGAGCCCCACATACTCCCGAGTGTGCCTCCGTCAAAGTTTCGATTATTTCATTCCCGTTCAAGCAACGTTGGTAAGTCCCTTCATATGATCGTCGATACAAAGTATCCTTGTATAGCAGAAAACGAGAAGACCTCCTACGTACTTCTGTTTTATGTCGAGGATCAGACGGTAGCTTTCCATGTCTCAGATAGTCGACTATCGGAGTTCTCCAATCATTCTCATCATTTACCGCGATCGAAATAACGCTTACGTTCTCAGTGTTGAACTTTTCCAGTGAGGGCACAACCCATCGGCTACACACGGGTACACTTGTCGTTTCACCTTTCGATAGGGCCATGGCGGTTGCCAAGTTAGCCAAAGCATCCGCCAACTTGTTTTCCTCCCTTGGAATGTGACTTAGGACAATATTTTCAAACTTTGTCATCAAATCAGAAGCTTGTTGATAGTATGGAACCAAGTCTTCCTTCCTGACTTCATACTCGTTTCGAAGTTGGTTGACTATCAATTTGGAGTCACCGTACACTTCTATATTTAAAATCCCGATTTCTAATGCCATTTGGAGACCGATGATCAGAGCTTGGTATTCGGCCACATTGTTTGAGCATAATTCTCCTAATACGAAAGAGTATGTTAGCACCAATCTTTCAGGTGAAACGAACACCACTCCTGCACCTGCTCCATCGAACCGGGCCGATCCATCAAAGAACATCATCCACACTGGCGATGGTTCAACGAAGAAGACTTCTTCATCCGGGAGGTCATCTGACAGTTCCCAATCAGCTGGAACCGGGTGATCTGCTAAGAAATTAGCAAGCGCTTGACCTTTCACTGCTTTCTGCGATACATAAACTATCTCGTATTGGTTAAATATGATGGACCACTTAGCCAATCTTCCGGATAACACGGGTTTAGACATCACATATTTAACTGGGTCGGCTCGAGATATGAGTCTTATGGAGTAAGCCTCGAAGTAGTGTTTCAACTTCTTAATCGCATAAAACAACGCCAAACAGATTTTCTCAACAGGCGAGTACTTCAACTCATTTTCTGTCAAAGCTCTACTAAGATAGTATAGTGCCCTTTCCTTTCCTTCATCATTTTCTTGTGCCATTAGAGCACCAATTGACCTCTCTTGGGCGGCGATATACAAGATAAGCGGTTTTCCAGGTGTCGGAGCTCCTAAAACAGGCGGATTTGACAGATGTTTCTTGATACTCTCGAATGCATTTTGACACCCTCGGTCCCATTCAAAAGTAGAGCCTTTCTTCATGAGATGACTAAAAGGTTGACATCTTCCAGCCAAATTTGATATGAACCTTCTAATGAACGCCAAGTTGCCTTGTAGACTCCGCAGTTGTTTGAGATTTCTGGGCGGGGGCATTTTCTGAATGGCGTTAATTTTTGCAGGGTCGACCTCGATTCCACGATGGCGAACTATGAAACCGAGAAATTTTCCGGAAGTGACTCCAAAAGCGCATTTCAAAGGATTCATCTTCAAATTGTATTTTCGCAGTCGATCAAACACAACTTGTAGATCCGCTATATGATTTTTCTTTTCCTTAGTTTTAACTACAAGGTCATCGACATAGCATTCCACGTTTTTATGCAACATGTCATCGAAGATATTCTGCATAGCTCGTTGATAAGTAGCACCTGCATTCTTTAATCCAAACGGCATAACTTTATAGCAGTATATGCCTTTAGGAGTGCGAAACGCTGTACATTCCTCATCTTGTGGGGACATTCTGATTTGGTTGTACCCCGATGACCCATCCATGAAAGACAAAGCTTCATGGCCTGTAGTGGCATCAACCATAAGTTCTATGATTGGCAGCGGGAAGTCGTCCTTTGGGCAAGCTTTGTTCAAGTCTCGAAAATCCACGCATACGCGAATCTGGCCATTCTTCTTCTTGACCGGGACAATGCTGGAGATCCAAGTGGGGTATTTCACTTCTCTAATGAACCCAGCATCGATAAGCTTGTTGACTTCGGCTTCAATTAGAGGGACTAACTCTGGGCGACATACACGTTGTGATTGCTTCACTGGCCGAGCTCCGTGCTTTATGCCAAGGCGATGAGTCGCGATTTTCGGATCTAACCCGGGCATTTCTTTGTATGTCCAAGCGAAGACGTTTTTGTATTCCTTTAACAAACTTATGTACCGAGTTATTTCTTCAGGGTCAAGAAGTGCACTCACAAACGTTGGCCGAGGCTCGTCTATCGTACCGAGGTTGACTTCTCGTAACTCGTCTACGGTTGCTTGCACTCCATCTTCAAGTTGTGGAGGCGCATCTTGGACTTCATCATCCGTGATTTCAGAGTCACAATCTTCATGAATCGTGACATGATTACATGTTCTTATGGTGACAGGCCCTTCCATTGTGATAAGCAAAGTAGAAGATGTGCCCCCAATCGAGAAATGGAGAGTTTGATTTTCTCCAGTCGTACTTGGCGATTTTGTGGACTCTTCACGGGCTATGTTTCCATCAGCACATGCGCTTTCACCGAGACGATCGAACACCGAGCGACGTCTTGATGCATACTTGTTCTCTGAAGCTTCGTGATACTTAGGCCCGAGTCTCTTGAACACGGAAGGACGTTTCATGGGAGTACCAAGCCTATCAAACACCGATACGCGTTTATTCTTTTGATCGCTTTCGTTTTTCGTGGCGGAGATGTGTTGCACATTCACACATTTATCTTTTCGAGAGACACGTATTCTTACCGGTTCTGTATGAACATATCCCACGCCTGTCTTAGGCTGATTAACACGAAGTCCCTTTTCTTTCAGCTTGAGTTGTGCTTCCGTGAGGCCGTGAATCTTTTCACCAGTTAATTCTGGTCTTAGGCTGCCTAAGGCCGACGGGGTAGAAAAGTCATATCCTGATCTCTCTAAAAGTGTGTAAGCTTTCGGATCGAATACTCCTTCTAGCTTTTCAGGCCGCACTTCCGAAGATGGTGAATTTGCAGACTTCAAGTTGATGATGGGCATTATCAAGTCTGATTTCAAAGTTTCGAGACCGTTAAGGAATTTCACTTTTTGTCGTTCATCACGAGTTTCGCATGTGAGTTTGTTTTCCTCATCGCAGACTTTGTGCTTTTCACTTGAAGATTCTACAGGAACTTCAATGGGTATATCCTCTTTCACGAATTCGGGACCCAGGTAAAGCTTAGCATCAGCAAAGTGAGATTCAGCCTCGGTAAAGGGCTTCACATCCGCGTCTACTTTCACGACCTCCCCGTTCTTTAAATATTTGAAGCATTGGTGGAGGGTAGAGGGAACGACGCCGTTTTCATGGAGCCACGGCCTTCCTAACAGTAGATTGTAGGAGGTTCTAGCATCGATTACGTGAAGCAAGGTGCTAGCCTTTAGTTCCCCGATATGAAGTTCTGTCCGGAGCATCCCCATTGCACGTTGGCCCCCTTGGTTGAATCCTTGGATGGTTAGGCGACTTTGAGATAACTCATCAATGGAGATTCCTAGCTTCTTCATGGTAAACTTTGGCATGATGTTAACAGCCGAACCTCCGTCGATCAATATGCGATTTACCTTTTGTTCATGCATGAACCCTGAGACGAATAGTGGTCGATTGTGTGGTTTTGGTCCTAACAACAAATCTTCGTCCGTGAAGTTGATTGCAGCGCTGGTAACATGACAAGCAACATTATGGAGATTTTCTTCTTCACTGGGGGCCGGATTCATATTTTCCACTTTTGATCCAAAGTACTTCTTAGGAAAAAAGTCACCTAAAGTCACTGGCTTCCAGTAGTAATTGTTTGAAGCCCCTTTCTGGTCAGGTGCCCTCGACCTCTTCTTTGACTTGTCTTGTCTATGCCTGAGCGGCATGGATTTTCTTGACCAAGTAGGATGAAGCTTCTCAACACGTCGTTTTTGCCTTCGGCGGCGTGTCACTACAGTCCATTCGCCTTCATCCTCATCCTCATTCGTTACATATGTCTCACACTTAGCTTTTTCAGTAGTTAATAAACTTGAAAGTAACCCCGGTTCAAAGCTCCCAAACTGGATTGCTATGGGTGCCCCCGATGATACTAGCGGCGTTGTTTCATTCTTTTGGCTTTCAAGCGGATTAACATATGTCGAAGTTGCAACACTAGTGGTGTTCGCATCAGCTACATCCTCGCAGTCGAGAATAATTTTCCCTTCTTTAGCCAAAGCCATGATTTTGTCTTTCAAAACAAAACACTTTTCCAATGGGTGGCTAATAACTCGGTGATACTTGCAGTACTTCGGGTCATTCACTTTTCCACTTTCTTCGGGGCGTTTTGGCTCTGGCAGTTCTATCATCTTCCTCGCGAGCAATTCGTCGAAGATGTGTGGAACATCTGAGTCCGGGAATGGATATTCTTTTTCTTGCATCTCTTTCAGAGTGAGACGACGCCTCTCATTTTGCATGGGTTGACTTCTTGGCTTTTCTACACCTTTTTTATCCTTGGGTAGGATTTTGACGGGAACTGTCTTAACGGTCATAGACTCTTTTGTAGGAGGTTTAACGAATCTTTCGTTTTTTCTTACATCTCTTCTATCCCTCTTTTGATCATCTGTGGGATAGTCGGTGCCATGATTCGCGATGCTTAGTTCCATGTCGTGGGCGCGGGTAGCTAACTCTTCGAAGGTGCGAGGTTTGATGCCCTGGAGAATGTAGAGGAGCCCCCAATGCATTCCTTGAGTGCACATTTCCACTGCGGATATTTCGGAGAGTCTATCTTTGCAGTTCAAACTCAGTGATCGCCAACGGTTGATGTAGTCCACGACTGGTTCATTTTTCCATTGTTTCGTGTTGGTCAACTCGATCATGCTCACTGTACGGCGAGTACTGTAGAACCGATTGAGAAACTCTCTCTCCATCTGATCCCAACTGTCGATTGATTCGGGCTCTAAGTCGACGTACCAATCGAATGCGTTCCCCTTAAGCGATCGTACGAACTGCTTGACCAGATGATCTCCATATGTCCCCGCATTGTTGCAAGTTTCTACGAAGTGGGCGACATGTTGCTTCGGGTTGCCTTTGCCCTCGAACTGCTGAAAATTTGGTGGCTGATAACCTATTGGCATTTTCAGGGAGTTGATGCGCTTAGTGTATGGTTTTGCATATGATGGAGAATTCTGATATGAAGCGCCATACTGAGCTCGTATTGTGTTGGTTATCATATCCTGCAGTTCTTGAACAGATAGGGCAGCGATAGACGCAGTAGAGTGATTTGTTCTTATCGCGGAGTCTTGTTTCTGGGGCAGAAAATTCACTTGCTTCCCATCGGTGGTTTGAGTGATTTGAACTGAAGGAGTCCGAGGATTGCGGCTAGACTGACCAGGATCATTGCTTTCTAGGTTGCTCATGAGTTGGGCGATCTGGAAGTCTTTGTCTTCCAAAGTTTTCTGTAGATGAGCTATTGCCTGAGCCATTTGAGCAATTTGCTCTCCATCAGTCATCTCTCCACTTCCCTTATTCTTTTCTTCGAAGGGAGTTTCCTTCAAGTTAGTTTCCTTAGGAGTCGAAGGAGTCGAGCCATCAGATGATTTTGAATCGCTAAGATGACCATGTGTAGAAGATTTCGAATTTTGGTTAACCTCCTTATTTTTCAGTGCGAGTTGATCCTTCTTAGGAGCCATGAAGAACTCGTGGAAGTAGGAATTCAATACGGAAGAGAAGAGATGAGAGGTAGGATCGGTCCCACTGGGCGTGCCAAAATTTGTTCACAACAAATTTTTATTGTCTGCAAAATAAATTACAAGACAAAATATATGAACAAAATATATAATAATTTAAAGAACTTGACGAATTTAAAGGAACAAATCCTATGAAGTCTATTCCTCTGATTCTTCTCTTCAATTTTGTATTCGAGGGCGTGAAGCTTATTCTCGAACACGTAGGCGCGATTTTTGCCGATTTTGACGGAGAAAACCACGTGATTTACCTGCAGCTTTGATGAAACCGTAGAACCTTCAAAGGTTGTAGTTCCTCGTAGCAGCGGGACTTGAACTTTAAGAACTTAATGACGACGGGAAGAAGACTTAGAAGATTCAACGAAGACTTGATGACGTGAAGAAGACTCGCGCACGTACGTAGGCTTGACGGCGTGAAGACTCCTTTGATTTCCGTGTCGAAGTCGAAGTCGAAGTCTTGAAGTCCGTTGATCGAAGTCTCAATGTTGATGTCTTTGAAGTGTTACCCATGACCCTATTTATAGGTGTAGGGTTGAGTTGTATGATAGTTATCCCTTAATTAATTAATTAATTTATTAAAGGGATAACATCAAATTTATTTATTTATTTATTTATCACTTTAATATAAATTTATATTAAAGAAAATAAATAAATGACATATATTTTGACTTAATTGGTCCACGTGTTGAAACATGCCACGTGTCGCAATTTGATTGGTCATAACCCACTGGACTGCAAGGCTTGATTTGATTCGTCGAAACACTTCAATTTTGACACGTGTCGATCCATGATTTGATGACAAAATAAATATTAAAATTATCAATTAAATCAGTCTATTTAAATATTTTATGGATTTTGATTTAATATTTATCCAAAAATATAAAAATAGAATGAATTAAATTCAATAATTAATATTCATCTACACGTGCCATATTTTAATTCGACGAAAATTAATTCGTCTACAATATACACCACACATTTACTCTGGTAAGTAAGCACATTTATTGCTTTATTCAAGCTCATTCCTATACTTACCTCAGTAGTGTATTGAGCTCATATTTACTCCTCTTCTCAGGTTGAATGTTTTCACTTAATATAAAATTTTAAGTCGAATAAGGGTTTCGAACTATATCAGCAAGTCAGATCCGAGTATAATTATATGTGTATATATATAATCTGTTTTCCTTTTTTAATTACGTTAAGAACAATATAATATGATTAGAGGTTCGAATCTCACTTGTACGTGTGAAATAAAAAAAAAAATAAAAAAAATCTATATATATATATATATAGTACGATGAGAATTGAGAAAGCGTTTTAGTAGTTGACTACAATTCGACGCCTATACCCCTCTTGCACCGAATAAAAACCAATAATTGCATCCGCCACAAACACAAAACGACGACGTTTTAAAAGAGAAAAGTTCATCAAAAACAGACATCCCCCAGAAACTTGCAGGATTTAGGAACTTTGGTAAAGCAAAGGTTAAAAAAGTTGAGAAATTTCTTCATTGCGTCTCTGTGTTCTCCTTCGATCTCTTGTTTCTCTCTCTTCCTTCTTTGCTCATATCCCCTCGCAAAGGAGAGAAGGGAGAAATTAAATTATTCTTTTTCTGTTTGCTCAACAAACTCAGCAAGAGAGAGATAGAGAGAAAATTCGTCTGTGATATCTGTTGAAGAGAGCGAAAAAAAAAAGAGGGGAAAAGATGCTGGTCGCGAACAGTTTCGATTTATGGCAGAAAGATACCTTCTTTTCCGCAGCGGAGGAGGTTCAGCAATCGGCCGACATGTGAGTGCGTGTTCAAATTTGTTGTTTATGACTGTCCTCTTTTTGTGTTGAATCTGTTGGTGGTGGTGAATGTTGATCTGGATCTCGTTTATTTTGTGGGTTCATCCTTGTATTTGATAAAGTTTGCTTCTTTACTAATTTTTTTGGTAATTTATTGGGCGTTTCATTTTCTTGCTTGTGTTTTTAATTTTCAGAATTCTGGGTTTTGGGTTTTAAAGTGTTTTAAGGAGGTTAAAATTTTGGGTTTTGGTGAAGTGCTTTTGTTCGATGTAATAAGTATGGATTAATCTATGCATTCCCCTCTATTAATTGGTTGTTGTCGGAAATAGTGCTCGTATAATAGGTTAATTGTGTTTTTTCTTCTGTATCTACTTGCCCTTTTCCCATAAGCAAGAAGACAAGGCAGAATATTGCTGGAAATTGGACTGCAGAGACTATATCTAACCTGATTTGCGAATTCTTTAATCTTTGTATTTGTGTTTATATAGTTTAGCCGAATTATCTCTCTTTTTAATAGTGAATTCTTGCTTGTTTATTGAAACACTGTCATTATGTTATTTGCTGAAAACATTATTTTGCAGAATGGAATCAGCTTATAGGTCATGGCTCAAAGCAAAGAGGGAAGCATTGATGCCTCAGCATTTAGAGGAGCTCAGTAGAGAGCTTCAAATGGCTTTAGGCACTGCAAAATGGCAGGTAACTACTTCCACGTCATTTATCGACGAATGTTCTTCATTAGTTTAATTAATTTCCATCTGATTTTGTTTACTTTTTCTTGATTATATGTAGTTGGAAGAATTCGAAAGAGCTGTTCGCTCAAGCTACAGAAGTCATGGAGATGAAATTACAATAAGCCGACACCAGCAGTTTGTTTCTGTTATAGAAGAACAAATTTCCCATGTCGAAACAGCATTTAAGGAATCATTTAATGTGGAAGGCAAGAAACCATTTAGATGGGTAAATTTGGACGAAGAAGAATGTGATGATTTGGCTATTTTTCTCTCTGGATCATCACAGAGGTCCACAGATGATGGTTCAGCACCCGGTCCACCTGCACCGGCAGCAGCTTCTTCATTTGATCAGAAAAACAGTACACGAGAAGATGTTAGCACTTTTGGGACCGAAGTTAGTTCCAAAATTCATATTGCAAGTGAGGGAACGAGTCCTGATGACCAAGAAAAAAGGGACCAAATTAGTTATCGAGATAATAAAATTGTTGGCCATCGAAGAACTTGGAGTTCACCGAATGTACTTGAGATAATTATTGATAAGGATGATAGACAAATGAATGCAGTGATTGAAGCAACGCCTAAGGAGAAGGGATCCAGACCTTCCTTTTGGAGTTCAAGAGGCGAGGAACGTGCCAGAAGTCTAACCCAATTCAAAATTATCAATTGGATAAACCAGGTTGGTCTTTTGGCCATGATTTGATTGTTTTAATAGATCTATTTGTATTATCTATTCTAGTATATAAAACATTTGGGAGTAAATTTACAAAATTGATCCTCAATTCTATTTTCTCAGTTTTTTTCCTCCCTTTTCCTGTTTTCTCCATTATAATATTTCTTTTTGATCTACCTTATTATTTGTTTTTAATCATTAAATTTTATGTCATTTAAAAAACATTCTTTTTCAAGTTCGAGGAAGAGAATTAGCTGTTCTAGCAGTGTCGTTTGTAGACCAAAAAAAAAAAAGCATTCTTTTGACTTTGTTAATCTAATAATACTGAAAAAGCTCTCCGTATAGAAAATCTGATAAATATTTATAATTTTATAACTTCAAGCTCTAAGCATGTAACCAAATTATGTCTTTTTTATTTTGCCGCTGTGTGCTCGAACATAAGTAATGAACTAATCAATATATTGAATAGCATGATTTATGTTATTCCAAACTCGGCCTCGTATCTGGATAAAGGGTTTATTTGTTTTGCTTGCATTAATTGCACTATATATGGTGGAATGAGATTTACTATCTATACATTCGAGAAGCATATTGTTCACTCTAAAATCCATAATATACTTTGTTTTCCTTTTGAGATAACCAATAGCTTTGTTCCTTAGTGACGTGTTGGAACGTTACTTTTCACATGTCAAGATTTTCGTAATTTATGTAATATCCTGAAAATGTGCGTATGGTTTGCAGCGGTTGGGAGGAGGTTATCGAAGTCAGAGGCAACAACAAGTTTCAGCAGCGTCGCCAGTTGCTTCAATACGTTTCATTCTTGCTCTGATGTTAACAGTTCTTCTAGTTGGTACGTTTGATCTTAATAATGCTTAAGGAAAAAGTGTCGGCTGTTCGGAAGCTGGCAATTATGCTTGTTTGCATCATTCTCTTTCTTCTAATCCTGATGGTTTATTCCCGTCATTCTCAAGCTGGGGTGTCAAAATCAAGATTCTTGTTTATAATCATGTTTTCTGGAGGATTCATGAGAACTGCATATTCGTTTACCCTATACCCCCTCAGCAACTGATATTCTATTATATATCTTATGTGCCTTGAATATAAATGAAAGCACCGTGGTGGAGAAATCCACTGATGTTTTCATAGATTTTGAGCTTTCAGTTTTTTTTTACTTTGCATCAATACCAGACATATGTCCACAACCATGCAAATCAGTCTAGTTTTGTCCGTTTGTTTATGCAGTGCCTTTCTTGTTCTACTCGGCTTAAGCCATGTGGAGCTCCATCAATCGGGCGCGATAGAAGAGGTACATTACTTTCAAAGCTGTCGTCGTGTATGATAGTTGTTTGAATTATAGGAAGACGAGTTTAAAATGTTAAGTGGGACGAAGAACATGTACACTTCGTTTAATTTGTGATAGAAGTATTTTGAATCTGCTGAAGTGTTGCATCTACATACAAAAAGATCCATTTTTCTGCACTAATTTAGATTCAAAAGATCTTGAAGTTTTTCCGTACATGTAAAACCCAAATTATATGCACTTTGAAGAAGTTGCTAATAGTTTTGTTGTTTTTCCTTTCAGATCTTCAGTTCGCATTGGCAATGACGAAACCCTCAAAGTGGTGGGAAGGCTTCGTTGCTTCATCTCTTGATATTATTTACTGAATCCAATGGCGCAGGACAATTTGAATTTCACAATAAATTTCGAAAGGATTCAGTTACATTCTATACAAACTGTTAAAGAATACACTGATAGCATAGATCGTAGCAGATGATATGCCTCTTCCTTCTCTTGAGATGTACATGTAAAGTGTGTTTCTTGGAATAGCTCGCTGTTGTTATGCTGTCAGCTTTGCTAAATTTATCCTCGAGTCAGAACTTGGCTACATAACCATATAAAAAACTGTAACACATAATGTCAGGTGAAGTAGCCAAGGTGAAAAAAAATTGCATCTACTAAATGACACATTTGATTATGACAAATATATAGGGAAGTTTTTGTAATTTCTAGAACTTTACAAGAAGTTTGCGTCATCAGACCAAACCAGTGTTTGATGGCAAAATTACACCTAATGCAAAACGGGAAAGAAAAAAGTATACTTATGGCCGTGATGGCAGCATCGACAACCCCAGCCTGCCCTGGTCTGCGTTTTATCTATTCTGACAACATTAGTACTGGTTATACTGGTAGTAACTGAATAACTGCAAACAAAATAGTTGCAACATAAGATGAGCATAGAATAGCTGATACAAAACCAATGCTCTCTCCGCAGTACAAAAACTTTTAAGGAAGACCTAAATTTCATGAGGGATTGTGAAAACAAATGTTGGAAGAATATACAGGCAAATGCCGATGTTGGTTAATGCCAGTGCACGTCTCCTTCCTGCTATAGTTTCTCAAAATTTCAGGCTTCCCATCGCAGCCATTTTTTCTATAATGCACTATAGATAAATAAATGGTTAGAGAGTTGATGGCCTCGAATACCAGGATGATACTCTTGGAAATTTACGGCATATGCACATTGAAAGAAATACAGTCACAAACCTCAAGGATCTTTCTGAAAGCATAGCTTCTCTCTTTAGATTTCAATAAATCAATCTCCCGACACAAACAATAAATCTCTCTGCATTGTAACTCCTTGAATACCATTTTCTTGCAAGCCTGTGTCATATATCAACTCCAGAAGAGAAGTTGATAATGAATCTCCTGGCACAACCAATGAATCGTTCTACATTGTAACTCCTCTAATACCATTTTCTTGCAAACCTATGTCATCTATCAACTCCAGAAGAGAAGTTGACAAATCAATCTCCTGGCATAATCAATGAATCATTCTACTCTGTAACTCCTCGAATACCATTTTCTTGCAAACCCATGTCATCTATCAACTCCAGAAATCCCTTCTCTTCTAATTACAAATTCACAAGATGAATCTGGCAAATGGGGTGCAAAAACAACCCGAATGAACCTCCTCATCTGCATATCACAGCTTCCACCTTCTTCTTCTCCAGCTCTCTCCTCTCTCCACATAAACAATCTTGTATTCACACAATTTGCCCACGACAATCCTAAAGCCGCACAAACTCTCCTACCAGATGAGCACAAAGACATCGAATTCCCAATCCTTAAATTATCCGAGGCCTCCATTACATCCATCACCTGGTTTGTCACCACAACAGCCAAGCCAAATCTTTGTGCATGAAACCTTAATTGTGAAGATATCTTAAAAAACATACTCGATCTCCTCTTCAACTCAAATTGTGTATTCTCAAACTCCCCGCGAAACAACGCCGCGATGGAGTCAATAACTACAAGCTTGATATTTAGCATAGGTATGAGAAAATCTAGGTGAGGCAAAAAGTCGAGCAGTTCGTCGGCGGACTTGAGAGGCAGGACGAAAATTCGGTCCAATGGGTTGTGAGGAACGTGAGCCCTGTAATATAGGGCGAGCTGGTGAAGACGGCGGATAGGGAACGGAAATTCAGAGTGGAGATAAAGGGACGCGGCGGAGAGGCCGCCGCGAGAAACGGGGAGTTGGGCGGCAAGAAGGAGCTGCAGCGAGAGCTGGGTTTTTCCGGTGCCACTCTCGGCAACGATTTCCGTGATAGTGTTGCAAGGGATTCCGCCGCCGATACGGCTGTCGAGGAGCGGGCAACCGAGGCTGAGTTTGGGGGTTGCGGTGGGAAGACGGCGGCGGAGGAGATCTTCTGGTTTCATTGGTTTTGCTTTCAACTTTTGAATTCAGGAGGCGCTATAATTCAAATAGCCAAATAGGGAAAATGACGCATTTTGAATTTGTATTATTTAATTGTTATGATATTGATTAATTAATTGTTATTTGTCATTAATTAATTATAATTCTTTTTTGGGTTAAACTTTTCACTCCCAAGGTTTGAGCAATTTGCACTTTAGTACTTAATCTTTAAAATTTAAGGATTTGATACCCAATCTTTGATTTTTTTTTTTCACTTTAGTGATCAATTTTAAAATCCAACGAAATTTCCCGGCCAAGATGATTTTTTAAGGGCAAATTAGTCATTTTAATTTTATACCCATTAAAAAATTAAAAAGTTAAAAAACAGAAAATAGAAAAATAAAAGAAATCTAATTTAGTTCTTTTTTTTTTTTTTTTGATAAAGTTCAATGAAAACTGGTAAAATCATGTTAAGGAGGAAAGAAGAAACTCATTGCTATAGGGGTTTCCGCCGCCGATACCTTGAAGAGGTGATTAATTTTAGTGATTTGCAGTGACTAAACAACAGCAAATTATGTGTTTATGAAAAAAGAATAAGAGGGCCTCGCTCTCTCAATATTCGTCGAAATTCAATAATAGAAAAATGGGGTTACTCAATCTGTCTCCAAATATCAATTAAAATTTTCTTGAAATTTTTTTAGATCTGGTTGAAGGGGTTACCTCTCGCCGAACACAGACGGTTCTCAAGTTCCGACAGGCGTGTGGCGACTCTTTTAGAGGAGAAAGAAATCGAAACGGAGCTATTGAAATTTTTAAAAATCTTAAATCTAATGAGAAGGAAATTTCTTACATTTTCTTCTCTTTTTCTTAAGAAGAGACCTTCTTCACCACCGCCACCTTTCTTTTTTATTCTCTGTTTCTTTCCCCGTAAGCCACCCGCCACCCACCACCCCACCTCAAATTTTTAATTTTTTTTTTTGAAGCAAAACTAATTGAAGAGCCAATCAACATTTAGATTTGATTTTCTTGGAGTATTTAGATCTGATTTTTTCTTGTTCTTTTTCCAATTTCAAGAACTTGGAGTATTTTGATTTGATTTTTCTTTATTCTTTTTTGTATTTCTTTATTAATTTTTTAATAGATATAAAAGTCAAAAGACTGATTTGCCCTTCAAAAACCATCTTGGCCGGAAAATTTTGCCGGATTTTCAAATTGGTCACTAAAGTGAACAAAAACCTAAAGGTTGGGTTCGAATCCTTAAACTTTAAAGATTGGATATTAAAATGCAAATCGGCCTAAAAGTTGGGGTACAAAAAAAAAGTTTTAACCCTTCTTTTTTAATCTCTTTTTTTTCTTTAAGCATAAACCCATAAGTGAGATTTGCTGGGTGGAGGGCCCAAAACAGTAGCGGTTTGGGATCATATTTTAAAATTTTTCTTTATAATATAAGTATTAAAATATTTTTAAAACATTTTAATACGATAGCGGAAGACTAGCCTGATCTACTCAAGTATATACATGCAATTGATAATAAATTTTAAATCACTTAAGCAGATAAATATCTAACATGCAATTAACAATTAATGACATATAATTTACCATGCTTAAAATAATATAAGTGCAAAATATTACCGTACTGCAAATATGGCTATCTAACGGCATTTTTCCAGCTCCTTTCCTTTTCATGAAACCGACAGAGCTTCCCCGCAATATCCCCTACTCGACCCTCGGAGTGTGGGTTCCGCGAGTATTTCCCTAAATACTCGAGAAAATATTTTCTAGAAAAACTTATTTTTCTAAAACTAGAAAATCCCTATTTTCTAATAATTAAATGGTTTATATATTAATTATATAACCACCTAATTATATAATTAATTAATGATTAATTAATAAAGGAGAACCTCAGCCATAAAGGCCAAAATTGCTGCCCAAAATCGGATGAAATAAAATAGCCAAAGTGCAGCCTATTTATAGGCATGAAAAAAAGAGGGTGTAAGGGTCATTTTATCATCCCGCGTACAAACCGTGTTCCGGACGACCAATCAAATTATAACACGTTGTGGCATTCTCCGCCGAGGACGCAACGCCGCCAACCAAGTGCCGTCACGCGCCACCGCAAGCTGGCTAAGTGGTTGGCGCGTGTGCATACACGCAGCCTCACCAGGTCTTGACACGTGTCCGGGTCTGGTCCTACCCGGACCGAATCCGATCCGTTTGAACGGGTTTGACCCGATCCGATGACCCGTTGACCTGCCCGATCAACATTCAATCTGCCCCTCCCCCCTCCCCAAAACTTGCGCTGATGCGGCGCGATCTCAGCTGCACATGCGGGCGCTATGTCAGTCAGCACCGGCCACGTCAGAATTTAAAATATTTAAATTTTTTTTTTTTTCATTTTCTCCAAAATGAAATTTCGAGCATTTCCAACTCTTTGGAACTTTGATTTATTTTCTTAAAATAAATCCCTTGGCTATTTTCAAACACTTTGAAAATTCATTTCTCTCTCTCCTTGTAATATTTTTCTCTTTAGGTCTTATTGGGGCTTGCAGGGGGACCTGCAGGACTAATTAATTTTAACTCCAAACGGGTTAATTTATTATCATCTCATGATAGTAATTAATTACCGTTTAACAATATTTAATTCCACTAAATAAATATTGTTGCACTCTAAAATTAATTAAATTATTCACGAATTTATCGATCTAGAATAATTTCGCATTTTATTCCTCCATGTAGATATCCATGAAAAATAAATTGCAACTATTATAATATATTTTTCATCTCCAATCTGAAATTTATTGATTCGCCTTAAGTTCAAATTCTCTGTATGTGAAACACATTCAACATACAACTTCGGTGACGTATCACGCGAAGTGCTTTGGCCAAAGTCTTAATTCGAACTTTGCAAATCTATTTCAGGGATATCTTTTACCTTCCAACAAGGCTACAGATTCCTGGATCAATATAACTCTTTAGCACATTTCATGCAGTCACTGAACGTACAAAGTATTTTGGCCACCGTTATCGAGACCTCACTTCGAGTATATTACAGTGACTCTATATGCCTAAAGCCGAAATATTATGAGGATTAAGAGTACAATGCTTCCTGAGATTTTATTCATTTTAGATAGCAGTATAAAATGAATAATCACAGTGGTTCAGTTCGATGTTTCCAATCCTATTGAGAATCATCAACGTGTTATAATCGAAATCACCATTCCCTATGGCGAAAGACTAGTCATCATATATAATCACGTTCTAGTCTTGATAAGAACATATTCTTATCTTACCGACTAGAACTTTAATGACATGTGATTTTGGTATTCAAAGTCTTTTCCTATGAAACACATTACATATAAGAATACCACCACACGCCATTAATTATCAATATGTGAAATACTCACAACTTGTTGTAAATTCAGTTTAATTAATCCAACAAATTGAATTTTCAGGGCACTATTCCCAACAATCTCCCACTTGCCCTAAATTCAATTGGCCAAGCATCTAAGTCTTATTCCTTTCACACGAGTGTCAAAACTCGTTTGCACTCTTTTGCGCCAATACTTTGGTGAAGGAATCTATTAGATGTTTCTCTGAGCCAACAACTAGGAAATCATGAACCCAATACATCTAACTGGCTGCTTCTCAAGCTACCATGTATTTAACTTCTATGGCGGTGTAAGTAATACAAGTCTGCTTAACATTCCCCAATTAACGGTTGCTCTTTCTAGAGTAAACACGTATTCTTATGCCAAACATCTAGAATACAAATCAGATTGTAAATCCAAATCTGTGTACTCTATTGAAATGATCTCATCACTATGGTAGACTAGCATATAATCTTGAGTACTTCTCAAGTGCTCCAATATACGCTTTTACTACTACTCAGTGTCAGATTCTAGGGTTCGACTAAATTCTGCTGACTTAGACCTAATTCATAATAGACATCTGGCCTTGTACATAATATAACATACATAAAGCTTCCGCTGCGGAACTCTAATCATGTCTTCTATCTCTTCAGTTGTCTCAGGACACTAATCCTGAGATAGATAAATTCCATATCTAAAAGGTAATGAACCTTTCTTGGAATTTGTCATATTATACCTTACCAGCATCTTATCTATATATGCTTCTTGTAATAAACCAATCTTCTTATTCTCATAATCACGATAAAAGTCTGATCCTTGGAATATTATTGGTCTCACTAAGGTCTTTACTTGTCAAACTGATTTGACATCCGAATCTTGACCACTAACAAAATTCTTGCATCATTCCCAATGAGCAGAATATTGTTTACGTACAAAATGAAAATGTTACAACATTATCATGATGTTATTTTGTACACTCATGGTTCATCGGGCAATTGCCCAAATCCAAAGAACTTACACTGCCTCTTTGATTTTGATGTTTTATGATCTAGATGCTTGCTTAAGATCATAAATCGATCTATTAAGCTTGCATCATATGCTCCCGATTTCTGGTTGTGAAGCCTTCAGGTTGTGCCATGTATCTCTTCTTCTTGAAGATGCCCGTTCAAGAACACAATGTTTACATTTATTTGTCAAATCTCATGATCAAAATGAGAAACAATGGAGAGGAGAATATTATGGACTTGAACATTGCTATAGGCGAGAAGATCTCATAAATGATTTCTTCTTTTCTGGGTAAAACCCTTTGCCATAAGCTTTGCTCTAGAGTCTCTACTTTTTCATCTATTTCTCATTTTATTTTCTTTTAGAACCCCCAATTTCATCTAATGTGTTTAATGCCTTTAGGCGCCTCCACAAGTTCAAGACTTTGTTGGAACACAGAGATTCTAACTTAGATTCCATGGCTTTTGACCAAACGGTCAGTGTCTATATCTTTACAGCTTCATTACACACACTACAAGAAAACAGGCGAATTCCGAGGGAAATTTCCGAGGGAATTCCGAGGGATTCCCTCGGAAAATCTCATTTTCCGAGGGAATTCCGAGGGAAATCATTCCCTCGGAAAAAGCCTCCTCGGAATTGGTTCCGAGGGAAATTTTTCCGAGGGAATTCCCTCGGAAATATATTTCCGAGGGAATTCCGAGGGAATCCCGAGGGAAAATCTCAATATTTATTTTCCGAGGGAATTCCCTCGGAATTCATTCGCCAATGCAATTCCCTCGGAATGTATTCTATTTTCCGAGGGAATTCCGAGGGATTTTTCCCTCGGAATCTTGCCTTCTAATTTTGTAAAATTTTATTACCGAGGGAATTCCGAGGGAATTTTCCCTCGGAATCTTGTCTTCCATTTTGTGGGATTTTATTTTTCGAGGGAATTCCGAGGGAATTTTCCCTCGGAATTCTTGTCATTTATTTTGTGGAATTTTATTTTTCAATTGAAATTTTATAAATAAAATTTATTATAAATAAATAAATATATATTTTATTTTTTTTTTAGATTATTATTGTAACTACTGTGAAATACATATTTATAATGAGAAATAAAGCTACACATCAAAGCTAAAATCTGAAAATATAAATATAATAAATATACAATATATATAACAGAAACCGTACAATAGCACTTGCATCAACCACTCAAATTATAAAGAAGTAAAATTTGTGTGTTTATTGAATGTCTATCAAGACTCTACTTTCTTGGTAGTATATTCGAGCTGTACATATGAATATCACTTCAAAATATAAGCCGAAGTGTGATGAGCAGCAGCGGCAGCAGAATTAGAGAGAATTTACAAAACAAGAATGTAAGGTATTCTACTTTTCATGATTGTCTTGAAGGTTGTCGATCTTGATTATAAGCGGATTGTGGAGACTACTGCAGAATCGCCGGAAATGGGCAATGATAGAGACATGGTATCGTCACCTATGTCCTCGTTTTCAGCTATTGCTTTGTCTAAAGTAGATTTTGCAACTCTTGTGACACAAATGATTAGCAAAGCTGCAAGAAGGAAACACGAATATTTACTAAGTCGGTACACAATCAGACTGCAGATATGGAGAAAGCAAGTATTAAACGTATATGCTTGAACATGATCAGTGACCCAAAAAAAAAAAGAACATGATCATTAGTTGGTAAAGAACAGGGCAAACTTACCAGACACCAAAATTATCAAGTGGACTTATGGGCCTGACTAGATCAGGAAAAGAATAGGTCTAGCTGTCTAGGAAGATAAGCAAAGCAATAAAGTGTACAATATGATACTAGTTCCCCTGTGTTTATTTTGAGATATGTTGTGAGATTATTAGACAAAGAAATATGAAACAAGTATGAAATATTGTAAACAAGATATCCAGTGCACTTTGAGATAAATACCTCACCAACTTTAATTCCACTTGATCCATCCCCGCGCAAAATTTTGGCTAGATATCCTTCCTCCATGCATTCCATTTCAACTGTCGCTTTATCCTTAAATTTTTGAGTGGGTGTGCAATTAGAGTGTTAGATACGTTGGAACATGGAGATACATCCTATTAACAGATAACTATAGAGATAATGAAAAGGACCCACGGTTTCCACTTCACAAAGTACTTCACCAGTAGAAACTTTTTCGCCCTCTTTCTTCAACCACTTTCCAATATTTCCCTACATCACCAAAAAATTTGAAGTATGAAGTAGAAGAAAAATAAGGAGGTTCATAAATCCATAGAAAGACTTATACCTCAGTCATTGTAGGTGACTGAGAAGGCATACCAATCTCTTGATGGGGTGGAAGACCTGAAAGATAGAAACTATTAGCGGAAGATACATATTCCCCAAGCATAAGCTACGCAAGGCGGTAGGACTTGAATAAAAACGAAGAAATCCTAAAAATATATTATCAATGTGAGTTTAAGGATTTCAGTTAGTTCAACTATTATCTTTAAAAACCAAGTGTAGCTAAGTGGTAAACTATGAAAGTGCAAATTATAAACGTGGTGAACCACGCGGTCCATCCAACCCACTTCTAACATTCCAACAGCCAAGGACTTAAAGCATCACTCAAGAGTATGAAGCTTCAATCTTAAATAGTTCATAGAGAGCATTCTAATACTAAACTAACCTGCATCGGCAGAAAAACTTCTGAACAGGGCAACCTGGATATTCAACTAATACCAAAAGCCCGCGTTACAATGAAGCTTGGAAACTTAACGGAGAAAGAAAAGAGGATTAATCTTGTTTGAATCAAAAAAAGATCAAATTTTGGGACATTCTTTTATCTTTTCAAGTTGCAACTCTGCAAAGGCTAAATATGGTAATCTGTAATATGCACAATACTTTGGGATTGACAGTCCAACTTATTGTCTGACCCAGAAAAGCATCGATTTCAGCTTATCATGATAGTGAATCCATTTGCAGTTTCGGCACTGGAAACGGATTAGCTACTACAAATTTTCAAACACCATCAAGAACAACCAAATTTAAGGTAATGTAAGGTAACATAAAGCTAACAGCACTACAACAGTACAACACCCAAATATGGATCAAAGGAGCAATATATGTTAATTTGTATAGATCAGGGAAAATATGACGAGCCAAGAAAATCAATGCAGATAATTCCAAAACGAACAAAACTACGAAATTGGGAATAAAAACCACACCTTTAACCTAATAACGTAATCTTCCTCTTTGTCCATGAAGAACTTATTGAATTTCCTGATTTCCCCATCCAAAAGCTTCACAAAATCATCCAGCTTCTCCACCACCTCCTTCCTTTCACCTGCACCGTCAATTTGATCATCGGACAAACCACCCATCTCCTCCGCCGCTTCCTTCCTCCCACCGCCGCCGTCAGCCTCACCACCGCTCAATCTGGGCCGTTTATTCGCCATCTCATCACCATCACCCACAGCATTCTTGGAAGATTCCGGCGCAGGATTCGTGGGTTTACTCAAGAAACACAAAACCAAAATAGAAATGAAATGGGTGCAACAAAATCTGAAAATACTTACCATCACAAGCATCAAATTTCTTCCAGTGAGGTATGGGTGCACCAAAAATCTTAAATATAATTGAGGAATCAAGGGAACAGAGGGTCAAGCTTTTGAGGGGTTTACGGGAAAGAGAAGGTTGCCTAGAAGAAAGGGAGGGTTTATTTTCTATAATAGATTTGAAATTTGGGAGGGTTTGGTTTTAGCGGTAGATTTAGGAGCCAATATTTCAGCCCCAAAAGTTATTGTTATGGAATAAAAATATTAAATAATTTTAATTTATAATAACACTAATATAATTATGTCACAACTCAATATTCATAGGATATTAAGACACAATTAATAACTTATCCAATGTTTGATTATATATGTCGAACCATCAATATAGTGCTTAATTTTAAAAAATATGTATTGCAAATTCTGAGGGAATTCCGAGGGATTTCCGAGGGAAAATGTTCGAAATATTAAAAAAAGAGAAAAAATTGTTTTCAAATATTAAATGTAATAACATGATGTTTTCTTTGTTAGTTAATTAAATAAGAAAAAATTCTCTTCAAAAAATATGTGAAAACGAAATTCGATTTCAATTTAAAATAAAACGAATGTCCTTAACGTTATGATTTCGTTCGAAATACTTACCGAATATTCGATTGCATATGTATAACCACCAATTCAATCATTTAATAACTAAAATTATCTTACTTTATTCACTAATTTTACATATAATTGTCATGGATTTTATTTAAACTCAACAAATTATTATATAGTGCTTAATTTTAAAAAATATATATTGCAAATTCCGAGGGAATTCCGAGGGATTTCCGAGGGAAAAACATTTTCCCTCGGAAATCCCTCGGAATTCCCTCGGAATTTCGAAAATTCAAAATTTTTAAAAAAGAGAAAAAATTGTTTTCAAATATTAAATGTAATAACATGATGTTTTCTTTGTTAGTTAATTAAATAAGAAAAAATTCTCTTCAAAAAATATGTGAAAACGAAATTCGATTTCAATTTAAAATAAAACGAATGTCCTTAACGTTATGATTTCGTTCGAAATACTTACCGAATATTCGATTGCATATGTATAACCACCAATTCAATCATTTAATAACTAAAATTATCTTACTTTATTCACTAATTTTACATATAATTGTCATGGATTTTATTTAAACTCAACAAATTATTATATAGTGCTTAATTTTAAAAAATATATATTGCAAATTCCGAGGGAATTCCGAGGGATTTCCGAGGGAAAAACATTTTCCCTCGGAAATCCCTCGGAATTCCCTCGGAATTTCGAAAATTCAAAATTTTAAAAAAAGAGAAAAAATTGTTTTCAAATATTAAATGTAATAACATGATGTTTTCTTTGTTAGTTAATTAAATAAGAAAAAATTCTCTTCAAAAAATATGTGAAAACGAAATTCGATTTCAATTTAAAATAAAACGAATGTCCTTAACGTTATGATTTCGTTCGAAATACTTACCGAATATTCGATTGCATATGTATAACCACCAATTCAATCATTTAATAACTAAAATTATCTTACTTTATTCACTAATTTTACATATAATTGTCATGGATTTTATTTAAACTCAACAAATTATTATATAGTGCTTAATTTTAAAAAATATATATTGCAAATTCCGAGGGAATTCCGAGGGATTTCCGAGGGAAAAACATTTTCCCTCGGAAATCCCTCGGAATTCCCTCGGAATTTCGAAAATTCAAAATTTTTAAAAAAGAGAAAAAATTGTTTTCAAATATTAAATGTAATAACATGATGTTTTCTTTGTTAGTTAATTAAATAAGAAAAAATTCTCTTCAAAAAATATGTGAAAACGAAATTCGATTTCAATTTAAAATAAAACGAATGTCCTTAACGTTATGATTTCGTTCGAAATACTTACCGAATATTCGATTGCATATGTATAACTACCAATTCAATCATTTAATAACTAAAATTATCTTACTTTATTCACTAATTTTACATATAATTGTCATGGATTTTATTTAAACTCAACAAATTATTATGTAGTGCTTAATTTTAAAAAATATATATTGCAAATTCCGAGGGAATTCCGAGGGATTTCCGAGGGAAAAACATTTTCCCTCGGAAATCCCTCGGAATTCCCTCGGAATTTCGAAAATTCAAAATTTTAAAAAAAGAGAAAAAATTGTTTTCAAATATTAAATGTAATAACATGATGTTTTCTTTGTTAGTTAATTAAATAAGAAAAAATTCTCTTAAAAAAAATATGTGAAAACGAAATTCGATTTCAATTTAAAATAAAACGAATGTCCTTAACGTTATGATTTCGTTCGATATACTTACCGAATATTCGATTGCATATGTATAACCATCAATTCAATCATTTAATAACTAAAATTATCTTACTTTATTCACTAATTTTACATATAATTGTCATGGATTTTATTTAAACTCAACAAATTATTATGTAGTGCTTAATTTTAAAAAATATATATTGCAAATTCCGAGGGAATTCCGAGGGATTTCCGAGGGAGAAACATTTTCCCTCGGAAATCCCTCGGAATTCCCTCGGAATTTCGAAAATTCAAAATTTTAAAAAAAGAGAAAAAATTGTTTTCAAATATTAAATGTAATAACATGATGTTTTCTTTGTTAGTTAATTGAATAAGAAAAAATTCTCTTAAAAAAATATGTGAAAACGAAATTCGATTTCAATTTAAAATAAAACGAATGTCCTTAACGTTATGATTTCGTTCGATATACTTACCGAATATTCGATTGCATATGTATAACCATCAATTCAATCATTTAATAACTAAAATTATCTTACTTTATTCACTAATTATACATATAATTGTCATGGACTGTATTTAAACTCAACAAATTATTATGTAGTGCTTAATTTAAAAAAATATATATTTTCGAAATTCCGAGGGAATTCCGAGGGATTTCCGAGGGAAAAACATTTTCCCTCGGAAATCCCTCGGAATTCCCTCGGAATTTCAAAAATTCAAAATTTTAAAAAAAGAGAAAAAATTGTTTTCTAATATTAAATGTAATAACATGATGTTTTTTTTGTTAGTTAATTGAATAAGAAAAAATTCTCTTCAAAAAATATGTGAAAACGAAATTCGATTTCAATTTAAAATAAAACGAATGTCCTTAACGTTATGATTTCGTTCGATATACTTACCGAATATTCGATTGCATATGTATAACCATCAATTCAATCATTTAATAACTAAAATTATCTTACATTATTCACTAATTATACATATAATTGTCATGGACTGTATTTAAACTCAACAAATTATTATGTAGTGCTTAATTTTAAAAAATATATATTTTCGAAATTCCGAGGGAATTCCGAGGGAAAAACATTTTCCCTCGGAAATCCCTCGGAATTCCCTCGGAATTTCGAAAATTCAAAATTTTAAAAAAAGAGAAAAAATTACTTTCAATTTTCCGAGGGAATTTTCCCTCGGAAATTCCCTCGGAAACTAGTTCTAATTTAAAAATTAATTAAATTTTAATTTTCCGAGGGAATTTTCCCTCGGAAATTCCCTCGGAAAATAATTTTAATTTAAAAATTAATAATTTTTTATTTTCCAAGGGAAATTTCCCTCGGAAATTCCCTCGGAAACTAGTTATAATTTAAAAATTAATTAAATTTTAATTTTCCGAGGGAATTTTCCCTCGGAAATTAATTTTACTTTAAAAATTAATAATTTTTTATTTTCCGAGGGAATTTTCCCTCGGAAATTCCCTCGGAAACTAATTTTAGTTTAAAAATTAATATTTTTTTATTTTCCGAGGGATAATTCCCTCGGAAATTCCCTCGGAAACTAGTTCTAATTTAAAAATTAATTAAATTTTAATTTTCCGAGGGAATTTTCCCTCGGAAATCCCTCGGAAAACTTTGCGGCTAACGTTCGCGCTAACATTTCCGAGGGATTTCCGAGGGAATTTTCCCTCGGAAATTAATTTGGCGAATTCCCTCGGAATTCCTTCGGAAGTCCCTCGGAAATTTCCGAGGGAAATATTCCCTCGGAAATCCCTCGGAATTCCCTCAGAATTTCCGAGGGAATTCCGAGGGAATATTTCCCTCGGAAATTTCCCTCGGATTTCGGCTGTTTTCTTGTAGTGACATTACAAGATCAGATACGTCAGATTTAACCACTTGGGTTAATCTTAGGTATCTTGTCAGGTATCCTGACAATTCTCCCACTACAATGATGCTCTTGTGTACGCGTTTCTACATCACATGTACCTAATACATTTTCAGTTATTACGAGTTCATGAAAATCAATATCAAATACTGTTATTTTCCTTTAACACTATTTTGCTTCCACCCTTTTTGGTTATTTATGTAATTATTTTTGAAATATTCACAAATATCTTTTGTGATTTCTCAAATTACAAAATATATCTCCTCTTGTTCTTCTTGAATAACCTTAAAACAAGTAAACCTTTGTTCTTTATTCTAACTCGTCAGGATCCATCCTTAACACGTGGACCAGGCTACCTCAAACCCGAAAATAAGAGATACAGGGCTTTCACCCTAGCTACAGATACATCAGTGTTTTAGGAACTGACTTAGGTAGAATTAGGTTTAATGTGCATTGTCGTTTTGAGTGCAAGACCCCAAAATAAACTTCGTAGGGTAGCATGACTCTTCATGAATCTTACCATCATTATCAGAGTTCTATATCTCCTTTTTGCAATACATCTTTGCTAAGACATATCTTGTACAGATAGTTGAGATCTAATCTCATTTGAGAAATTCTATTTAACTCTAAACATAGATGCTACTTCGATCTAATCGAAGTGCCTTGATATGTTCTCTAATTTGACTCTTTGACTTCAGTTTTATATTCTTTGAACTCTTCAAAAATATAGACTTAAGTCTCATCAAATAAATATATCTGTATCTAGAGTAATCGTTTAAATGAATGATGAAGCACCCAAAACTTTCTCTTGCTTGAACACTCATAATATCATATGTCCGTATGAACTAACTTAAGCAAGTTCATGGTTTAAATACCCTTTGTCTCAAAAAAAGCTTCTTGATCATTTTAACTTTCTAAATAAGATTCGTAGATTGATACTATTTTCAAGTTAATAGGACTCAACAATCAGTCTTTGGATCCTATTCAGATTCAATTGACCAATAGATAGGTGCCACGTAGAAGTTTTTCCTCTTAGATGGTAAGTCAAGCTATTCAGTGTTAATCTTTAAATTAGGATTTTATTAGGATACAAAAGACCATTTTTTTCTATGCCAGAGCAAATAAGCCTTTTATTTTGTTTAATGGTAAACCTTTATTCAAAACAAACAGTTAAACCATTAGTTATCAAATAACTCACAGAAAACAAATTTCTGTATATGTGGCACGTATAATAACCCTTTTGCCAAAATACGACTTTATAGTCCTTACTGCTAATACAATTACACTTGTATTATCCTTGAGCAGTAGTTACATGTTAGCCGTTTTTCAAACTTTTTGGTTAGTTTGAATCCACGCAACAAATTGCAAATATGATTAGTTGATCTCAAGTTCACACACAGGAATCTGGTGAACTTCCAACTAAACATATTTTCGGCAAGTAAGATATCTTCATATCTTATCTAAACGGCGTAGCAAACAGACAAACTAAGTATTCTTGACAATTTCTTTTCCAATACTTGTTGCCACCAAAATAGAACATTTTTCATTATCGGATCTAGTTTTCTTCTTCTAAACCTTAAGATTGGGAACCATTTCTTTTTTTTTCCTTCCACTCATTGCCTTTGTCGACCGTGGATATTGATGTCTGATTTAAGAGAGCGTTTCCCTTAGTTTATATCACATTTTCTGCCATATTGAGGTCGTTCATTGGTTCAAGTTGGGTTTTAAAAAAAATTATTTAAAATTAATCTTGAACGTTCAAACGACTTAGGCAGAGAGTATAGGATCATATCCTATCTGTTAAGATTGTCTCTTTAAGCACAGGGGCTTTCAATCTCATCCAGATTAGTTATCATATTCATAATATGACTCTGAACTAGTGATCCTTCAAACATCTTTAACTAACAACCTTTTTCATTAACTCGTACATTCGCACAATCATGTTTTCAAATTATGTTCATATCGGTAGGCATCTCATGCATCTGATGCTCAAGAACATCTAAAACAGATGTCAGGATATAAGACTAGCCAGATAATCACACTTGATCCATTTGGAATAAGCGTCTATCTAATCCTGACTGACTGTAGTTCCCATAATTTTCGGATAAGGTTCAGTGAGTACATAAACTTTCGTATCTCAACACGATGTCAAGATTCATTTTCTAGTCAGCATAATTGAACCTTTACTAGCCTATTTCCTTATAGACATATAGTTTGGAGTGGGCTAACACTACAAGAAAAAGTGTTTTTTACTACGGACAAATAATCGTAGCATATGGCCCAAATTCGTAGTAAAAACCCTTTTGCTACGCATTAACTACGAATTTCTGATCGTAGTTGATGTGGCCGTAACAAATATTATACTACGATCAAATGATCGTAGCCAATACTTTTTGCTACGAAAAAGTTAGCTTTTACTACGGATAATAATTCGTAACAAATATGATACAAATACATTTAATTTTTGCTACGACTATGCTATTTGTAGTAAAAAATCATCATTAGCTACGATCATAATTTCGTATTGAAAAAATTTCAAGTTCTAATAGTAGTATTCACTACGCTCCACATTTCGTAGTATATGATGATTATTATTTAATTTTTATTTGATTGTATTTTTTTTATATTTTCCTAAAATACATTAGTAACTATAATCATCAAACTCAAAACCGAATGCAATAAGACATCAAATTATATAATCAAAATAATATTTTTCAATAACATTAATAGCATAACAATTTACAACCAAAGAAACTAAACTTTTCAAATACGAACTCACAAAAATGTACTATTTTCCCCCCGATAACTAACAGTATCGAGTAAAATTAACTATCTTAAGCTTACAACAAAATCCGCCAAAAGATAATTAGATCTATGCCTCCAAAACCTGCAACAAGCACTACAAAAAATGTAGTTAAACAATGTAATGGATATTGCAAAAGCAAACCCATATAAAAATCATAACATAA
The DNA here is from genome assembly GCA_037501455.1 of Lantana camara. NCBI lineage: Eukaryota > Viridiplantae > Streptophyta > Magnoliopsida > Lamiales > Verbenaceae > Lantana > Lantana camara. The sequence goes on from CM074859.1 coordinate 17,104,312, forward strand.
ACAATGAGCTTTAGAAAAATCTCCTCAAGACTATCTCCTACAACAGCCAGGAGGGTATTTCAGTTTGGATCCCACAATGTAATAACCTTTTCAGTAACAATAGCCAGAACAGATCCACCACAAGAATGTGCAGATCCCACAATGTAATAAGTTTACTTAAGCAAACTATGCATATCTGACACACCAACAAACACAAAGTAAGGATTTCAACTTGCATATAGACAATTTTTATGTTGCATATTCTTAAAATACATGTCAAGGAAGTAAACTCAAAACTAAACAAAGAAGTATGCCAATGACATCAGTAGTAACAAAGCTATTGCTCTACACATCTCATGTATGTAATACATATCTTGGCCCCCAAATTGATTGTCAAACTTTATTCTTACAAAAGAAACATGATGCACCTGAAAATCCATGAAATTAACATATGAGTAATTCAACAACAATTTTGAGAAATCTGATAGTGTGGGTTGATTAGACTAATAACAGGTATAACATATAATAGCCCACAAAATATTCTGAACCATTAAACAACTTGGGAGAATGCCACAGAACTTCGATCAAGGAACAGGTGCAAAAGTTTAAAGTTAAATATATAAACAACTTGGGAGAATATGTACTGAGCAAGTAAGATAATTACCATAAAGTAGTGTTTCTCCTAAAACACATTTATGAAATTGAAAACTTTAAAGTTAAATATGTAAATGAACTGAAATTTACTAGGAAACGGTTGTCAGAGTTCTCGAACACATTCTCCACAGATGCAGAAACACGTGCTGGCCAGTATCTTCCTGACAAGTGAAAAAGCAATGAGCAATTAGTTCAGTTATAGAGTATAGTTAGCAGAACATTTCATAATTGAAATCGGATAACCATGACGTTTCAAGACAAAACATATATATGAAGCAATGCTTACCTTTCTTCATTACGCAATTTATGTAATAGCTCAGTTTTCACAAACCGTATTAGTGCATATATCAGTTAACAATACCCTAACATGAAATCCCGCATTGCAACTGAATTAATATCAAATAACATGTCTTTATTGCTCAATTTCGTGTTTATAAGAATTTAGTTTAATACTATAAACAGAGTGTCTACACCAACCGCTCTTACTGTATATTGGCATTGTATTGGCAATTTTTTCTTCTAATTAAAATATTAAATAGAAAAATGATTTTTATCAATTTATTTATTTTTCTCACTCTTCAATGTTTCTATACTTCTCCCTCTACTATCTTCTGACAACTAAAACTTATCCGTCCAAAGTCTTCTTAAACATATTGTTCTGTATAATAAACTCAAAACAATTATATAATGCTAATATATGTATATCAAGGATGAGTAAGATGATAATTGAAACATGCCTGAAGCCGAGAGAAATCGAGTCGGAAAATTGCAAAAGACAAAAGAAGCAGATTAAAAGCCCTTTATTATTCCAAATACAGGAGCCCTTCTTCCTAATACTACATGTTCAAGTCACTATGTACAAATTATCACAATTCTTCACATGTGGAAAAGTTTAGCAAGAAGCGAGAATACAATCTCAATGAAGAAAATTTGTTACCGCAACAACTCGAGGGAATTCCATCACAAGTGTGGAGTTAATTGATCCATTTCCATAAGAACTTTCAGCAAGATCACAACAATTTAGTATCAAAATGTGTAAGAGGATATATGCTGATATAAAATTCTAAATACAACTACCAATAAAAAAGGAATTTGAAACTATTGAAGAGCAAATTAGTTAACCTTAGAAAGTCTATAATAGTGGATCAGTCTTTGAGGGTCTATATATCGAGAGATTTTAATTGCAATAGACAAAACATACTTCAATCACCATAAGAAAAAAGTTAATACTAATCATAAGAAAGTTATCATATACCTAAATTGGATCAAGAAATTCATATGGTACTTCTCCCATAACAGATTCATCATCTCTGGTTTCTGAAGCAACAATATTTGTTTTGCTCCAAGGTCAACAAACTCTTGTATAATCCTAGCATCTTCAAGACATCAGCTGCAGCAGCGAATAGTTATCCCCAAAAATCCAATCCAAGTATTAGAAACTAATTGTACATACGTATGTAACATTATCTGTTGATTATCAAAGTACATAACATTCTCTGTTACCTCATGTATGTCAAAATTCTCAAATACTCAAATAATTATCATAAGTAAACCATCACTCATTTATACAGCTATAGCATGAACAGAAGTAACAACACCAACTTAGCTATTCAAATAAGGATAAACATACTTAAAGTCCACCGGTCCCTGCAGATATGGCGAAAATTATATTTGAAATTTATAAAACGTCCAAACACAAAAATTATTATTTTTCCGAACATACAAGATTTTGATCAATGAATTTTAGCAACATACATTCCAATCAACGTCCACAAATATGGAACAAAATCTCAAGAAAACACAAAAAATGCATCTAATTTAAAACTTAGAAAAGAAAACGCAGAACGATTTACCAATATCATCTTCATCATTAAGTGTTTTTCTCCATACCCTCAATTTTGAATTGCCGACTCCCAAACAATGCATTTTGTTTGTGATATTTAAATTTTGACTCTTGGACTTCAAGATAGTATCTTTTTGCCTTTTTTGAATCAATTTGTCCTTTTAAATATAAATACGAGCACATAAGGCATTGTGATTACACCATTGTTAAAAATGTTCAGATTTTGAAGCCTACAGGTGGCAGAAACAAATGGCACTAGTTGAAAAAACGATTGATACGATACCCTCAAGTTAATTGAAACCATAAAAACAAACTAGCATGGTGCATGGCTAATGTTACAATTTTGGACAAAGTTATAAAGTTTAAAGAAGGTTAATTACACATATATACTAACATATATAATCTCATAGTTTTATTTGTATAAAACCTGGCATTAATTTTAAAATACAATTCAAGAACAAAAACAAATCTGTGCAACAAAAGAAGAAGCCCTTGCATTTTTTCAAGAAATGAAATTCTTTTAACTGTATATCCTCTGGCTCAAAACTCCCTTTTCTTCCCCAAACTTTAAGGAAAGCAGACTTTCAAGACAAACAACTAATATTTATAAAGGGAAGAGTTTCCCATATTTGTTTTACCCTTAATGTCTGAAATATTATAGTTCAGTTCTTGTTAAATAAGAATTAATACAATTATAATTGCAAGAATTTATGAATTTTGGCTACAACTACTACACATTTAAACATCAACAGTTACGATTAATAAGGGTTGGAACTAGGGAGAATATTACACCACTCAATTGCATACGAAAAAAATACTACTCAAATTCATCATACTCAATAAAAGGTCAAATAAAATTCATCATTTCATATTTAACATCATCAATCAAGTACAGCAAGTCAAATAGCACAGAAAAGATGAGAGTTTAGTCTAATTTTAGTGCATATCGTAACCAATTTAAAATGCAACTAGCTCAAAACTTAAGACAATATCGCATTTCCTGGTAGTGTACCTTCTTGAAGAGGTTTAACTGCTCACTCTCGTCTTTTTAGGAATTCCCATAACACATCCAAATCAACATAGCCTCCCGAAAGTATGATTCTAACCTTGATTTAATCTTTCCAAGCTAGGTTATTTCTGAAACTATTTTACAGAATAGCTACACGGCCAATGGCTCCATTTGGGTCGATGACAAACTTAGAATATTCAGCAGAGTTTCAATTTGATATGATATTTCAGAGAAGGAAAAAAATTACCACTAATAACCCCTTATTTTAAGGACACCAATCATGACTACACATCAGAGAAAACAATAAAAAAAAAACCCCTAAATTAACAAATCACGGTCAGAACCTGGGCGATCGACAGCCAACGACCTTGATATCGGAGAGCTTGTCGGTACCACCGCTTTTGACCTTCGGAGCCAGGATCAGAAGCTTTCCTTCAGAGTTCGGACATTTCTCTTCCGCCGGAGCCAGGAGGGTTTGAAACGAGGCTTGAAGTAGAAGCTTTCTTGGTCTTGTACACTTCTCGCTCGAAGCTCCCCCTTGCTTTTCTTTACTGGCGCCGGAGGGTTTGAGAAAATTTTAGTCGTTGGGAGCAATTTTGGCAAATGAGGGTTTGTTTTTAGGCATTTTCGCTTAAAGGGCCGAAGAAAATGAGGATAGAAAAGTTTTGGTGGGATTTATTTTCCTTTGTCGGTTGATTTTGGGGAGAAAAAGTCTTTTAAGTTTTGGAATCTTTTAGTTAATTTTAATTAAAATTTTTTTTTTGTCCAATTTAGTTAATTTTAATTTAATATCAGTTTAAAACATTTAATGGATGATATATAGAAAATTAATTCATATTTATTTAATTAATAAAGGAAAATTTTAAGATTTGAAATATAATATTGTTTTGAGTTTCCCCAATAAATATATAGAAGAAATTTTAGAAAGGCATATATTTTTATTTGATATTATGTTAAATAATTGGTGGAAATTAAAAAAAAAAAAAAAGTATCAAATCTTTATAAGATACTATTTAAGAATTTAATTATATTTTTTTAGCAAAAAAATATCAAAACGACGTAGTTTTGATATATTATTTACTACGACAGTGGTTTCGTAGTAAATAGGTGTCCTATTTCGTAATTATTTACTACGTACAATAAATTGTAGTAAATAACTATCTTTTACTACGATCAAATGATCGTAACAAAAAATTTTGTAGTAACAAGTCATTTTTGTTGTAGTGTAAGAGAGATCGTTATTATAAAACTGAAATAAATAAATAAATACAAGTTATGATTATGTATTTCGTTTTCTTTTGCGTCCAACCAATAAATGAAATCCACGTAAACATTTTGATTTACGCAATGGTGACTTAACTAACCGCAGTTGACTCTCCGGAGGCGAGGTCAAAAACCGCTTAGAAAAGCAGGAACTATTCTTTATTAACATGTCATCTAGGTAACTCTTACCAAATAATGTTAATCCACCACGTCAACCTTGGCCTCTAAGTGAATGTAACATAGCTCCGAAGGGAGGTTAATACATTACTCAGTCAAGTGTGTACCATTACCTAGAAGTCTCTACGAGTAGGTCAAAACACTCCACGGAGACGTGGTCGAGCTGACTTTTCCTGCATTTCATTCTATCTGTAGAAGTCTAATCTTGTATATCGCGAATATATACCTGCCGAAGGGAGTAGTACACATCCACTGTACTATAGACGGGTAATGGAGGCCGTGAGAATCCAACTCTTTTCATCTAGCTCCCACTTAAATTTTTAAAAGGTGTGGATTATCTTTTCATTATCATATAATCACTTTTGTCGTCTCATTATCGGAAGTGGTTAATCTAATTAATACACTCCCACTAGGATTACTAAATCATATTTAAAATCCCAATAATATTTTAAGGCAATTTAATAACTATTTATTAATTAGGCCGAAAAATATTAGTCCAATTATGCATCGCGTCTAATCTCTATTAAACAATATCATTTAATCACATTAAATAAAATATGCATAATTGTAAATAACATAATATCTCATATTATTATGATCATGCCATAAAATTAAGCATGCTTGTATATAATTATCACATAATTATCATGCTTAAAATAAATGGCATAAGATAAACATGATATAAATAAATTATCACATCATTTAAATCATATTTACTGATTCGGTAATTTTTCAGGAAAAGCAATTAAATTGTTTCCCAAAGAAATACTACAAATTCCCAGGAAACACTGGAGGGGTCACAACGGTCCCACTTAAAAACCAGTCTCCTTTGACAAAATTTACGTGCACAGTAGCAGATTTAAAATTATGCATCGCATACATCATATAAATGCATGTATATATCTAGAGCACAGCTCTGATACCAGTTGTTGGGTGGAGGGCCCAAAATAGTAGCGGTCCGGGACCACATTTTAAAATTTTTCTTTATAATATAAGTATTAAAATATTTCTAAAACATTTTAATACGATAGCGGAAGACTAGCCGGATCTACTCAAGTATATACATGCAATTGATAATAAATTTTAAATCACTTAAGCAGATAAATATCTAACATGCAATTAACAATTAATGGTATATAATTTATCATGCTTAAAATAATATAACTGTAAAATATTACCGTACTGCAAATATGGCTATCTAACGGCATTTTTCCAGCTCCTTTCCTTTTCGTGAAATCGGCAGAGCTTCCCTCCAATATCCCTGACTCGACCCTCGGAGTGTGGGTTCCACGAGTATTTCCCTAAATACTCGAGAAAATATTTTCTAGAAAAACTCATTTTTCTAAAACTAGAAAATCCCTATTTTTTAATAATTAAATGGTTTATATATTAATTATATAACCGCATAATTATATAATTAATTAATCATTAATTAATGATTTATTAATATAGGAGAACCTCAGCCATAAAGGCCAAAATTGCTGCCCAAAATCGGATGAAATAAAATGGCCAAAGTGCAGCCTATTTATAGGCATGAAAAATGAGGGTATAATGGTCATTTTACCATCCCTTGTACAAACCGTGTTCCGGAAGACCAATCAAATTATACCAAGTTGTGGCATTCTCCGTCGCGGACACAACGCCGCCAACCACGTGCCGTCATGTGGCCCCACGCGCCGTCTAAGTGGTTGGCGTGTATGCATACACACAGCCTCACCAGGTCTTGACACGTGTCCAAGTCTGGTCCTACCCTGACCGGACCCGGTTCGACCCTATCCGTTTGAACCGGGTTTGACCCAATCCGATGACCCATTGACCTGCCCGGTCAACATTCAATCTGGCCCTCCCACTTGCGCTGACGCACACGCGGGCGCTATGTCAGTACCAACTCGGCCCTGACCTGCTGACTGTTGGGAATATTTCCCTGAAAATTCAATTTGTTGAATTAATTAAACTGAATTTACAGCGAGTTGTGAGTATTTCACATATTGATAATTAATGGCGTGTGGTGGTATTCTTATATGAAATTTGTTTCATAGGAAAAGACTTTGAATACCGAAATCACGTGTCATTAAAGTTCCAGTCGGTAAGATAAGAATATGTCCTTATCAAGACTATAACGTGGTTATATAAGATGATTAGTCTTTCGTTATAGGGAATAGTGATTCCAGTTATAACACGTTGATGATTTTCAATAGGATTGAAAACATCGAACTGGACCACTGAGATTATTCATTTTATACTACTATCTAAAATGAATAAAATCTCAGGAAGCATTGTACTCTTAATCCCGATAATATTTCGGCTTTAGGCATGTAGTGTTAGTCACTGTAATATACTCGAAGTGAGGTCTCGGTAACGGTGGCCAAAATACTTTGTACGTTCGGTGACAACATGAAATGTGCTAAAGAGTTATACTGATCGAGGAATTTGTGGCATTCCTGGAAGGTAAAAGATATCCCTGAAATAGATTTGCAAAAGTTCGAATTAAGACTTTGGCCAAAGCACTTCGCGTGATACGTCACCGAAGTTGTATGATGAATGTGTTTCACATACAGAGAATTTGAACTTAAGACGAATCAATAAATTTCAGATTAGAGATGAAAAATGAATGATAGTAGTTACAATTTATTTTTCATGGATATCTACACGGAGGAGTGAAATACGAAATTATTCCAGATCGAGATATTCGTGAATAATTTAATTAATTCTAGAGTGCAACAATATTTATTTAGTGGAATTAAATATTGTTAAATGGTAATTAATTACTATCATGAGATGATAATATATTAACCCGTTTGGAGCTAAAATTAATTAGTCCTGCAGGTCCCCCTGCAAGCCCCAATTGAAAACCCCAAGAGAAAATATTAGAAGGAGAAAGAGAAATGAATTTTCAAAGTGTTTGAAAATTGCCAAGGGATTTATTTTAAGAAAATAAATCAAAGTTCCAAAGAGTTGGAAATGCCCGAAATTTTATTTTGGAGAAAATAAAATTTGCATCGGAAAAAATAAATAAATAAACTTTTTTTGATGACGTGGCAGCTAACGCGGCATGCCACATGAGCGGACAGCGTGAGGTGGCGTTGACTGGACACCGCGAGGCGCGCCGCGTGTGCGGCTGAGATAGCGCCACACGTCAGCGTGAAGCAACGACCCAGATTTATTTCGGAACCGGGTCATTCAATGGGTCATCGGGTCGGGTTGGTCCGACCCGAACACGTGGAAAAACAGGGATAGGCACCTGTTGAACCGGACGGAACCGGGTTCGGTCGGACCAGTTCAAGGATTTGAAGCCCTAGGCCGCAAGTGCTTCACACGCGTCGCCTAAACTCGATTGGCACATTCTCGACGGCGTTGGACTCTTGGTGATGAGAGCTTCAACGTAGTCACCTTGGAATTCGTGTCCAAGTTGCACACGCAAGTGGGGATATGAAATTACTATTTTACCCTCGGTTTTTCCCCTATAAATAGGGGGCTTGGCTTTTCATTTTTTCATGCAAGTTTGGGAGAGGTTTTGGCTGAAATTTTGACTTTGAAACCATATCCCGTTTCTTCTAATTAATTCCTTATTATTTTGGAATTAATTTTAATTAGGTGTTTATATATTTAATTTATAAAACACTTAATTTCGGGACATTAAACCCTGAAAAGTGTTTTCTAGTTTAAAGTTTATTTTCTCTAGTATTTAGAGAAATACTTTCGGAGCCCACACTCCGAGGGTTTCTTCGGGGATATTGCGGGGAAGCTCTGCCGGTATCACGAAAGGGAAAGGAGCTGGAAAAATGTCGTTAGATAGCCATATTTGCAGAACAGTAATATTTTACAGTTGCATTATTTTAAACATGATAAATTATATGCTCTTAAGTGCTGATTGCATGTTAGATATTTATCTGCTTAAGTGATTTAAAATTTATTATCAATTGCATATATATACTTGAGTAGATCTCGCTAGTCTTCCGCTATTGTATTAAATTGTTTTAGAAATATTTTAATACTTGTATTATAAACAAAATTTTAAAATGTTGTCCCGGACCTCCACCCAGCATTGACGTGGCGTGACACGTCAGGTGCCACGTTAGCAATTAAAACCTTCTTCTTTTTTTTTTTTTTTAATTTTCATTTTCTCCAAAATAAAATTTCGGGCATTTCCAACTCTTTGGAACTTTGATTTATTTTCTTAAAATAAATCACTTGGCTATTTTCAAACACTTTGAAAATTCATTTATCTCTCTCCTTGTAATATTTTTCGCTTAAGGTGTTATTGGGGCTTGCAGGGGGACCTGCAGGACTAATTAATTTTAGCTCTAAACGGGTTAATATATTATCATCTCATGATAGTAATTAATTACTGTTTAACAATATTTAATTCCACTAAATAAATAATGTTGCACTCTAAACTTAATTAAATTATTTAGGAATTTCTCGATCTAGAATAATTTCGCATTTTACTCCTCCGTGTAGATATCCATGAAATATAAATTGCAACTACTATCATTTATTTTTCATCTCCAATCTGAAATTTATTGATTCGCCTTAAGTTCAAATTCTCTGTATGTGAAACACATTCAACATACATCTTCGGTGACGTATCACGCGAAGTGCTTTGACCAAAGTCTTAGTTCGAACTTCGCAAATCTATTTCAAGGATATCTTTTACCTTCTAACAAGGCCACAGATTCCTGGATCAAAATAACTTTTTAGCACATTTCATGCAGTCACCGAACGTACAAAGTATTTTGGCCACCGTTATCGAGACCTCACTTCGAGTATATTACAGTGACTAACACTACATGCCTAAAGCCAAAATATTGTCAGGATTAAGAGTACAATGCTTCCTGAGATTTTATTCATTTTAGATAGCTGTATAAAATGAATAATCTCGTGGTCCAGTTCGATGTTTCCAATCCTATTGAGAATCATCAACGTGTTATAATCGGAATCACCATTCCCTATGACAAAAGACTAGTCATCATATATAACCACGTTATAGTCTTGATAAGAACATATTCTTTATCTTACTGACTAGAACTTTAATGACAAAAAAAAAAAAAAAAAGAACTTTAATGACATGTGATTTTGGTATTCAAAGTCTTTTCCTATGAAACACATTTCATATAAGAATACCACCACACGCTATTAATTATCAATATGTGAAATACTCACAACTTGTTGTAAATTCAGTTTAATTAATCAAACAAATTGAATTTTCAGGACACTATTCCTAACAGGATTTGAACTAGACCAATTTGTTTTTTAATCTAAATCTTTCAAAGTCTACCCGGTATCTAATTTAAACAAATTTTTGTTTAAATCCATTCACACCAATCGTGGTTAACTTAATTAGTTAATGATTCTTTCTCCAAAATAATGACTTTATATTCGAATCTCTTTAAATCTCTAACTACTTTGGAGTTGTATGCTAAAAAATAATAATAATAATTTAAAAATCTTTTTATTAGAATAATAGTTTAATTAAAGTTTAACCTATACTATTTTCATTGGAGTAATTTGAGAAAGCAAACTCAATTAAGACCTTTACAATTTCTATCCTTTTAATGTCTTGTCTATTTCTTTTTTTTTGGTCAGTGTCTTGTCTATTCCTCTAGTACTCAGCGTAGTTTTTTTTTTTTCATGCATTTTTAATATGTTTTCAAATTCTATTAATAAATATAAATGTAAGAATTTTTAAGACCAAAGTCGGGTCACAAAGGACTCGACGGGGTTATTAATGAGGATCACTCCCTCCTATATAAATGAAGGCAAAATTTACGACAGGAAATTAACAAAATACATCTCCAAAAGGCATAAAATCAAAAAACAAAACGCCACGAAAGTGCAACTAGCAATAAAGACAAAGTTCAAACTGAGCTGAGGGAAGAGTTGACTAGACATAATCCGATGTAATTTTGCCACCTTGCATTTCCCCAAATAACAGTTAGGTCCTGAACCAAATTTAAAAAAATTGGTGTCATAATTAATAAAACGGTTTTCCTCTTCATAATTGTCCTCGTCATTTATGTTGGTAGCTCCAAAAGGCATCCAAAGTAGCCCAAGCTGATAGTGCTTCCAATTCGACTCCGGACTAAGTACATAAGTAACCCTCCAAACCTGGACCATTAGAAAGCAAAGGTTCAAACTCTGACGCATAGTATTTCTCATTTTTAGGGTTAAATTGTCAATTTAGTCCCATAAGATTGGCCTCTCCTCAATTTAATCCCGTACTTTTGATAGAATTCAATTTAGTTCTAAATTTCAAAATTCTCAACAAATGTGGTCCCAAACACTAACGGACGTTAGAAAACTAAAGGAATTAACCACGTGTCATCATGTTGTGCGTTGAGTCAGATAGACACGTGGTCAATTCCGTTAGTTTTCTAACGTCCGTTAGTGCTTGGGACCACATTTGTTGAGAATTTTAAAATTTGGGACTAAATTGAATTTTGTCAAAAGTACGGGACTAAATTAACGATGCGCCAATCCTATGGGACTAAATTGGCAATTTGGCCCATTTTTAGGCTAAAAGAGAGGCCTGCATTTGTCATGAATAAGCCAAAACTCATTTTCCACCCAAATAATAAGGATTGACATCATCTTAAACATAATTATCAGCGTGCCACATTTATAGTTCCTTGTGAGGTACAAGTGCCCAAATGGGAAAAATGGTACTTGCGGGACAAATTCATAAAATGTTATCGGAATTGGGTGGGTTAAAATTTTTTTATAAATTGCCACACTCTGTGGCGACCGATGTACTCTTTTTGTATTTTTTTTAACGGGGTCTCCAGTCACTGTGACAATCCCGTATTTTTTAATTTTTTTTTTATTATTTTATTAAAGGTCACGGAAGAGCTCGTTGGCCATATTAAAAAATTATTATTTTTTAATATTATATTTGGGGTTGTCACACTCTGTGGCACCCCCATTAAAAAATTATTATTTTTTTAATATTATATTGGGGGTTGCCACACTCTGTGGCACCCACATTAAAAAATTATTTATTTTAATATTATATTGGGGGTCGCCAGAAAGTACGGTGACCCTTACCTCGGATTCCCTGAAATTTACTCTAAATTTTCACAAATTTCAGTAATAGTAAAGGGAAGTGTCAATACACTGAAAATATCAAATTTCAGATTTGATATCAATTCTAAGTTGAAAATTTAGTTAGAAGACAATAATGCAATGCTATTGTTCAAAAAGCAAAGGTGTCGAAAGTTTATTTAAAGCACCATTTGTGTTGTTCCAATGCATACCCAACCTTTCTTTAAGTTTTGCATATAAGACCTTCTGTAATTTCTTTCAGAAAAATTCTCGTCTCTTACAATGGATTCGATTAGGGTAATTGTCTACTATGGTGACAATTATACTAAATCAATCCATTGTGTTTCTTACGATCGACCACCATTTACCATTACTAGAATTTCACGATCAACCTCATTTTTTGATCTCCTTCAACACATCTGTGATGTAATTCGTTTCTCACAAGATGAATACAATATCAAGTTTTTCTCTACATGGTACATATCAAAGTTTTCGGAGCCGATCGAAACGGTTGTTGAAATATCCGACGATAATTTTTTGAGTTGTTATACGAATATAACATCACAACTCGAATCATTCAAGGTGTTTGTTGTCGTTGAATGTATCCAACAACAATAATCAGTAGATGCTACTTGGAGTCCCGACATGCGACAATACATGAAATTGCTCACCCAAGAAATATCGTCGATTAGCAGTGGCTTGGAAGCATTTGGTATCAATGACCCCAGTACAGGTCTCTGACAAAGCAATCAGGTTGATGCCTTTATGGTTCGGGGAAGGGGGGGGGGGGGGGAGAGGGAGGAGTAGGGGGAGGAGGAGGAATTTGCATATCAATTCCAACAGACTAATGATGTATTATCGGAGTTAGAGACAGACGATGACGAGAATGACACCAACAACAACGAGGAGGAAACCGGTGACGACATTAACCAAAGTGCTGAAGAACGTGTCGAAGAGGTTGCAGCTGTTGAAGAGTTGTTGGCACAGCACAACAGTGAAAGCTCACATTCTCAACTCCACGAATTTCATCCCTACTACCATGCAACTGGTTCAGATATGTAAGCCAACTCGATCGACTTGCCATCGGGCAGATGGAGTCAGTTTTATGATCCTAATATTGGTGGATTTGTTGTGGGGATTTCGTTTCAAAGTAAGATACATGTTCAAACAGCCGTTAAGGATTTCTCCATTCGAAGAGCTAAGCGAGAATTTAAAGTTCAGCTTAGTACCCAACAATTTTGGAAGGTTCATTGTAAACGAGACAAAGCTATAGGGTGCCCATGGGAATTGTGTGCCCAATATAAAAAGAGAGTGGGGATTTGGGTCATCTCTGTTTATCACGGTGATCATACATGTAGTCCCGATTACATTCTGACCGAACATGTAAACTTGGACACAAATTTTATTGTGGCTATCATAATTGGCCATGATAGCAGTTTGTGTAAACGGAAACAAAACCATTCTCCCTATTGCATTTGCCTTGGTTGATGAAGAGTCAACAAGCACGTGGCGATGGTTTCTGCACTTACTACGCATGCACATAATAGCAAACTCCCATGAGTTTGTTACAATAATTTCAGATCGCATCCAGGGTATAATTCGAGCGGTGAAAGACGGATTTGGTTCATTTAATGTTAACCATGGATGTCACAAACCATGTCGAAACGTTTAATGGTGTTATGAAGGGTGCAAAACGACTTCCCATTTGAGCGATTGTGGAGATGACTTATACCAAGATAACAGATTATTTCAAAGAGAACCAGCAATTCGGTAGACAATTAAAAGTAGATAATCATCCCTGGACACCATACGTGTTGGGATAAATGCCCTGAAAATCCAATTATATTGTAAATATTTTGGATTAATAAAACTGAAATTATCGCAAGTTATGAGTATTTTACGAATTTAATAATTAATGACGTGTGATGGTATTTTTATATGAAATGTGTTTCATAGGAAAAGACTTTAAATACCAGAAGTCACGTGTCATTAAAGTTCTAGTCAGTATGATAAGAAATTATTCTTATCAAGACTATAATGTGTTATATAAGATGATTAGTCTTTCGTCATAGGGAAATGGAGTTTCCAATTATAACACATTGATGATTTTCAATGAGATTGGAAACATCGAACTGGACCACTGAGATTGTTCATTTTATACTGCTATCTAAAATGAACAAAATCTCGGAAGCATTAGACTCTTAATCCTGGCAGTGTTTCTACTTTAGGCATGTAGTGTTAATGACTGTGATGTACTCAGAAGTGAGGTCTCGGTAACGGGTGGCCAAAATACTTTGTACGTTCGGTGATTGCATAAAATGTGCTAAAGAGAACTATTGATCAAAAAATCTGTAGCCTTGTTGGAAGGTTAAAAGATATCCCTGAAATAGATTTGCAAAAAGTGCAAATAAAACTTTGACCAAAGTACTTCGTGTGTTTGTCACCGAAGTTGTATGTTGAATGTGTTTCACATACAGGGAATTTGGACTTAAGGCAAATCAAGAAATTTCAGATTGCAAGTGAAAAATAAATGATAGTAGTATTGATTTATTTTTCATGGATATCTGTACAGAGGAGTAAAATGCAAAATTATTCTAGATCGAGAAATTTGTGAATAATTTAATTAATTTTAGAGTTCAACAATATTTATTTAGTGGAATTAAATATTGTTAAACGGTAATCAATTATTGTCATGGGATGATAATAGATTGACCCGTTTGGAGCTAAGATTAATTAGTCCTGCAGGTCCCCCCGCAAGCCCCAACGAAGATCAAAGAGAAAATATTAAAAGGAGAGAGAGAAATAAATTTTCAAAGAGTTTGAAAATAGCCAAGGAATTTATTTTGAGAAAATAAATTAAATTCCCAAGAGTTGGAAATACCCGAAATTTTATTTTGGAAAAAATAAAATTTTCAAAAAAAAAAAAAAAAAAAAAGTGATGTGGCGAAGTGCTGACGTGGTGGCAGGTGACGTGTCACGCGACGTCAGCGGGTCAGCTGCCAAGTGGCGCTGACCGGGCGCCAAGTGTCGCACCACATGGACGTCCAAGATTACACCACGCCTCAAGGTTCAGCGGCCCAGATTTGATCTGTAAATGGGCCGGGTCGAGAACGGGTTCGGGTAGGGTCGGGTTTGATGAAAATCGACCCGGGCACGTGGCATCACGTGAGCGTGCCACGTGGTCAAGCGGCCGAACCAAGCTGAACCGACCGGTTCACAGCTGAACCGGTCTGAACCGCGAACCGTCGGTCGGACCGGACCGGTCTGACACGTGGCAGCTGCTCGTGCCGCCGTGAGCATCACACGCCCCAAACGTACAACCGCCACACGGGGGGACGCGTGCGGACTCCGTTCCGTGCGTGCCAGGCGGCGTTGGCCTCGTGGCGGCGTGAGCTCCTGCGTGGCACTCTTGGATTGGCTGCAGACCTTGGTGTGCACGGCAATTTTCGGTTTTTTGGACGAATTTGACCCTAAACCTTGGCTATAAATAAGGCCTTTGCTCTCTTTTGGCAATCAACTTCTGCATTCCATTTTTCAGTTTTCTTGGTTCCAAGTCACTCTCTCTCTTCAATATTAATTAATCCTTAGTTAAGGATTAATTAATTACTTAATTAGGTGGTTATATAATTAATATATAATCCATTTAATTATTAGAAAATAGAGATTTTCAGGTTTTAGAAAAAAGGGTTTTTCTGAAAAATATTTTCTCAAAGTATTTAGCGAAATACTGCCGGAGTCCACACTCCAATTTCTTAATCGGGGATATTGCGAGGAAGCTCTGCCGGTTTCACGAGAAAAAATCGAGGTGCTGTAAAAGTGCCGTTGATAGCCAATATTGCAGTACGGTAATACCGTTATGCTGCCCAAATTAATATTTGCATATTGTGATTATATGCTAGATGATTTAAAATTATGTTATCGATGCCTGTATATATTATAGTTATGCTGCCCGATTTATTCCGCTGCTTTATTAAAATATTTTGGAAATATTTTGATAAAGAGGTTATGGCGATTTTTTTTGAATATTACGCTATACCGTCACTCTGCCTCGGGCCCGCCACACCAACAACTGGTATCAGAGTGGGGCTCTGATTATATACTCACATTGATAAAGCATAAGATGCATAATTTTAAATCTGATACTGTGCACGTAAATTCTGTCTAAGGAGGCTGGGTTATAAGTGGGACCGTTGTGACCCCTCCAGTGTTTCCTGGGAATTTACGTGGAATGGTAATTTTCTGGGAATTGATTTCAATAATCTTCCTTGTTAATTGCCGAATCAGTAAATATGATTTAAATTATGTGATAATTTAAAACATATTTATTTAAGGGGCCATTAAAAATTTAAAGCGTGATAATTATGTGATAATTATTTGCAAGCATGCTTTTAATTTTAAAAATGGCATGATAATATGTGATATTATGCTGCTTTAATTATGCATGATTTATTTAATGTGATTAGATAAATAATGTTTAATAGAGATTAAATATGATGTATAATTGGATTAATATTTTTTGGCTTAAATTAATAAAGAGTTATTTGATGGTGCAGTAACTTGTAAAGGATTTAAACACCAATCACTTTAGAATTTGTTTGTAGAAGGGAAGACCATCATAGGCGTTGAGCCTCAGGAACTGGGTTTCCAATGAGCGTGGGTTCTTCCAGCTAGGATAACACCAGGAAATCGTGCAGCAAGGGTGCAGGGAATGGTGAAATATATGAAGCTTTGGAGAAGATGAAGATGCAGAGGAAAAGGATGACCAGTTCAGTAGTGTGGTGTCTTGTGAAGAAGATGACTTGGGGGAGAATGCAAGTGTTCTCCCCTATTTATATGTTAGGGGTGAGGGTAAATCGGGTAATTGATCGAGTGGTCCCAAACCTGTGCTGCCCTAACGCGTGGCATCCTGTGAGGGCATGAAAGTGACATCCCTGAAAAGCAGGCGGCGTGTCAGGTGTAAGGTGCGCACCACCTCTTTGTCAGAGGTTGTTGGCGAGGGTCGCACGTAGGGAAGGCCCAAGGTCGGTCTTGCTAGAGTTCGGATCCCCCATGGGGGGGAGGATCATACGCGAGCGCTGGTGACGCTCGATGGGCGCACGGATGGGTTCCCCACGGTAGATGGTCCTCGAGCGTTCAAACCCCGAGCATCATGAGCGGGGCCTTCACGCGGGTGCCTCCTTGGAAAGGGTGGCTCTGAGGGCCGTGGCGTGAGCGTCAGTTAGACAGCTTGAACCCTTTACTTGAATAGTTGGCCGAGGCTCATGGGCTTGTACAGGAACTCGAGAGTGGGCTGGATTGATCCGCGAGCCCATCAATGCGAGCGTTCAATCCCCAAATCGGTTTATGACGACACGTGGACGGCTCTGAAACGAGAGTGATTTTATGCCTCATCATTTTGCCCCCCAAATTCTGTAGTATACTTGAGCGTACTGTAGAATTTTCAAGAGAAGCGATCCGTGAATTTTTAAACACCCGAGGGTCAAGCTCCTGTAAGTGAAGTGACCGCTGGGCTTCTGTAACGGACACGTTCTAACATCGCATTAAATGAAGTCCTATCCATATTAAATGCTGAGTGGGAGCGTGTGTTCCGGGAGACGTGAGGCGGTTATCAAAAGTGGGGGGATTTCCTAGGCGGGAAATGATTGCAATTTGAAATCCCAAACCCTAATTAACGCCAGCTCTTGCCCCTATAAATAGGGATTTGTGAAGCCTTGTATCTCTTTCACGCATGCAGACTCCTCTAAGCATAATAGAAGCAAAGATTTTCTGCAAGTTTTCCGCGAATTCCAGTAATCCTTTTCTTTCAAACCTCAGGTAAATCCCGATAATTTTTCATTTTCCTTACACTAACTTTAGATTTAGGTTGGGTGAGTGAAACTCTTGAGTGAATAGCCCCTTTCTGCCACTGAATTTATTTCAGAAATTTTCTTCTTCACTGGGTTCTCTGCGAGAAGCTTCTTCTCTAAAAATCAAAGAGCAGACATGGCAGGGCACAAAGTAGATGATTATGTGAGGGAGATAGACGAAATGTCGGTTGGGAGCTCTTCCCTTCAAGGTAACGTACCCACGGCGGTCCCAATGGCCAGAGCCTCTCCTGGCGATGAGATTCCAATCGCCATCCCAGTGGCCAGGGCTCCGGCTGAAGCTGGGGTTGAAGAGGTTGATGCCGCTGTTCAAGGGATGAACGAGCGCGCACCCGGGGGGGTAGACGATCTCTTCGAAGAGATGGGTAACATCATGGAGATGCAGAGACAAGGGGAAAGGGTACTTCCCGTGCTTAACAGCGTTGTAAGACCCCAAGATCACAGGATCACGGTGGCAATCGCGGCTCCTGAGGGCGGAGCAGGGCCTTTCGAGCGTCATGCTAAGGCTGAACCTCCCAGAAAATGCCAAAGGAGGGGAAAAGAGCCTACTACCCGAGTGAGACAAAATAACCCTCACCAAACCGATAGGTCTCCGGATGAGATTGAGAACATCTTGACGCTCGAAGATCTGGAGGAGTTAAGGACAAAAGCATACTGGGATGAGGCGGTGTTCCCCATGCACCTTCCCGAGGAGGGGAAAAGAGCAAATTTACCGCCACCTGGGATGATGACAGTTTACTGGGACGCGGTCCTGGCCGGGGGTCTGAGGTTTCCGATTCCTCCCGTCGTTTGTGACATATGTCACCACCTTAGACTCTGTCCTTCCCAGATCCTGCCGAAAGGCATTGCCCTAATCAACACCTTCGTAATATTGATAAGGGCCCTAGGCTACGAACCCTCTGTTAACAATTTTGATAGCTTGATTCAAGTAGCCCGCTCAACACGCTCGTCCCCCACAGATGGGTTCTCTCCCTCCACCTCCTATGGCGAGCATTGGAAAGAGAAGTACTTCTTTGTAGGGGCTCCTGGGGGAATTTTCAGGGTTCACCGAGGGTGGTTTATACATGGCGAGGGACCACTGATTAGGGAAAGGACAAAGAACAAAGTTTTCGAGGATTGGGCGAAGGGGTTGGCCCTCGAGATGAAGAATGAGAAGAAGTGGATCAAGGCTGAGGTCTTGATGAAGAATGAGGGAATATTATTCCGCTATGGCCTATCTTGCCCCCCAAGCATGGTAATTAATCCTCCCGCTCAAATCATGGCTCTCGACGGTTAGATTCTAGGAACTGACTATTCTAACTCTTAGGATAGCATCGCTGAGTTTACTTGACTTGTTATACTTTTGTAATCACCATCCAAATGACCAATTTCTGACGCTCGTACTTCCCATTTACAGATATCCAAATACTAACGTCAGGGATGAATGCCGAAAGACTTGCCCGGATGATGCACGCTCAGGGGCCTGGCGTCAACCCTCAGCAACAGCAACAACAACAAGCACGCCCTCCCAACGCCCCAAGTGGGAGAGGAATCCGACGAGGGGCCAGACGTGGCAACGAAGGCGCTCGTGGCGGCGCCGAGAATGAAGCTTCCCCTGCGGGCCCCATCGAGGACTTGACAGTAGATGGCGCTCGAGGGGCTACACCTCCGCCGGCCGCCCCCGAGGGTCCCATCGCGCTAAGCTCCAGCGACTCTCGCAACCGCTCGGGGGAGTTGGCCCGCTTCCATGATGCAATCAGGGCCGACCGCCAGGGGAAGAGAAAAAGATTGCCAGACTCCATCCCTATTTCTGGCAAAGGGAAAGAGGTGGTCGTGGGCCACCGCGGCGAGGGCAGCGACACTTCCTCATCGGAGGATGAGGACTTCTGGAAAATGGGCTGCAGAGGCGACGCTCGTTACAAACGACAACGGACAGAAGTTCCAGTTCTGCTGAAGAAGAGCGCATACTCCGTGAACCTGGTCTCTGACATCGTCGGAAAACTTCAATTCTCCGGCGACCACGATAAGTTGAACGAGCACGACGTCGCTCGAGTCGCGGACGATGCTTGCCACGCCCTCCTGACGGTTAGTCTCCAGTGTTATTTGTGAGGTTCCAACTTTTTCTATTCTAACTTTGATATTGATCCTTGCTTCTGGCTTTATAGGAAGTAATCCCCAGGCTGAAGAACTTGCAGGGCCGAGCGCAGACCTATTCCAAACATAAGGCCAAGTATAAGAAATTGCTGCGCATCTCTGATCCTGGCCAGCTGCAGGAGGATTACAACACCGTCAGTGCCTAACTGACTGACGCCAACCTTGACAAGGACAGGTTAAGGGAAGAGTTGAAGCAATCAGATGATGCCTATCTGGCCCTTGACGAGCGTCATAAGAAGCTTAAAGAAGAGCGTGACCAATTGAGGGAGCAGAACGGGGAGTTAGGGCGTCAGTTGACCGAGAGCACTCGTCAGAACGAGGTAATCAAGAAGTCTCTCGCTGACTTGTAGGAGAAGGTGGCCAGCCTTGAGTCGAAGGTGGCATGGGAATCGGTGCTGAAATTTGTGTGCTCTAAGGCCTTCGCTTTTGCCGCCAATATGTACTGCTTTGACAATGCTCGTCGCTTCTTTTACAAGGCGATTGGGCAGATGGTGAAGCTGGGGTTGCCCCTGAGAGAGCTCGAACCGACGACCGCCTCCGCATGGAACTGGACGATAACTGCGAGCCTATGGTCCAGGATGAAGATCCCTCGGAAAACCTGGCTGAACCAGAGTATCAGGGGCTGGTGAGTATGCTCCAAGAAGAGTTTGTGCCTGCCAACCCTATCGGGCCTGGGCCACTTCTGATAGAGGACGAGGGTGTCACCATAGAAGCTCAGGATGGCGAGGACCTCGGTGATGCGGAGACTTCCAACGCCAACGTGTTGGCCCCAGTTCCCATCTCTACTGCTCTTCCAGAACCCGAGGGCCCAGCTCAATGAAGCCCTTCGACTGCTGTATCAAGATTCTGCTTGTTTGATTTCCATTCTAGTTTTTGAACATTGTTAATTTTTGCACTTCTAATTTTGATGCTCTTTATGGCATTTTTGAACTTGTCCTTCGTTCCTCCTGTAATGCTATTTATGCTACTGAAGTTTGGATCCTTCAATATTGAATGTTAAGCGCTATCGTCTCTTTGCATTTGATGTTTGCATGTTTGGCTTTATTTTTATTTGAATATCTGCGATGGGAGTGCGTGCACACGAGGGTGTTTTCTTTGAGGGTTCCCTGGCGCCTATCTCCATGCTTTTTAAGTTTAGGATTAGGAAACGTCTGGCCATTTGAGAGATGAATGTAGGGGTTCGATGGTGTTCCTTATGAGGGTACCCTGGCTATATTCATATTGCTGCTCGAACTTGAACTTAGAAACCCTCTGAGTATTTGACTAAGTATTGGCCTCAAGCGTGTAACCCATACTTATAATTTGAGTGTTCCAGCAACTTGGGTGAATCTAGGAGACAACTGTAGGACTTGTTACGTAGGGAATCAATTCGAGCGTAGCTGTAGTGTTAGCTTAGTACTTAGGTATCCGTGAGAGGATTAGCCTGGTGATAGCTTTTTACGAGCGTACCCATACTCAAGAGGATGAGGGTCATCAGGGGTTTACGAGCGCAACTAGTGTGATCAGCATCCAGTTAGTGTAAATTAAGCATTTAGCATCCCGCCTTTTCGACATGCACATTCTTAGGGTTTACACACTTATGAGTATCAAAACTATTCAGTGTGGAGGGTTCTCAACACACAGATAGCGTTGATTTGAAATTATTGGGGTACTAATTAAGCCGTTCGACGTGGAAGATGCTCGACACGGAGTAGGCTTTTTGTTACCCGGATCACTAATCAAAGGGAAAGAAAATAAATGACATAATAATGGATAAGATACTTACTGTTATGCTTGCAATTTAAAGATGACTACAACATGCTTTCTGTCAAAAGAAAGTACAAAGTGCCGCGAGCGGCGATTACAAAGGTTGACACTTACACGTAGAACCGTCTAAGATTGCACGCGTTCCACGGTCTTGGGAGACGCTCGCCTTGCAAAGTCTCTAGCAAGTAGGTGTTGTTCGCTCGTACTTGAATGAATTTGAAGGGGCCTTCCCAGTTGGGATCCAATTTACCCACATGTTAGGAGACGTCAACCTTTTCGAGGACCAAGTCCCCTAGCTGGAAGGTCCTCTCCTTGGCACATTTGTTATATTGGTGGGCTACGGACGCCTTGTACTTGTGGATGCGAGCCCAAGCTATGTTCCTCCTCTCATCTAGCAAATCCAACTCGAATGTCCGGTTGGCTTCATTAATTGCGGGCTAGAAGTAGGCAACGCGTGCGGATTCTTGAGCGATCTCCGCAGGTATCATAGCCTCGGAGCCATATACGAGGGAGTAAGGGGTTTCCCCTGTCGCTGCTCGTGGGGTAGTATGATATGCCCATAGGGCACCTTGAAGCTCTTCTGCCCACTCCCCTTTCTTACTCTCGAGCATCGTTTTCAAATGCTGGAGTATGGTTCGGTTGGTCACTTCAGCTTGACCGTTGGCTTGAGGATGGCCCACGGAAGTGAAGCGTTGTTCAATCCCCAGCTCATAACACCAATCCCGTGTGTCGGCCGCAATGAATTGGGAACCTTTGTCTGAGATGAGCACCCTCGGGATGCCATACCTGCAGATGATGTTCCTCCAGATGAAATCCCTCACAACCTTGAACGTTATTTTGGCGACCGCTTCAGCCTCGGCCCACTTAGTGAAATAATCCACGGCGAGTATTACAAACTTCTTTTGCCCGACCGCCATTGGAAGGGGTCCCACAATGTCAATGCCCCACTGGTCGAAGGGCCAAGAGACGTCAATAGGGATCATTTGAGCTGCCGGCAGTTGGGGGGTGTTAGAATGAAACTGGCACTTAGGGCATTTCTTGGAGTAACTGATGGCATCCTGCAATAGCGAGGGCCAGTAGAACCCACTCCTCAAGACTTTCTTTGCCAGGATTCGACCGTCGGAATGATTCCCACAGCTTCCGTTGTGCACATGTTCCAACACCTCCTTGGCTTGCGAGGGCCTCAAGGACCTCAGCGACGGACCTTGGAAAGACCGCTTAAACAGCCGTCCGTCGCTGTCAAGAGAAAAGCGAGGGGCTTTACTCCTAACCTTCTGAGCCTCTACCTTATCACTCGGGCAAGTTCCATCCCTGATAAACCTAATGATGTCATCCAACCAACACGGTTCAAAGGGATCAATCGTGTTTACCCCTCGCGAGGGTTCCGTTCCACTAATTAGCGGTTTTTCTATCCTGAGGAACGTGACTGAACGCTCGCACGCTTTATCAAGGGTTGAAGCAAACTTGGAAAGAGCGTCTGCATGCTCGTTTTCCGTTCGTGGGATCTGCAACAGATGGAACTCTTTGAACTTGGCGATCACATCCTTAGCCTTCTCCAAATACTGCACCATAGAGGTTTCTAGAGCTTCATAAGTGCCATCAATTTGACTTGCGATCAGCTGGGAGTCAACATAAGCAGTGAATTGAACGACACCATTTCGGAGGGCTATCCAGAGCCCTTGGATTAGAGCCTCATACTCAGCCTCATTGTTGGTGACCTGGAATGCCAATTTAATAGCGTAATCCACTTCCGTACCGTGAGGGTCTCTGAGGGTCACCCCGGCTCCCCCCCCCCCTTGTGAGGTCGAGGAGCCGTCTGTGTGCAGGAGCCACAACCCTTCTTCTACTGGGGGCCCGATATCCAAATTGAATCGCTCCACTAACAAGTTCGCCACTACCTGAGCCTGTATTGCTGTGCGAGGCTCGAAAGTGATGTCGAATTGGCTGAGTTCAATGGACCATTTGATTAACCTCCTTGATACGTCTGGCTTTGCGAGTACCTGCTTGAGGGGTTGGTCTATGAGCACTGTGATAGAATGAGCCTGAAAATAAGGCCTTAGCCTTCGGGACGCATTAACGAGCGCAAAAGCGAACTTCTCTATCTCCATATATCTCTTCTTTGCCCCTTGCAAAGTTTTGCTCAAATAGTAGACCGGCATGTGTTTACGCTCGCGGACCGCCACTAGGACGGCTCTCGTAGCTTCTGCAGAGACTGAAGTTAAATAATCAAGCTTTCTCCAGGGCTAGGCTTGGTCAACAGTGGTGCGCTCGTGAGGTATTGCTTCATATCCTGCAAAGCGTTCTCACATTCCTCGCTCCAGGCGAAGTTGCAAGCGTTGCGCAAAATTCTGAAGAAAGGTAGGTTCCTGTCCGCCGAGCGGGAGATGAATCTGTTCAATGAAATGATCTTTCCCACCAGCACTTGGACTTTCCTCACGTTCCGAGGGGAGGGAATATCAAGGATCGCCTTAATTTTTTCCGGATTCGCCTCTATGCCACGCTGACTGACCATGTACCCTAAAAATTTACCACCCCGAACACCAAATGTGCACTTAGAGGGGTTCAATTTCATTCCATAATGACGTAGGACGTTGAAAGTTTGTTTGAGATCCTCCAGATGGGAGTGCTGACGCTCACTTTTGACTATCATGTCGTCCATATATACCTCAATAGATTTTCCTATTTTGCGCTCGAACATCCTGTTGACGAGGCGCTGATAAGTTGCTCCCGCGTTTTTGAGTCCGAACGGCATGACTTTGAAACAATAAACGCCTAAGTGCACAACGAACGAGGTTTTGGGGCGGTCCTCGGGCGCCATGAAGATCTGATAATATCCCTGAAAAGCGTCCATCATGCTCATGAGTTCGCACCCTGCTGTTGAGTCTACCAATTGATCAATCCTCGGCAGGGGGTAAGGGTCTTTGGGACACGCCTTGTTGAGGTCTGTGAAGTCATTGCACATGCGCCATTTGTTGGCGCTCTTGGGAACCAGTACCACATTACAAAGCTATTCTGGGTATAAGATTTCCTCAATGTACTGAGCGTCCAGGAGCTTACCCACTTCTTCTTCAATGACTTGTCTTCTGAAACCGTGGACGTCCCTTTTCTTTTGTTTGACTGGCTTGAAGGCCGGGTCCACGTTGAGCCTGTGGACTATGACACTCGGATCTATTCCAGTGAGATCAGAAGCTTTCCAGGCGAATATATCGAGGTTCTCTCGGAGAAAATCAATCATCATAACCTGCGAGGGACCGTCGAGATTCGAGCCAATCTGGGTGGTTTTATCTGGATTCCCCGGTTCCAACTCGATGGTCAAAAACTTTTCGGCGGGCTCGATTCGAACTTTAGGCCTAGGAGCCTCGAGCGCTCTTTTCTTCCCAGTAAGCCTACCCTCTTCCTCACCCGAGGGCCCATCACCCTCGTTCTCTGAGGCAGATCCTTCGACGGCCCCAAGTGGCCCGTCCTCCGGGCGCTGGGCTCCATTGGGGGTCTTCTTTTTGTTCTTCTTTTTGTACAACTTGGCCCTTTTGCGTTCCGGGCCATCCTCGTCCAATTTGGGGAAGTCAACTGATTTTTTGGTGGATCTCGCCAGAATTGTTTGTTTGGGTTTATGGCTTCGTAGGGAAAGGACGTAACATTCTCAAGCCTCCTTGACATTGCATAGAACCTCACGTGGTCCCAAACCTGTGCTGCCCTAACGCGTGGCAGCCTGTGAGGGCATGAAAGTGACATCCCTGAAAAGCAGGCAGCATGTCAGGTGCAAGGTGCGCACCACCTCTGTGTCAGAGGTTGTTGGCGAGGGTCGCGTGCAGGGAAGGCCCAAGGTCTGTCTTGCTAGAGTTTGGATCCCCCGCGGGGGGGAGGATCATACGCGAGCGCTGGTGACGCTCGATGGGCGCACGGATGGGTTCCCCACGGTAGATGGTCCTCGAGCGTTCAAACCTCGAGCATCATGAGCGGGGCCTTCGCGCGGGTGCCTCCTTGGAAAGGGTGGCTCTGAGGGCCGTGGCGTGAGCGTCAGTTAGACAGCTTGAACCCTTTACTTGAATAGTTAGCCGAGGCTCATGGGCTTGTACAGGAACTCGAGAGTGGGCTGGATTGATCCGCGAGCCCATCAATGCGAGCGTTCAATCCCCAAATCGGTTTATGATAACACGTGGACGGCTCTGAAACGAGCGTGATTTTATGCCTCATCATTATTAAAGCCTTAGAATATTATTAGGATTATTTAATAATCCTAGTGGGAGCATATTAATTAGATTAATTACTTCCAAAATTAATAAGACGCCAAAAGTGATTATTTAATAATCAAAGATAATTCACAAATTCTATAAAATTCAAGTGGGAGCGAGATGAAAAGAGTTGGATTCTCACGGCCTCCATTACCCGTATATAGTATAGTGGATATATACTACTCCCTTCGGCGGGTATGTATTCGCGGAATACAAGATTAGGCTTCTACGGATAGAATAAAATACGGGGAAAGTCAGCTCGACCACGCCTCCGTGGAGTGTCTGATCTACTCGTACGAATTTCTAGGTAATGGTGTACGCTTGACTAAGTGATGTATTAACCTTCCTTCGGAGCAATGTTACATTCACTTAGAGGCCAAAGGTTAACGTGGTGGATTAACATAGTTTGGTAAGGGTTACCTAGATGACATGTTAATTAAGATTAATTCTTGCTTTTCTAAGCGGTTTTCGACCTCGCTTCCGGGGAGTCAGCTGTGGTTGGATAAGTCACCATTGTGTAAACCAAAAAAATGCTTATGTGGATTTCATTTATTGGTTAGACCCAAAAGAAGTAAAATACAGAATCATAACTTGCACCTTTTAAAATATTTCAGTTTTAAAGCAATGACGACCGCTAGCCCGCTTCAATCGATCCTAAAAGAAAATAGGCTTGAAGGGTCTAACTATGCTGACTGGAAGATGAATCTTGACATCGTGTTTGGTCACGAGAATCTGAAACAAGTGCTCACTGAACCTTGTCCGGGGGTACCGGAGACTACGGCCAATCAGGATATGAGAAATGCTTATGCCAATTGGATCAAGTCCAATGATTTGGCTAGGTCTTATATCCTGGCATCTGTCTCCAATGTTCTCAATCATCAAATGCATGAGATGCCAACTGTTATGAACATGATGGATCATCTCCATCAAATGTTTGAAGGACAGAATCGAGCCAAGATGTAACGCCCCGAATTTCAAACAGTCAGGTACGCTTGACACGTGTGAGTTTCGAGCGTTAGGATTTTATTTTATTATCTTGTTTATTCAATTTATACGTGTTATAATAATTTTATAAATTGTGTCTCAACATGATTTCGTGAAAATGTGGGAAACGTGTTAACTTGGGAATTATTTGGTGATGTGAATTCAATTGCTACGTGAAATAATTATCGAACGTGATTTAATTGCTTGATTGCCCTAATTGATCACTTACTTGAATTAAAGGACCAAATTGCATGAAAACCTTTTGGACCTAATTGATCATTTCCAAACCTTTTATACCTAATTGCATGAATCTATGTCCTTAGAGGATTTAATTGCAAATGTTACATTTCTCCCCAAAATGTATCGGTATATGCATCTCTTCCACAAGCTTCATTTTCATTTCATGCCAAAACCATATATTTGCTCCGATCCCTTGCTCTACCGATCCAAACCTCAACCAAGAGAAGGAGGGATTTCATCATTTCTTGCCAAAATCTTTGAGGAGTTGGAAGTCTTGGAACATCATCTTCATCATATCTCCATCTTTTCTTCTCCTTCTTTCATTCAAGGTAGAGTTGGTTATATATTTGAATTCTTGAATTTATTATGTATGAAGCTAGGGTTAGGATTTAAGCTTGTCAACTTGGTTATTTGATGTTAGAGGTATGATTCCATGCTTTTAGCTTGAATTTATGCTTGAATTCTTGAAGAAATTGGAGTCATAGGTTAAGTTAATATATGAGCTTTATATGATGATTCTTGATGATTAGACATGAATTATTTGTTTATATTGAGTGTTATTGCCTCTCAAGCATGTATACTTATTTCCCTTCATGAATTCTAGCTTGTGCAAATGAATTATAAGTGTTTGGTGAGTTTTAGAGGTTGGTTCGTGCCTCCCCTGTTCTTCTGCTCTGTTTTCTGTATCTACTGCGTAATGGGAACGGCCATTCCCGTTCCCAGTTGTTTTGGGGAACGGTCGTTCCCATGTTTGAAATGTGTGCTTGGCGGCGAGGACGGGAACGACCGTTCCCACTTTGTCTCACAGACAGGAATGGCCATTCCCATCTTCGGGGAGCAGGGAACGCCCCTTCCCATTTTGAACTAAGGGCCGGAACAGCCGTTCCCAAGCCTCTGGAAGTGTATAAACTTTCTGCATAAAAATGGAATTTTGGAATCCAATTCCAATGGTTTATTTGGCCCCAAATTGTTATTATATGATTAATTACATGCCAAAACATGATATTTACAAGCTACATTGTTTATTGCACAATGTCTCGTTACTTGATCAAGCCGTGCGTCTTATATGTGGTGTTATACTTGAATTGTGGTCTCATGCACGTACATTGTCCCGTTTCTTGTCCAGTTATTCTCCAGGGCGGAGATTGTTGATCATGAGCATGTTCACGTGTCCACGAATCGTTGTGTCGCCTTTCAGGTGAGGTTTAATTGTTAGTTATATAGAACCCGTATATCCTTTATGTGATATTTCGGCCAAAAAGGTATTTATATCTATAAATTTCATGAAATCACTTATCATTTCAAGTCATGATCATGAAAAGCAAGCAAGCCATGTTTCGTGCATGTTTTAGGCGAGTAGAATGACCATTTACGTTGGGCCCGAGGGTATGGACTAGAGCCAACCGGGAAAGCAAGGGCTGACGGGTAACTCTGGCCCTATCCTCACCACATTTGGGATGACCCCTGAATCCGCTAGAAGATTAGTGGAGGAAGGAGTTCCGGGCTTAGGGATTCATGTACCCTCTGCTCAACACTTAGTGGATTGTGAAGGCTAGCTACCTTCCCATCATTGGAGGGAGAAGGAGACTGGGGACGTGTCCGGCACCACGGATTGTCCTCGGGTTATTGCATGATTTCCATTCCATGAATGTGTTACATGATTACACTATCGCACGATTTCACGGTAAATTGAATTGCATGATCTCCTATTAATTAACAATCAAGCAAGCATGTTTCATGTTCATTTGGAGTAAGGTTGGAGACCGCCCTCACTCGCCGGGGCCATGTTTTGATTACATGAAAATGAACAAGTGTTTAAGATTGATAGTTGTGTTCTCGGGCAAAGCTACATTATTATTGAACTCATATATTATCTTTTATAAATCTTTACCCGAGAATATAGCTTGCATGTTATCTGCGCTAATATGTATTTAAACCCCTCACTCGGTCTTCACAGACTGACGCCTCCACCTTTCAGGTTATTGCAGGTGCACGCTAGGCGGGAGTTGAGTCGAGTCGAGTCCAATTCATGTAATCGAGTTAACCATGGTTCGTGTATTTGGTTATTTGTTATTAATTACGAAATTATGTTAATGTTATTGTTTTTTCTTTGGAGATGATAATGTATTGATTTGTAAAGTTAGAACATATTTTATTTGGTAAATGCGAAATGACATGACATGATAAATGGAAATAGTTGATAGTGATTATTCTATGCTTCCGCTTTATTCCGTTGCATATATAAGTTATCCCGTCTAGCTTGTCGTTTATTGCATTGTCACCCGTTCGCTATAGGTTAATTCATGTACAGATTGGCCGTTTGGTATGTGGATTGACCTATAGTGCGGGGGTGTGGCATCTCCACGTGTAAGGGGTGCTACACAAGAGGCTCGAATTGACGCGGAGGCTGTTAGTTACCAAGATGTCTGAGGGATCACCTGTTCAGGATCATGTTATGAACATGATGGCTTGCCTGAACGAAATTGAAAGCCTTGGTGCTAAATTTGATGATCTCAGCAAACAGGATATGATCCTATGCTCTCTGCCAAAGTCGTTCGACACATTCAGGCAAAATTATTCTATGAACAAATTGGATTTTTCTCTGCCTGAATTGATGAACGAACTTAAAGTGGCAGATGGAGTAATGAAAGCTAAGGGAACGGTTCTCCTGGCTCAGGCATCGACTTCCACGGATCCAAAAGCCAACAAGTGGAAAAAGGGAAAGAGAAAGGTTCTCAATCCCATGAAAAAGGTTCAGAAGAAGAAGTGTAAACCTAGCAAAGGAAAATGTTTCTACTGCGGTGAAAATGGGCACTGGAAGAGGAATTATCCAAAATACTTAGCAAGTCTTCCTGCTAAGCCATCTGGACAAGGTATATTGATATATTGTTTGATTGAATTATGTTTAGTTGGAAGTCCACCAGATTCCTGGTGTGTGGACTCGGGTTCAACTAATCATATTTACAATTCGTTGCAGGGGTTCAAGCTAACCAGAAAGCTTGAAGATGGCGAGATGCAACTACAGCTCGGGGATAATACAAGTATATCTGTATTAGCAGTGGGGACTGTAAATTTGTATTTTGGTGATAGGGTTTTAGTACTGAAAGACACTTTGTACATACCATGTGTTCGCAGAAATCTAATTTCTGTGAGTTGTTTAATAAATAATGATTTCAGTGTTTGTTTTGAACAAAACTTTACCATTAAGCAGAATAAAAGGTTTATTTGCTCTGGCACTGTAAACGATGGTCTTTTCTTGTTATACCCTGATAAAAACCCTAATTCCGAACTTAACACTACTACACTTGACTTAACATCCAAAAGAAAAACTCCTATGCCTAATGAGGCGTACAAGCGGCATTTACGTCTTGGTCATATTAATCCAAATAGGATCCAAAGACTAATTTCAGAAGAATTGTTAAGTCCTTTGGACTTAACAGAACTACCAGTCTGTGAATCCTGCTTGGAAGGTAAGATGATCAAGAGATCTTTTAAATTTAAAGGTAATCGAGCCACAGAATTGCTTGAGTTAATTCATACGGATGTGTGTGGTCCTATGAGTATTCAAGCAAGAGGAGGTTTTGAGTATTTCATCACTTTTACGGATGATTACTCCAGATACGGATACGTTTATTTGATGAGATATAAGTCTGAATCTTTTAAAAAGTTCAAAGAATTCAAGGCTGAAGTTGAAAATCAAACTGGAAAACGTATCAAGACACTTCGATCAGATCGTGGTGGTGAGTATCTGTCTACAGAGTTTCTAGAATTTCTCACTGCAAACGGGATTAGATCTCAATTATCTGCACCGGGTACACCCCAGCAGAACGGTGTTGCAGAAAGGAGAAATAGAACTCTGATGGAAATGGTAAGATCTATGATGAGTCATGCTACCCTACCAAGTTTGTTTTGGGGCTTTGCACTCGAAACGGCGGCACACATATTAAACCTTGTTCCATCCAAGTCAGTTCCTAAAACACTAATGGAACTGTGGCGAGGGCGAAAGCCCAGTGTCTCCTATCTTCGGATATGGGGAACCCCAGCTCATGTGTTAAGGAAGGATCCTGACAAGTTGGAATCAAGAACAGAGGTTTGCTTGTTCATAGGTTATCCTAAAGGAACAAGAGGTGGTAAATTTTACGATCCGAGAGATCACAAAGCGTTTGTGAGCACTAATGCTAAATATCTCGAGGATGACTTTGTAAATGACCACAAGGATAGAAGCAAAATTGTGTTAGAAGAAATGACAACATCAGATTCTGAATTCCAAGAACCCATAGTAACTGAAAATGTGTTAGATACATATGATGTACAAGATACAACATATGATGTAGGGACGAGTACACCGCAGCATCGTCGTAGTGGGAAGATTGTCAGGGTACCTTACAGATACCTAGGATTAACCCAAGTGGTTGAATCTGACGTATCTGATCCTGTCACATATGATGAAGCTATAAAGGATATAGACGCTGACCGTTGGGTCAGAGCCATGGAATCTGAATTAGATTCAATGTATTCCAATAAAATCTGGGAACTTGTAGAGGCGCCTGAGAGCATTAAACCTATTGGATGCAAATGGGTCTACAAGAGAAAAAGGGGAGTGGACGGAAAGGTTGAAACCTTTAAAGCAAGGCTTGTGGCAAAGGGTTATACCCAGAAAGAAGGTATCGATTATGACGAAACCTTCTCGCCTGTAGCAATGCTTAAATCCATAAGAATTCTCCTATCCATTGCTGCTCATTATGATTATGAGATTTGGCAAATGGATGTAAAGACTGCCTTCTTGAACGGGCACCTTCAAGAAGAAATATATATATGGCTCAACCTGAAGGCTTTATAGCCAGAAATCAGGAGCATATGGTATGCAAGCTTGATAGATCTATTTATGGTCTTAAGCAAACGTCTAGGTCATGGAACATCAGATTTAATGAGGCAATTAAATCCTTTGGATTTATACAATTGCCTGATGAACCATGTGTGTACAAGAGACATCATGAAAGTGTTGTAACATTTTTAGTTCTATATGCTGACGATATTCTGCTCATTGGGAATGATGCAGGAATATTGTCAGCAGTTAAGATTTGGTTGTCAAATCAGTTTGACATGAAAGACCTAGGTGAAGCCAGTTATATTCTAGGGATCAGACTTTGTCGTGATCGTAAGAATAAAATGATTAGTTTATCACAAACAACATATATAGATAAGATGCTGGCAAGATATAATATGGCGAATTCCAAGAAAGGTTCATTACCTTTCAGACATGGAGTTCATCTGTCTCCGGATCAGTGTCCCAAGAACCCTGAAGAGACAGAAGAAATGAAAGATGTTCCGTATGCTTCGGCAGTTGGAAGCCTCATGTATGCCATGTTATGTACAAGACCAGATATCTGTTACGCTGTAGGTCTAGTCAGCAGATATCAGTCAAACCCTGGACCCCAACACTGGATAGTTGTAAAGCATATATTAAAGTACTTGAGAAGGACTCGGGATTATATGCTTGTCTATCGCAGTGATGAGCTCATTCCTATAGGGTACACAGATTCGGATTTCCAATCTGATTTGGATTCTAGGCGTTCGACGTCTGGATACGTGTTTACTCTAGGAGGAGCAGCCGTAAGTTGGAGGAGTATTAAGCAATCTTGCATTGCTGACTCCACCATGGAAGCCAAATACGTGGCAGCTTCGGAAGCAGCCAAAGAAGTTTATTGGTTCCGGAATTTCCTAATGGATCTAGAAGTCGTCATGGACGGACTTACGCCGATCACATTGTACTGTGACAATGCTGGAGCGGTGGCCAACTCCAAGGAACCTCGAAGTCATAAACGTGCCAAGCACATCGAGAGGAAGTTTCACATTATAAGTGATTATGTGGAACGTGAAGAAGTGGCAGTGGTGAAAATTGGCTCAGTAAATAATCTAGCAGATCCCTTCACTAAGACTTTGGCGCAAAAGAGTTTTGACACTCATGTAGAAGGGATGGGTCTTAGATGTGTAGCCAATTGGATTTAGGGCAAGTGGGAGATTGTTGGGATAAATGCCCTGAAAATCCAATTATATTGGCAAGTTATGAGTATTTTACGAATTTAATAATTAATGACATGTGATGGTATTTTTATATGAAATGTGTTTCATAGGAAAAGACTTTAAATACCAGAAGTCACGTGCCATTAAAGTTCTAGTCAGTATGATAAGAAATTGTTCTTATCATGACTATAATGTGTTATATAAGATGATTAGTCTTTCTTCATAGGGAAATGGAGTTTCCAATTATAACCTATGATGCACGGACACGGACATGGCGACACGGATACGACACGACACGGACACGGTGACACGGATTTTTTGAAAAATTTAGGACACGACACGGCTCCGACACGGCTATATTATATATAAATAAATAAATTATATATATATATATATATATATATATATATATATATATATAATTTATTTATTTATTTATATAAAATAAAATATTATAAAAGTATTTAATATTACAAACTTAAATAACATATATTATTTTCAAATTCAACATTAAAACCATTAAAAATAAAATTAATACATTTTTTATATAATAATATTATGAAAAAATTGAATTTAAATTAATATTAAACATTTTTTAGCAAATTTATATAATTATTTTTTTTTTAAAAAACATATACCCTCAAATATTCAGGAAATATAAATTAAAATTTAATTTTTTTTTGAATTTTTCGTGTCGCCGTGTCGGACACTTCTTAAGCCGTGTCCGAGCCGTGTCGGATGTTTCTTAAGTCGTGTCCGAGCCGTGTCGGATGTTTCTTAAGCCGTGTCCGCGCCGTGTCGGACACGTGTCCGCGCCGTGTCCGAGGCGTGTCCCCAGCGTGTCGGATTTTTTTTTTTATTTTTGGACATATTTTGCCGTGTCGGACACGTGTCGGTGCCGTGTCCGAGCCGTGTCCGTGTCCGACACGTGTCCGACACTGCACGAGGTAAATTTTCGGAGTGTCCGTGCATTATAGATTATAACACATTGATGATTTTTAATGAGATTGGAAACATCGAACTGGACCACTGAGATTGTTCATTTTACACTGCTATCTAAAATGAACAAAATCTCGGAAACATTAGACTCTTAATCCTGGCAGTGTTTCTACTTTAGGCATGTAGTGTTAATCACTGTGATGTACTCAGAAGTGAGGTCTCGGTAACGGGTGGCCAAAATACTTTGTACGTTCGGTCATTGCATAAAATGTGCTAAAAAGAACTATTGATCAAGGAATCTGTAGCCTTGCTGGAAGGTTAAAAGATATCCCTGAAATAGATTTGCAAAAGTTCAAATAAAACTTTGGCCAAAGTACTCCGTGTGTGCGTCACCGAAGTTGTATGTTGAATATGTTTCACATACAGGGAATTTGGACTTAAGGTGAATCAAGAAATTTCAGATTGGAAGTGAAAAATAAATGATAGTAGTATTGATTTATTTTTCATGGATATCTGTACAGAGGAGTAAAATGCAAAATTATTCTAGATCGAGAAATTCGTGAATGATTTAATTAATTTTAGAGTGCAACAATATTTATTTAGTGGAGTTAAATATTGTTAAACGGTAATCAATTATTGTCATGGGATGATAATAGATTGACCCGTTTGGAGCTAAGATTAATTAGTCCTGTAGGTCCCCCCGCAAGCCCCAACGAAGATCAAAGAGAAAATATTAAAAGGAGAGAGGGAAATAAATTTTCAGAGAGTTTGAAAATAACCAAGGAATTTATTTTGAGAAAATAAATTAAATTCCAAAGAGTTGGAAATACCCGAAATTTTATTTTGGAAAAAATAAAATTTTCAAAAAAAAAAAAAAAAAAGTGATGTGGCGAAGTGCTGACGTGGCAGGTGACGTGTCACGCCACGTCAGCGGGTCAGCTGCCAAGTGGCGCTGACCGGGCGCCAAGTGTCGCGCCACATGGACGTCCAAGATTGCACCATGCCTCAAGGTTCAGCGGCCCAGATTTGATCTGGAAATGGGCCGGGTCGAGAGCGGGTTCGGGTAGGGTCGGGTTTGATGAGAACCGACCCGGACACGTAGCATCACGTGAGCGTGCCACGTGGTCAAGCGGCCGAACCAAACTGAACCGGTCTGAACCGCGAACCGCCGGTCGGACCGGACCGGTCTGACATGTGGCAGCTGCTCGTCCCGCCGTGAGCATCACACGCGCCAAACGCACAGCCGCCACACGGACGGCGCGTGCGGACTTCGTTCCGCGCGTGCCAGGCGGCGTTGACCTCGTGGCGGCGTGAGCTTGTTGAATTTGTTTTTTAATAAAGCCCAAGTGCAAGCATCAATAAGTCAATGTAGCAAAAGGGGTCGAATCCACGGGGAGGAGTAAATCAATCAATTACCTAATGTTTTCACCAATCTATAGACCGAGACGAGCGATGGAGTGAATTAACTACTAACGGAAATGAAAGTTAACTAAGATTAACAAACTAGAACCAACTAGGAAGCGAATAAAGTAGCAAAAAAAATAAGTTAACTAAGTGGCAATGGGGTAGTAATGATCATGCAAGGTTCGTATTCAATTAGTGCTTAAATGGGACAAGGATCTCACAATCCTAATCACTAAAGTATACACAAGCTCCTCTCGAAGTCAAGTGTGTGTACCTAATCAAAGTCTAAAGCCTACTCTCGTGGTCATTAGCTCATTAATTAGATCAAACAAACAAGACTAGTGCAACAAAATAACTAGCGGCTTGGCCCGGTTACTCTATTGCTCGATTGCTCAAGCTTAGGCTAAATGTCTTTATACCTAAAACTTAAGTGTTGTGAAATTTCATCCAATTAACATACAATCTCTCGATTAGCATGCAAATCTAAGTTCATATCTAAGGTGATCAAGCTTAAACATGCAAACAAAGCAATTTCACAAGCATAAGATCAAGTAGTCCCACCTAGGCATTTCATCAAACACTTACCCTACATAATTCATCACTCCCCCTTTGCCCAAGAAATTAGCCACTCATATTAACACTAGAAAGCAAGGAAATAATAGAGATAATACTGAAAACATGCATATTCATTGAATTAAACCAAATATCAAATATCAAGAACAAAACTCTCAAAAACATGAACAAGTTCCAAAACTAGAGACATTAGTATCAAACTTAAAACAATTAAATCTAACTAGGACTGAAAATAAAGGAAATGATTGTTCTAGAAAGGAATGAACAACTACAATCTAATTAAAGCTCTAAGGATCAAAGATAAAGCTAGAAGAGACTCCTAAATTAACCCTAAATTAAACCCTAGATGCCTCTCCACAAGAAAATGCTGAAAATGGCCTTAAATAGTCCACCAAACGCCCCGGAACGGCCTGCGGAACGGCCTCGCCCACAAATGCCAGCGCTGCTGGGAACGGCCGTTCCCAGTTAAGGCTTGGGACGGGAACGGCCATTCCCATCCTCGGTCAAGGGTACTAATGCTGACTTTCGGGAACGGCCCTTCCCAAAATACAAAGGGCTTGGAAGGGCCGTTCCCATCCTCCATGCGCGGGAAATTCAAATCTTCACACGTATTGATCATTCTCGCCATCTAAACTCTCGTTTCTTGCCCCGTTTCATCATGAACCATCTTCGAGCATAATATACCTGAAATAAGAGCAATTATAACAATATAAGGCCTAAAATCCGTCAAATAATGACATAAAACATGCTCAAATAAAGGTATAAAATAAACCTAACAAACTCCCCCACACTAGAACTATTGCTCGTCCTCGAGTAATGCCAAACACTTGAAAAGTCAATCCACTAATAAATAAATTCGCAAAAGTCAATCATCAATTCGTCACAACAATCAAGTTTAGCCTATCGAACGCACTAATCACAAGTATAAAATCCAACAAAAATAGTATAATTAACATACCTTTGTGTAGTGTGTGAATTTGAATGAAATAATGCACAACAATCACTCGGATTGGTTTATGTCTTTTGTTTAAGCACTAATTTACAACTTCGAATACACTCTTCGTGCCTATCTCCACTAATGGAATTGACTCAAGATTCGGGATCGAAAGGTCTTTCGAGTTTGTAATGTAGGCTTGGGTTATGGTTATGGAAATATAGATTCAAGTGACTAAACACCAAAGCTCACATCGTTTTACAATTCAAGACCAAACACTTTCCTCGCCCAATGCACATTCCCCCACACTAAGATGTTTACAAATACCTCTCTTTCTTTTCACACTTTGCATATTTTTCTTTGCTTTTCTTTGCTCTTTTCTTTTTCTTTTCTTTCGACTTTTTCTCAATTTTTCTTTCTTTCTTTTCATATTTTTCTCTCTTTTCGTACAAGAATAATCAAGAATGGTCAAAAGATACAACCATATAAAATCGAACGAGCAAGCATGGTGTGATAACATAAAAGGGGTCGATTGTAAACTTTGTTGTGCTTAGGCTTGTAAAGTGGCTAGAAAGAAATTTTTGCACAACAAAAAGGCTCAATGGGGTCAATCGGACTATGTTATTTAGTGAAAAAGGCAAATGACAGGCTTTATCCACCGACAACGAATGCCTAAGTCATTTCCCTAATCTTTTGTCAATTCAAAATTTCGCCTCGAAAGACACTAAAGTGCACTCTAATCGTATTTTAGGCTTATTTAAAAGAAATAAACTTCCTCTAAGGGATCAAAGTGCATTAAAACATTCAAAGTGCTCAAAAATGAAGGCATGCTAACACACTATCTTTATCAAAAATTACACAAGTTTTCGCACATTCAATTAGCCTAACTTGATTAAGCAACAATTCAACGATCATCCTAAGCAAAAATTTTCAAAAATGGAGTCAATTCGCGTATTCAAAGCAAAACTCAATAATAAGCAAAGTCTAAACACAAAACATGAATTAGAAATCAAATAATTCCCCCCCCCCCCACACTAAGAAATTGCAATGTCCTCATGCAAATAGATATAAAGTTCCAAGAGACTCCCTGTTTATGAAGAAACCGGCAACGGGCATGCATAACGTGATCCTAATCCTGTAATCACAACTACACAAGCAAACATAATAAGCATGTATAGAAGTAATAATAACGAGGAAATGAATAAATCAATACAAAACCAAAACATGCCAAAGTCAAAGATAAGAATCCATTAATGCCGAATTCTACACAGAAAATACCAAGTCAAGTACACATATTCAACACTAAGAACCGAAGTCTCAAAAAGAACTGAAATATCTAAACAACTAAATATAACCATGGGGGAAATCAAGGGGGAGGGGGTGGCTGAAAAGTCCTGAGCATCTCGTAGATCCCACGTATATCGCCTCGAACGGCGGTGATATCAGTCTGCATCGTGGTAAGGCGCTGATCCACGGAAGTGGTATGCTCAGTGTACCGCGTCTCAAGACTAGTCATACGCAATTCCATATTCTGAAACTGCTCCACAAAATAAGCGCGGTCAGGGAAATCAGCCTGAGGCTCAGGAGCGGCAAAATGAGGCACATTATCATTAACGGGAGGCTCATGGTCATCAACGTGCTGTGGTGCAACAAAAGGTGGCACCTCTACCTCCTCCACGTGCCTACGATCAAGAATGCCCTCATCGTACAGTCTAGTCAATCGATCTCGGTCCGCCATCGGCCAAAATACCACATGATGGCTCAAGGGCTCTCCCCAAAGTCTAATCAGATCCATGTTGAACAGTATACGCGCATTTACGGTGATAGCATCATCCAAAGGAGCCTCGTGCTCAGCCGGCTCAAGACCTAGCGCTAGTGCAATGGTCGTCACAAATCCACCCATAACAAGGCTCGCACCCTCACGCCGAGTAGCATTAAACACTCGATCCATCAACAAGTAGGTACCATCCATCATAATTTGCTCCCGCATACAATAAAGAACATAGAGCTCCCAAGTTGTGACATTACCGGTGCTTTGGGCACGGCCGAAGATAGATGCGGTAAGGAGCTTATGGACAATGCGCCACAACGGATCATTGATGCAAGTACTCTTAGTGGAACGGGGAGTGTACATAACACCGTTGTCAAGCACATCAAAAGATCTCCAAATGTTGTCCAAGTGATGAATGCTCTCCCATTCAACGGGTAAATCACGGCCGGTAGCTTCGGGAAAACCAAAAGTTTGACGAAGAAAGTCGGTATCTTTCGTGTATTCCACTCCATAAAGCATGAAAGTGGCTATCCCCGTATGCTTATTCCAATGCAAAGTCTCGGCAAACTCTCGAGTGAGTTGGGGATAAGTGTGCACCCGGTTAGTAATGAAACTCCACCACCCGATATTCTCAAACAATTGTTGGACTTGGCGGAAGAGTCGGAGCTCTCTAAGAATAGGCTCATCCAAATACTTGGTAGAAATGAGCTTTCGGCCGGAAAGATTTCTCCTTGGAGGTCGATCTTCTTCTTCTTCAATTTTCGGCGGAGGGTGGGATGAAGAGGATGTAGCGGGATTAGCTCTAGCACGTTTACGAACCATTCTTGCAGAGAATTTGGGCAAAAAGAGACTGAAATTTGGTTCGGGCAATTAATCGAACACCTTGTGTGCAAGACTTGGAAGGGCAGTTAGTGGATAAATGAGTGCGGGAAATGGCCAACAAATGCTCAAAGATCAACAATTCAGAATTGAAAGCACAAGAGCAACACAAATTCTGAAGAAACGAACAGAAATCGCCACAATTCGGAAATGAGGAAAAGGGGCTGGAATTATGGAAATTGGCCAAATTTGAGAAGTGGGGAGTGGCTTACCGAGATGGAAGGAAGAAATGGCGCCGGAACTGTTGCTGTCGGCCGCCGGCGTCGGACGGGAGTCGCCGGACTGGAAGAAGACGTGGTGGTTGCTGCGCTGTTGTGTCTCGGTTCGAAGAGGGAAGGGAGAAAGGAGTGGCTTCTGTAGTGTTTGAATAATTGGGGAAGGCTGCTGCGTTTTTTTTTTTTTTTTTTTTGTTCAGAAAAGGGAAGAGGAAAATCGCGTTTTGGTTTTAAAAACGGGCTCAGCTTAAGGAAACGGCCGTTCCCATATAAGCTTGATACGGGAATGGCCGTTCCGGGTCTCGGTCAGGAATAAAAGGGCGAACATGGGAACGGCCGTTCCCAAGTTGTGCCTGAGATGGGAACGGCCGTTCCCATCTTCGGCGAGGGAAAGAAAGTGTGTTTCAGAAATCCACGAGGGTGGATTTCTGTAAGGGAAAAAAATCCGCGAGGGTGGATTCAA
This sequence comes from Lantana camara, assembly GCA_037501455.1. NCBI lineage: Eukaryota > Viridiplantae > Streptophyta > Magnoliopsida > Lamiales > Verbenaceae > Lantana > Lantana camara. Next base: position 17,144,679 of record CM074859.1, read on the forward strand.
TGCAGTAGCTTGGCTGAATTTGGCAGAAATCCGCGAGGGTGGATTTTTATATGAGAAAAATTCCACGAGGGTGGATTCGTTACAGAAGGTTGGCCAAGGAAAAGGAGGGAGGTAAGTGTAATATTTGAAACTAAAATCCGGAATTCACACAATAAGTCACAAAATGACCCAAAACAAGTCTAAACAAGCCGGATTTGAACAATTCCTCAACCTCAACATTAAATCTATCAAAAATTAGCCTCTACCAAATTATTCCGGTATTTAAACACGCAAGAATTACGAATTCAAGCTCGCATTTTCAATACAAACCATAGTATACCGGAAATTATCTAGCCCCAAATAAACATAAGAATGCACATTTAACTCTCAATTTCATCAAAATTTAGCATTCAAAACAATTGATTTCACACTCAAAGCACTACTCAAGCAAAAAATCACCCCTCAAGAGCATACTTCCCAATAAATTCAAATATTTTCATTGCAACACAACCATTTCACTCATACATGCTTATCATGAATTTTACACTACAAAACACCAAGATTCATCAATCAAGCTCACATTTCTCAAGAACAAACGATCTCGCATGTATCAAAATATCCCCTAACAAGATGCATAAACTTCATAATTTCCCAAACATACAAATCACATATGCATTTAAATCAAGCAACAATCATCAAACATAAAGCTATAAAGGACCTCAAATGGCGAGCCACTTTCTTCAAGCACTTCAATCTTCTAGAAACAAACCTACATCCAAAGAGCAAACACGAAAGAGTTAATTCCAACAAAGACAAGGGAGGGGGAAGAGAAAAGAGAAGGGTTAGAAAATTGTAGTTCTAGGTTTATAGTCGCTAGCTCGACTATGTAACCATGATCAAGGATCAAAAATCCAAACGTGACGAGTCACATGGAGTGACCTCGTTCTTGATACCCTCGAAACCGGATTTTGATCTCCAAGTATCCAAAGCCATCACATCTCTTCTCTTTGAATTCTCAAACTTTGGTTTTCTCCCTTTGTCTCCCGGATCTATCTTCTCTTGGATTGGCACCATCTTGACCGGTTTCTCATTGACAAACTCCACCTTACAACACTTATCCGGAGGTGGTGGTATACTCATAGAATGAAAAATCTTGAATTCCACTTTATCATCCCCGATTTTGAATGAGAGTAGGCCATTTTGAACATCAATATTAGCTCCGGCCGTAGCTAGGAACGGCCTCCCTAAAATTAATGGCAAGTGCTCATCATCTTCAATATCCACAAAATCCGCGGGGATGAAGAATTTTCCAACCTTCACCAAAACATCTTCTAGGATCCCTATTGGGTACTTTATGGAACGATCCGCCAATTGGAGCATCATATTCGTCGGTTTAAACTCCTCCAAGCCCAATTTCCTACAAGTAGACAAGGGAATTAGGCTAACACTTGCTCCTAAATCACATAAAGCATTTTCAAAATGTAAAGATCCAATAGTCAAAGGGATAGAGAAACTCCCAGGATCTTTGAGTTTTGGAGGAAGCTTCCTTTGGATGATAGCACTACACTCCTCGGTGAGTGCAACGGTGGCAAAGTCTTCGAGCTTCCTCTTGTTTGAAACCAATTCCTTCAAGAACTTCAAGTATGTTGGCATTTGAGCCAATGCCTCGGTAAATGGGATATTTATATGAAGTTGCTTGAATACATTAAGGAACTTTTCGAATTGCTTTTCCAAATTTTTCTTTTGCAATCGTTGTAGGAATGGAATTGGTGGAACATACGCCTTCGGGGGAATGTACGCCTTTGGTTTCGAAGAGAGCTCATCATCATGATTTTTCCTAACTTCTTTGTCTCTTAGCTCATCTTCTTTCTCGTATTTCTTTTCATCACTCATCTTAGGCGTAAGGTCATTCTTTTCTCCAACTTCCTTTGTCTTCACTTGTTTCTCCCACTCCTCATCCAATTTCTCCTCTTGACTCACCCCACTTGATCCGGCATCAAACCCTTTAGGCAAAGGAGGCTCATCATAGTACTTACCACTCCTTAACATGATAGCATTACAATGCTCTCTTGGATTAGCCTCCGTCTTACTAGGAAGTGTTCCTTGGGGCCTAGGATTTATAGCATTAGCAAGTTGCCCAATTTGGATCTCAATGTTCCGGTTTTGTGTGACAACTTGGTCCACTTGAGTTTCCAAGCTCTTGAAACGGTCCGAGGAAACATTAAGAAACTTCTCAAATGCGGCTTCCCATCCTTGCTTTTGGGGTTGTGGTGGAGGTGGTGCTTGAAATTGAGGTTGATGTTGAGGAGGTGTTGTACGAAATTGAGGAGAAGGTGGTTGGTATTGGTTTTGAGGAGGAAAAGGAGGAGGGGGTTGTTGGTTTTGGGGATGTCTTGGTTGGAAGGGTGGTTTTGGTGCACCTTGAACATTTGTATTATTTGACCATGAAAAATAAGGATGATTTCGCCAACCCGGATTATATGTGGGAGAGTAAGGATTGTTCACGGGTCTTTGGTCATTTATGGCGTTCATTTGCTCGGATGAGTTTGAGGAAGATCCTCCTTGATTTGCATAAGGGCAAGCATCATAGGCATGGGGTGCACCACAAAGTTCACAAGCCATTGATTGGACTTGTGGAGTTTGATTTGATACCGCATTCGTGGTGAATTTCTCTACTTGCTTCTCCAAGGCTTCGATCTTTGCTTGCATCGAAGTATATTCTCCAACTTGCATCATGCCGGGAGTAGAACCTTGAGGCTTTGGAATAGGTGCATTGGCTCTTTCGGAATACCAAGCATTGTTTGCCGCCATTCTTTCTAACAAATGAATAGCATCGGCCTCATACATACTCATAATAGCCCCTCCGGCGGCCGAATCTATCATCACTTTTAATTCTTGTGAGATGCCTCCATAGAAAGATTGAACAAGTTTCCATGCCTCGCATCCATGGTGAGGACATTTCCTTTGTAGCTCTTTGAATCTCTCCCAAGCCTCGTATAAACTCTCTCCTTCATATTGTCGAAAGGATGTAATCTCATTCCGGAGTTTAACCGTTTTGGCATGAGGAAAGAATTTGTCCAAAAATGCTTGGGATAGCAAGGCCCACGAACCCTTCATTTCATATGAGAGTGCACTATGCCACGCCTTTGCTCTATCCCTTAGAGAGAAAGGAAATAAGCGAATTCTGATGGCGTCTTCGGGTACGTTATTTAACTTGAACGTATCACACACCTCCACAAACCAATTAACGTGTGATATAGGGTCCTCCGTAGCAAATCCGTTGAATTGATTTTGTTGTAGAAGTGAGATGTAGGCCGGCTTGATCTCGAAATGATTTGCACCAACTCCCGGTCTTCCCATATTTTGTTGAATATGCTCCATGCTAGGCATGGCATACTCCCGAATTTGTCTTTGAAGTGGTTGTGGTGGTTGGTTAAGGGGTGGTTGTGGTGGTTGTGGCGGTGGTCTTTGCCCTCTATTTGCCCCATTAAGGGCATCATTTGCATTAAAATCTTCCATTTGAATCGGGGTTGATACCTCTTGTCTCCTTTCCTTCCTTAATGCACGAAGTTTCTTTTCGATGTCCGGATAATGTTTCAAATTCTCCCAACTTTTAGCTCTTCTCATGCACAAGAACCTACAAGAGACAAACAAGCATCAAAATCAAATAAGAAATAATGGTCTAATTCACTAGTTACTAACAATCGGTAAGGGTGATTTAAACGCCTCCCCGGCAACGGCGCCAAAAACTTGTTGAATTTGTTTTTTAATAAAGCCCAAGTGCAAGCATCAATAAGTCAATGTAGCAAAAGGGGTCGAATCCACGGGGAGGAGTAAATCAATCAATTACCTAATGTTTTCACCAATCTATAGACCGAGACGAGCGATGGAGTGAATTAACTACTAACGGAAATGAAAGTTAACTAAGATTAACAAACTAGAACCAACTAGGAAGCGAATAAAGTAGCAAAAAAAACAAGTTAACTAAGTGGCAATGGGGTAGTAATGATCATGCAAGGTTCGTATTCAATTAGTGCTTAAATGGGACAAGGATCTCACAATCCTAATCACTAAAGTATACACAAGCTCCTCTCGAAGTCAAGTGCGTGTACCTAATCAAAGTCTAAAGCCTACTCTCGTGGTCATTAGCTCATTAATTAGATCAAACAAACAAGACTAGTGCAACAAAATAACTAGCGGCTTGGCCCGGTTACTCTATTGCTCGATTGCTCAAGCTTAGGCTAAATGTCTTTATACCTAAAACTTAAGTGTTGTGAAATTTCATCCAATTAACATACAATCTCTCGATTAGCATGCAAATCTAAGTTCATATCTAAGGTGATCAAGCTTAAACATGCAAACAAAGCAATTTCACAAGCATAAGATCAAGTAGTCCCACCTAGGCATTTCATCAAACACTTACCCTACATAATTCATCACTCCCCCTTTGCCCAAGAAATTAGCCACTCATATTAACACTAGAAAGCAAGGAAATAATAGAGATAATACTGAAAACATGCATATTCATTGAATTAAACCAAATATCAAATATCAAGAACAAAACTCTCAAAAACATGAACAAGTTCCAAAACTAGAGACATTAGTATCAAACTTAAAACAATTAAATCTAACTAGGACTGAAAATAAAGGAAATGATTGTTCTAGAAAGGAATGAACAACTACAATCTAATTAAAGCTCTAAGGATCAAAGATAAAGCTAGAAGAGACTCCTAAATTAACCCTAAATTAAACCCTAGATGCCTCTCCACAAGAAAATGCTGAAAATGGCCTTAAATAGTCCACCAAACGCCCCGGAACGGCCTGCGGAACAGCCTCGCCCACAAATGCCAGCGCTGCTGGGAACGGCCGTTCCCAGTTAAGGCTTGGGACGGGAACGGCCGTTCCCATCCTCGGTCAAGGGTACTAATGCTGACTTTCCGGAACGGCCCTTCCCAAAATACAAAGGGCTTGGAAGGGCCGTTCCCATCCTCCATGCGCGGGAAATTCAAATCTTCACACGTATTGATCATTCTCGCCATCTAAACTCTCGTTTCTTGCCCCGTTTCATCATGAACCATCTTCGAGCATAATATACCTGAAATAAGAGCAATTATAACAATATAAGGCCTAAAATCCGTCAAATAATGACATAAAACATGCTCAAATAAAGGTATAAAATAAACCTAACAGAGCTCCTGCGTGGCACTCTTGGATTGGCCGTCAGACCTTGGTGTGCACGGTAATTTTTGGTTTTTTGGACGAATTTGACCCTAAACCTTGGCTATAAATAGGGCCTTTGCTCATTTCTTTTGGCAATCAACTTCTGCATTCCATTTTTCAGTTTTCTTGGTTCCGAGTCACTCTCTCTCTTCAATATTAATTAATCCTTAATTAAGGATTAATTAATTACTTAATTAGATGGTTATATAATTAATATATAATCCACTTAATTATTAGAAAAATAGATTTTCAGGTTTTAGAAAAAAGGGTTTTTCTGAAAAATATTTTCTCAAAGTATTTAGCGAAATACTGCCGGAGTCCACACTCCAATTTCTTAATCGGGGATATTGCGAGGAAGCTCTGCCAATTTCACGAGAAAAAATCGAGGTGTTGGAAAAGTGTCGTTGATAGCCAATATTGCAGTACGGTAATACCGTTATGCTGCCCAAATTAATATTTGCATATTGTGATTATATGCTAGATGATTTAAAATTATGTTATCGATGCCTGTATATATTAGAGTTATGCTGCCCGATTTATTCCGCTGCTTTATTAAAATATTTTGGAAATATTTTGATAACGAGGTTATGGCGAATTTTTTTGAATATTACGCTATACCGTCACTCTGCCTCGGGCCCGCCACACCAACAATACGCGGAGAACATTTACTGGAAGAATGAAACGTTTGCTGATCGTAACATTGTCCACATGGTAAACAATGATGATTTATCAGACTTCAGTGCAACAAATTCGAGTGCCGTGCAACGGGGCGATCCACAGAGATTGGACGAATTAATTCAATTAACTCACAAGAAAATCATAAGAAGACAAGTCAATAAGAAAAGAGGGTTTTTTTTTGGTTTTATACTAAACTAATTAACTAAGCAAATAAAATAAACTATAAGAAAGCAAATAATCACGTTAAGAGTTGGGTTTAATAAGTCAGATGAGAAGCAATACCTAACTAGAAATTATAATTCAGTCAAAACATCGATCATAGATGCAAAGATAAATTCAAATTATTCAAGTAGAATAACTGTAGCAGATAGAGACACTCGACTCCGCCTCGTTTTCACTTAAATTCTCGAATAGCCTAGAGACACTCGACAACTATTTTTTTTAATCAATTCACAACCCCTAGAGACACTCGACGGGATTTAATAAATCAACAACATTAAAAATTATGAAAACACTAATCCGAATTAACCAAGTCACGACACGTGCAAGATTTAAGTTTGATTATTAACTCCCTTAACGAATCAGATTCGACTTTACGACTTCCTATCGTTAACGCGCCACTAATTATCTATCACGCACTACGTAAACTTCATGCAATCAAGATTGACTATATGCAATAAACTTACTTAGAAAATTGGGCCCTAGTCAACTAAGTAAATAAATCACAATAACACGACATACGGAGAGTTAATAAATACTTGAAATTAAATTGAATTATAAAACAAATTCGGTCTCACGATGTCAAAACTAAATCATAAATTCCTCACTAAGTACTAAAGAAATTAGCTACTCATAGATCTAAAATACGAAAACATAAAACTAAAACAAGAAATTAAATAAAACTCATGATGAATGATTTTCGCCGCTCTCGATGAGGTCTTCAGCCGCTGCCTCCAAACCCTAAGTTCTCGACTGCTGCCACGTGAAAAGTGTATGGAAGAAAGGTTCCCCAAATCTGCTCTCGTGATCCTTAATATATAACCTTCAAAAGCAGCCTCTCCAAATCCCAGTCCAATTTGGACTATACTTCTATGCCCGTTAACTTGCTGCCCAAGTCCCATATAAATTGGGCTCAACCAATATAATTCCAAAGCTGCTAACTCTCAGCCCACTAATGCTCAACCCAATAATCATTAATCAATCAGCTCAAAAGCAAAGATGCTAAACTCCAGAACATCACACGCATGACCCACAACAATTGTAGCCCACTTTGACAATAAAAGTCCAACAACTCAAGCATGAATTGGACTCTCTTTCACGCAGGTGGCAATTCGTCTGGCCCCATACCATCAGGTACAATGAATTATCCCAAAATTCCTCTACCTAGCCCATAAAGTCTTCAAAATTACACAAAGGGCCCAACTGCACTAGAAATCACAAAACACATCAAAGGCACCAATGTATATCCAATTTAAGCCTTAAATTCAGTCACAAATGCATGAAAAATACGAGGTTTAAGCAAGTTATCAGCCAACGTTAAGAATGTTGGCTATGGCGGATATGTGACCCATTTCGCAGTCACTTTGACCACAAATGAATGTAGTTGTGGGTCCTGGAAGAATTCAAAATTTTCGTGTTCGCATGCTATTCGGGTGTGCAAACACAATGATATTCCTGCTTCCAATTTCATGTCATGGTATTACGAGGTCGATCACTACATAGGGACATATAGCGGTAAATTCTATCCGATATGGGCAAAAGAGTATTGGCCTTCAACAAGTTTCATGGTTCACAATCCTGCAATGAGGGAAAAAAGGAGATCAGGTCGGGATAGAACAACAAGAATACATAATGAGATGGACGAAGCTGGACCTGCTGGGTGGTGGCCCCAGAACAGTAGCAGTCCGGGACCACATTTTAAAATTTTTATTATAATACAAGTATTAAAATATTTCTAAAACATTTTAATACAAAGCGGAAGACTAGCCGGATCTACTCAAGTATATACATGCAATTGATAATAAATTTTAAATCACTTAAGCAGATAAATATCTAACATGCAATTAACACTTAAGAGTATATAATTTATCATGCTTAAAATAATATAACTGAAAAATATTACCGTACTGCAAACATGGCTATCTAACGGCATTTTTCGAGCTCCTGAATTCACCTCCCGAGAACCCGATCTCCTCGTGAAACCGGCAAAGCTTCCCTGCAATAACCCCAGAGAAACCCTCGGAGTGTGGGCTCCGAAAGTATTTTTCTAAATACTTAGAGAAAATAAAATTTTAAACTAGAAAACCCTTTTCAGGGTATAATCTCCCGAAATTAGGCGTTTTATATATAAACACCTAATTAAAATTAATTCCAAAATAAATCGAAATTAACTGGGAGAAAAGGGATATGGTTTCAAAGCAGAGAGCTTGGCCAAAACCTCTCCCAAAGTTGTGTGAAAAAATGAGGACCCAAGACCCCCTATTTGTAGGGGAAAAATCAGGAGCATATGGTATGCAAGCTTGATAGATCTATTTATGGTCTTAAGCAAGCTTCTAGATCATGGAACATCAGATTTAATGAAGCAATTAAATCCTTTGGATTTATACAATTGCCTGATGAACCATGTGTGTACAAGAGACATCATGATAGTGTTGTAACATTTTTAGTTCTATATGTTGACGATATTCTACTAATTGGAAATGATACGGGAATATTGTCAGCAGTCAAGATTTGGTTATCAAACTAATTTAACATGAAAGACCTAGATGAAGCCAGTTATATTCTAGGGATCAAACTTTGTCGTGATCTTAAGAATAAATGACTGGTTTATCACAAGCAGCATATATAGATAAGATGCTAGCAAGATATAATATGGTGAATTCCAAGAAAGGATCGTTACCTTTCAGACATGGAGTTCATCTGTCTCGGGATCAGTGTCCCAAGAACCCAGAAGAGACAGAAGAAATGAAAGATGTTTAGTATGCTTCGGCAGGCAGAAGCCTCATGTATGCCATGTTATGTACAAGGCCAGATATCTGTTATGCTGTAGGTCTAGTCAGCAGATATCAGTCAAACCCTGGACCCCAACACTGGATAGCTGTAAAGCATATATTAAAGTACTTGAGAAGGACTCGGGATTATATGTTTGTCTATCGCAGTGATGAGTTCATTCCTATTGGGTACACAGATTTGGATTTCCAATCTGATTTGGATTCTAGGCGTTCGACGTCTGGATACGTGTTTACTCTAGGAGGAGCAGCCATAAGTTGGAGGAGTATTAAGCAATCTTATATTGCTGACTCCACCATGGAAGCCGAATACGTGGCAGCTTCAGAAGCAGCCAAAGAGGCGTATTAGTTCCGAAATTTCCTAATGGATCTAGAAGTCGTCAAGGACGGACTTACGCCGATCACATTATACTGTGACAATGCTGGAGCAGTGGCCAACTCCAAGGAACCTCGAAGTCATAAACGTGCAAACCACATCGAGAGGAAGTTTCACATTATACAAGATTATGTGGAACGTGGAGAAGTGGCAGTGGTGAAAATTGGCTCAGTAAATAATCTGGCAGATCCCTTCACTAAGACTTTGGCGCAAAAAAGTTTTGACACTCATGTAGAAGGGATGGGCCTTAGATGTGTAGCCAATTGTATTCAGGGCAAGTGGGAGATTGTTGGGATTAATACCCTGAAAAATCCAATTATATTGTAAATATTTTGGATTAATAAAACTGAAATTATGGCAAGTTATGAGTATTTTACGAATTTAATCATTAATGACGTGTGATGGTATTTTTATATGAAATGTATTTCATAGGAAAAGACTTTAAATACCAGAAGTCACGTGTCATTAAAGTTCTAGTCAGTATGATAAGAAAATGTTCTTATCAAGACTATAATGTGTTATATAAGATGATTAGTCTTTCGTCATAGGGAAATGGAGTTTCCGATTATAACACGTTGATGATTTTAAATGAGATTGGAAACATCGAATTGGACCACTGAGATTGTTCATTTTATACTGCTATCTAAAATGAACAAAATCTCGGAAGCATTAGACTCTTAATCCTGGCAGTATTTCTACTTTAGGCATGTAGTGTTAATCACTGTGATGTACTCAGAAGTGAGGTCTCGGTAACGGGTGGCCAAAATACTTTGTACGTTCGGTGATTGCATGAAATGTGCTAAAGAGAAATATTGATCAAGGAATCTGTAGCCTTGCTGGAAGGTTAAAAGATATCCCTGAAATAGATTTGCAAAAGTTCAAATAAAACTTTGGCCAAAGTACTTCGTGTGTGCGTCACCGAAATTGTATGTTGAATGTGTTTCACATACAGGGAATTTGGACTTAAGGTGAATCAAGAAATTTCAGATTGGAAGTGAAAAATAAATGATAGTAGTATTGATTTATTTTTCATGGATATCTGTACAGATGAGTAAAATGCAAAATTATTCTAGATCGAGAAATTCGTGAATGATTTAATTAATTTTAGAGTGCAACAATATTTATTTAGTGGAGTTAAATATTGTTAAACGGTAATCAATTATTGTCATGGGATGATAATAGATTGACCCGTTTGGAGCTAAGATTAATTAGTCCTGTAGGTCCCCCCGCAAGCCCCAACGAAGATCAAAGAGAAAATATTAAAACGAGAGAGAGAAATTAATTTTCAAAGAATTTGAAAATAGCCAAGGAATTTATTTTGAGAAAATAAATTAAATTCCAAAGAGTTGGAAATGCCCGAAATTTTATTTTGGAGAAAATAAAATTTTTCACAAAAAAAAAAAAAAAGAAAAAAAAGTGACGTGGCGAAGTGCCGACGTGGCAGCTGACGTGTCACGCCACGTCAGCGTGTCAGTCGCCAAGTGGCGCTGATTGGGCGCCACCGTGTGCGACACGTGGATGGCCCAGATCTCGCCGCGTCAGCGCATGGCAGTGGCCCAGATTTATTTTGGAAATGGGTCAAGGGCGCGGGTCAACGGGTCGGTTAACGGATAGGGCCGAGTCAAGGGTTTGACCGACCCGGATACGTGGCCACATGAGGAGATGACACGTGGCGAAGCTAGACCCGTCTGAACCGACCGGTTCAAGGCTGAACCGGTCTGTGGGCTGAAACGCCCGGTCGGACCGGCCGAACCGGACACGCGGCACCTACTTGTGCCTGCGTGTGCCCCACACGCGCCATGCGCATGCAGCGCCTTCTGGCGGCGCGTGCCAAGCCCGATTGGTGCGTGCCAGGTGGCGTTGGACTCCTTAGGCTCCAAGCTTCCACGTAGCGTCTCTGGATTGGCCGTCGGGCCTTGCCTTGCACGCCAAAATTGATGAAATACCGCGGGAGTCCTCATTTTCATCCTATAAATAGGGCCTTTGCTGTATAATTCAACCACCAATTTTTCATTCTTTGTTTTGAGCAAAGTTTGGCAGCTTTGAAATGGCCCTCACGGCTCTCTCTCGCTTAGTATTAATTAATCCTAATTAAGGATTAATTAATATTTAATTAGGTGGTTATATAATTAATATATAATCCACTTAATTAACAGAAAATAGGAATTTTCTAGATTTAGAAAAAAGGGTTTTTCTAGAAAAATATTTTCTCGAAGTATTCAGCGAAATACTGTCGGAGCCCATACTCCAAGATCTTAATCGGGGATATTACGGGGAAGCTCTGCCGGTTTCACGAGAAAATATCGAGGTGCTGGAAAAGTGCCGTTGATAGCCAATATTGCAGTACGGTAATACCGTTATGCTGCCCAAATTATTATTTCAACCACCAATTTTTCATTCTTTGTTTTGAGCAAAGTTTGGCAGCTTTGAAATGGCCCTCACGGCTCTCTCTCTCTCGCTTAGTATTAATTAATCCTAATTAAGGATTAATTAATATTTAATTAGGTGGTTATATAATTAATATATAATCCACTTAATTAATAGAAAATAGGAATTTTCTAGATTTAGAAAAAAGGGTTTTTCTAGAAAAATATTTTCTCGAAGTATTTAGCGAAATACTGTCGGAGCCCATACTCCAAGATCTTAATCGGGGATATTACGGGGAAGCTCTGCCGGTTTCACGAGAAAATATCGAGGTGCTGGAAAAGTACCGTTGATAGCCAATATTGCAGTACGGTAATACCGTTATGCTGCCCAAATTATTATTTGCATATTGTGATTATATGCCAGATGATTTAAAATTATGTTATCAATGCCTGTATATATTAGAGTTATGCTGTCCGATTTGTTCCGCTGCTTTATTAAAATATTTTGATAACGAGGTTATGGCAAAATTTTTTGAATATTATGCTATACCGTCACTCTGTCTCGGGGCCGCCACACCAACAAATCGGGTCAAGAGGGTTCCACACGTGTGGCTCACGTGAGTGGCACGTGTCCTTGGGACACGTTTCTCACACGTCTGTAAATATATGTGTATATTTATTTATGTGTTAAATAAGTAATGTGATTAATTTTAATAGACTTTGGTTTAATTTTGAATTAAAAAGAAAGTCTTATTTTGGAGAAATTAATTAATTATGAATTAATTAATTAGATAAAATAAGTTATTTATTTATTAATAAATAAAGTATAATATCCAAAAGGGTTTTGGATATTTTAGCTCTCTTAAAAGTTGATTTGAATTAGAGTTCAAAGTCAAAGTTTGGAATTACTTGGTAATCAAGTAATTAGAGAGAGGGACCAAATCCTTGCCCCAAAAGGACTAGTGTTCGACGTCCCCCTCCCTTTCCTATATATAGGGGAGCACGAGATTGATGGAATTCTTTGGGTTCATGTGTTGAACACTATCCTTTCTCCAAGATAAAATAAACCCTAGGTTAAGCCTAAACACTAACTAGAGAACTAGCATCCTTACTAGTTGGATTATAGTCAAGTTGGTGGACTATCTCTAGAGAGCTTCAAGTTAGAAGTTTTAAAGATTCGAGCTTTACCAAGGAGAGGGGTTCAAGCCGCGAGAAGAGCGTTCTTAGGTGGCTTGAAACGCTTCAAGAAAGATTATTGAAAAGTAAGTTTCTAATCTCTACGAATTTGGATTCACGATTGCGAGTCTAAGATCCTTTTGTTGGAAAATTTTTAAATTTCCGCTGCTTTCTGATTCCTGTTTTCCCAACAATAAGAACATATTCTTATCTTACCGACTAGAACTTTAATGACACGTGATTTGGGTATTCAAAGTCTTTTCCTATGAAACACATTTCATATAAGAATACCACCACACGTCATTAATTATTAATATGTGAAATACTCACAACTTGCTGTAAATTCAGTTTAATTAATTCAACAAATTGAATTTCCAGGGCACTATTCCCAACAATCTCCCACTTACCCTAAATTCAATTTGGCTATACGTCTAAGTCTTATTCCTTTCACACGAGTGTCAAAACTCGGTTTGCACTCTTTTATGCCAATACTTTAGTGAAGGAATCTATTAGACGTTTCTCTGAGCAAAAAACTAGGAAATCATGAAGCCAATACATCTAACTGGCTGCTTCTTAAGCTACCATGTATTTAACTTCTATGGCGGATTAAGCAATACAAGTCTGCTTAACATTCCCCAATTAACGGTTGCTCTTTCTAGAGTAAACATGTATTCTGATGTCAAACATCTAGAATACAAATCAGATTATAAATCCGAATCTGTGTACTCTATTGAAATGAGCTCACCACTGTGGTAGACAAGCATATAATCTTAAGTCCTTCTCAAGTACTCCAATATATCCTTTCACTACTACCCAGTGTCAGATTCTAGGGTTTGACTAATATCTGCTGACTTAGACCTATTGCATAATAGACAGCTGGCCCTGTACATAATATGACATACTTAAAGCTTCCGCTGCGGAACTCTAACCATGTCTTCTATCTCTTCAGTTGTCTTAGGACACTGATCCCGAGATAGATAAATTCCATATCTAAAAGGTAGTGAACATTTCTTGGAATTCGTCATATTATACCTTACCAGCATCTTATCTATATATGCTTCTTGTAATAAACCAATCCTTTTATTCTCATGATCATGACAAAAGTCTGATCCTTGGAATATTATTAGTCTCATTAAGGTCTTATGTTTCATACTGATTTGACATCCGAATTTTGACCACTGATAAAATTCTTGCATCATTCCCAATGAGCAGAATATCGTTTACGTACAAAATGAAAATGTTACAACATTATCATGATGTTATTTTGTACACTCATGATTCATCGGGCAATTGCACAAATCAAAAGAATTTCAATTGCCTCTTTAATCCTGATGTTTTATGATTCAGACGCTTGCTTAAGATCACAAAATGATCTATTAAATTTGTATACTATATGCACCTGATTTCTAGTGAAGCCTTCAGGTTATGCCATGTTTTTCTTCTTGAAGGTGCCCGTTCAAGAACATAGTCCTAACATCCATTTGTCAAATCTCATAATCAAAATGAGAAACAATGGAGAGGAGAATCATATGGACTTGAACATTGCTATAGGCAAGAAGATCTTATAAATGATTTCTTCTTGACTGGGTTAAACCTTTGCCATAAGCTTTGCTCTAGAGTATCTACTTTTGTCCATTTCTCCTTTTATTATCTTGTAGAACCCAATTACATTTAATGGGTTTAATGCCTTCAGGCGCCTCTACAAGTTCAAGACTTTGTTAGATTACTAAGATTCTAACTATGATTCAATGGCTTTTGACCAAACGTCAGCGTCTTATTTCATTCACAGCTTCATTACACATGACAGGATCAAGTACGTTAGATTCAACCACTTGGGTTAATCTTAGGTATCTTGTCAGGTATCCTGACAATCCTCGCACTACAATGATGCTCTCGTGTACACGTCTCTACATCACATGTTGTATTTGGTACATCACATGTATCTAATACATTTTCAGTTATCACAGGTTTATGGAAATCAGTATCAAATACTGTTATTTTCTTTTAGCACTACTTTGCTTCCACCCTTTATGATTATCTATGTAATCATCTTTGAATTATTCACAAACATTTTTTGTGATTTCTCAAATTAAAAAATATACCACCTCTTGTTCTTCTAGGATAACCTTCTAACTCGTCAGGATCCATCCTTAACACATGGACCAAGCTACCTCAATCCGAAAATAAGAGATACAGGGTTTTCACCCTAGCTACAGATCCATCAGTGTTTTAGGAACTGACTTAGATAGAACTAGGTTTAATGTGCATTGTCGTTTTGAGCGCAAGACCCCAAAACGAACTTCATAGGGTAGCATAACTTTTCATGAATCTTTACCATCTCTATCAGATTTTTCTCTTTTATGTAATACATCTTTGTTAAGTTGTATCTCATACAGAAAGTTGAGATCTAATCTCATTTGAGAAATTCTATTTAACTCTGAACATAGATACTTCGATCTAATCAAAGTGTCTTGGTACATTTTCTAGTTTGACTCTTTGACTTCAGTCTTATATTCTTTGAACTCTTCAAAAATACAGACTTAAGTCTCATCAAACAAACATATTTGTATCTAGAGTGATCATCCAAACGAATGATGAAATATCCAAAACTTCCTCTTGCTTGAACATTCATAGGATCACAAATCCATATGAACTAAAACAAGCAACTTTATGGCTTAAATACCCTTTGTCTCAAAAAGGAACTTTCTTGGTCATTTTACTTTTCTAAATAGGATTCGCACACTGACAACTGTCAAGTCGAAAGGACTCTACAATCAGTATTTGGATCTTATTCGGATAAAAGTGACCAAGACGTTGATGCCACGTAGAAGTTTTTTCTCTTAGACGGTAAGTCAAGCTTCTTAATGTTAAACTTAAATTAGGGTTTTCATTGAGGTATAAAAGACCATCTTTTATTGTGCCAGAGCAAATAAACCTTTTATTTTGTATGGCAAACTTTTGTTCAAAACAAATAGTTAAATAATTAGTTATCAAATAACTCACAGAAATCAAATTTCTGTATATATGGCACGTATAATATAAAACCCTATTACCAAAATACGAGTTTATAGTCCTTACTGCTAATACAATTACACTTATATTATCCCTGAGCAGTAGTTGTGTGTTAGCCGTTTTTCAAACCTTCTGGTTGGTTTGAATCTTTGCAATGAATTGCAAATATGATTAGTTGATCTCAAGTTCACACACCAGGAGTCCGGTGAATTTTCAACTAAACATATATTCAATGAGTAAGATATCTTCATATCTTATCTAAACGGCGTAGCACACAGACAAACTAAGTATTTTGAATAATTTCTTTTCCAATACCCGTTACCACCGATAAAAAACATTTACCATTATCGGATCTGGCTTTCTTCTTCTAAACTTTAAGATTGAGAACTATTCTTTTCCTTTTTCTTCCACTCATTACCTTTCTAGGCCGTGGATATTGATATCTGATTTAAGAGAACTTTTCCCTTAGTTTATATCACCCTTTCTGCCATATTGAGGTCGTTCATTGGTTCAGGTTAGGTTTTCAAAAAGATATTCAAAATTAATCTTGAACGTTCAAACGACTTAGGCAGAGAGTATAGGATCGCCTCATTTCTGTTAAAATTGTTTCTATAGGCACAGAGGCTTTCAATCTCGTTCAGATTAGTTATCATATTCATAATATGATTCTGAATCGATGATCCTTCAAACATCTTCATAACTAACAACCTTCTTATTGGCTCATACCTTCGTACCATTCTGTCTTCAAAACATGTTCTTATCAGTGGGCATCTCATGCATCTGATGCTCAAGAACATCTAAAACAAATGTCAAGATATAAGACTAGCCGATCATCACACTTGATCCATCTGGAATGAGCGTCTTTTTAATCCTGACTGGCTATAGTTTCCGGAATTTTCAGATAAGGTTCAGTGAGTACGTAAACTTTCGTGTCTCAACACGATGTCAAGATTCATTTCCTAGTCAACATAGGTGAACCCTTACTAGCCTATTTCCTTATAGACAAATAGTTTGGAGTGGGCTAAGAGAGATCGTAATTATAAAACTGAAATAAATAAATGCAAGTTATGATTATGTATTTTGCTTTCTTCTGTGTCCAACCAATAAATGAAATCCACGTAAGCATTTTGATTTACGCATTGGTGACTTAACTAACTGCAGTTGACTCCCCAGAGGCGAGGTCGAAAACTGATTAGAAAAGCAAGAACTATTCTTAATTAACATGTCATCTAGGTAACTCTTACCAAACAATATTAATTCACCATGTTAACCCTTGGCCTCTAAGTAAATGTAACATAGCTCCAAAAAGAGGTTAATCCATTGGTTAGTCAAGTGTGTATCATTACCTAGAGGTCCGTATGAGTAGGTCTAGACACTCCACAGAGGCATGGTCGAGCTGACTTTCCCGTATTTCATTCTATCCGTAGAAGTCTAATCTTGTATACCGCAAATATATACCCGCCGAAGGGAGTAGTATATATCCACTATACTATAGACCGGTAATGGAGGCCGTGAGAATCGAACTCTTTTCATCTCGCTCCCACTTGAATTTTTAAAAGATGTGGATTATCTTTTGATTATCATATAATCACTTTTGGCGTCTTATTGTTGGAAGTGATTAATCTAATTGATACGCTCCCACTAGGATTATTAAATCACATTTAAAATCTCAATAATAATATTTTAAGGTAATTTAATAACTATTTATTAATTAGGCCGAAAAATATTAGTCCAATTATGCATCTCGTTCAATCTCTATTAAACATTATTATTTAATCACATTAAATAAAATACGCATAATTGTAAATAACATAATATCTCATATTATCATGATCATGCCATAAATTAAAACAATTAAGCAAGCTTTCGTATAATTATCACATAATTATCATGCTTAAAATAAATGGCATAAAGTAAACATGTTATAAATAAATTGTCTCATAATTTAAATCATGTTTACTGATTCAGTAATTTTTCAGGAAAAGTAATTAAATTGTTTCCCGAAGAAATTTCATTCCACGTAAATTCCCAGGAAACACTGGAGGGGTCACAACTGTCCCACTTAAAAACCAGTCTCCTTTGACAAAATTTACGTGCACAGTAGCAGATTTAAAATTATGTATCACATGCATTATATCAATGCATGTATATATCTAGAGCACGGCTCTGATACCAGTTGCAGGGTGGTGGGTCCAGAACAGTAGCGGTCCGGGACCACATTTTAAAATTTTTATTGTAATACAATTATTAAAATATTTCTAAAATATTTTAATACAAAGCGGAAGACTAGCCGGATCTACTTAAGTATATACATGCAATTGATAATAAATTTTAAATCACTTAAGCAGATAAATATCTAACATGCAATTAACACTTAAGAGCATATAATTTATCATGCTTAAACTAATATAACTGAAAAATATTACCGTACTGCAAACATGGATATCTAACGGTATTTTTCCAGCTCCCGAATTCACCTCCCGAGAACCCGATCTCCTTGTGAAACCGGCAGAGCTTCCCTGCAATAACCCCAGAGAAACCCTCGGAGTGTGGGCTCCGAAAGTATTTCTCTAAATACTTAGAGAAAATAAAATTTTAAACTAGAAAACCCTTTTCAGGGTTTAATCTCCCGAAATTAGGCGTTTTATATATAAACACCTAATTAAAATTAATTCCAAAATAAATCGGAATTAACTAGGAGAAAAGGGATATGGTTTCAAAGCCGAGAGCTCAGCCAAAACCTCTCCCAAAGTTGTGTGAAAAAATGAGGACCCAAGACCCCCTATTTGTAGGGGAAAAATCGAGGGTAAAATGGTAATTTCACATCCCCATTTGTGTGCACAACTTGGACACGAATTCCAAGGTGACTACGTTCAAGGTCTCGTCGCCACGAATCCAACGCTGCCGAGCACATGCCAGTAGGCCACCGGACGCGCCGCCTTGTGTTTCACATGCGGTCTTAGGGTTCTTGGTCTACGCCCGGCCCGACTGAACCGGTTCGACACTTGGCCGATCCTGGTGATGCCACGTGTTAGGGTTGACCCGATCCTATACGTCGACCCAACCCGTTGACCCGATCCAATGACCCGTTGACTCACCCGGTCAACATTCAATCTGGGCCACCCGCTTGCGCCAACGTGGCGCGATCACAGTCGCACACGTGGCGCACCACGCGCCACATCAGCAAAAAATATATATTTTTTTTTCCGATGAAAATTTTATTTTTTTCCAAAATAAAATTCCGGGTATTTTCAACTCTTTGAAACTTTGATTTATTTTGTTAAGATAAATCCCTTGGCTATTTTCAAACACTTTGAAAATTCATTTCTCTTTCTCCTTCTAATATTTGTCTCTTCGGGTTTTCAATTGGCGCTTGCAGGGGAATCTACAGGACTAATTAATTTTAACTCCAAACGGGGTTAATATATTATCATCTCATGATAGTAATTAATTACCGTTTAACAATATTTAATTCCACTAAATAAATATTGTTGCACTCTAAAATTAATTAAATTATTCTCGAATTTATCGATCTAGAATAATTTCGCATTTCACTCCTCCGTGTAGATATCCATGAAAAATAAATTGCAACTACTATCATTTATTTTTCATCTCCAATCTGAAATTTGTTGATTCGCCTTAAATTCAAATTCTCTGTATGTGAAACACATTC
Organism: Lantana camara; assembly: GCA_037501455.1. NCBI lineage: Eukaryota > Viridiplantae > Streptophyta > Magnoliopsida > Lamiales > Verbenaceae > Lantana > Lantana camara. Next base: position 17,164,167 of record CM074859.1, read on the forward strand.
AACATACAACTTCGGTGACGTATCACACGAAGTGCTTTGGCCAAAGTCTTAATTAGAACTTTTGCAAATCTATTTCAGGGATATCTTTTACCTTCCAGCAAGGCCACAGATTCCTCGATCAATATAACTCTTTAACACATTTTATGTTGTCACCGAAAGTACAAAGTATTTTGGTCACTGTTGCCGAGACCTCACTTCGAGTATATTACAGTGACTAACACTACATGCCTAAAGCCGAAATATTATCAGGATTAAGAGTACAATGCTTCCTGATATTTTATTCATTTCAGAAAGCAGTATAAAATGAATAATCTCAGCGGTCCAGTTCGATGTTTCCAATCCTATTGAAAATCATCAACGTGCTATAACCGGAATCACTATTCCCTATGACGAAAGACTAATCATCTTATATAACCACGTTATAGTCTTGATAAGAACATATTCTTAACTTACCGACTAGAACTTTAATGACACGTGATTTCAGTATTCAAAGTCTTTTCCTATGAAACACATTTCATATAAGAATACCACCACACTTCATTAATTATTAATATGTGAAATACTCATAACTTGCTGTAAATTCAGTTTAATTAATTCAACAAATTGAATTTTCAGAGCACTATTCCCAACAGGACCATCCCGAAGAAGGTAGATTGTAATGTTGGATCATCATCGTACGTAATGTATTTTCTATTGAGTATTGTTTTGTTATTCCTACATCGAGTTATTTTCCATCGCAGTTGTATGCCGTAGTTAAGCTGTCATGTGATTTTCATTTTAGTTTATTTTCTTTATTTACCTTTAGGTTGCATGTCACAGTTAAGTTGTCGTATTGAATAATAATATTGGTTTGCAGATATTTCTTTTTTGCACATGATATTAAATCGCGGAAGGGGGGACCAGATTTTAGATCTGGTCATAGGGTGAATGGTGGGGTCACGGTACTTTCTGCGACCCCCAATATAATATTAAAAAAATTTTAATTTTTTAACGTGGGTGCCATAGAGTGTGGCAACCCCCAATATAATATTAAATTTTTTTTTTTTTAATGTGGCAACCCCCAATATAATTTTTAGTTTTTTTTTTTTAGAGTAGTCGCCGAGCTCTTTGGCGACCCTTAATAAAATAATAAAAAAATTAAAAAATACGGGGTTGCCACAATGACCGGCGATCCCGTTAAAAAAGTATAAAAAAAGTACATCGGTCGCCACAGAGTGTGGCAATTTATAACAAAATGTTAACCCATCCAATTCCGATAACATTTTATGAATTCGTTATAATTTAAATATTATTTTTGAAAAATCTTCGAGAGGGAGATGGGGGAGGGGATAAAGTAAGCATGATCATAAACTAAACTCTCGGTATATGGATCACTCCCTCGCATAAACTTTTTCTTCCACTCACATTGGAAACCTACCAGCTCACATTCTGACCACATGTACCAAGTGGTTAGGTGTCGGCACAAACCAACATTTCCCCCATCACAGAACCCATTAATTCATGAAGTAACAAAGCTTGCAAGGCTCGACCTTACATAACATCGAAGAAAAGGCATACACCTAAACCAACAATAAAGTAGCTTTGCAGGCGACCAGTTTTTACTCCAGCCAAAGTGCTTATTCTGACATACAAAAACACCCTTCATCGACCAACAACTGAAACAAAGATCAACATAAATCTTATCCCAATAAAAGTTGCTAAGATCTTGTTGAGAAAAAGATAAAACATCAGAGCCATACTTACTTGGAGTCATCGTTCAGCGTACAAACAGGCTCAGCAAGATCAGTCTCCTACCATTGCATTCCAATACTTTCCTAATCAACATTTCATCCATCCATACTCATTTTGTATTGCATTTTGTCTTAGCATTATTGTTCACGAATCGAAGGGAGATCAGCCATTCCGTCTGCTCTTATGACTCTATATTATCTTGGAGATCAGCCATTGCATTTTCTTCTCTGAAAACGTGTGTCACTTTGATGTTCATGAGAGTGGTGTACTTCTTACATTGAGTTATAAGGTTTTGCGCTCTCATATCCCCCATCTTTGCTCTACAGACAATATCAATAATAGCTTTTGCGTCAATTTCTATCCATAGGTTAATGTATTCAAAATCATTAGCCACATGCATTCCTTCGATCAAAGCCTCCAGTTCAGTCAATACATTTGTACTGACTCCTATGCTAGCGCTGGAAGCAGCCAGAAGTTCACCTTCTAAATTATGCAAGACACCACCAACACCCGCGAGGGTTACCGTATATCCCTCCATCGGTGCTCAGTTTATGCCAATGCCAATCTTGGCATTTCATCGGACCAATGGCGGTTGCTTTACCCTTGCTCTTGTCAATTGAATCCCAAACAGTACTGCTATATGCACATCCCCCCTCCACCAACCTTGTTCCATCTACCGTGTCCCGAATAAAAAAAACAGATGATTACAAACACGACGCATAATGTTGTAAGGATTAAAATTACTTCCATTGTACTTAACATCATTTCTCTCCCTCCATGTATAATATAAAATCAATATTGGGACTACAATTCTAATATGTTTCGTCGTACTGTAAGGAGTGGAATTTGCCCATTCGTTTATGAAGATTTTCATGTTATTAGAATTAATTCTCAACATTCTAAAACGATCCCCGAAGAAAGCCCAAACTCCGGAACTGTAAGGTATCCTTGGATTTCTACTCTCCAACAACAACAACATCGGGAAGCTAAAGTGATCCCTTTCCATTGCAAACATTCGTCGATCAGAAGCCAATCGACACAAGTCTTTAGATGAAAATCAAAATTATCTGGGCCTGTTTCTCAGCCTAGTCCTGAACCTCACAAAGGCATTTCCATATGGGCGAATAAGATGTCTTTAGGTCCCCTGACTCGGATGGACATTGCAATATATTTTCTCCTCATAAAGTAATATAAATCAAGTTGCAGACCATATAAATTACATGTCAAATTGTTATACTACAATACATAGAATTTTGTGATTCATTGTTAATAATGAACTTTATTTATCTATTTAACAACATTTGTATTTTGGTTTTATCATAATTATTCACTATATTAGAGTGAAAAAAATTCATTCAATTTTTTAAGTGTATATATTAATGTTCGAATTTGAGTCGTGTATCCTTAAATCTGCTAATCGACCATTTTATTTTTTAAAATGCCTAAAAAAGTTAATTACAGTAATTGATGAAAGTCTTGATATTTATGGTAAGCTTTCGTGTTTTTGTCGAAAAAAGATTTGATTATTACATAATTAAAAGATGGGATAATTACTGATAAATACCAATTATTCATAACCAATTTTAATTACTTTCCTATCCAAAAATTTTTAGTACTAACTTACACTTTTGAAAAACTAAATTTTTATTCAAACTCTATTTTGTATAAAATTACATTATTATCCTAAGAGAAAAAAATAAAGACCCACGTCTCCTATTATTGTGGTTTCACTCCTAAGACAAAGAAAGAAACGTTGTGCGACCAAAAAAAGAAACAAACGTTCACCAAGAGAAACTATTCGAAAGAGAGAGACGACGACAAATGGAGAAAGAGAGAAAAGAGAGAACCATTAACCAAAAGACGGAGAAGATGAAGAGAAGCAACGGCCACATACACGGAAAAAAGAGATTAACCAAAGCGAAATATAATTTAGAGAAATCAAGGTATCAAAATGTACAAAGTGAAGTATGACTTTCCCATAATGAGATATTGAGTATAATATATCAATATTAAGATACTCGACTTTCAAAATAAGGTATTGAATTGAGAAGATGCAGTATTAGTATGGCTGTCATCAGTTTCGTACCTAAATTTAAAAAAAAAAAAAAACATACCCTATAAATATTAAGGTACTCAGTTTTCCAAATAAGGTATTGAACTGAACGTATAAGATACTAGTATAACAAATCAGAAATAAAGTACCCAATTTTCAAAAATAAGATATTATGAAAGGAGGTGAATCACCTATTATTTGTTGGTCACATGATAAAAAGCAAAGTCTTCTTTTAGTGGACGACTTATATAAAAAAAGAAAAAAATAATAATGAAAGACATTGAGGTAAAATTAAGTGTTTGAAAATAAATAAAAATTAAACTTAAAAATGAAAAGGGGACAGTCTCAAATAACTTCCCATGGGGTTGAAATATTTTCACTTACCTCCCCAAAACACGAATCATGAATTTATCCTAAATAATATGATATAAATATTGCATTAGAATATTTTTGTACTACATTATGTGAAATTCATACAATACACATTTGAACTTTTACATATGGTGATTTGTCCCCAAAACCACAAAATCCATGAATTTATATTATATAATAATATATAAATACTGTATTATAATATTTTTGTATTATATTATGTAAAATTTATATGGAGAAATTATATTAAAATATGATGTCACATTGAGGTCCAATGAAAAGTTATTACTAAAACTAAAGCTCCCTATACTAAACTAATGGATACTGGAGGGGGAGTTCATTAAATGACCCCCACAAGTCTTTTTTTCGTTATGTAACCCATAGTTTCTAAAGAATTAGGTATATGACCCTCCGCTTCATTAAGGTGTAATTAGGCCTTAGTTAATTACTCAGCCTAATCAAATCATTGCCACGTCATTTTTTTGGAGCTTCTTTTTTACCCCAGTATTTACAGAAAATTAGAATCTGACCCAAAAGCACATTCAACCTAATTGTTCCTCTCCTGGCTCTGAGACGAAGAACCCAAACCCCAATTTTTCTGTAATTTCTTCTCCGATCTGTGCTGTTCGTTTGATTATTCGAAGACCTAATTCCTCTCCTGGCTCTGCGACGAAGAACCCAAACCCCAATTTTTCTGTAATTTCTTCGCCGATCTGTGCTGTTCGTTTGATTATTCGAAGACCCCTAAAGTATCAACACATCTATCTGATTACATGGACAATGGCAAACAACGACAATCAAAGGTAAGATAGATTTCGGTTCGTACGAAGTGTTTTCGGAACCCTATTCTGCGTTTTCATTGAGAAATCAAGAATCACTCTTTACCCACCTGGGTTCGGCTTTGCTATCTTTCTGGGTTTAATACAGAACAGCTTCTAACCCGTTTTGGACGCCAATACAACAAGTCCATATGGTATTTCAACTCATCCTTGATTGATTCGACGTAAAAACATGATCGTGGGCTTTCTTCATTCTCTTAACAGTGGTCGATTATTAGATTAAAAGTATCTATTGATAGATCATATATCTACTGATAGATCATACCATGTCGAGTGATGGATCTTTTTTTTCTTTTTTTCTTTTTTACTGCATGCATGGTTTATTTTTTCCATGCAACGTGTTTCTATAGGGTTTTCTTAATTCAATAGCACATGATTCATTTGGTCGCTTGCTGGATTGATATATATCTAGTGTTCGACCATGATATTCTAGTGCTAGATCATGTATAGCGCACTGGAATACATATATCTAGCATTCGATCCTTTTTTTCTACTTTTTTTTTATTTTTTCCATGCAACATGTTTCTATAGGGTTTTCTTAATTCAATAGCTCATGATTCATTTGATCGCGTGCTTGATTGATATATATCTAGTGATAGATCATGTATCGCGCACTGGAATACATATCTCTAGCATTCGATCCCTTTTTGTTCTTTTTTTTTTTTTTTTTACTGCATGCATAGTTTATTTTTTCCATGCAACGTGTTTGTATAGGGTTTTCTTTATTCAGTAGCCCATGATTCATTTGATCGCGTGCTGGATGATTCTTATGCATGTATGGATAATTAAATATTCTTTCCTACTGTGTACAAGACGTTTGTTGTTGGAGTTGAATTTGGGGTGTGGCAAGAAGAATCCACTCGTTGGAACTGGGTTGCGGACAAAAAGCAAACAACTGCTCTTGTTGTCACCAATCAGACTACACTTCGAATGTTGATAAGTGATGTTCTTGAACAATCAGGACTTGTTTGCTACCATGATGATGTACATGTGAAATATTTTCTTTCAAGTGCACCTCCAACCAGTCATCCAACTGAAATAAAGTCTGATCGTGACCTTCAAGTTTACTTCGCAGATATCCATCCTCAGGGCTGGAGGCCGATCTTGAATGTTTCTTTTGATAGGAGGGAGAGTGAAACAGAATCCGTACGGGTTGGGACAACAGTGTTCACTACATCTGAGGATGATAATGATCAATACGAACATAATTATGAGGATTTCACCTTTCCTGATAACAACGAGGAGGACTGGACTCTTGGTGATAACAACGATGAAGACTGTACCCCAGCTCTTCGTGATAACAATGATGAAAACTGGATCCCAGCTCTTCCTGATAACAACGACGAAGACGTCCCTCAGCCTGATGGTGTAAACGAAGAAATTGTAAAGGTGGGACCGAAGCAGATCTTCAACATCCCTCTGAGGAAGAAGTGCCCAATGAATATATTAACGAGGAAGAAGCCATCGTCTGTTATTATAATCCAGAGGTCGGGATTGAAAGACATATGTGGGATGATGGTTCAGGTTTTAAGGATGACGAAGAGTTTAAAAACAAACAAGAAGCCGTTCTGAAATTCAACATAGTTGTATGTAAGGGAAGCTTCCAATTCCGAACACTAAAATCATCAAAGTCCCTTCTGGTTCTGCGATGTTGTTGCAATGATTGCAAATGGTGGGTTCGGTGTGTTAAATCTCATAATTCTGACAGATTTTACCTCCGAAAGTATATTCGGACTCACAATTGTGGGTTGGAGGAGATGACTAATCATCATCATCAGGCAACAACCCAAATGATAGGGGATTTAGTGCAGCATATGTTTCTTGACGGGAAAGACCCCACACCAGGCGATATTAAAAAGCACATCGAACTTCAATTGGGCGTCAAGGTTAGCTACTGGAAGTGTTGGATGGGCAGAAATCATGCTAAGAATATTGTCAGGGGCTCACCGGAGCATGGATATGAAATAATAGATGCATATCGGTATATGCTAACAAGAACGAATGAAGGAAGCATCACTGATTTGGTTCTTGACACCGAAGGCAGGTTTCTGCATTTTTTTGTTGCATTTGGCCCTTGCATACGGGGTTTTGAATACATGCGCAAGGTGTTAGCCGTTGACGGTTGCTTCTTGAAGGGTAAGTATGACGGTACGTTGCTTGTGGCTACTGCACAAGATAGTGAGAACCATACGTTTTCTCTTGCATGGGGAGTGGTCGATTCAGAGAATAATGCATCGTGGGAATGGTTCTTTGACAATCTAAAAAGCATTGTACCTGATAGTGCCGATCTCTGTATAATATCCGATAGACACATTTCCATAAAAAATGCGATTGCTAAGGTTTATCCAACTGCGCACCATGGATTTTGTGCAAAGCACTTGTCGGAGAACTTGAAACAACGGTTTAAAAAGAGTGCGATCCTTGATCCATTTTTCAGGGCAGTGAAAGCATACACTGTCGGAGATTTCATGGAGCACTACAAAGAGATAGAACGTCTTCACCAACGTGCTGCGGAATACTTGAAAGATGAGGTTGGTTTTGAGTTATGGAGCCGAGTACATTCTAAATCAAACAGGTTTGATGTCCTGACCAGCAACATCGCCGAGTCTATTAATTCTAGGCTACGTGCTGAAAGATGGTACCCTATCCATTCTTTGATTGAGTCTATCATACGAATTTTGGGGAAATGGTTCCACGACCGACGAACTGATATGTTGAAGTGCAATACAATCCTGGTGCCTTCAAAAGAGAAAGTTCTGCGGATTAGTTTGGACAAATCTAAAGGTTGCGTTGCACAGCAGTTCAACGCTCATGTATTTTCTGTCCGCGGCCTTGGAGATCCGGTAATGGTTGACTTGAACAATCTGACCTGCACATGTGGTGTGTTCCAGGCGGAGAAGATCCTTTGTCCCCATGCATTGGCGGCGTTAAAGAAGTGCAACGAAGAACATTTTGGACAAAGAATATATGACGTATGCTCCAAATTTTACAAAGTTGATTATTACATACTTGCATATTCTGAGACAATATTCCCAACACCTCCAGAGTTCGAGTGGGATTTGCCTGAAGACACAGGGATAAAACAAGTAAAACCACCAACACTAAACTCTCACATCGGAAGAAAAAGGATGACGCGTTTCCTGGCTCCTTATGAGGGAAGGAAAAGATACAATACTTGTTCAAAGTGTGGTGGAAAGGGACATAAAAGAACTACCTGTGACCAGGGTGTCGAGGAAACGAATAATTAATCACAAGTAAAAGGGTGTCGGATATATTTTTTGTGTTTTCTTGTAATTAAAGAAAGTTGATTATGTAATATAGTGATAGATCATTTAATTCAAGTACACAAACTTATTGATGTAGCAGTAGATTCAACGGATCTACCACTAGATTCAAAGGATCTATCAGTAGATCAAGCAGTGCGTCTCAGGATCTATCACTCGATTTATTTGATCTAGTACTAGAAACGCGGCTGCAAAAAAAGAGTTTAAGGATCTACCACTAGATTCAAAGGATCTAACACTAAGATTTAATAACATATAACTTCTAATAAAATAAAATATTAACAGAAGAAAATATTAACATGTAAAATATTAAGTTGATCTGGTCTTCTTCCTTAATCACAAGTAAAAGGGTGTCGGATATATTTTTTGTTTTTTCTTGTAATTAAAGAAAGTTGGTTATGTAATATAGTGATAGATCATTTAAATCAAGTACACGAACTTATTGATGTTGTAGTAGATTCAACGGATCTACCACTAGATTCAAAGGATCTATCAGTAGATCAAGCAGTGCCTCTCAGGATCTATCACTCGATTTATTTGATCTAGTACTAGAAACGCGGCTGCAAAAAAAGAGTTTAAGGATCTACCACTAGATTCAAAGGATCTAGCACTAGGATTTAATAACATATAACTTCTAATAAAATAAAATATTAACAGAAGAAAATATTAACATGTAAAATATTAAGTTGATCTGGTTTTCTTCCTTAATCACAAAATCTGCCGTATTTGATTGAAATGTTCATGAAAATCGTCATTTCCGTAGGACTTGTTGCCAAACAGTAACAATCAATAGATTTCTTTGTTTGGCCTTGCAATAGATCGTTAGACATTGTAGAAGAACTATGCAATGTGCAATACAAGAGATAGTTTTGAGATGCTTCGTGTAACCTTTGCATAACAATGGAAAGAAACCCTGGAAAATGCAATTGAAGATTTATTATATAACCTTTGTATAATAAATCTCCAATTGCATTTTCAAGGGTTTCTTTCCATTGTTATGCAAAGGTTGCACGAAGCATCTCAAAACTATCTCCTGTATTGCCCATCGCATAGTTCATCTTCAACGAGTAAACACTACATGGACCAAATAAAGAAACACCTATTGATTCCTACTGTATGGCGGAAATCATACAGCAAACATGATAATTTTCAAGAGCAATTCAAACTAATAGGGCAGACTCTCAAAGATTTGCGCAGGATTTTTGGCCTTAAGCGGGGGAGGAAGAGAGAGAGGATGAGGAGTAGAGGCAGAGGAAGAGGAAGAAGAAGAGGAAGAGGAAGAGGAGGAGGGGGGTAGCGGGAGCGGAAGCGGAAGCAGGGAATGCCGGCGGCTACGGCAGAGAAAAAAAAAAGATGGAATTGAAATTGAAAGGATAAAATTTAGGGCTTATAGTGGGTTTCCTAAATACTTAACTTTTTGGTCATTTACAAAAGCGCCCCTGAAAGTTCTTAATATTACAAAATATTTATAACCGTTAATATAGTAGCCGTTATTATAGCCGTTGGTGGGTTCATTGGATTTATATTTATATAGGTCATTTGATTATCATTTAACGAATTTAAAGATTATGGCAAGTTCAGCTAGCTCTAGTTATACCCATAAAAAAACACTGAGATATAGAAAGGAGAAGTGCAGGGAATGCGATCAGTGGACTACAATAAAGGTGGTAGAGAGAGATAATTTGAATCGGGGAAGACTATTTTATTGGTGCAATCATCATGGCTTTTCTCATTGGTGTAACCCCGTGGTAGAAGATCCGTGCCCATATAATGACGAAGGTGTTGAGGTTTCGAGCCGGAGGACACCAATCGTTACAGCTGGAGGAAAACATAATATGGTGTACAAGTTGGTAGTAGGCCAGATGCTTCTTTTAACAGTATTTCTGGTTATTTGGATTGTAAAACTCACAATGTAACTGGTGTTGTATTGTGTAATAAAATCAAATATATCACTCGATCGCGTGTATCTATCACTAGATCCTCCATCAGATTGGCCGCTTTTAATTTTTTTGGTATTTTTGGTGTTGTATTCTATAATAAAATCAAATATATCACTCGATCGTGGGTATCTATCACTAGATCCTCCATCAGGATGGCCCCTTTTAATTTTTTTGGTATTTTTCCAGGCCTCCACACCCCAACCGTAGCCTTTTGCACGCACACTTCAGGTTGATCTTGGTGAAGTTAGATTTTTCTGGTGCAACATTGGGGTGTAACCCCAAAAACCCAAGCCATTATCATAGACTAGTTCCTTGAGAGTTGGGGGGAACCCCACGCTTGGGTTCGCCAGGATTGTGCACAGCCGCCCAAACGTACGTGATGGAACAGGCTCCCCAAGGGTGTGGGGCCAGACAAGGGTCGCTGGTCTTCATTTTGGGCCAAGGGAGGGGGGGGATATCTATCACTCGATCGTGGGTATCTATCACTAGATCCTCCATCAGAATGGCCCCTTTTAATTTTTTTGGTATTTTTCCAGGCCTCCACACCCCAACCGTAGCCTTTTGCACGCACACTTCAGGTTGATCTTGGTGAAGTTGGATTTTTCTGGTGCAACATTGGGGTGTAACCCCAAAAACCCAAGCCATTATCATAGACTAGTTCCTTGAGAGTTGAGGGGAACCCCACGCTTGGGTTCGCCAGGATTGTGCACAGCCGCCCAAACGTACGTGATGGAACAGGCTCCCCAAGGGTGTGGGGCCAGACAAGGGCCGCTGGTCTTCATTTTGGGCCAAAGGGGGGGGGGATATCTATCACTCGATCGTGGGTATCTATCACTAGATCCTCCATCAGGATGGCCCCTTTTAATTTTTTTGGTATTTTTCTAGGCCTCCACACCCCAACCGTAGCCTTTTGCACGCACACTTCAGGTTGATCTTGGTGAAGTTGGATTTTTCTGGTGCAACATTGGGGTGTAACCCCAAAAACCCAAGCCATCATGGTTATCTATCACTAGATCCTCCATCAGTAATTTTTTTTATCTTATTTTTTCAAGATTTCCGAAAAGTTGTATGACTGGGACGTTCAAAAAAAGGCGGCAAGCTTTAAATGAAGTTGTGCTTTTGTCTGACAGTTGAGCGATTTTTTATTATTTTACAGTCATTTGGTCAATCCAATCGCAATCATTTCCTTATTTGCGTAAGAGAGAAAAAGAGAAAAAAGACTGTTCAACAGCTCACTACTTTCTGTTCATCGTCTTCATCTTTGAATCTTCAGAGATCATTTAAAAAAAACTAGGGTTTTCTGGGTTTTCTCCATTTCTGTCCAGTTGACTTCACCACTTTTTATCAAATTTCCCAAAAGAGTAGATATGGCATCAGAGGAATCGAACGTTAACCCCGTCGTAGATTCAGAAACAACTACAGCGCCCATGCAAGGTAATCCGCCTGATGATAATCACAGTACCAGTAACAGTTCCAGTAAGATGAAGCGGCGAGATTTTTTATTGAAAATAGGAGTAAGCGCCGCCAAGATGATTCTGAGATGGAGAATGTCATGACCATGACACCATATATCGAGGCGGTGGGGAACGAATCTGATATGCATGCGGAGGAGATGGGGTCAGAGGTCACCCGCGGCATCGATTTTTCAAAATTCCATTTGCTCCCGCTCTGTGACCGTTGCTTCTTCTCGTCAAAAGTGAGGATTACAATCCGCGCTTCATAGGAACGTATTACCCCCATTACAAGATTCCTGAAAAAAAAACGTCTATCGCTCGCAAGAGTGTTTAGAAAATATACACAGAAGCTTCCTCTAGGTTGGAATAAGGGTTTCTCAGGCACCCTCTTCCATTTTCTCATGATGTACTCCCTTCCAACAGAAAAACAAAATGAACTTTGGTTCTTGATTGGAGGAAAGCCTGTCAGATTTGGCTTAAGGGAGTTTGCTCTGGTTACCGGGCTTAATTGTGGTTCTGGTGTAATCCCAGAAGGAATTGAGGTTGAAAACGTTAAAAAGGCGTCGGAGGATTTTCGTAAGAGGGTGCTCGGAGATATATGGGATGAGAAGGTCAAGGATACGGAGTTGGAGCCCCTGTTAAAAAATACGAATATTAATGTGAGCGATCGCAAGAAAATTGCTCTTGTGCTCTTCGTTCAATATATTTTGCTTGGATTGAGAAGGGAAGAGTGGTGAAAATGGATTATATTTGTTTTGCCAGTGATTTGAAGTTTTTCTACAGATACCCATGGGGTCTATTGTCATTCAAAGCGACAATAGACACAATACAAAAGAGGTTAAGTGATATTGCCAAATGGGATCCTGCGGAAGTGCCCAAACAGAGGACCTATCATCTTAGTGGTTTTCCTTGGGCGTTGCAGGTGAACCTTCGACTCTTCATGATAATAATTTGCATTCGTTATTTTTCTGAGTTTTTTTGTGTTTTGTGATTAGGCTTGGGCTTACAAAATGTGCCCAACTATAGCAAGTTATGGGAGTGGACTACAACCTGAAGATGGAACGTCCATGCTGCCACTCCCCAGGCTATTTAGATGGATGCAGTCCAAAGGTCTGCCCTTGGAAATGGAGGATCTCTGTGCCCAAATAGATAATCATGGTCACGAGGTTTGATCTCAAAAACTAATGAAATTTATATACAAGAATAATCTAGTACTAGAACCTTATTTTCGCTTACTCGATCTATTTGGTTTTTCACAGCCATTTTCTTTTTTTTTATATTTTTAAATTATGTATCAGAATCAGGTAGCCGTCCGTCCATTCTTGTTTCCATCCGCCAGGGAGAAAACAATGAGTTATATGTCTGGATTGCAAGAACCTACGGATGTTGATGATGCACCCATTGATGATCTGAAACAAATTTTGGAAGGGTGCACACAGTTGATCATTGGAAATGACTTGCCCCCTCCGCCACTGTATTCAAAGGAGCCAGATCATGATGATGGCAATGATTGGTGCCCATCAGTACCTCTATCACTCGCTAGAGAACATACCGATTGGGGCAATTATTGGTGCACACCACCCCCACCAGACACAACAACCAACCCTCCCGGTCCAACAACACCCCCAAATGTCACTAGATCCCCCACAACACCCTCAGGAGCTGCTGCATTTAAACTTCCTCCAGAAATCCAACAATTTATGGATAACCTTCTCTCCAAAACATATGATAATTACGAATCTACAAAGGTATTTTTGGATAAAATATTGCAGCATTTGGAGAAAGCGGCCCAAGACACGGCCCGCAGTAATGTAATGGTGCAGCAGGAGTTGGAGGCCCCTAAAAGTAAAAGTAGAACAAGACCAAAGAGAACTAAAAGAAGGGCGGCCTGTCTCCTCTCTCCATATACTGCGGCCCAATATAAACGGATTTGCACGGCTAGAGCCAGAGCCAGAGCCAGAGCTACACAATCAAACACCTTGGAGGCTCAGCCACAGGTTGTCCATCAGCCTTTTCCGGAAGAGGAAGAAACTGCAGCTGACATTCATCTTACTCTAGCCAAATGGTTTTCTAGAATGGGAGAGAATTCAACTTCCAGCTCCTTATACCACTGGGCGTTCAGTGCCAACCCACAAGAGCGAATTCGAGGAAAGACTCATGAGTTTAACAATGAAGAAATGCAAGTCCTCCTCGCAACGGGAAAATGGTTGCACTCCGAGGTAAACAAATTCACAATAACAAATATAGCAAAACATAAATGTGTCGTAGTACTAGATTTCTCCTATCTATCAATAGACCCTTATATATCGAGTACTAGATTTACCCTATCGATCACTAGATCCTTTATATCGAGTACTAGATTTACCCTATCTATCACTAGATCCTTATCTATCTAGCACTAGATTTCCGTATCTATCAGTAGATCCTTATCTATCTAATAGTAGATTGCCCCTGTATATCAATCGATCCCTTTATTTATTATTTTTTTGTTTTGGCCTAACAAATTATTTTCGTTCACACCATTTCAGCATGTGACAGAGTGCTTGGCCAATTTAAGGATTAAACAGAAGACACGCGTGGATCTATATGCTCAGGATTGTCGGGTCCTTGATGAGACCTTCTTCCAAGATCTTAAGGTGAATTACTACGTGGCAAGGGGGCTCATTGATGAGGATGATTCTGTAGGGATTGGCGAGGATGGCAATATCGTGGTTATCAGAAGGGCAAATAAGGTGAAGAGTGTCAGGGGTGCTGCCAGGGGTGGCAAGGCTGGCAGGAGTGTGAAGAATACAGAGAACATTGACCTCCAAACTGCGGATCATTCAATGGAGGCGATGACGGGCATTTGGAATGTTCCCTTCAAATGGCAGACCAATGTTCTGGATCACACAAGACCTGCTGCATCACCATCACTGCATAGACAACCGTGGGACGGAGCAAATAAATTTTACGGTGCAGTAAATGTTGGGAACTCTCACTGGATTGCCATGGAGATTCTGATTAATGAGGAAACGATCAGGATATATAACAGCACCTCTGCACCACTTGATGCAAGGAACTACCAGATTGCCTTGAATCATCTATGTGTCATCTTCCCCAGACTATTAGCACAGACTGGAAAGTTCCAGCATTTGGGCAGCAAGCTCACCAGCATCTGGAAGCTGAAACTTGTGGAGAACAGCCCAAAAAATACACGAAGGTACGTTAAGAATACTTATTAACTCTGAATAATATAGAAAAAACTTCAATATCTAGTCCTAGATTATCCTTATCTAGTACTAGATTGCATCTTTCTATAACTTGACCACACTGTTCTCGTAGTAGATTGCCCTTATCGAGCAAGCGATCCTTGAACTTTGATTTAATTTCATTTGCTACTTTGCGGTGGAGATTGTGGAATCTACACGTTGTGTTGCATTGAACTTCTTATGCGGGGGAAGTCACTAGATCTGCTGAAGGACGATCATATCCCCTTTTTCAGATACCGTTTTGCCTCCGACATATATTTTGGATTAGATAATTTCAAATACTAGAATATTTCTTTTTATTATTGTTAATTAGGGGGTTTAGATCTTGATTTTGGATAAATGTAAATATATAAAATCAATAATAATTCTACAAACTGATAACTTTTATTCAAAATAAAATAAAAGTAGGCATAGTACAAAAAACATAAATTATAGGAGAGGAGGATGAAACTGATTCACTTCATCCGGATCATAATGAGGGTTGTTGGAATTAACACTCTCCTCGCCGGTAATTCCAACGATATCTGAGTTCCTATCCTCAATGCGGTCTGCGTGGAGGTGGTCCTCTTCGCCTTCCAACAGGTGTGCCTCACGCACCTTGAAGATAAAACGAAGTTCATCGTAGAAAGGGCATCCGCGCACCCTGATCTCCGAATGCGATCGAATTACCTATATAAATACGTTACATTAGTACAGTTAAAAAATGAACAACATCTAAAGAAAATGATTGAGTATGATTTCGCCTTACATCCATAGTATTCCCATTCTTATATGCATTGAAAACAATTCGGCCATTTTTGCGATCCTCAGCCAAGTACACACCAGGACTAGCCAAGTAACTACGGAAGTTGTAAAAAAATTTCCGCTTTGCTTTCACCCACGCTATAACATCTTCGGGCCAATATCTGCGTTTGAATCGATCTGACAATTCAATGGACACTAGAACAAGGCCTGAATAGAAGACTTCTAGTTGCGAAACCTGGTTATATGCGGCATACTACCGAAGACGTTCAACCGTGTACCCTTCAACTGCTCCCTCAATCGGTGCTACCATGACTTTGATTCTGATTATCAAGTATATGAAATATGGTAGAGAGCGCGAAGAAGACAACATATATTTATACAGGTAAGAGGCAGAAAGAAAGAAAGTGTAACCCAATCGTCGCGCCCTTTTGGTATTCAAAATTGGTCAGCCAAACTACGGGAAAGTGTGATTGCAGCTTTTTATTTAATGTAACCCAATCGTGGCGCCCTCTCGGCTTTCTGGGAACTTCACAATCTAACGTATAAATTTTACTTTATTTTAAGCCTTGTAAATATTTAATTTATTATATTGCAAGTGAATGAAATGCATTTGAACAACAACAGAAGTTATTGCATTAAATAAAATCAACAAAGGCACTTAGTCCAGTGATAGATTGAACCATTCTATCACGCGATCCTCTTTGTCCTTTTACAAATTACTGAGACTACCAACATCAACACTTAAGGGGGAGGATTAATCTGATTAACTTCATCATTATCATTCTGAGGGATGTTTGAATTAGCACTATCCTCAGAGTCCTCGGGGTGATCGTCGGCCCCAAGGGACTGGGACTCGGGGTCCGGGTTCCTACCATCAATGTTGTCCGCGTGGAGGTGGTGCTCTTCGCCTTCCAAGAGGTGTGCTTGCCTCACTTTGAAGATAAACCTAAGGTGATGGTAATGACGGTATCCCTGAAACCTGGGTTCATCATCCCGGTGAACGACCTATGGAATGAAATTGTATATCAAATTATGAACATAAATTAAAAAGAACATGATTTCGGTATTAGTTGACTTACATCTATGGGATTCAAACGATAATATTCCGCGGCGTCCCATTTGGCGCGAAAACCATCATCTGACATTCCTTCAACCCCAGGACACCCCAAGAATCTACGAAAGTTGTAAAATTTAATCCGCAGACCTCTGACCTCTTCTACAACATCTTGGGGCAAGTATTGTTGTTGGAAACGCCGTGACAATTCAACAGACACGTCAAACAGTCCTGTCTGGAAGACTTCTAGTTGGGAAATTTGGTTTTCTGTGGCATATTGCCGAAGACGTTCAACCATGCAGGCTTCAACCTCGCCCTGAATGGGTGCTGCTGCCATGACTTTGTTTATCAATCAAGTATATGAAATATGGGAGAGATTGACAAGAAGGCAAGGTATAAATACAGGTGATTAGACATTATGCTGTAAAGTGGATACATATCGTCGCACCCCTTCGTTGTCTCACTTCTTCAATATTGGTCGGTCAAACTACGGGAAGGGTGCAATCATCTTTTCAATTAATTCAGTGGCACCTTATGGTTTTGGGTTTATAGTTACGGGTTTACGTTTTCGGGTTCAGGGTTTAAGGTTTAGGGTTTATGGTTATTGTTTAGTAATTATGAGAATCCGAATCCGCCAACCAACTGAATTTAATGTATTTAGGAAACAAACTAGCCCTAATTTTTGCTTATAAATGCTTCAATATAACAACAAGTATTGCAGTAATCCAAGTTCCAAACCCGTGGATTGTTTTCATCGACTGCACCACTTTAATCAGCCGGATTTTATTGAACTATGGTTGGGCCAGAGTTCGGACTAAAGCTTAAAGAGGAAATGTCGAGGATTGAAACAGATGAATGATCTTATTGAGCTTCAGAATCATCAATAGCACCATTTTCATTTAAAGTTTGTCAGCTTATTCCATACTCTTTTCAAAGCACCAGCGGAAATATTTGAAATACTAAACCCTAATATCCAATGATAATAATAAATATTTGAAACACTGAAAAGACGCCAAATGTAATAATAACAAAACATGCTGGACTTGTGGTAGAAAGGCGCCACCTAGTATTATGAGAAATGCATCTGGCACCCAATCGAATTTAATGCATCTGCTAACACAATTGAATTTAATCCATCTGCCAACCACCTGAATTTAATGCATTTAGGAAACAAACTAAACCGAATTTTTGGTTATAAATGCTTCAATATAACAACAAGTATTGCAGTCACAACCCTACCCGCTTTCTCCTTCTTTCTTTCTTATCTTCTTCTTCAAGAGAGGCGGATTGAGTTTCATGAAGCTCAATAAGTCACCTTATTCTTGTTGATAAGATCATTCGTGAACCCCAATCCTGGACATTTCATCTTCAAGCTCCACTCCTGTTCTGGCTAATTGAATGCATGTATCACTAATTATTTTCTATAAATTGTCCAATTACCAGGCTCATCCTCACACCATCAAGCAAAAGCAAAACGAAACCCTAGCAGCGAAAACATGCCAGTATCGGACTGGAGCTTGGAGATGGATGTCGAGGATTGGGGTTCATGAAGCTCAATAAGATCATTCATCTATTTCAATCCTCAACATTTCATCTTCAAGCTCTATTCCTGTTGTGGCTAATTGGATGCATGTAGCACTAATTTTTTTTCTGTAAAGCAAAAGCAAAACCAAACCCTACCCTCTTTCTCTCTCCTTCGTTCTTTCTTCTCTCTTTCTTTCTTCTTCAAGAGAGGCAGCCGAACACGAAAACAAGCCAGGTTCGGACTGTAGCTTGGAGATGGATGTCGAGGATTGTGGTTCATGAAGCTCAATAATATCATTCATCTATTTCAATCCTCGACATTTCCTCTTTAAGCTTTAGTCCGAAATCTGGCCCAACCATTGTTGTTAAAGAGATGCATTCATGGATCTAGTACTATATTCCAAAAATTATGGGAAATTCTTTTCAACAGATTAATCTAGTACTAGATTATTGAATCTAGTACTGCATTACACCTTACAAAAGGCTGATCTAGTACTAGATTGACCTAATCTAGTACTAGATTATTCTTTACAAAAGACAGATCTAGTACTAGATTGATCTAATCTAGTACTAGATTATTTTTAGAAAAAACTGATCTAGTACTAGATTTATCTAATATCGTACTAGATTACTCTGTACTATATTATTCGTTAATGACTTAAAATATGGATTTTAAAGGCAAAACATTTAATATCAATGCTAGGTTACACAAATTACGTACGCCAACGAATATTGAGTTGAAATATAAGCAAAATTCGTTTCAACAGATTAATCTAGTACTCGATTATTTCTTACACCAACTGATCTAGTACTATATTATTCATTACTGGAATGGAATAGGGATTTTAAAAGGTAAACACGAAATATTATTGCTACATTACACATATTACGTACCCCAACAAATAATGGGTTGAAAAAAATAAGTGAAATTCGTTTCAAGTGATTGATCTAGTACTAGATTGCATGAATCTAGAACTCGATTCTAGAAGGATTTCGATTTCTCGATATTGGACCAGGATTTCGAATTCTCCATTTGGTTGGGATTTTTTGCCAACATCATGTTCCAAAATGTTTGCAGAATGGCCACAGGCGAGGCAATACGTTTTCAGAATGGATACAGGGGAGTCACTTGCAGATCTTTTCAAACTCGGTTAAATAATACAGTTGATATTGATGACTCTGTGTTATAGTACAAACACCGAATCATCAATACCAGGATTATTATTTAAAGTTTGACAGATTATTCCATACGCTTTTCAAAGCAGCAGAGGAAAGAAGTGACCAGAATTTTGTCATTGCTCTATAAAGTAACATGCGCTTCGTAATTTTTTATCAAAACTTCTGTGGAATTGTGTGCAAAAATTACGAAGCAGCATGCTACTATCTAGAGATAAGACACACTGGTAGCCGGAGAGGAGATCTGGTGGAATAAGTTTGAGGGCGGCGGCGAGAAGTATGAAGAAGGAAGAGAGATTAGGGTTTGGTTTGTTATTGGATCATGGCTATGGAGTTATAAATAAAGTGAATGGAACTCATCAAATTCTGCAGCGGCGGCGACAAAGTAGGAGGAGAGAAGAGAGAAAAATGAAGAATTAGGGTTTTGAGGGAATTTGTGTACCACTGATACATTTATTATATTTTGCAAAATGGCCCCTAAGGTTTCTTCTTTTACAAATTGAGCTAAACACCTTTAACTTATGAGTTAATAATGCCACGTCAGATAATATGGGGAAAAGAAAAGGGGAAAAGAAATTGAGGGTTATATTCCTAAAAAAAGACCTGGTCGACCCTTGGGGCCTAATTCCCTCTGGATACCTTAAGCGCCCTTAAAAATTAGAAATTATTTGAGTATTTACTAATTCTTTTTTTGGAATTTAAAGTGGAAGACTATCCATGTTCACTTTCCCCTCCGATCTCTGCAACCAATCTCCGATCACCGAAGAAGACTAAGTGGTTTCACCTTCCAAGTAAGTGCTTCTCCATCTCTGAAACCCTAATCCCACCCCCACCAAATTCACACATCAAATCCCTAAACCCGCAATTCGAATTCATCCCATCAGCAAAAACCTAAACTAAACCCTCAGATCCGAATCAACTACCGGAAAATGTCGTGTTTGGCATTATCGCTTCAGCCGACCAACGGACCGGACATACTGCTACAAACCCGTGAATGGTTTCCTCCCTCCCGCGCTCTGATGGCACTCTCTGCCTTCCGTCAAACCCGCCTCTCCTTCGCCAAGAGCCACCCCCAATCTGCCGCCGGTAGCTTCTCTGAGTCCGATCCCTCCGCCGATTCGTTAGGTGATGACCCTTTGGCCGCCTCCTCCGGCCAGCTCATCGTCGGAGTTGAGTCCCGCTACAGGGTGGTCTATCGCCTCGTTAATTCAATTTACGTTCTTGCTGTTACCACGATCGATGATTCGAACAATAATGTTTTTGAGTGCATTAATGTTGTCAATCAATCTGTTTCTGTGGTGGTTACTGCCTGCCGCGGAGTGGATGTGACGCCGGAGAAATTGGGGAAGAAGTATGCGGAGATTTATATGGCCCTGGATATAGTTTTGAGAGGAGTTAGTAGTATTAGGCTTGCAGCTATGTTGGGATCTATGCACGGGGAAGGCATTGCCAAAATGGTGCATTCTGCTGTTCAAACGGAGAGTAAGATCAGAGGGGCAGATAACTGGGGTAATCTTGAGCCTCAAACTGTGGATCATGAATCTGGTGTGGAAACGTTTTCAAATGCTGTGTTTGAGTTGCCTCAAGAAACTTTAGAGGCTGGAGATGAGGTGGCTGCTGCAACATTAGGGCTTTTCCAGCAGGTGGTTGAGGAGAAAGAGTTGACTAAGGTTGAGGAAACTGAGGGCGAGAAGGATCCATTTGCTGCTAGTGAAAAGATTAATAAACCAGAAGAAATGCTGATGGAAGGGTTTAAGAAGGACAAGGATGTAGGCATTTCAGATGTGAGCAAAGCTCTAGCGGGGTTGGAAGTGACCACATTGCCCCCTGCTGCAGCTACAGAGTCTACACACATAGGTGTGGAAGGATTCGAAGGGAATTATGGTGGAATTGAGTTCAGTAATGATGGGACTACACTTCCAGAAGATTTTGAGGGTATTAATGATGCCTGGGGTGGTGGATTGGATGCTAGTGAGTATGTGGGGTCCAAGAAAGTTCCAAAAGATCAGGGTCTTGGTGGATTAGAATTCTTGGAGACGAGCGAGCCTCCAGCTGCCACTAAAGCTGATAGCAGGGATAAGAAAATTGAGGATATATTGGTGAAGAAGACTGAAATGAAGGGTCCTGAAATGTATGTTGTAGAGGAGATAAGTGCTGAGTTTAGAGAATCTTTAATTGCTAGAGTCGGGTTGATGGGAGTATTGTATCTTAAGACAATACCTCCAAAATCCTCTGGAAATGATCAAGAAACCGAGTTCTCATTTAAGGTTGAAGGAACTGGAGGTGTTAAGAGGTTTGTTGTGCAAAGCTCCAAGATTAGCAGTCTTGGGGGTGGTCTGTTTCATGTAAGAACAGCCCCCTCAGATGAACCTATACCTATTATAAAATATAGTTTAGTTCCCCGCATGACTCCGTTGCCTATTAGGATTCGACTTGTTAAACGCCTTGTTGGGACATTGCTTTCCATAATGATTCAGTATGTATCAAACCCTGATTTGCCGGCTCCTTTGAATGATGTGACAATTGTTTTGAAATTGCCTGTAGACCCCACATTGTTAAAAGTGTCGCCTAAAGCTGTTTTGAATAGGTCCGAGAGAGAATTGAAATGGCATATTGATGAGATTCCTTTGAAGGGTAATCCTGGAAGGTTGAGGGCAAGGATGCCTGTGGATATTGGTGATGATGATGATGGATTGGATGATGAGATATCTGGTTATGTTAAGTTTTCTGCCAAAGGGAGTAGATCTTTGTCTGGGATTTCTCTGAGGCCAGCTTCTGAAGGAAAGACTGATTTCTATGAGGTCGATCACAGGTATGCAAGTGGGGTTTATATTTGCAATTAAGCATGAAAATGAGCTTTTCTGAAAGGGGTTCGTTCCTTTTTTTTTTTTTCATGGTTGTGGTAATGGGTATTGTGGTTTGGATCTTTGTAGCATTCTTTGTGTAATTGATGTTAAATTCCTATTTCTATATGAAAAGTTTGTTTTTTTGCATATTATTAATCAGTGTCTTTATGTAATTTTATGACTTCTATCAATCCCTTTTTGTTTTGAGGATAGTTATATCTGTATTTCGTGTGTATTTCCTATTCAAGTTTGAAGTAGTATGCTCCTGGTATGTCAATGTTGCTAATATAACATGTAACTATTTTGAATATATGTAGAGCTGCAAAGTACTAAGTAGGACTACCAGCATATGGTTTTACCCTTATATTGGTTGTCTATCCTCAACTGAATCAGACAGTTCATATGTTCATTGTTGGTACTAAGTTGAACAGACTCTAGTTCTTCTGCTGGTTTATGCCGGGTATTTTCCTTGAGGCTAAATGTTGAATCCGTTATCACTCATGTGGCTGTTTCGAAATTTTATATGCTTAGGGTGAAAGAACTAGCACAACACGAGTTATTTTTACTTATATTTTCTAGAGCACAAAAAGATTATGTCGTGGGACACATCCAAATGCGTTACTTTCATATTTCGAATCACTGTTGTAAACCCGAAATAACTTAATTCTTGAAATGAGTTGCTTGAATGTGACTGTGATTTCGAGATATAATCTATACTTGAGGGGAGATCGCATTTTGTTTCTAAATGTGAAATAAAGCTATTGGAGTACACATTCATGATACAAAGCTGCACTGCACAATCAGATGTTTATTGAAAGGATATGACTTCAAGGTGAGTTTTGGCCTGTTTTACATTTTATATTAAACAAGCTTCCTTTCTGAGTAACCGGCGGAGCCATGACCTGGAGTTTGTAGGGTGGGGAGGGGGGTGGGGGTTCATTTTTTAATATTCTAAATATTTACTACATATATATGGATACTTTTGACTTCATGGTGTCGAACACCTTTTGATTTTTGCCACTGACACTATATGTCGAGAGTCGAGAGGTAATTTTCAAGTCGGGGGGTCACAAGCACCTCTTGGCTTATTCCCCCAGTGCTCTTTGTTCAACTGTACCACTTTGCATATTCTAATTTCCTTTTAGCTACTGGTAAGTTCATGGAGGTGTAATACTTTTGCTTTGCATTTTAAGGCCAATTTTCTCATGTGGCTAGTGAAGTGTCATTGTTTATCTGTATCTTGGATGATTCCCCCAAATTTTGTATGTAATATGGTTCTGTTTAGCGAGATTAGCAGGCGTAGTGCAGCCTCCAGGAACAAACAAGGGAAGTTGCACTTTTTTTTTTTTTATAACACACCCCAGGCAGGGATTCGAACCCGAGTCATTGCCTTAGAGAATGAACTATTTAACCACCTGGACCAACTCTTATTGGCACAAGGGAAGTTTCGGACTGAGTATATACTCAAGTATGTCTCATTCTTGAATCCATTGTTATTGTCATAAAACAACACACATCAATATTATATTTTTTTCATGAATCATGTGTAAGTGGTGTGTTGCTGGGTTTGGGGAATCGTGGTGGAGATATTTGAACTAGTATGTCTATGAAATGTTACTGTCAAAAGGTGGTGAATTTATAATTGTAGTGTCTTTGTTCGTATTTCCTTTAACTGGGCTCAATTATAACGAAATCTAATATAAGTTATTCTGCTCACATCTAATCCTTATAGCTCTTTGTTTTTCCATGGACCCATTTTTTAATCCTAAAATTAGTATTCTGGATAATTACGAATACCCTTCCGAGTACTGAGCCTTATTTCAAACACGAAAAGAAACCCTTATAATCAAGAAAGTGCCAAAAATATTATGAGGTTTGACTAAGAATTGCGAAATTTATTTTGAGAAATTTTGAAAAGCATGTCGGTTTTTGTAAATTTTATTTTTTTTAATTACTTTAGGGGTCGAATTAAGCATTAGTAATTTGTAATTATCCATTGATAATATTGTCCTCGGGTCGTAAATTCTACATCCGTTTCCACTGTTGATATATATATATATATATATATCTCATGTATTGCAAACAAATGTATTGTTTCTTTTACATGATAGGTTCGGTTTGATCGAACAAGATTTAATTAGGGAAAATAAATCATTTGTTCCGATTCGGTCAAATTATTTGACTTTGATTAGGACTAACTAAACGAAGTTGTAGAACTGTTCCTTGTCTGCCCTAAATCAGCCATTGCCCCACACCTAATTTAATTAAGAATCTGTCACAAGCTTTCTAGAAGCGAGACATAGTGTCATTGTACGAATACTTTTCTTTTTTGGGTCTGCAAGACAAGGCAGTTGGTACGAAACTACAAAAATCGAAAAAACAACTAGAATCCCTCTGGAGGCGTTTCTCACATCACACAATCTGTTGAAAATTGAAATTTCATCTTCTATTTTTTCGAGCTTATTTACACTTTTGTTCGCCTATCTAAAAGTGTGATTGTACGTACACTAATTTTGATGTAATCATGTAAAAGTCTAATAATTGATTAAATAGCATAAGGAGGAAAAGTAATAACTAATAACTATAAAATGATAATATATTTGAGCAAAGGTACTCATCACTGTGACTAGTCGCACCGACTATTCTGCCCCAATACTTAAAACACGTAACACAAAAATTTTTAATTCAATTTGACCCTCTTCTAAAGACCTCATTACTACATTTACGTGACAGAAAAGAAATATATATGAATGCTAATTTAGAGAAAATATTCAAATAAATTAACGCAATTTATACGACAACTAGCTAGAACTCAATTTCCTAATGAATTTATCTTCCCTCAACTACTTTTCATATTGTTTTAGACTATTAAACAACTTTGAAATCTCATCTTTCTTATTTTCTCACCCTAATATCTTCTTAAACACACCGACCAAACGTAACATAACGTGAGATAAATTATATACAAGTTAAAGAATGTCATCAAATGGTATGCAGACTTAATTAGATGGTTTGGTTGAATTGTTATCACATGAAATATCTTTAAATTTCGATATATTTTTAGATATGAAGTGTCTTTGATAAATTCTCTAATAAGCTATCTCATTCTTTCACCTGTGGGAAAATTCTAGCTCAAACCCGACTTGGCCGAACCCAACCAATTAAAAAAGCAAGTGTATTACACTTGCTATTTGCTTGGTCACTCTCCCTAAATTTTCCACCAACCACACGGTAAATGTAAAACACTCGTCTCCTCGTTATACCGGCTTGGCCGAGCCAGGTTCGGGCTAGAAGTACCCCTCACTGTGTGATTGATCAGATAAGTCTCACGGGCTTTCGGTAGATTTCTTTTATGTCTGCCATATCATTGCTTGCTGAGCTCACTTGATTCGCAAATTGATAACGCGATCATAGTGACCCCATCTAAACCAAATATATGTTTTTACAGATACAAAGAATTACAAGAAGTTTGTGATCACGAATACTAAAAATTTAATTATGTCCTATGTTTATCGTATTGTATGGGTGTTTTTGTATCCGTGTTTGCAATACACGTAGATACTATACACTATCTGATATTAGGGAAAAATATTTTTTGTCGTTCGAACGTTGTTTTTTTTTTTTTTTTTTTTTTGCAATTTAACATCCCAACAAACTTTCGTTACAAACCACCATCCAATCATTACATTTGTCACATACCGTTATCTAAACTTTTTTTTTTTTTTATGGTTTTAATAAAAATACAACTGACTTGTATGTTCTATAAATATGCCACGTGTTATATATTTTAGGCAAAACCATAAAATAAAAAAAAAATTAAATGATCGTATGCTACAAATAGAAACATTGAATGACGGTTTGTAACGAAAGTTTGATGGAAGGGTAAATTGCAAAAAGACGCAAATTTTAAATGGCAAAAAATCTTTTTTGCCCACTACTATCGTAAGTAAAGATAGAGATTGAGTGTTTGAAGAAATACAACTGATTTGTATGTTCTATAAATATGTCACTTGTCATATTTTTTAGGCAAAACCATAAAAAAAATAATCATAAATTTAAATGCAAAACCATCAAAAAAATAAAATTAAATGATCATATGTTACAAATGGAAGAATAACGATTTGTAACGAAAGTTTGATGGAATGGTAAATTGCAAAAAAAAACAAAGTTTAAATGACAAAAAATCTTTTTTCCCTACTATTATCGAAAGTAAAGATAGAGATTGAGCGTTTGAAGAAATACACGTTTGTTGAATTCTAATTACATCCCACCATAATAGCCTGGAATTAATTTCTTCCAGAACAAAAATTATTTCAATTACGTTCAAAAAGGGAGCAGTTGCAAATAACTCCTCGTCAGTTTGGAGATTTTTACTTAACTCCCCGAAAATTTATACTACATAATAGGATATAAATATTGCATTGGAATATTTTAGTACTACATTATGTGAAAATTATACAATATGTTTTTAGCGTTGTGAAAATTTATACAACATAATAGGATATAAATACTGCATTATATCATATTTGTACTACATGCGGTGAGTTAAGTAAAAATATAATGACCAATTAGGAAGTTAAGTAAAAATATGATACCCAAATGGAGATTTATCCCACATTACTCGTTAAAAAAACTCTTCCATAAACTTGTATTTCAATTCATGTTACGCCGGAAAATCTCACGTGACACCCTCAATTTCAAACTTGTGGCACGAGACCGTTAATTGACGCCGTTACAGCCACACAAGCATCATCTCTGCAACTCAACACTCTCAGCAAATCATCACTCAAAGAGCTCCTCCGATCACTCCGGCTACCTCCTCCGCCGTGGCCCGAAGCCAACACGCTAACCGGCTTCCGCCGAAACTGCCGGCTTTTCATCTCCCGGAGATCCATCTCCGGCACCGGGAACTTCACCAGGCCAAACATCAAAGAATACCATCTAGGTCTAGGTTTCGATTCCCTGAAAGATTTCTTCTCGAGACGACGGTGAATCTTCGCTGCCTCGGGTTTTGTAAACGGGTTCGAGTTCCTGTGGGAATCCCTGAAGTCCACAGAACGGCTGCTTCGCCTCAACTTCGTATTCGAGCCGCTGTTGGACCTTGTCGATCGGTTCAGCTCCGGTAAGGACTCGCAGTATCTTCTCGAAGAACCTAGAACATCGTCGTTGTCGTATTCGTCTTCGTGCACCGATTTGAGGATTTCATCGTCGAACGAGGGCTTCTTTCGCAGCTTGTAGGGCATGAGCATGCCGCCGGAGATTATTTCTTCTGCGTGGGACATGTTTTGATCAGAGCCGAGGCAATTGTTGAAGAATTCGAAGAACTCCGGCGGCGAGCTGCGGCGGCGATCATCATAATCTGAAGGGTGGATCTCCGCGGCTTCATCTGAAGAGATTAGAGGAAAATCAGAGAGGGATAACGCCTCTTCTTCTTGATCAAATTCATTTTCTTCTCCATGATGGTAGAAGTTGATCGTAGCTTCATCCATCTGAAGTACAACTAACGGCTTAGTAGAGTTTGCACTGCTTTTCTGTTGTGTGAACAATTATAAGAGCCTTAGAAGGAGAGAAAGAAAGTGGTTAGATTCTGATTGAGCTAAATCATGTGTTTCTAAGAAAGAAAGTGGTTAGATTCTGATTGAGCTAAATCATGTGTTTCTATATATATCGACCAAAGAACCATATATATATATATATATATATTATAATTTATGTAGAATTAAAAATTAAATTAAGATAATTTTTATATAAAAAACAAAGTAAGTGGATTATGCATTATGTGTGCAAAATGACAAATTTATAATTATTCAAATGAAGGAAGGGGAAATTTTGAAATTTAAATATGAAAATTTTGGTTTTGGTGGCTGCTTTGATTATATTATATTAATTATACAAACATTATAAACGTTGGGATCACACTAAAATTATTGTAAACTTTAAGGGTGGCACTATTTTAATTCTAATTTGTAAAAGTCAACATCTTCAAGAAACGAAATTTCGAAGAATTAACAAAGAAGAAATATAAATCAATTAGATAAAGGTTGTCTAGACTCTAGAAAAACAAACAATTTTCTAGAAGATAGAGATATTTGGTAATATCAATTGTCAAGTGATGGATGTTGATGACTACCCTTTCTTGACGGCCATTATCACATTGATATATTTAGGAACATAAGCATGTATATTTAATTTCATAATTTTAGTATACTTATAGATAAGTTTGTCTTCACGTGGAAGCTTGAGTTAATGTCAACAAGACAAGAAATCAAAGAAATTTATTACCCTTACGATTATTCTAACTTTATGAAATTAAATGATCTGATTCAGAATTTCAATTGTGTACGTTTCATCTTTTATTTCGTCCACTTATGCACGTTCTATATACTAGTAGATTGTTGAAATTGGGATAAAAAAATCATTTTCTAATCTACATTAGTGATCATCCGTTAAATTTATGTGAAATTTGAGATTAAAAAAATTGAAAATTTGAAATAAAAAATTGGATTTGGTGACTTTAGTGCCCCCAACAAATTGAGATAAGCTAGTTCACATGACATGATTTTTCAAATTTGGACGTCAAGAAAACATCCCATGTTATCAAAAATATTGAAAAAGTTATTATTACCAAAAGAATACTCCAATATTGTTGTGCACGATGGGAGTTTATTTGGGCAATAGCTATAAATTTCATGGTACGTTTTGCGTCATTTTCAGAAGTTACCTTATTGAGGGGAAATAAAAGAAACCATTGCATCTCGTGGTATTATATTATAAGATCAATTCTTATTTAATTAGCATAGACTGCAGTGTGTGTGAGGTGCGACAATTGATATACAACGAACTTTTATAAAATTTAATAAATTATCATACATAACGCTTGGAATATCAAGCCAAAATTTGCGGGGCAGAAAATTTCAAACATTAGAAGTCAAAAAAGTTTGTTTTGACTGCAGTATTGATTCAAGTGAAATTAATTGATCGTGGTTCTTCCAAATAGAAACACATTACACTATTATTATTATTTAAAGATATTATGTATAACACTTGATCGGGTTTGAATAGGATAATTTTAGACCGAAATCTAATTATGTCCAATCAATTGAATAAGAGGGAAAATATTTTATATTTTTATGATTGATGTAAAATTTATGAAAAATACTCAATCAAATAATAAATATAATACAACTATTTTTATTATCGATTGTTTTGGCCGAAATAACTTCATATTATGTGACGTTTAAATTCTCTTAATTACATAATCTACAAAAAGTCAAGTAATAATCTAATGGGCTAATTCCAGACACCTCCTGTCCTTTGTGGGGTTTTGCACTTTCCCCCCTATTCTTTGAATTTTCGCAATTCCCCCCCTAACCTTTGAAAAATATTACACTTAACCCCTTTGAATAAACTTTGACCGTCGATTTTTCCTCCGTCACGGCGACCCAAGCTTCAAGACCACTACCATTGTGTTCGTCTATCCAAGGAGAACAAAGTCCATACCTCGCTCGACCATATTAACTGTCAAAAACTTCATTCATCGTTCGCCGTCTTTGACCGATGATTTCTGCTTCGTCGGTTGTCGGATTTTGATTTCAAGACCATTGTTGTGTTTCTTGTGCAGAGAATTTCAATTTGATATATAATATCAATACATTTGAAATCAGATTTGTACAGATTTACTTTGTTAAAATTTGTTAAAATGGGTTAAGTGTGATATTTTTCAAAGATTATGGGGAAAATTGCTAAAATTTAAAGAATAGGGAGAAAAATACAAAACCCTCCAAAGAATGGGGGGTGTCTGGGGACTGGGATTATCATTAACCCTAATCTAATTGTCTTGAAAATTTGCCTTGATGATGCAGTGAGGCCCAAGAATTAGTTGGCCTTAAACCTTCAAACAGGCCCGTGAAAGTCGAATCCGGATCGGAGCTGAAAATTCCGGGCTTCAATTATATACTTGAATAGTTGAATGGTTGAATCTCAATTTAAATGATGTAGATAATGAAAAGAAGCCCAATGTGACCCTGGACAAATTAGGCTGTCTAGAAATTAAAGCAAATCTTGGTATATATTTTAATTATTGTTAGTCCTATTTGATTTTTATATTTGAAACGTGCATGTTGTCTTCATATTGCATTATCTTTTCAACATTATTTCAACTCTTCAACAAGTTAATTTGATCTCAATTGTTTATTGTTATATACCAACAACTACTTGGTTCAAGTGGATAAAGGTTTGAATTCACTTAAATAAATCTCAGGTTAGAACCTTATGAAGGTAAAAAACTACATTGAAAGAGGTTCTCGGAAAAAGCATATTCAGTACCTCGGGAGATTGGACTAAAGGTGAGTGAAACTCTTAGAGATAAAGAAAAAAAGAAAAAAGATTTTTTGTCATCCAAACTTTACCACTAAAACTTAAAAAAAAAAAAAAAGGTTTAAATGATGGTATGTTACAAATACAAAGATTGAATAACAGTTTATAAAGAAAATTTGTTAAGATGATAAATTATAAAAAGGCGTAAAGTTCGAATGACAAAAAAAAAATCCCTAAAAAAAATTGTTTATTGTTATGCGTCCATCTAGGTTCTTCCGAAATAATTATCTATGGGCTTTGGAATATACAAGTTAGTCGATTGAGGAAAAATTTCAATTTTGTATCTTTTTGCAATTT
Organism: Lantana camara; assembly: GCA_037501455.1. Classification (NCBI taxonomy): domain Eukaryota; kingdom Viridiplantae; phylum Streptophyta; class Magnoliopsida; order Lamiales; family Verbenaceae; genus Lantana; species Lantana camara. The sequence continues at coordinate 17,195,105 of CM074859.1, forward strand.
ATCATTTCAACAAACTTTTATTATAAATGGTCATTCAAAATTTGTATTTGTAATAAACCACCATCTAAACTTTTTTTAGTGGTTTTAGTTAAAAAAAATGACACGTGACATGTTTATAAAATATACATGTTAGTTGTAGTTTCATCAAAACCAAAAAAAAAAAAAAATCGAATGGTTGTATGTTTCAAATGTAAACTTTCGATGACGGTTTGCATCAAAAGTTTTCGAAAATATTAAATTACAAAAAAAGATAAAGTTCGAATGTCAAATAACCTTTTTCCCATTAATTAATTTATCCACTTGAGATTGATGTAACACTAATATTTGGAAATAATTAAGTAGTGATAGTTTGTTATTTTCTGATATCAAATAACTATAATGATAAAGTAGACTCTTTTAATTAATATATATAGTAATATGAAAAAACCATATCCATACAATATAAGCGAGGACACTTTGGACTAGCTATAATGTACGGATACAGACACAACAACACGAAAACAACATGACATAGATATGGTGACACGAATTTTTTAAACTTCTAACGCGAAAAGTGTCGGATACAATATCCGACACAAATATCCAACACATCAAAATGATATTTTTAAAAATATTCATACATTATAGTATATTAGATATAAGAGGCTCATGTTGGACCTTTGAGTTTGTGCCAGATGAGAGCATCAAGTGTAGTATTTTAAAGTGGATAGACTTAGATGATTGTTGGTCGAAATATTTTTAGTTAAAGTTCGATCCAAATATAGATCGAACCAATCGAAACTCGAACCAGTGTTTATTCAAACTGAACCAATACATGAGTTTGAGTTTTCTAGCCATTGTACACGAACTAAGAAAGCTAGCAAACCGGTGCCTAAGCTTGACCAAACTAATGCATTTCTCTTTAGGGTTTGCCTCGCAAAATTTTCAAAAATATGTCCGGATACAGGGTTATTCCATTCATTTAATTTCACTAATTACATACAAATCTTTTGCATTTAAGTTCAACATATAAGAGACTAAATAATCAGATATAGTTTTCTGTTCTCGTAATTTATAAAGTTATTATTATGAGAAAATGATCGTTATATTAGCGTTCATTTGTCAGTACCAACGTGGGACAATATCGTTTTATGGAAAATCATTCCAACACCAATATTCCTTTTTAACACCTAGTTTCCGACAGAGACAGAATCTTCATGGGAAAATATATAATATCGAAAGCTTCACTCAAACAACCATAAAAAATGCTTGATTCTAATTTTTAACTTATTTTTGCTTAATATATATCTAAAAATAATTTTCCAAATACTATATATGCTGGAAAAAGAAAACTACAAAAGTAATTTCTTCTACAATTTGTTAGTCGTTGACAGAGAAGTTATGGAACTATAACTTTAATTTGCTGAATTTTATGGTTGAAATGTCATATATATATATATATGAATGATCCTTAGTGATATTAATTTTAGTCCAAAACCAACAAATATCCACCGGTATTTTTGTTGGAACAGAAAATTTGGCATATTGCTTGTTAGAGTATTATATTATGCTGGGACTTTTTCCCATCTCTTTCCTAGTCTAATTTTTTGGTACATTAATGGTCTATGATTTACTCATACATAAACAACAACATAAACACGGCACGACACGACACGACACGACACAGATATAATTACATGAATTTTTATTTTAAATTTTATATGTGAGAAGTTGTCGGACACGGTGTTTAATACAAAATGTCCAACATGACACGACAAAATAATATTTTTAAAAGTATTTGTATATGATGGAGAATTATATATACATGCAAATCACGAATTTAAACAACATAAAAGAGGAGAATAAAAAAAACTGTCAAAAACAAATATTTCAAAAATATTCACTGTTACATACGAATCGAAAATTTAGAAGACATAAACAAAGGAAAATAGCTATGTGAAGTTTGTACTCAGCTTTTGAAGGAAGAATGTCAATTATTATTATTTTTTTAAAAAAATTGGAAAAAAATTATTTGCATTTAGTTCCTAAGTCATTGAGATTGTCAAACTTGTTTTTCAGAAAATTTCTTATAAAGCTTTGTGCCTAATTATTAAAAGTTAAAAAATTAATTAATGATATTATGAATCTTAACAAAGATCAAACCATTTACATGTAAAACTCTTCCTATCGATAGTAGCTCTATTTCCAAAGGCCAGAACACAAGACTTCTTAAATCGTCAAGTCATATCACTTGACTGTGAATCTTAACAAAGATGAAATGCATTAATAAAGTCAATTACATTTAGTCCCAATTTAAATGTGGTGATAACAAGTGGTACCTTATATTTAAATATAGTTGTAGTTATATTATACTAAAAAAAATTTAATTACTCATAGCTTCAACGAATAAGGCATTACATATAGCTCCCACATAAAATATATTAATTACGATAGAAATGAGACATATTTGTAAAGTAATGTAATTAAATTTTCTAGGTAAGGTGTAAGTATAATTATATTTAAAAGTGAGGTATAGTCATAATTACTGTATCTAATTTTGTAACCATATCTATTTAAGTCTAATTTGAAAATCTAGATATGAATTACACTATATTGGATCCTATGATGCACGGACACTTCTAAAAATATCATTTTGCCGTGTCGTGTCATGCCGTGTCCTGTCGGACACTCTTTACGTGGAAAATTCAAGAAAAAATCCGTGTCGCCGTATTCGTGTCGTGTCGTGTCCGTGCATCATAGATTGGATCAAAAGATGATTCTTTCTCTAATTTAAACAATAGATATAGAGTAAAAGTACCGATGAAATTAAATATTTGTAGAAAAGTATAAACTAAATGGAATTTGAAGTCAAGCTTTATTAAGATTATTAAATATTAATTAAGATTAGCACTTTTTACTTTTTTTTTTTTTTAAAACAAAAGTCAATGTTTAGACTTGAACTAAGGACACCTATTAGTACCAATTATGAATATTGATTGCAACAATATTAATTAGATTAGCACATGGTTCGCTTTAACTTTAAAATTTTCAATGTAAACACATATCGATTCAAATGGTTAAAAAAAAATTTCTTCAAAATAATGATCCGAGTTCAATTTTTTCTGATCACTTAGGTGTGTGTGAGTAAAAAAAAAAAAAAAAAAGCTTTAAACTTTTCGTACAATGCAAGAGATGCGTATCTACTTCTTTTTACTGCTACCAAATTATAGATGTCGTAGTAAAATATTCTAGACTATAGAGATATAAACATTGCAATATGAACACGATACGATAACGATATGATGACACAAATTTTTTTTTTTTTAATTTTCCTCATAAGGAAATATCGGATACAGTACTCAATATGAATGTCCGACACGACACGACAAGGTTAAATAGTTTTTTTAAAAGTGTCTATACATTAAAAAAAATATGGTATAGCTGAAAATAATAACATCTCAACTTAATTTATATTAATCGAATTAGGTAGCTGAAGATAAAAATATGCGGATAATTTTATTTTTTTTTATAATTATAGAGGAAAAAAAAATATGTTTCAAGTTAAAATAATTAAAAATACGAATTAGTTAATGACTTTTCACAGAACAAAAATATTTTAATGCATTTCTTTAGTTTGAAAATTAAGAATAAAAATATGTGACATGACGCTCAAATAAAAATAATTTGAATTATTAAGTCAATTTATTCGTTGATAGTGGCGCAATTATTAATTATTAATTTATTAGATTATACTACTCGATGATAATCCTGTAATTATTATTATTTTTTATAATAAAGTTTTAGGTTGAGGGATGATACTCCAATTCAAAATAAAAAATATATTTATATTATAACTGATCCCAATAGAACATATGATATTACGCTTTTATCAAGTTAAACTTGACATATTCCACTTGATTAACCCCATAGATTATCAAGTGGTATAATTTATCAATTCGACATCATATTAATTTAATTAAAAATCTTGAATTTAAGTTTATGAAAACACAATTATCATTAATAGAAAGTATTTTATAATTACACAATTCAACTCATTCGACTCGTAAGAATAAAGTATATTAAAAAAAAAAAAACTCTGTCTCGCAATATCCAAAACAAACATGTGATACTTTGAAGTATCCTTTCCCCTAATTATAATTGAATTTCAAGTCAAAAACTCTAAGCCTACTCACCTGAGCCATCCATCATTACTAGCAACATTGAAGCTCAACTCTTTATTTATTCACTAATAATGTTGTTCAACAAACTTTGTACCTATTAATACAAGAAACATTAACACATTTCATTTCCCATTTTGCCCTCCCAAGACCCCTAAAACTACAATCAAACCCATTGGAATATGAGAAAACCACAGGGGTAGAGTAGTAATTTCGACAAAATAGGATATGTACACCCTTGCTTACGTGGGAGAAAACCCAAATTATTTACAGAGGCGAGCAAAGATTCAATCTTGGAATTGCAGATGCATATATGCATGAGAGACATGAGTCACTCTCTCTTCAGAGGGGAAGAAAGAGAAACAGTGGATTGATTAGCTATAGAGACAGAGGAATCTGTATCTGTATCTCTATAGACCCATCTGTTTGAGCATGCAAATGCATGTGCTTATCTGTGTGTGAGTGATAAAAAAGAGAGTAGAAGGTTGAAAGATTTGCATCGGAGTTTTCATCAATTCTTTTTTTTTTTTACCCCTTTTCCTCTTTCAATCTTCGGAGTGTCCAAGGATTAGCAGAGATCCATTGTTGTTTCCGTCTCCTAAGTTGATTTACCTCTCAGTTGGAATTCAAATTTCTTTTTTCTTGAAGAACCCAATAATCATTTCTTTGGGGCTCTAATCTTTTCCGTATAAATAAGCTCAAAGATCCCTGCTTCATTGCTCTGTTGTATTTGTTGAATTAAGAAATTGAATTGGATAAATGGCGAACGCATCTGGGCTGTTCACTCCGACGGCGCCCAGTGTGCGGAGGAGATTTTCTCCATCTATTGGCATTATTCGATCTGGGTTTTGGTTCTGTGAGCGCGTCTCGAGGAGAATCGTGTGTTCCAGCACTGTTCAGGGTGCGGAGAGCCTTTCACCTTCTGAATCTAGAGCTCCCAGGTGATTAATTCTTCGAAAGTTTCAATCTTGTTTATGGGTTTTAATTTCTTATTGGGGTTGTGCATTGATGGGATTTTTTCTTGATTTAATTACTGGTCGAGAAGTTCTTGGTGTGAATTTGGATTGGGGTTGTTTTTCTTGCAGTTCTTTGTAAAAGGTTATAAAAATTGGAGATTTGGTTGTTCAACTGTCCGAGGTTTATCTCAGCAATACATCAGTCTTGAAAGGGCATTGAATAACTATTTGGGATTCATTTTTTTGCCAATAATAGAGAAAGGCTTGCCGTTGGTGATTTGTGAATTGCTTTAAAATAATGATGATGATAAAGAAAACTTAAAGCTAATTTGTCTTGGTATTATCACTTGATTCTGTTTCTGGATTCTCGGAAAATAGAGAAAAATATAATTAGCAGTGATGAAATTCCGTCTTCGTCTTCTTATAGAAGACGAAAGCAGGAAGAATTTGAGAACTTCAGTTGTCTGAGTTGAGTTTCCCATGTTTTTGTAGATTAAAAGTCAATCATGAAACTTAGTCTAGGTTTTATCTTTCTTATGATTCTCAGTTGTATTGACATATTTTGCTGTTTCGCTGTATGCTCTTCATTTCCACTTGATTAGCAAATTTGAACTATAGTTCGACTCCTTTCTCAATCTTGAATTAAATTTATGTAGGCTTGTGAGCAGAGGCTGCAAGCTGGTTGGGTGTGGCTCTTCAGTACCAAGTCTTCAAATATCAAATGATGACCTTTCTTCAATTGTTGACACTAGTGATGAATGGATATCTGTCCGTACTGGAATTCGAAATCGAAGAATACTTTCAGGTGTGTTTCTCATTGCTGTTCAAACATGATGATTCAAAGACAAGCTCAATAATTTATTAAATATTGATGAACTCGATTTCAGTTTTTGAACTCAAAGTAGGTCCACTCTAATTGACCAAGATTTAAAAATTTTCGATCAAGATCGACTTCTTATTCTGCATTACACACTCAATGAAACAGGGCTAGAACTTGAAAATTTATATAAAATCTTGGATTCAATACTTTAAGGTGAGGTCCATGTTCTTGGATGTGGAATATTATAACCCTCTAGAATTTCCTTGCATAATCAATCATAAATATCACCAAACTTATTCTGTATATTCCGTAAACAATTTAAAATAAAATAAATGCCTAAGTTTAACATGGTTGCAGGAAAAGAGAGTTTAACCGATCTGGCTGTAGAAGCAGCAAAGAAGGCTCTTGAGATGGCAGAGGTTGATCCGGATGATGTGGACCTTGTTTTGATGTGTACTTCGACTCCAGAGGATTTATTCGGTAATGCTCCACAGGTATATAGTGTTTCCAACAATTTTTTTTTTCTTCTTAATTTTCATTTTTGGCTAAAATTTTGCATTTAGTTGTTGAAAGCATGTTTTGCTGAATGGAATGTATTTCTGGTCATATTTCCAGATTCCTAAAGCACTTGGATGCAAAAACAATCCATTAGCTTATGATATTACTGCTGCCTGTAGTGGTTTTATATTGGGCCTAGTTTCAGCTGCTTCATATATTAGAGGTAAAGGAAAAATAAATTAGTACAAGCCATTATTAATCAGATCTCCATTAAATTTAAATTCTTATGCTTTGAAATTTAGGGGGTGCCTTCAAGAACGTTTTGGTTATTGGAGCTGACGGTCTATCTCGATTTGTTGACTGGACTGATAGAGGATCCTGTATCCTTTTTGGTGATGCTGCTGGTGCTGTTTTAGTACAGGTATTGAGTCATAACCTTTCTTAACCATTTTCGTGTAATGATCAAGGAAAAGGAAGAGAAGTCATTGTAATAGCAATGCATAGTAGTTTTAAGTCTTGGAATTAATTTTAACAAGTAGCTGTTTTCTAGTCATTGAATTTAAACAAAATTGGAAATCTCTTATTAAGAAACTTGAATAATTTCACCCGTACATTGGAGGAACATTTTCAGGAAAACGGATACTAAAACTTGTATATGATTATTTAACGATGTGGAACAATCAGTGCAAGGGGGTAAACGTGAGTTGAAAACAAGTTTATTATAAGGGCGCTATCTGTAATTCTCAAATCAAGAGACAATATAATGGCTTAATTTGTTATATAGTTACAAGGAGAGTGTTGCAATGATGTTCTGCGAGTGTTTTGCAAACTCTGATGGGGAAGTGCTTTTGTGCTTTTAGCTTAAAAAAGAATAGAAATGGATTATTCTATTCCTGCTTCTACTTTAAAAATAAGCTTGAAGCCAGAGCACCTGTTTGGTTGCCTTTTCAGCTTCTGGTTAGAAGGGGAAGTGTTTTTGTATTTTTTCTCACAGGATGTCTACTTTTTACTACAAGTTTTATCTTTTTCGAGAGAGGTTTTTGCTAACACCCCTTCATCATTACTATTATAAATAACACAATCTCTTTCTTTCTCTTAAATGTTGATTTGATTCTCTTCCTGTAGGCATGTGATGTGGAAGAGGATGGTTTGTTTTCTTTTGACTTGCATAGTGACGGTGAAGGGCAACGGTAATTTCACTAATCCTGTTCTGGAGTTGTATCATTTATTTCTCTAAATAAGCAAGCAAATAGCATTAACATTTTCTTTGTCCAACCATTTGCAGACACTTAAATGCTAATATAACGAAAAACAAAACGGATCACGAGTTAGGTACTAATGGTTCACTTCATGGACTTATACCAAAAGGGTCTGCATACTCATGCATTCAGATGAATGGTAAAGAGGTATTCCGCTTCGCTGTTCGTGTTGTTCCTCAGTCTATTGAATTGGCCCTTGCAAAGGCGGGACTAACTGGATCCAACATAGACTGGTTGCTTCTTCACCAGGTATATGTTTTATATGTTTGTTTTACCATTTTATGGTGAATAAGAGGAACTTCATATGTTTTAATTTGTTTGTTTTACCATTTTGCATAGCCTTGAGGGTAAATTACATTCGATGTGATCTCTAAGGATGCCCATCCAAGAAATGATGTATTCTATAAAATATAAATGTACAACACCTTGTTTGGTTCAGGATCTTAATGGAAAACAAAAACAAAAAATTACGGGTAAAATACTCTATTCAGAAGAAAGTTTCTTCTCTTCGCATATTGGTCAAGAGACGGAGAGAACACAAAGAAAAGCTTACAATTACATTTTCACAATTCATTTTTATTCTAATCCATCACTCAATTCACTCCTATTATCCAATTTTCATCATTTCTTGAGCGTCATTTTGCTCATGTGTTTCTTCACAGCCAAACAAGTTGTGGATTTGGTTTTCTTTTACTTTTCTTTTCCTCATGATTTTCTTTCCATAGCTAATCCAAGAACTAAGCATAGTGTAAAAGTTTTAGCAAACTAATGGTATGCATCATAGTTAAATCGATGCTGCTTTTAGAAGTAAGAATAACGAGGATATTAATACAAATGATTGTGGGAAACTGTAAGAAACAAGTTTATGGCATCTGCATATCTTTCTAATCGAGCGTCTGTTATGTAAAAAGGAAATTCTCCATCTTGCTTCAAAATATAGGAATTTCTGTATTTTTCTCGATTCTTCATGCAACTATCTATCATATGGTACCTACTTTTGTGTGTGTGTGTGGGTGCGAGTGCATGCATATATATGTTTTGCTAATTAGAAAAGAAATCCATTAAACTTGCAGGCAAACCAGAGAATTATTGATGCTGTCGCATCACGTCTAGAACTCCCGTCGGAACGTGTGATATCGAACTTGGCAAACTACGGGAACACAAGTGCTGCGTCGATTCCGTTAGCATTGGACGAAGCTGTAAGAAGTGGGAAAGTAGAAGCTGGTCATACTATAGCTACTGCTGGATTTGGAGCTGGACTTACATGGGGCTCTGCTATCATTAGATGGGGATGATTAATGTATCAACAATGGAGGAAACCAAGAAAAAAAAAATAAAAAATTCGAGAGAAATGGGAAAAAAAGAAAAAAATTCTGTGAAATTTTGTGAGTTTTTATGTTTCTGACTTGGTATGTGTAATCCATAATCCCTTTCTATCTACTTCATCTCCTGTTGTTACTATAGATTTCAATGACATCAATATGGCATTCGTTCTTTCTCTATGGTGTCCTGACATTTATTGTTTGTAATGATATTCTTAATGTTTACTTGCTGAGGAGTTGAAACTTGAAACTGCTAGTAGTAGTGGATCATACAAGTATTGAACTTCAGCTTCTATGATACGGTAATATGGATACGAGGTATGAGGTATGATATGGTTATAGGTAGGGCTGTAAATGGATATTCGAAAATCCGATATCCGTCCGCATCCGAATTCGTTTACAGAGGATATTATCCGAATCCGTCTCAAGAGGATATTATCCGTATTCGATTATAGACATCCGAATTATAAACGGATAAGGATATGGTAATAAGGCATCCGATCCGTTTAACATCCGATCCGTTTCATTATCCATTATCCGATTTATCTGTAATCCGTATCCGATAAATAATGTATTATATTAAAATATATACACAAAACTGTGTATGTATGATAGATTATTAGTATTAAATACATTTTTTAGCGCATTTATTAAAGAAAAACCTTAGGTTTTATTAGTAACTATATGTTCACGTCAATATTCATATAGAGATAATATAATTAACATATATTATGTTATTAATAAAAGTATTATATTTCAAATTAATTATATGATAAAACTTATAATTTTACCACATTTATACATTCGCTAAAACATAAAAATGATCTATATAGATATACTTATTATTTCTCTATTCGTCTAAAATATATATATTCAAAGTTATATAATTATTAAATAATTTATCTATAAATGAATAGTTGATAATTTTATTAAAAGTTCGAAGTTATATAAATAAATAATTTATGTCAAATTTTGAATAGTTGAAAATCCGATTAAAATCCGAATCCGTCTGAATCCGCCTTGTATCCGTACAAAAAGGATATTATCTGAATTCGATTTAAAAGGATATTATCCGTATCCGTCCGAATCATAAACGGATAAGGATATGGTAATCATACATCCGATCCGTTTATTATCCGTTTACACCCCTAGTTATACGGATACGAGATATGGATGAGTAACGCTGATTTTGTTATAATTTATTATGTAATAAGTATTTGACTTAATATAATAAAGTGGGTGATGCCGATTTTGTTATAATTTATTATGTAATGAGTGTTCGACTCAATATAATAAAGTGGGTGTCCGACACGGTACCATAAAAAAATGATAATTTTAGAACAATCGTGATATTGATTTTGTTTATGATTTATTATATAATAAGTGTACGACATGATATGATAAAATTAGTATTGACATGACACCATATGGAAGCGATATTTTGTTTATGATTTATCACGTAAAAACATTCGACTTGACACTATAAAACTGGGATGCTGAGACGACACCACAAAGAAGTGATAGTTTCTTTACAATATATCACAACCTTCCAATCATAAATGGGGCGCGACCAATTTCCTTCATAAAACGGTCGCGGGCGCGACCTATATTTTTTCAGGTATTTTTCGTCCAATTTTTCAAAATCTCGAAACTTGGTCAAAATCGGGTCGCGGCCGCTACTGAAAAACACCTAATTTAGGTCGCGGGCGCGACCTGAAGCTCCGCCAAAGCTGTGAGTGGGTCGCGGGCGCGACCAAATTTGTTCTGTTTTCGGTCGCGGCCGCGACCTGCTTCGCAGTAGTAGAAAAACAGGGGAAAACAGGGGAATCCGAACCATAACACCACAAATTCAACAACCAAAGCAAATTCACTCCATAACCATTGATCCAACACACCTAAAACACATTATACTTCACTTATACATCAAACTAACCATGAATATGCATCAAATCCTCAAGAATCAATCATGAAACCCCATCATCACTCATGCTTTCCAACTTTCATATGATGCAAATTTCATGCAAGTTCTCCACTTCTAATAATCATAACATGCTTTTGATCCATAAATAATCATGAAATCATAAGATATTCATCAAACCCTACTCATATTCAATTCAAGAAATTCATATAAATCCCAAGTCATACCATGAGATGAAAGAATTATGAGATGAAATGAAGATAGGATGATGTTGATGATCTTAGCTCCAAAATTCCTCAAAGTATAGCTTGAATTTTTTTAATGAACTCCTTCCCTTTTCTTCCTTGGTGTTTTGATCGGTATATGGTGTGTGAGTGTGTGTAATTTTCTTATCTCTTGAAATGAAATGGAATATGATGGAATAAGATGGAAGAAATGAGATGATATATCAAAGTCTTGCATGAATATGTGAGTTTCCCCACAATTTGCACATAAGTCCTCCTAATATTTGAGTTCATACAAGCAAGTTTCATCTCTACACAAAAGATCACTTATATCCATCTCATGTTATGCAATTAAGTATACAAATTTACACTAAGGATCAATTAAGGACATATAGTGCAATTAAGTCACATATATCAATTAGTTCATATAATTCATATAAGTACATGGAAATGTAATGCATATATAATATGATGAAAGTTGTAAATAAACGAATGAAATAACTAAATTAAACCTCCCAACTCCCGAAGACCCGCTCGTGGCATGCTTACCTGAACTTCCGGAAATTAGGGCGTTACAACTCTCCCCCCCTAGAAGAATCTGGTCCCCAGATTCACTGATCGGAAATAAATAACTCCGGGTGGAACCTTTTCATTTTATCTTCCGGCTCCCAAGTCATCTCTTCGGTTTTCTCACTTCGCCACAACACTTTAACCATAGGAATACTCCGGTTTCTCAATTCTTGATTTTTTCTGTCCAAGATTCTAACCGGCTGCTGAACAAATGACAAATTCGGTTCCAATTCAACTTCTTCAACGGGGAGAATTTCAGTTTCATCCGGATAATACTTTCTTAGCTGAGATACGTGAAAAACGTTGTGAATTCCGGTAAGATTAGGTGGTAAATCCAATCTGTAAGCTACTTCCCCAATTTTTTCAAGAATTTCAAACGGACCCAAATAATGGGGATTTAACTTTCCTCCCTTTCCAATCCGAGAAAACCTCTTTCGTGGAGATACCTTTAAGAAAACCCGGTCCCCCACTTCAAATTTAAGGTCCCTCCGGCGAATATCGGCATAATTTTTCTGTCTATCTTGTGCAGCTTTCATCCGTTGCTGTACCTATTGAACTTTCTCGATCATAACTCTCACGACCTTAGAAGGTTTCTCAAGTTTGTCACCTTTCTTTACTCCTTCTTGTTTTGTCCATTTCCATTCTTCTAAATCAAAGAATAACGGTGACCGACATTTACGCCCATAAAGCACTTCATATGGAGCCATACCGATGGAAGCTTGATAACTATTATTATACGCGAACTCAATCAACGAAAGTTGTTCATGCCACGAAGTTTGAAAGTCCAATGCACAAGCTCGAAGTAAGTCTTCCAAATAGCGAATAACCCTCTCGGACTGACCATCGGTTTGAGGATGAAAAGTCGTGCTAAATTGAAGCTTCGTGCCCAAAATGCTTTGTAACTCTTCCCATAACTTGGAAGCAAAACGAGGATCTCTGTCCGAAACAATACTTACCGGAATCCCATGAAGTCGAATAATCTCTCTATTATAAATCTCAGCTAACTTTCGAATTTTGTAAGACATTCGAACCGGTAGAAAATGTGCAGACTTCGTTAGTCGATCCACAATTACCCAAATACCATCATAACCGCCTTTCCCTCTTGGTAATCCGGATATAAAATCCATTGTCACTTGTTCCCACTTCTACTCGGGAATAGGACCTCCCGACTTTTGATGCTCGACCTTAACTTTCTGACACGTCAAACAATGTTTCACAAACTCGGCTACATCCCTCTTTAACCTATACCACCAATAATATTGCTTCAAATCTTTATACATTTTATTTCCTCCCGGATGTACCGAATATGCCGACTTATGAGCTTCTTCAAGCAATACTCTTTTCAATTCATCGGGCACTACCACTCGGTTCTTGAAACGAAGAAGACCAGTTTCATCGAACCCGAATGGACTTTCAGAATCCTTTCTTGCTTTAGCAACTAATTTCTGAACCTCCAGATCCTTATTTTGAGCCTCAAACAATCTATGTTTTAATTCCAGGTAGATGGAGATATTAAAAACCCGAGCTTTTACCACAATAGGCTCGATTCCACTACTTTCTTCAACTTCCAAATTGGCTACGCCAACCTTTCTACTTAAAACATCGACAACCATGTTAACTTTTTCGGGATGATATTTAATAATACAATCATAATCTTCTAGTCTTTCCATCCATCGCCGTTACCTCATGTTAAGATCTTTTTGTGTAAACAAATATTGAAGACTCTTATGATCCGAAAAAATCTCAAAAGTCACCCCGTATAAATAATGTCTCCATTTCTCGAGGGTAAATATTACGGCGGCAAGCTCAAGATCGTGTGTAGGATAGTTTTTTTCATACTCTTTCAATTTTTGGGGAGCATAAGCAATCACTTTCCCGTTTTGAGTTAAAACACACCCCAAACCTTCCTTCGTCGCGTCTGTATAAACAATATAACCTTCAGAACCCTCTGGAAGAGTTAAAACTGGGGCTGAAACTAATTTCTCCTTCAAGGTGTTGAAACTCTTATCACAATTATCATCCCACACAAATTTGACATCCTTCTTTGTTAAATGAGTTAAGGAAGCGGCGATTTTTGAAAAATCTTGCACAAATCTCCTATAATATCCAGCCAATCCCAAGAAACTTTTAACCTCGGAGGCGTTCTTTGGCTTCTCCCACTTCAACACCGCTTCAATCTTAGAGGGATCGACTTTTAATCCATGACCCGAAATAATATGACCCAAGAAAGCAACCTGGTCGATCCAAAATTCACATTTGCTAAACTTTGAAAATAATTGATGTTCCTTCAAAGTTTTCAAAACGAGCTCAAGATGCCTTGCATGTTCCTCAATCGACTTGGAGAAAACCAAAATATCATCAATGAATATCACAACAAACTTATTGAGGAAGGGTCGGAAGATTCTATGCATCATATCCATAAACGCGGCAGGAGCATTTGTCAAACCAAAAGGCATAACCACAAATTCATAATGCCCATATCTCGTGTTGAAACCCGTTTTCGGAATATCCTCGGCTCGGATCCGTAATTGATAATATCCCTGTCCTAGATCAAGTTTTGAATATACTTTGGATCCTTGGAGTATATTAAACAATTCTTCAATGTGTGGAAGAGGATATTTATTCTTGATAGTCATCCTATTTAATTCCTGATAATCAATACACATCCGTAAAGTACCATCTTTTTTTTCACAAATAATACCGGCGCACCCCACGGTGACGAGCTCGGCCTAATATACCCAATTTCCAATAGAGTATCAAGTTGAATCTTTAATTCTTTCAATTCTGCCGGAGCCATCCGATACGGAGTCTTAGAATACGGTTCTGCATTCGGATACAAATCAATCACAAATTCTATTTCTCTATCCGGCGGTAACGAATCCAATTTTTCCGGAAACACTTCGGGAAATTCCTTAACAACTTCTGTTTCTTCTAATTTCACCTGATCCTTAAGCCGGTTAAGAATATAGGCTATGAATCCCGTAGCCCCATCACGAACTAATTTCTGAGCTTCAGAGAAGGATAATAGAGGTACTGTTGTAGAACTCCAACCCCGTGATCACTTCTGAACCCAACTGAACTCTCTTGGCCCGACAATCCACGGTAGCACAATGCTTGAATAACCAATCCATTCCCAAGATAGAACCATAACGAGACATCTACAATTCAATGAAATCCATCGAGAAAACCCAACCCTCAATACTCACCGGCGCCTCTCTAAAAACCCGATTAGTTTCTACACTACCACCAAAAGGAGTACGAACAACATAGCATGCAGAAGAGAAAGTAACACACAAGGGCAATTTCATAGATATATCGCGAGAAATAAAGGAGTGGGTAGCTCCTGGATCAAATAGAGAATTTATGTTTATGCTATGAATGCAAATGGTACCTTCGACAACCGCTGTAGGGTCCACGTCTGCATCCGCTTTTTCTCCTTCCAAAGCATAAACACGAGCTCTAATCAACGGTCTCTGACCCCCGGCAGACTGGTCCCGATGATCCGGACAAGTGTCCACCCTGTGATCGGCACTCCCGCATATCAAACATAACCCAAGACGTCTCCTGCAATTATCATAATGATGGGTAGGCTGCCCACAGAAAGAACATTTGGGTTTATCGAGTGGTGGTGGCAAAGTAGGAGGCTGAGGAGCCTTCTGGATCGATCCCGGTTGTTTAAACTTCTTTACCGGATCCTTCGGTTGCGGAGGAGTTGTCTCATAAGTAATTGGCCTCTTGCCCGTATTGTAACCTGCTCTTGATCCCGATCCTGTCCGATAAGTAGATTTCCGTATATTAACCGAGTCTTCAACCTTTAAAACCTTTGAAGTAGCTTTCTTCCAAGTACTAGTATTGACAGCTTCAATTGCTACTTGAATATCCGGCCTCAACCCTTGTACGAATTGCATAGCCTTATGAAAGTCGTCACTTGCAATGTTAGGAGCATACTTGGATAACCTCTCAAACTCGGCTATATACTCGGCAACCGATCTACCCCCTTGTTTGAGCTCCGTGAATTCCTTAAGCCTTCTGGTACTAGATGAGGGAGGAATAAACTTATTTTTGAATTCCCTTACAAAAACCTCCCTTGTAATTTCTTCATCGGCGGCATCCAAAACGATCTTGGTACTCTTCCACCAAGAATAAGCTTCCCCTTGAATTAAAGTAAGTGTGCACCGAGCCTTCTCTCTAGACTCACAAGGAATAAGAGTCCAAATCCTTTCAACTTCTTTAAGCCATTGCTCGGCTTGCATATCATTTCCTTTGAAAAATCTTGGTGGATGTTGATTATGAAATTCCCCAAGAATAGCTGAAATTGGTGCCTGTTGTGGTGGAGGAACTGGTGGTGCTGGAGGCACATAATCTCGCAACCTCTGATCTATTAACTAAACCATAGAATTCAGGAAATCCTGAGGTTGAGCTTGAGGGGGTGGAGAAGGAAGAGAATGGTCATGGCGATGATGCCTATGTCCCGGAGAATGCTCTCTACGAGCGACCACGTGGCATCCTGAAATTCAAACACTGTACATGTATGTTCGATTAACAAGTGCAAATGAGTGCAATAAACTCATAATACACATAAATCACATAATTCACTTAATTCAAGTAGTTCAAATAAATCCAAGTAAATTCAAATAGAATGCAAGACTTGCAATTAATCAAATAATCCTATGCCGTACGACTTAGACTCACAAGACACGACACTAGAACCTCGGTTTTGCAACCGTGCCTCTGATACCACCTTAGGATGTAGCACCCGAAACGCTAGGTAGCCACATCCCCCGTACCATAGTTCAATCCACATATGGAACGAACACCCATACATGAATCAAGCCTATAGCGAACGGGAGACACTAAAGACAAAACTCACTAGCTAAGCGAGCTAACCCTCAATTAAATATCAACATACATGTAATAGAGCGGAAGCATAGTAGTATACATGCAATTCATTATCCATTGTTGATTCCACAACAATAACTCCATATACATATCAATACATTATCATCTCTTAAAATTCCATAAACATGCCAATATTTTCCAAGTATATATCATAGTATATACATAGATACCTAAAACACTTCATATGAGCTTTTAATGTATCCATAATATACATGAAACATGAGAATGATAAGTGAGACCCAAAAGAATAAAAAACTCGACTCAATCCCGCCTAGCACTCAACCTGCAATACCTGAAAATGTGAGGTGTCAGCCTAAGAAAGACTGAGTGAGGGTTTATAATTTAAAAGCGCAATTACCACACGAGCTATAATCTCGGGTAAGATTTTTATAAAATAAACAATATAAGTTCAAGAATAAGATAGACCTCGCCCGAGATTACAACTAATCAATTTACAATTTAATCAATTCGGTACAATTCAGTTTAGTCAATCAGTGGCCCGACGAGTGAGGGCAATTCTCCAACTTTTCTCCGACAGTGTACAATAATTCAGTTGTGATTAATTAAGTGATCAAGCAATATAATTCAATACACAATTAGCAATTTCAATAGTCCATCCTTCTTCCTCTGGGTGTGGGGGATTGCAAGGCCCCGCCATCCAATCAGTGTGAGTATAGGGTTCATGATTCCCTATACCTGGAACTCCTTCATCCACTAATCTCCTAGTGGATTCAGGGGTCATCCCAACAATGTGAGGATAGTGCAAGAGTTGCCCGTCAGCCCACGCTTTCCCGGTTGACTCAATACACTACCCTCGGCCCCACAGTGAACAATATACTCGCCAAAACAATCAATTCAGTCGATCAATCGGTCAATCAATCAATCGGTACAATTCGGTAATTCAATTGAAGATCAATAAAGTTTTGGAAACTATAACTATATATACATATATAAATATACGTTTTGGTCTAAAATTCACATAGGGTTGTAGGGTTCTTTTTGTTTAGAAGTAACCTCACCTTTACCAACCAAAAGAAATAAGCATACACCCTACAGAGCATGCTCCTCGTCACCCGGTACGTTATCTGTGTAACAGGGCAAGTGTACGTAAGACTCGACTCGCATGAACCATTTAAGATGAACGACATGTTCCAATAGTGTCAATCATGCAATTGCAATTAATAAATATCATAAACGTATTCAATTTAGCAAACAAAGTAGCAAGGATCAAGTATTCAAGGTATAAATCAAAGTATGGAAATATTACACAAACCTCCCCTATGAAATTTAAACATGGAATCTCATAATACAATTGATACACACAATATCATGCTTTATATGGCATATCAATGAAGTGTTCATGCCGGAAACGAACCAAGAAAATTATGCAAGAAAAGTTAGAAAATCAATTTTTCATGCAGAATGTTACAGGGTTGCGGGCGCGACCTATATTTTTTCAGGTATTTTTCGTCCAATTTTTCAAAATCTCGAAACTTGGCCAAAATCAGGTCGCGGCCGCTACTGAAAAACACCTAATTCAGGTCGCGGGCGCGACCTGAAGCTCCGCCAAAGCTGTGAGTGGGTCGCGGGCACGACCAAATTTGTTCTGTTTTCGGTCGCGGCCGCGACCTGCTTCGCAGCAGTAGAAAAACAAGGGAAAACAGGGGAATCCGAACCATAACACCACAAATTCAACAACCAAAGCAAATTCACTCCATAACCATTGATCCAACACACCTAAAACACATTATACTTCACTTATACATCAAACTAACCATGAATATGCATCAAATCCTCAAGAATCAATCATGAAACCCCATCATCACTCATGCTTTCCAACTTTCATATGATGCAAATTTCATGCAAGTTCTCCACTTTTAATAATCATAACATGCTTTTAATCCATCAATAATCATGAAATCATAAGTTATTCATCAAACCCTACTCATATTCAATTCAAGAAATTCATATAAATTCCAAGTCATACCTTGAAATGAAAGAATTATGAGATGAAATGAAGATAGGATGATGTTGATGATCTTAGCTCCAAAATTCCTCAAAGTATAGCTTGAATATTTTTAATGAACTCCTTCCCTTTTCTTCCTTGGTGTTTTGATCGGTATATGGTGTGTGAGTGTGTGTAATTTTCTTATCTCTTGAAATGAAATGGAATATGATGGAAGAAATGAGATGATATATCAAAGTCTTGCATGAATATATGTGTTTCCCCACAATTTGCACATAAGTCCTCCTAATATTTGAGTTCATACAAGCAAGTTTCATCTCTACACAAAAGATCGCTTATATCCATCTCATGTTATGCAATTAAGTATACAAATTTACACTAAGGATCAATTAAAGACATATAGTGCAATTAAGTCACATATATCAATTAGATCATATAATTCATATAAGTACATGGAGATGTAATGCATATATAATATGATGAAAGTTGTAAATAAACGAATGAAATAACTAAATTAAACCTCCCAACTCCCGAAGACCCGCTCGTGGCGTGCTTACCTGAACTTCCGAAAATTGGGGCTTTATAATAACAATACATTGCCTAATACCTTTTTGTTCATGTTAAGTTGCTTGAATTAATAAAAACGGAAGCTTAACTAAAATATAACATGCAGAAGTGTGGGCTGTTGGTGTAGAAAAAAGTTGCAAGGAATGGGGGTTGGATCTAGCGTTTCATTTTTGTATCTCGTTTCTTGTTTTTTTAACATATACATGTCATGCGTATTGACGGATGATTGAAGTTAAGAGAGAAATAATTTTCATATAAAAAAAAATCAAAATTTTTTTCTTTGTCAGTCTACCGATACACTTAATGTACATGAGTGTAGTAAAATAGAAGGTAAAACACATATATTGTTTTGGAAAACTATGTGTAGCTTTCCCTTCAAGTAATTATAAATGTCCATTAGTTGAAAACAACTCAAAAATAGTGTTTTTTTAAGGGGGAATTATCAAATAGGGCCAATAATGTTAAAAAGTTATCCTAAACCCCCTAATTTGAAAATTCTTCATTTGTGATCACCAATAGAACACATATTTTTTGTAAACCCCCCAAACACCTAAAAAGACTACTTTGCCCTCAAGTTTTACTCTGATACACACACGATCGACTCATCCCCTTGCAACTAAACTCCCTCTTCTTCTTCCCACGATTTTGAGTCCGCCGACGCCGCCGTCGCAGCCATAAGGCTATTATCGTAGCACCCCCAATTGTTGTTATTGGTATTTTGATTCGATAACCGAAGCGGACACCACTTGTTTGCTACGAAATCAAGAAAACCCACTCTGTGAAGATGGATTCTGGCATCTTGGTGACTGGTTCGATATGGTGTAGTGTATTTTTTGAAGGCGAAGATCATGTCTTTCAACTTCGGGAGAACGATACGCTTGCAAAAGTGTTTTCGGAGATTGAGACCCATTGGCCTGAGTTCGATTGCGATGCATATGTAGTGCAGTACAAGGCTGCCCATATGGAAGATGAATCATGGATTAGTTTGAAGAAAGATAAAGATGTTGAGAGTATGGTGGCAGTGCATGGTCTAGCAAAACAACACATTGCAAAATTGAGAGCAATTCAGCCCCCTTCAAGTTCATCTCAGAGAAGGTAGTCCCTATATTTTAATTTGCTCTGTTATATGGCTGATTTGTGATTGTGATACTTATGGGATGCGTTATTCGTTCGGTTTGTGTTTAATTTGAAAAGGGATGACCAGGGAATGACATCGACAAGTCAAGCCCTAGTCGTTCATTCTTCCAACAACAATGAATCCTGGAGTCGTTGCATCTGTCGCGTTGGACAGGCCTTTAAGGATGCTAATGACTGTAGTGTTCATTTAAAAAATTATCACATTGCAGTGAATCGAAAGTTTAAATATATGAAGAATGATACTGACAAGATTATAGCTACTTGCCTGGATGAGAACTGCAACTGGAGGTTTTATGCCTCTTACTGTAGGAGAGACGGTGAGTTTGCTATAAGAAAGTCAAATCTTGACCATGTTTGTGGTTTGGAAACTGTTACGAATAAAAGGTCACACCCCAATGCCGGTTCAAATTAGGTTGTGGGTGTAATGAAGGCACATATCATGACAAATCATAAATACAAACCGAAAGATATAGTTTCTTATATCCTGAACGAGCATAATGTGGAAATTCCCTACCATACTGCGTGGCTGGGCAAGGAGATAGCATTACATGAAATCCATGGTTCTGATGTTGGACCTTATAACCGACTCCATTGGTATGTGGATGCTGTGAGATGATCGAATCCCGGCAGCATTTGTGATTTGGAGACAAAACAACTGGATAACAGGTTTAACCGCTTGTTTATGGCTTTGAATGCTTGTTTGGTAGGGTTTCTTAGAGGTTGTAGGAAAATAGTTTTCCTTGACGGCACTCATATCAAGAGCAAATTCAAAGGTCATTTGCTTTGTGCGACAGCGAAGGATGGGAACAATCAGTTGTTTACAATAGCATACGCTGTTGTTGACTCAGAGAATGATGAGAATTGAGAATGGTTTTGCCAAAAGTTGAGACATGCTCTTGAAAGTCAGCCTGTGCTTTGTGATTTTAGACAGTACACATTCTTCTCCGACAGGAACCTGGGACTTGTTATGCATGTGCCAAGGGTATTTCCAGGCTCCCAACATGCATTCTGCCTCAGACATTTGGTGGATAACTTCAGAACTCAGGTATTTGTTTATTGATTAGTGTGATGAGTTGATATGTATGCTCCTTTTCTTGATAATAAAGTGGCTGTTGGTTGTCATTATCGCAGGTCCTTAGGAAGCATTATCCCAAGCTGAACAAAAAACATTGGACCAATGTATTCAATGCAGCAGCATATGCTCCTACCAGGGCTGAGTACTCCCTGCACATCAACAAAATCCTTAAAGCAATGCCATTGGCCGCAGATTTCTTAAATAGCTCCGCTCCTGAAAACTGGGCCAATTCATTATTTACCGGTAATCGATTTGGTATCATCAACAACAACATTGCAGAGTGTTGGAACAGTTGGGTGAAGGATGCGGATCCCTCCCAATTGTTGCTTTGATTGACCGGATTAGGCAGCAAATAATGACCATGATGTGTAATAGAAGGGAGCAAAGTCATGAATGGCAAACGCACCTTTGTATGGATATAGAGGTGATGGTCAAGGTTGAATTTGAAGTAGGGAGGAACTTGGATGTTGTGCGAGCCAACTCAGTGACATTTGAGGTGAGTGAAGGGGAATTCCGACACACAGTAGACCTTAGCAAGCGGGAATGTTCTTGTAATTACTGGCAGATCTTAAAGCTCCCCTGCAAACATACTTGTGCATACATTGACAAGAAGGGGTGGTCGGTATACGATTTTTGTGATGATGTTTATTCAGTTGAAACGTATAAAAAAACGTATGAGAACATTGGTCTCTTTCCCCAAAATTAGATCTCGTAGATCGTACACGAAGACAAAACTCGACTTACTTATATACACAACATCATGGCTGCAAAAGATTATAATAAAGCAATCAACAAGATTCTATCAACTAAACTCATTGAATTAAGTAAGAACACTTACTTTTGCCCCTCCGCGTAGCTCATAATCAAGTTAAATGCCCTATTCCGTTGCTCCTCAGTGACGACCTCACATCCTGGGGCCTCCTTAGGCCTACTGCCCACGTGAACTCCATCAAACACAACCTAATACATAAGAATCCAATGACAAATCAAACACACACGCATAAACAAAACACATCGTCATATTAAATCTTGTATGAAATATTTTCTCACATTTTCTTCCACACGCTCCCTCACATCGTTTTTCCTCTTCGATCTAACCTCAGCTCGTCTGGAATCACTAGCACCTTCCCCATCCTCAATCAAATCAACTTGAACTCCTACATCGACACATTCCGGTGCCTCTTCCACACAAACCGTTTTAAATCCTTGATCGACACATTCAGGTGCCTCTTCCACACAAAAGGTTTGAACTCCTTGATCGACACCTTGCGCTTTTTCTACTACGCAAACAACTTGATCCCCTTCCTCAACAAAAACTTCTTCCTCCACTCTGGCCAGACTTCTCTCCATTTTGTTTCCCGCTCGTAAGGGAACAATCTGCGTATTTTTAAATCAACAGACTTTGTTACAAAACATTCGAATAAAATATACATATTGGTTTAAATTACCAAAGATTACGGACTTATATCTGACCGGCAAATACTTTCTAGTGCCTTCTTTGCATTCTCTTTCGTATTAGGCAGTGCACTCCCTTTCCATTTGAACAACCGAGGGAATGCTACCAACCTTGATGCCAAACTTCTGGATTCGTTCATGAAACCATGCCTGATATAAACAATAACTTAACTACGTGTATATGTAGGTATAAACGACACAATTTACAAAACCAAGCCAACGACTTACCAACAAACCCATAGTACACCCATCAAGGAAATCATGTTTGTCCACAACATGCTTCCTAATACCTTGGATCAAAAACATATGAGCCGCCGTGCCCCACGCGTACTGTCCAATCCTGGACAAATCATCAACATACCAAATAAGCGCAACAGGCACACGTACACTGCTACGCGGGAACAACAAACAATTAAAAAAGTATAAAATGTACATCCGTACAAAATCGTCAATGCCATCGTCATCAGTCCTTCCGACGAAATCCTGCAGTTTACTCTCGATGTTAGCTCGGGAGACATTGTTTCCCTTACTGCCAAAATGCTTGATCAAGGTATTGGATTTACTCTTGCCCACTACCATGACAGGATGACCGGAATGCCTCGTACCAATAACAATGCTGAATTCCTCCTCACAAAATAAAACTTCTTGGCTTCCAAATTTAAATGTATTTGTGCTACAGTTGTAGTAATCGAGCAACAACCCAACTCTGTTAATGCTCCCCTTGTGAACAGACGCTCCCAGAAAAAAACCAAACAACGATTTCTTAACTGCATCGAGTTGACCATGAGACATTTGGTCACGAATTTTAGAGATAACCTCACTGAATCTCTCCAACACGCACTGATGCAAAATCGAATACACCCGCTTCTTCGAAAGCGGACCCTCATCAGTCTCATGGATGTCTACCTCTGATCTTTTTCTCTTTCCCCTGCTTGTTTCGGCTGGGGACGGAAGAATCATCAACGACGTCGTCGACATTGAGCGAACCATCTATAGTATAAAAATCGATTCAATATTCCTTATTTAACAAACTCCTAAAACCCTTACTTGTTGAGTTAAAATCATCATTTACCAAATAGAAACTGGAATAGGATGGAAAAAGATTGAATTTCTGACTCATTTATAGAAGAAAACTAACTTCGACAGGTTGGGTGCGACGTACCTTCCTCTCAGACCTTACCATTTCAAGCGACGAGCTAAACCAGAGTGTGCATCGTGGGGGAGTGGTTGGTAGCTTGTAGGGGTTTCTCCTCTAACGTGGGTGTGTGGGCCGTTCAGTCTCCAATAACTTCTTCTACACTTATCGGCGGTGGTGTGCGGCGGTCTGCAGCGGCGGGCGGTGGTGGGAGATGGTGAAGAATGTGAAACTCCCGCCGATGGAGGAGGGATTTGGATGTTGGTATGAATTGTGATTATTCAATTTTAGGAGGGATACTTTGGTAATTTTAGGCGATTTAGGGGGTTTTGAAAAAATATGTTGTGTATTGGGGATGTAAAATAGTTAGATTTCAAATTGGAGGGTTTAGGATAACATTGTTGCCTTATTAGGGATTGTTCAATAATTTTCGTTTTTTTAATAATTTATATAAGTTTTTTTAAACTATCAAGCTCTTTCAACCTCATTTCAAATTTAAGGAAGAAATGTTTTCCCTTTTAGCAATCAAGGTCTATGTTAATCTAATAAAATATTTCATGTTTAAAAATTTCTAGTTCCCAACTACTTATAATAAAACTCGATACATGATCAATCTATTTAACTTGTACATACGTATATATTACCACTAAATTATCTATTTGTTTCTAATTAATTGAAAGAACTTTACACATGTACTGTCTCTATACTTATTTTATCAGTATAAATACATCTATATGTGCAGTCTTGTAGAAGTAACACCGACGTGGTTATCAAGCATTCAAGCTCTAAAGTCTCTCGCGCAAATGGCGAATCTTTGCACTGCAGCTGTTGCTCCATCTACCTGCAGGCCATCCATCCCTCACGTTATTTTCGACATGGACGACCTTTTACTCGGTAATTTTCATTGCTTAAACACTTATGAAATCCAAACATGTATTATGATGCAGAAGCTTGAGAAGAAGTTCATGTGCTCTTTCCCTGCATTTTGTGCTGTTTGCTGATTTTTCGTAACCTCATTTCAAATTTAAGGAAGAAATGTTTTCCCTTTTAGCAATCAAGGACTATGTTAATCTAATAAAATATTTCATGTTTAAAAATTTCTGGTTCCCAACTACTTATAATAAAACTCGATACATGATCAATCTATTTAACTTGTACATACGTATATATTACCACTAAATTATCTATTTGTTTCTAATTAATTGAAAGAACTTTACACATGTACTGTCTCTATACTTATTTTATCAGTATAAATACATCTATATGTGCAGTCTTGTAGAAGTAACACCGACGTGGTTATCAAGCATTCAAGCTCTAAAGTCTCTCGCGCAAATGGCGAATCTTTGCACCGCAACTGTTGCTCCATCTACCTGCAGGCCATCCATCACTCACGTTATTTTCGACATGGACGGCCTTTTACTCGGTAATTTTCATTGCTTAAACACTTATGAAATCCAAACATGTATTATGATGCAGAAGCTTGAGAAGAAGTTCATGTGCTCTTTCCCTGCATTTTGTGCTGTTTGCTGATTTTTCGTAATGCTATTAGATTTCACTATTCAAGTTCAGTTCTTTTGCGCTTTTGGTCGAGGTTGTTATGTGGGATCTTGGTTCGGTGCTTTGATTCATGACTATAATAGCATGCCTCAGGGTCGAATGTTAGGCCATAGTAGAGGGAACTTTTTGTAATTTCTCGAACCTTGGAGGGAGTTTGTCGTAGATTTTCATGTCTAAAAAGATTGTTTTGAGAAACTTAAGACGTAAAGTATGAAAGAACTTTTAGATTCATGACACTGACTTTAGTAGAAGAACTTTTGCTTTTGATGGGAATTTGTTTGGGATTTGAAGTTATACGAAGACTGCAACCATAACAACCAACGTTGTAGACTTGGTATTAGGTTTCGTCTCCGTTTATGAAATAATGTAAGCGTATTTCTTCCTTTCGCATGAGTAGCTATTAGGCTCTTCCACTGACTGATATGAACAAGGTTATCTAGCGTGTGTTAAGGTGGTGTAAGGTACAAGTGATACAGGGGAGCTTCCTGACATTTCAGGATGACTATACTGCACACACGGAGGTTTGGACTACCTCTGAGGTTTTAGAAATTACACAAAACTTCCTCCGGCATACCCTAACGTTTGACCCAATGCATGCTCTTACAGTCTTGAGTTTAAAGTTATATATTGACGGGAAAGTATAGGGGGGAAAATAGGATATCCATAAAAACAAAAAATTAGAGGTGACCTCATCGAAATTTATCGATCTCAGTGTAATGTAAATTATTTGATACAAAAGGATTTGTAAATTCTCAAGCTTTAGGGAAAGTTTGTGTAATTTAAGTCAAAACTCAGGGTAAGTTAGTGTAATTTTTGTTAAATTTTTCTTTCCTAAATAAGTCTTGAATCTCCTGTATTGTCTTAAACAACTATCTTTCTTGCATACTTTTCTGTTGTTCCCTTATGCACTTTCCAATAGACTCTGTGTCGTCATACGTTATTTTCATTTTAATATTGAATTCTGCTTTGAAATGACTTTCAGTTTGTTATTGGAATAAAAACCACTGATTTTTTTCCTCTCTCCTTCTCAGACACAGACAAATTCTGTGCACAAGTCCAGGAGAAATTCCTTGCCAGATACAATAAGACTTTTGATTGGTCCTTGAGGGCTAAAATGATGGGGAAGAAGGCAATCGAAGCTGCTCGTCTTTTTGTCGAATTGAATGGAATCAACGATTTGCTGACCCCTGAAGATTTTCTTGCTCAAAGAGAGGATTTCCTGCAGTCTATGTTCCCTATGAGCGAACTCATGCCAGGTTTTCATAATTTACCGAGGATTAAGTAAATTTAGTCTATTGCTTATATAAATTATTTTGGGAACCAATCAAGGACTAGAGCTACGGGGGAGAGACATATTAAAATCGAGCATCAATAACTTCAGAACTTGCTCGACCATAAGAAAAGATTGCAAATGATTTTAGATGTCCTTATTATGCCAGCCTAATGCTCAACAAACTACGTGATTTTGTATTACAGGGGCTAGTCGTTTGGTTCGTCACTTCCATGCGAAAGGAGTACCTATTTGTGTTGCTTCAGTGTATGTTCAATGCCTTCTTTTTTAGAGAAAATTACATTTTGACCCCCCATGATTAAGCATATTTACACATAGACCCCCTTGGTTTTGTAAATAAAACTCATCCTTTGATTGGTTTCTCCCGGTATTACCTCTAAGAATACTTATCCAGACGGGTGAAATTGTAAATTTGAAAACTATGATTTCCATTTGTAAATTTACCTAATTAGAGGGGTGTTTAATGTGATTTACCCTTTTTCTTGTAAATTTTTAAGTGGAGGGAGGAGGGTTGGATGTTGCTAATTTTGCCTAAATTTATTGCAACCAAACGAACTCATGGAACTTGCCTTACAGTTCACACAAAACGTACTTCGAATTGAAAACACAAAGACACAGAGAACTTTTCTCGCTGATGCATCATATCATTCTCGGAGATGATCCAGATGTTAAAGAAGGCAAACCTTCACCAGATGGGTTCCTTGCAGCTGCCAAAAGATTTGAGGTATTAATCTCTTTCCATAGTTATAAGTTTAAGTAATATTAATCTACTAAATAATTCCAGTAGCTCTTCTATTAGGAATATAAACAAATACTACTGCTTGTTTGCAGGGTGGAGTTGTTGATCCAAGCAAGATACTTGTTTTTGAAGATGCACCTTCCGGTGTCCTTGCCGCGAACAATTCTGGCATGTAAGTCTTGATTACAGGGTTCTTCACTGTATCTCTTCCCATAAACTGTCGTTTTATTCACCGAAAATTACACTGGCACACCCTAAGGTTTGATGTAATTACAGAAACTTCCACTATAGTTTGAGAAAATTACAAAAACTTCCCCTGTTAATTTAAGTTGCATGTGAATACACTATTTATCCATGACACCTACCGATAAATATCCGACTTTAAATTCACCACAAATACTAGCATGTGTTACGCCAAATCTCAGAGTATGCCGGGGATGTTTGTGTAATTTCTGTTCTAGTTACAAGATTCCCAGAAGCTTCGTTTCCGAACAAATTAAGCGTGCAGGTCTGTGGTGATGGTTCCAGATCCAAGGTTGGATAGCAAATCTCGTGAAACTGCTGATCAAGTTTTAAGCTCTCTATTGGACTTCAATTCAAGTGAATGGGGTCTGCCTCCTTTTGACGAAGTAGCAAGCTAAATCATATGCAGTTCATTGTTTTTAATAATAATAATAAAAAGGCCCAATTTATTTGCAATTACAAATTCATTGTGGCTAAATTAAGATTACAATATTATTGGAGCTATGAGGAAAGCTCCCTTGTTGAATAGGAGCTTTCGTTTGTGACTACACCTTTTTTCCACGCTGAAACAGTCTTTATTGAATTTTCGGAATATTTATATTCACTCATAAAATGGATAACAAGTTGGTATTTTTATTTTTAGATCTCATTTATTATGGTTTCGAATTACATTGGTATAAAATTGAGTTTGATCGGACATTAACATGTGAATTCTTTCTACCGATAGAAGTTGTATAACTAAAGTCTCAAAAATAAGATTTTTGGTTAACTAACATAAGCTTCTCTCACATAAATTGTAATACGGTCTCCCATAATAATTATACAGATTTAGTGGAACCAATTTCGGGTTATAATTATCCGGTTCACTCGGTTAGGAGGGAGAGATTACAAATTTATTTTTTTATTTTTTTATTTATTTATTCGAACGTACCTGTATTTGATATTAATCGAATGAACATTTAAATTCCGTAAACCCCACTAATTAACAAATATTCTTATTCCAGAACAAAATATTAGCATAAGTTGGTATTTAATACAAATATGTACATGAAATGATTAAACGATTCTTTTTATTAGGACAACGCTTCGAGTTCGAATTTCTCGAGCCACTTGAGGATATGTGTATTTTTGATCCCTCGAATTCTTCAAGCAACCTCAGGGTGTGATTTTTTAAAAAAAAAATCAGATATGTTCACCGTCAGAATAAGCAAATATATTTTCCTTTTTAACCTAATCACCTCTTCAAAATGTTTTAATTTTTTTAGAACTATAATTATAATTTTGAAAAGGTGCAAGTTGTTATTAAATATTAACACTTCATAATTGTATTAATTTAAATTAATGGGCTTTTAAGACTTTTCTTTTGCCTTGAAATCTAGAATTATAAAATCATAGGCTATACTATTAAAAAGAACTAGTAATTATGCACACCCTACGTGTGTGCCAAAAAAAATCCAAATATTATTATTAAAATAGATTTAAATTAAAATTTTTTATTAATAAAAATTAAATAATTACTAAATTATGATCAATAATGATGGTGCAGAAACTGGAAGTGTGCTAATACACCAACACTTTAAGATTTGTTTGTGAGAGGGAAGACCATCACAGGTGTTGAGCCTCAGGGGGTTCTTCCAGCTAGGATAACACCAGAAAAATGCAGCAAGGGTGCAGCGAGAGTGGTGAAATGCAAGGAGCTTGGGGAAGACGAAATGCAGAGGAAATGCCCAGTTTATGCTGTGTAGTGTATGTGGGGAAGATGACTTAGAGAATGTGTGCATGCATTACCATATTTATATGTTAGGGGCTAGGGTATTTTGGGTAATCTGACCAAGTGGTCCCAAATCCTGTGCTGCCCTAGACACATGGCGTCATGTGATGGTGTGAAAGCGATGGCTCTGAAAAGCCTGTGGGGTGCCAGGAACGAGGTGCGCACTACCACAGTGTCAGAGGTCGTTGGCGAGCGGCGAGCGTGGAATTCTTCTCCGCTACGCCCCCCGTACCTCTGAAAGTGCCTTCGAGAGGGACTCCTTACCACTGTGGGATTTGTCCTCGAGGCGAATAGCGCCCTTTGACACTGAACCCGAGCGCTGGCCACGCTCGGGAGAGGTTCCCCTGGGAGGTGTCCACGAGCGCTAGGGGTCCGAGTGTAAAGCGTGCAGGGCCCGAGCGCAATTACAGCGGGGCCCCTGGCGTAGAAGAGGGGAATCTGGGCGTGGAGCGTCCCTTGGGACCGTAGCCCGAGCGTCCAAGGGAATTGGTGGACCGATCCTGCGCTCGTGACTTGGGCCGCGCGCAAGTCTGGAACGTATAGGTGATGAGGGAGTGGGCCGGGCCAATTCCACGAGCCCATTATCACGAGCGTTAGAGCACTAGGTCCTTCAGATCGCAACACGTGTGCGGTGCTGATCTGAGCACAATTTGGCCTCATCATTTGCCCCCCGAATTCTGTAGTTACGCTTGAGCATAGTGTAGAATTTTGAAAACTGAGCCCTGGCTTTGAATATTCGAGGGTCAAGCTTTTGGAGGGAAATAACTGTCCCCCTCCTGTAACGGACATCTTCTGACACAGTAATAAATGAAGTCATGTCCGCATTTAATAATGATTGGCGACGTGGGCGCGTGTTCCGCGGAGTGGGCGCGTGCCTGTTGGGAGACGTGCGACGGTTACCAAAAGTAGGGGGTTTTCAAAGCGGGAAATGATTGCGGTTTGAATCCCAAACCCTGATTAATGCCAGTTTTCCCCCCTATAAATAGGGATTTGGAAGCCTTTTTTCACTCTTTAGGCATTTCAAATTCTCCAGAGCAGAACAAGCTTCTAATCCTTCTACAATTCTTTGCGATTTCCGGCGACTTCTCCAGCAAACTTCTTCTTCCATCTTAGGTAATCCTTTGTAATTTACGTGCTAGCCCTAGATTTAGGTTGCATTGAGAGTGGTTCTGTGACACCCCGACTTTCAGACCGTACAGGCATGATGTATGTGCGCGATTTATATTAATTAAATTCATATTCTTTACTCTTTTAATTCTTATTTTAAATAATTCTTATGAATTCTATATGATTATGAATGCTATTTGTTGAGATTTGATTCGTTGATGCTTGATTTGATTTCGGAATTTCTCGTTGTTTGAATATGTTGGAGAATTACGTGTTATGAACTTGGATTATGCTCGTTATATGTTTTCGAATTTATTTGTTGAGCTTTTGAATTAATT
The DNA here is from genome assembly GCA_037501455.1 of Lantana camara. Classification (NCBI taxonomy): domain Eukaryota; kingdom Viridiplantae; phylum Streptophyta; class Magnoliopsida; order Lamiales; family Verbenaceae; genus Lantana; species Lantana camara. The sequence goes on from CM074859.1 coordinate 17,226,109, forward strand.
GTTCGTTCGGAACCTAAAGGAGGTTAAAACGCTTTTAGCGCACCTTGGGTTCCAATGTGTGTATTTTGAGCTCGGGAATTCGGATTCGAATTCCGTCACCACCGTTGAACTCGTTTCGATGATTCGGGTTCGATGGACTAAGCCTCATAACCTCTTAATCTCATTTGGTATTCCGAAATTCGACCGGAAACTTACCTCGCTCTTATATGACTACCTTTCACCTATTTGCATATTAGTCCCTCAAATTTTGACATATTACCCTCAAACTTGGCCCCACTTTACACTAAAACTCAGCATATCTATCTCTCTCCCTCTCATTATCGGTACAAGAAAGGCAAAGGAGAGAAAGAGCAGCAAATTTGGGAGCTAAACCTTCAACCCGTCACTATTCACACCAAGGAGTATTTGAGCTCTAAACTCCATTTTCTTCCATCTTCTTCAAGAGGTAAGTTAGTATTTGATATGTACATGATATTATGAGTATTTTGAGCTATTATATTCATGCTTGAAGCTAGGTTTGATATAGTTATGGAGCATAACATGAATTATAAGGGTTTGATGATCTTTCTTGTTTCTTGGACTTAAGCTTTGATTTGAATATATATATGTGACCTCTTAAGCCCCTAACATGATAATTTGGTCTTGCTTCTGAATATGGTTGAGCATGGTGGAAGTTGCCATTGATGAAATTCAAATTCTTGCATGAGAATTCTTGTGATATATGATGATTCTTGAGTTTTTGTGTTGATTGGGTGATTATATGAGGATTATGAAGTGATTTGCCATGATTTGCTTGAGTTTTGTGGCTTGGGATGTTGGCTTGTTGTTGCTGTGTGCTTGCTCTGCTCCTTGCCCTATTTTTGGCGCTGAAACACTGTTGCTGCTGTTATTTTTTTTCGAAGACGAAGGGCCAACACGGCCGTGTCAGCTTTGTGCATGTTTTGGACAAGGCCGTGTCAGCCTCTCGACTTGGGGTCATTTATTTTTATAAAACCGGACACGGCCGTGTCCATTTTGAACTAAAACTCAACACGGCCGTGTCAGCCCCTCGAATTAAGCCTCTGAATTAATTCTAACCGGACACGGCCGTGTCCATTTTGAACTAAAACCCAACACGGCCGTGTCATTTGAAAATATGGCGGCGGCAATTGCTCGTTTTATTGCTTCGGTATTTTTCTTTGCTATTTCTTTCTTCGTTTATGACGTTTATGCAATGTTAGCTGGTTATATTACGCGTTATGTGCTTTGTTTTGAACTTATGACTTTATTTTCTATGAATTGTGTGAATAAGAATTGGTAGGATTATGGGACACGCAATTTCATTTCATTTACATTCCTTGCATTCATAAGCATTGCTGAGCGTCTATTTGGTTCATATTTGAGTCTAAGTCTCGGGTCTTGCTTTCTTTTGTGTTTCAGAGCCTCTTCCGGTCGCGCAAGAGCCCGAAGCTTAGGTGGTCGGTTGCCGTTTCGATCCTCTCTTTTGTCCCTTTTGTTAAGGTGAGGCTAGGAATTAGTTGCTAAAATACCCTATGGCCTATAATATGGTGAATTTCCCTTGCATGCGGATATGGTACATATATCTAGATATGTGTGCTTAAATTATGTTTATGATCTTATGGAATAACTTTGGTCTCTTGGAAATGGTATATGTACGAGTATATATAAGCTTGATTTTTAAATCCCTTTTGGTATGTTTTGTTATGTTGAGCGAGTGCGCCCTGAAAGATGGGATTTTGGTTCGAATTGGTTTGTGGGCCCTGGAGACGTGGGTAAGGACGGCCCGGGGCGACCACGGGGTCGCCGGGTTTACCCCTGTGCACGTTCTCATTTGAGATATTCACGTACGACCTTGGGAGGTTGGGAAGGCGTGGTATCTTGAGCCTTCGGTGGATAACCGGAGAAGACATGACGTCAGTTAGCTACCCCGTATGTTTTTGGTATTGTAGGTGCTAGGGTTTGATTCCCGACACACCATGGATGTAAGGGTGGATTTATGATTTGATATTTATGTTTAGAGGGGTAAGGGATAGTCCGTTCTCGCCGGGCTTTTAGTTATGCTTTGACTGATGGATTATGAATCGAGATAGATGCTTTTCTTACTATATGTTAATTTCGGGAAATGGTTTTGGTGTGCAAAACTCTAGGCTCGATTCATGACTATCACTTTTGATTTGTGCTGTGCTCTATACGTATTTAAAGTGTGGGTGTGTTAAGCCCCTCACTCAGTCGAGTTGTGAGACTGACCCTCTCCTTTCCCTTTCAGGTGTGCCGAGCTAGGCGGGGAAGTGCGTCGAGTCGAGTCGTACTTAGTCGTTTAGGTCGAGTAGCATTGCCTCTCTTTTGTTTTTAGCATCTTGTATGAATAACCTTGGCACTTGAATTCTTATATCTATTTTGGGGCTGATAAGCCATGGTATATATATTGTTACTCTTGATGAGCTCGTTTGGATCCTGTTTATTGCTTCCGCATATTTGATTTGTGTTTGCGCGGTCTGGTGTTGTTTAGCCCCGCTTAGCCTAGTGGGTGAGTGTAGGTCACCGTTCGCTTAGACTCGGGCCCATGTATGGAAATCCATTTCGTATGTGGGTTCGGGTTTAAGTGCGGGGGATGTGGTGGCCCACCGCTCCGGGCATCACATCCTTAAAGTGGTATCAGAGCTCTCGGTTGCAAAGCCGGAACTCTTGAGTCGAGTCTGGTGAGTCTAGGTCGTTTGGCTTAGGACAACGTGGTTATATGCATTTATATGATTATTTGTTTACCTTCTTGTTAATAGTGCACATGAACATGCACTAACCCCCACGCATATGAATTGGAATCTCTTGTTTTGTAGAGAACATGCCTCCCCGAAGACACCATCGCCGAGATAGATCTCCGGAACATCGTCATCACCGAGATCATTCTCCACAACATGAAAACAACAATCCACCACCACCACCTCAAATGGATCCCGGAAACTTTATGGAAAGATTGGCTATATTTTTGGAACGAAGGGCTCAAGAAAGGAATAATGCATCTCTGGTCGGGAATCATGGAGGCAATGTTATCACTGCTCTACTTCGGGAATTTAAAAATCAGAATCCACCGGTTTTCATTGGTGGGAATGATGTGCAGGCAGAGGAGTGGTTAATTCAGACAAATCGAGTATGGCGCCTCATTCTTTGTGACCCGATGGACAAGCTACAGTGCACTCTTAGCATGTTACAGGGACAGGCCTACAGTTGGTGGACTAGTACTCAGATTAAGTTGGAAGCTTCCGGGGAAGAGATTACATGGGATATCTTTGAACAAGAATTCAAGAACAAATATATCCCTAAGGCTACGAGAAACCGAAGGTTGAGGGAATTTATGGATTTGAAACAAGGGAGTATGTCTGTTACTGATTATATCAATGAGTTTGAGAGACTCTCCCGTTATGCCCCTAATATCGCTAATGATGATGAAGCGAAGGCCTCTCAGTTTCTCCAAGGACTACGGGAGGATATGAAAGATGCTTTGGAAGAAGCCAACACTAGCACGTGGGCGAAAGTAGTTGATAAGGCGCTTAGGGTTGAAGAGAGAGTGGTTTTGAGGAGGAGGACTTCACATTCAGGGCAAGGGTCCAGTTCAGGGACTATGAATAAATTTGGAAAGAGGCCAGTCTTTCAAACTTTTCAACAGGCTAAGCCTCAGAGCAAATCATTCAAACCAGCGGGACCAATTCAAGCCAAGCAACCTTTAGCACTTCCAGCACCACCTAAAGTGCAATGTACCTATTGCAAAGGCTCTCACCACGCGGACAACTGCTTCAGACTCCATAAAAGGTGTTTTCTTTGTGGAGCATCGGATCATATGATGAACACGTGTCCAAAGAAGAAAGATAACCCGAGGCCTGCAATTCCGGCTAGGGCATATGCGTTGGGAGCTGAGGAGGAGCAAGCTGTAGATGTCGACCCAAATGCGGTGATCGAAGGTACTATAAGCATCCATAGCACTACATTACATGCATTATTCGATCCCGGGGCTACTCATTCATTTATTTCCCGGGATATTGCTGCTTCTATGTGCTTGCCTGTTTCTTTATATGCGCATGACTACGTGGTTAGTTCCCCTTTTGGTGGTAGTTTAGTATCTTGTAGGGTTTTTCGGGGTTGTCCAATTGGCTTTGAAGGCCGAGTCTTTCTGGCAGATTTGATTGAGATGCCTATGCAGAGGTATGATGTTATTTTGGGGATGGATTGGTTGTATGAGTATGGGGCTCAGATGGATTGTCGGGAGAAGAAAGTTTCCTTTGGTTCAGTGGTGTTTAAGGGCGAGAAGGTTAAGTCAAGCCCGTTTATTTCTTTCATGGAGGCTAGTAAACTGGTCTGGGACGGAGCAACAGGTTTATTGGCTTATCTTTTGAATAGACCGAAGGATCAGGCCAAACTTGAAGAGACGGAGGTCGTGCGAGAGTATATCGATGTTTTCCCTGAGACTTTGGGTTCTCTACCTCCTGATAGGGACATCGAGTTCGTAATTGACCTTTATCCCGGAGCAGAACCTTTCTCGAAGACTCCCTACAGGATGGCTCCTGCTGAGTTGATGGAGTTGAAGTCGCAGCTTGATGAACTGTTAGCTTGCGGGTACATTCGCCCTAGCACTTCTCCGTGGGGTGCTCCCGTTCTATTTGTAAAGAAGAAAGATGGAACATTACGGATGTGTATAGATTACCGTGAGCTGAATCGGATGACCGTGAAGAATAAGTATCCGTTGCCTCACATCGAGGAGCTATTTGATACTTTGCAAGGGTCTAAGGTTTATTCTAAGTTGGATTTGAGGCAGGGTTACTATCAGCTGCGGATAAGGGAGGAGGATATACCTAAGACTGGATTCAACACTCGATATGGTCATTTTGAGTTTGTTGTAATGCCTTTCGGGTTAACTAACGCTCCAGCCGTATTTATGGATATGATGCACCGAGTGTTCAGGCAGTTCCTTGACAAGTTTGTGGTAATTTTTATAGACGACATTCTGGTGTATTCTAAGTCGGTTGAAGACATGTTCAGTATCTCCGGATTGTTTTGGAAACCCTAAGGGAGCATAAGTTGTACGCCAAGTTTAGCAAATGCGAGTTTTGGATTGACGGGGTTGTATTTTTGGGTCATATCATCTCGGGTAATGGAATTGAAGTGGATCCGTCTAAGATTGAATCCGTGCTTCGTTGGGAGAGACCGAGGAATGTATCAGAAATTCGGAGTTTTCTTGGATTGGCCGGTTATTACAGAAGGTTTGTTAAAGATTTTTCTAAGATTGCGGGTCCGTTGACTCAGTTGACTAAGAAAGAAGTGAAGTTTGAGTGGGATGACAAGTGTGAAGCAAGTTTTCAAACTTTGAAAGTGAAATTGACTTCAGCACCAGTTCTCACCCTACCCGAGGGCACCGAGGGTTATGCAGTTTACACTGATGCTTCTAAGGAAGGTCTGGGTTGTGTTTTAATGCAGCATGGTAGAGTGGTAGCTTATGCTTCGAGAAAATTGAAGGAGCATGAGAAGAATTACCCTACCCATGATTTGGAATTAGCTGCCGTTGTGTTTGCTTTGATGAAGTGGCGACACTATCTCTACGGTACAACGTTCGAGGTGTTTACGGATCACCAAAGCCTCAAGTATCTCTTTTCTCAGAAGGATCTGAATGTAAGACAGAGGCGTTGGATGGAGTTATTAGAGGATTATGATAGCAAGATTCAGTACCATCCGGGTAAAGCAAACGTGGTAGCCGATGCCTTGAGTAGAAAGGCGAGTGTCGTTAATTTGGAAGTAGGTTCTTCAAGTTCGGGTTCAGAGATTCTGGCTTCAGGGACTTGGTTGGCTAACCTCATAGTTATACCGGATTTGAAACAACAGTTATTGGAGGCTCAAGCCTTGGATGCCGAGATTCAGAAGTTGATAGCCTCGTTCCAGAGATAATCCAAATTCTAAGTTTGGGTTGGATGATTCAGGTTTGTTAAGGTTTGGATCGAGAGTTTGTATTCCAACCGAGCTCAGGAGGCTGGTTTTAGAAGAAGCACATCGTTCGGGGTACTCGATTCATCCGGGAGGTACTAAGATGTATCGAGACTTGAAAGAGAAATTCTGGTGGAATGGCATGAAAAGGGATGTCGCGAACTTCGTGAAGCGATGTCTAACGTGTCAAAAGGTGAAGGCAGAGCACCAGAAACCGGGAGGAACTCTCCAACCACTCCCTATTCCCGAATGGAAGTGGGAGCAAGTGACAATGGACTTTGTGTCCGGCTTGCCTAGAGTCAAAGGAGGGTTCGATGGAATTTGGGTGGTTATCGACAGGTTGACTAAGTCTACCCATTTTCTTAAGGTTCGGATGTCTGATAAGGTACCAAAACTAGCAGAGTTGTATGTGCGGGAAGTTGTAAGGTTACACGGAATTCCAGTCAGTATAGTTTCAGATCGAGATCCGAGGTTCACTTCGATCTTTTGGCAGAATCTTTAGAGATGTTTGGGTACCAAGCTCAAGTTTAGCACCGCTTCGCATCCTCAGACAGATGGTCAGTCGGAGAGGTTAATTCAGTATTTGGAGGATATGCTTAGGGCGTGTGCTTTGGATTTTCAAGACACGTGGGACGAACATCTGGCTTTGGTTGAGTTTGCGTATAACAACAGCTATCAGGGTTCAATTGGAATGGCTCCTTATGAAGCTTTATATGGGAGGAAGTGCAGATCCCCTCTATTTTGGGATATTGAGGATTGGAGATGGACTGAAGAGCATAAACTCGAGAGAGCCGAACCTAAGGAAAATATACTGCTACTATTGAGAAAGTTCATCAGATTAGACAGAGAATGAAAGCGGCTCAGTCTCGTCAGAAGAGTTACGCTGACAGAAGAAGAAGGCCTTTACAGTTTGAGGTAGGAGATAAGGTCTTTCTAAAAGCATCTCCGAGAAAGGGTTTCACTCGGATTGGTAAAGGTGGGAAACTTAGTCCCCGATATCTTGGACCGTTTGAGATTTTAGAAAGAATTGGAGAAGCGGCGTATAGGTTGGATTTACCGCCGAATTTGACTGGGATACACAACGTGTTTCACGTTTCTCAACTCCGTAAATATTATCCTGATGAGGCCACAATTCTCCCAGTTGAAGAGGTTCAGTTAGAGCTGGATTTGACGATTGAGAAACATCCAGTTGCAATTCAGGATCGAAAAATGCAAGAGTTAAGAAACCGACAGATTCCTTTGGTCAGGGTACTTTGGAGAGATCAGAAATCAGAGGAATCCACTTGGGAAACTGAGGAGAAAATGAAGAGATTTTATCCGGGGTTGTTTGAGAACTCGGTTCGGACTTGAGGACAAGTCCTTTTTAAGGGGGAAGGATTGTGACACCCCGACTTTCAGACCGTACAGGTATGATGTATGTGCGCGATTTATATTAATTAAATTCATATTCTTTACTCTTCTAATTCTTATTTTAAATAATTCTTATGAATTCTATATGATTATGAATGCTATTTGTTGAGATTTGATTCGTTGATGCTTGATTTGATTTCGGAATTTCTCGTTGTTTGAATATGTTGGAGAATTACGTGTTATGAACTTGGATTATGCTCGTTATATGTTTTCGAATTTATTTGTTGAGCTTTTGAATTAATTGTTCGTTCGGAACCTAAAGGAGGTTAAAACGCTTTTAGCTTGGGTTCCAATGTGTGTATTTTGAGCTCGGGAATTCGGATTCGAATTCCGTCACCACCGTTGAACTCGTTTCGATGATTCGGGTTCTATGGACTAAGCCTCATAACCTCTTAATCTCATTTGGTATTCCGAAATTCGACCGGAAACTTACCTCGCTCTTATATGACTACCTTTCACCTATTTGCATATTAGTCCCTCAAATTTTGACATATTACCCTCAAACTTGGCCCCACTTTACACTAAAACTCAACATATCTATCTCTCTCCCTCTCATTATCGGTACAAGCAAGGCAAAGGAGAGAAAGAGCAGCAAATTTGGGAGCTAAACCTTCAACCCGTCACTATTCACACCAAGGAGTATTTGAGCTCTAAACTCCATTTTCTTCCATCTTCTTCAAGAGGTAAGTTAGTATTTGATATGTACATGATATTATGAGTATTTTGAGCTATTAAATTCATGCTTGAAGCTAGGTTTGATATAGTTATGGAGCATAACATGAATTATAAGGGTTTGATGATCTTTCTTGTTTCTTGGACTTAAGCTTTGATTTAAATATATATATGTGACCTCTTAAGCCCCTAACATGATAATTTGGTCTTGCTTCTGAATATGGTTGAGCATGGTGGAAGTTGCCATTGATGAAATTCAAATTCTTGCATGAGAATTCTTGTGATATATGATGATTCTTGAGTTTTTATGTTGATTGGGTGATTATATGAGGATTATGAAGTGATTTGCCATGATTTGCTTGAGTTTTGTGGCTTGGGATGTTGGCTTATTGTTGCTGCGTGCTTGCTCTGCTCCTTGCCCTGTTTTTGGTGCTGAAACACTGTTGCTGCTGTTATTTTTTTTCGAAGACGAAGGGCCAACACGGCCGTGTCAGCTTTGTGCATGTTTTGGACACGGCCGTGTCAGCCTCTCGACTTGGGGTCATTTATTTTTATAAAACCGGACACGGCCGTGTCCATTTTGAACTAAAACTCAACACGGCCATGTCAGCCCCTCAAATTAAGCCTCTGAATTAATTCTAACCGGACACGGCCGTGTCCATTTTGAACTAAAACCCAACACGGCCGTGTCATTTGAAAATATGGCGGCGGCAATTGCTCGTTTTATTGCTTCGGTATTTTTCTTTGCGATTTCTTTCTTCGTTTATGACGTGTATGCAATGTTAGCTGGTTATATTAGGCGTTATGTGCTTTGTTTTGAACTTATGACTTTATTTTCTATGAATTGTGTGAATAAGAATTGGTAGGATTATGGGACACGCAATTTCATTTCATTTACATTCCTTGCATTCATAAGCATTGCCGAGCGTCTATTTGGTTCATATTTGAGTCTAAGTCTCGGGTCTTGCTTTCTTTTGTGTTTCAGAGCCTCTTCCGGTCGCGCAAGAGCCCGAAGCTTAGGTGGTCGGTTGCCGTTTCGATCCTCTCTTTTGTCCCTTTTGTTAAGGTGAGGTTAGGAATTAGTAGCTAAAATACCCTATGGCCTATAATATGGTGAATTTCCCTTGCATGCGGATATGGTACATATATCTAGATATGCGTGCTTAAATTATGTTTATGATCTTATGGAATAACTTTGGTCTCTTGGAAATGGTATATGTACGAGTATATATAAGCTTGATTTTTAAATCCCTTTTGGTATGTTTTGTTATGTTGAGCGAGTGCGCCCTGAAAGATGGGATTTTGGTTCGAATTGGTTTGTGGGCCCTGGAGACGTGGGTAAGGATGGCCCGGGGCGACCACGGGGTTACCGGGTTTACCCCTGTGCACGTTCTCATTTGAGATATTCACGTGCGAGCTTGGGAGGTTGGGAAGGCGTGGTATCTTGAGCCTTGGGTGGATAACCGGAGAAGGCATGACGTGGGTTAGCTACCCCGTATGTTTTTGGTATTGTAGGTGCTAGGGTTTGATTCCCGACACACCATGGATGTAAGGGTGGATTTATGATTTGATATTTATGTTTAGAGGGGTAAGGGATAGTCCGTTCTCGCCGGGCTTTTAGTTATGCTTTGACTGATGGATTATGAATCGAGATAGATGCTTTTCTTACTATATGTTAATTTCAGGAAATGGTTTTGGTGTGCAAAACTCTAGGCTCGATTCATGACTATCACTTTTGATTTGTGTTGTGCTCTATACGTATTTAAAGTTTGGGTGTGTTAAGCCCCTCACTCAGTCGAGTTGTGAGACTGACCCTCTCCTTTCCCTTTCAGGTGTGCCGAGCTAGGCGGGGAAGTGCGTCGAGTCGAGTCGTACTTAGTCGTTTAGGTCGAGTAGCATTGCCTCTCTTTTGTTTTTAGCATCTTGTATGAATAACCTTGGCACTTGAATTCTTATATCTATTTTGGGGCTGATAAGCCATGGTATATATATTGTTACTCTTGATGAGCTCGTTTGGATCCTGTTTATTGCTTCCGCATATTTGATTTGTGTTTGCGCGCTCTGGTGTTGTTTAGCCCCGTTTAGCCTAGTGGGTGAGTGTAGGTCACCGTTCGCTCAGACTCGGGCCCATGTATGGAAATCCATTTCGTATGTGGGTTCGGGTTTAAGTGCGGGGGATATGGTGGCCCACCGCTCCGGGCGTCACATCCTTAAAGTGGTATCAGAGCTCTCGGTTGCAAAACCGGAACTCTTGAGTCGAGTCTGGTGAGTCTAGGTCGTTCGGCTTAGGACAACGTGGTTATATGCATTTATATGATTATTTGTTTACCTTCTTGTTAATAGTGCACATGAACATGCACTAACCCCCACGCATATGAATTGGAATCTCTTGTTTTGTAGAGAACATGCCTCCCCGAAGACACCATCGCCGAGATAGATCTCCGGAACATCGTCATCACCGAGATCATTCTCCACAACATGAAAACAACAATCCACCACCACCACCTCAAATGGATCCCGGAAACTTTATTGAAAGATTGGCCGTATTTTTGGAACAAAGGGCTCAGGAAAGGAATAATGCACCTCTGGCCGGGAATCATGGAGGCAATGTTATCACTGCTCTACTTCGGGAATTTAAAAATCAGAATCCATCGGTTTTCATTGGTGGGAATGATGTGCAGGCAGAGGAGTGGTTAATTCAGACAAATCGAGTATGGCGCCTCATTCCTTGTGACCCGATGGACAAGCTACAGTGCACTCTTAGCATGATACAGGGACAGGCCTACAGTTGGTGGACTAGCACTCAGATTAAGTTGGAAGCTTCCGGGGAAGAGATTACATGGGATATCTTTGAACAAGAATTCAAGAACAAATATATCCCTAAGGCTACGAGAAACCGAAGGTTGAGGGAATTTATGGATTTGAAACAAGGGAGTATGTCTGTTACTGATTATATCAATGAGTTTGAGAGACTCTCCCGTTATGCCCCTAATATCGCTAATGATGATGAAGCGAAGGCCTCTCAGTTTCTCCAAGGACTACGGGAGGATATGAAAGATGCTTTGGAAGCAGCCAACACTAGCACGTGGGCGAAAGTAGTTGATAAGGCGCTTAGGGTTGAAGAGAGAGTGGTTTTGAGGAGGAGGACTTCACATTCAGGGCAAGGGTCCAGTTCAGGGACTATGAATAAATTTGGAAAGAGGCCAGCCTTTCAAACTTTTCAACAGGCTAAGCCTCAGAGCAAATCATTCAAACCAGCGGGACCAATTCAAGCCAAGCAACCTTTAGCACTTCCAGCACCACCTAAAGTGCAATGTACCTATTGCAAAGGCTCTCACCACGTGGACAACTGCTTCAGACTCCATAAAAGGTGTTTCCTTTGTGGAGCATCGGATCATATGATTAACACGTGTCCAAAGAAGAAAGACAACCCGAGGCCTGCAATTCCGGCTAGGGCATATGCATTGGGAGCTGAGGAGGAACAAGCTGTAGATGTCGACCCAAATACGGTGATCGAAGGTACTATAAGCATCCATGGCACTACATTACATGCATTATTCGATCCCGGGGCTACTCATTCATTTATTTCCCGGGATATTGCTGCTTCTATGTGCTTGCCTGTTTCTTTATGTGCGCATGACTACGTGGTTAGTTCCCCTCTTGGTGGTAGTTTAGTATCTTGTAGGGTTTTTCGGGGTTGTCCAATTGGCTTTGAAGGCCGAGTCTTTCTGTCAGATTTGATTGAGATGCCTATGCAGAGGTATAATGTTATTTTGGGGATGGATTGGTTGTATGAGTATGGGGCTCAGATGGATTGTCGGGAGAAGAAAGTTTCCTTTGGTTTAGTGGTGTTTAAGGGCGAGAAGGTTAAGTCAAGCCCGTTTATTTCTTTCATGGAGGCTAGTAAACTGGTCCGGGACGGAGCAACAGGTTTTGTGGCCTATCTTTTGAATAGACCGAAGTATCAGGAACCAGCAACAACAACAACAACAGTAGCCTAGGCCTCCAATTGCGCCGCGAGGGGGCGGGGCACGAGGCAAGGATCAAGCGGCCGAGGTGAGGGCCGCGGAGATGGAAGTGGTGGCCGAGGAGATGGCCACATTGAAGATTTGACCATTGGGGACGCTCGTGGAGCCACCCTTCCCAGCCAGGAACAAGTGCAAGTGCCCACTGCCCCCCGCAATCGCTCGGGGATAGTAATGAGGGCCCTAGATGAGCAGAGGGCCCAACAATCAAGGAAGAGGAAGAGGATGACGGATTCAATCCCCATCTCCAGCAAGGGAAGGAGGTAGTGGTTGGCGTTCGAGGGGAGGAAGGCGACACTTCCTCCTAAGAAGATGAGAGCTTCTGGAAGTTCGAGCGCGGCGGAGACGCTCGTTACCAACACTCAATGGAGGAGGGCTCTGTGCTCTTGAGGAGAAGTTCATCCACCCGGAATTTGGTCACGGGGATCATCCACCAGCTCCAATTCTCCGACAACCACCAGAAATTGAATAAGCAGGATGCCGCTCAAGTTGCTGACGATGCCTGTCAAGTCCTCTTGAGGGTAAGTGTATCAAGTTTCCTTCTCCAGCTTTAACCTTTCTTAAGTTAGCTTTGGACTTAATGTAGTTTTTGTTGCTGTAGGAGGTGGTTCCCAGGTTGAAGAACCTGCAGAGACGCTCGGAGACCTACTCTGAGCACAAGGCCAAGTACAAGAAGTTGTTGTGCATCTCCGATCCCGGCCAGCTGCAGGAGGATTACGATCAAGTCTCTGTTGAGCTCACGGCCGTCAAGATAGAGCGTGATACAGTGAAGAAAACGCTCGAGGAATAAGAGGACGCATGGCAGAGATTGGACAAAAAGTACAAAGATCTGAAGGAGGAGCGGAACCGGCAGAGGGAGGATAACGAGCATCTCACCGAAGTACTAAACGAGCGTGACCATCAACTGGGGATGCTTGACCACGTACTTGGAATCGAGGGTAGCTTGGGATGCTGTCCTCAAATTCGTTCATTCAAAGGCTTTCAGTTTCACGACCAACCTTCACTGCTTCGCCAACGCCAAACGCTTTTTCTGGAAGTTAGTGGGTCAGCTGGTTAAACTGGGAATGGTGCCTGCCAGCGCTCATACAGATGCCCGGCTACGCATGGATCTGGATGAGAATCTGGAGCCGGTGGTCGAGACCAGGGACCCCACCGAGGGCTTGACAGAGCCAGAGTATCAGGGCTTGGTTGATTTGCTTCAAGAGGAGTTCATCGCAGCCAATCCTCTAGACCCCGAGCCCCTGACGGTAGACGAGAATGCTGGAGAAGATGCTCCGAGCGAAGGGGATCAAGGTGGTACTCAAGCCTCGAATTCAGAAGTCCTGGCCCCGGTTCCTCTGGCAACCGCGCCTCCTGAGCCCCAAACTTCTCAAGAGCTCAATTCAGCTGCTGGAGGCGATTCCCAAGAGGCCTCGTGATGACGTTCCTTAAGAAGATCCTGCCTGTCCCTGCTGCCAATCATGAACTCCTGCTGCTTATTTTTCCCTTATTTCCGTTATGAACATCATTGAACTCCTTTTGAATTCTTGTAATTCCTTCCTGTGTTTTTGCTAAGTACTCTTTCCCTATTTTCAGTATTGTTTACTTATCCTTCCTTGGGCAATAGAAACTGTTTCTCCCTCAGCTGTGCTAAGCTTTAAGTGTTGTTTGTTGATTTCTTTATGATGCTTGAATGTTTGTGATGTTGTGAATGTATGGGCACGAGGGTAAGGTATGTATGGGGTACCCTGGCCATCTTCAATATAAGGCTCAACTTTGAACTTAGAAATCAATTAGGGGACTTGCTAAGTGTTGGCTTTTGACTAGAATTTGTCTAAGTGCTGGATAAAACGAACGTAACCGCAGTATAAACTTTGCACTTAGAATTCCATGAGAGAATTTGCCAAGTATTTGTTATCTACGAGTGTACGCATTACCAATGAGGTGAGGATTTTAAGGGTTTTACGAGCACGAACTAGAGTGATCAACATCCAGTTGGTGTAATTAAGCATATAGCAACCCCAGTTCTGACTTGCTCGTTTCAAAGGTTTATGCGCGTATGAGCATCAAGCTATTCGATGCGGAGGGTCCTCGACACACCGATAGCGTTGATTTGGAGTTGGGCTCCCTCATCAAAGAGTTTGGCCCGGGTGAGCATCAAGCCGTTCGACGTGGAGTACCCTCGACACGGAGTGGGCGTTGATGCAACTGATAATGCAAAACATTAATCGAATCAAGTAAATGACAAATAATGAACGGAAAATACCAACTGATGTGTTTGTATTTCTGTCAAAAAAAGATACAAAGTGCCTCGAGCGGGCGTTTACAAGGGTTGCAATTACACATAGAATCTTCTGAGGTTACATGCATTCCACGGTCTGGGGAGACGCTCGCCTTGCAAGGCCTCCAGTAAGTAGGCATTGTTCGCTCATACCTAGGTGACTTTGAAGGGGCCTTCCCAATTGGGGTCTAACTTACCCACGTGTCTGGATACTTCAACTCTTTTGAGGACCAGGTCCCCTAGCTGGAAGGTCCTTTCCTTGATGCACTTGTTGTACTGATGGGCTGCGGTCACTTTGTACTTGTGGATCCGGGCCCAAGCAGCATCTCTCTTCTCGTTTAGTAGGTTTAATTCGAGCGCCCGGTTACTCTCGTTTGCTGCAGTCTCGAAATAGGCAACGCGTGCGGACTCTTGAATGATTTCCGCAGGTATTATGGCCTCAGAGCCGTAAACAAGGGAGTAAGGGGTCTCACCAGTTGCCGCTCGTGGGGTAGTACGATATGCCCAGAGGGCTCCCTGAAGCTCTTTAGCCCATTCGCCTTTCTTACTCTCGAGCATTGTTTTCAGATGCTGGAGTATGGTTCTGTTGGTGACCTCAGCTTGACCGTTGGTGTAACACCCCTCATTTTCGGAGCAAGATACGATGTCGTTTTCGTGCTATTAGATTGTTAATTATTTAACTCTGCTCGTGCTTGAATTATTTTATTCACTTCTTAATTGTTTATTTGAGTCAATTGCATACTTATGAAAATATGTGAACTTAACTGAAGTATGTGTTTGGTGCCTAATTGCTCTTTAATTTAAATTATGTGGGCTAATTTGAGATTATTGAAAGTTGGGGATCTATTTCTAATTATGAGAAATTCAGTTGGACTTGTTTGGATACCACTTTAAATCTCTGGGGTACTTTCATAATTTCTAAAATCCGAATTTGGACTTGCCAATACTTTCTTTAAAACCTTGGGGATGCTTTTATAATTACACAATCTCTAATTGGATCTATTTGAACCCTAATTGAACTATGTGAACTCAATCGCATCACCTAAGTTCTCGAGGGACTTGTTTGTAAATTTGAAAACCGAGATCCCTTATTTCACTTGAAACCCTAGCAGCCTTCTTCATTATTCTCCTCTCCCCTTTTCGGTTTCTAGCAGAGAGCAGCAGCAACTCTGCCTCTTCTCCTCCCCTTCACGCTGAACCATCCCAGTAGCCGATCATCTTCCCCGGCGACACGCCATCGCCGTTAGCCATCATCGTGGGCCACCTTCGCTCGCCAACAAGCAGCAGCAGCGGCGCCAGCTTCTCCACCTGTGAAGCCGCTGCCAACCACCATTCTCGCCGGCGACTTCACCTCCGAACCACCACAAGCACCGAAAGCTTCTCCTCTCTTCATCCCCTTGCGAACTCAGCAACAACGACATAGCTCCTCCATTCTGCCGTCGACCACCTGACAGCCACCTTCACCGATTCAGCACCACCATCATAGGTCAGATCCGGCCTTACCTCGCGACAGGCAGCTTCTCTTTCTTCTCCCCTTCCGTCGCTCTCTCTCTCTGTGTTCAGAATCGGCCACTGACCGACTTCTCCACTAGCAGCGCCGGTTCGCCGCCTCACCACCGCCACCCAACATCGTTGCTTACTCTACCAGCCAAGGTCTGTTGGCGATTCAGCCACCGATTCCAGCAACACTGCATCAGCTCCGGTAACCACCCCATTTCTTCCCTCTCCTTCTTCGCGCAGATCTGAGCATAACCGGGAATTCCTCTCCCGCCGGTAGCAGCCTCCATTGGAGACGCCATCAGTTTTCTCAGCACCACAGACGCCGCCAATACCAGTTGCTTCTCTTTGATTGTAATTTCCCTTTTTCCATATCAATTATTACAATTAGTGTTTAATTAATTTAGTTTTAATTAGATTTGGTATTTTGTAACTAGCGGTAACCGATAATTTTTTCTTTCGTTTCAAACGTTGATGCCAGTGAGTTTTATGTAAAGCCGAATTTCAGATTCATATAAGAAGTGCATTCATACT
Source organism: Lantana camara (assembly GCA_037501455.1). Taxonomy (NCBI): domain Eukaryota; kingdom Viridiplantae; phylum Streptophyta; class Magnoliopsida; order Lamiales; family Verbenaceae; genus Lantana; species Lantana camara. The sequence continues at coordinate 17,242,471 of CM074859.1, forward strand.
TGTAACTCTTGAATTTTGATTAATCTTATATCATTAGATATGTCTGTAAATCGTGTGTAGATAGCTTGAGCTGTTGCAAAATTTTAAACTTACTTTGGGATGGCAACTAGAATTATGTTCGAAATAAATGTGGTGGAATATGTGCTTGGATTCTAGATTTAATTGTGTTAGTGTAAGTGCAGTGTTAAAGTGTATTTAGTAATTATTTGGTTGGACTTAATTGGTGAATCTTGTGTAAATTAATTTAGTGTGTGAGTTGTGCCCGTATATATATGTATATGAAAATATACACCAAGTATGCTAAATATGTTAGTTAAGATGGGACGTATGTATGTATAGTAGGTATATTGATTGTTTAATTATTTTGGTGCATGAGTGAATTGGTATCTTGGCTTAGTTTTAATTAAATTTACTCGATATTTGAGTAGTAGGTATACTGTTAGTCACTTTGGTATGTTAACTGTGACATGGCTGCTGCAAGTGTATATATAAATATTAGCCTATTAATTGGTCTTTATTTGAATGATAATTGTATGTAGTGATTAGTATGTATTATAATGTTCCACTCTTGAGAAATTGGTCAACATATATGTATTAATCTAAATTAAACCGAGTGTTTGAGCTTGAGCTTACTTAATGTAATATGACTTGATTGATCATTAAATTTGCTACAACATTTTATTACCTTTGAACATGTATTTATGCCTCGTACGTGATCTCGTTACTTGTATGTTATTGTGGAATACTAATTGTGTGCATGAATACTTTCATGGCATCCTTGTAATTTCTATGTACGTATCATATCATTCCATGTCACCTCATATTTGTCGCCGTGCGTCTTGATTGGTTCATATAGAGTCTAAGTCTGGGCTTCTGTATGTCTTGTCACAGAGTTTGGTGGTGCCGGTGGGCCCGAGGTTAGAGTGTTTGGCCCTTCACACTCTCAGACTCTACTTTCACGAGGTGAGGTTTAGGATTTTGTATAGTTATGCGACCTATGGCCTTAATATGCTGATTTCAACCCTTGCATGCGAGTATATCTATTATAGATACGTATGTGTTGGATATGATATGTTTATGACCTTGTGAATCAGCTCTGTTTTGGAAAATTAGATATGAAAGCATATGTAAGCTGTTTTGAAAAGTTATGTTATAAAAACCAGTTTTTGAGACATATATAAGTCATTTTGGAAAAATCAGTTATGTTATGATTATGTAGCGAGAATTGCCATGAAAGTTGGTATATGTTATGTTCTGTTCTGTTATGGGGCCCAGGAGCTACGGGTAAGGAGCCCCCGGGATGGTATCGGGCCGTCAGGGATATACCTGTGCGTAGTCTCCATCTGTATGAAAAGGATCTACCGGGACCCACCAGGAGGTTTGGTTGGGAAACGGAGTCCTGAGGGTATGAGTAGCAATCAGCACTCCCCTCGACCGTATGGATGGTTAGGGTCGCGCAACCCTACCATCACCCGGAGTTGAGGTTGGTATGTTATTTCTGTTTTGTTATGATATGAGGAGTTGAGGTTGGAAGCTCGTACTCGCCGAGCATATGGTATGATATGTTATGGGAATCATGAATCGGAATAGAGTTTCTGAAAATGTTTTCTAAGTATATATATGTATATATATTTGGGTTTTGCTTGAAACGCTTTGGTATGCAACACCTATTCCCGGTTCATGAGTCCACCCTTTTGATATGTGCTGTGCTCTGTATATATATACTGTGGGTGTGCGTTAGCCCCCTCACTCAGTCAGTTGACTGACACCTCATTTATCTTTTAGTTTGCAGGTTTCCTTTTGGCTTGAGCTAGGCGGAAGTGAGTCTCCTGAGTCACACTTGTCAGTCTAGTTGGTATTAGGATGCATTTGTCGCATACTTTATTTATGTTATGTATTTATGTTTCATACTTGAAGGCTATGTTTATGTTCTACTTAGACTTAAACCCGTGTGGGGTTAGTAAGCTAGTATTTGGATGTTAGTAGATATTATGATGATGCTTATGCTGTTTATTATGTTGGGTTATGAATTGATTCGGGACTAGGTATTTATGCTAGTTGAACCCGTCACCTGCTTTGCATGTTTTGTTTTAAATGCTTCCGCTATCTATTGTTGTTGGTTTTAATTGCTTCCGCACTCTGAGTTTGTCAAGTTAGATCCGCCTAGCCTAGTGTGTGAGTTGGTCTCCCGTTCGCTATGATTCGGATTCGGGCATGGACTTTCTATTTCGTGACCGGGTCTGGGTCTTAGTGCGGGGGATGTGGCATCCTCCATTTGGGGTGTTACATCCTTAAGTGGTATCAGAGCTCTAGGTTGCAAAACCGAGCTCTTGAGTCGTGTTGAGTCTGTCTACGTCGTACGACATAGGAATAACTATGCATTGCATTGTTTGACTTGATATTTTGACCTTTCGACATGAATTGTTTTGTGATTATTGGATTGTATGCACACTATGACTTTGATTATGCAACACCTTATTTTATGAGCTTTATAAATTGCAATTAATTGTTGCATTTACGTGATATATGTGTTACATTTCATGTGCATCCTTAACCGGCATGCATCGAATTTAGTGTTTGAATTTCAGGGTGTCCTATGAGTCAACATTGAGAATTCCCTCCATCAACACTACTTATTGGCACTACAACGGAAACACACCACAATTTGAAGATGAAAGGAGTCATCACCAAGATCAATGGTCGCAAAAAGGGTTCAGAGTTGAAGGAATGAGATTTACTATATAGACTTACTATCTTAAAGTCAATTGAAAGATGAAGTTTGACGAATTTTCGCCTTGAGGATTCGTTCATTTGGAAGTAGTCACCTTGTTAATGGAAACGAGTTAATGTAGAAGAATTTGATCAAGTTCGATCCGATCAAGTCCAAGGGATGCGGATAAGTAACCATGTTGGTGCTAACTTAAGCAACGAGCTACAAACCAACGGTGAGTGTTGAAGGTTTTGGTGTCGTTTAGAGTTAACAAACGACAAGACAAGATTTGGTTGTTAGCTCTCTGGGTGTATTCTTTCTGCTGAGATGGAAGATTCTGCTGAGATGTAAGATTCTACTGAGATGGGAATAGATCACATACATGCTAAAAGATTTTATTCAAGTTTTAGAATTATATACCATGGATTGCTTTGGGAAATGACTAATACCACTAGCGCCGAGCTTAGCTCTGAGATAGATTTCTGATTGACGACCGGTTTATGGGTAATTTCTCGAAGATGAACAGGTTAAGGTTTCACACATGAATTAGGATTCTTGGTGGGAATCGAAGATGATTCTGGTTGAACAAGGGCTACGGTCTGGTAAATGGTTGGATTATAAGCATGCTGGCTGGGTTACCTCTTCACACAAAAAGATTCATGATCTTATTCACATTTCAGAATCGTGTGCCATGACTTACCGTGGGGAAATGCTTAACATCATGATCGTCCAGCATAGCTCAAAGATAAATTTTGGATTGGCAATCGAATTGTGGAATTCCTTGGGGATGAGCAGACTAAGGTTTAACATATAAGTCAGAGTTTCTGAAGGAGACTGTGGATGATTCTGGGTAAGCAAGGATTATGGTTTAGTAGAGAGTTGGATGATGGACATAATTGCTGAATTGCCTCTTCACATGACAAGATTTAAGACAAGAAGTCTAGATGATGTAGAGTGCATCATTATCGGCTTAATCAACTTCTACCAATTCGTCTCCACTTCCTGTCAAGAGTTTGATACTACGGTGATCGGTACGCTAAGCATTCATAGCATTTGCATACATGCAACGCTTAAGTGTTCTTATCTTGTTTTGTTCGATGTGTGTGATGATTGTCGTTGTTCTGACTGTGATAACGTGGCTACCTGATCTAGCATTGATAACCTGGAATATCTGTTTTTGGTGAACTATTGCTGAAATGAATAAGTTACGTGTTTATGTGGATTAAGCATGTCTATGTGATTTAAAACTCCCTTGATTGCTCACTAACCTCACATGTAACATACATACATACTGTAATCTGGTTTTACAGGGATTCCATCGCGATATCCCCCTTGAGTTGAGGTATGAGCGTGGAATCTATACCCAAGGGATACCGATATCAGTTGTGTAAGGTACACCAAACATGCACCGCATACTTTTCATCAAGTGTTACTCTGATTTGTGTATGTATGAGTGTTGATCTGTGGATTTAATTGCAAGAGAGACCTTAGGCCCCTCTTTTTACTTGTTGGAGAGATATAGGATTCTCTCTATTTATGTGATAGAAAGATGTTAGATTCTTTCTAAGTTTCGTGCACGAGAGATGTTGGATTCTCTCGTACTTAGGTATTCGGAGATGCGGGATTCTCTTGAATCTAAGGGTTTGAGAAATGTTGGATTTTCTCAAACTAGAATGTTTGGGAGATATGGAAATCTATCAAACTTAGGTTGAGAGACGGGGTTCTCTCATTATGTGTTTGAGAGACGGGGCTCTCTCAACTGTGTGCTTGAGAGACGGGGTTCTCTCAATTATGTGCGCGAGAGACGGGGTTCTCTCTTCTCTGTGTGCCGAGGGACGGGGCTCTCTCACTTTACGTGCCGAGAGATGGGATTCTCTCTTGTCTGCTGTAGTTGCGTTGCGCGTTGTCCTGACAACGGTCTGCAAGTGACGAGTTTACGGCGCCATCGAAGTTGAGTACAGTGACAATTATTCGTTTTACGGCAAGGGTCGAACAACTTGATGAAAGCAACCGTCCAGTGCTCAAACGGATCCCAATGATAACGAGACATCGCGAGAAAGGTTCAGTAAAGACAATGAGAGTAAACTTCACAACGGAGGCTATGTTTTACACAACTCCTCAAGAAGGGTTAAGACACTATCAACTCGAAGCTTTTCCAGCTCAGCAGTGGAACCTGGGGACCAGGTTCTCTTAAAGGGGGAAGGTTGTAACACCCCTCATTTTCGGAGCAAGATACGATGTCGTTTTCGTGCTATTAGATTGTTAATTATTTAACTCTGCTCGTGCTTGAATTGTTTTATTCACTTCTTAATTGTTTATTTGAGGCAATTGCATACTTATGAAAATATGTGAACTTAACTGAAGTATGTGTTTGGTGCCTAATTGCTCTTTAATTTAAATTATGTGGGCTAAGTTGAGATTATTGAAAGTTGGGGATCTATTTCTAATTATGAGAAATTCAGTTGGACTTGTTTGGATACCACTTTAAATCTCTGGGGTACTTTCATAATTTCTAAAATCCGAATTTGGACTTGCCAATACTTTCTTTAAAACCTTGGGGATGCTTTTATAATTACACAATCTCTAATTGGATCTATTTGAACCCTAATTGAACTATGTGAACTCAATCGCATCACCTAAGTTCTCGAGGGACTTGTTTGTAAATTTGAAAACCGAGATCCCTTATTTCACTTGAAACCCTAGCAGCCTTCTTCATTATTCTCCTCTCCCCTTTTCGGTTTCTAGCAGAGAGCAGCAGCAACTCTGCCTCTTCTCCTCCCCTTCACGCTGAACCATCCCAGTAGCCGATCATCTTCCCCGGCGACACGCCATCGCCGTTAGCCATCATCGTGGGCCACCTTCGCTCGCCAACAAGCAGCAGCAGCGGCGCCAGCTTCTCCACCTGTGAAGCCGCTGCCAACCACCATTCTCGCCGGCGACTTCACCTCCGAACCACCACAAGCACCGAAAGCTTCTCCTCTCTTCATCCCCTTGCGAACTCAGCAACAACGACATAGCTCCTCCATTCTGCCGTCGACCACCTGACAGCCACCTTCACCGATTCAGCACCACCATCATAGGTCAGATCCGGCCTTACCTCGTGACAGGCAGCTTCTCTTTCTTCTCCCCTTCCGTCGCTCTCTCTCTCTGTGTTCAGAATCGACCACTGACCGACTTCTCCACTAGCAGCGCCGGTTCGCCGCCTCACCACCGCCACCCAACATCGTTGCTTACTCTACCAGCCAAGGTCTGTTGGCGATTCAGCCACCGATTCCAGCAACACTGCATCAGCTCCGGTAACCGCCCCATTTCTTCCCTCTCCTTTTTCGCCCAGATCTGAGCATAACCGGGAATTCCTCTCCCGCCGGTAGCAGCCTCCATTGGAGACGCCATCAGTTTTCTCAGCACCACAGATGCCGCCGATACCAGTTGCTTCTCTTTGATTGTAATTTCCCTTTTTCCATATCAATTATTACAATTAGTGTTTAATTAATTTAGTTTTAATTAGATTTGGTATTTTGTAACTAGCGGTAACCGATAATTTGTTCTTTCATTTTAAACGTTGATGCCAGTGAGTTTTATGTAAAGCCGGATTTCAGATTCATATAAGAAGTGCATTCATACTTGTAACTCTTGAATTTTGATTAATCTTATATCTTTAGATATGTCTGCAAATCGTGTGTAGATAGCTTGAGCTGTTGCAAAATTTTAAACTTAATTTGGGATGGCAACTAGAATTATGTTCGAAATAAATGTGGTGGAATATGTGCTTGGATTCTTGATTTAATTGTGTTAGTGTAAGTTCAGTGTTAAAGTGTATTTAGTAATTATTTGGTTGGACTTAATTGGTGAATCTTGTGTAAATTAATTTAGTGTGTGAGTAGTGTCCGTATATATATGTATATGAAAATATACACCAAGTATGCTAAATATGTTAGTTAAGATGGGACGTATGTATGTATAGTAGGTATATTGATTGTTTAATTATTTTGGTGCATGAGTGAATTGGTATCTTGGCTTAGTTTTAATTAAATTTACTCGGTATTTGAGTAGTAGGTATACTGTTAGTCACTTTGGTATGTTAACTGTGACATGGCTGCTGCAAGTGTATATATAAATATTAGCCTATTAATTGGTCTTTATTTGAATGATAATTGTATGTAGTGATTAGTATGTATTATAATGTTCCACTCTTGAGAAATTGGTCAACATATATGTATTAATCTAAATTAAACCGAGTGTTTGAGCTTGAGCTTACTTAATGTAATATGACTTGATTGATCATTAAATTTGCTACAACATTTTATTACCTTTGAACATGTATTTATGCCTCGTACGTGATCTCGTTACTTGTATGTTTATTGTGGAATACTAATTGTGTGCATGAATACTTTCATGGCATCCTTGTAATTTCTATGTACGTATCATATCATTCCATGTCACCTCATATTTGTCGCCGTGCCTCTTGATTGGTTCATATAGAGTCTAAGTCTGGGCTTCTGTATGTCTTGTCACAGAGTTTGGTGGTGCAGGTGGGCCCGAGGTTAGAGTGTTTGGCCCTTCACACTCTCAGACTCTACTTTCACGAGGTGAGGTTTAGGATTTTGTATAGTTATGCGACCTATGGCCTTAATATGCTGATTTCAACCCTTGCATGCGAGTATATCTATTATAGATACGTATGTGTTAGATATGATATGTTTATGACCTTGTGAATCAGCTCTGTTTTGGAAAATTAGATATGAAAGCATATGTAAGCTGTTTTGAAAAGTTATGTTATAAAAACCAGTTTTTGAGACATATATAAGTCATTTTGGAAAAATCAGTTATGTTATGATTATGTAGCGAGAATTGCCATGAAAGTTGGTATATGTTATGTTCTGTTCTGTTATGGGGCCCAGGAGCTACGGGTAAGGAGCCCCCGGGATGGTATCGGGCCGTCGGGGATATACCTGTGCGTAGTCTCCATCTGTATGAAAAGGATCTACCGGGACCCACCAGGAGGTTTGGTTGGGAAACGGAGTCCTGAGAGTATGAGTAGCAATCAGCACTCCCCTCGACCGTATGGATGGTTAGGGTCGCGCAACCCTACCATCACCCAGAGTTGAGGTTGGTATATTATTTCTGTTTTGTTATGATATGAGGAGTTGAGGTTGGAAGCTCGTACTGGCCGAGCATATGGTATGATATGTTATGGGAATCATGAATCGGAATAGAGTTTCTGAAAATGTTTTCTAAGTATATATATGTATATATATTTGGGTTTTGCTTGAAACGCTTTGGTATGCAACACCTATTCCCGGTTCATGAGTCCACCCTTTTGATATGTGTTGTGCTCTGTATATATATACTGTGGGTGTGCGTTAGCCCCCTCACTCAGTCAGTTGACTGACACCTCATTTATCTTTTAGTTTGCAGGTTTCCTTTTGGCTTGAGCTAGGCGGAAGTGAGTCTCCTGAGTCACACTTGTCAGTCTAGTTGGTATTAGGATGCATTTGTCGCATACTTTATTTATGTTATGTATTTATGTTTCATACTTGAAGGCTATGTTTATGTTCTACTTAGACTTAAACCCGTGTGGGGTTAGTAAGCTAGTATTTGGATGTTAGTAGATATTATGATGATGCTTATGCTGTTTATTATGTTGGGTTATGAATTGATTCGGGACTAGGTATTTATGCTAGTTGAACCCGTCACCTGCTTTGCATGTTTTGTTTTAAATGCTTCCGCTATCTATTGTTGTTGGTTTTAATTGCTTCCGCACTCTGAGTTTGTCAAATTAGATCCGTCTAGCCTAGTGTGTGAGTTGGTCTCCCGTTCGCTATGATTCGGATTCGGGCATGGACTTTCTATTTCGTGACCGGGTCTGGGTCTTAGTGCGGGGGATGTGGCATCCTCCGTTTGGGGTGTTACATCCTTAAGTGGTATCAGAGCTCTAGGTTGCAAAACCGAGCTCTTGAGTCGTGTTGAGTCTGTCTACGTCGTACGGCATAGGAATAACTATGCATTGCATTGTTTGACTTGATATTTTGACCTTTCGACATGAATTGTTTTGTGATTATTGGATTGTATGCACACTATGACTTTGATTATGCAACACCTTATTTTATGAGCTTTATAAATTGCAATTAATTGTTGCATTTACGTGATATATGTGTTACATTTCATGTGCATCCTTAACCGGCATGCATCGAATTTAGTGTTTGAATTTCAGGGTGTCCTATGAGTCAACATTGAGAATTCCCTCCATCAACACTACTTATTGGCACTACAACGGAAACACACCACAATTTGAAGATGAAAGGAGTCATCACCAAGATCAATGGTCGCAAAAAGGGTTCAGAGTTGAAGGAATGAGATTTACTATATAGACTTACTATCTTAAAGTCAATTGAAAGATGAAGTTTGACGAATTTTCGCCTTGAGGATTCGTTCATTTGGAAGTAGTCACCTTGTTGATGGAAACGAGTTAATGTAGAAGAATTTGATCAAGTTCGATCCGATCAAGTCCAAGGGATGCGGATAAGTAACCATGTTGGTGCTAACTTAAGCAACGAGCTACAAACCAACGGTGAGTGTTGAAGGTTTTGGTGTCGTTTAGAGTTAACAAACGACAAGACAAGATTTGGTTGTTAGCTCTCTGGGTGTATTCTTTCTGCTGAGATGGAAGATTCTGCTGAGATGTAAGATTCTACTGAGATGGGAATAGATCACATACATGCTAAAAGATTTTATTCAAGTTTTAGAATTATATACCATGGATTGCTTTGGGAAATGACTAATACCACTAGCGCCGAGCTTAGCTCTGAGATAGATTTCTGATTGACGACCGGTTTATGGGTAATTTCTCGAAGATGAACAGGTTAAGGTTTCACACATGAATTAGGATTCTTGGTGGGAATCGAAGATGATTCTGGTTGAACAAGGGCTACGGTCTGGTAAATGGTTGGATTATAAGCATGCTGGCTGGGTTACCTCTTCACACAAAAAGATTCATGATCTTATTCACATTTCAGAATCGTGTGCCATGACTTACCGTGGGGAAATGCTTAACATCATGATCGTCCAGCATAGCTCAAAGATAAATTTTGGATTGGCAATCGAATTGTGGAATTCCTTGGGGATGAGCAGACTAAGGTTTAACATATAAGTCAGAGTTTCTGAAGGAGACTGTGGATGATTCTGGGTAAGCAAGGATTATGGTTTAGTAGAGAGTTGGATGATGGACATAATTGCTGAATTGCCTCTTCACATGACAAGATTTAAGACAAGAAGTCTAGATGATGTAGAGTGCATCATTATCGGCTTAATCAACTTCTACCAATTCGTCTCCACTTCCTGTCAAGAGTTTGATACTACGGTGATCGGTACGCTAAGCATTCATAGCATTTGCATACATGCAACGCTTAAGTGTTCTTATCTTGTTTTGTTCGATGTGTGTGATGATTGTCGTTGTTCTGACTGTGATAACGTGGCTACCTGATCTAGCATTGATAACCTGGAATATCTGTTTTTGGTGAACTATTGCTGAAATGAATAAGTTACGTGTTTATGTGGATTAAGCATGTCTATGTGATTTAAAACTCCCTTGATTGCTCACTAACCTCACATGTAACATACATACATACTGTAATCTGGTTTTACAGGGATTCCATCGCGATATCCCCCTTGAGTTGAGGTATGAGCGTGGAATCTATACCCAAGGGATACCGATATCAGTTGTGTAAGGTACACCAAACATGCACCGCATACTTTTCATCAAGTGTTACTCTGATTTGTGTATGTATGAGTGTTGATCTGTGGATTTAATTGCAAGAGAGACCTTAGGCCCCTCTTTTTACTTGTTGGAGAGATATAGGATTCTCTCTATTTATGTGATAGAAAGATGTTAGATTCTTTCTAAGTTTCGTGCACGAGAGATGTTGGATTCTCTCGTACTTAGGTATTCGGAGATGCGGGATTCTCTTGAATCTAAGGGTTTGAGAAATGTTGGATTTTCTCAAACTAGAATGTTTGGGAGATATGGAAATCTATCAAACTTAGGTTGAGAGACGGGGTTCTCTCATTATGTGTTTGAGAGACGGGGCTCTCTCAACTGTGTGCTTGAGAGACGGGGTTCTCTCAATTATGTGCGCGAGAGACGGGGTTCTCTCTTCTCTGTGTGCCGAGGGACGGGGCTCTCTCACTTTACGTGCCGAGAGATGGGATTCTCTCTTGTCTGCTGTAGTTGCGTTGCGCGTTGTCCTGACAACGGTCTGCAAGTGACGAGTTTACGGCGCCATCGAAGTTGAGTACAGTGACAATTATTCGTTTTACGGCAAGGGTCGAACAACTTGATGAAAGCAACCGTCCAGTGCTCAAACGGATCCCAATGATAACGAGACATCGCGAGAAAGGTTCAGTAAAGACAATGAGAGTAAACTTCACAACGGAGGCTATGTTTTACGCAACTCCTCAAGAAGGGTTAAGACACTATCAACTCGAAGCTTTTCCAGCTCAGCAGTGGAACCTGGGGACCAGGTTCTCTTAAAGGGGGAAGGTTGTAACACCCCTCATTTTCGGAGCAAGATACGATGTCGTTTTCGTGCTATTAGATTGTTAATTATTTAACTCTGCTCGTGCTTGAATTGTTTTATTCACTTCTTAATTGTTTATTTGAGGCAATTGCATACTTATGAAAATATGTGAACTTAACTGAAGTATGTGTTTGGTGCCTAATTGCTCTTTAATTTAAATTATGTGGGCTAAGTTGAGATTATTGAAAGTTGGGGATCTATTTCTAATTATGAGAAATTCAGTTGGACTTGTTTGGATACCACTTTAAATCTCTGGGGTACTTTCATAATTTCTAAAATCCGAATTTGGACTTGCCAATACTTTCTTTAAAACCTTGGGGATGCTTTTATAATTACACAATCTCTAATTGGATCTATTTGAACCCTAATTGAACTATGTGAACTCAATCGCATCACCTAAGTTCTCGAGGGACTTGTTTGTAAATTTGAAAACCGAGATCCCTTATTTCACTTGAAACCCTAGCAGCCTTCTTCATTATTCTCCTCTCCCCTTTTCGGTTTCTAGCAGAGAGCAGCAGCAACTCTGCCTCTTCTCCTCCCCTTCACGCTGAACCATCCCAGTAGCCGATCATCTTCCCCGGCGACACGCCATCGCCGTTAGCCATCATCGTGGGCCACCTTCGCTCGCCAACAAGCAGCAGCAGCGGCGCCAGCTTCTCCACCTGTGAAGCCGCTGCCAACCACCATTCTCGCCGGCGACTTCACCTCCGAACCACCACAAGCACCGAAAGCTTCTCCTCTCTTCATCCCCTTGCGAACTCAGCAACAACGACATAGCTCCTCCATTCTGCCGTCGACCACCTGACAGCCACCTTCACCGATTCAGCACCACCATCATAGGTCAGATCCGGCCTTACCTCGTGACAGGCAGCTTCTCTTTCTTCTCCCCTTCCGTCGCTCTCTCTCTCTGTGTTCAGAATCGACCACTGACCGACTTCTCCACTAGCAGCGCCGGTTCGCCGCCTCACCACCGCCACCCAACATCGTTGCTTACTCTACCAGCCAAGGTCTGTTGGCGATTCAGCCACCGATTCCAGCAACACTGCATCAGCTCCGGTAACCGCCCCATTTCTTCCCTCTCCTTTTTCGCCCAGATCTGAGCATAACCGGGAATTCCTCTCCCGCCGGTAGCAGCCTCCATTGGAGACGCCATCAGTTTTCTCAGCACCACAGATGCCGCCGATACCAGTTGCTTCTCTTTGATTGTAATTTCCCTTTTTCCATATCAATTATTACAATTAGTGTTTAATTAATTTAGTTTTAATTAGATTTGGTATTTTGTAACTAGCGGTAACCGATAATTTGTTCTTTCATTTTAAACGTTGATGCCAGTGAGTTTTATGTAAAGCCGGATTTCAGATTCATATAAGAAGTGCATTCATACTTGTAACTCTTGAATTTTGATTAATCTTATATCTTTAGATATGTCTGCAAATCGTGTGTAGATAGCTTGAGCTGTTGCAAAATTTTAAACTTAATTTGGGATGGCAACTAGAATTATGTTCGAAATAAATGTGGTGGAATATGTGCTTGGATTCTTGATTTAATTGTGTTAGTGTAAGTTCAGTGTTAAAGTGTATTTAGTAATTATTTGGTTGGACTTAATTGGTGAATCTTGTGTAAATTAATTTAGTGTGTGAGTAGTGTCCGTATATATATGTATATGAAAATATACACCAAGTATGCTAAATATGTTAGTTAAGATGGGACGTATGTATGTATAGTAGGTATATTGATTGTTTAATTATTTTGGTGCATGAGTGAATTGGTATCTTGGCTTAGTTTTAATTAAATTTACTCGGTATTTGAGTAGTAGGTATACTGTTAGTCACTTTGGTATGTTAACTGTGACATGGCTGCTGCAAGTGTATATATAAATATTAGCCTATTAATTGGTCTTTATTTGAATGATAATTGTATGTAGTGATTAGTATGTATTATAATGTTCCACTCTTGAGAAATTGGTCAACATATATGTATTAATCTAAATTAAACCGAGTGTTTGAGCTTGAGCTTACTTAATGTAATATGACTTGATTGATCATTAAATTTGCTACAACATTTTATTACCTTTGAACATGTATTTATGCCTCGTACGTGATCTCGTTACTTGTATGTTTATTGTGGAATACTAATTGTGTGCATGAATACTTTCATGGCATCCTTGTAATTTCTATGTACGTATCATATCATTCCATGTCACCTCATATTTGTCGCCGTGCCTCTTGATTGGTTCATATAGAGTCTAAGTCTGGGCTTCTGTATGTCTTGTCACAGAGTTTGGTGGTGCAGGTGGGCCCGAGGTTAGAGTGTTTGGCCCTTCACACTCTCAGACTCTACTTTCACGAGGTGAGGTTTAGGATTTTGTATAGTTATGCGACCTATGGCCTTAATATGCTGATTTCAACCCTTGTATGCGAGTATATCTATTATAGATACGTATGTGTTAGATATGATATGTTTATGACCTTGTGAATCAGCTCTGTTTTGGAAAATTAGATATGAAAGCATATGTAAGCTGTTTTGAAAAGTTATGTTATAAAAACCAGTTTTTGAGACATATATAAGTCATTTTGGAAAAATCAGTTATGTTATGATTATGTAGCGAGAATTGCCATGAAAGTTGGTATATGTTATGTTCTGTTCTGTTATGGGGCCCAGGAGCTACGGGTAAGGAGCCCCCGGGATGGTATCGGGCCGTCGGGGATATACCTGTGCGTAGTCTCCATCTGTATGAAAAGGATCTACCGGGACCCACCAGGAGGTTTGGTTGGGAAACGGAGTCCTGAGAGTATGAGTAGCAATCAGCACTCCCCTCGACCGTATGGATGGTTAGGGTCGCGCAACCCTACCATCACCCAGAGTTGAGGTTGGTATATTATTTCTGTTTTGTTATGATATGAGGAGTTGAGGTTGGAAGCTCGTACTGGCCGAGCATATGGTATGATATGTTATGGGAATCATGAATCGGAATAGAGTTTCTGAAAATGTTTTCTAAGTATATATATGTATATATATTTGGGTTTTGCTTGAAACGCTTTGGTATGCAACACCTATTCCCGGTTCATGAGTCCACCCTTTTGATATGTGTTGTGCTCTGTATATATATACTGTGGGTGTGCGTTAGCCCCCTCACTCAGTCAGTTGACTGACACCTCATTTATCTTTTAGTTTGCAGGTTTCCTTTTGGCTTGAGCTAGGCGGAAGTGAGTCTCCTGAGTCACACTTGTCAGTCTAGTTGGTATTAGGATGCATTTGTCGCATACTTTATTTATGTTATGTATTTATGTTTCATACTTGAAGGCTATGTTTATGTTCTACTTAGACTTAAACCCGTGTGGGGTTAGTAAGCTAGTATTTGGATGTTAGTAGATATTATGATGATGCTTATGCTGTTTATTATGTTGGGTTATGAATTGATTCGGGACTAGGTATTTATGCTAGTTGAACCCGTCACCTGCTTTGCATGTTTTGTTTTAAATGCTTCCGCTATCTATTGTTGTTGGTTTTAATTGCTTCCGCACTCTGAGTTTGTCAAATTAGATCCGTCTAGCCTAGTGTGTGAGTTGGTCTCCCGTTCGCTATGATTCGGATTCGGGCATGGACTTTCTATTTCGTGACCGGGTCTGGGTCTTAGTGCGGGGGATGTGGCATCCTCCGTTTGGGGTGTTACATCCTTAAGTGGTATCAGAGCTCTAGGTTGCAAAACCGAGCTCTTGAGTCGTGTTGAGTCTGTCTACGTCGTACGGCATAGGAATAACTATGCATTGCATTGTTTGACTTGATATTTTGACCTTTCGACATGAATTGTTTTGTGATTATTGGATTGTATGCACACTATGACTTTGATTATGCAACACCTTATTTTATGAGCTTTATAAATTGCAATTAATTGTTGCATTTACGTGATATATGTGTTACATTTCATGTGCATCCTTAACCGGCATGCATCGAATTTAGTGTTTGAATTTCAGGGTGTCCTATGAGTCAACATTGAGAATTCCCTCCATCAACACTACTTATTGGCACTACAACGGAAACACACCACAATTTGAAGATGAAAGGAGTCATCACCAAGATCAATGGTCGCAAAAAGGGTTCAGAGTTGAAGGAATGAGATTTACTATATAGACTTACTATCTTAAAGTCAATTGAAAGATGAAGTTTGACGAATTTTCGCCTTGAGGATTCGTTCATTTGGAAGTAGTCACCTTGTTGATGGAAACGAGTTAATGTAGAAGAATTTGATCAAGTTCGATCCGATCAAGTCCAAGGGATGCGGATAAGTAACCATGTTGGTGCTAACTTAAGCAACGAGCTACAAACCAACGGTGAGTGTTGAAGGTTTTGGTGTCGTTTAGAGTTAACAAACGACAAGACAAGATTTGGTTGTTAGCTCTCTGGGTGTATTCTTTCTGCTGAGATGGAAGATTCTGCTGAGATGTAAGATTCTACTGAGATGGGAATAGATCACATACATGCTAAAAGATTTTATTCAAGTTTTAGAATTATATACCATGGATTGCTTTGGGAAATGACTAATACCACTAGCACCGAGCTTAGCTCTGAGATAGATTTCTGATTGACGACCGGTTTATGGGTAATTTCTCGAAGATGAACAGGTTAAGGTTTCACACATGAATTAGGATTCTTGGTGGGAACCGAAGATGATTCTGGTTGAACAAGGGCTACGGTCTGGTAAAGGGTTGGATTATAAGCATGCTGGCTGGGTTACCTCTTCACACAAAAAGATTCATGATCTTATTCACATTTCAGAATCGTGTGCCATGACTTACCGTGGGGAAATGCTTAACATCATGATCGTCCAGCATAGCTCAAAGATAAATTTTGGATTGGCAATCGAATTGTGGAATTCCTTGGGGATGAGCGGACTAAGGTTTAACATATAAGTCAGAGTTTCTGAAGGAGACTGTGGATGATTCTGGGTAAGCAAGGATTATGGTTTAGTAGAGAGTTGGATGATGGACATAATTGCTGAATTGCCTCTTCACATGAAAAGATTTAAGACAAGAAGTCTAGATGATGTAGAGTGCATCATTATCGGCTTAATCAACTTCTACCAATTCGTCTCCACTTCCTGTCAAGAGTTTGATACTACGGTGATCGGTACGCCAAGCATTCATAGCATTTGCATACATGCAACGCTTAAGTGTTCTTATCTTGTTTTGTTCGATGTGTGTGATGATTGTCGTTGTTCTGACTGTGATAACGTGGCTACCTGATCTAGCATTGATAACCTGGAATATCTGTTTTTGGTGAACTATTGCTGAAATGAATAAGTTACGTGTTTATGTGGATTAAGCATGTCTATGTGATTTAAAACTCCCTTGATTGCTTACTAACCTCACATGTAACATACATACATACTGTAATCTGGTTTTACAGGGATTCCATCGCGATATCCCCCTTGAGTTGAGGTATGAGCGTGGAATCTATACCCAAGGGATACCGATATCAGTTGTGTAAGGTACACCAAACATGCACCGCATACTTTTCATCAAGTGTTACTCTGATTTGTGTATGTATGAGTGTTGATCTGTGGATTTAATTGCAAGAGAGACCTTAGGCCCCTCTTTTTACTTGTTGGAGAGATATAGGATTCTCTCTATTTATGTGATAGAAAGATGTTGGATTCTTTCTAAGTTTCGTGCACGAGAGATGTTGGATTCTCTCGTACTTAGGTATTCGGAGATGCGGGATTCTCTTGAATCTAAGGGTTTGAGAAATGTTGGATTTTCTCAAACTAGAATGTTTGGGAGATATGGAAATCTATCAGACTTAGGTTGAGAGACGGGGTTCTCTCATTATGTGTTTGAGAGACGGGGCTCTCTCAACTGTGTGCTTGAGAGACGGGGTTCTCTCAATTATGTGCGCGAGAGACGGGGTTCTCTCTTCTCTGTGTGCCGAGGGACGGGGCTCTCTCACTTTACGTGCCGAGAGATGGGATTCTCTCTTGTCTGCTGTAGTTGCGTTGTGCGTTGTCCTGACAACGGTCTGCAAGTGACGAGTTTACGACGCCATCGAAGTTGAGTACAGTGACAATTATTCGTTTTACGGCAAGGGTCGAACAACTTGATGAAAGCAACCGTCCAGTGCTCAAACGGATCCCAATGATAACGAGACATCGCGAGAAAGGTTCAGTAAAGACAATGAGAGTAAACTTCACAACGGAGGCTATGTTTTATGCAACTCCTCAAGAAGGGTTAAGACACTATCAACTTGAAGCTTTTCCAGCTCAGCAGTGGAACCTGGGGACCAGGTTCTCTTAAGGGGGGAAGGTTGTAACACCCCTCATTTTCGGAGCAAGATACGATGTCGTTTTCGTGCTATTAGATTGTTAATTATTTAACTCTGCTCGTGCTTGAATTGTTTTATTCACTTCTTAATTGTTTATTTGAGGCAATTGCATACTTATGAAAATATGTGAACTTAACTGAAGTATGTGTTTGGTGCCTAATTGCTCTTTAATTTAAATTATGTGGGCTAATTTGAGATTATTGAAAGTTGGGGATCTATTTCTAATTATGAGAAATTCAGTTGGACTTGTTTGGATACCACTTTAAATCTCTGGGGTACTTTCATAATTTCTAAAATCCGAATTTGGACTTGTCAATACTTTCTTTAAAACCTTGGGGATGCTTTTATAATTACACAATCTCTAATTGGATCTATTTGAACCCTAATTGAACTATGTGAACTCAATCGCATCACCTAAGTTCTCGAGGGACTTGTTTGTAAATTTGAAAACCGAGATCCCTTATTTCACTTGAAACCCTAGCAGCCTTCTTCATTATTCTCCTCTCCCCTTTTCGGTTTCTAGCAGAGAGCAGCAGCAACTCTGCCTCTTCTCCTCCCCTTCACGCTGAACCATCCCAGTAGCCGATCATCTTCCTCGGCGACACGCCATCGCCGTTAGCCATCATCGCGGGCCACCTTCGCTCGCCAACAAGCAGCAGCAGCGGCGCCAGCTTCTCCACCTGTGAAGCCACTGCCAACCACCATTCTCGTCGGCGACTTCACCTCCGAACCACCACAAGCACCGAAAGCTTCTCCTCTCTTCATCCCCTTGCGAACTCAGCAACAACGACATAGCTCCTCCATTCTGCCGTCGACCACCTGACAGCCACCTTCACCGATTCAGCTCCACCATCATAGGTCAGATCCGGCCTTACCTCGCGACAGGCAGCTTCTCTTTCTTCTCCCCTTCCGTCGCTCTCTCTCTCTGTGTTCAGAATCGGCCACTGACCGACTTCTCCACTAGCAGCGCCGGTTCGCCACCTCACCACCGCCACCCAACATCGTTGCTTACTCTACCAGCCAAGGTCTGCTGGCGATTCAGCCACCGATTCCAGCAACACCGCATCAGCTCCGGTAACCACCCCATTTCTTCCCTCTCCTTCTTCGCCCAGATCTGAGCATAACCGGGAATTCCTCTCCCGCCGGTAGCAGCCTCCATTGGAGACGCCATCAGTTTTCTCAGCACCACAGACGCCTCCAATACCAGTTGCTTCTCTTTGATTGTAATTTCCCTTTTTCCATATCAATTATTACAATTAGTGTTTAATTAATTTAGTTTTAATTAGATTTGGTATTTTGTAACTAGCGGTAACCGATAATTTGTTCTTTCGTTTCAAACGTTGATGCCAGTGAGTTTTATGTAAAGCCGAATTTCAGATTCATATAAGAAGTGCATTCATACTTGTAACTCTTGAATTTTGATTAATCTTATATCTTTAGATATGTCTGCAAATCGTGTGTAGATAGCTTGAGCTGTTGCAAAATTTTAAACTTAATTTGGGATGGCAACTAGAATTATGTTCGAAATAAATGTGGTGGAATATGTGCTTGGATTCTAGATTTAATTGTGTTAGTGTAAGTGCAGTGTTAAAGTGTATTTAGTAATTATTTGGTTGGACTTAATTGGTGAATCTTATGTAAATTAATTTAGTGTGTGAGTAGTGTCCGTATATATATGTATATGAAAATATACACCAAGTATGCTAAATATGTTAGTTAAGATGGGACGGATGTATGTATAGTAGGTATATTGATTGTTTAATTATTTTGGTGCATGAGTGAATTGGTATCTTGGCTTAGTTTTAATTAAATTTACTCGATATTTGAGTAGTAGGTATACTGTTAGTCACTTTGGTATGTTAACTGTGACATGGCTGCTGCAAGTGTATATATAAATATTAGCCTATTAATTGGTCTTTATTTGAATGATAATTGTATGTAGTGATTAGTATGTATTATAATGTTCCACTCTTGAGAAATTGGTCAACATATATGTATTAATCTAAATTAAACCGAGTGTTTGAGCTTGAGCTTACTTAATGTAATATGACTTGATTGATCATTAAATTTGCTACAACATTTTATTACCTTCGAACATGTATTTATGCCTCGTACGTGATCTCGTTACTTGTATGTTTATTGTGGAATACTAATTGTGTGCATGAATACTTTCATGGCATCCTTGTAATTTCTATGTACGTATCATATCATTCCATGTCACCTCATATTTGTCGCCGTGCATCTTGATTGGTTCATATAGAGTCTAAGTCTGGGCTTCTATATGTCTTGTCACAGAGTTTGGTGGTGCAGGTGGGCCCGAGGTTAGAGTGTTTGGCCCTTCACACTCTCAGACTCTACTTTCACGAGGTGAGGTTTAGGATTTTGTATAGTTATGCGACCTATGGCCTTAATATGCTGATTTCAACCCTTGCATGCGAGTATATCTATTATAGATACGTATGTGTTGGATATGATATGTTTATGACCTTGTGAATCAGCTCTGTTTTGGAAAATTAGATATGAAAGCATATGTAAGCTGTTTTGAAAAGTTATGTTATAAAAACCAGTTTTTGAGACATATATAAGTCATTTTGGAAAAATCAGTTATGTTATGATTATGTAGCGAGAATTGCCATGAAAGTTGGTATATGTTATGTTCTGTTCTGTTATGGGGCCCAGGAGCTACGGGTAAGGAGCCCCCGGGATGGTATCGGGCCGTCGAGGATATACCTGTGCGTAGTCTCCATCTGTATGAAAAGGATCTACCGGGACCCACCAGGAGGTTTGGTTGGGAAACGGAGTCCTGAGGGTATGAGTAGCAATCAGCACTCCCCTCGACCGTATGGATGGTCAGGGTCGCGCAACCCTACCATCACCCGGAGTTGAGGTTGGTATGTTATTTCTGTTTTGTTATGATATAAGGAGTTGAGGTTGGAAGCTCGTACTCGCCGAGCATATGGTATGATATGTTATGGGAATCATGAATCGGAATAGAGTTTCTGAAAATGTTTTCTAAGTATATATATGTATATATATTTGGGTTTTGCTTGAAACGCTTTGGTATGCAACACCTATTCCCGGTTCATGAGTCCACCCTTTTGATATGTGTTGTGCTCTGTATATATATACTGTGGGTGTGCGTTAGCCCCCTCACTCACTCAGTTGACTGATACCTCATTTATCTTTTAGTTTGCAGGTTTCCTTTTGGCTTGAGCTAGGCGGAAGTGAGTCTCCTGAGTCACACTTGTCAGTCTAGTTGGTATTAGGATGCATTTGTCGCATACTTTATTTATGTTATGTATTTATGTTTCATACTTGAAGGCTATGTTTATGTTCTACTTAGACTTAAACCCGTGTGGGGTTAGTAAGCTAGTATTTGGATGTTAGTAGATATTATGATGATGCTTATGCTGTTTATTATGTTGGGTTATGAATTGATTCGGGACTAGGTATTTATGCTAGTTGAACCCGTCACCTGCTTTGCATGTTTTGTTTTAAATGCTTCCGCTATCTATTGTTGTTGGTTTTAATTGCTTCCGCACTCTGAGTTTGTCAAGTTAGATCCGCCTAGCCTAGTGTGTGTGTTGGTCTCCCGTTCGCTATGATTCGGATTCGGGCATGGACTTTCTATTTCGTGACCGGGTCTGGGTCTTAGTGCGGGGGATGTGGCATCCTCCGTTTGGGGTGTTACAGTTGGCCTGAGGGTGACCCACGGAAGTGAAGCGCTGCTCAATGCCAAGTTCTGAGCACCATTCTCGAGTGTCAGCAGCAATGAATTGCAAACCATTGTCCGAGATCAGTACCCTCGGGATGGCATACCGACAGATGATGTTCTTCCAAATGAAGTCCCTTACAACCTTGAATGTGATTTTTGCCACCGCTTCGGCCTCGGCCCACTTGGTAAAGTAGTCCACAGCGAGGATCATGAATTTCTTTTGTCCGACCGCTATTGGAAGGGGCCCCACTATGTCAATGCCTCACTGGTCAAAAGGCCACGAGACGTTGATTGGGATCATTTGGGTCGCTGGCAGCTGAGGGGTGTTGGAGTGAAACTGACACTTGGGGCATTTCTTGGAGTAATTGATGGCGTCCTGCAACACCGAGGGCCAATAGAATCCACTCCTCAATACCTTCTTAGCCAGAATCCGACCGCCAGAATGATTCCCACAGCTTCCATTGCACACATGTTCCAGTACTTCGCTGGCTTGTGAGGGTCTTAGGCACCTCATCGGATGGCTTTGGAAAGACCGCTTGAAGAGCCTACCCTCGTTATCGGGTGAGAAACGAGGGGCTTTACTTCTTACTTTCCATGCTTCCACTTTGTCGCTCGGGCAAACTCCATTCTGTAGGAATTTGATGATGTCATCAAGCTAACAGGGCTCGGATGGATCAATCATGCTCACTTGACCCGAGGGTTTCCTCTCGGTCATCAACGGTTCTTCCGTCCTGAGAAACGTGACAGAACGTTCGCAGGAGCCTTCCAGGGCAGATGCAAATTTTGAGAGGGCATCAGCACGCTCATTTTCCGCTCGCGGAACTTACAGTAAATGAAACTCCTTAAATTTGGCGATTATTTCTTTAGCCTTCGCCAGATATTACACCATGGTGGTTTCTCGAGCCTCATAAGTACCGTCAACCTGACTAGCAATCAATTGGGAGTCAACGTAGGCAATGACTCGGGAGGCTCCGTTCTGAAGGGCAATTCTGAGTCCTTAGATGAGGGCCTCATACTCAGCCTCATTGTTAGTGATTTGGAAAGCTAGTTTGATCGCGTAGTCAATTTCAATTCCTCGAGGGTCCTGGAGGATCACCCCAGCTCCCCCCCCCCTGGGAGGCCGAGGAACCATCTGTGTGCAAAAGCCAGAGACCGTCATCTGGTGAGGGTGTGGGTTCTAAACCAAATCTCTCGACCAAGAGATCCGCCACTGCTTGAGCCTGGATGGCTGTTCTAGGCTCGAAGTTGATATCAAATTGGCTAAGTTCTATGGACCACTTGATTAGTCTGCCTGAGACGTCCGGTTTCGAGAGTACTTGCTTGAGCGGCTGATCTGTAAGCACAGTGATGGAATGTGCTTAAAAATAAGGCCTCAACCTCCTGGAGGCGTTGACGAGGGAGAAAGCGAATTTCTCTATCTCCATATATCTCTTTTCTGCCCCCTGCAAAGTTTTGCTCAAGTAATATACTGGCAAGTATTTACGCTCGCGAACAGCGATGAGGACCGCACTTGTGGCCTCTGAGGAAACGGAAAGGTAGATGAACAGATTCTCTCTGGGGATCGGCTTCGTTAGTAAGGGTGCACACGAGAGGTATTGTTTCATGCATTGAAATGCCTTCTCACATTCCTCGGTCCAGGCAAAGTTGCGAGCGTTACGCAGAATTTTAAAAAAAGGCAAGTTTCTGTTCAAGGAGATGATTTTGCCCACCAGTACTTGGACCTCTTTGACGTTTCAAGGGGAAAGGATGTCAATGATCGCCCTGATTTTCTCCGGGTGGCCCTCAATACCTCTTTGACTGACCACGTATCCCAAAAATTTTCCCCCTCGAACTCCAAATGTACATTTTGAGGGGT
The DNA here is from genome assembly GCA_037501455.1 of Lantana camara. NCBI lineage: Eukaryota > Viridiplantae > Streptophyta > Magnoliopsida > Lamiales > Verbenaceae > Lantana > Lantana camara. The sequence continues at coordinate 17,265,645 of CM074859.1, forward strand.
TTAGTTTCTTACCGTAGTGGTGTAGGATGTTGAAGGCTCGCCTGAGGTCCTCCAGATGGGAATGTTGGTGCTCGCTCTTGACGATCATGTCATCCACGTAAACTTCCATGAACTTTCCGATTTCACGCTCGAACATCCTGTTGACGAGGCACTGATAGGTGGCTCCAGCATTTTTAAGCCCGAAAAGCATAACTTTGAAGCAATAAACACCCACATGGACCATGAAGGAGGTTTTGTGGCGGTCCTCGGGTGCCATGAAGATCTGGTAATACCCCTGGAATGCATCCATCATGCTCATGAGCTCACAACCGGCCGTTGAATCTACTAACTGATCAATCCTTAGCAGGGGGTACGGATCTTTGGGGCAAGCCTTGTTGAGATTTGTAAAGTCGTTACACATGCGTCATTTGTTAGCGCTCTTGGGCACGAGAACCACGTTGCAGAGCCATTCAAGATATAGGATTTCCTCTATGTAATGGGCCTCGAGGAGTTTGTTGACCTCCTCTTCAATGACTTGCCTCTTGAACCCATGAACATCCCTTTTCTTTTGCTTGATTGGTTTGAAGACTGGATCCACGTTAAGCCTGTGAACAATGACGGTCGGATCTATACCAGTGAGGTCAGAAGCCTTCCATGCGAACACATCAAGGTTCTCTCGGAGAAAGTCAATCATCATGATTTGAGATGGACCGTCGAGGTTTGAGCCAATCTGGGTGGTCTTTTCTAGATTCCCTGGTTCCAACTCGATGGTTAGGAATTTCTCAGTGGGCTCAATGCGAACGTCAGGCCGAGGGGCTTCGAGCGCCCGCTTTTTCCCGATGAGCCTATCATTGGTTTACTTTGAGGGGTCACTGCCCTCGCATTCTGAAGAGGAGCCCTCGACTGCTCCGGGAGGGCCATCCTCAGTATCCTTGATCTCGCCCGAAGCTCTCTTTTTGTTCTTCTTCTTATAAAGTTTGGCCCTTTTGCGCTCGGGGCCGTCTTCATCTAACTTGGGAAAATCAACTGGCTTCTTGGTGGAACCTGCTTATATGGTTTGCTTGGGTTTGTGGCTGCGAAGTGAAAAGATGTAACACTCCCAAGCTTCTTTGACGTTGCAGAGCACCTCGCCCATTCCCTCGGGAGTGGGAAACTTGACTTTCTGATGGTATGTTGATATTACTGCCTTGAAGTCAACGAGGGTTGGGCGGCCAATAATGATGTTATATGGGAGATCCACCTCAACCACTGCATAAAGGACGCTCAAAGTCTTTCGCTGTGGGGTGCGACCAAAAGAGGTGGCCAAGCGAATCTGTCCGCGGGGGACGATCTCGGAACCCCCAAAGCCGACGAGGGCTGTTCTGAGGGGTTCGAGGGGAATGTTTGTTATATTCATCTTTTGAAATGTTGAGTACGGGAAAACGTTCACTGAGCTTCCACTATCAATCAACCCTCTTTACAACATGGTTATGGACGTCTAAACTAACCACCATGGGGCAGTCAGAGGTTTCACCGACCCCATGGGGTGTTACAATGTGCTCTAGATCCTTTTCTGTGAACCCTACAATCTCATCCTCCTTCGAGCGTGAGGATTCTTCTAACGAATACACCGGTTTGGGCATTGAGGATCTCTGATCATAGCTGCGGACGTGGCGACGGCGGGAGGCGTTGGAATCACCCTCCGAGGGTCCGCCAGCGATCATATTGATGATAGCGAAGGGTTGATTCTTCATTTTGGCGGGCTTCTGCTTGCCACGCTCGCTTGTCTCTGGGCGGTGGTGGCGAGGGCTTCTGGATCGCGAACGGCTTCTCCCCCTAGCTCTCGCGCGCTCGGAGCAATGTTCGTCATACTTTTCCAGTACCTTCACAAACTCTTTGAGGTGCCCCCCCGATGATAAGCCTCTGGATCTCGCTCTCAAGTTGGCGGCACTCATTTGTGTCGTGCCCTTTCTGCTTGTGAAAGGCACAGTATTTCCCTAAGCGTTTCTGAGCCTCGGTTTCCCTCAACTTTGGCGGTCTCTTGAACAATTTCTTGTCCGTCATGGAATAGACCTCAGTGATGGGTCTGTTGAGGGGGATGCACTCGAATCTGCGAGGGGGTGGAGAGTTTCTTCGAGCGGGCACGGGGCTACGACGGTGGTTTTTGGGCTCTTCTCTGTCCTCCGGGCCTCAGTTGGTTCGAGGGGTATTTGCGAGTTTCTGATCCCTCGCGATGTACATATCCTCGAGGGTGAAAAAAGAGTCAGCTATGTCTCTGATTTCCATTAGTGAACGAGGCTTTTTCTTTGCCACCTCCTCCACGAACTCCTTGCTGACGTAGTTCTTCATATTAATCGCCCCAAAGAGTACATGCCTCAAGAAATCCATCGAGGGCTTCTCCACCAACAAGATCTCTTTGTTGAACCTGCCCATGAAGAACCTAAGAGTCTCGCTCGGTCCTTACACCAAACTGCAGAGAGCTGTGGCGACGGGTGCTGGAGCCTTCAAAGAATTGAAGTGACTCATGAAGGCTTCTATCAAATCTCCGTACCCTCGGATGGAGCGAGGGGGCAGCTTCTTGTACCAATCCTGTGCCATCCCCACAAGGGAGGTGACAAAGACCTTCGTCCAGTAATGACTGGAATGCTTGTAGATGTGCATCAGATGCACGAAATGATCCAGATGCTCAGCCGGATCAGTGGTTCCGTCGTAACGGTTAACGGATGTGGGGATTTTGCCCTTCCCCGTGTTGGGATTAATGCCCTGAAAATCCAATTATATTGTAAATATTTTGGATTAATAAAACTGAAATTATAGCAAGTTATGAGTATTTTACAAATTTAATAATTAGTGACGTGTGATGGTATTTTTATATGAAATATGTTTCATAGGAAAAGACTTTAAATACCAAGAATCACGTGTCATTAAAGTTCTAGTCAGTATGATAAGAAAATGTTCTTATCGAGACTATAATGTGTTATAGAAGATAATTAGTCTTTCGTCATAAGGAAACGGAGTTTCCAATTATAACACATTGATGATTTTCAATGAGATTGAAAACATCGAACTGGACCATTGAGATTGTTTATTTTATACTGCTATCTAAAATAAACAAAATCTCGGAAGCATTAAACTCCTAATCCTGACAGTGTTTCTACTTTAGGCATGTAGTGTTAATCACTGTAATGTACTCAGAAGTGAGGTCTCGGTAACGGGTGGCCAAAATACTTTGTACGTTCGGTGATTGCATGAAATGTGCTGAAGAGAAATATTGATCAAAGAATCTGTAGCCTTGCCGGAAGGTTAAAATATATCCCTGAAATAGATTTGCAAAAAGTTTCAAATTAAAACTTTGGCCAAAGTACTTCGTGTGTGCGTCACCGAAGTTGTATGTTGAATGTGTTTCACATACAGGGAATTTGAACTTAGGGCGAATCAAGAAATTTTAGATTGGAAGTGCCAAATAAATGATAGTGGTAGTGATTTATTTTTCGTGGATATCTGTACAGAGGAGTAAAATGCAAAGTTATTCTAGATCGAGAAATTCGTGAATAATTTAATTAATTTTAGAGTTCAACAATATTTATTTAGTGGAATTAAATATTGTTAAACGATAATCAATAATTATCATGGGATGATAATAGACTGACCCGTTTGGAGCTAAAATTAATTAGTCCTACAGGTCCCCCCGCAAGCCCCAACGAAGATCAAAGAGAAAATATTAAAATGAGAGAGAGAAATGAATTTTCAAAGTGTTTGAAAATAGCCAAGGATTTTTTTGAGAAAATAAATTAAATTCCTAAGAGTTGGAAATGTCCGAAATTTTATTTTGGAGAAAATAAAAATTTTCCAAAAAAAAAAAAAAGGTTTTTTGATGACGTGACAAGTGCTGACGTGGCAAGTGACGTGTCACGCCACGTCAGCGGGTCAGCGCCAACATGGCGCGACACATGGACGATGGGGATCGCGCCGCGTTAGCGTCTAGGAGCGGGCCAGATTTGATTTGGGAAGAACCGGGTCAACGGGCGGGTTGGTTAGGGTTCGGATAGGGTCGGTAAAGATTTGACCGACCCGGACACGTGGTAGAACGAGGACGTGCCACGTAGCAATGGCCAGACCGTCCGAACCGACCGGTTCATGGACAAACCGGTCTAAACCGCTGAGCCGCCGGTTGGACTGGCCGAACCGGACACGTGGCACCTACCCGTGCCTGCGTGAGGTTCACACGAGCCAAGTACACAACCGCCACAAGGGCGGCGCGTACGGGCATGTGCGTGGCCCGTTTGGCGCGTGCTTGGCACCGCCGTGCTCGTCTTGCCGTGCACTACACTCCGGTGGTCTCTGATTGGCTGACGGAACTTGGGAGCTACGTTTATAATTCGAATAATAGCAACAAAGTCTCTCTTTTTGGCCTATAAATAGGCTGATACTCCAGCCTTTTTTCATTCAGTTTTGGCATTCCATTTTTCAGACAATTCAAAGCCATTCGTCACTTCCTCTCTCTAGGATTAATTAATCCTAATTAATTATTAATTAGGTGGTTATATAATTAATATATAATCCACTTAATTATTAGAAAATAGGGATTTTCTGAAATTAAAAAAAAAAGGGTTTTTCTAAAAAAATATTTTCTCAAAAGTATTTAGCGAAATACTGCCGGAGCCCACACTCAAATTTCTTAATGGGGACATTACGGGGAAGCTCTGCCGGTTTCACGTGAAAATATTGAGGTGCTGGAAAAGTGTCGTTGATAGCCAATTTTGCAGTACGGTAATACCCGTTATGCTGCCGAGATTAATATTTGCATATTGTGATTATATGCTATGTGATTTAAAATTATGTTATCGATGCCTATATATATTAGAGTTATGCTGCCCGATTTTTTCCGCTAATTTATTAAAATATTTTGGAAATATTTTGATAACGAGGTTATGGCGAATTTTTTTGAATATTACGCTATACCGTCACTTTTACTCGGGCCCGCCAAACCAACAACTGGTATCAGAGCGGGGCTCTGATTATATACTCGCATTGATAAAGCATAAGATGCATAATTTTAAATCTGATACTGTGCACGTAAATTCTGTCAAAGGAGACTGGTTTTTAAGCGGGACCGTTGTGACCCCTCCAGTCTTTCCTGGGAATTTGCGTGGAATGGTAATTTTCTGGGAATCGATTTCAATAATCTTCCTGGTTAATTGCCGAATCAGTAAATATGATTTAAATTATGTGATATTTTATAACATATTTATTTAAAGGGCCATTAAAATTTTAAGCGTGATAATTATGTGATAATTATTGGCAAGCATGCTTTAATTTTAAATATGGCATGATAATATGAGATATTATATTGTTTCAATTATGCATGATTTATTTAATGTGATTAGATAAAAAAAAATATTTGATAGTGATTAAACACAATGCATAATTGGATTAATAATTTCTGCTTAAATTAATAAAGAGTTATTAAAGCCATAAAATATTATTAGGATTATTTAATAATCTTAGTGGGAGCATATTAATTAGATTAATTACTTCCAAAATCAATATGACGCCAAAAGTGATTATTTAATAATCAAAGATAATCCACAAATTCTATAAAATTCAAGTGGGAGCGAGATGAAAAGAGTTGGATTCTCACGGCCTCCACTACCCGTCTATAGTATAGTGGATATATACTACTCCCTTCGGCGGGTATGTATTCGCGGTATACAAGATTAGACTTCTTCGGATATAATGAAATACGGGGAAAGTCAGCTCGACCACGCCTCCGTGGAGTGTCTGATCTACTCGTACGAATTTCTAGGTAATGGTGTACGCTTGACTAAGTAATGTATTAACCTCCCTTTGGAGCTATGTTACATTCATTTAGAGGCCAAAGGTTGACATGGTGGATTAACATAGTTTGGTAAGAGTTACCTAGATGGCATGTTATTTAAGATTAATTCTTGCTTTTCTAAGCGGTTTTCGACCTCGGTTCCTGGGAGTCAAATGCGGTTAGATAACTCACTATTGCGTAAACCAAAAATGCTTACGTAGATTTCATTTATTGGTTAGATGCAAAAGAAGTAAAATACAAGATCATAACTTGAGCTATTTTTAAAATATTTCAGTTTTAGAACAATGACGACCGCTAGCCCGCTTCAATCGATCCTAAAGGAAAACAGGCTTGAAGGGTCTAACTATGCTGACTGGAAAATGAATCTTGACATCGTGTTTGGTCACGAGAATCTGAAACAAGTGCTCACTGAACCTTGTCCGGGGGTACCGGAAACTACAGCCAATCAGGATATGAGAAATGCTTATGCCAATTGGATCAAGTCCAATGATTTGGCTAGGTCATATATCCTGGCATCTGTCTCCAATGTTCTTAAGCATCAAATGCACGAGATGCCAACTGCTAGGAACATGATGGATCATCTCCATCAAATGTTTGGAGGACAGAATCGAGCCAAGAGGCTCGAATTGATGAGAAGGCTGTTAGTTACTAAGATGTCTGAGGGATCACCTGTTCAGGATCATATTATGAACATGATGGCTTGCCTGAACGAGATTGAGAGCCTTGGTGCTAAATTTGATGATCTCAGTAAACAGGATATGATCCTATGCTCTCTGCCAAAGTCGTTCGACACATTCAGGCAAAATTATTCTATGAACAAATTGGATTTTTCTCTACCTGAATTGATGAACAAACTCAGAGTTGCAGAGGGAGTGATGAAAGCTAAGGGAACGGTTCTCTTGGCTCAGGCATCGACTTCCACGGCCTCAAAAGCCAACAAGTGGAAAAAGTCAAAGAGAAAGATTCCCAATCCCAAGAAAATGGTTCAGAAGAAGAAGGGTAAACCTAACAAAGGAAAATATTTCCACTGCGGAGAAAATGGGCACTGGAAGAGGAATTGTCCAAAATACTTTGCAAGTCTTCCTACTAAGCCATCTGGACAAGGTATATTGATATCTTGTTTGATTGAATTATGTTTAGTTGGAAGTCCACCAGATTCCTGGTGTGTGGACTCGGGTTCAACTAATCATATCTGTAATTCGTTACAGGGGTTCAAGCTAACCAGAAAGCTTGAAGATGGTGAGATGCAGCTACTGCTCAGGGATAATACAAGTATATCTGTACTAGCAGTAGGGACTGTAAATTTGTATTTTGGTGATAGGGTTTTGGTACTGAAAGACACTCTGTACATAACATGTGTTCGCAGAAATCTGATTTCTGTGAGTTGTTTAATAAATAATGGTTTTAGTGTTTGTTTTGAACAAAATTTTACCATTAAGCAAAATAAAAGGTTTATTTGCTCTGGAACGGTAAAAGATGGTCTTTTCTTGTTATACCCTGATAAAAACCCTAATTCCGAATTTAAAACTACTGCGCTTGACTTACCATCCAAAACAAAAACTCCTATGCCTAATGAGGCATACAAGTGGCATTTACGTCTTGGTCATATTAATCCAAATAGGATCCAAAGACTAATTTCAGATGAATTGTTGAGTCCCTTGGACTTAACAGAATTACAAGTCTGTTAATCCTGCTTGGAAGGTAAAATGACCAAGAGATCTTTTAAAACCAAAGGTAATCGAGCCACAGAATTGCTTGAGTTAATTCATACGGATGTGTGTGGTCCTATGAGTATTCAAGCAAGAGGAGGTTTTGAGTATTTCATCACTTTTACGGATGATTACTCCAGATACGGATACGTTTATTTGATGAGATATAAGTCTGAATCTTTTGAAAAGTTCAATGAATTCAAGGCTGAAGTTGAAAATCAAACTGGAAAACGTATCAAAGCACTTCGATCAGATCGTGGTGGTGAGTATCTGTCTATAGAGTTTCTAGAATTTCTCACTACAAATGGGATTAGATCTCAATTATCTGCACCGGGTACACCCCAGTAGAACGGTGTTGCAGAAAGGAGAAATAGAACTCTGATGGAAATGGTAAGATCTATGATGAGTCATGCTACCCTACCAAGTTTGTTTTGGGGCTTTGCATTCGAAACGGGGGCACATATATTAAACCTTGTTCCATCCAAACCGGTTCCTAAAACACCAATGGAACAGTGGCGAGGGCGAAAGCCCAGTGTCTCCTATCTTCGGATATGGGGAACCCCAGCTCATGTGTTAAGGAAAGATCCTGACAAGTTGGAATCAAGAACAGAGGTTTGCTTGTTTATAGGTTATCCTAAAGGAACAAGAGGTGGTATATTTTACGATCCGAGAGATCACCAAGTGTTTGTGAGCACTAATGCTAAATATCTCGAAGATGATTTCGTAAATGACCACAAGAGTAGAAGCAAAATTGTGTCAGAAGAAAATATCAGATTCTGAATTCCAAGAACCCCTAGTAACTGAAAATGTGTTAGATACATATGATGTACCAAACACAACATATGATGTAGGGACGAGTACACAACAGCCTCGTCGTAGTGGGAGGATTGTCAGAGCTCCTGACAGATACCTTAGATTAACCCAAGTGGTTGAATCTGAAGTATCTGATCCTGTCACATATGATGAAGCTATAAAGGATATAGACGCTGACCGTTGGATCAAGGCCATGGAATCTGAATTAGATTCAATGTATTCCAATAAAGTCTGGGAACTTGTAGAGGCGTCTGAGGGCATTAAACCTATTGGATGCAAATGGGTCTACAAAAGAAAAAAGGGAGTGGACGGAAAGGTTGAGACCTTTAAAGCAAGGCTTGTGGCAAAGGGTTTTACCCAGAAAGAAGGTATCGATTATGACGAAGCCTTCTCGCCTATAGCAATGCTTAAGTCCATAAGAATTCTCCTATCCATTGCTGCTCGTTTTGATTATGAGATTTGGCAAATGGATGTAAAGACTGCCTTCTTGAACGGGCACCTTCAAGAAAAGATATACATGGCTCAACCTGAAGGCTTTATAGCCTGAAATCAAGAGCATATGGTATGCAAGCTTGATAGATCTATTTATGATCTTAAGCAAACGTCTGTTGGAAAACAGGAATCAGAAAGCAGTGAAAATTTAAAAATTTTCCAACAAAAGGATCTTGAACTCGCAATCGTGAATCCAAATTCGTAGAGATTAGAAACTTACTTTTCAATAATCTTTCTTGAAGCATTTCAAGCCACCCAAGAACGCTCTTCTCGGGGCTTGATCCCCTCTCCTTGGTAAAGCTCGAATCTTTAAAAACTTCTAACTTGAAGCTCTCTAGAGATAGTCCATCAACTTGACTACAATCTAACTAGTAAGGATGCTAGTTCTCTAGTTAGTGTTTTGGCTTAACCTAGGGTTTATTTGATCTTGGAGAAAGGATGGTGTTCAACACATGAACCAAAAGAATTCAATCAATCATCAAAGGGAGCTCGAGCTCCCCTATATATAGCACAAGGGAGGGGCGGCCCAACCTAGTCCTTATGGGCTAAGGATTTTGGCCCCTCTCTCCTATTACTTGATCATCAAGTAATTCCAACTTTGACTTTTGAATTCTAATTCAAATCAACTTTTAAGAGAGCTAAAATATCCAAACAGTTTTGGATAATATTATACTTTATTTATTAATAAATAAATAACTTATTTTATCTAATTTATTAACTAGATTAATTTTTCTCCAAAATAAGACTTTCATCTTAATTCAAAATTAAACCAAAGTCTATTAAATAATTAACACATTAATTATTTAATGTACAAATAATTATACACGTGTGGCACACGTGTCCCAAGGACACGTGTCCAGCCACGTGACCCACACATGTGGTTTCACACGTGTGGAACCCTATTGGCTCGATTAACTCGTTTAATCATTTTAAAGCCTCAACTCATGTAACCAAGTTGTTGTGTGTGACCCTCTAGGTTCTCAATTCAATTAGCAGTGACACTAATTAATTAATTCACTGATTAATTAATCAGTCCACAAATTAAACGACCATAGTCTAGTAACAGGTGTTTAACCCCTAGCTGAATTGGAATGTCTCGATTCGACAGAACCTTTAAGTCATCGATTCATGTGAGATACAATCCTCCTACTTACTATCTCTCAACCAAGATCTAGGGTAAGGGAATAATCAGAACCCTAATAATCTGGTCTTAAAGCTAAGTGCATTTCATATCCATTTGATCTTAATCCAAGAAACCCTTTTCTTGATGTCTTGATCTACTGCCTTGGTCAAGGACTCCATATGGCATATGAATGACTTACACAATAAGAGATCACCTTGCAAATGCAAGTGTAGATCCTATCTTGATTCTCATTCACTTTCATGAGTCACTTGTGCAGCCCCAGCATAAGCCTTGAATCAGTTGTCTAAGGTGACACCCTTTAAAGCTTATACCTAAGACTACAGAGTTAACTCATAAAGTGACATGGAACCTCAAGTCTAAGGATCAATTAATCACATCAATGACTCGTGAGATATTTCCTAATCTGGAAGTTTCCATTTCCTGAAATAGAAACTTCCTGTCCCATTTAGGAATCTTCTCACATGGGGCACCTCAGTGAACTTACTTATTGAAGTAAGCACCCTCATGTATCACGCACGTATCAACTATACACTTTGCACCTCCATGAAACAAGGTGGTCCTTCTTAAGGGCGTAATCCCACAAGCAAGCCTTAGAGAAGTCAGGTTGACACTCCCACTGTCTGTAGGACTCATCGGCTTGGAGTATTTTACTAATCATGACTTATGTGATATAGGGCTTGTTTCATAAACCATTTCACCTAAATGGTAGAGTCCTAAAGTCATCAGGATTAGGGGAGTTCTCATACATGCACAGCTAAAGTAAACGCATACCAAACAAGAGCATATAAAGAAGTGTTGCCTTAATTTGTTATTTCATTCAAATATTGTCTGTGATTACAATAAGGAAAAGTACAAAGCGGATATACAATCGGCTTTCTAGGACACTATTCCTAACATCGTCTAGGTCATGGAACATCAGATTTAATGAGGCAATTAAATCCTTTGGATTTATGCAATTGCCTGATGAACCATGCATGTACAAGAGACATCATGATAGTGTTGTAACATTTTTAGTTCTATACGTGGACGATATTCTGCTCATTGGGAATGATACAAACAACATATATAGATAAGATGCAGGCAAGATATATTCTAGGGATCAGACTTTGTCGTGATCGTAAGAATAAAATGATTGGTTTATCACAAACAACATATATAGATAAGATGCTGGCAAGATATAATATGGCGAATTCCAAGAAAGGATCGTTACCTTTCAGACATGGAGTTCATCTGTCTCGGGATCAGTGTCCCAAGAACCCAGAAGAGACAGAAGAAATGAAAGATATTCCGTATGCTTCGGCAGTCGGAAGCCTCATATATGTCATGTTTTGTACTAGGCCAGATATATGTTATGTTGTAGGTCTAGTCAGCAGATATCAGTCAAACCCTGGACACCAACACTGGATAGCTGTAAAGCATATATTAAAGTACTTGAGAAGGACTCGGGATTATATGCTTGTCTATCACAGTGATGAGCTCATTCCTATAGGGTACACAGATTCGGATTTTCAATCTGATTTAGATTCTAGGCGTTCGACGTCTGGATACGTGTTTACTCTAGGAGGAGCAGCCGTAAGTTGGAGGAGTATTAAGCAAACTTGCATTGTTGACTCCACCATGGAAGCCGAATACGCGGCAGCTTCGGAAGCAGCCAAAGAAGCGTATTGGTTCCGGAATTTCCTAATGGATCTAGAAGTCGTCAAGGACGGACTTACACCTATTACATTGTACTGTAACAATGCCGGAGCGGTGGCCAACTCCAAGGAACCTAGAAGTCATAAACGTGCAAAACACATCGAGAGGAAGTTTCACATTATACGTGATTATGTGGAACGTGGAGAAGTGGCAGTAGTGAAAATTGGCTCAGTAAATAATCTGGCAGATCCCTTCACTAAGACTTTGGCGCAAAAGAGTTTTGACACTAGAAGGGATAGGCCTTAGATGTGTAGTCAATTGGATTTAGGGCAAATGGGAGATTGTTGGGATTAATGCCCTGAAAATCCAATTGTATTGTAAATATTTTGGATTAATAAAACTGAAATTATAGCAAGTTATGCGTATTTTACAAATTTAATAATTAGTGACGTGTGATGGTATTTTTATATGAAATATGTTTCATAGGAAAAGACTTTAATTACGAAGAATCACGTGTCATTAAAGTTCTAGTCTGAAATTTCAAGCTCTAAAATCAGGAAATTAAAAAAAAAAAAAAAAAACCAACTTACTCAGTTTGAGGTGGTGGAGACTGGAGAGGATGACGGCGGTGGAGACTGGAGAATGGCGCCGGTGTTGGTGGTGGAGAGAAGCGTCGATGTGTGTTGGTATAGGTGGTGGAGACTGGAGAGAAGTGGCATTGTTGTCGGACTGTCGATGGAGGAGAAGAGTGGTTTTGTGTGCGTCTTGATGTTGGACTGTTGGTGGAGGAGAGGAGAGGAGTGGTGGAGGAAGCTGGAGCTTGGTGTGTGGAGCTAAAAGTGGAATTGGAGGCTGAGATCTCAAATCTGGACGAAGGGAAATGAAATTATGAAACTAGAGTTTCTATTTTCTAATTTAAGTTTTGAAATTTAATATATTAGATATATAATATATTGTTTATATTATATTTGTGTGTATATTTATATATAATATTACGTTTGTGTGTGTGTATATATATATATATATGTATGTATATATGTATATGTATATATATAATACTATAATATATATATTTATTAGGGCAAATTACATCCAACTACCCTGAGGTTTGCCCTAATTACAAATCAGTCCCTCTTTTTTCATTTATTACATATCAACCCCTAAAAACACTATTTCAATTACAAATCAGTCCCTCTTTAGGGGTTAAAATGTAAGTGAAATAGTATTTTTAGGGGTTAATATGTAATAAACGAAATAAGAGGGACTGATTTGTAATTAGACCAAACCTCAGGGGGTGTAGATGTAATTTGCCCTATTTATTAATTAAAAATATATATAGGTTCGCGAGCCGGCTCGCGAGCCACGAACAGAAATATAAATGTTCGAATTTTGTTCGAATTAAATTCGAACCTTGGCTCGGTTCGGTTCGGGCTCGAACTTTTCGAATTCGAACACGACCCTCAGGCTGTTCGGCTCGTTTGGCTCGCTAACCGGCTCGGTTCGTCTACATCCCTAGGAAAGAGTGCAAGATATTACATCTGGAGCTATAGATAAAAAATAAAAAAGTGAAAATATTCTTGGAATAAATACAGACGTCCTGCAGTCTTTTTAAAATAAAACCCTGGTTAATTGGCTGTCAAACTCTCGGATCTCTCACTCCAATGGCGGCGAGTTCTTGTAGCGCAGCTGATGCTCCTCTCACTAGGCCATCCATCACTCACATTATTTTCGACATGGACGGTCTTTTACTCGGTAATTATCGCTGTTCAAGCGATTTTGATATTCCACCAACTATGATATTCTAGATTTTTATGCTGTACAAGTTTGAGATAAACTTTGCCTGATGTTAACGCCATTGGTGTTGTCTTTTCAAATTTTAGTTTGCCCTTTTCGTGAATTTAGTGCTGTGGGTTTTCGTGGTTTGGTGATTTGGTTTACTTTTGCGTTTGCTGATGAATCATTCAGTTTTGCTTAGCACCCCTGGTTATGTGGTAGTTCACCATATGCATAACTTGGGCGAATTTCTGTTTAATAGTCTGTCAGATAGTAAAAGATGATTCTTTTGAGAAGAAAGATTCATTTGCTGTTAAGCCCTGTGATTGATTGGCATATCGTCAATGAACTCTTGATTATATCATACTGTTTTTAGTAGAAGAACGGTAGCATTGATGGGAATTCAGCAAGTATGTTTTGTTGGAATGATATGAAGATATGTACTCGTAGTATCAAAAAATGTAGACTTGATAATAGGCCTCAATGCCCAATCCTTTCTCCACTAATAAGTGTAACTTCTTTCACTGATTGGAAAGAGGAATTCTTGATATATACTAAGGTGGTGTAAGACAACTATTAAGTGATGCTGTTGTTAGTGTTCTCAAAGTGGACTCTAAGAAAGTAGTTTTGAATACAGAAATTCTAAAGGTCCATTTGTTGGAATGTAGCTTCTCTGCTTCATTATGCTATTTCTTGTTCTCAGTTCAGTAATATTGGGCACCCTCTGAAGGGACCAGTAATACTTACTTTTTTGGTCGGAGCTTATTTTACTTTTCAATATTGTGAGAGTTTGCCCTGTTTAGCAATGATCTTGCATTCAACCTTACTGTGGATAAGGAAGTAACGTCTTCATCTTGTATGTTATGTTCTTTTGTCCCGTGCACGAGTTCCATTTAGAACTACTTAAGACCATCATTGTGCCATTTACATTCACTAATGATTTGGGATGTAGAAATAGTTGTATCAAATAACCCTCGGTTCGACTGTTATGTCGAGGATATTAGAAAAAATCTGAAAAATGTTAAACACTTTGTTGTTTGGTGTGAGGCACATGGCACTTTTCGACATGTTTATTTTCATGAATATACATCATATATGCTGGCTATATCTAACGTTTGAGGGCTCTATAAAGTTGACTTTGTAAACATTAATATAATGTTAAACTGTTAGACCTCATTATCTCATCATAATAAACAGATTCAAACTGAACTAGCTGTTAAGGAATCCATATACTCCAGCAATATTTTTCTTTGTATAAGGAAATCTGAGTATTCCTACTTGAATTGTCTTTAAGGTTTCTATTCTAATTGAAATCATTATAGTTGGTCACCAATGAGTTCTTTTTGTTATCAATATTTTTCAGACACAGAGAGATTCTACACCGAAGTCCAGGAGAAAATCCTTGCAAGATACAATAAGACTTTTGATTGGTCTTTGAAGGCTAAAATGATGGGAAAAAAGGCAATCGAAGCTGCTCGTGTTTTTGTTGAAGAGACTGGAATCAGTAGTTCACTCTCGGCTGAGGATTTTCTTGTTGAAAGAGAGGATATGCTGAGATCTCTGTTCCCCACAAGTGAACTCATGCCAGGTTTTCATAATTTACTGATTCTAAAAAAATCTGATTTGAGTATAAAAAGAAAATCTGCCTTGTTATCAGATTTGCCAAACTGGTTCGAAAATCTATTTCCTAATAAAATTCCTTATGTAGTGTTAGTGGATGATGCTTTGGAAGGACTAGCAGTGTAATTTTTTTTCTTTTTTCCCATTTTTTCTTATTTTCTCTTTTATTAATAGTGTACTTTTCTTTACACTTTCAGGTCTAATAATGTTTCTTTAGATTTCAGTTTCACACAAAATTTAGTCTATTGCTTGTTATCAATTATTTTTCAAGAACAAGACTAAGACAGACGACATTACCTCTGTCTATTGCTCATATCAATTTTGTGTTCCAGAAATAAAGTGATAAATGGGAAATTCATGAAATCTTGTACCTGAGTTGTGTACTTAGTAAAATTCAAGAGACATGTTACCATCCTCGATAATATCTGTTTTTTTTTTTCTTGCAACTCCATTCATTAATTCTTATACTCAAGTTTCTATCCTTTGTTTGTATTTCAGGAGCCAGTCGCTTGATTCAGCTCTTCCATGCAAAAGGAGTACCTATTTGTGTTGCAACTGGGTGTGTTCAATGTTTTTTCATTTTTGATCTTTCTAATCTCAACATGTCTCGAGTAAACTAATGAAATGTGTCTTACAGTTCGCACAAAAGGCATTTCGAATTGAAAACACAAAGACACGGCGAACTTTTTTCACTGATGCATCATATTGTTCTTGGAGACGATCCAGAAGTTAAACAAGGGAAACCTTCACCAGATGGGTTCCTTGCAGCTGCCAAAAGATTCGAGGTATTAATTTTATTTATTCCAAGTTAATAAACATTAATCTTCCAAATAATTCAAGTTGAATTTCTTTTTAGGAATAAACAAATACTTATTTTTGCGTGTGATAATGCTTTGCTTGTGTGCAGGGTGGACCTGTTGATCCAAGCAAGATTCTTGTTTTTGAAGATGCACCATCTGGTGTCCAAGCAGCCAAGAATGCTGGCATGTAAGTTTTTATCATATAGTTTCGATTACAGTTCTCATCTAATAAAGTGTCATTTTATTCAAGATGAGTATTAATGGATGAAATATGTTTGCAACAGATTCGGCATATCATAAACTTCTCTCCTCTTCGAAACACAGTCATAATGTTGCTCTTTGGGCCATATTTTATGCATGTTGTTACCATTTAGGAGTGCAATCAAAGCTAAGTTTTTGTGCCTGAAATATTGAACCAATTAACATGAACTGTACATTAGAAAATCTTCTACCACAGCCTGAAATAAATTTGATTGCCCTTTTCTTGGTAATATATTCCAGATGACACCATGGATTTAAGCACGTTTATTTTATTTCTATAATATTGGAAATTTTGCAGATCAACCTTACATGTTCGATAATATCTTGTAATTCCTTAACAAGCTCCACACACGTAAAATGATAGTAATTCTCAACAAATATACAATGCAGGTCTGTGGTCATGGTTCCAGATCCAAGGCTGGACAGCTCGTACCATGGAATCGCCGATCAAGTTCTAACCTCTCTATTGGACTTCAATCCAAGTGAATGGGGCCTGCCTCCATTCGAGAAAGCAGCAAGCTAAGTCATATGTTAATCCATCTTTCTTATAAGGACATCTCAACTGATGAAAGAAACTCTATATCTGAAATCAACAAGAGGTATATTATATTATTCATTCTTGTGAATCTGTCCCAAATCGACTAAATACTAGTATACTACTGCCTATTAATGTTTGGGCAACCCTCACCTCATTAGCTAGCTTTTAGGGTGAGTTAAGCCAAACACATACTATCCAACAATTCTCAGTGTATTGTTCTTCGATTATTAGACATAACGAATGAAGAGAGACGATCTGTTCTTCCAGCCCAGTAAATGCATACATTTCAGTAAGGGCCCAAGACATGCTGTCTGTGTTGATGAAAGTGGTCTCCATTTCCTCCTCTTTAACAGTCTTTTATGTTATCGTTCTGTTTAGTGTGTGATTTGCAGAAGTTGTATTTGTTTCTTTTATGGACCACTTGCTTTCATTATAGGCCATGCTGAGGAAAGGACCAAAGGCAATTAGTGCCAAGAAATGTGAACACTAATACGTGTGAATGTGCAGTTGCATTGATGTGATATCTGTCATGTTTTTTAATCTTTATAATAAGAGGGGTTCATGAATTACTTAAATTCTGTGTTTGTTTGTTGCATCTATTTCATTTCAAAGCTGTCACAACTCTAATGCTGCTGTTTTTGCAAATAAAACAAGCCGGGACCAATGTTTCGCTGTATAAAGTTACTACTAAATAAAAATTAGTAATACGGTCGTCGGATGCACGAGTGAAGTAAAAAACTCGGTCCATATAAGAATTTCCTTGCATACAGATCTTTCCACGGTTTGAATTAAAACCGAGGTGTTAAGATCAAATAGAATTTAGTATCTATCTCTAATGCATAGGTACTTCTAATTAAGAATATTATTTTGTGGTGTCTTGTTGTATTGGATAATCATGTCAGACACCATGTGCGGCATTTCTCACTTGGAAAATTCAATAAAAAATCTATTCCGTCGTATTCAAATCGTTGTATTCATATCCGTGCATTATAGGTATCCATCAAGAAATAAACATAAACCATTATGCAGAATAGTTATACCCGTATTTGTGAAACTAGAACTCATGACCTCTTTGATCATGCAATATCTTGATTATCATGGGAATTTTATAAACCTGATTTTAACATTGTAAAACTGATGTAGTAAGAAAATCTTCTTAATACTCATGGAATCTCCAAGGATAATAGGACGATTTTATTGTTTGTTTTATTAAACATGATATCAGAACGGATTTTATGTTAGGTCCATCATTCCAGCACCGGGGTATGACAAGATGTTATTTATTATCAATGTTAAATCAAATCATACTAATATTACAATTTAAAAAAAAAAAAAAAAAAAACAGAGAAATCCTAGTGGAGGAGCTTACACGATGGCTCAAATTATTCCTCGATATATGACCTAACTCACTCCAAATATTAGCAGTCGATAGGAGGATTATCAAGCCATTATATATTGAACTTTATATCTTTAATTATTCAATGTTGTTGGGTCCAAAAAAAGAAAAAAAAAAATCGATATGGGATATTTGACATTCCTTAAATATCTAGTAGAAATATCATCGTATGGTCATTACTTTAATGTCTGATGTATGACTCATCATTCCGTATGATGGCCATGATACATGTAACGTTTTAATTTTATCAAAAAGTTTATGGAGAATTGGGATCGCATGTCAATGTACATTGATGGGATTGGCATCGAATTACATTCACATCATACTACGCCATTCATCTCCAAAATTCAAGGGTTGGTAAGAAACATGTAAACTTATAACGTACAAGCTAGGGCCATTTATTTTCCATGATATTTTGTCAAAATATTGGGACATCTTATCTCAATAATTAATTAAATTGTTCGATTAATATTGTTGATGGTTTAATAATGCGGTCTTAATTAATAAGTCTTGTTGTTTATGTCTTAATTAGGATAGCTCAAGGCTGAATAATTAAGTCCAATTTACAGGGACAAGGACTGTACTAAATTTGTTCGTAATTATAATTATAAGTATAATTAACTAGCAGTCTAGTTCACTTAATTATAACTAGTGAAATGAATGTGGGTTGCACGTTTATCATTTAATTTTATTTAAATAAGTTTAGCTATTATGTTTATTGAATAAATTAAAATATTAAAAATATCTAATTTGATTAAATAAATATAATAATATTTTTGATGAACTATTTTTATCTTAAAAAACTACAAATATAAAATTATTTATATGAAATCTCTATTTTAAATTATGTACAATAAGTAGAAATTCAAAGTAGAGAAACATTAAAATAAATAAAAAATAAAAATATTTGAAATTCTATTATTATATAAAAAAAAGATTTAAAGTGTATAATAATTTGTCCAAATAATTCTAGCATTTCTCCTTAATCATGACGACTCATGCTTCAAGACCACCACCATCGTGTTCATCTCTCCAAGGAGAACAAAGCCCATACCCCAATCGATCGTATTAGTCGCCAAAATCTTCGTTCGTCGTGCTTTGTCTTTAATTGATGATTTCTGCTTCGTCGGTTGTCGGATTTTGATTTTGAGACCATTGTTGTGTTCCTTGCGTCGAGCGCTTCAATTTGATATATAATATCAATACATTTGAGATCAGCTTTGTATAGATTTACTTTGTTAAAGTTTGTTACAAGGGATTAAGTGTAATATTTTTCAAAGGTTAGGAGGATAAATGCTAAAAATCAAAGTATATGCGGAAAAGTGCCAAATCCCCCAAAGGACAGGGGAGTGACCGGGATTAGCCCTATAAAAAATATAGATAAAATTAAACCTAAAAGATCATATAAAATGCTATATTAATTATATATACTTTGTCCTTTCTATTGTTTGATTTTCTTTAATATAATTTGTGATTTATTTATAATTTTCTTTATAAAGTTTTGGATACTCTTTTCGTTATCATTCAAAATATAAAAGTTATATTCACTTTCGAAACTATAACTTTTACACCTTATCTTTCTCTATAATTGCGATCTCGATTCCATCATTTAAAATGGAAATATTGTTTTTTTTTTTAATTTTATAATCTTGAGAAATTGCAGTTTTGGTATACCATTATCACTATTGGGTTCCTTCCTAATCACTATTTTCTCTCATTTTATCTCTTATTCTTTCTTATACCGTTAATGATTCATCTTTCCTTATTTATAGATATCAGACTCCTCTTAGTCACAATTACTCGTTCTCTTCTTAACCTAGATTTGTTCTTATCTTCAAGCTTAGTTATGAGATATTTCATAGAATCTCATATGTGCTAACCTCTCTTGGTTTTACTCCCACCGGTTCGCCTCACGCCTCTTTTTCAATTTGCCACCTGATAGAGAACTGACCAGCCCACTCCTTAAGCGAGTTGATCTTAGGTTTGGTTCCATTATAGGCCCAATGAATATGTCCCCAACAATCACTAATGATTGTAGTGGGGGTTCGAAAATCCTAGGGTTTCATAAACCTAGTGGACTTTGTTTTCTTGCTCACCAATTAACTAATTTAATTGGAGAAAATAAGTTTCCAACTTGTTCTCTAAGTCTTGCAAGAATAACCTTCTCTCTCCTACAATAGGAAGTTGGACTTTTCAACTTTCCTAAAGTTAAAAGTCAATATTCAATAAATAAATTAATTCCCAATTAATTATTTATTGGGTTAATTTTATTTGAGAATAGTAGTAACAATTAATTCAAAATTAATTAAAAGACTAAAATTAATTAATTACAATTCAATTAATTAATTCTAGAAAAGAATTCGCGTGTGAAAAATTCCACACGCATGAACCACGTTACCACACGTGCACAATGCACGTGCAGGCCACGTGTACATGACACGTGCGGGCCACGTGTTCATGACACGTGGCAGTCACGTTCCAAACGTGACACGTGGCGGGGCGTGATTCGTCTCGCCCTCTTCGATCAACATTTTGATCCTTCGTTAATCATATTAACATCCTACCATAACCCTCGTGTTCTCGCATTTGTGTGTGACCCTTTAGGTTCATTATTCGATTAGCAGTGACAACAAATAATTAATTCCCTAATTAATTAATCACTTCACAGATCACACTACCGTAATCTAGCAATGGGTGTGTGACCCCTAGCCGAATAACGAAATGAATCGAAGAACCTTTCAGTCAATGACAATCAGTGAAATACGATCCTCCTACAACTCCATCTCTCAATCAAGAACTAAGGCATGAGAATATTCTCAGAGCCCAAATATTCTTGATCTTTAAAGTTAAGTTCATTTCATATCCATTTCGATCTCAATCCTAGAAAACCTCATTTTCTAGATGTCTTGATCTTTTATCCACCTTGGCCAAGGGTTTAATGTTTAATGGACTACGAACAACTCAATCAGTAAGAGATCATTCTTGTTCTTAACAAGTGTAGGTCCTTTATCGATTCTACTAATTCTACATATGCCACTTGTATAATCCCAACATAGGCCGTGGTTCAGGTGTCTATATGACGACACCCTTTTGAGCATATATCAAAGATTACAGAGTTAGCTCATATGAGACATTACAGAATCTCAAGTCTAAGGATTAATGAATTACGTCATTGGCCTGTCACTACAAAAAAAAAGGCTTATTACCTACGGATATTTTCTACGAAAATTTTTCCGTAGGTAATTTCCAACAATTAGCTACAGAATTCCGACGACTTATTTACAAATAAATCAATATTATTATCGACAAATTACCTACAAATAGTATAGTCGATAAAATTTATCGACGGATTATTGACGGATATCTCTATCGGTAAATTATAAAAAATAAAAAATAAAAAAAGTACAAGAATTTCTACAGAGTAGCTACAAAATGTTCCATCGGTAATTTTATTATGCTTTTAACTAAAACTTTTTCTGGTGAATTACCAATAGATATCTTTTATCGGTATATTATAAGAAAATTAAAAAGATCAAAATTACATTTTTCCTAGTTTATCTATAATTCTAATTATTCATATATCTATTCTAACTCTTAACTATTCCTATATCTATTCTAACTCTAACTCTAACTCTAATTCTAATATCTATAAACACTGGATTTATCCTAATACTTCAATATTATATATTGAAATACTTAATCAAAGTGTAATTATTCCTATATCTATTGTAATTCTTAATTATTCTTATATCTATTCTAACTTCAAATCTCTTCTACTATCTATAAATATTGGATTTATCCTAATAGTTCAGTATTATATCGTAAAATACTTTCTTTCCAGGCTAATACGGATTACACGGCACGCATAAAAATTTTTAGGTGAGCATATAATTTATTCTGTAACAATTTCTTTACATATTCATGCTTAGTAATTTCTGGTGACTTCTTTTTAAATAAATATAATACAATTTTTAATAAACCAATTTGACTTTGTAAAACTACACGTACAAAATATTTTATATAAAATCTCAAGAAAAAATAAAAAGAAAAACCATGTTTCCATATTAAATACTGGAATTGGGGTCAGAAATCGACAAAAAAAAAAGGATATATAAAAAGGTCAACTAAAAAGGATATATAAAATTAAGAAAAACAATCGTGTTTCCATTTGCTTATTTCTTTTGTGTCGATAATAAAATAGTTTTATTTTGTATCCAATTTAAAACTCTATGTTATCAATAAACTTCTCATCACTAATAATAACTATTATTTAAAATGCGAAACACATAAATTCTAAATAAAAAAAATTAAATACACGTTGATAAATTTTAATAAAAAGAATCACTAAATTATCCTATTAAGTAAATTTTTAGAAAAACACGTTCCACATGTATAGGATTTTGTTAGTTTAAAGATTCCTATATCTACTAAAACTCCTATGACTTATTATTATTATTATTATTATTATTATTATTATTATTATTATTATTATTATTATTATTATTATTATTATTATTATTATTATTATTTATTCTAACGGTCAAATTACTTTATTGGCCATGCTCTGATTTTTCAAATTAAGGAAAACTCAATTATATTGTAGACGATTTTAATTTGTCTGTCGTGTCCTTGGAGTTCTCACCAATCAATTGTCTTAGGTATGTTTTAGATTTTCTTCTTTTTCAGTTTTTGGATTTTCTTGAACCAATTTCAAAGATTGTGAATACTTATGATTTATTGGAATAGGATAGACTCGCTCGGCTGTTGGTGATTGTCTTAGGTATGTTTTAGATTTTCTTCTTTTTCTGTTTTGGATTTTCTTGAACCAATTTCAAAGATTGTGAATACATATCATTTATTGGAATAGGATTGACTCGATCGGTTGTTGGTGATTGTCTTAGGTATGTTTTAGATTTTCTTCTTTTTCTGTTTTTGGATTTTCTTGAGCCAATTTCAAATATTGTGAATACATATGATTTATTGGAATAGGATTGACTCTCTCGGTTGTTGGTGTCTCTGGAATTCTCAGCAACTGATCATCTTCTTAAGGTATGTGTTTGCTTCAATATATTTATTTTCTATAACTAATTTTAAAGATATCGAACAAGCATGAATTATTTAAATATAAAATATAATAATAGGACAATTGTTCAATATCTTGAATCAAATATTTATTTGCTTTGTATGGCATAAGTTTTTTGTAATTTTTTTTTTATATATGTAGAATAATAAATAAACTTTATATTATTAATTTAATTTGCTATTTTATATTTTGAAATTATCCTAAATTTAATTTCAAAGTTAAAATAGTTAAATTTAAATTAATATTATAATGTTTTATTTCATCAACAAATCAAGTGATGACACGTGTCAAAGTGACATGTTTTGACCAATTAAATCAAGTCTTGCGGTCAAAGAAAGCTAGGACAAATCATATGGTGACACGTGGTGTATTGTGTCATACCGACCAATCAAATTCAAGTCTTTTATGATATTATCTATTTAAAAGTAAAAATATAAAGAGATAAATATTGATGAGATTTTATGTGATATTATCTCTTTAGAAAAAATATATATATATTAAAGAGATAAATATTTATATGATTTATTTAATATTATCTCTTCAAAAAATATATGAGATGATTATTAAATAAAAGTTGACTTGAACCACAAGTCTTGAATTCCACACCTATATAAAGGGGTCATGTACAGTTCATTCAACACACAACACGAATTCAAGAAAGGCGAAAAACCTCTCTACGAATTCAAGAACGGCTAAAAATCTTTCTTCCCCGAAGTTATCAAATTTAGGCGTTTGATCCGTTATCAAGGAATTATACCGGCGAATCAGCGTTATATTCAAGCTAAATTCACGGAATTACCAACGAGTTCATCGGCTTTCTTGGCGGAATTCTCCAAAATCCGGCGTTTGATTCGTAAACAAGTCGAAGGACCTACGGATTAACGTTATCACAAGCTAAATTTGAAGTTGAGGAAGATCAAACCATCAAATCCATCAAAGAACGTTTGAAGATTCAACAACTTTAAATTCAAAGGAAGAATCAGAGGATCAAGCTGAAGATTGAAGACCTACTTTTACTTGAATTCTCAAATATTTGTATTATCTATTCGGTATTGACTAAAAATCAATAAACACGAATTTTTAGTGCAAACAGATTGGCACGCCCAGTGGGACGGATCTTACCTCTCATCTCTTCCTTTTCATATACCAAAATTCAACAAATACTCAATGACTCCTAAAATCCAACCTAACCCGAAGAATAAGGGAGTTGATAGTCTGAAGAACCAAGAAGTTGATGGCACTGTGCGATCTTCTACAGATGGTCGTGACTCGAAATCATTTGATGGTTCAACTCCTTCCACCCCCAGATAAACTAAATCAAAAGAAACTCCTTTTACTGAAGAGACGGAGACTATAACCCTTGAAGAGCAAGTTACTCAAATGGCTCAAGCAATGGCTAACTTGCAAAAGACTTTGGAGGATAAAGACTTCCAGATTACTCAACTTATGAATAAGTTAGAAAATCGCGATCCTGGTCAGTCTAGTCGTAACCCTCAAACTTTTTCGGTTCAAGTCACTGATGGAAAGCGAGTGAACTTGCCTCCTCAACATGACTCTGGATCAAAACCTAACTCTACTGCATCCATCGCCGCCCTATCTGTACAAGAACTGCAAAATATGATAGCAAATACAATTAGAGCTCAGTATGGTGCACCCTCGCAAAATTCTCCAACATACTCAAAACCGTATACTAAACGCATTGATTCTTTGAGGATGCCAATGGGTTATCAACCACCAAGTTTTCAGCAATTCGATGGAAAGGGCAATCTGAAGCAACATATTGCTCATTTCGTGGAAACATGCAACAATGCGGGGACATATGGTCATCATTTGGTGAAACAATTTGTGAGCTCACTTAAAGGAAACGCTTTCGATTGGTATGTTGATTTAGAACCAGAGTCAATAGACAGTTGGAACTAAATGGAAAGAGAGTTCTTGAATCGTTTCTATAGCACTCGTCGTACTATAAGTATGATCGAGCTCACTAATACAAAACAGTGGAAAGTCGAACTGGTCATTGATTACATTAATCGTTGGCGAGCATTGAGTTTGAATTGCAAGGATAGACTTTCAGAGATATCTGCAATAGAAATGTGTATTCAAGGCATGAATTGGGGATTGCTTTACATCTTACAAGGTATCAATCCCCAAACATTTGAAGAATTGGCTACGAGAGCTCATGATATGGAACTAAGTATTGCACACTACGGTACTAACTTTCCTGTTGAAAATAAAAGAAAGGATAGAAGGGATACCCGAAGGAGTGAAACATTTATCAAGCCTTTTGCAAGGGAATCTATGGCAGTGAAGGCTACACCTATCAAAATTCCCTCTAAGGAAAAGAAGGTTGAAGCCAAAACAAAATATCAACCAACGCAGGATGAAAGGCGTCGACTTACACTGAAAGAGATGCAAGAGAAGAAATACCCATTTCCAGACTCCGACGTCTCACACATTTTTGATGAATTGCTGGCGAAAAAACTGATTGACGTCAGGATGGCTTTGAGCGTGGAATAGGTGAGGGAACGCCATAGGCCGATGACATGAGATGGGTTGATTTGACCCTGCGAAGTAAAATTACAAGCGTCGGGAGGGCCCTTGAAGGAGGTCCATGCTCGAAGGTTGGGCTTCGTCAGGCGAGCCTTGGGTTGCCAGTCCGCAAATCGATGGGCCGGATCTACTGTCATGAGCCCATCTTCTCGAGCGTCAAAGCCCAAGTGTTCCCAATTGATCTGAATGAGCCATCCTGGTCCCGACACGTGTACAAGGATGATTCGAGCGTGATTTAGCCCCATCAAAATTATTAAGTTAAACTTACAAGTTTTAAATTTATTTTTTAATTTATAAATAAAAAAGTCTAGAATTAGTAAAAATGTTCCACGTTTTATAATTGAATGTATTGTATTGTTATTGAAGTTAATTTAAAATATGTTTCATCCCTCTTTACCTCAACTTTTAATAAATACTTTTATTATTATTTCTTTATTTAATAGTAATATAACACTAAAATATTTTTGAGATCCCTCTAAAAAAGAACTACTCCTCCCTCCAAAAGAACTCCACGTTTTTGGCAAAACCCACTACCCATTTTCCCACCGTCACCATCTCTCTGTCCCTCTCTCAATCTTCTTAGTCGTTGAATTTCTTCAGAATTTAGTGGCAAGGCTCCATATACCGCATAGAGGAGTTGTTTAATGTGTTTCTCAATTGTTAATTTAACCGCAAATTTTCCGGTTGGTAGTATCAGTGTCTTGTCGGTACCATCAACCGCTCTCTCACCTATTCGCATTGGAGGTTCTCTACATGTTTCCAATTTAATCATTTTTATTTTGATATATGTGTTTAACAGTGTGGAAATTGAGGTGTATTGCTCTGTTTTAATGAATTTATGTGCAAAATTATGATATTTTCGCCATGGAATTTGATGGATGCCATAGGTATCAATTTGTGCATTTTTTTTTTTGTATTTCTACCTTTTGTTAGTTTACTTATTTCATTTTAATACAATATATAGTTAAAATGTTATCAATTGGTCTAACCTCAATAAAATAAGTGAAGGTGCAACTTTGATTTCGTCTCTGTTTTTGGTTGATTTTGCTTATAGATTGACTAAGAGCAGAAAATTTGGCAATTTGGAGCCGTTTTTGGTCTCGACTTGGTGATTTGGTCACCTGGGTTTTTTTATTGTGGATCATTTGCATTTTCAGTATAATGGGTTTCTGTTCGGGATTCTATTGATGCCAATTTCTTGTTTGTTTATCTCTGATATGATTGTTAATCATGCATATGTCACCATTATGTTTAAAGGACGTTCATATACTTTGGACAAAAGTTTCACACCAAATTTTGATGATGCTTCAAGTGATCCTTTTGATCTGTTATGGTATTTATTCTTGATTACTTTATTTGAATTTTTGTGGATTGTGTTTGTTGATTTTATGGCTCATTAATTAGTTCTTTAATAGCATATTGTTATACTTCAAATATTTGTTTTATGTAAATTCTATGTCTTGTCAGTTTCTACATCTTTCCATTCTTTATAGATACTGATATTTGCCAAAAATTGACTAAATACCAATATGATTTGTATTTGGGAAATTGAGACTTAATCAAGCTGCAAAAACAAAGATAATTAAAAAGAAACACTGAATTGAATAAAAACTGAAAATAACGATGAATTAAAAGGAAATATGAAATTTCTTGTGATCTTCTATCTTCTGAGAATAACGTCTTTTGAGTACAATCAAATTCTGAATAGCGTAATCTCTCTCTCTCGAATGATAATGGCAATTACAGTAGATGAGGAGAAAAAAAATGAAAAAATAAGGCTGTAGAGAAGTTCTTGAAGTTGAGGACTGCTAGGGTTTCTGTCAGAGTACGTAAAATGAATCTGGCCTTCTTTTTCTCTCTTCTCTTCCTTTTTATCTCTCCCCAGAAAGTGGTTATCTCTCTCCCTAAAATATTGGCACGTGAGACTCTTTTAATTTCAACACCTTCAGCACGTTCTCCTTCCTTTCCCCATTCTTCTCAACTTCTCTTCTTTTTTCTCTCAATAATAACAATAATCCTATTATTGAATATTTAATTCAATAATAAAATAATGTACAAAATTAGCCCACATCATCACTCCCCCCTACTCTTGCAGTCGAACAGTGTGGACGACTGTGAGAGTAGTAAATTTTGGAGAACAACTCCCTTCCTGGGTACGGTGATTGCCTCGTTAAAAACCTCACTCGGGAAAATCACGTGGGACAAAACCCTAGTGAGTAAAAAGAGTGCAACCGTTGCGTCCCGTACCCAAGGTTTACTTTCGGTTCTGCTTCGGCGATTGGCTCAACATTCTGCTTCTTAGAACCCCCTTGACTTTCTACTTAGTGTCTTTGTCCCTTCAGCTTGTTGCTCCTTCCAGCTTAACTGACTTTCAGCTTAATTGATTTTCACGTGCTGCTTTCTACTCACGTGTTTCTTTTCCTTCCTGCTCGCTTAGTTCCCTTCTGCTATTCTTTCCTGCTCGCCACGCTTCCTTCTGTTTTATTACAAACGTTTCTTCTTCTCCAAAGTTTGGTAGAAACATAATCTCTGCAAAATATTTCCTCAAGATATGATTGTATCGTAAAATAATTGTCCTATATTTTCGTGATAAATCTTTCAAAACAACAAGATAAATCTCTATGTCCATGAAATGGTTAGTTGCCATGAGATTTTATGCATACATTAAGATAATTATTTTCAATTTTCGTAATGAATCTTTTAGAATAACAATTTTCCACCGCAAGATTATTCGTCTTTTTGTGGGATTATAATTCGTAGCTTTAGAGAAATATAGAAATTTAAGGAAAAAGAAATGATGTCACCCATATGTTGTGCTGAAGAGCCTCATCCCACTTAGACTTGATTTCTCCACTCATTCATTCCAAATCCCTTTCTCATTTCTTCTAGCACATTTATCCAGACACTCCTTCCACTCAAGGTAAGCTTCTCCAACACATCCTTGCATTAATAATTAATTCCTCTTCTTTTCATTAGTTAAGATAATTAGTAGTCACAAGAGTACCTTTGTGAGATCATAATTGGTGAATTCATAAAAATATAATGAAATTAAAAGAAAAGGGAACGATGTCACCGAATGTTGAAAAGTCCCAGACCATTTAAGGCCTTGCTTCTTCTGCTTTTATTTCAAAAGAAAACTTCATTTCCCTTGCACATTTGATGAAACGGCTGCTTCGCTTACGCCACGCAATACTTGTCCATCTAAGTTTCTCAAGATATTTGCAAATATCCCAATTTTCTCATAATTTGATGAGAATAGAACTTCTACAAAATACCACTCAAGATCCCATCATGAAATTATTTCTCTTCTAATATAATTAATTTTAAATTTATCGAGAATTGTTAATGTAACTCAAAGAAATTCAAAGAATTATTAGCAAAATTCTTAACGAAACATTATCCCAATTCTCTCAAAATTATAAAGACAAATTTCTCCAATTATTAAAACAATTTTTTCGAATTCTTGGGATAATTCATAGAAATTTGAGCCCTAAAAATCACTAAAATATTCCTTCAGTCCAACATTATCCTTAAGATTACTAATCTCACGCAAAAAGGTAAAGTATTAGCAAGGAAAAGGAAAGGAATCACCAGGGTTTGAAGAATTGCTGTGACGCAGTGTTTGTTTCCTTTGGTTAATTCAAAAGGAATTTCTCATCTCCCCCACCATGTGTCGGAAACTTTTCAGCCCCAACTCTTTCTCCGGCTGCTGGCACCTCTTTCCGGCGACAGTTTCTGTCGGCACTTGAGCACCATTCTTTGATCTTTTATCACAGCAACGCATCTCAGCATATTTCTTTCTTGCCCTTTTTTGGTTTTATTTTTTCGACTTCGAATCTGAGCATTCTTTTTGCGATTTGGTGCAGCGCCGCCGTTCGCAGCCGTTCGCCACCGCCCAGGTGAAGTCCTCACTTTCGATCTCTTTCCTTTTCGTTTTCGGTGAGTTTCCTTGAATAATCTGGGTGTGGGTGCTGCGGATCTAAGCTTTTCCTCGATCTTCTTGCAGCTCCGCCGTTTGCGCAGGGATACGCCGCCATTCGCCACCGTTTCACCGCAGCGCCGCCGTTCGTCGTCGGTCAACGCCGTACAACTAAGGGTGTTGAGAGACCCTTATTCTCTTCTCGTTTTTTGGTGATTTTTCTGGCGAATCGGGGCTTGGAGGTTGTGGATCTGAGCTCTCTCGTATTCTCGTAGCTCCGCCGTTCACCGCCGCGAGTCCGACGCATAGCAGCCGCCGACCTCGCCACCCTTTTCGTCTTTGCACCGTCGGATCTGGAGAGTAAGGGCTCTCGCGGCGGACTTGCTCTCAGCCAGCCATCCAATCAAGCTTTCTCAACCGCTTGTCGCGGTCGCGTTTGGGTGGCGGCGTTGCTATGCGAGCCGCGGCTCCGTTCTTGGCGGTCGCGCTTGGGTGGTGCGCGTGTGTCTGGAGTTTTTGGCGTAGATCTAGCCACGTCACCACCGCTCCCAACACCGATCGCCGCCGCGTCGCGGGTTGCGCCACCACTGGGTCCGCGGTGCATCATCTTGATCTTGGCTATTTCTCCATTTTTTGAGATTTTCGCAGCATTCCCTGTTCGATTCATATGGTTACTGCTAAAAGGAATTTGCTTGATGCTTGCAAATCCGGATTGAGAACAGGTTCGTCGCCAGTTATTCCAGTCGCAATCTCCTCCATTGAGTAGAACTCCCTCTCAGGTGAGCATTTTGTGCACTATGACGGACTGAACTTGCTTTGCCAATCTGCTAGATGCATTCATTTGTTGGAAGAAAATTAATTCTTGAAATTCTTGTTGAAAAGAATCTGAAATTCGGCTTTCTTGCTTGCTCAGTGATGCGTTGATGTCGCTGCTCGTGGCTGAATCGATGGAGTTGATGGGATTCGCAGGCGTGTAATACATTTCCAGCTTGTTGACGATGAAGATTGCACTTTTCTTTTGTATCTTGAGAATGCAAATGTTGAATTTGTTTGATTGTTGCTTTGTTGTAATAAAGACAACGAGTTTTCTTCTTGTAACGAATGTTGAAATTGGTTCCTTGCAATAAAAGTGTATTGAAACAAACTTTTTATGCTACATATACTGTTGGGTTGTCCCTTTGAATTCTCCTTTCTTTGTTTTGCTTCTTTGTCTGCGATTTTCTCTTTTTTCTTCTATTTTTCTTGATATCTGCAATCTCTTCTTCTTCCTGCTGTGAATGTTCTCCCTGGTGCAAACCTTCCAGCTGCAATGTCATCCATCAGCATCCTTCCAGTTGATATCTCGCGACGTCTTTCAGTTGAGCTTTTGGTGAGTCTCCAGTGGCTTCATCTTGTGAGATCTCCATTTCTCTTTCTGCTTTTTGATTAGCCTTGCTTCCTTCCAGGCGAAGGCTCCCGCATTTAGCAGCACGTAGTGGGGCAAGCAGCAGGAGCTTCCTCCTGTTGAGCTTCATATGAGCCTTCCAGGTTTAGCAGCAGTAGGGGGTTAAGATCAACATCAGGAACCGCCTCCTGCTGAGCTTCTTGTGAAACCTCCAGCGAACGTCCGAATGTAGCCTCCAAGTGCAGGCTTCCATGTTCAGCAACAAGTATTGCGGTCCGGTTGGGCAACTGCCGGGATAAAGCTGGACAGCTGTAAGCAGAAGGTTCGACTCCCCTCTTGTTGATCCCTTTTCAGCTAACACTCCTTTCTTGTCTGCCTGAGCAGCTAATCTTCCAGCAAATTCAGCAACGTAATGGAGGTTTAAGCTCCTTTAAACTTCCTAAACCTGCAAAGAATTCAAAATTTCTCCCTTTCATTTGTTTTTGAATTCAGTTCGCCAAATTGGGGCCCAATTCCATTGGGTTGTACGTTGAATTTTTATTTTCGCTCATTTCCATTGAGCGTTCATAAATGTCTTGGACACTTGATTTTTTCCTTTTGGCACATGCTTGTTATATTGTGTGTGAACCTGGCTTGTGTTAGTCTTCTTCTTCTTTCATTTTCTTCTCGTTCTGCTAGCAGGAAGTAGGCAGTCGGAAGAAGTTCTGATGCGGTCTTGGTGAAGACCCTCTCCTTGCCCTGCCTGTTGCTCTCCTACTCAGTTGGGAGCATGTCTTTCCTGTCAGGTATTTATGGTGGAAGACTACCAGATCCACTCGCACTGAGGGTATTCTCTCCGACCCTGGCGATAGCTGCTCCCTTCCAGCTAGGTGGCCAACCTGGCTGGTGGTAGCAGGTGGAGAATCACTCCCAAGAGCCTTTCTTCCAGCTCTTCCCAAGGCATATGCGTAATCAACGCGCCTTCCCAAGAAGGACTTATTTGTGTGCCCCCTTCATCCCGGGTAATCGATCATTGAAAATGTTCGGATTTTCAATAGTATAGCCACGGAGGCTTTGCATGTGCCTGTCTCAAGTGTCAATTTAATAACGATATGGTGCATTCAGAGCGTAGCCCAGTATAATTCATTTTTTTCTCATCACGATGCATATGTAATTAGAACATAGCCCGAGCCGGTTCTTTTCTCATCATCATGCATTCTTACAAATTCCATGGAGTCAGTCATTCAAATAACATATAAACATAAAACATAATCTTCTTCCTTCTCATGAGTCAAAATATCAAAAAGCTTACGTAAATAATTATCAAGCATGCGAGAAAGAAAAAACGTTGGAACCTGGAAGTTCTGATAATACGTTCCTCCTTCTGTTCTCCTTCCAGGTATACGGGCCGCGTGTCTGCTTAGAAGGAAAACCCCTTCAGGTTTTGGTTGGAAAACTGGCAGTTTTGACAATGCGTTCCTCCTCCTGCTCTCCTTCCGGGCGCGGGCTGCGTGCCTGCTTAGCAGAAGAACCCTTTCAGGTTTTGCACATTCCAGGGTCGGGATAGCTTCTTTCCGTTAGCATCCTCCAGCTCATAAGCTCCTCGACCCACGATCTTTACGACTTTGTAAGGCCCTTCCCAGTTGGGGCCTAGTTTGCCAACAGGTTTCAAGGCATCTGCCCTCCTAAGCACCAAGTCCCCCACCTGGAAGTCGCGCGCTTTCACCTTCCTATTGTAAGCTGCCACCATTTGGTTTTTATACCTCGCCATTCGTATAAGTGCTCGATCCCTTGCCTCTTCTATAGTATCCAAGTTTTCCCTCATTAACGCTTCGTTCTCTTCTTCATTATAGGCTTCCACTCGTGGCGAGGGCATGCCTATCTCAGCAGGAATGACCGCCTCGGCACCGTATACCAGGTTGAAAGGTGTCTCTCCCGTAGTCACATTTGGAGTGGTTCGGTGAGCCCACAGGACTGCGGGTAGCTCGGTAGCCCATTTTCCTCTAGCTCCTTCCACTCTAGTCTTGAGACCATGTAAGATGAGTCGGTTCATTACCTCCACCTGTCCGTTTGCCTGCGGGTGATAGACCGCTGAAAAGCATTGTCGAATCCCTAGCTGCTGGCACCATTCCTTCAGCTGCGTTCCTATGAACTGTCTCCCATTATCCGAGACCAGCTCTCTCGGGATTCCAAAACGGCACACGATATTTCATTGTAAGAATTTTATCACTTCTTTCTCCGTGATCTTCACTAAAGCTTCCGCTTCCACCCACTTGCTGAAGTAATCTACGGCCACGATCATGAATCGTGTTTGCCCTTTCCCAGGGGGAAGCGGGCCAACTATATCGATGCCCCATTTGGCGAAGGGGCATGGTGAGTACATAGCCGTGAGGGGCTCAGCTGGCTGGTGCAGGAGGGGAGCATATTTCTGACATTGCTCACACTTTGCAACGAACTCCTTAGCATCCGTTTTGATGGTCGACCAAAAATATCCCGTTCTCAACACCTTTCCCGCCAGCGAGGTCCAGCCAGAATGACTTCCACAACTTCCTTCGTGTATCTCTCGCAGCACATAATGGCTTTCCTCCGGCGACAAGCATTTGAGCAAGGGCATTGTCACCGATCTTCTATATAGGAAACCTCGCATCGCCACAAATCGGGCATCTTTTCGTTGCACTCTCAGCGCTTCCTTCCTGTCAGTTGGAAGTATGTCATGTAGCAGGTAATCAAGAATCTCCTCCCTCCAGTCCTGCTCTTCCTGCCCTATCAGCACTTCCTGGTCTGCATTCGCGTCCTGCTCTAGCGCCCCAGCAGGGAGTGTCAGAACCGTAATCTTCCTGGTATGGACACCCTCGAACGAACTAGCCATCTTGGCTAGTCGATCTGCTTTCTTGTTCTCATCTCGTGGTATCTGCTCCAGCTGGAAGGTAACAAATTCTGTCTTCATTTCATTCACTTTAGTTAAGTAGGCCTTCATCCTTTCTTCATGAGCTTCATACTTTCCCTCCACCTGACAGGATACCAGCTGGGAGTCTGAATACACCACCAGGTGCTGCGCTCCAGCTTCTTTGGCTAGCTTCAGCCCCATGATCACTGCCTCGTATTCCGCCTCATTATTAGATGCTTTGAAGTTGAATCTGATAGCAAACTCGAATTCATCTCCTTCGGGGCTGGTTATCACCACTCCAGCTCCGCTCCCCGAACTGGTGGATGAACCATCAACGTGTAACAGCCACCTGCGCCCTTCCTGCTCGGGCGTCGTGGTCATCTCTGATATGAAGTCCGCCAGGGCTTGTGCTTTGATTGCTGTCCTTGGGGAATACGATATATCAAATTCCCCCAGCTCCATGGCCCATTTGATTAGCCTTCCTGATGTCTCCGGCTTCCCGAGCACTTGCCTCATGGGATAATTCGTGCGGACCACTATTGCGTGCGATAGGAAATATGGTCGCAACCTTCGCGCTGTAACCATGAGTGCCAACGCCAGTTTTTCCATATCCGGATACCGCTGTTCTGCTCCTTTGAGCACCTTGCTAACATAATACACTGGCTTCTGGGTTCCTCCTTCCTCCCGGAGCAGAACGGAGCTGACAGCCTGGCCTGATACTGCCAGGTATACGTATAGAGGCTCTCCTGGTACGGGCTTGACCAGGAGGGGTATTCCTTCCAGGTACGCCTTCAGGTCTTCGAAAGCCTTCTGGCATTCCGGACTCCATGCAAACTTGCACGCCTTTCTCAATACTCCAAAGAAAGGGAGGCTTTTTTCTGCTAGCCTCGAGATGAAACGGTTCAGAGCTGCCATCCTCCCCGTCAGGCATTGCACCTCATTCGGTGTTGTCGGGGCCTTCATGTCTCGTATTGCTTGGATTTTTGTAGGGTTTGCTTGAATCCCCCTCTCTGTGACAATGTAACCGAGGAATTTTCCTCCCTTTACCCCAAAGGAGCACTTTAAAGGGTTCAGCTTCATGTTGTATTTGCGCAAGACCTGGAAGGCCTCTTTCAAATCTGCCAGGTGAGTGTCTGACTTCCTGCTTTTCACCAGCATGTCATCTATGTAAACTTCCACGTTTCTCCCTATCTGATCTTTGAACATTCTATCTACCAGGCGCTGGTAGGTTGCTCCTGCGTTCTTCAGCCCGAAGGGCATGACCACGTAGTAATATGTTCCTCCTGCTGTGATGAAGCTCACTCTCCTCTGATCTGCCGGATCCAAAGGGATTTGATGATAGCCCTGCGAGGCGTCCATCATACTGAGGAGCTCACACCCGGAGGTGGAATCTACCAGCTGATCTATGTTAGACAGCGGGTAAAAATCCTTGGGGCATGCGTTATTCAAGTTTCTGAAATCCACGCACATGCGCCACTTGTTCTCCTTCTTCGGGACCAGGACTACATTTGAGAGCCACTCAGGAAACTAAATTTCCTTGATGTGACCGGCAGCTAGCAGCATGTCCACCTGGTCTTGTATGATCTTATCCCTTTCAGGTCCGTGCGTCCTCTTCTTCTGTTTCACCGGGCGGATCTTTGGGTCTACATTCAGCCTATGAACCGCCACAGAGGGGTCAATCCCCTCCAGCTGATCATCGGTCCATGCGAAAACATCCACATTCTTCCTGAGGAAACCTGTCAGCTCCTCCTTCAAGTTGGGGTCCAGCTGCGATCCTATCCTTGTTGTCTTTTCGGGATCTCCGGGGACCAGCTCGATGCTCAATAGCTCTTCAGCGGGCTCTATTTTAGGGTGAGGTCCTTCCTGCTTATCTTCCTGCTCGGTTTCTTCCAGCTTTCTTTTTTTATCACTTCGAGTTCTTTTCTCTCCCTCCTTCTTAGCTTCCTTCCTGTCTGCTTGCTGAACAGCTTTGACATAGCACTTCCTGGAGGAATGCTGGTCCGCCGACACCTCTCCAACTCCCTCCAGCGTTGGGAACTTTATCTTCATATGGTAAGTGGAGATAACCGCCTGGAAAGAGTTCATAGCTAGTCTCCCGAGTATGGCATTGTAAGCCTTGTCCACCACTAGGAACCTCACCATCCGGGTCCTCGTCCTAGGCTTGGTTCCCAACGCAACCGGTAGAGAAATCATCCCCATAGGCCGTACCACCTCTCCTCCAAATCCGAACAAGGCGGTCTTTACGGGTTCAAGCTCAATCTTTCCTAGGTCCATCTGTTCATATGCCTCTCGGTAGAGGATGTCTGCTGAACTCCCGCTGTCTATAAAGACCCTTCCCATGCCATAGCTAGCAATGCTGGCTGTTATGACCAGAGCGTCATTATGAGGGGCCTGAATTCCCTCCAGGTCTTCTGGTCCAAACTGAAGCGTGGGCTGCGGTCCTGCCTGATCGACCTTCATGATGAACGATCCTGCCTGCGTGTGGAGGGCAGCCTCCTGCGTGTGTGCTCTTCTAGCCCGATGGGAGTCCCCATCCGCCGGCCCTCCTATTATCATGTGAATGAAGCCTTTCTGCTGTGGGGCTTCCTCCTGTTCGCGCCTTCCTGCTCTTGCTGCTTCAGCTGGGGGTGCCTCAATCAGTGGCCTATGAGGTGAGAGGTGCCTTCTTTGCTCCCCTCCTCTTGGTTGGTGATCTCTTCTGCCGTAGTTCTGCCTGGGAGGATTCCCTCTTGGTATCCTCCTTCCTGGTGTACCCCTTCCAAGTCCGTTCCTTGCCGGTGGATTTCTTGCAGGTTGGCTCCCTCCTGCTGCATTCCTCTTTGGGAGTACCTCCCAGCCTTTTGCCCGATCTCGGCATATCAGTTCCTGCAAGTAGCCTTCCTGAATTAATCTCTCAATTTCATCACGCAGGTGGCGACATTCATCCGTGTCATGTCCATAGTCGTTGTGAAACCGACAAAACCTCTCTGAGGGGGGCTTGAAGGGCCCATTTTCCGCATTCCGGGGCCAATTCAAGAGGCCCGTTCCTTGGATCTGCATAAGAGTTTGAGCGGGTGTCGTACGCAGTGGGGTATATCGGTCATACCGGGGCCCAAGACTCAAAAGGTGCTCTCTCCTTTCAGGTATTCTGATCCTTTTAGCTGGAGCGGGCAGTCGCCCGTCCTCCTTTCTTCCCTCCTCCTGTCAGCTACTATTGCTTCGTCCTTCCCCGCTTCTGCTTCTTCCGAATTGATGTACTTTTTTTCCCTGGTTAGGAGATCATCCCAGCTGGTGGGCGGCTTCTTGGAGAGCGAGGTGAAGAACGCTCCTTTCCTCAAGCCCTCTTGGAAGGCACTAGCTCGCACTTCCGCAGTAGCAGAAGGGACTTCCAACACAGCTTTGGTGAACCTGTTGATGTAGCTCCTTAAAGACTCCCCCTCTCTCTGCCTTACCGCGAAAAGAGCATTTGGAGTTTTCTGGTAGCCCCTGCTGCTAGCGAACTGATGTAAAAACAGTGCAGCAAACTGGTCAAAGGAATGTATAGATCCGGGCTCAAGCTGCCGAGCCCATTCTTGCGCATTGTCCGTAAACGTGGTCAAGAATACTCTGCATTTCACCCCTTCACTGTACTGGTACAGGAGGGCCAAGTTCTCGAACCGATCCAAATGCTTTTGGGGATCCGTTGCACCATTGTACTCCGGCAGCCCGGATGTCTTGCAACCTGGCAGGAGTTCATCAGCCAGGACCCTTTGGCTGAAAGGTCCACCTCTCCTGGTCACCCTAGCAGGTCCTGCTCTCATTTGCCTCTCCATCTCTTCTAGCCTCTGCTGTAACCTGGTAGCCCAGTCGGGCTCCTCAGGGAGGCCTGGCTCTCTTCTTCCCATCTGGTAATTTACGGGTGGCGGTGGCGCCATTGGCTGCCATGCAGCTCTGCCTGCTGCCCCGTTTCCTATCCCGTCTGCTCCTGGCAGCACCAAGGGGTCCCCAACTGGAGGTAAGCCTTCTCCAGCTGAAGGGGGTATCATTCTTCTCATGGTCGGTTCTATTTCATGCAGCGGCGGGGCTGTTCCGTGCCCCTGTGCCAACGGCTGGTTTCGCTGCGCCGAAGCAGCAGCTACAGCCGCGGTAATCCACTGTTGGAACTCTCTAGCTGTAAGGTGAATGGGCGCGTCTGGCGGTAAAAAGCCACTTCCTGATCCACCAGCCCCGTCGGCTGCTCGTTTAGCCTGAAACTGCATAGCAGCGGCGCTGCTCCCCAACGACACCCCTCCAGGTATATGTGCCACCCTGGTAGTCTGCCGGGGTTGAAGTTAAGGTTCAGCAATGCCTCCAGCTCTTCCGTAGACGGCTGGTTGCCCGTCTGCCTGTCTGCCCCCACGGGCAGGTTCAGTCCTTCAGGCAGGGACGTCCTTCCAGATGAGGAGCCTCCTGCACCTGGAGGGGTCAGCCGGTCTGCACCTTCAACTTCGAGGTTATCGCTTCGCGGATTCTTCAAACCTCCCGTCAAGCTGGATTCCGGGAGATCCGCGCAGTCCTTGCCTAGTGGCGCGCCTTCCGTAACCGTAACGACGGTGGAGTCGGTCAACACGGGAATACTTCCGATGAATAGCGGATTTGAAGCACTCCCAACAGCTTTTTCAGTGCCCGTCGTTGCCGGAGCGGACGGGTTGATTGGAGTTGACACACCGCTAGATCCGATCTTGGATGCCATGAAAAACTACGAAAACTCACGCCTTTTGCTCGATTTAATCGCGTTTCCCACAGACGGCGCCAGATGATATTTGCCAAAAATTGACTAAATACCAATATGATTTGTATTTGGGAAATTGAGACTTAATCAAGCTGCAAAAACAAAGATAATTAAAAAGAAACAATGAATTGAATAAAAACTGAAAATAACGATGAATTAAAAGGAAATATGAAATTTCTTGTGATCTTCTATCTTCTGAGAATAACGTCTTTTGAGTACAATCAAATTCTGAATAGCGTAATCTCTCTCTCTCGAATGATAATGGCAATTACAGTAGATGAGGAGAAAAAAAATGAAAAAATAAGGCTGTAGAGAAGTTCTTGAAGTTGAGGACTGCTAGGGTTTCTGTCAGAGTACGTAAAATGAATCTGGCCTTCTTTTTCTCTCTTCTCTTCCTTTTTATCTCTCCCCAGAAAGTGGTTATCTCTCTCCCTAAAATATTGGCATGTGAGACTCTTTTAATTTCAACACCTTCAGCACGTTCTCCTTCCTTTCCCCATTCTTCTCAACTTCTCTTCTTTTTTCTCTCAATAATAACAATAATCCTATTATTGAATATTTAATTCAATAATAAAATAATGTACAAAATTAGCCCACATCAGATACCATTCTGTATTAATATCTAAAAAGTGGGTTGGGCAATGGAATTACAACATGGAGTAAGTTTTTGATCAATAGTTTTGTGGATTCCAATTGATTTGTCTCATAGATCCTTACATTTTGTCTGAATCAGACAAATGCTCTGTTATTAGGTGCTTAGTTCACAAATTACAATACTTCTGTTTATTATTTCATTCATTGAAAATTATGCTTTTTTAGTGGTTTTGGTCTTTCTCTGTCATCTAACTATTTTTATACATTGTGTAATAATTTCATACTTGTAGAATATGCATCCTTCTAGAGGCTGGGGAAGATATAGAGGGACCCATCAATCTCTTCCTCTAAGGCGTGCCTCTAGTTTTGTGTCACCTCATGACTCTACACCTTCTACGAATGGGTTGGTTGGTCCATTATCTACTACTACCCCTTCGTGCTCTAGGTCAAGGATTTCAGACGTTCCATCTTCTCAATCTAATCAACAGAAATCTATACCAAATTCCACTTCCCTACACACTACTGATC
Organism: Lantana camara; assembly: GCA_037501455.1. NCBI lineage: Eukaryota > Viridiplantae > Streptophyta > Magnoliopsida > Lamiales > Verbenaceae > Lantana > Lantana camara. The sequence goes on from CM074859.1 coordinate 17,305,276, forward strand.
CAATTTCAGAACCGGATAACTCAGAGGGTCTATCTCAGCATACTGATCATGCATCTGGCAATGGAGTTCATCCACTCCATCCAGGTATAAATCCTGATGAAATTCTTCGCCCAGAAGGTCAAAATGGGTAAATAATTATTTCGGTATAATTAATTGAAATTTTCTTGCATAACGTATGTGATTTCTTTTTAATATTTTATCTCCTTTCATCTAAATTCTTCCCGTCGAATAATGCTTCAAGATTAATCACTGATATCATCAAAAGGAGACTACATGGCAGTGCTATAGCGAAGTTCTCCCTCATGAAAAGGAAATATGGTTCAATGAATGGAAGGTATTTGTTCAAAGCTAAGTTTTTATGTAAGTAGTTAGGTATATTTTAATTATTGAATAAATTTACGTCTATTCTAATTATTGTAATCATGTTCAGAAAGAGGTATACTACAATCCCCGTGATGAGCAACATATGAAGAAAGCCTTTAAATTTAAGGCAGGTTCACATTTGAGATATATATGGTACAATGCCAGAAAGAAAGATCAGAAACCAGATTTTATTGATGCGGAAGTTTGGACCAAAGCGAAGAGGACATGGAACACTCCACGTTACAAGAAAAAGAGAGTTGTAGCTAAGCAAAATCGGGCGTCTGAAACTGGAGGTGCACTTCATAGGATGGGTTCGATCTCAGCTGGTACACATATAATGAGAATAGTAAGTATTTCTTAGCTAGTTTATTCAAAATGAAATTTAAATATGAGGTTATTTGGTGTTATGTTTATTTGAAAATAAATTGTTATTGTTAATAATTGTTTAATAAAAATTATTGTTATCGTCATTTTCCTAATGATGAAAATTATAAATAGGAATAATTGAGATCCAAATAGATATGGTGCATGTATTAATAATAATGTAACTTTTTGCTTTCTTTGAAAGACTTGAGCGATAACATTTCATACTGAAAATGTATTTTCTTAAAGCTGAATCTACTTCCTCTTTCATATGTGAGAGTAAATTACTGAATTATTCACTAGTGTGTAAACAATATAACTAGAAAATGTTAGCAAGACTTATTGAGTTTAATTCTTAAAATTTAAGCAATCCTTTCATTCGCTGTGGGCATTAAATCATCCTAAAATTCAAAAATGTTAAGCATGCAGTGTATGGTAGTCAACATTTAATAACAAAGAATTATACTATATTGGTTAGTGGGTCATTCTATTTGTTGAAATGGAGTCTAAGATTATTGCATGATGCTTGCTTGAATGTTGGAACCTAAAGTTAATAGAACATGAACATTGTCTGTATACTTGATATTCTTTCTTTTGAGTTACTTTCTTAGTACGAATTTGATGATGGCTATATTTGATAATTGTGTTGGTTTTGATTCTTATATATGGTTACATATATATTATATTGCAGGCAAAAAAGACTGGCAAAAAACTTAAATATATCGAATTTTTTGATGACATGCACAAAATGCCTGGTGGGAGATTTGTAGATGCTCGTTCAGAACGAACCTCAGTGAGTTTGAAATATTTTGAGTAATTATTTTTCGTTTACTTTAGCTTTGATCATGTAATAATATGTTTAATTTAATTTGCAGAAAGAGGTCCATGAGGTACTTGATTCCCAATCAGCTGACATTGATCAAACTGAAGAGATAGAGCTTCAAGGTTGGAGGGAAGCTCTTGGAGGTCCGAGTAAAAATGGGACTGATTATGGGATACATTATGTGATGTCAAACATCAATTGCGCATTGGATACTACTCAATCATACACCGATCCTGTCGTTCAGCAGCAACTCGACACTCTTAGTCAAAAAGTGAATGACTCGCAACAAAAGATGGAAGGTGTGATGGATCAAGTGACTTCTCAACAACATCAGATGACCTCGATGATGGAGCAGATGATGACAATGATTATGAATGGAAGGGAAATGCAAATATCACACAATAGTGATGCACAAGTTGAGGACGACCTGAATGATAACTCTTAGAATTTTAGATGATGTTTTAACACTGGATGTGTGCATATTGGTAGTCGTGGATCTTAATTTGTTTATAAGACATACATTTAGTTTTGGTGTTTTTTATTAGGCATTGTTAAGTTCTTGACAATTGTTGAATTTATGTTTTTTTATAGGAATTTATTTTATATTCTAACTATTTTTTTTGTGCTAAATTTATTTTATAGCAAATGAATAGAATAAAAAATAAATAAATAGCAAAAATAAAAAATATAATTTATGAATTTTATAGCGGAATATCCAAAAAAAAAAAATTTTTGACTAAGAATAATATATACAAAATTATGAACGAATTCTCTTAGTAGCAAATCCGTAGATAGGTATCTAAAATAAATATAAATTAAAAATAAAATAAAAATAATATTTTCGACTAAATTATGTAAAAAATCCGTAAAAACAGTAAAATTTAAAAATAAATAAAACAATATTTTCAACAGAAAATTTGTCAAAAATCCGTAGAAACTCAAAAATTAAAAAAAATAATTAAAATAATATTTTTGACGAAAATTTTGTAGGTATTCTGTGGAAAATGGTTAATAATTGACAACGTCTTCTACAAATTTTCTACAAATTTCCTACGGAACTTAATCGTGGGAAAATACAATCGCTAAACTGTAGATAATTCAGATATATTTTGCTACGGGGTGTTTAGCGACTGAGTATATTTCATAGATAATCCGTAGAGAATCTGTCAATAAATGAATTTATGCACAGATTTTCTTTGAATTTTTCCGTAGGCAATAAGCCTTTTTTTTTTTGTAATGTGTGAGATATTTCCTAATCTGGAAGTTTCAGGAAACTTCATTTCCCATTTAGGAATGTTCTCACGCGGGATATCTCAGTGATGAAGTTCTTGTAACAATCACCCTTATGTATTATGAACGCATCAACGTATGCACTTATCACTCCATGAAACCGAGTGATCCTTCAAAAGGACATAATCACACAAGCAAGTCTCAGCAGAGTCAAGGTCGACACTCCCACTGTCTGTCGGACTCATCGACTTGAAGAAGTTTCTAATCATCGCCTATGAAGTTAAGAACTTGTTTCATGTGTTGTTCTCATAACGACAAAGTTCTTAACGGCCACATCGGATTAGTGGAGTTCAATACATGCAAAACACAGTCAACCCAAACAGACATAAATAAGCACATAAAGAAGTGATTTCCTATGAACAAAATCATTTCGTATATTATTCAAAGACGGTTTGTGATTTCACAAGGAAATAGTAAAGCAAACATATGCTTTAAGGGCACTATTCCTAACACTTATATCACAGACAATCATTGAATAATATACAATTGATTATTATCATAGGCAAAAACTTCTTCATGTGCAATACATGTTTTGTGGGTATCCATTATGTGCGCATGTATTAGAACTCCCCTAATCCATAAGGCTGTTAGCGACTTTGTCATTAGGTGAATGACACATGAAACAAGCCCTAACTCAAGGCCAGATTAGAAACCACTTCAAGTCGATGAATCCAACAAACAGTGGGAGTGTTGATTAGGCTCGATTGAGACTTGCTCGTGGGATTGCATCCTTAAGAAGGATCATCCTGTTTCATGGGGTGTAAAGTGCATAAGTTGATGCGTATGCAATACATGAGGGTGCTCGTTATTAGAACGGGTACACTGAGGTGTCCCGCGTGAGAAGATTCCTAAATGGGAAAGGAAGTTTCCACTTCAGGAAGAGGAAACTTCCAGATTAGGAAATATCGCACAGGTCAATGGCATGAGTAAAGTAATCCTTTGACTTGAGATTCCATTGATGCTTTGTGAGCTAACTCTGTAGTCTTTGGTGTAAGCTTTAAAGGATGTCCCCGAGACAGCTGATTCAAGGCTTATACTGGGGCTGCACAAGTGGCATATGGAAGTATATGAGAATCAACAAAGGACCTACACTTGCTTTAATGCAAGAAGATCTCTTATTACATAAGTCGTTCATATGCCATCTTAAAACCTAGGTCGAGGTAGTGGATCATGACATCAAGAAAATCGTTTCTTGGATTGAGAACAAATGGATATGAAACGAACTTAGCTTTATGATTGAGATTAGTGGGGCTCTCATTATTCTCATTCCCTAGATCTTAATCGAGAGATGGGATGGTAGGAGGATCGTACCTCACAGTTGTCATTGACTGAAAGGTTCTTTCGAATATATATTCATTGTTCGGGTGGGGGTCACACAACTGTTGCTAGACTATGGTCGTGTGATTTGTGAGTTAATTAATTAATAATGGTATTAATTAATTAGGCTCACTGCTAACTGAAAATGAACTTAGGGGGTCACACACAAATGCCAGGTTCAAAGGGTATTGAAGGAAAGATCAAATAGTTGATCGAAACGAGACCACACGTGTAAAGTACGTGTGGCACGTGAGCATGGATTGGGCGTGTGGTCCAATTGTAAAATTAGACCATGTGTTCATTAATTGAAGAATTAATTATAAAGCCCAAATATAAACAATTAGAGAATTAATTATAAATCCCTAATATAATTAATTAGGAGAATTAATTATATAGCCCAAAGAAATTAATTAGAGAATTAATTTTAGCCCGTTAGAATTAATTAGAGAATTAATTCTAAGTATTTAATTATTTAGTTATTCTAATTTGATTAGAATAAATATATAAATATGAGATATGTTTTATTTATTATTCTAATAAATATTAATTCTAATGTGATTAGAATAAATATTAATTAGATAAGATATTTAATAATTAAATATTCCTAATTTGATTAGGAGCTCTTTTTCTAGAAGAATAATATCTTATTTAGATAAGAGATTATTACTTGGAGAGAAAGAAATAGAAGAAAAGTCAAAGTAGGAATCTTGTTCCTACACAGACTTGGGATCTAAGAAATCCCATATAAATAACACAAGGGCTGGCGGAACGATTTGAACCCGAAATATTATGAGTGAAAAAACCAATCCACACAAGATGGCGAAAACCGTTTGTGCATACGAAGAACGACCAATTTTTTCACGAGGGTTTTTGGCATGCAGATTTCTGTCTTCGCCAAACTGGGTTTCGAATGGAGATTTAATTATGCTCTTATTTTTCATCTCGTTTCTTGTTTCTTTCTTTATACATGTCATAGTACTAGCATGCTCACTCACATGATTTGAATCTAGGACTGGTGTGGATTATTACTCTAGAGGAGACCTATCGTGGAATCTAGTAGAAAGAATCTTTCGAGGGACGGGGTTGTCATTACCGCATGAAACGCATTTGAGGACGGCTCAAAACGTGTCAAGAAAGCGCTGATTCTTGTAAGTTCTTGAATCCCTAAGATTTGGAAATAGAAATTACAAGTCAAGATCTTACTTTTGGGAAAATTTTTAAATTCCACTGCGTTTCCTTTCGTGTTTTTCCCAACAAGTTTGAGATGTGAGACCTTTTCTGACATACCATAATTGGCTTCCAGGTCTAGCTGAAATGGTCTCCTCAATTATACACGTAATTTGTTCCATATAGAGTACAAACAAATAAGGTGAGAGTGATTGCCTTATCTAATGCCACACATCCGTACAGCCTCCGTCGGTTCACCTTTCTATAGAATTTCCGATTGTATCCTCTACATTCTGCCTACAATGATATTGATGGTTTTCTTCGAGAATTTGAATAAAGTTAATGTTTTTCTAAAAAAATTCTACCGAATTTTTTCGTATGCCTTTTCAAGATTCAATTTCAGCACCATGCCCTTTTTTATCCTTGGAGTGATGTAGCATTCATAACACTTCTTTAGGCATCAAGATATTGTAATGGTTGTCTCGGTCGAGAATGAAGCTATTCTGGTTCGATCCCATAATTTCTTTGATATACGGCTTAAAAGGAGTATAATCATCTTGGTAATCATTTTTTAGCAATACATTAACATAATGGTACGAAACTCGTTTATTTTTCTAGAGCATTAATTTTTAAATTAGGCAAATAAACAATCGATAATCCTTCTTGGGAAGTGATTCTCTCTCTATGCAATCATTGATAAAGTTCACTATCGAGTCTCCAACTATATCCTAATAGGTTTTTAAAAAGTAAGTTTGGAAACCATCTACTCCCAGTGCTTTGTAAAGGTGCATGCTCTTCACTATCCTCAAGATTTTCTCATTTGAGGTCATTCTTACCAAGTTATTTTCCGCTAATATCTTAGGGTTCGTTGGTTGGTGCAAGCTAATACCACGACTCATCACCTCTTTAATGGTATCTCCATTGAATAGTTTGGTGTAGTACTCCGAAGTGTATGGCTTCAGTTGATCATTATTGGTTGCCCATTCATTGCTTATTTTGAGAGCATTCATCTGGTTCCCCATTCTTCTCGTTATGGTTGAGAGATGAAAGAAACGTGTATGTTTATCCCTTGAATTGGAGCTAATTAATTCTCAACTCTTAAAACCAAATAATCTCTTCTTGTTGTAATAGTTTGTTATATCCTGCCATCAATTATTTTTCCAAATCTTTTGAATATTTACTTTGTTTGGCTCATGCATAATGCTCTGAAAATTCTTTCTATTTTTTTTTTTTTTTTCGCTTTTCAAGCACATTGAAAACTGTTCAAGGACCATTATTTTGGAGTAATGATCCCAAGTCAATATGTCCTTCAAGTTTTGATTCGGCCAATAAGTCGTGTATTGCTACTTTGGAAAATATAGATCTAAATTGATAACTGTTGTATCAATCCCATTCAAATTAAATTCAAAAATTCTTCATATCATTTCTTGAGCTGACACTCAATCTAACATCTTGAAAACTGTTCAAGGACCATTATTTTGGAGTAATGATCCCAAGTCAATATGTCCTTCAAGTTTTGATTCGGCCAATAAGTCGTGTATTGCTATTTTGGAAAATATAGATCTAAATTGATAATTGTTGTATCAATCTCATTCAAATTAAATTCGAAAATTCTTCATATCATTTCTTGAGCTGACACTCAATCTAACATCTTGAAAATTTTAAACTAATCTTCGAAATTTTGTTTACCATTGTACGCAATATTAATTTTCACTTTGGCATGTCCTTTATAAATATATTTGTAAAGATATTTTATAGTTGTCCTTAATTTTGGTATGTGTGGTATATAGATTAAAATTAAGTATTTCTTCTTTTACTAAATGATCTTTATCTCTTTTTTATATTATCTTTGTCATTTGATCTTGCATTCTATTTTCTTATTTGTATTTCTCTAATGAGTATTATACTATTATTTCAGATTTATGTTAATTTTTTTTATAATTAATTTTATGTATGTAGTAGAAATAATTAAAAGAGTATATTTATATAAAATTTAAGGAATGTTTAATCGAATACCATAAGAATTATTTATAAATTTAGATTATATCTTATTTTTATATGCACACACATTGAGTCTCTTTAGGATTATTAATTTAAAGTAATTTTGGTCTAACGACCTGACATTCTAAATTGTGGTATATTAAGCCGTAAGAAATCAAAATGCTATTTGTACTTTTACGTATTTAATTTATATTTTATTATATAAACTAAAGGAAGATTATATGGTTAGTTAGATTTAGATAATTACAATTATATTACTATATTAGTATTAGTTAATTAAAAAATATTATATTAGAATTAATTAATTTATTGAAAAATATTTTATGTAAATTAGTCAATTATATTATTTTGTTAATTAGATAAGTTTATAGAATTATAATATGATATTAATTTAAGAAATTTTATGAATTTAGATAATTAAAACTATGGACTGATATAAATAGACTTATATTAGGATTGATTTATTGAAAGTAATCTTATGTAACTTGTTCAATTTAAATAATATTTTATTTTACATAATTATAAAAATTTATTAAAATTTATAAAGTGAATCAATTTGTTGTTTTTTGATTCGTTTTTAGATATATCTTATTATAGCATTTTAAATTCTAGACTTTAAAATTAAAAAATTGACAACTTATATCATAAAATTTGAATACAATTAATTGATATATTAATATTAAAACAATCTTGTTGAACTATATATCTTTTTCTGGGTAAGTTGGAGAAATTTTAGTTCTACCAAGAGCCCTATTTTGATAAGTACTTTTTAAATATAGTCAAATTAATAATTTATAACATGTATTTACATTATTATCCTTGACTAATAGTTATTGACGTAATTATTGTGAGGATATTTTAGATGATCTGTATTTTGTAAGAAACCAAAAACCCAACTCATATTTTTATAAGATATATAGATATAGAATAGATTTATATGCATAAAGTTGAAGTAAGATATTATTTTGTTGCTGGTGTCTCATCGACTAGGATTCGGAGTAGGGATGCAAACGAACCGAGCTGGCTCGCGAGCCTGGCGAGCAAGCTCGAGCCAAGTCCGAACCCAAGCCCCTTTTAGTTAGGCTCGTGGCTCGCGAGCCAATATATTTAATTAAAAAAATAATATTTTAATTTTTATATATATAAATATTTTATTATTATATAATGTTATATATATATTTATTGATTTTTATATAAAATTAATAAAAAATTAATATTTTTATAATATATATGTATATATATTTAATAAATATATATTATTATATATAAAAATATATTAAATTATTTAAAAAAACTAATTTTTAATTAAAAATAATATAAAACCCATTTGGCTCGAGCCGAGCCGAGCGGTCGGGAAAAAAAGTTCAAGGCTCGGCTCGTTTGCACACTAATATATTCACATTCGCACATGCAATCGCACTATAGAAGATAGGTAGTGATATTGAGCCCTCTTTGGACAATGATATTTGTGGTTGGTTGTTAGCTATAGTGGTCTATCTCCTATAAAAACAAAAAGGAAATAAAGTCGATTAGTGAAAAGAAGTATGAATTTACGTCGATTAATATATTTCTGTCCAACAAAATAATACTTTATTTTTCTTTTCTTTTTTTATAATTATTAATCAACTTTAATTATTTACAACTAATTTTAGTTACCTCTACAATTCAAAATCTTTTATTACTAACTACGTACAGGTTTGAAAAACTAGATTTTTATTCAAATTCTATTTTGCATAAAATTACTCTATTATCCATGAGAGAGAAAAACAAAGATCAACTCTTCCCTATCATTGTGGTTTCACTTTGAACATTTAAAAAAAAAAAAAAAGAAAGAAATTTGCTATAGAAAAAAAAGAAACAGACGTTTACTGGAACTTTTCTGATTTAGAGAAATCAAGGCATCAAAATGCACAGATAAACAAGAGACAAAGAAGAGAGAGATTGACTAGAGTGAAGTATGATTTAGAGAAATCAAGGTATGTACAGAGTAAAATATGATTTTTCCATAGCCAGAAGAGAGATATTGATTATGATTTAGAGAAATTAAGGTATGTTCAAAGTGAAATATGATTTTTTCATAACAAGGTATTGGGTATAACATATGAATATTAAGGTACTCAGTTTTCAAAATAAAGTAATGAATTAAGAACATAAGGTGCTAGTATAACCCGTTATCAATTCCCTACCTAAATAAAAAATATATATATATAACATATGAATATTAAGGTACTCAATTTTCAAAATAAGGTACTAAACTGAGAACATAAGGTATATTGGTGAATTTCTAATTTTGGTGTGTTTTTTTAGGTATATTGTACTTTTGGTGTATTTTTTTGGTGTATTGCAACTTTGGCGTTTTCCGTTTTTTGAAAAAGCGGAATCACTATTCACTACAGTGATTCTACTTTTTCAAAAAGCTGAAAACCCCAAAAATTGCAATACACCCAAAAAATACACCAAAATTAGAAAAAAAAAACAGGTATTAGTATAACAAATCAGAAATATATACCCAATTTTTAAAATAAGATACTATGAAAGAAGGTTCACTTATTGTTTATTGAGTCACATGGTGAAAAATCATAAAAATTTTGGTTGTATAATGACGCATTACTTCACTTGAATAACAGAAAAGAAGAAAACAACGAAAGTTTTCTCTAACTATGATTTCTGTGGAAAAAGAAAAAAAAAGAAAATTAAAAATAAATAATAAAAGTCATTACAGTAAATTTAGGTATTTGGAAATTGAATAAAAATTTAAAGTTAGCACTAAAACTACTTATTTTAGGTGCAAATTAAAATTTTCTACCCTAATTATTATTTAAAACTAATTTTTTGGGATACAGAAAAATCGATTTTGCAAAAGAAGTGCATTTAAACCAGAAACACAAAGCAGAGATATTATATATTGAATTGAAGACAAGGACGAGCATACTGCAAACTGCATAGGAAGGACCACAGTCTTAAAAGTCATTAATTAGTATTTAAGTGCATGTAAGTTCACAAGCAAAATTAATTCAAATGTTATGTAAAAATGGTCCACATCTATATATAATAAGATGTAAATAGCGGTATGTCCATCAAACCAATATGAAATGTAATTAATGACATGGTTTAAATACATATAAAAATTTAGCATAAAAAATTAAAAATTTTAAAAAACTGCATGGTTTAAATACATATAAATATTTACAAGAGAATATTGCCATTGAAATTCATTCGGAAATTAACTTTAATTTAAAAATTAAATAATTTTTATTATTCCGAAGGAACTTTCTCTCAGAAATTCATTGAAAATTTTGATGGATAACCTTGACAAGCTAAAATTTTTCGAGGGATTTCTGAAAAAATGTTTCCTTGGAAAGCAAATTGATATATTCCCTCAAAATTCTCTCGAAATTTTTTCTTAGGAAATTTTTCTCAAAATTTGTTTATTTTCTTGTAGTGAACAGGTATAATAACTTAATCAGATGTTTTACATTTGAATTTTTGGGTTCATAATTATTATTCATAGGGTGATTTTTATACACCTAAACTAATAACCGGACTCAGCTCGAATGATAATTTATTTTCTAATAAACATCCCATAACAATGTAACGAAGGAGAGAGTATTTATATTTATTGTGACATTGATGTGTAAAATTTTTTTATAAAAAAAAGTGATTGATCAAATAATAAATGCAATAATATATTTGCATGTTAATATAATTGATTAGGTTCGACCGTCTAAATTTGTGTTAGAATTTTATGAAAAAGATTTTAATATTTCACTGTACATTAATTCAATGTTTTTCCTAAACGTTTTCTGATCAACTGTGGACCATGATTCAGTGCCCAATTTCATGATAATTAATATATATAGATCCATAGAGTATCGAACTTCATCAATCGCGTAGTCATTTTGGCACAACCTGGTTAATCTTTACATGTGACTTGATAAATTATGAATTTAAAGGTGCGTGTTAAAAAAAAAATTTATATGGATGTTTAGTTTATAATTGAATTAAATTGCAATATTTGATTTTATTAGTATGTTCCGTATGCGTACATTTCTCTAAAACGAACGCCTGGCCAAAAACATCAAAACCTTTTTTTTTTTTTAATAATTTAATTGATCGATATCCTTATAAATTGTGTTTAAACAAATAATGAATTACTAAGACAGATAACAACAACAACAATTATTATTATTATTATTATTAACGCGCAAATAAATTTGTTATAACCCTCAGATCAAATTTGTAATATGCGTATTTTTTCAGTTTTCTATAGAATATAATTTAGTGTTAGATGTCGGCAACCGTGAATTAGATGAATAATATGTATTGCGAGATGATGTATTTTACTATTATATTTAATTTATATGTGCAAAACTATGATGTACGGACACTTCTAAAAATATCATTTTGTCGTGTCGGACACCGTGTCCGACACTCTTCACTTGGGAAATTCAAGAAAAAATCCGTGTCGCCGTATCCGTGTCGTGTCATGTCCGTGTCGCCGTGTCCGTGTCTGTGCATCATAGGTGCAAAATAATTTTATTATAGTATTTTAAATTGAAATTTCACATTTATATATGTTTGTCCTCTATAGTGTATAGTTCAACACGTTATTTGTCGGTTGTTTGTATTTTCTTTATTAGTAATGTGTTTGAGTCGGATTTGGATCAAATCATGAAATTGTAAAGTTTTTCCGATTGATAATAACTGCTTATTTAAATATTCAAATCATGAAATTGTAAAGTTTTTCCGATTGATAATAACTGCTTATTTAAATATTCGAATAGATAAATACGTATAATATCATGAGACCAAGTATTTTGCTATTTATCAAAAACACAAAAGGGAGAATGATCACATAACTCTTGATTTAAAAAAAAAATGAAATTACAATATTATCAAAAAAAATCCAATCACCATCGTCATTTCAACAAGCTCTAGCAAACATAGATTCATCCTTCATTGCTTCCTTGATTTAGCTTTCACTGGCAATATTCTGATTCTTTTAGCCACTCTAACAAAATCCCTGCACAGATCAATTAACCAAAATTAAAGGGAAAAAATGATTACATAAATCATTTAACAAAAAAACCCCTTAATCAATTGATATTTCATGCTCCCAAAAATAATAATAGTAATAATGATCAATAAGAATAAACTGTAATTACTAAATTAAAGTGTGTTGTAGCTTACTTCCAGTTGAGATCACCAACTAAGAGAAGATCATTCTCCATATCTTCATATGCAATCAAGTGCCCTGGGACAGCATTCGAAAGATCAAGAACACTATCATTCTGATTATGATCATCTTCATCCTCGCAAGAATGATTTATATTAATGGTATCCACAAACATTTGTCTGAGTGCCTTAGCCAAGCTCTGATAGCTGCCGTGTTTCTGAAGGCTGATCCGCTGGCAGATCGATCGGCCCTCGAGCACCACCGTCACCGGAGGGATCACCGCGGCCACAAGGTCGTCGGAAAACCCTCCAGGAAAAGTGGGCTGCGGCGGTTTAGGGTTAGGAGCGGCGGAGAAAGGTGGCTGTGGTAGCGGTGGGGCGGTTCGGTAATTTGCTAGCTTATAATTGTATAAACTGGAGGAACTTGTTGGATGGTTTAAGCTCCTTTCTAGCATCATCCTCTTTAGAGATTCTTGCCTTTGAGAATCAAAGCTGCTCATTCTGTTGCCAAGAATCTGAAAGTATTATGTTTGTTTGAGGTTAAGGTAATGAAATCCTGCCTGTGAAGAAAGAAATGGAGTAGATTGATGAGTGTGTGTTTGAGTGTGTGTGTGTATATATAGAATGAGAGAGCACAAATGTCGGGTGATGGTCAGGATGGTGTCTGAATCTGCCCTAAAGTGGAGATATAAACTTTTCAAACTTCAAAGCAGCCATTAATTGGCTGTGAAAATTCAATTTATCAGTCCCCTAACAACTGTCACCTTTGCCCTTCAATTCCTACTCTATGAGACAGAGTCACAGAGAGAGAGAGAGAATTCTTGTAATCTTAAATGAACCTTTTTGTGCATGTAAGAATGACGCATATATGGACTTAAGTCTTGATATTATCTTGACTTAATGGTCCTTTATTAAATTAAGGGGGAATTGATGGAGATATAATTTTCTTTTTGTGCTTCACTATCATTTATTTGAGAGGTGTGAGATTACATTAAGCATATCAATAATACTTAGCAAAACATATTATGTATGATATACGGATACGTACACAAACATAATATGACACGGCATGAATACGACGTTGTAGATTCTTTTCTTGAATTTCCCATATAAGAATTATATCTGGCACAATATCTGATACAACACGACACGACACAAACAAAATAATATTTTTAAAGGTATCAGTGCATCAGAGGATATCATTATAAGAGAGAAGGAGAGGTGTTTAATTGGCTGGCTTAATGATATACATTACCATTTTTATTAGAAATACTAAACATTTGATATTTCTCTTTAGTATGCATGTTGAAATGTTGGAGTATCAATCGGTCATTCAATATGGTATTAAAATAAATAAGAAATGGAATTCATCTGCACATGAAAATGTTTGTGAAAATATTATATATTTTGGATATCTCGTTTCTATCTATTTAAGCTTTAAAGTAATATCGTTCGATACAATAAACATTTTATATAGATATGTATTTCAAAATTCATGTAACATTCCAAATTATTTTGATATTCAGATTTTTTTTTTTTTTTTTTTTGATCTCTAAGAGTTTCCCCCCACCCAATTGAGTGAAAGACTAATCTCCCGAGGTAGCTGAAGGCGCTTATTGTCGGGACCTCTCCCAACGTAGTTTTTTACATCCACAAGGTTCAAACCCGAGACCTTGCTTAAGTGAACTCAAGCCCCTATCCACTTGAGTCAACTGCCCATTGGTATATATTCAGATTTTATGGATTGAGTTTAATTATATAACTAACCTACCAAAACAAGATATTAATTTATGAGAATCGACTAGCTACTTTTAACATAACCTATTAATTTAACAATACCAACCAAATTCTTATCATCATATCATTTGATTTTATCCAAACCCTTCAAGAAATTAAGCCTGTACTCCTGTAATTAAGATCTGGACATGTAAAATAATTACATACAAAACTTAGGAAACATCGAAAATATAAATTCACCCAGATACAAAATTGTACAGCAACTTGGCAACACTGTCCAAAGCTGTTCAGTTAATATTAATTAATTATAAAGCAAAAGTAGCTTATTATTAATGCATTTGATGAATAATGTGCTTGGCCTTACTCACCCCCAAAAGCTAGCTTTTGGGGTGAGTAAGGTCAAGTACATTATTCATCATGGTATCAGAGCAGGTCCGATTCTAGGCCTGTCTCTCCACCCCGCCGGATGTTCCGATTCCCGACTTGCAGATATTCCGATTCCTGCAATGTTCACGCTCCATTTTATCCCGCATTCCGCGGCCCTGGGCGTGACGGGGGTGTGTCAAGTATCCCACATCGAATAATCAAAGATGTGGAGCTCAATATATAATGTACTTGACCTTACTCACCCCCGTGTGTCAAGTATCCCACATCGAATAATCAAAGATGTGGAGCTCAATATATAATGGCTTGGCAACCCTCCCCTCAACAGCTAGCTTTTGGGGGTGAGTAAGGCCAAGCACATTATTCGTCATGGTATCAGAGCAGGTCCGATTCTAGGCCTGTCTCTCTACCCCGCCGGATGTTCCGATTCCCGGCTTGCAGATGTTCCGATTCCTGCAATGTTCACGCTCCAGTTTGTCCCACATTCCGCGGCCCTGGGCGTGACGGGGGTGTGTCAAGTATCCCACATCGAATAATCAAAGATGTGGAGCTCAATATATAATGGCTTGGCAACCCTCCCCTCAACAGCTAGCTTTTGGGGGTGAGTAAGGCCAAGCACATTATTCGTCATGGTATCAGCTTTTGGGGGTGAGTAAGCATCATGGTATCAGAGCAGGTCCGATTCTAGGCCTGTCTCTCCACCCCGCCGGATGTTCCGATTCCCGGCTTGCAGATGTTCCGATTCCTGCAATGTTCACGCTCCAGTTTGTCCCGCATTCCGCGGCCCTGGGCGTGACGGGGGTGTGTCAAGTATCCCACATCGAATAATCAAAGATGTGGAGCTCAATATATAATGGCTTGACAACCCTCCCCTCAATAGCTAGCTTTTGGGGGTGAGTAAGATCAAGTACATTATTCATTCTAATTAATCATACGTATATTATCATACTTGCATGGTCTAGCTAGGGTAATTAGCAACCATAGTTGTACGATAAATAAATAATTAAAAGAGTGGGGATGTTTGCTTGTTACTGCAAAAGGGCATCGCCTATATATATATATATAATTTAATATTGTCCTTTTCCCATTAAAATTAATTAATTTTTAATAGATAATTAAGTGGACATGTTATTAGGTGCGTACCCACTACACAAGAGCAGTACAGGAACTTGATTAATAATTATATATATGTTTCATTGGGATTGTGAAAAATTAATTATGCGTAAAGAAAAAGAAAACTGAAACACAAACATATATATAGGAAAAAAAATGATCTTGTAAATTGGAATTTGCATGGGCTGTGGAGACGACCGCGTTGCAGTAGGCGAAGGCTTCGCTGCTTTGACTCCAAGGTGGTCGGGCATGCACTCTACTCAATGACTGTCTTTTTCTCATTAACTAAAACGGCATGATTGACGTGTACTTTTAAAAATATTATTTTATCATATTATATTATGTCGAATTTTGTGTTCGATACTCTTTATATAAAAAACTATTATTGTATCTATACCCGTGCATTATAACTAAAACATTTACCTTTACTATCATGACAGTTTAGCTATTCGATATTATGTTAGTTTAATTAAATGTTTCGTTTTTCGATCTTTGGATATGTAGTTAATTATTAATAGAAAGAGTTTTATACTTTAATGGTGCAAATCGATCTAAGATAGGGTCAAAGAAGGGTTGAGAGTTACTCTCGTCCCACTACATTTTGAGTTTTTATTATTTTTATACATATATTTTAAAATATTTATATTTTCATTCCTCTTATTTAGAAATTTTGTACCTTTTATTTAATTTTTATTCGTCTTATTTCAAATTTTAATTTTGTCCCTTGTACGACTCAAAGGCACAGTAAGATATTGAATAAAACCCTCAACTTTTCCTTGTCTGTCTCTAAAAGATAGAAACAATTAATATAGAAGGTAATTGTAAGAAATTTGGACGAAAACAATTGTGCTGTGTTTTGAGAAAAATATAGAAAAAATTAGTACAGCTTGAGAGGTTTATACTTCACTTTAAACGGAAGAAGCAGAATTAATATATTTTCAAATTTTAATTATATTTTGATTAAAAATAGAAAATTTAATAAATTTATATCAGGGCTCTGCAAGTACTAGGCGTTGATTTATATATATATATATACCTACCTTTATGGGAGAAAATAGTGTTTATTTGATGGAATCAACTCCAATTGGAAAGGAGTTTTGGTTGCTTTGTCGTTCATCAGTCACCTTTGACACATAAATCGACTCGTGTGCTTCATTATTTTTGAATAAACTGTTTGGGCCTGGCTGTTGGATCCAGTTTAGGGATGTTCACGAACCGAGCCAGTTCGCGAGCTGATCGAGCCGAGCTGGTTAAGGTTCGAATTCGAATTCGAAAAGTTCGAACCGAGGTCGAACCGAGCCAATATTCGAACCGAACTCGAACTCGAACCCGAACCTTTTTACTCTTGTTCGTGGCTCGCGAGCCGATTCGCGAGCCTACCTATTATATTTAAAAAATATATTATATATATATTTATATGTGTCTATATATATATATATACACACACACATATATATGAATATATATATACATAATATTTTATTTTTTATTTATTTTTAATTATATCTTGGGTTCGAACTCGAGACCGAGCCGAACCCGAACCCGAACCGAACCGAACTCGAACCATTGGACGAACCGAACTTCGAATCAAAAAAATAGGGTTCGTCGAACTCGAACTCGAGCCCGAACCGAACAAAATAAGTTCGAGCCGAACCTCGAGCCAAAAAAAAAAACAGCAAAGTTCGGTTCGGTTCGGTTCGTATACATCCCTAATCCAGTTAGCCTTATTGGACTTTGCGAAATTTACAAATAATAAAATATATAGAAATTCTTTTGTAATTTTCATCTCTTTCTCACCCTTTGGACTTTATCGTTGACAATTGTTGCATTCTTCTCAGTAAGTCTCGACAATGTCGTCTCCAACATAGTCATAGAAATGACAACTCCTGCACGAACGCTTAGCTAAAATTGGTCATCAATCTTTGAATCGGATGGGATGGACTGATCCCCCTCATGTTAGGATAGACCTACTTGAAGCTGAGTTCTAATCCCCTTTCTTTGGGGGCCCTTTCAACCCAAAAAAAAAAAATGCATTTGTATCTCACCATCGAGTGATGTAACTTAATGATTAAGCACTATGATAGCTTAACCATATGTCTCGTGTTCGAATTTCTGAAAATACAGTTAATTAAAATAATAAATGTAATTAAATAATAATGGAAAATATCTAAAAGAGTAAGGCACATATAAATATTATATATTGATCGGTATATGCCAACTTATTCTCAAATGGTGCATAAATTACTCATTTTTTAAAATAATGCAAGGAATATATATAGTTGTAAATTCACATATTTATTAATTTTCACGCTCATTTTTTTTAAGCGCACATTCTCAAGTGGTCAAAGGGATTTGAACTCAAATTATTATCTAAAAAAAGAATTTTTCAATCATTTAATTTGAATCAACCCATATTGGCTGCTTTACACGCATATACTTCTTAAGAATAGAAAGCAAAGAATGAAAAAGTTGAAATTTAGGAAATCAATTAAGACATTGATTTTTTAAAATTATATCAACTCAAAACACATTAGTTTTTTTATTTCCTTTTTCTTTATTTAACCGATTATAGATTTGAATTGGTCAGGCTACTGAGGAGCTCTTCCTACTAATAATAATTATATATTCAAATCTCTAAATACGAACATAATATTGAACTACTAATACAAACATAATACCGAACATGACCTTGAGGAGAAAAATATTAGGGAAAAAAAAATTTGCCACACGAATTATAGATGTTTTTACATTTTCATACTCCAATTAAGTTTTATTGTATACCACCATTCCTACTTCGTGTTTTTTACCATACAACCATCTCTAATTATTTTTAGTGGTTTTTGTGGATTTTTTGTAATTTCGGTAAATTTTTTGTGACTTCGGTTGCCTAAATAGTAAACACGTAATGTGTACATAACTTGATAAGAGGATATTTGTTAATCCATTAACTTCTTTTTATTTTTTTAACACACACACCCAAGCGAGATTCGAACCCATGACCTTGCCTTGGAGAATGAATCCATTAACCACTTGGACCAACCCCTGTTGGCTTGTTAATCCATAACTTAGTAAGGACAAATTTAACCTTATTAAAATCATGTACGCATCACGTGTCTAATATTCAAGCCATCAAAACAACTAAAAATTAGTTGGAGACGATTTTTTTAAAAAAATGCAAAGTATAAATAGTAGTATATAATAAATTCGAAGCAAAAATGACGGTATAAAACGAAACTTGATTTGAGTGTAAAAGTGTAAAAATTCTTGTAACAAACATTTTTTCTACCAAAATATTATTTGAATATCATTCTAGCGATAGACCCTTTTGAGTTTTAACTTTTGTAACTTTTTATGATTGGTGTCAGTCACGGTAGGGCTGTCAACGGGTCGGATTCGGACCGGATCAGGAAATTCCGGATCCGAATCCGACAAGAAGATCCGATAACCGGATCCGAATCCGAATCCTATAGGATTCGGATTCATTAATACCAAGTCCTAATGTTAACGGGTCGGATCAGATCCGATAAAAGATCCGACCCGATTAACAATAAAATTTAAATTTTTTAATAAAGAAATAAATAAATAAAATATAAATATAAATATATAATATTTAACAAATAATTATTACTTGATGAATTCTTTAATGATTTTGTGTATATGCATTTAAAATAGGTTAATTTAAGATTTTTAATAAAGAAAAACATATTTTTTAGAATAAATAATTTAAATTTTATTATTATTTATAGTGAACATATGTGAAAATTTTAATTTTAATTATTCTATTTAATATTCTTTACTAATAAAATAATTAATTTAATAAAATATTATAAAAAAATCGGATTCGGATCTTTAACGGATCGGATTCCTTAATTTCATATCCGATCCATTTATTTCGGATAACGAATATTTATAATCGGATATGATCCATCGAACTTTTTTATCGGACGCATATGATAAAATTCGGATCGGATTCGGATCGAATACAGATTAAAATCCGCCCCATTGACAGCCCTAAGTCACGGGCTCAATTTTAATTTAGAAGCCCAATAATCTGGATTTTGGGTTACCAAATGAAGTAAAGCCCAATTTGTTTTGGGCCAAAGCAATAAATGTGAGATATCGAACTATATATATATATTTTTTAGGGGTTAATTACAAACCCCCCGTCCTTTGGCCCTTGCGACAGTTTGCCCCCTATCCTTTGATTTTGGGCGATTTTCCCCCTAATCTTTCATAATTGTTACACTTTCCCCCTTTACAACGTTTCCGGCGACATCTTTTTGGAATATTCCGTTCATGAAAGTATACGTGTTACAGATCCCCCCATCCTTTGCCCCTTGGGACGGATTGCCCCCTATACTTTATAAATATTAGGACATTATTGTTTTGCAACTTTAACTTCTATTCCGACTTTTTGTAAGTAGATAAGCCTTCGAAATCTCTCATTATACACCAAATGTAACTTAACATTTCGGTGTCGTATCGTATTTGATATTTAAATTCTTAAATATTTGTACTATTTATCGGTGTTTACCAAATTCAATAAACGCGAATTTTTTGTGCAAACAATATATATATATATCACATTAATATTGTATCGTATCCGGGATATTTTTAAAAGTAAAAAAAAAACAAATAATTAGAAAAAGTGATTTCAAGAATGCTTCATTAAATTTTCATAAGCAATATCGGTATTTTTTTTATCGGACATTTATGAGTCGAATCGGGTTAGACCAATTTGATATAAAAGTTTCTCCTGCTAGTTATAGTTGCATTATCAAAAACTTGAACACGAAAGTTTTAGTTAAGATAATATAACACCAAAATGGTAAGTTACATTATTTGATTTGATGGTGTATAATGAGAGATTTCGAAGGCTTGTCTACTTACAAAAAGTCAGAATAGAAGTTAAAGTTGCAAAACAATAATGTCCAAATATTTATAAAGTATAGGGGGCAATCCGCCCCAAGGGCAAAGGATGGGGTGGAATCTGTAACACGTATACTTTCATAAACGGAATATATTCCAAAAAGATGTCGTCGGAAACGTTGTAAAGGGGAAAAGTGTTACAATTATGAAAGGTTTGGGGGGAAATCGTCCAAAATCAAAGGACGGGGGGCAAACCGCCCCAGATTTGTAATTTACCCTTTTTTTAATTGTTTTTTTGGAATAAAAGATTTTTAACATTCGAATTAATGTTTTTACATTTTCACATTCAAACTAAGTTTCATTGTGTACCGTCATCTCTGCTTTGCATTTGTTTCATGCCTCATCCGTAATTGCGTTCTTTACAAAATACCATCTCCTGCTAATTCTAAGCATTAAACACGTGATGCACACATTATGGATCGAAAAAGAATAATCCCAAATCCTGACTATTTTGTATTATGCCACTACAAATCCTCTTTGATTTTAACTAAGTTAATAATTGCATATATACATGATTACATCTGAATATTAATCATGAGTCACGCATCAACGATATACATATTAGTATATCATTATTCAACTAATACGTTAGGTATAACATAGGAGTTCCACGATATGGCAATTTAACTATTAATATTGTGAATCCATAATATACAACTATTAATGATAGGAGGATCGGTTTGCGGACGCTCCTCTAACAATCTTGGATTCATGGAGCCCAATTAAATATAAATTCCTTAATTTCATAATTAAGAAAAAGAAAATAAAAGAATAGTAATTATTAATTTATTAGCAACTAACATATAGCTAATGTAGACTATTTATTATTTGATCTAGAACTATATATTGTAGCATTAAAAATAGATTTCCATAGTCATGATTTGATATGCAACATAATTAAAGTAGGTTGTTTGTAACTTGTGAGTAGTTACATCCTTACCTAGCCACCATGCATTTAACACCCTCAAAAAAGTTTATATTAATTAATTGTGTACCTAGTTGTGAAGATAAATCATATTTATTTATTTATTCTTTTTTTGAATTTAGAGTTATTTGCAGGTCACACGAATTTTTTTATTAAATTTTTCAAGTGAGGAGTGTCAAATACGGTATCAAATACAAATATTTGATACGAAACAATGCAATACAACAAAATGATAGTTTTAAAAGTGGTTGTGCATCATAGCATGCCGGCATTAATTATTCCGGTCCTTAATTATGGGACTCAGTAAATAATTCATATTACTACAACACCATAAACTATATTAAATATATATCCCATGAAATTATGTGGGAAAGAAGTTTTATTATTATTATTATTATTATTATTATTATTATTATTATTATTATTATTATCTTCTTCTTCGCTACTGAGAAATACAAATTGTAATCGTTTGTCTGGACTCCTGTTACAGCCAAATTACGCAAAAAATGACTTAGGTCAATTATTTGATAAAATGGTTGGAATCAAATTCGTATCGACCAGGCATTTCAATAATTTGGCCTCATTGGCAAACGTTTAAATCTGATGAGGACTTAGACATTGAAATGTCGTAGGATTATTTCAATATGCAGATACGTTAAAATATAACTAAAAATATTTAAAAAGAGCTATCAAATGTCAATTATATATTATATATACGTGCTTGAGCATAGCTATCCTAGGACTGTAAAGATATGATTTTGAGCCATGAATTAGCCTGAAAATTATTTATTTAAGTCTTCTTTTTTTTTTTTTCTTTTTTTTTGAGAAAATAGAACCACTTATTATATATAATTTCGGGGTTTTCAGAGAAAAGGTGTTGATTTGGGCGATTCCCTAAAATAAAGGGCTCTATTTAATTTTGTCATTTTGTGTATTATAATAGTTGAGCACGCAGTCCACGAGATGGCAAGATATATATATATATATATATACCTAAATTTGAGAAAGAAAACAAGGGATTGGAATTATGCCTTCCATTAATTTAAATAAATATTTCTTTATTATTGGATCTGTCGTTTTTTTTTTTTTTTTTTTCTTGTATTGTTGTGGTTTCAAACCCCGTTGAATTATTAAAATTTTTTTACGATGAATCTTATGGTGTATAATTTTTGAATTAGATTAGAATACTAAGATGTAAAATTTTGATATTAATTTTAAAAGTTCATTTATTATTGATTAAATCGGGATGGATCACTAATTTATAAAATTCACAATCATTGGTCACTGCATACTCGGACTTGAATTCAAGATTTCTAGCTACATAGATAAAATTAGGTTAAATTGTTAAGTTACACGACTAAACAATGAAAATTAGATTTGTGAACCAACTAATACTGAGTTTGATGTAATATATATATATATATATATATATATATATATATATATATATATATATATATATATATTGTCAAGTAAGGACACATGATTGGTGAATTTCCATCTTTTTGTTCTTAATTACTGATTGAAAACCTCATTAGAAAACTATAGGCTACTGATTACACATTTAGTATTGTAAAGCATGTAGACCTATGATGTATATTATTTTGCTATGTGGTGTTGTGTTGAACATTGTATCCGATACTTATCATGTGGAAAATTAAAAATAAAAAAAATAAAAAAAAAAACCTTACATTATATCCGTATTGTGTCGTATTTGTATCGTCATGTTTGTGTCTATGTATCATATATCCAGAATCTAAGCATCCCAGCTTTGACTAAAGATCTATCAAATAAAAAAAAAAAATCTTACATTATATCCGTATTTGTATCGTCATGTTTGTGTCTATGTATCATATATCCAGAATCTAAGCATCCCAGCTTTGACTAAAGATCTATCAAATATTTAATTCAGTTTTTTTGGTCAAAATTGCAATTACAATAATATACAAGTTGATTTTGGTGGAAATTTAAGTATATTGGAGATATATTTTGCTACTTCACCTACCAAAACTTAGAGAAGAAGAAAAGAAAAGAAAAGTTGATCACAATGTATATAGTATATACCATTATACCTTGGATTAAATTTCATTAAATGATCAATGAATGACGCATTATTCGTGTCATAATATAATTAATTATAATTATGTTGAGTAAGGGGGGTGGGTGGGGGTTCACCAACCCACCTCATTAGTTGATTTCACTTCCCAACTAATTCATGGCTCATGCAATTATCCCAACACACTCAATCACTCATCCATCTCCAAATAAAGTGGGAATATATTATTTCGACACAAAATATTTAAATAAGAAATTCAATATAAAAATAAATAGTAGAAAATTATAATTATACATAGGAGGAGAGTCAACATGTGTCTGTCTGAACCGACTTGCCGGCTCATTAGGAAAGAAGAAATATTACAGAGCGACTATTCCTAGTATTGTCTCAATTATTTGTATAAATAATATTATTACATATTTTTATGTATAAGGTTCATCAACCAAAAAAAGAAAAAATGCCTCAATAAGCTAGACCAAAGAATAAAAGAGACTAACATAGTTATAAACTTATAACACTTGGGGTTCCTTGTGCTTGGGGATGGCAACATAAAGCAGATACGTAAATATAAACTCTCCGCACATTGCCTTGCCTTATATTTCTTCACAATTTTGTTCATGTCAACAAATACAATAACCATGGGTTTTATGTCCTCTCAACGCTTTATTTTTTTACTTGGGAGGAACTATCACCATACGTCGCGCAGGTATCGTCCGGACATTTGCAGATTCTTCACGAAGCTCTCGGTCTTGGAGCTGTCGAGAGATCCCTGCAAATGATAAGAGTAGTATTAGTGGGTGTTTGCAAGAGCTTTTGGTAAAGTTGACAGATGGAGGAGGAGAAGTGAAGGGTGTTTGGAAGATGGGTTGAATTAGTTAAAAATTGGTGTGTTCTGCTTCCATAAATGAGCAGTAATTCGGTTTTCAAACATTCAGCACTGAAAAAGCAAAAGCCAAAATTGCTTTTTTGGGGATAGTTACGAATACCACCCTGAAGTTTAATCCAATTATGAGAAAAACTCTCGATTGGGAAATTAAGAAGAACCCTCTAGATTAAACAAGGTTACAAAAAAAAAACTACTCAAAATTACAAATACGAACTTGTTCGGGGTGCTCTGCGTAATTTGGTAATTGGGTTAAACCTAGGACATTTCTATTATCCCTTTTTCTTTTTCTTTTTCTTTTTTTATTTTGAGGAAACTACCTAAGCAATTTAAAAATATCAACTCCCTAAATAATTTTTTTTTTTTTTTGGTGCCCATCAACTCCTTAAATAATGTAGTCCCAAAAATATCATGAAATTTTCCAAGAAAGCAAAACTGAGGGCCCCCTATGAAACCAGTTAGGTGTATTATGTAGTAAATGGGCCACCAACGTTGCACAATAATACACCAAAAAAGGAGTGGACATTGAAGGACAATGCCAATTGGTGGTGGCTTCAAGAAACTGATCTCTATCTATTTGTCAACCACAAAAAGAATGTGAAGGTAGTTCCACCAACAAAACCATGATTGTTCAAGAAAAGGAAGAAGCACGTGCTTCTAAGAGGGCCAAAATTGTCAAATGAGTAGTATATAAGTTTGAAGGACAAATACCTGTTCTTGCACAATAGTGTGGAGCATGCGGTGCACATCACGTGCCATGCCTTTAGCATCGCCGCACACGTAGATGTAGCCTCCATCAGAGATCAGCTTCCACAAATCTGAAGCCTGTTATTAACCATATGTTGTGTATTAGATATCTAAAATACCTTATAAATATCGAGATATCAGTATATTCATCAAATTGACAAGTATGTTGGCTGTTTCATTATATACAAATACCTTCTGGGCCATTTTGTGCTGCACATACTCCTTAGTGGGTCCCTCGCGCGAAAACGCAAGGACAAGCTCGGACATTACTCCATTTTTCATGAAGTTATTTAATTCATCTTCGTAAATGTAGTCCTGCACGATAGAGCAAAATCCCAAACAATCTCACAATCTGTACACATTATGCAATAAAATCAAGGCATTTAGAATTTGCTAAGAGCATTAAGTACTAACCATTTTACTGTTCCTACATCCGAAAAATAATACACCAGGACCGAGTTCAGCTCCAGATTCCTTCAGAGCTGACCTTTCCTGAAATATAATTAAAAAAAAAAAAAAGTATTATTACTTGAAATAGAAATGACAAGAAGGAACACAACACAATATTTTCTACACAAACCTGAAGAAAACCTCTAAAAGGGGCCAATCCAGTTCCAGGACCGATCATGATTATTGGTAGTTTAGGATCAGATGGGAGTCTGAAGTTAGAAGTTCTAACAAAAATTGGTGCGGTAGAGCAGTCAAGAGTGTCCTCTGATGGCAAAGCATTCTGATAAAGAGGCATAATGTTATTAAATCATAAATCCACTAAGATTTTGACAAAAGATATTTAATCTAAACTTTTCAAAATTGAAAAGTACCTTCATCCATGTGGAGCAGACACCCTTGTGGATTCTTCCAGTGGGTGTTTTCTCATAGACCAATGAACATGTAACATGGATTCTATTTGGTGCAATCCTGGATGAACAATTAGAAGTTGGATGATTAAAGATTATAACAAATCAAAGAAACAAATTCTGATGGAGATAGAATAAATCAGATAATTATTAACTATATAGTTAAACAAATACTCACTTGGGCGAGGATGAGATAGAATAAAATCTGGCCTGCAAGCGAGGAGCAACTGCAGCAAAGAAAACACCAAGTGGAGGCTTGGCAGATGGGAAATCAGCCATCACCTCAAGAAGGCTTCTCTGACTTGCAACTACATACTGTGCATATTCCTCCTAAAAATAATAATAAATAAATATCCATAAGAAAAATGATAAACGACATATACTCTTTAACGTTAAATATGAAACGTAACGCAAAATACGTAATTAAAGTCATCCAAATTCCAAACCTTTCCAGCAGGGGAAGCAAGGTGTTTGAGTCGATCAGCTTCAGCGGGGTCAGAAGCATAAGTTGCCAACGCAATCAAAGCAGACTGCAAGAATATAAATAAATAAACAAAATCTAAAATCCCCCATATTTCCAATTTTCAAGATCAGATTTTGAAATAAAATGATACCTTTTTGGGACCACTTAGAAGATCGGCATATAGAGTTAAAGCTTTTCTCAATGTGCAAGGAGGGAAGGGAGGCAGCAAGGAGCTTCCATCCCTTGGCGTGCCATCCTCGTTATCAGTGTGAATTGAAAAGTAAGTTTGTGGAGGCATATTAAGTAACCTCTCTGCTTCCTCAACGGTTTCAATCAAGTTCTCACAGTAAACACCAACATGATCCCCTGTTTCATACCTGAGAAATAGAAGATGATTTTAGTTTATTGCAAAAAGATTATTACTTGGTAGGATATAGACTACATAATGTAGTAATAGAGACTCACGATAATCCACTGCCAGATATGTCGAATTCCAAGTGAGTGCAAGATCTGTCCGACGCAGGAGTGTGAAGCTCTTTCTTTATAGCAACATTTGCTCTTCAAGAAAACATAAGGACAAAAGTTAGGTAAAATGAAAAATAAGATAAAAGAATAAAGTACGCCCATTACAAATTATATACCTATAGGGGTGTTGCGAATCATAAACAGTGTTGCCGTTGGCATAACCATTGGCTGATCCGTTCTCTGAGACTGTTTCAGGTTGGTCATGGAAGACAACACGATATTCCAAAATTGCAGCAGTGTACGGCGTTGCAGCAGATGAATCATCCTCATCACGAAGCAATTTATCCAGTTCGGGCCACAACGATTCGCGCCTGCATTAATCAACATATTAAAAATGCAATTCTTTTAGCAATCATCTATTTGTTAAGGATGAGAAAAATCATTCGGCTTCTACTTCTAATGGCTTCAGTACCATGCATTAAAGTCATCTTCAATGCATTGATCATCATCTCCAAGACCCACTGGAATTAGCCGATTACCACCTGGAATTAGATAGTTCACGTAAGATTTTAATTATAACAAAAACCATCCACTTTTGACTTCCTCTCAACTTTTATATTTAATAATACTTAAGCAGAAATGTGCTTAGTCAAACATTAGCATACCTCCATCAGCAATAATCTGATCCACCTCAATTCCAATCTGTTAGCATTAAAACAAAGGACATATAAGTACATAATCGAGCAATAATTGTCTGCAAGCATCTGCACATATGAAATTATAATTCCGGCACAGACCTTATTGAAATGCTCATATTGCCTGTTCCCCAGACCAAATACACCATAACTCATATTCTTAAGCCAGTCTCCTCTTTCATTCCCCTGCAACCGAAAAACACGTAAACCAACTTAATGAAATCCAAACATTAATGAGAAAGACTAATTAGTAGTCAAATTTTTACCTCCATAAACCATTTGTAAAACCTGGCTGCATTGTCTGTAGGCTCACCATCTCCATATCTGTAACCAACCAACCCTCAACCAACTTTTTAAATGAACAAAATATTGTTAATTTAACATGAGATCTGGCAGTTCCACATACACACAAATTATTGCCACACACATATGCAATTAAGTTATTGTTTTAGAAATTTAAAATAAATAAACATACGTGGCCAAGAAGAAAAATGCCACGGTTTCCTTCTTCAACTTCTCCTCATACTCATCATCATCCGCAGCATAATCATCCTATATCAGATCAGAAAACCATTAAGAACATAAAATAAATCTGGTAGAAAAAGAAAGACAAGCAAAAAATTAATAACTTACGATGTCAACTACTTTGAACTTGGCTTGCTGATATCTAGCTTTAGCTTCCTCCGCGAGTGCCTATGCAACGAAGAAATCAATTATTGAATTGCAGAAAGAAATCTAATGATTCCTTGTCAAAAGAAAAATAAAAGTCATCATTCTGAAAAGGTGCCGGCCAACCAAATAAGATAGTACACCAATAACAAAATTAGCCTCAATGATTATCAATTTTTTTGACAAAATTCGCAGCCCTTCAGTTTGCCTCCAATGATTAACAAGATAATCCTTATCATTTCAGATTTTAGATTCAGCTACCACCATGAAAATTATACTTTCAGAAATGTCCTTATCAACTTACTTCAAAGTTAAAACTCCAACAATCCACCTTTGTTAGGGGAGAATTCCAATGAATTTTTATTTTTTTGCTTTCAAATTTCCCAATTAAAAGTAAAAACACCTTCTTCCCAAATTTCTTCCTTTTTTTACCTTAGCAAAGCCTTCAGCAGTGCCTGTCTGCGTTCCAAAAAAGATGGTAACCTTCTTCTTCCCATCATCCACTTCTTCCGGCTCCTCCGACTTCGGCACCACCAGTCTCGGCGGCTCCACCTTCTTCTTCGATCCGGAAGCTTTCCTCCACGCCAGGAACACGAGACATCCAATTAGCACAGCGACGGACGTGGTTATCATCATCATGAGGTCCTTGTTCTCCATCAGCATCGCCACCACCGCCGGCGGCGTCGCGTCGGCGGAACCATTGGAGTTGTCCAGCTTCACTCCTTTCAAGATAGCAGACATTAAATCAAAGGGAGAGAGCTTCTCGGTGGTGGAATCCATAATCAATCGAACAACTAACTCCGAGCTAATTCACCCCCAAATCAAACACAGCACACGATTGATTACGAACAATCAAGCAAGCAAGCAACAAATCTAGCGTGCTGGTTTGGCCTTCCTCAGAGTCTCCCCTTCTTCGCAAGTTTGATGAACTCCGCAGAGAGAGCTTAGGTGGGTTTGGAGAGACTCTCACTTGTGAGGAATGAGAGAGAGAGAAGAGTTGCGGAGGTGATTATATGGAGATTGGAGGGTAAAGAGAGAGAGAAAGAAGCAGGTTTATAGAAACGCCTGCCAAACCAGACTGGTCAAACGCACCTAACACTAATTAGTGATTAACCTTGGACTTTGGAGGCATTGGGGAAATTCCACTTTTTATTTTTTTCTTTCTTTGTAGTCAATTATAAATATGATTAATTAATATAATATATGGTTCATCCAGGGTATTTCCTCGGAATTATGTTCCTATTTTCTCAATTATCAATTGAGTTTTAATATTGTCAATACTCTCGTGCTTGTTTCCTTTTTGTCTAATAGATTATTATATATTTTTTTTTAACACACATCCCAAGTAGATAAAAGGATTCAAACTCGGGATCTTACTTTCGAGAAAGAACACTCAAACCACTTGATCAACCCTGATTGGCTTTTGTCTAATACATTTCAAAAGGTAAAAAAAAAAATTACAATTTTGGTCATGTAAATTTTCTATTTTGACAATCGAGTATTGTCGGAATCCTATTTTACAATTAAGTCATTTTACCTTTAATACTTTGTAACATATATCCGATTTTTTGTTGAAAAGAAAATTATCGTCGGGTATATTTTCGACGTTGAATCGATTTTTTGGCAAGAATCGAACATATATTGCAAATTTTTAAAAGTTATAAGTTTTAATTGCAAAATAAACTCCAGCGTTGATGGTGTCAAAATCTGGGTTGTGCGCTGGACTGCAGACTAAGACTCCCAATCACCCAAGATATTTATAGTGTGAGGAGAACTCCAGTGCTTTCCTAAACTGAAAGGATGAAACAAACGTAAGCTCAAAGGCCAAAACAGGGGAGAGTGGGGGGTTGGACCCGTTTTGGCACTCCGACGCTCAAGTCAGCTAAAGCTCTGGGTCGAAAATATGCAGGAGTTAAGAGTCTTGTGCGTGAAGGAAAAGCTTACTTCCAATGGTGATGGAGTGGGGGTTTTATAGGTTGGAGATGGTTTTTATAGGTTGGAGATGGACTCCGTGGGTGCAAGTACACCTCCCAGAAAGTGTGGATCTGGTTTGGAGAGGAAAGCGAGGGTTATGGCCGGAACAGTGCTTTTCCAGGTAAAACACCGCTTGCCTGCTCCTGCCAGGATACCTGACACTATACTGGGCGCAGCTGCAATTAATGCGGCCGGTGGTAGGTGGTGCTTGCATTGAATGCGGTTGTCCGGTAGCGACTGGGTCGGAGCTCCGCTGGGTCGCACCTCTCTCTGGGTCGAAAGGAGACCTTGGGTCGCGGGAGACTGCCGCCAGACTATGGCTTGAGGTCTGCCCAAGTGTTGGATCGGTGGCTGCCTATGTGGCTCGATCACGGAGCGTTGATGTGGCGCAGGCTGCCACGTGGTAGTGACATCTGGCGCATGGTCACACTCCCCGATTTTTCCCTTATCATCTCCCCCCCCCCCCAGGTCTAGTGCCACTGAGAGAGTGGCGCCTGATCTTGAGGGAGACTTTGCGACTGATGTAGAGAGGGGAGGCCTGGATCGTGATTCCCTAGGGATAATCTGGGTCGCCAGGAGAGCTGTTCGAGCCAAATTACTACGAGCCAAAGCTGCGAGCCAACTTCCTTCGACCCAAGATCGATCTCGACCCAGGGTATGAGGCGTGGCCTCACGCGCGCGTGCTTGCTGTGTTCCATTGGGCGGGAAACCCTGGAAACTTCCCGTGTCAGAGTGATGATTACACTTTTTGAAATCTGGAGGGTTATCGCGGGTCTTGTGGAGCGGTTATAAGTAGCCGTCTTGGGGTAATGGGCCACGTTCTTCCCCAAGCAAGCTGATATGCTGCCACGTGAAAGTTAGATAATCACGTTTAGTGGTAAACCGCTGCTATAAATTGGGGAACTGGGCAGTTTTTCCCCCTTTCACGCATTCCACAAGAGCAAACCCTAATTTCGGAGAGATTCTTACCTTCCACTTTGCAAAAACCGCACTCCAGGAGAACCCCTCAAGCACATTCTCAAGGTATGTCTTTTCAACCCAGATCTCTCTTTTCTTCCTTTCTCATCCATATTGGAAAACACGAATCATAAAGCAGCGGAATTTAAAAAAAAGAATTCCCAACAAAAGGATCTAGAACTCGCAATCGTGTATCCAAATTCGTAGAGTTAAGAAACTTACTTTTCTTTTATTCTTTCTTGAAGCGTTTCAAGCCACCTAAGAACGCTCTTCTCGCGGCTTGATCCCCTCTCCTTGGTAAAGCTCGAATCTTCAAACTTCTAACTTGAAGCTCTCTAGAGATAATCCACCAACTTGACTACAATCTAACTAGTAAGGATGCTAGTTCTCTAGTTAGTGTTTAGGCTTAACCTAGGGTTTCGTTTATCTTGGAGAAAGGATGGTGTTCAACACATGAACCAAAAGAATTGCCAATTAGCTCTAAGGGGAGCTCGAGCTCCCCTATTTATAATAAGGGAGGACCGAAAATCCTAGTCCTTTATGGGCTAGGGTTTTGGTCTCTCTCTCTCTTATTACTTGATCATCAAGTAATTTTGACTTTGACTTTGAATTCAAATTCAAATCAACTTTCAAGAGAGCCAAAAATATCCAAACTATTTTTGGATAATTTTATACTTTATTTATTTAAAATAAATAACTTATTTTATCTAATTAATTAATTCATAATTAATTAACTAGATTATTTTTCTCCAAAATAAGACTTTCTTTTTAATTCAAAATTAAACCAAAGTCTATTAAATAATTAACACATTTAATTATTTAACATATATATATATACAATATATATATATTTACACGTGTGGGACACGTGTCACTCACGTGACCCACACGTGTGGTTTCACACGTGTGGAACCCTCTTGGCTCGATTAACTCGTTTAATCATTTTAAAGCCTCAACTCATGTAACCAAGTTGTTGTGTGTGACCCTCTAGGTTCTCAATTCAATTAGCAGTGACCCTAATTAATTAATTCACTAATTAATTAATCAGTCCACAGATTAAACGACCATAGTCTAACAACAGGTGTTTAACCCCTAGCTGAATTGGAATGTTCGGATTCGACAGAACCTTTAAGTCATTGATTCATGTGAGATACAATCCTCCTACTTACTATCTCTCAACCAAGATCTAGGGTAAGGGAATAATCAGAACCCTAATAATCTGGTCTTAAAGCTAAGTGCATTTCATATCCATTTGATCTCAATCCAAGAAACCCTTTTCTTGATGTCTTGATCTACTGCCTTGGCAAAGGACTCCATATGGCATATGAATGACTTACACAATAAGAGATCACCTTGCATATACAAGTGTAGGTCCTTTCTTGATTCTCATTCACTTTCATGAGTCACTTGTGCAGCCCCAGCATAAGCCTTGAATCGGTTGTCTAAGGCGACACCCTTTAAAGCTTATACCAAATACTACAGAGTTAACTCATAAAGTGACATGGAACCTCAAGTCTAAGGATCAATTAATCACATCAATGACTCATGAGATATTTCCTAATCTGGAAGTTTCCATTTCCTGAAATAGAAACTTCATTTCCCATTTAGGAATCTTCTCACACGGGGCACCTCAGTGAACTTACTTATTGAAGTAAGCACCCTCATGTATCACGCACGTATCAACTATACACTTTGCACCTCCATGAAACAAGGTGGTCCTTCTTAAGGGCGTGATCCCACAAGCAAGTCTTACAGGAGTCAGGTTAACACTCCCACTGTCTGTAGGACTCATCGGCTTGGAGTATTTTACTAATCATGACTTATGTGATATAGGGCTCGTTTTATGAACCATTTCACCTAAATGGTAGAGTCCTAAAGTCATCAGGATTAGGGGAGTTCTCATACATGCACAGCTAAAGTAAACGCATACCAAACAAGAGCATATAAAGAAGTGTTTGCCTATGATATCAATCAATCGTATATTATTCAAAGATTGTCTATGATACTAGGAAAGTCCCAAAACGGATTATGACTAATCGGCTTTCTAGGGCACTATTCCTAACAATCTCCCACTTGCTCGTAAAAGCCATTCAGGTACTCTAAGTCCCATCTTCTCAAGATGCACTTTGAGAGCCTATTGACTTTGGGCGTTTCCAAAGTGGATCTGCTATATTCTCTGCTAATGTGACCCTCTTGTTTACACATCTCTTAGGAAACACCTTTTCCTTATAAAGTGATTCGTAATCACGTGTTCAGTCTCTTGGTGAGGTCTTGGTTCTCTTACTTGAGCAACCATCCATTTTATCATACAATATGATAAAGGAGTTGTTTCATGCTAGGAACTTCATCTAACAAGTTAGATGGAGTTTCTTACCCAAACACTTAACTTAGCGTTATATAATACGACTAAGTTCTCAACTACGGTAGTCGAGTTTTGCAATGTCCGTCCTTAGAACCCCTTTCCAACACATTGCATTACCATTCTGGTAGAAGTTGTATCCTTTCAATGATTTACAATCATCTATGTTTGATGCAACAATTACATCAAAATATCCTTTCTATGATAAGATCTTTTGGGCTCTGTAAACTAATACATATCCTCATTTCTTCTCAAGTACTCTGAGGACATCCTTTACAGAGATCTAATGACCTTCTTTGAGGTCATATTAGATTCGGCCCACTACGCTTAGTGTTGCGCCATATCTAAATTAGTACATAACTTTTCATACATTATGCACCCTTTCACTTAAAGGGATTTTGGACATTCTAACTTTCTCAAAGTTATCTTAGGACACATACTCTTCAAAAGAGATGTTCCATTGTCCATACTAAACTCCTTTTAGTACTGTGGTTATGTACTCGTTTTGTGATAATCCATTTATGCTCTTAGATCTATCTTCTATAGATCTGAATGTCGAGAATTTAGGATAATCACTTCCTAATGTGAAGGACATCGTTATCCTTGACATTGGTAACTTTCACGTTATCCTTGACATTGGACAACCGAATTGTTTCTTAAACAAGAATTGGTAACTTTCACGTTATCCTTGACATTCCTAATGTGAAGGACATCGTTTTCTAAAGAGCCAAAATTGACTCTTACATCACTAACTATCATATGTACACTTTTGAGACTTATTCGACTTCCATCTGTGTCAAACGATTTAACTATCCTATGGAATCGAATTGTCTAACTCCCAGAAGCCTTTATCAATCCACAAATTG
Source organism: Lantana camara (assembly GCA_037501455.1). Lineage (NCBI taxonomy): Eukaryota > Viridiplantae > Streptophyta > Magnoliopsida > Lamiales > Verbenaceae > Lantana > Lantana camara. Next base: position 17,339,854 of record CM074859.1, read on the forward strand.
ACTTTAGGGATTTGCATACCTTATGCATACTCCCACTGAATATGAGATTTATAGAAATACCTTATTTCAGTCTCTTTCAATCTCATATTGAGCAAGATAGTTCTCATATTCATTTATCATATCTCATAGTCAGAATATGAGGATGTGGTAAACACAATTCAAATGGACTTTTGCATTTCAACCATCAAGAAGGTTGTAATGCTTTCATTCACTCGAAGCTCCACGAGCTTGATCCTATCAGGTGGATCAACCAAGGTCAAAACTTGGTTTGAGTATATGGAATCCATATTGGATTTCAAGGCTTGCTTACACTACTCAGATTCCAAATCTGACAATGTCTCCTCTTCAAATAATTCCTTGGCTATCTAGGAACGCGTTCTAAACGCGTCTTAAGAGGAGGGTTTTATACATGTACATACTCTAAAATTTGGCTAAGTTTTATCAGATGGGCTCGTTTCTTCTATATGTGGCGTGGATATTTATCCTCAAATTTCTTTGAGGTCTGCTTGCTTGCCTTTCTTCTTCTATAGGAATGATTCCTTAAGAAAGATACATTTCTTGAGACAAACAACCTTTGTCTAAGGAAATCGCAGAAACGATATCCAATATTGTTGTATAAACTTGAACTCATTTCAAGCTTATCTCCCACTATCCTCTTCACTTAAGAGGATTCCACTAAATTCTTGGATAAGAATAATTATAGAATTTAGTATGCCACATTGCATAGTGCAACTAAAGGACTGAATTTGGAATGTACTAAATTCAAAATTTCTAACTGCATATTCTGGGAGTTTATTCCTAGAATGATTATAAGTCAGTAAAGCTTGCTATGGAATGGACCATATTCCATTTGGTTTCATTCCCTCATTCGCAAACACTAAGGTGTTCTCGAATTAGTTTACTGAGAGATAATCCTATTATCTCTAAGATGACTAAGGAATTAGTTGCTAAGATATTGGCTATCTCGATCATATCGATTTACCTATAACTCATGACTACTTCGGTTCCTAACCTCCTTTTGAAATTCTAAGAATTTCATATAAGTTTCGAATTTGTACTTCAACAAGTACATTCATTCATAATGATTAAACTGATGATTGTATCTAGTGCTTACATTAAGCATCTTACACTCATCAGCATGGATCGAAATCCACTAGAATTTTGGCACGTTCCACGTTTCACCTAAACCATGTTTCGGGAACGTTTCCCTCCAAGATAGGATTCATAGGAAGTCAACTCTCTAGGTTCATTTTCATAGAATGATCCTAAGGTGTCTGACTTGCTAATCCTTTTATATCTCAACGTTCCAAAATAATTCGAAGCTTTGTCATCTCACTTACTTTTGTTATCTCGTTGTATGTTCAGAATATTAGTGCTTTGAGTCTTTACACAACAGATTATGCAGAATCAACTCAAGACTTGTGAATTCTATTCCTAGTAGAATTACTAAACGAGGTAACATTTCAGAGTACTCATACTCTTTGCAGTTCACTTTCAAAGTCCTTATTTGCTACCATAGAAGCAAACGTCCAATTTGATCTCTAGTGTCTTTTGGGCATACCCCTTACATGCCCCTCCAATGGGCTCTTAAGGGTTTCTTCTTCTTTAGGCCTTCAAGCCTTTAACTTAGTGAGTTTAGAAGAAGAATTAACCATCACAACCTTTTATTCCTTCTTAAGGATGCTTTCAACCATTATCAACTAAATGATTAACTATGCTACATTAGCATCATTTTAGTTGAGCACAAAAGGTTTGAATGATGGTGGAAGCAATGTAAGCAAACAGTGCATTGAGAACTCCTTTCTCAGTTGATGATCGAGACCATAAGATCTTTAGACCTTGTTCGTGTGCACTTGTTTCCTCATTTGGAATATTGAATAATTCCACAATGTTATACCTTGTAACATTTTTATGAGGTGGTTCAATTGCTCTTAAGTGGTTTGGAGAAATCCATTCACCTCAGATTGCTTCTCTTTTGGCTCGGGTCCAAATTTTCACAATTGAAAAATTCGCCCTTTAGAGAACAATTTTCTCTATTCGGAATCTAAAACGAATTTTAGGGTCCGAAGCCAATCAGAGTTAGTTAGGACTTATTCAACTCTTTTGACTTAAGGATGGATACGAATGGGTTTGCATTTCATATTGTAGAGAATCACAGAACTACAACCTAAATGCTAAGCAGAGAAAATGTGAGCATGCATAATTATAACGATATACAAAAGATAAGATCTTTAATCTAATGTAGCTCCCACTGTTTTTCAAAGATCTATAATTCCCAAAGATCTAAGAGGAACGCGTTTCCCAATGGGTACTAAGATCCTAAGCATTTTACCTCGAACCCACGACTCGCGGACATTCTAAGTAAAACCCTAGGTAGGTACAACTTACCAATTCTAACACCTTTAGAACTCTTAGTAATTGTTTTTGCATCACCTATCTTTCAATATGGACCCACGACTCGTGCGACATCCATATTTACTTAGGCGTTAAGCTAGACCCATCAATCATAAGATCATGATCAAAACTTAGTTCGAACGACCCACGACTCGCGGACATCGCCCTTGCCAAAATTAACCACGAAATATTGATCATTTAAAATGATCAATTAGGTAACTAAGAACTAATAAGCTCCATTAGCTATCCCACGACTCGCGGACAATAACTAGCTTTACTTACTAAACTTAAAACCTATTGATGGAATGCTAGGAATTTAATTCAAAATTTGCATCTCAAATTAAATACCTATTATTCGAAATGAGCTTAATATTTAATGGGAATTTTCGAATCAACCGAAGAGTTGTTCGGTTCGACCTCACCAACATATATGTTATCCAATTTTATTAGTCTTGATTAAACAAGCACATAAACAGATAACATGTCCTAGCATGATACTAACATGTGATGATCATAGGTTCTACCTATCTTATGCGTGATATGTGGGAGCCACTCCACAATCACAAGTTCTAACATATATGCTACATAAACAGTTTAAATCACATAAGGGAAAGCGGTAACAAAATACGAGCCCTATCTCTATTACATTTTACAATTGAGATTCCCCTCCCTAACATTTTGAGGGGTCTTCACTTATGGCCTCCTTGTTACTTGAATGTGGTCCATCTTACTCCACGGGTGCATTGTCTCCAAAATGAAAATAAAACCTCACCACCTATCTCTACTCTCAAATTACAATAAAAAGAAAAAGGCATAAAGTAATAAGGCTCAATCTTCATATTGGCCTTAGACAAATACACGGGGCATACCCCGGCCTCAAAACAGTAATATGGAAAGCCACATAATAAATCACATAACAGTACGCACATAAGTGAGGCTCCAACCTCAATTGAAAAACGCAACTATAGGGCTCCAACCCCAATTTAAACCATCCATGTGCATAAATTAAAACCATACATAAGTCTAAAACCCATGATCACCTAACATGCTTAAATCGAAGCCGTTCAAGATTCTCCTTAGGACCTGAGGACAGGTCCTTTTGAAGGAGGGGAGTTTGTAACATCCCGATCGTTCGGATTCCAGGTACGCCTTAACGAGAGGGTTTTATGTGCTTTAATTTATTTAACTACGCATTTGAATGTTATTTTAATGCTTATATGATTATTTGAATTAATATGAAATTAATTGTTTATATTCTTGAACTTTGATTTTAAACGTTTAAGTTTCGTATGCTCGTAATTTGCTCGTTATATGCCGGAATTCAATTCCGATTTTTGTGAAATTTCGATATGCGTGATATATGTGAGTTAGGAAGGTGTTTGCATGCTCGTTTTAAGTTTTCGTGTTCGTTTGTCGAGGTTTTAAACCTTAAGTATTTGACGAGGGACATGAGGGCCTAACTAGTTTTAGCGCGCCTCTTGTTCCGGAGGCCATATCTTGAGCTAGGGAATTCGGATTCGAATTTCGGAAGATGCGTTGGACTCGTAACGAAGAGATGAAGCCAAGGAACCTGATTTGATATTTTTCTAAGCCCATTCAGACCCTCGTTTTTCGCCCGGAACGAACAGCTTGTGCTTAAGCCACCTTCTTTGACTAGTCTTGTACTTGTGGGGCCAATTTAACTCAACCTAAGCCTAACCCTTGATTACTTGACTTGAGTTAAGTCTCTCCCTCTCCCTTATCAGCTGAAAAACGAGCCAAACCCCCTCATTTTGTGCAGCAACAGATCGAGAGAGAAGAGAAGAGAAGAAGAAGAAAGAAGCCCTCTCCCATGTCTTGTGATTTTGAAGCCAATCTTCTCCATACTTCTTCATACCTTAAAGGTAAGTATATTTATGTATTATCCTCTCTTCTATGCTTCATTTGATCCTTGAAATTCATGATTTGCATCAGATTTAATAAGGTTATGGAAGCTTGCATGAATAGTTAGGGTTAGAGGTCATTTGTTGCTTCCTTGCCTTAGCTTGAGTTTGTGGCTGATTTGGTGCTTCCTTGTTGATTATATGAGCTTCTTTGCTTCCATTCTTGATCTATACTTCATGCTAGATGTGTTAGGATTGTTTTCTCTTTGATAACATGATTGAAACCTTGAGTTTTGGCCATGAAACTTGAAAACCGAACTGCTGCAAATCTGCTCATTTCCACCAAACTGCTGTCACGTTTTTGAGATCAAATGGATGAATTCTTGCCTCCAATTTCGTATGCTAATGCTTGGTAATGTAGTATACATGTTGTTCTATGAATGTGCTTCGTTTTGCCCTGAATTCATGCTTTAATATGGCTGCAAACTTGAGTTCTTGAACCTTAAAAACTGCTCCCCTGTTTTGGGACTGCTGTGACGTTTTGTGCTTTGTTGCTTGAGTTAATGACTTCCAATTCGTGTGAATTTGCATGGAGATGTTGTATACTAATTGGTTTATATGTTAGCCCTGCTCTTGCAAGTTTTTAGATTCATTTTCAGCTCCTAATCGAAGCATGATGGCCTGTTTGTATGTTATGCGCGAACCGAACTGCTGCTGTTGCATTTTGTGATTACTTGGTGGTTCTAATGTGCTCCAATTCGTGTCAATTTGCATATACATGGAGTATATTAGTTGCTTATCATGTTAGTAGTCATTCCCTAGAGTTTCAGCTTCATTTTCAGCCCCTAAGTACTTGATCATGGCATGATTGAGCTCATATGTCCGTTTTTGGCGCTCCTGAGTTGCTGCATGATTTCGGTGACCTTAACACGTGATTTAGCCTTTGAGTTCTAAATGAAATATGTTCCTAACATGATAAATATGTTGTATATCAAGTTTCATAATATTTGGAGTTGATTTGGTATGCTTTTGGACTGATTTTGTTTAGTGTCAGTTTTGCCGGCAAACTTTGTATGCATTTTTGGTGCTGTACCGAGACACCCCCGTGTCTCATTTGCCTTGAAAGGTGAGACACGGGCGTGTCATGCTTCCTGGGCGTGTCTGTACTGAGCCACGGGCGTGGCTCAGCTTAGTTAGATGAGGGACACCCCCGTGTCCCTCCCCTTGCGCAGCCCTTGGTTTTCCTTTTCGGTTTTTGGTTTGTTTCACCTCTTTATTGTCTTTATCTTCATTTGTGATGAACTATGAACTTGTTTTACTATGTGTTGGGAGTATTGTGGTTCGATTTCATAACATTTGGGTGAGATTTAAGCATGCTTTTGTTGAATGCCGTTTATGTGCGTTTTGGTGGCGTTGATGATTTCCTTAACCCTTTTCCCTCATCTTGTGATTTGTTCTTGCTTTAAAACTTTGGAGATATGTTATATTATGTAATAGGGTATATGTATTAGAGTTTTGTGTAAGATTGAGTACGTTTGAATGTGTGTCGAACTTAATTTACTTCAATGCTCTTATTTGTCTAAATGTTAGATCTTGTGCCTTGAATTTCTTGAATTGATTGGAAACTGTAATTATGAATTCGAATGAAAGTGATCGAAGGATTGAATGACTTGATTATATGATTCAAATTCCTTAATAGTGCACATGAACGTGTTCATGACATAATATCATCTTTTATACAATCATACGCATTCGCCGAGCGTCAATATGGTTCATTTGAGTCTAAGTTTGCCTCTTGCTCTTTGTTTTGCTCTTAGGTTCGTCCCGTTGTTGAGGAAGTGGTTCGTTTGACTCCTTTTGGTCCGTTTTGGTTGGTTTGCTCGTCCAGGTGAGGTTTTCTTTCCTTTTAGTTATGATGACCTAAGACCCTAATTGAATTTCGAACCCGCATGCGACTTATATATGTATATATATAGATATGTGTTTGGATACGTATTTCGTGGGATTTGTCCCGTTTGTCTCAAGAATTTGAAAACGCTTTTATAAGTATATAAACTCTATTTTCTTTTGTTTTGACAAGCTTTGTTAAGTGTGTGTGTGTTTGTAAGCGTGATAAGATTTGTGGATAAGCTTCGCCTGGTAAGTGTGATAAGTGCAAGTATAAGTGTAAGTGTAAGTTTGGGCCCCGGAGAAGTGGAATGTGATCCCGGGTCGACCATGGGGTCGCCGGGCTCTCTCATCAACACGACTCCACAAAAGGGAGATTTCGCCCATCCTCGGGAGGTCGAGGGGAAGGCGGGTCTTCTTGAGCCGGCGGTGTGCTTAGTGACCCGTCGAAGGAGCGGGTGGATCCCCCGTCTCATTTAGCTTTCAGCAGGGGTTGAGAGGGGCACCTCTCTCCCCAAAACGGTGTTGGGGTGGAGTTGAGATATGATTTGTTTTGTTTTCGTTTCGCCTTGGTGTATGGAGTAAGTGAGTTGGATTTAAGCTTTCAGTTCGTTATGTTTCGATTATGCTTGTGAAACGGGGACGGACTTCTAAACTCTAAAACTTGACTGATTTGGCCTTCGGCCCCAACCTTCTTTCTATATATATATATTACCACGGGTTAAATGTTTCAGAATGCAAAAACCGTGCCCGGTTCATGAACCCCTTTAAGCTTTGTATATGCTTTGCTCTTATGTATATGTATGGGTGCGTGTGTTAGCCCCCTCACCAGTCTCTAGGACTGACCCTCGTTATTTCTATCTTTTCCCCCTTTGTTTTGAGTTGCAGGTACTCGTTCTGAGGTGTTGGAGCTAGGCGGTTGTCTTTGAGTCGGGTTTGAGGATAGCTTGAGTCTCATGCATGGCATTTTCGTTTCTTTATGTTTTTTTGGCTAATTCTGAATTATGTTTAAGTTATGCCTCAAATTCGAAATTGTAAAGTTTGTATAAATTGAATCGAAAGTTTGATATGTCTTGAGTATTTTTATTTGCTTTATGAGATTCTGGTGCTTCCGCATTCGTTATTTGTTTTATTGCGTGCTCTGAGTAGGGTCTAGACCGCCTAGCTTAGGTTGGATTTTTGTTTGTCACCCGTTCGCCGTGGCTTGATACGTGGACGGAGTTTCCATTTCGCTTCACGTGTTGGGTTATGGTGCGGGGGATGTGGCGCCCTTCGCTCCGGGGTGTTACAAATATAGTTTCGTAATTCAGGCTTTCTAAAAGAACTCAAGAATACCTAATTCGCATCTAAGCCTAAGAATTTCTACCAAATTCTATTAAGTGAGACGAATCAGAAACACGATTAACGAGGTGGCTCTGATACCACTTATTGGAAAACAAGAATCAGAAAGCAGCGGAATTTAAAAAAAAAAATTCCTAACAAAAGGATCTAGAACTCGCAATCGTGTATCCAAATTCGTCGAGTTAAAAAACTTACTTTTCTTTTATTCTTTCTTGAAGCGTTTCAAGTCACCCAAGAACCCTCTTCTCGCGGCTTGATCCCCTCTCCTTGGTAAAGCTCGAATCTTCAAACTTCTAACTTGAAGCTCTCTAGAGATAGTCCACCAACTTGACTACAATCTAACTAGTAAGGATGCTAGTTCTCTAGTTAGTGTTTAGGCTTAACCTAGGGTTTCATTTATCTTGGAGAAAGGATGGTGTTCAACACATGAACCAAAAGAATTGCCAATTAACTCTAAGGGGAGCTCGAGCTCCCCTATTTATAATAAGGGAGGACCGAAAATCCTAGTCCTTTATGGGCTAGGGTTTTGGTCTCTCTCTCTCCTATTACTTGATCATCAAGTAATTTTGACTTTGACTTTGAATTAAAATTCAAATCAACTTTCAAGAGAGCTAAAAATATCCAAACTATTTTTGGATAATTTTATACTTTATTTATTTAAAATAAATAACTTATTTTATCTAATTAATTAATTCATAATTAATTAACTATATTATTTTTCTCCAAAATAAGACTTTCTTTTTAATTTAAAATTAAACCAAAGTCTATTAAATAATTAGCACATTTATTTATTTAACATATATATATATATATATACAATATATATATTTACACGTGTGGGACACGTGTCACAAGGACACGTGTCACTCACGTGACCCACACATGTGGTTTCACACGTGTGGAACCCTCTTGGCTCGATTAACTCGTTTAATCATTTTAAAGCCTCAACTCATGTAACCAAGTTGTTGTGTGTGACCCTCTAGTTTCTCAATTCAATTAGCAGTGACCCTAATTAATTAGTTCACTAATTAATTAATCAGTCCACAGATTAAACGACCATAGTCTAGCAACAGGTGTTTAACCCCTAGCTGAATTGGAATGTTCGGATTCGACAGAACCTTTAAGTCATTGATTCATGTGAGATACAATCCTCCTACTTACTATCTCTCAACCAAGATCTAAGGTAAGAGAATAATCAGAACCCTAATAATCTGGTCTTAAAGCTAAGTGCATTTCATATCCATTTGATCTCAATCCAAGAAACCCTTTTCTTGATGTCTTGATCTACTGCCTTGGCCAAGGACTCCATATGGCATATGAATGACTTACACAATAAGAGATCACCTTGCATATACAAGTGTAGGTCCTTTCTTGATTCTCATTCACTTTCATGAGTCACTTATGCAGCCCCAGCATAAGCCTTGAATCGGTTGTCTAAGGCGACACCCTTTAAAGCTTATACCAAAGACTACAGAGTTAACCCATAAAGTGACATGGAACCTCAAGTCTAAGGATCAATTAATCACATCAATGACTCGTGAGATATTTCCTAATCTGGAAGTTTCCATTTCCTGAAATAGAAACTTCATTTCCCATTTAGGAATCTTCTCACACGGGGCACCTCAGTGAACTTACTTATTGAAGTAAGCACCCTCATGTATCACGCACGTATCAACTATACACTTTGCACCTCCATGAAACAAGGTGGTCCTTCTTAAGGGCGTGATCCCACAAGCAAGCCTTAGAGGAGTGAGGTTGACACTCCCACTGTCTGTAGGACTCATCGGCTTGGAGTATTTTACTAATCTTGACTTATGTGATATAGGGCTCGTTTCATGAACCATTTCACCTAAATGGTAGAGTCCTAAAGTCATCAGGATTAGGGAAGTTCTCATACATGCACAGCTAAAGTAAACGCATACCAAACAAGAGCATATGAAGAAGTTTTTGTCTATGATATCAATCAATCGTATATTATTCAAAGATTGTCTGTGATACTAGGAAAGTCCCAAAACGGATTATGACTAATCGGCTTTCTAGGGCACTATTCCTAACAATCCACACACTATAAATGGCTTCCAAGAGGAACGTTTCTGCGCCCACCGAGAGCCAACCCCAAAATAAGCAATCAAGAGACTATGGTCCTAGGGATATTCCGTCGGATCCAGAGGTATCAGTAGAGTGTATAGGGGTCAAGCTTCCGCGAAAACCAAGGTGGGAAGATCCCACCGTGACGATGTATTTCAAAGAACCAGTGGAGGAGGCTGCCGGGCCGATTTTGAGGGAACCGGCCGACAGTGAGCATTCCATGGAAGCTGAGTCTGCCCCGCTAGGGGTCGGTGGAAAGGGAAAAGGAGTGGATGGCGAGGCCGTAGAAGACACAGCCGCGGAGATCGAGGAGATGTCGCTGGAGAGCGACTCTAAGCGCAGAAGCCCCAACCCCCTGCAAGAGTGAAACCGCAGCGGAAAAGCGGGAGAAAGGGGCAACAAAAATGTACCACCTATTACCACGAGTTTAGGGCCGAAATCTATGGGGCGGAGCGGACTACGGCTCTGAAAAGACTGACCGAGTGGAGGGAGTTGGACACCAATTGTGAAGTGTTCACACCCATCGAAGATGAGCATATGGGGGCTCCACCTCCGGGGTGCATCGCCATCTCGTTGAAAGCGATCGAGTATGGGTTTAGGCTACCCCTGTCTCCCTTCCAGGTCGCGCTATTCAACCACCTTCACATCAGCCCCATACAGTTAGTCCTAAACGGCCACGCCATGATCACAGCCTTCCGGGTGCTGATGAAGGTATTGGGTCAAGTGGATTGCTTGGAACATTTTGCAGAACTATTTGTCGCCTCGGTCGATGCGGCTGCTTTCCCCGACAGGAGGGGGTTCGTGAAGCTACAGTCTCGATCCGGGAACAAAATTTTTGACACCGAGAAGTCCTCTCATGGGGTCGACTGGAACAAGAAGTATGTTTTTGTGAGGTACAGAGGCGGCTGGGAGGGACTTCAGCACACTTCCTGGAACAACGTCAAGCAAGTACGACTGGATAGAGGAACTGTCCGTTGGCCCAACACCTTGCTGGACGCACTGCGGGGGGTGCATCCCTTGGATACTGGGATTTTCACGAGCACGCACCTCTTAATAAACCTTGGGTTGGCTCCCGGTACGCCGAGGTATATAGATTTCAAAATGGGTAACTACACCCTCAATTCCCTTAGGCCAAGCACGTCCTCTCCCTTGAACTCTTTCCTTCTATTTTCGCTCCACACTTTGATTCCTTTGCCAAACTTATTTTTTCTTCCTTGTGCAGGGTCGATAATGGTGGCCGGCCGATCCAAAGCTCTGGACCGCCTTCTAAAGAAGAAGAAGGCTGAGGCGGTCAAGAAAGTAGAAGAGGGGAAAATGATGGGCCCACCCCCTTCGATCCACGACATAGCCTTCCAGGAGGGCCTTACTGAAGCCGGCTCGCTGATGAAGATCGCGGCTGTCGAGAGGGCGGCAGGGCAAAGATGGGCGGACGCTCATATCCCCACGGCGGGGGAAGAAGCAGACGCGCAGGGGCCTGTCTGGTTCGCCCCGGAGGCTAACGCCCCTGCTCCACCCACGGAAGATCAGGCTACCCGCCCTCCAAAAACTAAGGGCAAAGTGGTTATATCAGCTGGGCGGCCAGAGACGGACTCAGAGGCTAACTCTGGGTCGTTTCCGTTGGAGGTGCCCAAGGGCAAACGTTCACAGAAAAGGAAGGAGAAGGACGACCTAGAGGATAGGGCCCCCAAGAAAGCTGCCAAGCGGGGGGGATACTGCGTTCCGGCCATCGGGCGGCTGGGTTTCCCCCACCCTTCGACCGGGATCCTCCCCCGGATTCACTATGTGGAGGGGGGATTACGAGCGGATAGTCAACGTCCCCACGTTCGAGGGGCCCAAATATCCCTTTGGGGTCTCGGAGTTTAAGGAGGACGAATCAGAAAGGAGGGTCGCGACCGGAGAGGTCGATCAGGATGTGTTGGGGGCCATTTACTATTCCCTCCAAACTGCTAGCGACCACCAGGAATTGGCAAAGGAGAGTAATGCGACCCTCTCCTACAACAAAATTGCTCTTCTGAACGCGGTAGGGACCTTCACACAATCCCTTCTCCTTGATCGCACTTCTCATTGCTTTCCCTCTGACCCCTTCTTGTTTTCCCATTCTCAGTTGATCGTGAGAGAGCACCAGTCCGCTATGCGACTGGAGTTAGCCGATGAGGCCCGCCGTGGGCTGCTATCGGAGAGGGATGAGGTTCTACAGGGGAAGAGTTGGAAAGACGAAGCAGCGAAGCTGTCCAAAGAGTTAGAGGGTGCCCACGAAGCTGGATAAAATGGACAAGCTGGTAAAAGACTCTCTGAAGGAGAGGTCTGCTATGGAAAAAGATCTGGAGGAGCTCAGGGCCGCAAACGAAGAGTTGCAGACCGGGGTGGCCACGCGGCAAAGTCTGCTAGATGCGGCAGAGAAAAAGACTGAGGCCGCCTATGCCAAGGGCAAGCAGGATGGGTGGCGGGTCGGCTTTGTCGAGGGGCAGAGGGATGGAACCAAAACAACCTTCTGGACGATAGAAAAACTATTGCCGCAGATAAAGGATAGTGCGGTGTCGGAATTTCTTCAGTCCAAGGTGTTTGACACCGTTTCTGGCACGCTGGGGGCCTCAGATATAGAGCTTGGCTTCATGAGAGCCCTATCGCAGATCCATCTTCACCACCCAATCCCCCATGCTCTCCTCAACGACCCACGCAAACTCAATGCAGCAAACGGGTATGTTCCCAAGACCTTGCCCACGGAATTTATGGCTCGCGTCTCTTGGGAAGAGGAGCCGAGTCAGGAGGAGGCAGATGGCGGTGAGGACGACGAGGAGCCAGATTAGAGCAAAGTGCCCTATAGCTGGGCTGTGGAGTGGGCCGAATCTTAGCTGGAGAAGCAACCCAAGGCGGTCGTGGAGTTGTCGGGCCCCGTTGATATAGAGCGGGCAAAAGAAACTTTGTTGGCCGCGTATATTCCTTCAAGCAGCGGGTCGAAAGAGGGTGGCCTCTTGAACGAGAACCCGACTGGTCCTGCCTTGGCGATTCCCCCACTTGCGTCACTTCCTCCTGCCACTGAAGAGATTCCCCAAACGGCAGAGCCTAATCCTCCAATTCCAGCGAAAGAAACCGTCCCTGAAGCTGTAGATCCCCCTGCTCCAAGCTCTTGAGTGTGCGAGGAACTAATATCTTAACTTCTGTAATTAATTAATTGTAAATCTCCGGGGCCTGATGTTAGGAATAATGCCCTAGAAAGCCGATTGTATATCCGTTTTGTGCTTTTCCTTATTGTAATCACAGACAATCTTTGAATGAAATAACGAATTGAGGCAACACTTCTTTATATGCTCTTGTTTGGTATGCGTTTACTTTATCTGTGCATGTATGAGAACTCCCCTAATCCTGGTGACTTTAGGACTCTACCATTTAGGTGAAATGGTTCATGAAACGATCCCTATATCACATAAGTCATGATTAGTAAATTACTCCAAGCCGATGAGTCCTACAGACAGTGGGAGTGTCAACCTGACTCCTCTAAGGCTTGCTTGTGGGATCACGCCCTTAAGAAGGACCACCTTGTTTCATGGAGGTGCAAAGTGTATAGTTGATACGTGCGTGATACATGAGGGTGCTTACTTTAATAAGTAAGTTCAGTGAGGTGTCCCGTGTGAGAACATTCCTAAATGGGAAAGGAAGTTTCTATTTCAGGAAATGGAAACTTCCAGATTAGGAAATATCTCACGAGTTATTGATGTGATTAATTGATCCTTAGACTTGAGGTTCCTTGTCACTTTATGAGTTAACTCTGTAGTCTTAGGTATAAGCTTTAAAGGGTGTCGCCTTAGACAACTGATTCAAGGCTTATGCTGGGGCTGCACAAGTGATTCATGAAAGTGAATGAGAATCAAGAAAGGACCTACACTTGCATTTGCAAGGTGATCTCTTATTGTGTAAGTCGTTCATATGCCATATGGAGTCCTTGGCCAAGGCAGTGGATCAAGACATCAAGAAAAGGGTTTCTTGGATTGAGATCAAATGGATATGAAATGCACTTAGCTTTAAGACCGGATTATTAGGGTTCTGATTATTCCCTTACCCTAGATCTTGGTTGAGAGATAGTAAGTAGGAGGATTGTATCTCACATGAATCAATGACTTAAAGGTTCTGTCGAATCCGAACATTCCAATTCAGCTAGGGGTTAAACACATGTAGCTAGACTATGGTCGTTTAATCTGTGGACTGATTAATTAATTAGTTAATTAATTAATTAGGGTCACTGCTAATTGAATTGAGAACCTAGAGGGTCACACACAACAACTTGGTTACATGAGTTAAGGCTTAAAAATGATTAAACGAGTTAATCGGGCCTAGAGGGTTCCACACGTGTGAAATCACACGTGTGGCTCAAGTGAGTGACACGTGTCCTTGTGACACGTGTCCCGCACGTGTGTGTATATACATTGTATATATATATTAAATAATTAAATGTGTTAATTCTTTAATAGACTTTGGTTTAATTTTGAATTAAAAAGAAAGTCTAATTTTGGAGAAAAATAATCTAGTTAATTAATTATGAATTAATTAATTAGATAAAATAAGTTATTTATTTTAAATAAATAAAGTATAAAATTATCCAAAAATAGTTTGGATATTTTTAGCTCTCTTGAAAGTTGATTTGAATTAGAATTCAAAGTCAAAGTTGGAAATTACTTGATGATCAAGTAATACGAGAGAGAGGGACCAAATCCTTGCCCATCAAGGAATAGGTTCGGCCATCCCTCTCCCTTTCCTATATATAGGGGAGCTCATGCTCCCCTTTAGAGCTAATTGACAATTCTTTTGGTTCATATGTTGAACACCTTCCTTTCTCCAAGATTAAATAAAACCCTAGGTTAAGCCCAAACACTAACTAGAGAACTAGCATCCTTACTAGTTAGATTATGATCAAGTTGGTGGACTTTCTCTAGAGACTTCAAGTTAGAAGTTTGAAGATTCGAGCTTTACCAAGGAGAGGGGATCAAGCCGCGAGAAGAGCGTTCTTGGGTGGCTTGAAACGCTTCAAGAAAGAATAAAAAGAAAAGTAAGTTTTCTATCTCTACGAATTTGGTCACACGATTGCGAGTCCTAGGTCCTTTTGTTGGGAAATTATTTTTTAAATTCCGCTGCTTTCTGATTCGTGTTTTCCAACACCTGACCCCTTTTAGTGAATGAGAATCGTGTATTGGCCTCTGACTCTGTGTCATTTTAGTGCTATTTGCCCAAATATTGGTTTGGTTGATATGCTTAGCCTTTCGCGCCTTTTTAAACGAAACTTGACTTTGGAAAATTTCTTCTAAGAGTTGTCTCGCAATGTGCCTATGCTATAGGTCACGATGAGCCACCACTTATGAGCCAACACTGGCTCGCGGATGCGCCACCACTTTTTCCGTTATGGGTCAAGGAGACGTGATTTCTTTCGGCCCTTATTTGTCGGCCCGGGGGAGGGGGGCACCACCCCTCCCAAAGCATTGATAGTATATTGAATGCTCTTTACGTATGCCTTAGGATGTTTCAAATTCTAAGCATAAACCTCGATTAATGGGTGTGTTACAACATTCAGATTAACTGAAGATAACAGACAATTCAGATTGACCAAATATACTTTTATTGTTGGTAACAAACTGGAAAGAGTACAAAACGATACTTACAACTCAGAGAAACTTTTAAACGTAAAACTTCTTGAGGTTATGCGCATTCCAGGATCTGGGAATGGTATTTCCCTTCATACCCTCAAGGTGATAAGCTTTGTTGCGCCCCGCCTCAGCAATGCGGTATGGGCCTTCCCAGTTGGGTTGTAACTTGCCCACGTGTTTCGTTACTTCAACCTTTTTGAGAACTAGGTCGCCGATTTGAAAAGCGTGAGGCTTGACCCCTTTGTTATAGCTCCGAGCCACTGTGGCTCGATACTGTTGCATGCGTTGGAATCCCTTATGTCGAATTTCTTCAATGGTGTCGAGCTCATGCGCTCGGTCTTCTGCGTTTCTAGCGAGCTGGTAGTTGGACACCCTCGCCGTCTGATGTAAAAGTTCCACGGGGATCATGGCCTCCGACCCATAAACCATCGAGAAGGGGGTTAGCCCTGTCGCGGTTCTGGGAGTTGTACGGTAAGCCCATAGAACCCCATCAAGTTCATCGACCCAGGCACCTTTCTTGGCCTCCAGCCTGGTTTGGAGGTTCTGGATGATGATCCGATTAATTACTTCGACCTGGCCATTCGCTTGCGGATGGCCGACCGATGCGAAGCGTTGACTAATTCCCATGTCTGTACAATAGGATCTAGTGCTGGCGCTTTGAAATTGAGTTCCGTTGTCGCAGATTAGGACCCTGGGGATCCCGAATCTGCAAATGATGTTGCGCCATAAGAAATTCTGGATGACCTTGTCCGTGATTTTCGGTCGGCGGGTAGTACTCCATCCCTGAGGTAAAGTATGACTTCGCCGACCCAGCATGGTTCAGCTGGGTCGATGGAGCATATCATCTCCGCCTCGCCATCAATCACCCTACCTTTGCTCGACAAGTAGGTGATGCTCTGATCCTTGGAGCCTCTCATTCCATTCGCGAACTTGGATAATGCGTCCGCTCGCGTGTTCTCTTCCCTGGGGACTTGCTGCAGCGTGAATTCTTTGAATTGGGACGCCAAGGATTTGACCTTATCCAGGTACTTGATCATTGTCTCCTCACGCGCTTCGTAAGAGCCTTGAAACTGGCTCGCCACCAACTGGGAATCAGGTGTTACGGCGATCCTCTCGATCCCGTGCTCCTTTGCGATTTTGAGGCCAGCGATGAGCGCCTCGTATTCTGCTTCATTGTTGGTGGCTGGGAAGTCAAGGGAGATGGCGAAGTCAAGTGCCTGGCTCCCCGTGCTCATCAGGGAGACCCCCACGCCCCCTCCTTGAGAGGTTGAGGAGCCATCGACCGACATGGTCCATAACACCGAGCGCGGGGTTTCCTTACTTGGATCGTTCTTTTCGATGATGAAATCTGCGAGGATTTGGGCTTGGTACACAGCTCTGGGTTGGTAGCTGATATCGAATTGACTTAATTCAATGGCCCATTTTACGATTCTTCCTGACGCTTCAGGCTTTTCCAAGACTTGGCGTAAACCTTGGTCCGTGAGGACGATGATGGAATGGGATTGGAAATAGGGCCTCAGTTTCCTGGAAGCGTGCACGAGGGCTAGGGCGAACTTCTCAATCTTCAGATAACGAGTTACTGCTCCATGTAGTATCTTGCTCACGTAATATACCGGCATGTGCTTCCTTTCGCGCAAGGCCACTAACACTGAGCTCACGGCCTCCTCAGCCTCCTCAGTGACTGCCAGATAGAGGTACATCGTTTCCCCTGCAACAGGTTTGGCAAGCAAAGGAGGGAAAGCAAGATATTCTTTGAGCCTTTCAAAGGCCTCATCGCATTCATCGGTCCACTCAAATTTCTTAATATTGCGCAGAATTTTAAAGAAGGAAAGATTTTTCTCAGAGGAGCGAGAGATGAACCTGTTCAAAGAAATGATCCGACCGACAAGATGCTGGACGTCCCTCACGTTGTGGGGTCTGTTGATGTTTTTAAGAGCTAAGATCTTTTCCGGATTGGCTTCGATTCCTCGCTGGCTGACTATGTAACCGAGGAATTTTCCTCCTTCTACGCCGAAAGAGCATTTGTTGGGATTCAACTTCATTCTGTACTTGCGGAGCAGGTCGAATGTCCGACCCAAATTAGTTAAATGCATCTCTGCCCTCTCGCTTTTGACGATCATGTCGTCGACATATACTTCCATCGTTTTGCCGATCTCATCTGCGAAAACCTTGTTGACCAGTCTCTGATAATTTGCGCCTGCATTTTTCAATCCGAAAGGCATAACTTCGAAACAGTAGATCCCTTTCACCATGATGAAATCGGTCTTTTTCTTGTCTTCCTGAGCCATGAAGATTTGATAGTAACCCTGGAAGGCGTCCATCATGCTTAGGAGCTCACATCCGGCAGTGGAATCTACCAATTGATCAATGCGTGGGAGAGGGTAAGGGTCTTTGGGGCAGGCCTTGTTTAAATCGGTGAAGTCGTTGCACATTCGCCACTTCCCCCCTGTCTTTGCGACTAGGACGACATTGCAGAGCCACTCCACGTACTTGGCTGGTGTGATGTACCCAGCATCCAATAGCTTGTTGACCTCTTGCTCGATTATCTCGTTTCGTTTGTCGCTTTGGGCCCTCAGTCACTGTTTGATGGGTCGAAAACTTGGGTCTACGTTCAAGTGGTGTTCAATAATTTTTGGGTCGACGCCGACCAAGTTTGAGGACTTCCAGGTAAACACTTCTGCATTATTTCGCAGGAATTGGATGAGCATACATTGTTGTTTACCTTTGGGATTTGCTCCAACGTGGGTGGTTTTATCTGGGTCGTCCGGAATCAGTGTGACTGGGACAAGGGCTCCCGCTGCCTCTATTTTGCCATCATCAAGCTTACGCTTCTTCCTTGCTATGGTGGAGGTCATTTGCTTGGAGCACATCTCCGCGGTGGGATCGTCTGGGTCGGCAAGCTCCGTATCCAGGAAATCACCGACGTTTATCAAAGGTACGATAGTTTTGTTCGGAAGTTGTACCTTTTCCATGAAGATGGAGTAGCACTCCCAAGATTCCAAAATGTTGCAGCGGAGCTCTCCTATCCCATGCGGAGTTGGCAGTTTGATGGTTTGATGGTACGTGGAGATCACGGCTCTGAAACTTATCAGGGCTGGACGCCCTACGATAATGTTGTAAGCAGAAGGGCCTTCCACCACCAAGTATTCTAACAATTGTGTGGATCGCTTTGGCAGTTTTCCCATGGAGGTAACGAGCTTGACTCTTCCTTTGGAATAGACCTCAGAGCCTCCGAAACCTATTAACGGTGTTTTAATTGGTTCATATTCGAGAGAATTATGGATGTTCATCTTTTGCAAGGTGGAGTAAAAGATAATGTTGGCGGAGCTTCCACTATCAACAAGGGTCTTATGTACAACACAATTTGCTACATCTAAGGTGACGACCATCGGACAACTCGGCATTCCGCCGTCCCGTGGCATCACCGGTACAAAGTCCCTGTCACTAAACGAGATCTCCTGCTCGCGCCACTCCTGTCCGTGCTCCACTTGCATGATCTCTCTGGGCCCATAAAGCTCTCGACCCACCTAACATCTCGACCGTTTACGTGCGGTTTTGGAGTCTCCCCCAACAGGGCCGCCCGCAATCATGAAGATTTCATTAGTGGGCATATTGTGGGGGTTAGCCTCTTCAGGCTTCTCCAATGGTGGCTTGCGCCCCCCTCCTGGGCGGGGGCGACTCCCTTGGGTCGAAAGCTTGGCAAGCCCGTTCATCCAACTTTTTGACGAACTCCATCAGGTGGCCACCTCGAATCAGTCGTTCCACCTTTTCCCTCAAAGCGATGCACTCTGAAGTCCAATGACCGGGATGCATGTGGTAAGCGCAGCGCTTCCCAGACTCCTTGACCTTCTTCGTCTCTTTCAGCTGCTTCGGCTTTTTAAGAAGCCCCCGATCCATGACTTCATAAATTTCCTCGATGGGGCAGACCAAAGGAGTGTATCCCTTCTTGGCCCCATTCGCGGAGGGCATTTCTCGCTTGAGCCTATGCTCCATCCTGCCGGGGAGCCTGGGGAGCTCCGACCGTGGTGGGTCGGATCTGGTGAGTCTATCAGGAGCTGGGTCGCTCACTCTCCGGTCGCTTCTGCGCCCTAGAGCGCGAGTAGGGGACTTGACTTCTTCTAATCGCATAAAGCGGCGCGCGATGGTTATTATTTCCTCCATGTTCTGAGGAAATTCGAGGATGATTTCGTCGGCGCACTCCGCGTGACGGATGGCCTTGTGGAGGGTTTGAGTCAGGATGTCAATGTCTAAGTGCTCCACCTTGATGAACGCCTCATTGAAACGTGAGAAGAAACTCCTCAAGGTTTCACCTTCCTCCTGCACGATACAGTACAAATAGGTAGACGGGAGCTTGACACCCGTCATAGAGGAGAAGTGGGCCTTGATGTTCCGGGCCAAATGATCATAATCGCGGATGCTGTGAGGAGCCAATCGTTCAAACCAGTCTTGGGCTGGACCCTCGAGCGTGGTTTCGAAGATCTTGGCCCATATGAGCTTAGAATGGCCGTAGAGGCTGACTTGCACCTCAAACTTTGAAAAATGCTTCACGGGGTCGGTGCTCCCGTGGTAAACTGGCAAGTTGGTGGGGACCTTGTCCGCCACCTTGGCGTCGATGATCTCGTCGCAGAAAGGGGACCTTGCCTCCCTTTCGCTGCGGTACATCCTCCCCTGACGCTGTGGGGGGTGGCCGCAATGTTGGGCAGGTGCCCCCACTTCATGGACTTGCCCGTGGAGGAGATGCGATGACACTTTCTCCTGGGGATCAAAATACTCCGACCCTTGCGCTTGGTCGGGAAGGTAACATCGTTGTTGCTGTTGCTGCGGTTGCTGTTGCTGTCTCCGGGGGAGATGATTCCTGAGATCGGCTTGACCAACCCAGTGACCCCGGTTGGCTCTGAAGTAGGCGTCGGGATGGACCCTAGCCCCTAGGCGATCGAAAATAGGCACATTTCTAGGAACGGGAGCGTCCCTATTTATCTCGCTCGCTGTCCCCGCAACGTGCGTCGCACCCCTATCATTTTCTCATACATTCCGTAAAAGCTGCGAGGGGCGTTCCTCCTCAGGGTCAATCCTTCTTATCGCTGGCTCCCGGCGGCGGGGCGGGTTTTCATTATCATCAAAACCCTCCTCGAGGTGTGCGCCCAGATGGACTGGGTGTTGGACCCCCGGTGCCGGTGCAATGTAGATGGTTTGAGGCTGTGCGTAGGGGTTTTGGCCGTAGGGGAGCTGTGGATACCCCCAGAAACTCGGTTGATGGGCGTGCTGTTGGACAACGTACGCCATCGGGGCAGAGGGCCCTTGGACTGTGGGGTATGCGACATTCTGAGGGGTTAGAGCCAAAGGACTTCCTCTTAGGGGAGCCGGCATGACCAGTTCCCTGTTTTCTCTCGCAACGGCCAACGCCTCTGCCCTGCACTGTTCCGCATAAGCAGTTAAGTCTACTTCAGAGAGTACCAAACGGCTGGGAGCACTGGGACCGGCTTCCGCAGCGACACCTCCTACTACTGGGGGTTGAAAGTTTTCCCCTGGGGTGTTGAGATCCGGGGAAGATCTCTTCACCATTTTCGGCGTAAACACGTCGTCCGTAACATGTTTGGACCATCTTGAATGGAAAATTGCAGGGTAGCGGTATGGAAACAAGGCTTTTGCTCAGAGTTTCCCACAGACGGCGCCAAGATGATGGTGTCAAAATCTGGGCTGTGCGCTGGACTGCAGACTAAGATTCCCAATCACCCAAGATATTTATAGTGTGAGGAGAACTCTGGTGCTTTCCTAAACTGAAAGGATGAAACAAACGTAAGCTCAAAGGCCAAAATAGGGGAGAGTGGGGGATTGGACCCGTTTTGGCACTCCGACGCTCAAGTCAGCTAAAACTCTGGGTCGAAAATATGCAGGAGTTAAGAGTCTTGTGCGTGAAGGAAAAGCTTACTTCCAATGGTGATGGAGTGGGGTTTTTATAGGTTGGAGATGGACTCCGTGGGTGCAAGTACACCTCCCAGAAAGTGTGGATCTGGTTTGGAGAGGAAAGCGACGGGTTATGGCCAGAACAGTGCTTTTCCAGGTAAAACACCGCTTGCCTGCTCCTGCCAAGATGCCTGACACTGTACTGGGCGCAGCTGCAATTAATGCGGCCGACGGTAGGTGGTGCTTGCATTGAATGCGGTTGTCCGGTAGCGACTGGGTCGGAGCTCCGCTGGGTCGCACCTCTCTCTGGGTCGAAAGGAGACCCTAGGTCGCGGGAGACTGCCGCCAGACTATGGCTTGAGGTCTGCCCAAGTGTTGGATCGGTGGCTGCCTATGTGGCTCGATCGCGGAGCATTGACATGGCGCAGGCTGCCACGTGGTAGTGACATATGGCGGGATTATATTGCCAAAATGGAGAATTTACGGGACCCATTTTGCATTTTTCTTTACTTTATTTTTTTTTTCTTTTGCACGCACCCCAAAAATAGTTTTTATATATCGTTTTTAAAAAGATGATCAACGTTGGCTCCCAATTAATTTCGATAAAATTTGAATTCGTATCTATTTCTTTATGGTTGCTGATAGTTATCATTAAACAATATGCTTATCTTAATATATTTCAAAATTGATAAAGATTCTTTATAGAACATGTGGACAAGTGTGGGTATAATGTAATGACTTTAGTATTAAAAAAATAATAATAATTAAAGGAGCTTTTAGATTACATATTTATAATTCAATACTTGCATAAAACGAATATAAAAAGAAATTATACAAAACAATATGGATACAACACCGATAAAACAATATCTTCTTATGCACAATTTTTTGTGAATTTATAGAAGAGCTATTAAAATTGTGTTACTCGCCAATTAGATGCTCTTTTAAGATAGTGAACGATCAAATCCGTATAATAAATTGTGCTTATTTTAATTTATAAGCCGCCGCCTAGGAAAGCACATATACGCCTAAAAATGTGTTCGTGCAGTGTCCGACACGTGTTGGATACGGACACACCTCGAACACGGCTCTGACACATGTCGGACACAATTGAAACGTGTCCGAAATAATATATATATATATATATATATATATATATAGGATACGGTGTCGGACACGTCGGGGTGAAGTGTCCAACACGGCTGGGCAAATTTTATAATTATATAAAGTTTTTTATGCATTTTTTAATATTTTTAGAATTTTTTTAGGAAAAAACTGAAATAACAAAACTTATTCTAGTTTTTAATTATACATACTTTTTTAAAAAAATTATTTTACATAGATTATACTTATAAAATAATTTTATTTATATATAAAATATATTTATTTATATAAAATATAATCATATCGGAGCCGTGTCGTGTTTTAAAATTTTTAAAAAATCCGTATCGCCGTGTCCGTGTCGTGTCGTATCGTGTCTGTGTCCGTGTAATATGTCGTATGTGGAGTCTAAAATGGGGAGCAAACTCAAATTATGAGTCTCATCTGGAGAGTGAACAAAAATAATTTTGAAAATAGGGAACAAACTAAAAATTGAGTTCACATTTGGGGATTTTTCGGACATTTCCATCGAACAAAAAATTAACCCTAAAACCTAATTAATCTTACTATTTCCATGTTTTTTGTTTTTTTTATTAAAGTCTATGTTTATCGATGTTAAATGGACATTGTGAACAATGTGCTCAAAATACACCAAAAATAAATATTTTTAACCGCCATAAATTACAATATTAGAGTAAAAATCACAATTATCTATACTATATATATTATTAAGCGCGAGAGGCAAAGGTGGTCTCTTGGTGTTCTCTTTTTTTTTTCTTCTTTTTTTATTTACTTATCTTTTATTCATCAGTTTTATTCTCTTACGGTTTTCTCTTTTCTTTTTCTATTTATTTATCTTTTATCCGTTTTCTTCTCTTACATTTTCTTATATTTTCTTTTCTCTCACCTTATTTCAATTATTTTTCTTTTCTTTTGAATTTTTTTTTAAAGATAGTGTTGTTTGATATTTTATGCTTTTATGTTATTTTTATATTAATTCAATAATTATATTAAAAATACTTATAAAATATATATTAATATAAAAATTAATTTAAATATAAAAAAAAATTATAATTTGCACACGCAACGAGTGTGCCAAAATTACTAGTATTTATTATCCGTAACGGACTATTCGACATAAAAATCGAGCTTTTCTTTGAACTGAAACTGAAGAAGTAATCGATGGAGAGAAAAAAATATAAAAAAAAAATTATAATTTGCACACGCAACGAGTGTGCCAAAATTACTAGTATTTATTATCCGTAACGGACTATTCGACATAAAAATCGAGCTTTTCTTTGAACTGAAACTGAAGAAGTAATCGATGGAGAGAAAAATAATGTCTGATTTCAAAAGTAGAGATGATAAATTGTTAAAAAATTAATAAAAATGAACAGATTATTTCAGTTAGATAGTATTCTTATGATAAAATTAATAAAAATAAAATAAGTAGATTAAAAATGGATCCAATAACAGAGCCCTTAAAAAAACAAAAGAACGTCTAATATATAATTACAATTAATTTGAATAATTATATATGAACACAAATTTGTTAAAAATAAATAATTTATATATAATAATTCAAAATCTTATACACTTATCTAACGCGTGTATGAAATATGAATATGACCTTATTGAATTATTAATGTAATCTTATAGAGTTAATTGCACCTAACCCCCCTGTGTTAATATCAATTTGCAGAAAAAACCCTAAGTTATGAATATTAGCTAAAAAAATCCTACGTTAATTTAAAGTTTGCACATCGCCCCTTGAACTCATTTGGTCAACTGTAAAATGTGATAAACCCAAAATACCCTTCAGTACGTTTCGAGTACATTTGAGTTAACTGCACCTAACCCCCTGTGTTAGCTTGAATTTACAGAAAAAACCCTCAGTTATGAAAATTAGCATATAATAAAATATAATATTATAATAATTAATTTTAAAAATATTATTAATAAATAAAAATATACATCGATATTATTTATATATTTTCATTAAAAAATATATTATTTATATATATATTTATATACACAATTACTTATACACATATATACTAAATAAATATATACATAATACAATATACAATATTTTATACTTATATATTATATTATATGTTTATAATGTATTTCTATTATTTAAAAATATTATTAATAAATAAAAATATACATCGACATTATTTATATATTTTTATTAAAAAATATATTATTTATATATATATATATACACAATTACTTATACATATATATACTAAATAAATATATACATAATACAATATACAATATTTTATATTTATATATTATATTATATGTGTATAATATATTTCTATTATTTAAAAATATTATTAATAAATAAAAATATTCATCGATATTATTTATATATTTTTATTAAAAAATATATTATTTATTACTTATACATATATATACTAAATAAATATATACATAATACAATATACAATATTTTATATTTATATATTATATTATATGTGTATAATGTATTTCTAATATTTAAAAATATTATTAATAAATAAAAATATACATAGATAATTATTTATATATTTTCATTAAAAAATATATTATTTACATATATATGTATATAAAATATTTAATATTAAAAACTTTCAGGCAACCCCTCCTCTCTCCCCGCCACGCCCACCCACCCACACACATACCCACACACATACACATGCACGCGCGCGCGCACACACACACACACACACACACACACACATATATATATATATATATATATATATATATATATATGCTAATTTTCATAACTGAGAGTTTTTTCTGCAAATTCAAACTAACACAGGGGGTTAGGTGCAGTTAACTCATATATATATGTATCATTAAGGGCATAATTGACATTTCACTCCCAAAAACCCTTCCACACACGCAGTCAACGTGCGTGAGGGCCACACAACGCGCTCAGGGTTTTTTTTTGCAAACTTTTAGAAAACACAGGGTTCTTTTAATGATTTTCCATATGACGGGATTTTTTCTACTCATTTCGCCTAACACGAGGTAGTATCCTGCATTTTCCTCTAATCTTATATATAAATATCTTTATAACATCATTTATATTTGCAAAAGTTCAATGATGTCCATCCTATTATGATCTTTCATAAAAGTCAAATAATTATATGCAACGAACTTTACCACGCAAAAATTACCTTAGACAAAAAAACTGAGTTTTTTTTTTTTTTTTTAAATTAGAGCAAAAGTAATCAATGCCTAATTTAAAAGATTGCGAATTGCAGGTCGAAATAATTTATATCGTAAAGGGCAAAAAATGTTATAGATCAGATGATAAAAAAAGTACTTATCTCAAATATATATATATATATATATATATAATTTTTTATCTGAACTTTATCTATTTTTGTAATTTACCATTTCAGTAAAAAAAAATTATAAACCGCTATCCAATTTTTGTATTTGTAACATACTGTCATTTAAATTTTTTTAAAGTTTAAGTAAAAATACAACCGACTTGTATGTTTTATTATAAACATGTCATGTGTCATATATTTTTTAGCAAAAACCAGCAAAAAAAATTTAGATAATCGTATGTTATTACAAATGCAAATATTGGATGACCGTTTGTGATAAAAATTTATTGGAATGGTAAATTAAAAAAAAAAAGTTCGTATAGTATTATAATAATAATATTAATAAAAAAAAAAGTTGGGGCATCATGAATGTCGAAAATGCCCTTTGGTGTCTTGTAGTGAAATAGAATATAAAGAGGGAAATGCCCTCGTGTGTCGCGCGTGCGATCCATGCATTTTTTTTGTTTCCTTAGTGGCACGCGGGGGGGCCACTTGTTTTATTGTACGCGTACATTTGCATAATTTGAGCCGCTAATTTGTTCACGTAATGTTTCCAATTTAATGTTCGGATGTATTTAAAAATATTATTTTATTATATAATATTGTATCAAATATTTTATATTAATTTAAAATTTTCATATAGAAAGTTAAAATATATACAAATAAAGGAAGTTTAAAAAAAATTATAATTATAATTATATATTATATTGTATCTGTATTATTATGTTCATATCCGTATAACGTCTTATTCGATTTTTTTATCGATTCCTATTCTTTCCTTTTTAGATGAAGATAAAAATCATCTACTTAAATGATTGCGATTTTGAGGATGTCCAATTCATTGTTTGCCACGATAAACACATATGTGCATGTAATAATAATAATAATAATAATAATAATAATAATAATAAAAGAGCTCAATACAAATATTGACCTTAAATTGAACTTGATCGGGACTGATTTGTTCATTAGTACGAAAAGTTTGTTATTGAGTCATTTACTCATTTACTTATTTCTTAGATTATAAATGTTTATTAAACTTAATTATATGTGAATATATCTATTTTTAAATATTTATTAGACTAGTAGTGGACAAAGTAATATTACTAATAAATTATATGAATAAAAAATGAATAAATGAAAGAGAAGAAATTAAAATGATTGGAAGAGCATAAATAAAAAGAGATTCAAACTAAATAGCCGGCGAAGTTAGTTATTTTAGTAGTTTAATACTTTATTAAATAGTACAAAGAAGCCAATTAAACTTCATCTGAAAGTTGAGAAACAAGTATATAACTTTAAATACGTTTATAAATTACAGTATGCTTTTACATATACTTAGGTTTCATTTACTTTTGTTAGGATGGTTTTTGCATGTTAGGATAAGAGAGTATAATATTTATATTATAATTATTATTTCAATTGTTTACTAATCATGTTTTGTGTATATGATTTTTCATGTCTATTAATATGGCCATTTACTTTTATATGGTAAATAATTGAGGTTTTGTTAAAATTACCCAAATGTCCTTGCTTTTAATATGGTAATCGGAGAGTCTCTTTCCCAACTAATTTGTAATTGTATGGAATATGTGGGCAAAGCAGTCTTTTTCCATCCCATGTTAATTAATGACTTTTATCACATGCCAAAAAGCCATCTGATATATCCTTTCTGAAATCACGCATAAGCTACAGGCCGGAGCTTTTGACCAAGGCCAACCCACATGAATTGTAAACAAGGAATAAGGATAGATTACCGTACATCCCTGCCATAATTTGCCAAAGTAAATGAAGCCTTATAAGTTATAACAATCATGATTTTGATTCATAAAATTACTTATGCTAAGTGCTATGAATTTATTATTAAAATCTTCATATTGAAATCATTTTTATAGTCATATTTAGAATATATAACTGAGTTTTTGATCGAATATTTTTAAGTTCAAACTCGAAGAGAATAAATTCAAACTCGGGTTCAAAGTACTGAGATGTGAATGAGTTTAATTTACACATATACAATTAAAATTTTTTTTTCAAATCACTTAGATAGCAGTTACGTACTGTCAATAGAAAGAGTTTTACACGGACTCTACGCAACTAACACCTATATTTGGCGAATGATTTCATCATCGAAAGATATTAGTGGGGTTAGCCTTAGGAACAATAGGTAAATTGTAATGCAGTTGAAGTGGTCCTCATCAATTATTTCCCAATATTTAAGGCCGGAAGCTAAGGCGGTTGGAGTCTTGGAGATACTGTCCATTGATACTTCCAAATTTGCAAGGAAGGAGTTAGTTTGTAATTGTGACAAATTTACTCGACGTGTTGGTATATATATATATTCTACTGATTGTCGCACATTTATTGTATATATAATTAAAAAATGGGCCAATTTTTTAAAAGGATCAAATATCTCTAATACTTATTCAAAATCCCCCAATTTGAATTTTATACAGTTACAATCTCCAATACACAAAATATTTTTTCTAAACCCCCTAATCACCTAAAAAGTCCATTTTATCCCTATTTTTTTACTTTTTCTACACCTTTTTTACTTCTTCCACACCTCATCTTCTTCATCATCTCCTTCCTCCCTTAGCTTCGCCGAGCACCGCCACCACCACCACCGGATCGCCGCCTGAGGTGGTCCAAAAAATCCTGCGCCTTCAACAGAAAAAGAAAAAAAAAAAAAAGGAAGAAGAAAGAAAAAAAAGGAAAAAGAAAAAAAAAAAAAAAGGGGTATTGGGGGTAATTTTTCATATTTTATTAAGGGTATTTTAGTCTTTTTACACGAAATAGGTCTTTTTACACGAAATAGGGGGTTTAGAAAAACTTTCATGAATATTTGGTCCTTAAAACATATAAAAAAACAATTGGGGGGTTAGGAAAAGTATTGGGGTATACTAGGGATGTTTGATTAATTATCCGTTAAAAAATATGGTAAATTACAGATTACCCCCCATCCTTTGTCCCCTATACTTTGATTTTGGGCGATTTCCCCCCTAACCTTTCATAATTGTTACACTTTCCCCATTTACAACGTTTTCGACAGAATCTTTTTGGAATATTCTGTTCATGAAAGAAGACCTGTTACATACATCCCTCCCCTCCCCCCCCCCCCCCCCCCCGGCGGGGTCCTTTGGCTCTTGGGGCGGATTGCCCCCTATACTTTGATTTTGGGCGGAAATGTCGATGGTTAATGATTCGTGTTCGTGTGGTTTAAATCGTGGAGTTGCGTCGCCACCACAGAGGCGGTATGGGTTAGAATCCGCTGCCACAGAGGCGCAGTTCGGGGTTCCGCCACAACGGAGGGGGGATCGTGGAGCATGCATATTAATTAACAGATAATTAACAATGAATAAAACTGACAACGGTATACTTATCACATATTAGGTTTTACATAATTGCAGATAAAGATTAACACATAATCTCACCACAAATTTCAAGGTTGTCACAGTTGCAGATAAAGAGAACGTATATGATGGGGTTTAATCCGATGTGTCAAACTCCAGCACTTCGTAATTTGTAATGAGGGGAAACAGTGATGGTTGGATCAGGCAAAAGTCGCCGGATATGATAGGGTTCTACCTGCTAGGAACAAATACAAAGAAGTCAGAAGGCCAAGCTAGGGGGACTGGGGGTGATACCCAGTTTGGCTCTCCGACGCTCAAGTCAGACGGTGAAGAAGATGAAATGTAAAAACAGAGCTTGGAGTAATGGAAGCTTGCTTACAGAGTATGTATGGGATCTACATATTTATAGTTGAGGGTCAAGACTATTTTGGTAATTGTCAACCTTTGGTCCTGCATAGATGTTGCCCTAGGCACGTGGCGCAATGAGGAGTTTCTGAAAAGGGACAAAAGCCTGTGAAAAGGTGGGTGGCGGCAACAGTGGCAGGTGCGCGGGCATGTACTATGTGTCAGAGAGCCTTTTGAGGTTGTTACCGAGGGCTAGGCACGCTCGGGTTTGGATAAGGGCTTCTGTAGGCTTGCTTGGTCCAAGGGGACGCTCGGGCCGGAAGCATGGATATGAAGAGATGAAGAGGGGCTAGGGGTGTTCACGGTTCGGTTTTTCGGTCGAACCGAAGTTTCGGTTCGGTTAACCGAACTTTTGGTTTTCGAAAAACCTAAACCGAAATCGAACCGAAATGTGTTCGGTTCGGTTCGATTCGATTTTAACCGAACATTTTCGGTTCGGTTTCGGTTTTCGGCCGAAAACCAAACCTCAGATATTATTTATAAAAAAAGAAAAAAATTGAATATAAATTATAAAGGCTAAGCTGCAACAGGAGGTCATCTCCAGACTCCAATATTACAGAACGTGAATCATGAAACTTGAAAACATTATACATTACAGAATCCATGCTTTGGTCCTGCATAGATGTTGCCCTAGGCACGTGGCGCAATGAGGAGTTTCTGAAAAGGGACAAAAGCCTGTGAAAAGGTGGGTGGCGGCAACAGTGGCAGGTGCGCGGGCATGTACTATGTGTCAGAGAGCCTTTTGAGGTTGTTACCGAGGGCTAGGCACGCTCGGGTTTGGATAAGGGCTTCTGTAGGCTTGCTTGGTCCAAGGGGACGCTCGGGCCGGAAGCATGGATATGAAGAGATGAAGAGGGGCTAGGGGTGTTCACGGTTCGGTTTTTCGGTCGAACCGAAGTTTCGGTTCGGTTAACCGAAATTTAGGTTTTCGAAAAACCTAAACCGAAACCGAACCGAAATGTGTTCGGTTCGGTTCGATTTTAACCGAACATTTTCGGTTCGGTTTCGGTTTTCGACCAAAAACCGAACCTCAGATATTATTTATAAAAAAAGAAAAAAAGAAAAAAATTGAATATAAATTATAAAGGCTAAGCAGCAACAGACGGTCATCTCTAGACTCCAATATTACAGAACGTGAATCATGAAACTTGAAAACATTATACATTACAGAACCATTAGTACAGAATATTGAAAACATTACAGAACCTGATAACCATTATACATTAGTCATGAAAATTGAAACTGGAGACTGGACTCTGGAGATGCGGAGCCGGAGCAGCGGATACGATTTGGGTAAAGGAAAACTAGGGTTTGAGCTTGGCAAAATTGGGGATTTGGGTAAAGGAAAACTAGGGGTTGAGCTTGGCAAAATTGGGGATCTGGAAATCTGGAGAGTTACAATCACAGAGTAATGAAATTTTTGTCTTTTGATATGTACTCTTTAATTCCCAAAAACGTAAATAAGTTTTTTAACTTTTCATTAGATATAAAATTTTAAATATATATATATATATATATATTATTGGTTCGGTTTTCGGCGATTAAACCGAACCGAAAAAGCAAAAGAGGCAAATCGAACCGAACACTCCTCGGTCGGTTCGGTTTTCGATCGTTTCGGTTCGGTTTTTTGGTTTTCGGTTTTCTTGAACACCCCTAAGAGGGGCCTTACTCTTTTTGAAGTCAGAGGATCCCCGAGCGTCAATAAAGAAGTAACTCGAGGGGGATTGTGACGCTCGCCTTTGGAGTCCAGCTCCTTCGCTCGTGAGGGCCAAGGTCCCTCGGGAAGTTGGAAGTAGTTATTCCCTCGAGGGGATATCTTCTTGCAAGAGATGGTTGGGAGCATGATGGATGCGCTATGTGGGAAGATGCGGATTGGGCCACATGTCGCCTACGTGTCCCAAGCGTATTTCTGCCTCATCAGTATAATCTGACGAAGATTAACATATAAATCTCATATAAAATCTCATACTCAACAATCATAGTCTACCATCTGAATTTTCTGACTACTGAGGGGTATGAGATAATGAATCGCATGAAATAGAGATAAACTTTAACAAGTATTAAAGCATTATCTAATCCAGGAATAAATTAACATATAATTTAGGATAAATTACAGATCCCCCCTCCGTCGTGGCGGAACCCCGAACCTCGCCTCTATGACGGCGGATTCCGACCCATACCGCCTTTGTGGTGGTAACGCAACTCCACGATTTAAACCATACGAACACGAAACTATTAATCTCCAACGTTTCCGCCAAAATCAAAGTATAGGGGCCAATCCGCCCCAAGAGCCAAAGGACGGGGGAGATCTGTAACACGTCTTCTTTCATGAACGGAATATTCCAAAAAGATGCCTCCGGAAACGTTGTAAAGGGGGAAAGTGTAACAATTATGAAAGGTTAGGGGGGAAATCACCCAAAATCAAAGTATAGGGGGCAATCCGCCCCAAGGGCCAAAGGATGGGGAGAATCTGTAATTTACCCTAAAAAATATTATTATTTAAATATATTAAAATTGACTTTTATATTAATATATATTTTATAATTATTTTTAATATAATTTTTATATAATGATAAATAAATAGCATAAGAGAATATCATATTAATTAAAAAATTAAAAATATGAAATAAAAAAATAAATTTTTTATAAAAAAGAGAGAAAAAGAGTTAAGTTCAATAGAAAGAAAAGAGAAATTAACAAAACACTGTTTGAATGATAAAGATAAATAAGTAATAAAAATACAAGAGAATAAAATCAGTGAAAAAGAAAAGAATTTAAAAAAAAAAAAAAAAGACACTATAAGATCAAAACGGTTGCTACTCACTTAAAATAATAGTATATATTTATTTATTATCTAAATTTCGAGGACAACATATGTATGTTGTTATGATGTACAAATATTTTTAAAAATATTATTTTATAGTGTCATGTCGTATTAGATATTGAATTCGACACTCCTCATGTTGAATTTAAAAAAAAAAAAAATTCATATCGTCATATATATCCATATCGTGTTGTGTCCGTATTCGTATGCATGCACTGTGATTATAGAGATTCGCGGGAAAAATAAAGGGAGTAGAACTCATACTAAGTACATTATTGTCGAGTTACATAACAAATTTGAAATTCTAAAAGTCTACGATAGTGTGTGTTATTTCTACTAAGTAATGCGCAGTTTAATATTGAAGGAGATTCTAAAAATAGTAGTTGGTCCGTTTTCCACTAAAGCACGTATTTTTAACACAGTCAATTGAATGTATTACTATAATGTTAGTTAATCTCTACCATAATAAAGGGATCATAGGCGAAAAATCACTAGATATATCTGTAATTAATAGAGACTAATGACTGTTCATACTCGATGTATATGTAAAAGAAAACGTTAAATTGAAAAAGATGTATATGTAAAAAGAAAATGTGTGAAAAAGAAACTCTAATAATTAAGAATATTGAAAAACATGAACCATTGTGGATAAATGTTACTATAGTTTGTTGACTTGGTTATCTTAATAAAAAATATTGGCCGTTATCGTTTTATTTTTGTAAATAATTCAATTGTACTAGAGATGATAACGAATGGAGCAGGTTTGCGAGCTCTGTGGCCCAACTCGCCAAAAACTCAACCCCAAACCTTTTATTTCTCAAAAGGTTAGAAAATATAAAATAGATAATATTATATATATTTAGTATAAATCCTAATCTATATTCTATTATTAAATACGAAACTCAATTGTGCTCTCTTGGACTTAATCTCTTTATTTATTTATTTAATCTATTTATTTTTCTCCACCACATAGAAAAAGTGTATCAATTAGTTACTAGTTACTACTATTAATTTCACCTTTTTCTTACCTGACCTTTATTATTATTTTTATATTCTTTTCATTTTTATAACTCATATTTTTAAATTTATATTTTAACTATTTTCTATTAATATAAAATTATTAAATTTATATCAAAATGATTAATTTAATTTAATATATTTAAATGATAATATTTTTTTTGCACACGCATAGAGTGTGCGAAATTACTAGTTTTGATAATCTCTCCACACAATCTATCGCGGCTTCTCTCCTAAATGATTTCTCACTCGTCAATTTGAGCACTTACTTCAACCTCACCATCTACCACCTCGACCCCCGCCCCCGTTTGGCTGCAGATCTGCTTATTTTATAAAAACAATTTTAAAGTTGAAATTAGCTTGAGCCGAACCCAAATTAGAAAAAATTGACAAGGCTTGGTTCGGGTTTTTTTTTAATATACGCACTCCCAAATGAGATTCGAACTTGAGTTATTACTTTGGAAAGAACCACTTGAATCAATTCCTATTAACTTATGTTAAAGCTCAATTCGTTGTCATCCCTAATTGTACCTCTATTAAACTATTCCTTGACATAAAAAAAAGAGAAAAAAAGTGCATGATGTGTTTGTATGCTTTACCTTACCGATCATCCTCCGAAGTCCGAACCCCTCGAGAAAATTTAATTATCAGGTTTCGAAGACTGTACCAATTATATATATATAATATATTTAAATTAATTAATGCTGGTGTGCCCATATTGTTAGGACTTAGGGCAACATTTAAATTAGCATTTGAGTAATTGAGTTGTAAATAAGGCGGTGGAACAATATATATATCGCTCGTTTCGTACATATATATATAATTTGTGTGTCACATATTCGTACACGCTATCGCCTTATTTAATTTTTATTTTTTCAGACGGTGACGTACAATAATGGTGAGCTACAATGTTGCCCATTTAATGCTGATAAATCTTCAGCTAATTGAAAAGGTCACAATTACGTATCTATCGCTTAACTAGGTTTAGCGTACGCCACAAAAATCTATGTCACGTGAATATTTTTAAAAATATTATCTTAACGTATCGTATCATGTTAAATATTATATTTTATATTTTTTTTACAAAAATTTTAAAATAAAATTTATATCATCATATAAGTATATTATACCTGATAGAGCTAAAGATCCTGCTTGACGTCCGATCGAGGATTCCGACGCGATCACTCTATTCGTTGAGGGGGAAACAGCCGTCCGACTACTCAAGACCTGCGCGAGTCGGAATAAACGTGAACTCCGAGACCAACTCGAGGAAGGTGGGTGTGAGACCCGGAT
This sequence comes from Lantana camara, assembly GCA_037501455.1. NCBI lineage: Eukaryota > Viridiplantae > Streptophyta > Magnoliopsida > Lamiales > Verbenaceae > Lantana > Lantana camara. Next base: position 17,374,291 of record CM074859.1, read on the forward strand.
TGGTACTCCGACGCTCAAGTCAGGTCCAACGGAGATGATCGAATTAATTGAGTGGTGAAAAGAGTTAGGTGAGAAAACTTACTTCGCAATAAATGAGGAGGGGGTATTTATACTGTGAGGAGAGAGAAGTTACCGCCTCAACGTGGAGGCGTGGGGAGTTGACAGGTGCCCCATTAAGACCGTGCATTAAATGCATGGTCGGCCACCTTCCTGCTACTGGGACAGTGCGCTGGCCGGTCGAGGGATCTAGGTCGCCCGTAGCGGTCTGGGGGTCCGACTGTGGGTCGACGGTCTATGCGGTAACTTCTGCAGGGTAAATGGGTCTTCGAGCGTTATGGTCGAGAGGTAAGCTCCGATCGAATCGCGATCGATACATGACCGTCGATCCTACACGTGGAGCAAGATGATTGGCCCAACTCGATAGCGGGTACGTGCCACGTCATAAGCCCCCCGAAACATCATCTGCTAGGGCTGACGTGGCAGTGATGTTTCAAATCCCAAGAGTGGGACCCACTGTAATCATTGCGTCGTTTCATCTTCTCGATTCCCGCCCATTTTCACCCTTATAAATAGTTCCCTCTGTAAATTCATTTGTTACTTTTGCGAGAGAGAATTGAAGAGGGCTCCGAGCTATTTTCGATCGATTTAAGCGTTCTTCGAGTGTCGGATTTCCGGGTCGCTCGTTTTAGAAGAGGACAACCTTCGGACTTTCAGACAACAAAAGGTAACACTTCCGATCTTTAGCTCGGTCTCCTTTCTCTGTGCTTTTTTATGTTATTCTCGATCGCTTCGAGGGAGAGGTGTACCACTTCCCTCTTCGAAGACTCCCTTTCTCTCGATTTGTTCGTATCCGACCCAAACAGTAAAACATGATTCTATCGTTGTAGGATGTCAACAAATCGAGCGAAGGCTGGTCCTAAGGGAAGGGAAGTGGCGACCACAAGTGTGGGGTCGAGTTCGGATTCATCTGGATCGAGTTCGACATCGAATTCGGAGGCGACCGTAGAGACAAGGTCGACGAATCCCCAAGGAAGGGATGAGATTGTCGAGGTTGTGGAGGTTTCAGAATCTCTGCCTGAAGAGGAATCAATGGAGGTAGTTGTGCCTCGGGTATCGGGGGAGGTGACGTCGACTTCCGGTCGACTGGAGGAAGAGGTAGAGTGTAACACCCGAGCGCAAGGCGTCACATCCCCCGCACCGAGACCCGACCCGAATATGAAATGGACGATCCATACCCGGGCCAAATCACGGCGAACGGGGATAAACACACACTCTAAGCTATGCGGGCTAACCCTTAAAACCATACAATAACATAAAACATTAAAGCGGAAGCAATAAACGAACATATACCATATATATATGTACCATGAGCATCCAAGCTCCAAAAATCATTCATATACATCAACAATTGCCATCACGGCCCAAAACATGTACGCTTCACATCATTAAACAAATACAATGATCGAAATAAAAGTATGCAAGTGTAAGACTCAAAATACAGAGCTAGAGACGAATGCAAGACCTAGGACTCGTATTCCCTCCTAGCTCCCTCAACACATGCACAACACAGCTGAAAACCAAATGGGTTCAGTCCAAAAGGGACTGGTGGGTATAAAACAGGGCATAAATAGAATATATGACAGTAATTAAACATTCACATGCAATCAATAATCCTAAGTGAGGTTTTTAAAGACTTTCCCAAGTGGGTGAATAGAATCATCAAAAGGGATTATAACGAATCATTAACATTAGGTCATTATTGGCCCGGCGAGTGGGCGTGCATTATCTCCAACCAACACCTTGTGTAAACCATTTAAACATTCATTCATTTATTCTTTTCATGCAATCAATCTTTTGTGCACATTCATTAACATTTACTCCTTCTTCCTCCGGGTTGGTGGCGGGTTTGCAAGGCCCGACCACCCATTCATTGACCAAAAGAGGTTACATGACTCCCCAGATGGCGCTCAGCGTCCATTCCTCGCTAACTCCTAACGAGGTCCGGTTACGCCGTTCATTGGTGGAACTAGTGTGAGGGTTCACCGTCGGCCCGTGCCTCCCCGGATAGCCACTCATACTAAGTCCCTGGGCCCCATTCGTGCATTCGATCATGTCTCGCCAAAACATTAGGTAGGATTGATAAAACAAGGCTTTACGTTGAAAACATTTACTCTTTAAAACGACTCTCTATATATATATTAATTTTGGTCGAAAACTTTCACAATGAAGGTATATATAGGGTCTTATATCTACATAGAAGAAAAACCCACCTTAAACCGCAAAAAGGAGCAAACACGAGCCTCACTGACCGGCCTCGTCTCCAACGTGATCAAAATCTGTGCAAGAAAAGTGAAGTGAGACTCAATATGACCAAATAAGACGCTCGGCAATGCAACGATCATGATATGAATATATAAAAGATAAAATTATGTTATGAAAATGTTCATGTGCACTATTAATACATTTAAATCACCTAAACAAGTCATTCACTTTCATTCACTTTCATAATTCCACATTTTCAATCAAGTTAATTCAAGAAATTCAAATATAAACAAAGTAAAAGTTAAATCACATTTAAATTTAGAACATAAACAATTAAACACATTCAATCACATTTACAATTAGAAATTAAATAATTAAATACATTCAATTAACTATTGAAAATTAATATTAAACGGGGAATTCCCGAAAACTCCCCAAATGATAAGCCCAATTCCTTTTAGCTCCCCATTTTAAAAAATGATGTATTAAAACTCAAGAATCGCGTATCTAAAACCTCAAATGATGTATTTGAAATACAAGGAAAAAATCATGTATCTAAATCCCAGAATCATGTATCCAAATCCCAGAATTGCGTATCTAAATCCTAGAATCGCGTATCTAAAACCCCAAATGATGTATTTGAAAATGGGGAGCTAAAAGGAAGTTTTTAAACCCATGGGGAGTTTTAAGGAATTGCCCCTTAATTAAAACATGAAATAGGTAACAATTAAATTCTATAATTCAATTAAATCAAATAACATTTAATATTTAATAAACATATATAAATATATAATTAAATATAATATACATATACTATATTATATATATATATATATATATATATATATATATATATATATATATAAATATATACATGCATACGTAACCCATGCATGCAAAACCAACAATTTCATGAAATTTCCATGCAATAATATAACACATGCATGCAAAAGTGTAGGTCTAATTATATACATATATGCATGCAAACATTATGCATGCAAATCATGCATTAGCAATTAACAATTCATGCAAACAGAAAAAGAAGAAAAACGCAGGCAAATGTTCGGGAAAAAAAAAACAGGGTGACACCCCTGTGTCACCACTCAAGCCCAAACCGAGACACCCCCGTGTCTCGGTACAGCAATCTCAGGCCAACCCGCACCCCCGTTCCGCGCTGGAAAGAAGAACAAAGACACACCGGTGTCTCGACGTGCAGCAGCAGCAACTCAACGCAAACAACCCCTGTTTTTCCTTGCTCAAAACAGAGTAAAAGAAGGCGGCACTCCAAGCAACTGTACTGCCGAAATATCGGGGCGTCACATAGAGAACCTCGAGCCAGAGGGTCGGTTGGTGAACGATCCTCGAGCCATCACTTGTTCGATATCGGAGGACAAGCTCGGAGAGATCCAAAATTGGTTGTTTGGGGGGGGCTCCGGAGTATGGGGGTTATCGAGTAATAAGGCCCAGGGTCGGAGACAGGATGACTGATCCACCGACAAACTGCATCGCGATCAATTACTTGGCAGTTAAAAATGGGTTTAGGGTGCCCATTTCCGAGGAGATGGTCGACTTTCTCAACACTCTTAGGATTAGCCCTCTACAGTTGATGCCTAACTCCTACGCAACGGTAAATGGGATGAGGGCCTTGTTGAAGTGCTTGGGAATGAAGACCAACATATACTGCATTTCCGAGATCTTCCAGGCTGGGTTGACGACCGAGACCTCTAAGTCAGGCCCGGGGTACATTCAGCTTCAGTCGAAGAGTAATTATCGGGTTGTTAGGTCGCCAACCTCGTCGAATGGTAAGGGATGGAAACAAAGGATTGTTTTCATCGAGTGCGAGATGGGTTGGCCCGGTCTAAAATATCCGGGATGGAGCTGGGTTCCTCGAGCGGATCTTCCGAGAGGGCCACCGGGTTGGCCGAACACTTTGATGGCAGCCCTAAGGATTTTAGGAAGTGTGGAGTCGGAAGATATATATGATCACTCCACAGTCGTTAATCGAACTAGGGCTCGCGCCAGGAGTCAGGAAGCATTTCGACCCTGGTACCTTGATCGAAACTCTCGAAGCATCGCACTTACCTGCTTTTGTTGTTGTGTTAGTTTGTGTTTTTTTTTTTTTTTGCAACTCTGTGATCGAGTGTAGTCCTTATTGCAGACCAGTACACATGTCGGCCGCTTTGAACGCGAGGAGGAAGGAGATGGCCGAGCTCAAGAAGGCGGCCGAGAAGAAGAAAATGCCTCCACCGACCCAGGCGGAAATAACGGCCGCGACCGGTGCAACGGTCGATGCTCTACCCGAGGTTCTCTCAATGAGAACGAGTGATGCCCCTGAGAAGAGGGGAAGAGCCCCCTCGGGGGTCGAAACCTTGGAAGCCCCCCAGTCCAAAAAGCTAAAAACCAAAGGCCAACCGAAGTCAGGGGTCGGGGCCGACAAGAATAAGGGTCGAGAGAAGACCCCCATGCTCCCAATGCCACCAACGCTTGGTCCGATCATCGAGGTCCAGGTCGGAGATTTCTCAACTCCTCCCAACCAGGGTCGGGGGGCCATCGTTCCCCGAAACGTCGCCAGTATCTTATCGGGGGTGCGAAGGCCTCCGATCGGATCTTCATCGGGGACCGCTGTGCCGTGGAAGCCTAGCGACGAGGAGAAAAAGATGTTCTTCGACTATCCGATCCTCGAGGAACCCCACTTTCCTTGTGGCCTTTCGAGCGTCAACGAGAAAGGCGAGCCCAGACGGGTCGGTACTGCGCCCAAGGATTACAATGCGCTCGGGGCATTGTACAGTTCAATCCAGACCACGGTCGACCACAAGGAAAGGATGGCGCTATCCGATGACGAGATCGAAGCGTCGTAGGTCCAGAAGTATTTTGCTGTAAGTATGCTTGTAAAATTGTGTTTTTCCCAAGTATTGGATCGAAGTTGCTGAAGGTCAATGATTCCTTGCAGATGGGTCAGGACTTCTTCCAGATGGCTCGGAGGGGATGGGTTCATCGGCAGCTGAGGACGAGAGCTGAGCAACAGGTCGAGAGGATGAGGATCGAGCTGGAGGAGAAGGACAAGAAGTTGGCTGAGGCCAACAAAGACAAGGAGAAGCTCGATCACGACCTCCTGGAAGCTATCGAACATCTCTCAGAGGTCGAGAAAAAACTGAAGACGGCCGAGGGACAGGTGGCGAGGTCGATCCAAGAAGAAGCCGACGCGAGGGCCCGCGGCTTAGCGGAGGGGAAAAGGAAAGGTACAAAGATGGCCCTGGATCGATGCAAGAGGGGCCTGGCCGAATCCGTGAACGACCTCGAGCGTCGAGGCGTTTACAGGTTCATGAAGTCTAAGGCGTACAAGAAAGCAGTGTCGATTGCGAGCTTCAAAGACGTCGAGGAGGGTTTCAATTTGTGCCTAGCTCAAGTGCAGGCGGCCAAATACCTCCCGATGGATTATGATCAAGAGAAGGTCGGCCTGTTTCAAGATGATCCCCGGCCCGTCGACCCGGTTACTCGACCTCCTACTCCCGAGCCAAACTGGGATGAAGATGAGTTTGGCTTCGCCGTGAAGTTGGCCCGATCTAGGGCGGCAGGTGAGCCAGACGACATAGTCACCCAAGAGCTCGATCTTGATGCTTCGTTCGACCCGAAGGACATATGCCCAGAATATTTTGGGGATGGGGCCATCGTTCCGATCGAGGAGGGAACCGGACCCTAGGCAACCGAGAAATGAGTCGGAGAGAATGGACTAGCCCTATCTCTGTACTCGGAAGTCTTTTGCTGAGTGGAATTCAATTTTTCAAAGTTTCGACTGTTGGGGTCGGACTTTTGTAGTTGCTGGCTCGAGATTCATCTGTAAATAGGTAGGAATCCAAGCGTTTGTTGCTCCCGTTTGTAAAATCCAAATTTGTAAGAGCGTGATCGAAAAGTTATGATCGATGCACTTTATTTTAAATATATTATGTAAGTTCTCTTCTGGGTTTTAATGAATGTCTTAAGTATTCTCTCGAGTTTCTTTGATGTTTAACTTTTCATGTTAATCGATAGCTATGATCGAGAAGATGTTGAGGCAAACTGCTTTAATCTTTCGAGACTTATAAGACATTAGTACAGGCATCGTATAACGTAAGTACTTGATCGAATAACACGAGCGTCGAAAGATAAGAGAAAACTTTATTACTTTTTCGACCAGAAGATTTACACAAATATGTTTACAAGTAGTACTTCTTCAAGTTGTGAGCATTCCATGATCGAGGCAATGACTGTCCATCGAGATCTTCGAGATGATACGCTCGATTCTTGCCTATCTCGACAACTCGGAAGGGTCCTTCCCAGTTGGCGTCGAGCTTGCCCACATGCTTAGTGACCTCAACCTTTTTAAGGACCAGATCTCCGACTTGAAAGTGAAGTGGTCGCAAGTTTTTGTTGTAGGCTCGAGCAGTTGTGGCTCGATATTGTTGCATCTTCATGTTTCCTTTTTCTCTGGTTTCGCTTATTGTGTCGAGATCGAAGGCTCTTAGCTCGTCATTTCGGTGGGGGTGAAAATGAGCCACTCGAGGGGATTGATGTATAATCTCGGCCGGAATCATGGCTTCCGAGCCATACACCATGGCGAAGGGTGTTTGACCAGTTGGGATTCGAGGGGTGGTTCGATACGCCCATAGGACACCTTCAAGTTCATCAACCCAATGGCTTTTCTTAGCTTCGAGTCGCGTACACAAATTCTGTATGATGGTTCGATTGGTAACCTCGACCTGCCCATTAGCCTGAGGATGTCCGACCGACGTGAACCTTTGGCTGATCTTGAAGTCCGAACAGTAGGCTCTGAAACTTGAACTTTGAAACTGGGGTCCATTGTCGCATACTATGACTCGAGGTACTCCAAATCGAGTGATGATGTGTTTCCAAAGGAAGTCTTGTAGCGCATGAAAGGTGATTTTTGCAACTGCCAGGGCCTCGACCCATTTAGAGAAATAATCGATCGCCACAATGATGAACTGCCTTTGTCGAGTCGCTATCGGAAAGGGGCCAATTATGTCGATTCCCCATTGCTCAAAAGGCCAGCATGACTCGATTGGAATCATGTTAACGGGGTGCTGATGGGTCAGATTGGCGTGTCTCTGACAACGATCGCACTTTCTCACGAATTCGAGTGCATCCTTGCGTAGGGTAGGCCAGAAGAATCCAGATCGAGACACCTTCAGGGCTAATGATCGCCCCCCGGCATGGTTCTCACACGATCCTTCATGGACTTCGGCTAAGACTTCTCGACCTTGTGATGGTCGGAGACACCTTTTTGTTGGACCGATGATTGAACGTTTGTACAAGCGACCCTCTTGGTCTAGCGCATAGCTTAGTGCGCGTTGCTTGAGTCTTCTTGCTCCGACCGAGTCCTCGGGTAAAGTGTCATCGTGCAGATATAAGACTATATCATCGAGCCAACAAGGTTCAACTGTGTCGATGGGATGGATCTCGGAAGGAATATGATCTATTGATCGAATAGATGATATCATGAAGGTTATGGTCCGATCCTGTCTGCCTAGCGACCCGCTTGCAAATTTAGAAAGTGCATCTGCTCGAACGTTCTCTTCTCGAGGAACTTGTGAAATTCTGAATTCTTCGAATCCGGAGATGGCCTTCTTGACTAAGGCAAGATATTTGATCATTGACTCCTCTCGAGCCTCATATTCGCCAGTGACTTAACCGGCGACCAGCTGTGAATCGGTCAGGACTCTAAGTTTTCCGATGTTTTACATTTTTGCGATTTTCAATCCTGATAAGAGAGCTTCGTACTCAGCCTCATTGTTTGTTGCAGGATATTCGAGGGCGATGGCATATTCGATCTGTTGCCCATTCGCATTGGTGAGGGATACCCCGACCCCTCCTCCGGAAGAGGTCGAGGAGCCATCGACCGATAGGGTCCAAACGGTTTGATCAACCTTAGATGCCAAGTGAGGGTATTTCTCGACCAAGAAATCGGCCAAGATCTGCGCTTGATATGCTACCCGGGGTCGATACGTTACCTCGAACTGTCCGAGTTCGATCGTCCACTTTGTGAGTTGACCAGAAACTTCCTGTTTGTCCATGACGGTTTTCAGCGGTTGATCGGTGAGGACAATGATAGGGTGTGCCTGGAAGTATGGTCGAAGCTTGCGGGGCGTATGGACTACTGCGAGAGCAAACTTCTCGATCTCGAGGTAGCGAACTTCTGGTCCATGAAGAATTTTACTCACGTAGTATACAGGGAGATGTTTCCGATCTCGAATGGTGACAAGTACCGAGCTGATTGTTTCCCTCGATACGGCCAGATTCAGGTATAAAGTTTCACCATCGACGGGTTTGGCGAGCATGGGTGGAGAAACCAGGTACTTCTTCAGATCTTCAAGAGCTTGGTCGCACTCGGGGGTCCATTCGAAATCTTTGATATTTCGTAAGATCTTGAAAAATGGTAAGTTCTTCTCCGAGGATTGGACAATAAATCGATTGAGTGATATGATCCGTCCAACAAGCCTCTGTACGTCACGGATCGAATTAGGAGTTGGGAGCAGTTGTATAGCCTTTATCTTGGCGGGGTTGGCCTCGATCCCCCTCTGACTGACCATGTAGCCGAGAAATTTCCCACCATCGACCCCGAAGGTGCACTTGGCTGGGTTGAGCTTTAAATTGTATTTTCGGAGGAGGTCGAAGGCTTTCTTCAAATGGTCGAGATGGTCGATGGCTTTTTCGCTTTTAACCAGCATGTCATCGACATATACCTCGATGGTATGGCCAATCTCTGACTCGAAGACTTTGTTCATCATTCGTTGGTACGTCGCTCCTGCATTCTTGAGCCCGAATGGCATAACTTTGAAGCAGTAAATGTCATTGAAAACAATGAAGACAGTCTTGGGTTGGTCCTCGATGGCCATGAAGATTTGATAGTAGCCTTCAAAAGCGTCCATCATGCTCAATCGTTCGCACCCTGACGTGGAGTCGACCAGTTGATCGATCCGTGGCAGAGGGTAGGGATCCATCGGACAAGCCTTATTTAGGTCGGTGAAATCATTGCACATTCTCCATTTTCCTCCTGGCTTGGGTACAAGGACAACGTTGCATAACCATTCGACGTATTGGATCGGCATGATGTATCTGGCATCGATGAGTTTATTGACCTCGGCTTCGATGATAGCATTTCGGGAATCGCTCTGAGAACGCAACCTTTTCTTGACTGGTTTGTAGGATGGGTCGACATTTAGGTGGTGTTCGATCACCTTCCTGTCCACCCCCACTAGGTCAGAGGCACTCCAGGCAAATACGTCGAGGTTATCGCGGAGGAAATGTACGAGCATGCATTGCTCTTTTCCTTTCCGACCGGCCCCAATACGTGTGATTTTTTCGGCCTGTCCTGGAATTAGCTGAATTTCCTCGATCTCTTCAGTGGGCTCGAGCTTTTTGTCCTCTTGCTTTGTTCTTTTTGCAGCGTGAGAGGAACATATTTTTTTGGAGTTTTCTGGGTCGATTGCCTATGGGTCTACAAATTCATCTTCGATGATGGGGTCGTCGGCGATGAGAGGTACATGCTTACCCGTGGAAGTTTTAGGCTTGTCTAAGGAGATGGAGTAACAACTCCAAGCGGCCGATATATCGCACCTCAATTCCCAGACCCCGGAGGGGGTGGGCAATTTTACCATTTGGTGGTAAGTGGATATGACCGCTCGGAAGTCGATGAGACCTGGCCGACCGAAGATGATGTTGTAAGCGGAGGGCATTTCGACGACAAGATATTCGATCTCGCGTGTGGCTCGTCGGGGTAGAGTGCCCATGGATGTGATCAAACGTACTCGACCTTTAGTGTAAACTTCTGCTCCTCCGAATCCTGTAAGAGGTGTTTGAATAGGGTCTAGGAGTAATTCATCGTGTAAATTCATGCGAATAAGAGTCGAGTAAAGGATAATATTGCTTGAACTTCCATTATCTATCAAGGTACGGGATACAGCAAAGTTGGCGACGTCGAGCGTGACGACCATAGGACAGCTAGGTGTCTCGCTCGAGCGTCCCGGTACATCAGTTACATCATTCTCGCTAAATACTATCTCTTCATTGATCCAAGCGTCTTCCGGTTGAACGTGCATAACTTCTCGATTTCCATAGAAGCCCTGAGCAGCTGTTCGCGTCCTTTTCCGAGCGGACCTTGAATCTCCTCCAGAAGGCCCTCCCGAAATCATGTCAATCCGATCGAGACATGGTCGATTATGGGGGTCACGCTCTGTCGGTGGCTTGGCCTGTCTTTGCTTGGGCGATCTATCGAGAAGGTCTCGATTCCGAGCATTGTCATCCATCTTCCTTACAAACTCTTGGAGATGACCTCCCTTGATCAGCCGTTCGATCTCCTCGCGCAATGCATTGCATTCGGAAGTGTTATGCCCCTTCTGTTGGTGAAAGTTACAGAACTTGTTGCTCTCTCGAGTCTTGGGAGTTTCTCGCATCGGTTTAGGTTTTTTCAGAAGAGCCGGGTCAATGACATTGTAAATTTCATCGAGCGGGCGTGTCAATTGTGTGTAGTGCTTCCTAGCGATGGACCCTGCCGGTGTCTCGGTTTTGGGATGGACGTCCTGCTTGATGGGTCGATTGACATCTATTTTTCGACTGGGAATCGGACTCCTCTGAGAACTCTCAAATTCTTCAAGTTGCATCCAATCGCAAGCGGCTGCTTGGATATCTACCAAATTCTTTGGTTTTTGCAAGAAGATGTATCGAGCAGCTTCGATGTTGACCAGTGCCTTGTGAACAATGGGTCTCAAAAGGTCGATGCTTGGCTCTTCTGTTTTGACCACTGCTTGTGAGAAGTGAGTGAAGAAATCTCGAAGTGATTCGTTAGGAGCTTGCTTTATAGTATAAAGGTAGGTTGGAGGTAGCTTGTCTCCCTTCATGGCAGAGAATTGAGCTTTGAATCGATCCACCAAGACCTTGTAGGAAGGTATGGATCGAGGAGGGAGTCTTGAGAACCATTCCAGAGCCGGGCCATCAAGAGTTGTGACAAAAAGTTTAGCCCAAATGTTGGGCGAGTGACCGAACATGCTGAGCTGCATCTCGAGGCGTGACACATGCTTTTCAGGGTCAGTCGACCCGTTATATGTGGGTAACCCAGCAGGGATCTTTTCGTCGGTGGTGGATTCGATGATGGAGTCACAAAATGGAGACTGAGCTTCTCTCTCGCTGCGATATTTCCATGGTCGGACTGGTCGGGGGATCGACGGTGTTTGCCGGGGTGATCTAGACCTCTCTCGCCGAGTTGAGCGCGATCGGCTGGGGGAATGACTATGCGACCCTTGACTCTCAGTCTTGTGTCGACTATCCGATTGACCTGAACGGGGTGGTATTTGATTTCGAAGGTCATTCGATCTGACAATATGCTCTCTGTTCGATCTACGGATTTGATTGACTCGCCCGTGGGGCCCGAGTCGACTGAATACTCCACTCGAATCGTGAGGGGATGAATCGCGCTGGGAAGGGCTTCTTTTCTCCTGAGACCCACACCGCACGCGGTTGTTATTCATTCCTCGGGAATGGGATAGTCGAGATTTTTACCGGGACACACCTTGCCCCCGACGACTGTCATTGCGATGTATCCTGATGTCGGTGGGGGTCCTAGAATCGACCTCATCATTCGGGTGGAATGAAATTCTATCTTGAACTGGCTTTCGAGCACTCCCTTGTGCGGGCAACGGTTGTTGATGCTGAAGTTGAGGTTGTACATTTTGCCCAATTCCAGCCTAATATGTGACAGGTGGTTGGTATTGCGCGGGATGTACATACCCAGGATGATGCATCTGGGGTTGAAGAATCTCCACCGGGCGAGTTTGCGGGCATTCTGGCATCCGAGGTTCTCTTCCTTCCGCAGCAGCCGCTATAGCTTCGTCTCGACAAGCTTTTAAGTACTTATCTATCTCGGGCGTCGAGTAGACTAGCTGTGGTGAGATGGTGGTGGGAACAGCGACTTGCAGAGGTATTTGAGGGATGACTTCCCGACCGTTCTCGTCGAATAAGCGATTGCTGGCGATATTGTGAGTAGTCATGTTCGATGGCTTGTTGTTGCTGATTCCCACAGACGGCGCCAAATGATCGAGCTAAAGATCCTGCTTGACGTCCGATCGAGGATTTCGACGCGATCACTCTATTTGTTGAGGGGGAAACAGCCGTCCGACTACTCAAGACCTGCGCGAGTCGGAATAAACGTGAACTCCGAGACCAACTCGAGGAAGGTGGGTGTGAGACCCGGGTTGGTACTCCGACGCTCAAGTCAGGTCCGACGGAGATGATCGAATTAATTGAGTGGTGAAAAGAGTTAGGTGAGAAAACTTACTTCGCAATAAATGAGGAGGGGGTATTTATACTGTGAGGAGAGAGAAGTTACCGCCTCGACGTGGTGGCGTGGGGAGTTGACAGGTGCCCCATTAAGACCGTGCATTAAATGCGTGGTTGGGCACCTTCCTGCTACTGGGACAGTGCGCTGGCCGGTCGAGGGATCTAGGTCGCCCGTAGCGGTCTGGGGGTCCGACTGTGGGTCGATGGTCTATGCGGTAACTTCTGCGGGGTAAATGGGTCTTCGAGCGTTATGGTCGAGAGGTAAGCTCCGATCGAATCGCGATCGGTACATGACCGTCGATCCTACACGTGGAGCAAGGTAATTGGCCCAACTCAATAGCGGGTACGTGCCACGTCAATACCCATATCGTTATATTCGTATCCGTGCATTATATACGAAACTAAACAATCATGGTAAGAAACTAAGAATGATTTTTTTTGTTGTTTAAGTCGCGTGACATATCTAATCTTTGTCGTGAGTTTCAAAATGTATATTTTTGATATTAATTGATTTTTGGACATGGTATAGGGGATAGTTAAGTGGATTTTCTAAGAGATAAATATTCTGAACATCCTGTACTATAGCGGTTTTTAGACTTTGCATTCCGAACTAAAAAAAGTCTATGTTTGCATCCTCAACTATTATTTTGTGATAAATTGCAACCTCGTTCCAATGGATGTATGACACGTACCCCAAATTTCTTTCACGTGTCACATGATGAGTGGAACGAGGTTGCAATTTATCACAAAACAATAGTTGAGAATGCAAACACATACTTTTTTTAGTTCGGGATGCAAAGTCCAAAAACCGTGATAGTACAGGATGTTCAGAATATTTATCTCATTTTCTAAATTGGGTTACCGAGACATGAAGGCATTTTGAGGTATGATTCCTACTTCCTACGAATGGCTTTCCTTATAAAATCTGGATCAGATATTTCGACCAAAGTGTTCCATCTCAATTATCCAAGACATTTATTTGAATCGATTAGGTATATATATTGTCAAATACCTCAGTCTGGCCAATGAAGTGTACTTGACGAGACGAAAACCCTAACCAAAATATCGGATCTCAATTCATTCGGGTATTTACTTGAATCACTCATATATTTTGTTACGTATCTCAACATGGTTGATGAATGAAAACCCTAATTCGATTGAAATTGAATTGAGCCAGGTAATTAATCAAGGGCAAAATAGTTCGCTAATCCTAACAAATATTGGATTTGACCACAAATGCCTTTGGGGAATTAAAATGTTTAAAGGTCAAATAAGTATTTGCACTGATTTCGTAATTAAAATAATTGTAGAGGCATTTTCATAAGATGGGATTAAAAAAAAAAACACAAGGGTATTATGATTAAAGTGATTAATTAAAAATAAAATCAAATCTCATGGTTGAGCTGCAAATCGGCAACAGGGACAATCCAAGGAGAAAAAGATAAAAGTCTTTTCTTGTTGGACATAACATGAAAAGGATTACCAAATAACAGTCGACTAGCGAAGACAAATTAATTAGTAATAATCTGAAATTAAATAATTAGTTAGACAGTGAAATTAAACTTTATTAGGTTTAATTAATATTGAAGATATATATAATTGATGGACAGAATCTTGGTAGTCTTTTAATTTATTTGGCGTGTCGACTGTCGGCTGCCGGTCCCAGGACAAAAGGGGAGGCCAACAAATTCTGGAAGTAAATAAAACGATATTAGAAAACAAGCAATTTGGCCTACCACGTCCCACCTTTGCTATTGTATGTGACTTTAATTTATTATCACTAAATTCGTGCACACTCGATGCACGTGTAATAAAAAATTATTATTTAAATATATATCAAATCAAAATTTTTGTAGTAGTATAAATTTTATAATTATAAATATTTGATAAATAAATAAAATAAAATAATATTATATTAATAAAAATAATAATTAAAATAGAAACTAGATAAAAAAATAATAAAATAAATTAATTTTAATATTTTTAAATAATATAATTTCTTTAATTTGTACACACAACGATTATATGAGAATTATTAGTATATATGTGTTGGACGTAGTTACATTTAGGGTATGTGGGGTTTCTTGCCCACTAAATTCTTTTTAAATTTTTTGTGATATATTCTTAAAAACTTTATTTTTGTTATGAAACTTTTTTATAATAATGTCAACCCCAAATAAAATAATAATAAAGATTCCCTTTTCGATCTTGCCTCTACTTAGCTACACCTATATATATATTCATCCGATATAACATATCATCAAATAACATACTTTGTAAGAGAAAAACTTTTAAGTTATATAGTTTATAAGTTTAGATGTCTCATTTTTGCATTTTTTTATTACGCAATTGGTAATGGAGCTGTACATTTTAGCAGTTCCAATAATAATAAATGAAAAATACGAGCAAAATAATTATATATAGTTGTTTTATAAAATAAACTACTTATATTACTATATCAATATTATAATTAGCTTGACTATACTACTTTTCTGGGATTGATTTTGCTCCACCCACAAATCTGTTAATAGTTGTATTTTTTTTATATATATATTTTTAACTTGGAGTTCGATGAATTTATTAACATTTTTATGGAAACTTCGTACCCAATTATAACACACAAATATGAACATAACAACACAAACTCGATATCTTTATTTGTAGTGACAATATTCAAAGGCGTGCTATGCATACCATGATGAAACAAATACACCAATACCGTCGGTTTCTTGATTACTCAATATTGTGCATATGTTTCACGTGAATTAATACTTTTTCCGTCTCTGTGGTATGTATATATTATGTCTTCAACTCTTATTACACTAATTACTTAATTATATAGATAAAAAACATCTGATTATTCAGTATTTAGGCTTGATTAAAATATAATTTATTTAGATCAAAAAATTATATTTTAATCCTTATAAATCTTATTTGGTTTGAGATTCCTAATAAAATTTATAAAAATATGCTTATAACTCTAACAGTTTGTATGAGTATTTCATTGAATATATAGTCAAAATTATAAAATCATTCATAAAGTTTACAAATTAAATATAAACAAAACAAAACCTACAAATTATAAATTTAACAATACAATCCGAAGAGTTGCAAAACAGATTTTAAAAAAATTTTGGGTATTTTTTGAATGACATAATGGAACCCTAATGGATATCAGGGATCACACAAGGTTCTCAAGAGTTATGAACTAGATGTAATTTCTTAATTTAGATGAATTATATTATAATTAGACCTAACTATAATTAGAATCGGATATAAATATACAATTCTGGAACTCATATTGCATAAGTGGAACAAGTACTCATTTAATTACCCAAATATCTGATGTTTGTTCCTAATTTTGAAAATAATTCTAACATTAAATCTTCTAGCTAACTCAGTTTTAAGATGTTTATAATTCAAATGAAAATAAAAAATTTCAAGTATACTTTAATTTTAAAAATTTTAATTAACAATTTCACTCTTTAAAATATCTACGACTCAATCAAAAATAAAATTATTGTTTATCGTAAATTCATAATCATGAGTAGATACCTAATATGACATGACTAGCACTTGAATCAGTATATTACTTTAATTTATAATTGTTATGAATGTCAACAATTGCACTGGGGAGCCGCAATGCATTAATAACCAAGATTGAATGATTGATAATAGTGGAACGCCAATATAATCACGGCGTCACTATCTACGTTAGGGAAATTCTTGTACGAGTCGGGTGAGGGCACTGTTCCCTACACCCGTTTCTAATACATAATAAAAAATAAATAAAAATTTTTATTTATTTTTTATTATGTATTAGAAACGGGTGTAGGGAACAGTGCCCTCACCCGACTCGTACAAGAATTTCCCATCTACACTATTTGCACCACACCTAGCTATTCTGGAAATCATGTGGATGAAATTACTTGATGAGAGGGGAATGCTCAGAAAGGAATTATTTACAATACATTTTGTCCTTAAATTTTATACTTTTAAATTCAAAATAGTTGGTATCTTCATATACATGCATATCGAAAAATTACTTTTTATTGAATATTGCTACGATCCTTTTGGTTAAATTGTAAAGTGCTTTTCTGTAATTATTATTTATATCATTGAGTGAAGCTAAATTGTTAGTCAGCAAGTATATTATATACATTATTTAATTATTTATTTTTGTTGAATTTTATTTCAGTCATACAATAAATATGATACACTCATTAACAAGGATTGATTTAAGTAGTTTGAGGGTTCTTTTTTGAAGGTAATGACTCGAATTTAAATTTCTCTTACCACTTGAGAATGTGTGTTTAAAAAAAAATAAAATTATGATACACTCTCCTTTTTGTTATACTCATTTAATCGAATAAGATTTGATTTGTGGTAAATGTGGTAATAATGATTTCAAAAAAAAGTAAAATGCTACCTGATCCACTTTCGGCTAAACAATCCAAGAATCAAGATCCACTTCAAATTCAAGAGATCAGGTTTTTAGGTGATCAAAATTATTTAGAAAAAGAAAGCCTTAGAAGTTAGAACAGACAAAAATGCGTGTATATAATACATACGTACATACTGATCGTGTCAAATCTCAGCTTGCTGTTTGACCGGAAAATCGTGCTACGATCACTCTATTTGTTGACAGGGGAATCGTCGCCTGACTGCTCGAAATCTGCACAGGTCGAAGGAAGTGTGAGCTCGAGGCCAACTCGGGGAAGTTGGGGGTGAGACCCGGGTTGACACTTCGACGCTCAAGTCAGGTTCGTATGATATGAGTCGAATGACTGAGCGGTAAATGAGCTAGGTGAGAAAACTTACCGTGCAATAAATGCGGAGGTTATATATATAATGGTGAAGAGAGAGAAGTAACCGCCTCGACGTGTCGGTGCGGGAAGCTGACAGGTGCCCCACCATTGCCTTGCATTTAATGCGTGGTCGGCCACTCAATTGAGAATTGGATAGTGGACCGGTGCGTGGCAGGTCGAGGGGATTGAGGTCGAGGGAACTGATCGAAGAGCCTGACCTTGGGTCGAGGACTGAGGCAGTAAATTATGGGCGATAACTAGGAGACCCAACCTGATGATCGAGAGGAGTCCTTCGATCGGACAGGTGGCGTGTGGTGGTTGGTCTAGCGCAATGGCGGGTACGAGCCTCGTCATAAGCCCCCCGAAACATCATCTACTAGGGCTGACGTGGCAGTGGCGTTTCAACTCCCAAGGGTGGGAGCCGTAATCATGGCGACGTTTCACTTTCTCGATTCCCGCCAAATTTAATCCTATAAATAGTTCCCTCTGTAAATTCATTTGTTACTTTTTCGAAAGATTTCTGAAGAGAAGCTTCGAGCTGTAGCAGGACGTTCAAGCGCCTTTGCACATCGATTCTCGATCATTCGTTCCAGAAGTAGCAAACGTCGAACCTTTCCATATCCAAAGTTGCTTATTTCGACTCTTAGCTCGATTTGATTCTCTTCTTTGTTTTTATTTTTCTCGATTGCTTCGAGGGAGAGGTTTACCACTTCCCTCTTCGAAGGCTCCCTCTCTCTCGATTTGTTCGAATCCGACCCTTCAAGAGTGAAAACTTGTCTTTCTTGTTACTGTAGGATGTCAACAAATCGAGGTGAGACCGGGCCAATGGGGATGGATGTAGCAACCGTAAGTGTGGGGTCGAGTTTTAGTTCTGGCTCGAGTTCAGACTCGTCGGACTCCGGAGTCTCCATAGAGACTAGGTCGACAAACCCACAAGGAAGGGGTGAGGATCTCGATGTGGTGGGGGTGTCTGATCCGCCACCCGAGACAGAATTGGAAGAGGTTGTCGCGCCTCGAGCCACAGGAGAGGAACCATCGACTTCAGGTCGAGGTGAAGAGGAAGAAGAAGATGAGGAGGAAGAGGAAGTGGAAAACGTCGAGCCAGACGGTCGACTGGTGAAGGACCCTCGAGCTATTACTCCAGAGATATCGGGGAAAAAGTTTAGGGAGATCCAGGGTTGGCTATTTGGTGGGGCGCCTAAGTTTGGGGGCTATCGAGTAATAAAGCCCAAGCCAGGAGAATGGGTTTCGAGAATGGGTTTCGAGTGTATTGCGGTCAATTATAAGGCGGTCGAGAATGGGTTTCGAGTGCCCATTTTCGAGGAATTATTCGAGTTCTTCAACATTTTGAGGATCAGCCCGCTTCAATTGATGCCCAATTCGTATGCGATGGTAAATGGGCTAAGGGCTCTGCTAAGATGCTTGGGGATGAGGACCAACATTTTTTGTCTTTCTGAAAATTTTCAAGCCTCATTGACGATCGAGACCTCGGCACCGAGTCTGGGATATATCCAGCTCCAATCGAAGAGCAATTATCGAGTGATATGGTCGCCAACCGCCTCGAAGGGCGTGGGATGGAAACAGAGGTTTGTTTTCATCGAGTGTGAAAAGGGGTGACCGGGTCTGAAGTATCCGGGTTGGAGCTGGGTTCCTCGAGCGGACCTTCCGAGAGGGCACCCGAGTTGGCCGAACACTCTAATGGCCGCACTGAGAGAACTGGGGAGTGTGGAGTCGAAAGATATGATCGACCCACAAATGTTGATCGAGCTGGGACTGGCACCAGGGGTCCGCAAGTACTTCAACCCTGGTATATCGAGCGGATCCCTCGAAGCAATGTTTCTATTTGTTTGCGTGTGTTGTTTGTCTTTTTTTTTTTTCCCAAGTATCTGATCGATTTTTCTTTCTTTTGCAAAGTGATATATCATGTCGGCCTCACTTGCTGCTAGAAGAAAGGAGATGGCCGACCTGAAGAAGGCGGTCGAGAAGAAAAAGTTGCCTCCCCCGACTGAAGCGGAGATTATTGCTGCACACAACGCCACGGTCGAGGCGTTGCCCAAGGTCCTCGAAATGAGGACAACTGATGCCCCCGAGAAGCGGGGGAATGCTCCTGTGGGGTTCGATGACACTGAAGCCCCCCAATCCAAGAAACAAAAGACGCACCGCCATGCTTCCAAGTCTGCGGTCGAGGCAGATAAGCAAAAGGGGAGAGGTCGAGAGAAAACCCCTATGCTTCTGATGCCTTCATCCCTTGGGCCCATTGTCGAGGTCCAGGTCAGCGAATTCTCCACTCCCCCCACTCAGGGTCGCGGGGCGATCGTGCCTCGGAACGTTGCTAATATCTTGGCTGGGGTTCGAAAGCCCCCGCAGGGTACTCAACCTGCGGCCGCCATCCCCTGGAAGCCTAGCAAGGAGGACATGCGGCTCTTCTTCGACTACCCCTCTCTCCAGGAGCCTCATGTCCCGAACGACCTTTCGAGCCGGAATGATCAGGGCGAACTCCGACGGATTGGTACGGCCCCTAAAGATTACAATGCGATCGGAGCTTTGTACAGCTCGATCCAAACTGTGGTCGACCACAAGGAGCGATGGGCGCTCGCTGACGATGGGATCGAGGCGTCCTGGGTCCAGAAGTACTTTGCTGTAAATATACTTTTGACTTATCCTTGTATTTGCTAAGTTGTTGCTCGAATCCTGATGATCGAGTTGCTTATCTCAGATGGGCTAAGACTTCTTCCAAGTGGCCCGGAGAGGTTGGGTCCATCGCCAGATAAGGGAGAGGGGCCAAGCAACAGGTTGTGTGGATGAGAATCGAGCTCAAGGAGAAGGATAAAAAGTTCGCTGGGGCCAACAGAGACAAGGAAGAGCTCGATAAAAATCTTCTCGAGAAGATCAAAAAACTATCTGATACCGAGAAAAAACTCAAAATCGCCGAGGACCGGGTCGCTAGGGCGATTGAGGAGGAGATCGAGGCGAAAAATAGGGGCTTGATCGAGGGGGAGATGAAGGGTGCAGCCTTGGCTCTGAGCAGGTGCAAACGTGGCCTTCAGGAATCAATCTCCGACCTCGAGAGGCGAGACGAGTATAGATTCTTGAACTCCAAGGCGTACACCAAGGCTGTGTCGATCACGAGCTTCAAAGATGTCGAGGAGGGTTTCAACTTGTGCATGGCCCAGGTACAGATGACCAATTACCTTCCAATGGATTATGATCAAGAGAAGGTCGGCCTGTACCAAGACGACCCCACCCCGCAGAGCCTGTTACTCGACCGCCATCTCCTGAGCCAGATTGGGACCAAGAGGAGTTTGACTTCACTGTAAAATTGGCGCGATCTAGATGTATAGGCGAGCTAGACGATGTATCGCTGATGGAGCTCAAGCTTGACGCCTCGTTCGACCCCAAAGACATGTGCTTCGAGTATTTTGGGGATGCCGCCATCGTACCTATCGAGGAGGGGACCGGAGATGGTCCGACCGGGAACTGAGCCAGAGAGAACGTGCCAGCCCTATCTCTGTGCTCGAAAATTTAGTTGAATCTAGACCAACCTTTTTCAGGGTATCGACTGTTGGGGTCGGACCCTTGTCTATTTTAGGAACTCGACTGTTAGGGTGAGTTCCCTTAGTTGTTGACTCGGGATTCATTGTAAATAGATAGGAATCCGAGTGTTTGTTGCTCCCACTGGGAAAATCCAAATTACAAGTGTGTGATCGAAAATGGTGTAATCGATACACTTTTGTTTTGAATTATTATGTAATTTCTTGATTTCGAGCCAATGAAGATTAATTTTGAGTTTTCCTTCGTATTCTTAGATAAATAGTCTTGTGCTAATCGATGCATTTTGTCGAGAAGATGTTGAGGCAAATACTCTAGTCTTTCGAGCGAGTAACACTTTAATACGAGCGTCGTAAAATAAAGGATACTAAGTAGCAAATCGAATAAGATGCATATCGGAAAAAGGAAAACGTTGTTTATTCATTGATAAAAAAGATACATAGTTGTTTACAAGTAATATTTTTTCAAGTTGTGGGCATTCCATGATCGAGGTAAGGGTCTCCCGTTGAGATCTTCGAGGTGATATACTCGATTCTTGCCTATCTCGATGATACGGTAGGGACCTTCCCAATTAGCGTCGAGCTTGCCCACGTGCTTAGTAACCTCGACCTTTTTGAGTACTAAATCTCCGACTTGAAATTGAAGAGGTCGAAGGTTTTTGTTGTAGGCTCGAGCGGTTGTGGCCCTGTATTGCTGCATCTTTATGTTCCCCTTTTCTCTGGTCTCGCTTATTGTGTCGAGGTCAAAGGCCCTTAACGCATCGTTCCTTTCGCGTTAAAATTGAGCCACTCGAGGGGATTGATGAAGGATCTTGGTAGGTATCATGGCCTCCGAGCCATATACCATGGCGAAAGGTGTCTGACCAGTTGGAATTCTCGGAGTGGTTCGATAGGCCCACAGGACACCTTCCAGTTCATCAACCCAATGTTCTTTCTTTGCTTCAAGCCGTGTGCACAAATTCTGAATGATGGTGCGATTGGTGACCTCGACTTGTCCGTTTGCTTGGGGATGCCTGATCGACGTGAACCTTTAACTGATCTTGAAGTTTGAGCAATACGCCCTGAATCTAGAGCTTCGAAACTGAGGGCCATTGTCGCACACTAAGACTCGAGGGATCCCAAACCTTGTGATGATGTGTTTCCAAAGAAAATCTTGAAGAACATGAAAGGTGATCTTTGAGACAACAAGTGCTTCGACCCATTTGGAAAAATAGTCGATAGCGAGGATGACGAACTGCCTATGTCGAGTCACGATCGGGAAAGGATCTGTGATGTCGATCCCCCACCGCTCAAAAGGCCAGGATGATTCGATCAGGATCATCTCTGTAGGGTGCTGATGGGTTAAGTTGGCATTCTTCTGACATCGATCGCATCTTCTTACAAATTCGAGCGCATCCTTGCGCATGGTGGGCCAGAAGAATCCTGCTCGAGATGTTTTCTGAGCAAGCGACCGCCCTCCGGCGTGATTTCCACATGTCCCTTCATGGATCTCGACCAGCACTTCCCGACCCTGAGACGGTCGAAGACATCCTTTAGTGGGGCCAATGAAAGAGCGCTTGTACAGACGATCCTCTTGGTCGAGTGAGTAGCTTAGAGCACGGTGCTTGAGTCTTTTCGCTTCGAGGGGGTCTTCAAGTAGGGTACCGTCTTGGAGATATAAGACTAATCCATCTAGCCAACAGGGCTCGGCAGCATCGACGGAGTTAACCTCGGGGATAGACGGGTCGATAGATCTTGAGGAGGAGGTCATAAACTTGATGGATCAATCTTTTGTACCAAGTGACCCACTGGCAAACTTGGAGAGAGCATCCGCTTGGAGGTTCTCTTCTCGAGGAACCTAGGAGAGCTTGAGTTCTTCGAATTCCGATATGACCTTCTTTGCTAAGGCAAGGTATTTGATCCTGGATTCTTCTCGAGCTTCATACTCACCGCCGACTTGCCCGGTGACCAGTTGAGAGTCGGTTATGACAGTGAGCCTTTTGATGTTCTGCATTCTTGCAATTTTCAGCCCTGCTATAAGGGCTTCATACTCTGCCTCGTTTTTCGTTGCAGGATATTCGAGGGCGATGGCGTATTCGATCTGTTGCCCACTGGTATTCGAGAGGGATATGCCGGCTCCCCCCCTGAAGAGGTCGAAGAGCCATCGACTGCCAGTGTCCAGACAATCTCTTCATGGGTCGGTGTCGGAGGGAGGTGATTCTCGATCAGGAAATCGGCCAGGACCTGAGCTTGGTACGCTATCCTGGGGCGTTAAGAGACTTCACATTATCCGAGTTCGATTACCACTTGGTGAGTCTTCTTGAAACCTCAGGTCTTTCCATGACTATTTTGAGAGGTTGATCGGTTAGGACTACAATGGGATATGCCTGGAAGTATGGTCGAAGTTTCCGGGATGTATGGACCACTGCGAGAGTGAACTTTTCGATCTCGAGGTATCGCACCTCAGGGCCATGAAGAATCTTGCTAACGTAGTACACGGGGAGATGTTTCCGATCTCGGACTGTGACAAACACTGAGTTGATTGTCTCGGTCGAGAAAGCTAGGTACAGGTATAAAGTCTCTCCGTCGACCGGCTTTGCTAATAGAGGCGGCGATGTCAGGTATTTCTTCAGGTCTTCGAGGGCTTGGTCGCACTCTAGAGTCCACTTGAAATCTTTGATGTTGCGTAGGATTTTAAAGAAGGGCAGGTTCTTCTCTGATGATCGGGAGATGTTCCTGCCAACAAGACGTTGGACATCACGGATCGAGTTTGGGGTCGGGAAGAGCTGGATGGCTTGTATCTTTGCAAGGTTTGCCTTGATTCCTCTCTGGCTTACCATATATCTAAGGAATTTCCCGCCATCGACCCCAAAAGTGCATTTCGCAGGGTTGAGCTTTAAGTTGTATTTCCTAAGGAGGCTGAAAGCTCGCTTCAGGTGGTTGAGATGGTCGAGAGCCCTTTCACTTTTGACGAGCATGTCGTCGACATATACCTTGATTGTGTGACCAATCTTGGGCTCGAACACTTTGTTCATCATTCTTTGGTAAGTTGCCCCTGTGTTCTTGAGTCGGAACAACATGACTTTAAAGCAATAAATTCCATTGAAGACCACGAAAGCCGTTTTGGGTTGATCTTCGACGGCCATGAAAATCTAATAGTAACCTTGAAAAGCATCCATCAAGCTTAACCGCTCGCAACCAACAGTGGAGTCGACAAGTTGGTCGATCCGCGGTAAGGGGTAAGGGTCCATTGGGCATACTTTATTCAAGTCGGTGAAGTCGTTGCACATGCGCCACTTGTTGGAAACACGAATCAGAAAGCAACGGAATTTAAAAAAAATTTACCAACAAAAGGACCTTGGACTCGCAATCGTGTAACCATATTCGTAAAGATAGAAAACTTACTTTTCTTTTATTCTTTCTTGAAGCGTTTCAAGCCACCCAAGAATGCTCTTCTCGCGGCTTGATCCCCTCTCCTTGGTAAAGCTCGAATCTTCAAACTTCTAACTTGAAGCTCTCTAGAGATAGTCCACCAACTTGATCACAATCTAACTAGTAAGGATGCTAGTTCTCTAGTTAGTGTTTAGGCTTAACCTAGGGTTTTATTTAATCTTGGAGAAAGGAAGGTGTTCAACACATGAACCAAAAGAATTGCCAATTAGCTCCTAGAGGAGCTCGAGCTCCCCTATTTATAGAGAGAGGGTGCCGAAATTCCTAGTCCTTAATGGGCTAGGATTTTGGTCTCTCTCTCTCTCCTATTACTTGATCATCAAGTAATTTTGACTTTGACTTTGAATTCTAATTCAAATCAACTTTCAAGAGAGCTAAAAATATCCAAACTATTTTTGGATAATTTTATACTTTATTTATTTAAAATAAATAACTTATTTTATCTAATTAATTAATTCATAATTAATTAACTAGATTATTTTTCTCCAAAATAAGACTTTCTTTTTAATTCAAAATTAAACCAAAGTCTATTAAATAATTAACGCATTTAATTATTTAATATATATATACAATATATATATTCACACGTGTGGGACACGTGTCACAAGGACACGTGTCACTCACGTGACCCACACGTGTGCCTTCACACGTGTGGAACCCTCTAGGCTCGATTAACTCGTTTAATCATTTTAAAGCCTCAACTCATGTAACCAAGTTGTTGTGTGTGACCCTCTAGGTTCTCAATTCAATTAGCAGTGACCCTAATTAATTAATTCACTAATTAATTAATCAGTCCACAGATTAAACGACCATAGTCTAGCAACAGGTGTTTAACCCCTAGCTGAATTGGAATGTTCGGATTCGACAGAACCTTTAAGTCATTGATTCATGTGAGATACAATCCTCCTACTTACTATCTCTCAACCAAGATCTAGGGCAATGGAATAATCAGAACCCTAATAATCCGGTCTTAAAGCTAAGTGCATTTTATATCCATTTGATCTCAATCCAAGAAACCCTTTTCTTGATGTCTTGATCTTCTGCCTTGGCCAAGGACTCCATATGGCATATGAATGACTTACACATTAAGAGATCACCTTGCAAATGCAAGTGTAGGTCCTTTCTTGATTCTCATTCACTTTCATGAATCACTTGTGCAGCCCCAGCATAAGCCTTGAATCAGTTGTCTAAGGCGACACCCTTTAAAGCTTATACCTAAGACTATAGAGTTAACTCATAAAGTGACAAGGAACCTCAAGTCTAAGGATCAATTAATCACATTAATGACTCGTGAGATATTTCCTAATCTGGAAGTTTCCATTTTCTGAAATAGAAACTTCCTTTCCCATTTAGGAATCTTCTCACACGGGGCACCTCAGTGAACTTACTTATTAAAGTAAGCACCCTCATGTATCACGCACGTATCAACTATACACTTTGCACCTCCATGAAACAAGGTGGTCCTTCTTAAGGGCGTGATCCCACAAGCAAGCCTTAAAGGAGTCAGGTTGACACTCCCACTGTCTGTAGGACTCATCGGCTTGGAGTATTTTACTAATAATGACTTATGTGATATAGGGCTCGTTTCATGAACCATTTCACCTAAATGGTAGAGTCCTAAAGTCATCAGGATTAGGGGAATTCTCATACATGCACCGCTAAAGTAAACGCATACCAAACAAGAGCATATAAAGAAGTCTTGCCTCAATTCGTTATTTCATTCAAAGATTGTCTGTGATTACAATAAGGAAAAGCACAAAACGGATATACAATCGGCTTTCTAGGGAACTATTCCTAACAATCTCCCACTTGCCCGTCAAAGCCATTCTAAAGCTACTCTAAGTCCCATCTTCTGAAGATGACCTTGGAAAGCTTCTCGACTAAGGGGTTTAGTAAGTGGATCTGCCACGTTCTTTGCTGATGTGACCCTCTCAATTTGCACATCTCCTCTTTTGATAATATCACGGATTAGGTGATACTTCCTCATAATATGCTTGGTCTGTTGGTGAGATCTTGGTTCTCTTGCTTGAGCAACCGCCCCAGTGTTGTCACAAAACACAGAAATGGGGTCTTTCATGCTAGGAACAACATTCAACTCTTGAATGAAGTTTCTAATCCAAACACCTTCCTTAGCTGCATCATTTGCAGCTAAGTATTCGGCCTCAGTGGTCGAATCTGCAGTGGCAATTTGGTTGGAACTCTTCCAACTCACTGCTCCGCCGTTTAGGCAGAAAATGTATCCTGACATTGACTTAAAATCATCTAAGTCAGATGCAAAGCTTGCATCGCAGTATCATTCGACAGTAAGATCTTTCTGACCTCTGTAAACTAAGAATAAATCTTTAGTACTTTTCAAGTACTTAAGAATATTCTTCACGGTAGCCCAGTGACCATCTCCAGGGTCAGATTGGAAACGACTTGTTACACTAAGTGCATAAGCCACATCCGGCCGAGTACATAACATTGCATACATTATGCTACCTATTGCTGATGCATAAGGTGTATGAGTCATTCTTTCCTTCTCAAGGTTAGTCTTAGGACACATCTTCTTTGAAAGACATGTTCCTACACTCATAGGAAGGTTCTTAACCTTTGCTGACTCCATATTGAATCTCTTCAATACTTTGTCAATGTACATCGACTGTGATAGTCCTATTAACCTTCTAGATCTATCTCTATAGATTTTAATTCCAAGGATATAGGACGCATCACCAAGATCTTTCATCTCGAATTGGTTCGATAACCATAACTTAGTTACTTTCATGTCATCCTTCGAATTCCCAGTAAGAAGGATGTCATCAACATAAAGTACTAAGAATTGCACTGAGGTCTCCAATTCCTTTCTATACACACATGATTCATTCGAAATTTGGATGAAGCCAAACGCTTTGACTGATTCATCAAATCGAATGTTCCAATTCCTAGAAGCCTGTTTCAATCCATAGATTGATCTTTGGAGTTTGCAAACCTTTTGCTCACTCCCACTGAATGTGAAACCTATGGGTTGCTCCATATAAATGTCTTTGTCAATGTCACCATTGAGAAAGGCAGTTTTCACATCCATTTGCCATATCTCATAGTCATAATATGCAGCAATGGCAAGCATGATCCGAATAGACTTTTGCATTGCAACTGGCGAAAAGGTTTCATCAAAGTCCACGCCGGGTCTTTGAGTGAATCCTTTTGCAACCAGTCTTACTTTGTAGGCTGCAATGCTTCCATCAACTCCAAGCTTTCTCTTAAAGATCCATTTGCAACCTATGGGTTTGACCCCATCAGGAAAATCTACCAAGGTCCAAACTTGGTTGGAGTTCATGGAGTCCATTTCGGATTTCATGGCTTCTATCCACTGTTCAGAGTCAGAATCTGAAAGTGCCTCCTCATATGTTAAAGGATCATTATCCTTTTGAGAGATTTCATGGAAGAATCCATACCATCTCTCCGGCTGTCTAGAGTACGTTCAGAACGCCTTAGAGGAGGATTTTCATGTGTATCAAAATTCGTGATTGGTTGTGGTTGATCAGTAGGGGACGTTTCTTCAGTGGTGGCGTGAGATCACTTTATACTTCTTCTAATTCTATGATCTTGCCTTTCTTTTCTTTAAGGAACGGTTCCTCAAGAAAAGTGGCATTTCTGGAAACAAACACCTTTTGCTCAGATTGATCATAGAAGTAGCATAAGTTAGAACGAGATTCTAACTTATCTCCCACTATCTTCTTCACGTAAGCAGGACAACCCCAAATTCTTAAGTAAGAATAACTGGGGATTTTACCATGCCACATTTCATAGGGCGTTTTAGGGACTGACTTAGAGGGAACTAGATTCAAAGTCTTTGCTGCACTTTCCAGGGCATAACCCCAGAAAGAAGGTGGTAAGTCAGTGAAACTCATCATGGAACGAACCATATCAAGTAGGGTTCGATTCCTTCTCTCAGAAACTCCATTAAGCTGAGGAGTTCCCGGAGGAGTCCACTGAGAGATAATCCCATTATCTTTGAGATGATTAAGGAATTCTTCACTAAGATATTCGCCTCCTCGATCAGATCGAAGTGCTTTGATCTTATGACCAGTTTGGTTCTCAACCTCCTTTTGAAATTCTAAGAATTTCTCAAAAGCTTCAGATTTATACTTCATCAAGTATACATAACCATACCGACTGAAGTCATCAGTAAAGGTTATGAAATACTGATGATTGTTTCTAGTGCTTACACTAAGCGGTCCACAAACATCAGTATGGATCAAATCCAAAACCTTAGTGGCACGTTCCACAGTTCCTTTAAAAGGAACTTTGGACATTTTTCCTTTGAGACAGGATTTGCAAGAAGTTAACTCCTTAAGATCATTTTCAGAGAATGATCCTAAAGTGTTTATCTTACTAATTCTGTTCTTGGAAATGTGTCCTAATCTAGCGTGCCATAAGGGAGCTGAAACTTTGTCATCTCTCTTACGCTTTGTTTCTCGTTGTATATTCATGATATTGATATTTTGAGTTAGGTAAAGTCCATTACTTAGAGTACCAATGTGAACGGAAGAGTTGTTC
This sequence comes from Lantana camara, assembly GCA_037501455.1. Lineage (NCBI taxonomy): Eukaryota > Viridiplantae > Streptophyta > Magnoliopsida > Lamiales > Verbenaceae > Lantana > Lantana camara. Next base: position 17,403,203 of record CM074859.1, read on the forward strand.
CGTTTGATAAAATATTTACCATTCTTAATATAAGTTTCATAACCTTCACAATCTAATATTGGAACTGAAATTATATTACGAATAATGCTCGGTACATAAAGGACTTTATTCAAGACTAACTCAAAACTACCTAAATCTAATCTAATTGTGCCTAAAGCTCGAGCTTCAACGTTTGAGCCATCGCCGATCTTCAAGACACATTCTCCTTCTTTGAGTTGTTGGACTTCACTTAGCATCTGTACATCATTACAGATATGAGTTCCACAACCGGTATCAAGTACCCAAGAACTAGAATTAATAGAAAGATTTACTTCAACGAGAAAGATACCTTTCTTTAGAGTAGCCTTGTACTCTGGGCAGTTTCTCCTCCAATGTCCCGCTTTGCCACAATGGAAGCAAACATCCTCTTTCTGATCACGCTTCTTCTTTTGGGTCTTCCCCTTCAAAATGCCACCAGTGGGCCTAAGGGGTTTCTTCTTCTTCTTTTGGGCTTTCTTGCCCTTACCTTTAGAAGGCCCAGAAGAGAAAGATGGAGCATTCACCATCAAAACCTTATTGTCCTTCTTGATCGTGCTTTCAGCAGTCACAAGTTGACTAATCAGCTCAGCTACAGTAGCACCAGCATGATTCATGTTGAAGTTAAGGACAAATGGGTTGAATGATGGTGGGAGCGAAGCCAGCAACAAATCCACTGAAAGCTCATCTTTCAGTGGCATGTCCATGGAAGCAAGTTTCTCAGTAAGGGCAAGAAACTTGAGTCCATATTCATGGACACTTGAACCTTCCCTCATTCTCAAGTGGAACAATTCCTTTGAAGTGTTATACCTTGTAACACGTTCATGAGGGCGGTAAAGTTGCTCTAAGTGGTCGTAAATCTCCCAAGCAAATTCCATGGCCTCATGTTGCCTTTGCAAGTCCGGAGACATGTTAGCCAACATAAGGCAACGAGCTTGGAGATTATCATCCTTCCACTTCTGAATCGCATCCCACTCGGCCCGATTGGGAGCGTCCCCTTCAGGACTAGGCTCTCCTTCGAAGAGAACATAAGTTCTCTTCTCAGAATCTAAAATGATTTTTAGATTCCTCAGCCAATCAGAATAGTTGGGACCAGTCAACTTGTTTGACTCGAGGATCGATACAAGAGGGTTTTTGGTTGCCATTTCAAAACACGTAGAGAATCACAGAATCTACGACCTAAATGGTAAAACAGAGAACTAGTGAGCATGCTGAATTATAACGATATACAAAAGATAAGGTCTTTAATATAATGTAGCTCCCACTGTTTTTCAAAGATCTATAATTCCCAAAGATCTAAGAGGAACACGTTTCCCAATGGGTACTAAGATCCTAGGCATTTTACCTCGAACCCAAGACTCGCGGACATTCTAAGTAAGAACCCTAGGTAGGTACAACTTACCAATTCTAACACCTTTAGAACTCTTAGTAATTGTTTTTGCATCACCTATCTTTCAATATGGATCCACGACTCGTGCAACATCCATATTTACTTAGGCGTTAAGCTAGACCCATCAATCATAAGATCATGACCAAAACTTAGTTCGAACGACCCACGACTCGCGGACATTGCCCTTGCCAAAATTGATCACGAAATATTGACCATTTAAAATGATCAATTAGGTAACTAAGAACTAATAAGCTCCACTAGCTATCCCACGACTCGCGGACAATAACTAGCTTCACTTACTAAACTTAAAACCTATTGATGGAATGCTAGGAATTTAATTCAAAATTTGCATCACGAATTAAACACCTATTTATTCGAAATTAACTTAATATTTAATGGGAATTTTCGAATCAACCGGAGAGTTGTCCGGTTCGACCTCACCAACATATATGTTATCCAATGTTATTAGTCTTGATTAATGCAAGTACACTTAAATGCATTTCAAACAAGCACATAAACAGATAACATGTCCTAGCATGATACTAACATGTAATGATCATGGGTTCTACCTATCTTATGCGTGATATATGGGAGCCACTCCATAATCACAAGTTCTAACATACATGCCACATAAACAGTTTAAATCACATAAGGGAAAGCGGTAACAAAATACGAGCCCTATCTCTATCACATTTTTACAATTGAGATTCCCCTCCCTAACATTTTGAGGGGTCTTCACTTATGGCCTCCTTGTTACTTGAATGTGGTCCATCTTACTCCATGGGTGCATTGTCTCCAAAATGAAAATAAAACCTCACCACCTATCTCTACTCTCAAATTACAATAAAAGGAAAAAGACATAAAGTAATAAGACTCAATCTTCATATTGGCCTTAGACAATTACACGGGGCATACCCCGGCCTCAAAAACAGTAATATGGAAAGCCACATAATAAATCACATAACAGTACGCACATAAGTGAGGCTCCAACCTCAATTGAAAAACGCAACTATAGGGCTCCAACCCCAATTGAAACCATCCATGTGCATAAATTAAAACCATACATAAGTCTAAACCCATGATCACCTAACATGCTTTTGCGAGAATTTAAATTTAGCCAATAAATTAAAATTCTCGTTTCAAGTCCTAATGACTTAAAACACGACTTGATGCGAGTCTTATTTAGAAAAGTTTTCAATAAATCCCAAATTACCAAAACAAATAAAATTCCAATTAATTTCTGAAAATTAATAATTTTATCAAAGATTGTATTTTCCCAAAATATAAACCGTTTCAATTTCTCAAAAATCCCAATTTTAAGTTTTATTAAAAAATTAAAATAAATATTCAAAATTTTTTTTTAAATTAAAATAAAAAATTGGGACTGGATTGCACTAAACACGAAAAATCAGATTGCGACAGAGAAAACGGGGCCCGTACGCGAAAGGGCTGCGCGCGGCCCTCTCGGCCAGTGAGGGCGGGCGATGGGCGGCCAGTCTCGGCCGCCCTGGGCTGGCGCGCCTAGGCGCGCCCGGAAAGGCCTCCCGCGAGGTTGCGGGAGGGTGTTGGGCGGCTGCCCTGTGCGCGCCTAGGCCAGGCGGGCGGTGCGCGCGAAGCCCGCGCGCGCGACTCCTTCGCACGAGGGGTTTCGCGTGTTCGTCGTATTCTGTATTTTTCGTTTCGTGTTTTCGTTCAAAAGCAAAACCAATCCAAGAAATCCAAAAACAGTTTATACAGTTTCAAATCTAAAATAGTTTTCAAAAATTAAATTTTGCAAAAACCAATTTTCAGAAACTTTCAGGAAAAAATACAGTTTCGTAATTCAGGCTTTCTAAAATAATTACAAATACTCAATCGCATCAAGCCTAAGAATTTCTACTAAATTCAGTATAATTGAGACGAATCAGAAACACGATTAACGAGGTGGCTCTGATACTACTTGTTGGAAAACACGAATCAGAAAGCAGCGGAATTTAAAAAAAATTTCCCAACAAAAGGACCTTGGACTCGCAATCGTGTAACCATATTCGTAAAGATAGAAAACTTACTTTTCTTTTATTTTTTCTTGAAGCGTTTCAAGCCACCCAAGAACGCTCTTCTCGCGGCTTGATCCCCTCTCCTTGGTAAAGCTCGAATCTTCAAACTTCTAACTTGAAGCTCTCTAAAGATAGTCCACCAACTTGATCACAATCTAACTAGTAAGGATGCTAGTTCTCTAGTTAGTGTTTAGGCTTAACCTAGGGTTTTATTTAATCTTGGAGAAAGGAAGGTGTTCAACACATGAACCAAAAGAATTTCCAATTAGCTCCTAGAGGAGCTCGAGCTCCCCTATTTATAGAGAGAGGGTGCCGAAATTCCTAGTCCTTAATGGGCTAGGATTTTGGTCTCTCTCTCTCTCCTATTACTTGATCATCAAATAATTTTGACATTGACTTTGAATTCTAATTCAAATCAACTTTTAAGAGAGCTAAAAATATCCAAACTATTTTTGGATAATTTTATACTTTATTTATTTAAAATAAATAACTTATTTTATCTAATTAATTAATTCATAATTAATTAACTAGATTATTTTTCTCCAAAATAAGACTTTCTTTTTAATTCAAAATTAAACCAAAGTCTATTAAATAATTAACGCATTTAATTATTTAATATATATATAAACAATACATATATTCACACGTGTGGGACACGTGTCACAAGGACACGTGTCACTCACATGACCCACACGTGTGCCTTCACACGTGTGGAACCCTCTAGGCTCGATTAACTCGTTTAATCATTTTAAAGTCTCAACTCATGTAACCAAGTTGTTGTGTGTGACCCTCTAGGTTCTCAATTCAATTAGCAGTGACCCTAATTAATTAATTCACTAATTAATTAATCAGTCCACAGATTAAATGACCATAGTCTAGCAACATGTGTTTAACCCCTAGCTGAATTGGAATGTTCGGATTCGACAGAACCTTTAAGTCATTGATTCATGTGAGATACAATCCTCCTACTTACTATCTCTCAACCAAGATCTAGGGCAAGGGAATAATCAGAACCCTAATAATCCGGTCTTAAAGCTAAGTGCATTTCATATCCATTTGATCTCAATCCAAGAAACCCTTTTCTTGATGTCTTGATCTTCTGCCTTGGCCAAGAACTCCATATGGCATATGAATGACTTACACAATAAGAGATCACCTTGCAAATGCAAGTGTAGGTCATTTCTTGATTCTCATTCACTTTCATGAATCACTTGTGCAGCCCCAGCATAAGCCTTGAATCAGTTGTCTAAGGCGACACCCTTTAAAGCTTATACCTAAGACTATAGAGTTAACTCATAAAGTGACAAGGAACCTCAAGTCTAAGGATCAATTAATCACATCAATGACTCGTGAGATATTTCCTAATCTGGAAGTTTCCATTTCCTGAAATAGAAACTTCCTTTCCCATTTAGGAATCTTCTCACACGGGGCACCTCAGTGAACTTACTTATTAAAGTAAGCACCCTCATGTATCACGCACGTATCAACTATACACTTTGCACCTCCATGAAACAAGGTGGTCCTTCTTAAGGGTGTGATCCCACAAGCAAGCCTTAGAGGAGTCAGGTTGACACTCCCACTGTCTGTAGGACTCATCGGCTTGGAGTATTTTACTAATCATGACTTATGTGATATAGGGCTCGTTTCATGAACCATTTCACCTAAATGGTAGAGTCCTAAAGTCATCAGGATTAGGGGAGTTCTCATACATGCACAGCTAAAGTAAACGCATACCAAACAAGAGCATATAAAGAAGTGTTGCCTCAATTCGTTATTTCATTCAAAGATTGTCTGTGATTACAATAAGGAAAAGCACAAAGCGGATATACAATCGGCTTTCTAGGGCACTATTCCTAACACCACTTCCCGTCCGGTTTTGGTACGAGAACGACGTTGCATAGCCATTCGACGTATTGGATCGACATTATGTATCTGGCGTCGAGAAGCTTGTTCACTTCCGTTTCAATGATAGCGTTTCGAGAATCGCTCTAAGGGCGAATTTTTTGCTTGATCGGCTTGTAGGATGGATCGACGTTCAAGTGATGTTCGATTACTTTCCTATCGACTCCTACAAGATCAGAAGCGCTCTATGCGAATACATCGAGGTTATCTCGGAGAAACTGTATGAGCATGCATTGTTCCTTGCCTTTTTGACCGGCCCCTATGCGTGTGATCTTCTCAGTCTGTTCGGGGATCAATTGAATTTCTTCGAGGTCTTTTGCGGATTCAAGCTTTTTGTCTTCTTGTTTCTTTCTTTTCGCGGCGTGAGAGGAGCTCATTTTCTTTGAGTTCTTAGGGTCAACCGCCTCAGGGTCTACAAAGTCATCTTCGATCATTGAGTCGTGGATGATGATTGGGACTTGCTTTCCGGTGGGTTTGGGTTTCTCCATCGATATAGAATAAAAAGTCCTCGCCGTTAGGATATCACACCTTAGTTCTCCGACCCACCCCAGCGGGGGTGGGTAGTTTTACCATTTGGTGGTAAGTGGAGATTACTGCTCGGAAGACGATCAAGTCTGGTCGACCGAAAATGATGTTATAGGCAGATGGCATTTCCACAACAAGGTATTCGATCTCGCGTGTGGCGCTCCGAGGTAATGTGCCCATCGAGGTGACGAGTCGGACTCGAACTTTGGTGTATACTTCTGTCCCGCCGAAACCTATAAGAGGAGTTCGAATAGGATCCAAAAGTAGTGTATCGTGTAAATTCATGCGAATAAGAGTCGAGTAAAGGATAATGTTGCTAGAACTCCCATTATCGATCAAAGTACGTGATACATCAAAGTTGGCGACATTGAGCATGACGACCATAGGACAGCTAGGTGTCTCGTTCGATTGTGCCGGTACATTGATTACATCACTTTTGCTAAACACTACTTCTTCATTAATCTAGGAGTATTCAGGTCGGACGTGCATCACTTCTCGAGGGCCATAGAAGCCTTGTGCCGCCGCTCGCCTTGTCTTCTTTCGAGCGGATCTCGAGTCTCCCCCTGAGGGTCCTCCGGCGATTATGTCAATTCGACCAAGGCATGGTCGGTTGTGTGGGTCACATTCTGTTGGAGGCTTAGCTTGGCGTTGTCTCGGCGAGGATCGGTCATAATGGTCCTGATTTCGAGCGTTGTCGTCCATTTTCTTGACAAACTCGAGGAGATGACCTCCCTTGATTAGTCGCTCGATTTCATCACGTAGCGCGTTGCATTCGGAGGTGTTATGTCCCTTTTGTTGATGGAAATTGCAGAACTTGTTGCTCTCTCTAGTCTTGGAAGTTTTCCTAATCGGTTTGGGCTACTTGAGGAGTGCGGGATCAATGACGTTGTAAATCTCGTCGATTGGCCGCGTCAATTGCGTGAAATGTTTCCTAGGAGTGGATCTGACTGGGGCTTTGTTCTTGGGGCGGAAATCTTGCTTGATCGGGCGACTGGTTTCTGCCTTTCGACCGTGTGTCGGACTTCGCTGGGAATTCTCCAATTCTTCGAGCTGAATCTAGTCGCAAGTCGTTGCTTGTATGTCGGCTAAGTTTCATGTATTCTGCAAGAAGATATAGGCACACTCATTGCTGATCAGGGCCTTTTGGACAATTGGCTTTAGTAGATCGATGCTCGGTTCCTTCGTTTTGACCACTGCTAGTGAAAAGCGGGTGAAGAAATCTCGGAGGGATTCATTAAGACCTTGCCTAATGGTGTACAGGTAGGTCGGTGGGAGCTTGTCACCCTTCATGACGGAGAATTGAGCGTTAAACCTATCGACCAGGGCCTTATACGTGGGTATGGATCGAGGAGGAAGTCTCGAAAACCATTCCAGCGCAGGACCATCGAGGGTGGTGACAAAGATCTTGGCCTAGATGTTTGGGGAGTGGCCGAACATGCTGAGCTGCATCTCAAGCCATGACACGTGTTTTTCTGCGGTATCTCCATGGTCGCGCCAGATGCTGGGTCGACAGGGTATGCCGAAAAAATCTGAATCGATCACGTCTGGGAGAGCGAGATCGGCTATAAGACCCCTGGCTCTCACCGTGATGTCGGCTGTCCTGTCGACTGAGACACGGAGGGATTTGGTTCCTGAGATCATCCGACCTTACAATGTGTCCCCTGTTGGATCTCCTGATCTGATTTGGTTGACCGTGTGGTCCAAGTCGGTCGAAGATCCCACTCGAGCCACGGCGGGAAACATCATTTTGGTAGGTGTTATGTTCCCTTCTGGATTCAGACCGTCGAGGGTTATCATTCCTCCTCTGGCAGCGTGAGGGTCGAGACTTTTGTTGAGAGACTCCTCGACCCCGACGGCCAGCGGTTCTATGTATTTGGGTGTTCGTGGGGGTCCTAGAATCGACCTCATCCTCCAGTCGGAAGGAGAGACGATCCTGGATCGACCTCCTGGAACTTCCTTGGGTGGGTATTGAGGTGTAGCTATTCTGATCCCTGCCCAATATCCTACCAGTTGTTGATAGGGCACCGGTTGGACGTATCCGAGATGATTAACCATAGGCTGGATGACTTCGACGGGTCGAGTTTGAGGACATTCTGGCATCCGGGGTTCTCTTCCTTCAGCAACAGCAGCTATGGCCTCATCCCAACATGCCTTTAAGTACTTGTCTAACTCGGGCGTTGAGTAGACCAGGTGGGGCGGGATGACTGTTGGTGCAGCCACTTGTAAAGGGAACTGAGGGATGACCTCTCGACCATTTTCGTCGAAAAGGCGATTGCTGGCGAGATTGCGAGTAGTCATGTTTGATGGCTTGTCGTTGCGTTTTCCCACACACGGCGCCAAATGATCGTGCCGAATCTCCGCTTGCTGTTCGACCGGGAAATCGTGCTACGATCACTCTATTTGTTGATAGGAGAATCGCCACCTGACTGCTCGAAATTTGCACAGGTCGAAGGAAGTGTGAGCTCGAGGCCAACTCGGGAAAGTTGGGGGTGAGACCCGGGTTGGCACTTCGACGCTCAAGTCAGGTTCGTATGATATGAGTCAAATGATTAAGCGGTAAATGAGGTAGATGAGAAAACTTACCGTGCAATAAATGCGGAGGTTATATATATAATGGTGAAGAGAGAGAAGTAACCGTCTCGACGTGTCGGTACGGGGAGCTGACAGGTGCCCCACTATTGTCTTGCATTTAATGCGTGGTCGACCACTCAATTGAGAATTGGATAGTGGACCAGGGCGAGGGGATTGAGATCGAGGGAACTGATCGAAGAGCCTGACCTTGGGTCGAGGACTAAGGCAGTAAATTATGGGCAGTAACTAGGAGACTGACCTGATGATCGAGAGTAGTCCTTCGATCGGACAGATGGCGTGTGGTGATTGGTCCAACGCAACGACGGGTGCGAGCCACGTCACATACAAAAAACTAAATTTTTCAATGAAATGTTCAACACTATCCACAAATATGTCATTTCCGAGGTCTAATATAGTGTTATTGGCTAGGGTTTTCACGTTTAAGAAGACAAACTCCAAATAGTCAAATGTAAGTGGGCATTACGGGTAAGTAGTAGGGATGTAAACGAGCCGAGTCTTGGTAATTTTTCAAGGTTCGAGCTTGGGCTCGGCCCTAAAAAAATTGGCTTGGGTTCGGGTTGCGAGCCAACGAGCCCTGATAGGGGTGGCTCGGGCTTGGCTCGTAGTGAGGTTCGTGCGAGCCGAGCTGAGCCCACAAGCCATTAACAAAACATTCACAATTTGATCAAATCTGAAACTTTCTTCTTTCATACATCCAATCCAAAGCACAACAAAACAGGATCTTTCTTACAGACATCCAATCCAAAGCACAACAAAGAGCCTAGATTTAATTTTCCCGTATAGCCAAAGAAAAAAAACAGATCTATCACCAAGAAAAGTAGAAAATAGAAATATAAACGGGCAAAAACATAGTCTTTTTACACATTAATTAAATCTTCCAAGGCATCAAAGCTGAAATTCATGGAAATAAATCAAAAAAAGAGAGAGAGAGAGGAGGAGGTCGTGGCTGCGTTGCGGCTGAGAAAGGAGGAGGCGATGGTTGTTGACGGTGGCGCTAGACATTCGATAGATCTTCAATCAAATTTGTAGCTTCATGGCCTAGGTGAAGGAGATGGGCAGGTGGATTTGCAAAATCCTGACGAGTAGAGGCGGCGGAAGATTGTGGGGTTGTGGCGGCGAGTCGTAGCGATGAGGGATGCGGCGGTGGCCGTTAGGCGCTGTAAGATGGTGGCTGTGGGAGCGAGGCGTTGGAGGATGGTGGGGCAGTGGCCGCGAGGCGTTTGAAGATGGTGGAGCTGTGCGACGGCCGACACGAGACTGGAATTCTGGAAGATGATATTGGGCGATGGGCGGCTGCTGTCTGAGAAGGGAGAATGAGAATGATGCAATTAGAAAAAAGAAAATAGGGTTTTGACTTATATTACCACATTCTGGATAAAAATAAATCTTTTTAATATAAAATGTTATATATATATAATATTGTATAAATAAATTTATACTTAATACATTTTCCAGATATGCATTACACACATACATATATATATATATATATATATATATATATATATATATATATATATATATTATAAAAAAAGAAGGGTTCGCGAGCTGGCTCGCGAGCCACGAGCCAAGAATAATAAGGTTCAGCCTTGGCTCGCGGCTCGACTCTGCTCGTGGAAGACGAACCCAAACGCGAGCTTTCTCCAAGCCGGCTTGCTAAGCTCGCGAGCCAGCTCGGCTCACTTACATCCCTAGTAAGTAGTTAATACTCTATAAGGTCGGTAATTTACAAAAAAAAAAAGGAAAAAGTAATTGGCCTTTTTAATTGTTTTTTAATCTGACATTAACTTCATGGGGTATGGATGTAATTTCTCAAACCCCGAATACTTGTGATTAAAGTTTAAACCAAACATCAGGTACTGTAGATGTAATTAACCTAAGATTAAATAGCTACTTAGGTATTAATTGAAAACTTACAAAATAATATATGTCTGCTTCATTTGCGCAAGACACATATATAGTGTCACCTTGATGTCTATCGACCTTGTCCGAATGTCTAGGTGTCTCTTCGAGAGGCCAACGAGAATCCTATTATTTTGCCTAGCAAGAGTTATTCTCTCTTTATATTCGGCCTTGTTCTTAATGTTAGTATTTAGTTGGTCAGTACCTCGAATAAGTCGTGGTGTATTAGTAATTTGTATTAGTAATTTTATTCACCTGATATCTTTCGTTATGTACTTCCGTAGGCACTCAAGTTTGAACCGTTTATATGATCTTTGGATCAGGAATGATTGTATTCCTCTTGAATTTAATTGTTTATATATGACGGGGAGATCTCACTAAAATACTTTATGGTTTTTATTGCCGGCTTCCAAAAAATATATGTAGACTAGAGAGAGAGAAAGTCAACTTGGTGTTGTGTCGGCTGAAGTAGATGAAATATTAAACGGGCCGATTTCAGCTGCAAAACTGCATGATAGTAATGTGGGAACGTCAACCCCCTTTTTCTACTAATTAATGTGGAAACTGTTCGTATATTCATAATTAATTCACACCATTTCCGGAGAGTTATTTTTCTACACATACATATATCTTATTCATAATGCCTTCACATTTGTTGGTACTTGGTACAACTAAATATAACTTCGTAATGGTCAGATTTGGCAAGAGACGCGTACGTCATTGTGGTTTTCAATTGTCAATACTCCAGCAAGACTGCCGTAATATCTTTCCAGACCAGGGACACATGGTTTGATTTTTTTTCATTATGAGACATATATTAATATACACCTTGTTTCTGGTCTAATCTTTTTCATTATGAGATGTTAACACACACCCCTAATAATAATATCCCTCACGGTTTGATCTTTTCATTGTGAGATATTAACACACACTTACACATCGAGACTCGAACAATCAGGGGTCTGATATCATGTGAAAAATTTATACTTGGCCTAACTCATTTCAAAAGCTAACTGATAAGGTTAGGATTGCCTTGCATTTATTAACTATCACATGGTTTGATCTTTTTGATATGGGATGTTAACAATAATTATATGTGATGGATGATTATTAATTATCTCTAACAACGTGTCTAACACAATGTTCTTATATCTATCTATATTTTATTAGAATAATGTTTTGGAGCATCACATACATGTCGGAAAAGTCTGGGTACTCGGCAGATCTTGCACGGGGTGATCTCTCAGTGTGTTCGTATACGAGTCGGAATGAAAATAAACGACACATAACAATTGATATTAGTAAGGTTGTTATCCAGTCAAACCCCATATATAATTAGCCCGATTCTAATTCAATTCATGCTACTATGACGTGATGTAAGAAAAAGAGAAAGGTGGCGATTCCACCTTTCGGAGCAAGAGAAAGGTGGATCAACACCAACCCTTTTATTTTTCTTCATTTTTTTCCCAAAATTTCTCCAATGACGAAAGGTACTAAACTGAAACGGCATATGTTGTTCAAAAAAAGGTTGCTCGTTTGTGATTGTTGTTGTTTTTTAGTTCTGGGAAGCAGTTTCTTGTTAGCATCTCGTTCAGTCGTTCTAATAATTAATGATGAATGTGACATTTTAAAGTTAATAAATTGGTATTTAGTCCAATAGAATTGGTCAAACATTAGAATACCAAGAGTCTTTAAAGTTCATATTTTAGAGACCTTTTTAAAAATAATACTTCTTCCAAAATAAATTAATAAAATAATATTTCTTTGTTAAGTTTTAATAAAATAGTACAAATCGTGGACACCATCCACGACTCCTAAAAAACCATTCAACCTTGGGTTTTTTCCTACTATTCATGAATAGTAACAGTACAAAAACTTTTTGAAAATTATATTTTCAGGCCAAACCTTTTGATAAAAGAGCCTATAAATTTTCTAAAAATTTCAAATAAACCCCAAAAATTTTAAAAAACATATATATTACGCCATGGATGGTAATTCCGATGGTGATTTTAGCAGGGAACTACTCCTTGCATGTAATTTTTATAAATGTTTTGATGAAGATATCTCTAATAAACATTTTAGGCATTTTGTAAAACGATTCCTAATTGATAGAATGAGAATGTTAGGAAAAGAACATACAGAAAAACATAAAATAAATCAAACAGACTGTGATGAAGACTGTGCAAAAACAAATAAAAAATTAAATTTTATAAATAAAATTATAATAGCTATAGAACAAATCTATGAACAAAACAATTAAATTAATATAATGAATAATATGAATAAAGAAACCTTTAGAGCTATGGTTTTTAATATATTAGATGCCTATATACAGTTGTATCATATTCGACCTTTAACAATTGAAGAATTATCTTTCTGTTGTTATTTAGAATTTGTTTGGCACAATTTATAAGTATAAAAATGCCGAATAGATATTATAAAAGGATTCGTGAATTAACAAGAAATATACAAATAAGTATAGATTTTCAACGAGCTAGAATTAATATAGAGAAAGAAAAATTACAACTTATTAGTACTATTAATAAAGATAATTTATTTCATGTTGAAGAATATCATATCATTAAACAAATAGAGTTTCATGAAGCAATGTTAGCTTCTGAAATAAGAAGACTAAAATATATTGAAAAGGCAATAATCTAATTTATAAATAATCCTGTTTAATATCATTTTAATATCATGTTTAATATCACCCAAATACAAAATATATTCCGCGTCTACATGGTATCAGAGCCATACAATCTAAATAAATAATAAAACAAAATGAAAATATTTGATAAAAAGAAAATAATTGAATCTATAAAATATTTCGATTCAATGTATAAATGGTACAAACACCAATATAAAAAATATCCTAGTAAATATTATTAGAATGAATAACCATAAAAAAGATAGAGATCACTATATAAATCTTTTGACAATATAAATCGTCAGATTATTAAAACCTAATCAAAATAACCATTTAAATAATTGGATCAATAATATAAATAATATTTTAAGATTAAAAACAATATTAGAAGAATATAAAAAAGAAATTAAAATTAATAAAGAAAATAAAGAGATAAAAAATAAAATAAAATCGTGTAAACAGAAAATAAGAAAACAAAAGGAAGAAGCCACGAACAACTGGCAAAAATGGAAAAAATCATAAACCTAATAATAGAAAGTTATATAATAGGAATATTAATACATACAGCTTTGATATATTTAAATTTCTGTTCAGATAAATGGAATTTAAATGAAACATATACAGAAGGAGGATATGAATCCTACGATGATACAGATTGGCAACTCGCTTCACCACAATGAATCATATTGAATAAGTTGCAAATGCTATAAATACATTATTAGAAGAATTAGTAAAACTAAAATCTGAAATAAAAAAATATAAATATAGAAATCCAAGTTACTAGAATTGAAATAAAACAATTAAATAACCTTATTCAAGATAATATTAAAAAGACCAAATTAGACAAGAAAAAAGAAATAGAAAGAACAATAAAAACACCTACAAAGATTGTTACTATACCGACAGAAAAGAAATATGAACCTGGATCATTTGATGAATATATGTATACAATATATCTCCCTAGATTATTAAAAGAACAAGATGATAGAGAAAATAAAATAAAGGAAGAATCAAAATTAAAGGAAATTATAGAAGAAGCTAAACTAGAAGAAAATTCTGAAAACAATGAATGAGGTAAATGATTTAATAGAAGAATTTGAAAAAATAAATCTAGATGATATAGTTGAATATGAAGTTAGAATGAATACAACCGGAGGACCTTCAGGAGTAACTAATGAAACTCCAGAATCCTCTATGGGTTCTAATGATAATTACCCTAAAACATATTATAGGCCTAAGAGAAATAAAGAACAAAGGAAGAAGAATATATCTTATAATCCAAAATATCAACCTACTGAACAATATAGTGAACCTATAAATCTCCAAGGAAGTAAATTAAATCTAGATTGTCAAGTTGATAATAGAAAAGCCATAGTAAAGTGGTAGAACGATATGATAGCCTTTTTATTAACCCAAGATGATATATATCGGGGAGCTAGTAAAAAGAGTGAATATATTATAACTACGTTTGATGGAATAGTTCTTAAATGGTGGGAAGGAGTATCTCCTGATATACAAGGAATAATGAAAGTTGGAATGGAAACTGGATTTGATATAGACATAAGAACAGGAGTCCAAAGTATAGTTGCAAATATATCTGATGAATTTTTAGGAGAATCATGGATAGCTAATAAAGAATTAGAGACAGAAAGAGAAAAGGATGAAGCAAGAAGTAACCTAATAAACCTAAGTATATTCTCAATGTGTAATATAAAAAATTATGTATGTGAATTCAGAGATTATTATTATACCCAATATTATAGTACAGAATCTCAAGAAATAATGCTAAATATGTTTTACACTAAACTTCCTTATCCCTGGAATAATCACATGAATAAAATATGGAGAGAAAAGAAAGATAATTATCCTCAAAATCTAGGAGGAAGGATAAAAGTTTTAGCATCAGAACTTAAAAGAATATGTGGTGAACAACAATTATATAAAAAATCTAAAAGAATAACTAAACTCTGTTGTGATACAGTAGAATTACCTACACAATGGGGAAATAATAGAAAACCATACCCTAAAAAGAATAAAAGAAAATTTTATAAGAAAAAATATAAAAAATATAAAAATTTTCAGAGAAAAAATATAAAACCTAGGAGAAAGTTTTTTAAAAGAAATAAGTATGAAAATAAATTTAATAAGGAAAGAAATAAAAAATTAACTAAATGTCAATGTTGGAATTGTGGAGAAGAAGGTCATAAATCACCTGAATGTCCAAAACCTAAAGCGAAACATATTAAAAATATAGAAATCGAATTTTTAGAGATAAGAGATGAACTTGAAGAAATCTCTGATATAGAAAACTATTTTGGAAAAGAAATATATATGGAAGAATCCGATATATCAGAAAATGAAATATCTTCAGAATTAGATACTGAATCAGAATGAGTTATGAAATAACAGAATTATCTGATGAAGAAATAGATATATATGAAGGACCAGAAGGATATGCAGAACGCATTACCTTCAATAAAGAAACTTTAGATAAGATAAAGAAACTAAAATTAAATGCTACAAATCCCAGCCAAAGTATATTAAAGGGATATCAAGTCTTATAAAAAGGAAGAAAATAAATATATATGACTACCATGAAGTGGAAAAATCTATAAACATTGAACATACTTCAGGGCAGGTAAAGATTAACTTGTTAACAAGAAATTCTATAAATCAAGCTTTGAATAAAATAAAAGATAAAAGGGAAAAAAGTAAAATACAATATATATATTTAGGAAGAGTTCAATTCCTGGTAAAATCATTGTTTAGAGAAGGAATAGATAGTCCTATAGTACTTTCTCTTCATGATCAAAGATTTACAGATGCGAAGAGAAGTCATCTAGGAACTATAGAAGGAAATTTGTGTTATAAACAAATCTTATTTGATTTATATCCTAAATATAGTGTGAATATAAATGATCATAATATAGATGAAACATTAAGTTTACATTACAAATTCATAAAAGATATAGGATTGAAAGATAAAAGTAAAGCGTTCTCGATTTACTATAGAACATTATATGTTCTAAGTAATAGTAACTATGGGAAAATTTATCAAGATAAACCACATTTAGAAATAGATGAAGAATGTAGGGAAATAGCTTCAGCTAAATTACCTCTTCTAGAAAACCCTAAAGAAATAACAAATTATGAATTAGAAATCATAAATAAACCTTTAATAGAAGAAGGATCTTCTAGTAAGATTCCTCAAATAGAATTTAGAAAAAATAGTATAGCTAGAAGAAGTCAAAGAATGAATATAACCAGAACTTTAAGTATAAATAAAAACTCAGTAAATAAGACAATGATCATTTTAGGAGAATATTTTAATGGTCAAGAATATATTAAAGAACCAAAAATATTAATAGATACAGGAGCAAGTGCAAATCACTTTGCTAAAATAAAAAATAAAGGTTTGATGATAGAAACCTTAACTGAAAATTTCTATTATAAAAACTTTGAAGGAAAGATAGTTGCTTGTAACCAACAAATATCTATCCCAATAAATATTGATAAATCTAGAATAATTGTTAAATGTTATCTAGATGAAAATATGACAGGAAGTTCCTATGATATAATCTTAGGAAATGCTTTCCTAAATAGTTGTAACTACTATAAGATAGAAAAAGATGGAGTAACACTCTGCATAGAAGACAAAGTCATATATTGTTCAAGAATAAAATGAAAGGATATAACTTTACAGTTAGTGTTTTCATTCAGGTAGGAATAAGAGAAACTCCTGAAAATGAAATAATAACTTGTGCTTTAATAGATACTGGATCTGAAATAACTATTTTCAAAACCTTTTTGATTAATAAATGGAAAGAATATGGAAAAATCAGGATAAAAGGAGTAACTGGAAAATCACAGGATATACACAGATCAGCAATAGATGTTGATATTGTCCTAGGAAGTAAAATAATAATGGTTCCTAGAATATATGAATATAATGAACTAGAAGTTGATATATTATTAGGAAATGATTTCCTACAACAATTTCAATATTATATGCAAAATGCATATTCTATTGTACTTAAAACAAAGTGTGGTCATTTGTTAAAATTACCACGATTAAACCATCCTTTCAGAGTTAAGCCAGCTAAGCGTGGTGGACACTCTATATATGAAAAAATACAAATACCAATTAATAAAATAGTTATAAAAAGAATATATTTAGAAATGGTTACTAGTAAGATAAAAGAAAATTATAGTGACCATCCGTTGGCTTTTTGGAAAAAGAATTACCCAAAAGCTAGGATAGAATTAACAGATAATATAATAATTAAAGAAAGACCTATGAGATATACCTTAAGTAAAGAAGATGAATTTAAAAAACAAATTAAAGAACTTTTGGATAAAGGATTAATTAGGAAAAGTTTTAGCCCCTTTTCTAGTCCAGCATTCATGGTGATGAAAGAAGCTGAAAAGAAAAGAAATAAAGCAAGAATGGTAATAAATTCCAAAAGATTAAATCATTTTACTAAGGGTGATAGTTACCAATTACCCAATAAAGAAGTATTAATAGACTTAGTAAAGAATAAATCCTATTACTCAAAATTTGATTGTACATCTGGATTTTGGCAAATAAAAATGGAAGATGACAGCATCCAATATACAGCTTTTAGTGCTCCTCAAGGACACTATGAATGGTTAGTAATGCCATTTGGATTAAAAAACGCTCCCTCAATATACCAAAGAAAGATGGACGATATATTTAGCAAATATAGAAAATTCATGGTTGTTTATATAGATGATATTCTTATTTGTTCAGATACTATCTATGATGCACGGACACGGACACGGACACGGACACGACACGACACGGATTTTTTCTTGAATTTCCCACGTAAGGAGTGTCGGACAAGGTGTCGGACACGAGTGTCCGACACGACACGGCAAAATGATATTTTTAGAAGTGTCCGTGCATCATAGGATACTATAGATAAACATAGAGAACATCTTTTGCTCTTTGCTAAATTATGTAAAGAGAATGGTATAGCCCTGTCTGAAAGAAAAACAGTTATAGAAACTAAAGAAATTGAGTTTTTAGGATTAAAACTGAGTGCTGCAGGTATAAAATTGCAACCGCATATATCCAGAAAAATAGTTGAGTTTCCTGATAAATTAGAAAATAGAAAACAAATAGAAAAATTTTTAGGATGTCTTAATTATGCTGAAGGTTTCATACCTGAATTAGCTAAGAAAAGACATGAAATACAAAAGTTATTGAGAAAAAATAATACAAAAGGATGGGCTCCAAGACATACAGAAATTGTCATAAAGTTAAAGGAAGAATGTAAAACTCTTCCAGAATTAAGGCTTCCTGATAAAAATGATAACTTAATTCTCCAGACTGATGCGTCTGATTTATATTGGGCTGCAATCTTGAAAACAGATCTTAATGAGATTTGTAGATATACAAGTGGCACTTTTAAATCAGCAGAAATAAATTATACTACACATGAAAAGGAGTTATTAGGAGTAATAAATGGGATTAAAAAGTTTTCACTTTTCCTCCTCCAAAAACCTTTCATTGTTCATGTCGATAACACTCAAGTTCCAAGTCTTGCGAAAAATAAATTACCCAGTGAACCAAATTATAGAAGGTTACATAGATGACAAGTTTTCCTATCTCTTTATGATTTCAAAATCGTTCCCATAAAAGGAACTGATAATTTTTTAGCAGACTTTTTATCCAGAAATATAGATTTTGGTTCAGAATAAAGACCAATATATGGGTTTACATATATCTAGTCTATCTCAAACGGTAGATGGTAAAGACAAAATCAAATCCGTTAATGGGTGGTGATTTCCCAAAAATCACTTATAGAAACTTAGAAGACCAATATATGGGTATGCATATATCTAGTCCATCTCAAACGGTAGATGGTAAAGACAAAATCAAATCCGTTAATGGGTGGTGATTTCCCAAAAATCACTTATGGAAAATCTTTAAAAGAAATTTAATAAACCTTTCTCTCTTTTACAGATGGAGGATAAAATTGATATTTCTGAAATAAAAGAAGAGATCTCATATATCAACAGCATGGCTGAAGATCTCTATGAAGGAACTGTGGTTCTTGAACAATATCTATACAAAAATCTCCCTCCATTGATAGATTTGGTAACTGAAAATCTGGAAAAGGTAAATAAAGTGACTCAAAGGTTAGAAAAATATATTGAGAAATTTGAGTCAATAAAAATAAATGAGACTGAGTCATCTGGCGAGAAAAATAAAGAAGAAGCAAAAAATAAAGCTCCCTCAGTCATTGAAATAAAATTGGAAAGAGAGCCTTCTTCAAAGGAAATAAAGATTGAAATAGAAAAATATGTTCCTAACACTGAATGGGAACATATGTATGTTCATACAGTTGATGAAGTTTATAGTATGGAAAATACAGATACTATATTTTTCTCCAAAGGAAAGAACATATATCCAAGGTTGACTTGTATAATGGGAGCATGCCCAGAAGCAGTTTATAGATATGCTTGTTTTGGGTTCCTTGATATAATCTACCCAAGTAAAGATCTCAAAGAAATATCCAGATTTGATGATGCTTTAAAATCTCAAATCAGTAAATTTGCCAGAGGAAGGCAGGTGGTTCTCAAGTTCTACACCATATCCCCAGAACCAGAGAAGCATATATGGCATGAAGCATTCTTCATGATCACTGCAGATCATCTTTCTGACACCATAAAGCTTGAGCAAGGAAATAAACCGTTAAGGAAGATCCAAGTTACTAAAGAATGGATTGTCCAAAGACGTGCATTGGGAATAAAGGCTATTCACAGCGTTGCAGAAAATCTGTACAAATATAAATTCGAAACGCTGATGAGTAAAGGAAATTGGATTCTACTTACCAAAGGAGGAAAAATATGTTCTCCTCTTTTAATGGAATTCATAAATAAATTTGAAAAACATGAATTTTTCTGCACTGCAGAGACTAGACAAGAAGCTTGCAAGATGATGGGTTGTAACCATCAATGATGTAAGCATATACATCAACAAGGAAATGACGAATGCCATGACGTCATACTCCAATTATCAAGTGGCAGATAAAAGTGTCGGCAGAATCTCAACCATAGAAAAGTGTCGGCGAGATCTGGATCGTTGAAGGATAAAGCAGCGGATTCCAAATAAAAATTTCAAGTCCAAACAGTAGCAGGAATATAGACTATAAATAGAGTCCTCTTGTATGGTGAAAGAGACCTTGTCTTGAATCCTGAGAGTCATATGTAAAATAACCTTTGAGTCTTTCAGTTTCTGAGTGTTGAGTGTTGTATTTCAAATAAATCATTTTCAGAAAATATAATGTTTGTATAAACCTCTTTTTAAGGAAATAAAATTCTCCTTTTCATATACACGAGATAAATACTTTGTTAAGAGTTTTATTAAACCTTTTTACTCCAGTCTATTTCTACAAACCTTTTATTAAAACTCACAAGCCGTAGTGAGATTTTCCGTTGGAGGTTGAAGTCTGTTTCCAGTTGATGTCTCATGTCCGTGAAAGCAAGAAGCTGTGAGGACTTTTGGAACAAGAAGGGCTAACCGAGGAGGAACGAAGACGAGTCTTGGAGGACAAATAAATCAGAGTTGTAGAAGAGGAAGGAGATAAAGAAAGGTAATAAAATTTTTACAAATTATTTGTGTGTTTTATGGATTATAGGATGAATTTTAGAGTACTTCTACTATTGAAGCATGATTAATTTCAATATTTATACATACTTTCTTGATACGATGAATAAAAATATTCTTTATATACCTATCTAGAAAACTTTAAAAGTTTGGGGTCACTTTTATAATTAATATAAAGTATATAAATTAAAAAAACAAAAATATTTCCTAAAGTCGCTGGACTCTTCCATGACTCCTAGCAAAACGTTAAAACAATTGCAAAGGACATTACTTTATTAAAGTAAATAGAGTTAAATATTATTGCTGCAAAAGCCTCCATATTTTGACATAACTTAGCATATTGACGAGATGTCTGCTTGATTTTTCTGACACTCAAATCTGGAAATTATGGTCCAACTACTAGCATACAATACTTCCCTTATTTTTGCTAAAATTTATATTTAAGGTTGAGTCTCTTGGCGCACATATATATAAAGAAAAAAATAGATTGTCTTCCAAATTTTGCTAAATTAATATTTTTAAGTTGTTATCTAAACTATTTGGCTAGAAATGTTTGGAGTTGCCTCGCGCAATTAGTTTGTACTTTGAAATTGACTGTTGAAATTTGGTACATCTTGCTCGACGCCAATTGAATATTTATCTCAGAGGGCCTATTAAAGTTATCGACATGATTCCCATCACTTTTGTCTGGATATTTGGGCGTCTCTTTTGGAGGTCAATTGATGGTCCATTTGAATCAATTAGTGTTAGGGGTGGGTATTGGAATCTTGTCCACTATAAAGCTTATACTTGTGGCTTTGTTATTATTTGTAGGCATTTTAATTTGGTTGTGCTTATGATATGTGGATAATGAACAAATGATCGTTTTAACCGGTTAGCCAAAAAAAAAAAAAAAAAACAAAAACAAAAAGTTGTTATCTAAATTATCTTCTCTTATTCAAATTGTCATTATTGACCATTTTTTTCCTTAGAAAAGTACACACAAGAAAAATTAATGTGCGATAGCATTCATTTTTTTAAGTAAAAAAAAAAATGAACTAAAATGACAGTTTGAGCGACAGTTATGATATTTTATAGCTCAGACTATAAACCATAAATTTATGTATAATTTGAGGGCAAACCTTCTTTTTTTCCCCTCATATACATATATATTACAAGCATGAAGAAAATTTTCAAAACTTAAAAATTCTTACATGCAAATATGCAACTTATTTTAGTATCATAATCCTCAACACCTAGCTAGTAATTACAATTCAACACTATCATAAGCCGAGGTCGCTGGATAAGCAGCATACCTTCGTTTCTTATCGTCAGTATACAACACACCATTGTATTTTTTTGCAGCAGCTATGCAATCGATGTACTTCTCTCCCTCATAAGCTCCGCCCGGAGGCGAGGCCGTCTCGTACCTTCCACGCTCCTCTCTGCACTCAGTTGTTTCTGGACGGCCCGGATATTCCTTCCCTGATGCTGCATAATCATACTGCGGGCGTTGCACTTGTAAATCATCGGCTCTCACTGCATCCCTCCGCAAGGGAAGCTTTCGAAACTCCATAGCCTTGTTCTGTGTCTCGGTTCTTGGCAATGCTTTGAAGGGAGGTTTGTGAGGAGGCGCATCATAGTAATTTCCTTTAGGAACATTGTAACTATAAAGTTCTTGGTGAATGCTCGGAAAACGATTGAACTGTTGGAACACTTGTTCGGTTTCAGACACAGAATTACGTGTGTGGGTAGTACGAACCCATGCCATGTTTGTTGTAATGTAATGAGGCTAGAATGTATATTGTTTTGTGGCTTGGGACTGTTACAAACTGGTTATGGTTATATATTGGAGTTGTGAGCTACACTAATTGAAGTAAAAGGTGCAAAAGGAAAATTATTCCAAGTGTAGTGGAAGTTGTTTTTGGAGCATCTTTTGACTATGAGGTTCTCTTGTCTTCTCTTCTCCATGTGCAGAGACCAAAGGAATTGAATCATGTTCCATTAAGATAACATAGTAACTTGGTCTGTGGAACCCTCACCAAAAATAAAATCTCGTGTGCCGTATCATAATTTTGGAGGGGAAATTACAAATTTGGTATAATAACTCAACTTATTCATCGATTTTGGTATATTTTATTTTTTGTGACAAAATAGAGCTGTATCTCCAAAATCAAGTAATTTAGTATACAGTTATTGTCCGAATACAATTTTGCTAGCCGGACCTAGTTCGCCACGTGAAAATTCCAACTGGCAAAATTGGATTCTTGCCAAAAAAAATGTGCACTAAATTACTTGATTTTGGAGATACGATCCTATTTTCTCGCTGAAAAATGAAACATACCAAAAATGATAAATTGATTGAGTTGATATACAATATTTACGATTTTCCCTAATTTCGGATAACCGTTACACTTTTTTATTTATACGCATCGAATTTCAGGGATAATAATAGTAATTCGTCCTATTTTGAAACATAGAATTGACTTGCCAAACGTATTTTTATTCCCCAAACATTTCTTGTAACAGTTATGTCACAGACTATTTCGCGTTTATTAGACATAGTTGAGGGAAAGGTAGGTGATCATGTTTCCATGTTTGCTTACCCTTATTTAATCAAGTACGAAAACGTAGCCGGGAGGTCATGTGGATGCATGGATCCACTACAAAAAGAAAAGGTTTTTGTTACCCATGAATCAGTCACTAAAATAATAAAAATCGAAATTAGTAACGGATTATCAACCTATCTAGTGGGGGTCTGTTTTTAGCTCGAAAAAATGCATGGCTATAATGCACGGACACTCCGAAAATTTATCCCGTGCAGTGTCGGACACGGACACGGTTTCGACACGATAAAATATGTCCAAAAATTAAAAAAAAATTCCGACACACTGGGGACACGGCTCGGACACGGTTTAAGAAATATCCGACACGGCTTAAGAAGTGTCCGACGCGACGACACGAAAAATTCAAAAAAAAATTAATTTTTAATTTATCTTTCCTGAATATGTGAGGGTATATTTTTTTAAGAAAATAAATAATTATATAAATTTGTTAAAAAATGTTTAATATTAATTTAAATTCAGTTTTTTCATAATATTATTATATAAAAAATGTATTAATTTTATTTTTAATGATTTTAATGTTGAATTGGAAAATAATACTTTTATAATATTAAATACTTTTATAATATTTTATTTTATATAAATAAATAAATAAATATATAATTTATTTATTTATATATAATACAGCCGGGTCGGAACTGTATCGTGTCCTAAAATTTTCAAAAAATCTGTATCGCCGTGTCCGTGTCGTGTCGTGT
The DNA here is from genome assembly GCA_037501455.1 of Lantana camara. Lineage (NCBI taxonomy): Eukaryota > Viridiplantae > Streptophyta > Magnoliopsida > Lamiales > Verbenaceae > Lantana > Lantana camara. Next base: position 17,427,149 of record CM074859.1, read on the forward strand.
CGTATCTGTATCGTCGTGTCAATATTCGTGTATCATAGATGCATGGTCTATAGTTTAACAATTGCTTCAATAATATTCCCAATCGGACATGACAAAAAATCGCACTGAGAAAGTTATCGACGTATTTGTGATCATTGGCCGTCAAATACGAGAGCCACCATGGCTCCCATTGTCTCTGCCCAGAGGATTGGGTGGCTTTTAAGAAGGCCAGCTGATGGACCGTTAAAGTTGACTAATAATAGGGGTGGAGATAATTTTTGGCTCCATGCATTTTGTTTGCTTATAATTTTCCTAGGCACTTTAGTATATCTTGTGTTAATAATCCTTGTGGGTCATGAAAATTCATATGTTGGTTTCGGTTGATTATATATGTTACTTAAAAAAAAAAAAAAAACTGCTTCACTAATAATTTTAATATCAGTAAACATGAATTTGTACCAAAAGAATCAAGTACATGAATAGTTGCTAATTTTTTTCAGTAATTATATTATGATAGCATGTAGCTTTATAGTATTTACAGTGTTCAACATCATTCCAATTGTTATGACAAGTCAACTTAAGCTCTTTGCAGCAGTTCTTGATGATTATAGTTGGACCTAGCTACTTCAACTGCAAAATTGTCTGACAATAATGTCGGAATATCAACCCCTTTTCTGGACTAATTAATGTTTGAAACTGTTTATTATATTGTCTTAATTAATTCTTACAATCTTCACACATTCAGGCAGCAGCAGCAGGAGGCGAGTTATTTTTCCACACATTGTTGGTCAAATTTTCAAACTTATTTAACTGAAATTATATATACTAATAATTTTGGCACACTCAATTGCGTGTGCATATTAAAAAAATTTATTATTTAAAATATATTGAAATTAATTTTTACATTAATATATATTTTATAATTATTCTTAATATAATTATTAAATTATAATAATTAAATAAATAAATAAATAGTATAAAAGAATAACACATCAAATAATACTATCTTTGTAAAAAGATAAATTATATATATAAAAAATATAATTGAAATGAGGTGAGAGAAAAGATAAGTTAAAAAAACATTGTTAAGGTAATAGAATAAATAAATAAAAGAAAAAGAAAATAGAAGAACACAATAAAAGAAAACGGATAAAAGATAAATAAATAAAAAGAAAAAGAAAAGAAAAAGAGGACACCAAGAGACCAAAGCGGTTACAACTTGGGTCTCACGATTAATATATAGTATAGATAATTATACATGTTGATCAAAAAAGGTTGCTAGTTTCTTTTTAGCTTCTCGTTCTTACAACGAGTTTGACATTTTGAAGTTAAAAAAGGTATTCAGTCAAATATATTCGGTTAAACATCAAGAAAATACGTAGTTAATAATATTTTGAATATAACTTACATTAAAAGATGTCTGTTTGATCATTCTAACACACTCCTCGGACGTTAATCAAATGTGGAAATTATGGTTGAATTACTAGTATTTGATTACTCCTGTCATTATTGAATTTTGGCCATCTATTTTCTACCCCTTATGCATATATATTTATACACAGACAGAATAGCTTAGTTGTATTTTGATCATGTAAATATGATTCCTTCGTAATTTCAGTCCCCATTTTTTTAATGATTTAAGTGCATTTTTTGTTGTAACTATGTTTATTTTGCAATTTCAGTCCCCAACTTTTTCAATTTTTTAGTTTAATCTTGTAATTAATTACTTTTTGTAATTTCGAAACTAATGCCGTCCCAATAACTATTGATTCATTCGGTAAATAACCGGAAATTTGGTTATTCGGTTCGGTTAACCGAATTTTCGGTTATTAAATTTGGTTAACCGTTTATCGAATCGATCATGGGCGGTTTCGGTTCGATCAAAACCAAAATTTCTCGGTTCAACCGAAACTGAACCGAACATTTTTCAAAATTTAAAAATAAATAAATAAAAAGTCCTGAGAAACCGAACATTGAACTCCAATTCTCCAAATATAGTCTAACAATCTAATTTCAACCACCCAATAAAACACCAAATTGAACAAACAACTGAAACGGAGGGCTTAAGGGCTTAGAGTTCCTAGCAGAGGGGTTCTCGACGATTGGTGGCGGCGGCTGCTTCTTGGTGGGTGGTGGTGGCAGCGAACCGGCGAATCCCTAGATCTAAAAGTGTGAAACACTGAAATGTGTGAGTATGGAGGCGTGCGTGCGTGAACCCTAGATGTATAAGTGTGAAATCTGTAAATGAAAAGGTGTGAAATCTGAAAGTGAAACTTTAATTTGAGATGTGAAAATAAGGGAATAAGGGCCAGCCCATAGGCCCATAAATCTAAAAATGTGTGGGCTTGAGGGATATGAGAAAAAAATTAAAAAAACATGTAAATTAGATGGCTATGGTTCGGTTATTTGGTTTTTATCGAAACCGAATTTTTAGAAAAATGCTAACTGAAACCGAAACCGAATGTTCGGGTTTTTTGTTCACCCCTATTTTATCGCTCCAGTTAGTGACGTGATATTTTTTGTATTATCCATTTAATTACCTGTCCAGACCACGTGGGATATATTTTTTTTATTTCACAACAATTTAGTATACTCATAACACATTCACTGTTCTTTTGGTACTCCACATTTCCTGCTAAGTCAGACTCAGGGGGTAAAACTGGCTGCGGATTTGTGATGTTCACGACTTTGGATTGAGAGTGATGCTCAAGCTGTGCTAGCTATTATTCGCAGAGGACAAGCAGGAGATTTCAGGCTAAACCAGCTGATTAGAAAATTCCAACATTATATCAGGTTAGGAGTATGATTGTCAAAATGACCCATATTTTTAGGGAAGGCGATGGGGCAGCAGATTTTTTAGCAACGAAAGGGGCGGATGATCAAGAGGTTTGGGATTTCCCTACCTCGCCATTGTTTAACGAGGTTAAAGGCTTCATTAAGGTTGATAAGTGGGGGTTACAATATTTTAGATTTAAATAATGGTGTGTGCGTATTGTGTTAGCCTCTGTTGGCAGGTTAAAGCCAATACTTGGCTATGCCAACATAACAAGAATTTACAGATCGAATCAGGTAATTATTTTATGCACTTTAAGTATCCTCAATTGTCAGGCTTTAGTTGTGCTTATGAGTTACGTTTTAAGTCGAGATATAATAACATTGATTTTACTTTACAAAATGGGCTTGAGAAAGGTATTTTGCTGCATGTGCAGGTGGGTGCAACTAAAATGCATTGGACTCGGCATAACCATGATTATTTGGGAGGCACTCATTTCTCATTTTGGAAGATTGTTAATAATGCCCTGAATGAGGAGCTGTTTTTCTTCATTAAAAATTGCCCAATTACTGTTAGTCCGAACCGAGTTCTAAGTAGCAAGCTTCCTAGGTCAGTCCGAATCGGGAATAAACCACTGATCAGTGCTCGTCTGAATCTTGTTAAGTATCTGATAGTTGACTCGATTGACCTGGCCTGGAACTTGGCTGCTAGTTGGATTGTCGTAACGGTTTTGGGGTTGTCCTCGAATGGGACTAATGCGTTGTTCATGCCTCTTACTTTTTGCGGGCACTTCTGCATGTCTTCCTTAAATGACGCTTGGATTGTCACTTTGTACCTTTTATTCATGGCGCAATAAATGAGGGGGGTCCTCGCGGTAATTACCCCACGGTCCTCGACCGGTTTACTTTAAAAAAAAAATCCATACATACTCAATATTTGTTTCTTTTTTCTCAACCTTCAAAGTTCTTCTATCTCTGTCTCCAATGAATTAATAGTTTTGAATAAACCCAAAATAACACCAAAATGATTCGAATGCATATATATATATATATATATATATATATATATATATTATCAACGAGCTATGTAATAACTAGTTAAAATTCTATGCTAATTATGTGCAAGATATTTTATTTATTCCAGGTTTGTTAAAAAATATCAATTCATTGGAGATAGAGGTTGAAAAATTTTGAAGGTTAGAACAAAAAAAAATTAACAATACCAAATATTGAGTATGTATGGTTAGTTTGGCTATTGGGATTTTTCTTATTCTAATGACAATGGAAGAGATGTGGAGTACCAATAGGACAATGGAGGTGATATGAAAACGCTAAATTGTTGTTAAAAAAAATCCAATATAGACTGTATATTTCTAGATAATTAAATGGATGATAGAAAAAAGGGTCACGTACGTCACTAACTCAGGCGATAAATAGCTCTTCCGGTGACATTAGTTTTGAAATTGTGAAAAATAATTAGTTACAGGACTAAAATGAGAAATTGAAAATTTCGGGACTGAAATTGCAATATAACCGTAGACAAGACCAAAAATGCAATTAAGTCATTAATTATAGGACTAAAATGAGAATTGAAAAATATCGGGAGTGAAATTGTAAAATGACCATGGTTACAGACCAACAATTAAGCCTACAAGAATGACCACAGTTACCTTGCTGTAGTTAATACCTACAACCTATAACCTGCACAATTTTTGATTTTTACCCGCATGTGATTATTATACATATACGTATACCTAAATACGTGATTGATTATTATTTTTCAACCAAAGGAGCATAACACCAAAATGGGCTATGACTGGGGTGTTTCTTAGATGTTAGAGAGTAATTAACCCTTCCATCACCCAACAGGAAAATAGATGTTTCTATTGATTGATAATGACTTGTGGCATGGGCGGAGCCACCAGGAGGGGTACCCCCCACCCCTTAAAAAAAAATTAGTTTTTAGTTCTTAATTTTTTTGAATTTTTTTTTGAATTGAGTTACTTAGTTCTTAATTTTTTTGAAGTGAATTATTTATGTAAATTCTTATTGAATGTTTAAGTTTTGTATGTTTATAAAACGTTCAATCTTTATATGTTTATTGAGAGTGTAAGCTCATTAATTATTTTTTTTTGAATTGGTTATAAAAAAGTGGAGAGACAATATGTGGAATATATTTTATTTCTTTCTCTGTATCAAACAAACAATGTACACCAAATATATAAAGCGTGTTGACCTAGACAACATAATTACTATCTACTGCTAAAGCGCAACTAAAAATGCTGCACATTAAATTTACCATTAATTTTGCACTAACAGACAACAAATAAGGTGGCTAATTACAACAAAAAAGAGGAAAGTAAAAATACGTTACAATTAGTAGCAGAAATGCGATAATTAACCTTAAAACTCCCCCTCAAGATGGGTTATGAATATCTTCTATAGCCATCTTGGACATTAGTGCAGTCAGCATGGGATGTGAGAGTGCTTTGGTAAAAATGTCTACAAGTTGTTGCTTGGATCTTATGGGTAAGAGTTTAATTGTACCATCTGCCACCTTATCTCGAACATAATGACAATCTATCTCGATGTGTTTTGTTCTTTCGTGGAACGTCGGGTTTGTGGCTATGTAAATTGCCGCTTGGTTGTCACAGAACAACACTATAGGAGTAGCAAGTTCTACTTGAAATTCTGTTATTAATTGGTGTAACCACACAATCTCACTAACAGTCATTGCCAATGCCCTGTATTCTGCCTCTGCCGACGACCGCGCCACTGTTTGTTGTTTCTTTGATTTCCAGGATATCAAAGAATCTCCTAAAAACACACAATAGCCTGTGGTGGACCGTCTAGAATCACTGCTAGAAGCCCAATCTGCATCCGAAAAAGCCTTCAACTGCATAGGTGAACCAGAAGAAAAGAAAATCCCTTGACTAGGACTCCTCTTTATGTACCTCAACAAATGGTGTACGACATTCATATGTATGTCATGTGGTGCTGCCACAAATTGACTCAACTTGTTTACGGCATACGAAATGTCTGGTCTTGAGAGAGTCAGGTATAGAAGTCTCCCAATCAATCTTCGATATGCCGTAATATCTTGCAAAGGAGTCCCATCGGTTTTATTCAAATGGTTGTACTGGTCCATTGGCTTGTTTACAGGTTTGCTAGCTAGGAAGCCTGTATCCTCCAATAGTTCAAGAGCATATTTTCTTTGAGACAAAAAAATACCTTTCTTGGATCTTGCAATCTCCAATCCAAGAAAATATTTAAGTTGACCTAAATCCTTCAACTTAAAATGATTCTTCAACTTTGATTTAACATCAGAGATCAACTGAGATGAGGGGCCAGTTATGATAATATCATCCACGTAAACAAGTAACGCAATAAAAGTATTACCTGCCCTTTTATGAACAAACTGTAATCTGACCTTGATTGTGTAAAACCAATTTGCACTAAAGCATGAGCCAACTTGGAATACCACTGTCTTGAAGCTTGCTTCAAGCCATAAATTGATTTTTGTAACTTGCAAACCATGTTGGAAAATTTCTCCCCCTTACTGTGATAACCAAGAGGCAAATCCATATAAACTTCCTCATGAAGATCCCCGTTAAGGAAGACGTTATTGATGTCAAGTTGAGCCAAAACCCAATTATGTGTGCTTGCCAAAGCTAATAGAAGTTTGACCGTGACAAGTTTTGGTACCGGAGAAAAAGTATCAATAAAGTCAGTCCCCTCTTGTTGATTGAACCCCCTGGCCACCAAACGTGCTTTGCATTTATCCAAAGTTCCATCAGCTTTGTATTTCACTTTGTACACCCATTTACAACCAATGGAATGTTTGTCGGGTGGTAAGGGAACAACTGACCAAGTGTTATTATCCTCCATGGCTGGTAACTCATCTGCCATAGCTTGTCGCCATTCAGGAAATTTTACAGCTTGATGATAATAGGACAGCTCAAAAGTGGTAGAGATATTGCAGATAAAGTTCTTGTATGATGGAGAGAGTACATCATAACAAATGACTTGTTGCAAAGGGAATCTAACAGGGGCAGCTGAAGAAATTGCATTACAGTGAAAATCCCTCAGGTAAGATGGAGGTCTGCTCTCTCTTGTGGATCTTCTAAGCGACGGAACAACCGATTGCTGTGGAACAAGAGGTGGAGTAGATGTAGTAACTAAAGGAATATCAGCCGCCGGAAGTGGAAGCACTAAAGACACGAAAGGGTTAGAGAGGGGAATGTTAGTAGAATCATGAAAAGGAAAGTGATTTTCATGAAATCTAACATCCCTACTTATGAACACCTCAGATGTCTCAGTATCAAGCAATTTGTACCCCTTTATACCAGGAGGATAACCCAAGAAAATACACGATCTAGCTCTTGGTTGGAACTTATGTCTTCTATGCTGCAAAGTTGAAGCATAAGCCAAACAACCAAAAGACTTGAGGATAAAATAGTTAGGGGCCTTGTGAAAAAGTAATTCATATGGGGACTTCTGAGCAAGTAATGGTGTGGGTGTCCTGTTAATAAGATATATGGCAGTGAGAACACACTCAGACCAGTATTGCAGGGGTACTTTGGATTGGAAATAGAGGGCTCGAGCAACAGTCAACAAGTGTTGATGCTTTCTTTCGACCACTGAGTTTTGTTGAGGTCGGGCTACACAAACAAACTGATGTATAACGCCCTGTGCAGCAAAGAAATCAGTGAAGGCAAGCTCTTTAGCATTATCAGATCTCACAGTTTTGATACTTACATTAAATTGTGTTTTTGATGAATGTAAAGAACTTGGGAATAACATTGATTGCATCAAATTTGTTCTTGAGCATATAAACCCAGGTGAAACGAGTTGCATCATCAACGATAGTCACAAAATACTTACAACCAGAATGAGAAGCGACATGAAAAGGGCCCCAAATATCAATGTGAATCAAATCAAAGGCCGCATGTGCCATGTTATTATTCGAAACAAAAGGTAATTGTTTATGTTTTGCCAAAGGACAAACAAAACAAGAACAGGAACATCATTCATATCAAAATGCAAAACTGATTTGAAAACTCCTAATTGTTTGTGAGACAGATGGCCAAGTCTGTGCAGAAACTTTATTGATGAAGTGAGTGAGAGTAGCGTCTGGCGGTGAGCGAAGAATGTAGAGGCCATGAGAACAATCAGCCTTGCCAATCATCTTCGTAAGTTGAGGATCCTGAATAATACCATGACCATGAGTAACGGTAACAGTGAGAGCATTATCCCGACAAAGAGCATTGACAGAGATCAAGTTTAATTGGAACTGCGGGACAAAGAGAACATCTTTAAGGATAATCGATTCACTTAAGTGAACAGTACCACTTTGGAAAACAGGAATTTGTTTATGATCTGGGAGTATCACGTTGCAAGCCATACCTGACCTTATGTTACTAAAAGCACGAATATCTGAACAAATATGCTTGGTAGCTCCAGAATCTAAAATCCAAATGCTAGAAGGGAAATGAGCATCGAAAGATAGAGTCAAGCAAATACCTGAGTCAACTTGTGGAGTTGTAGTAGTGGAAGATGTAGAAGAGGATGCAACATGAGATGACAACATGGATATCAACTGGTGATACTGATCAGAGGATAATCGTGTATCCAAATTCGTAGAGTTAAGAAACTTACTTTTCTTTTGTTCTTTCTTGAAGCGTTTCAAGCCACCCAAGAATGCTCTTCTCGCGGCTTGATCCCCTCTCCTTGGTAAAGCTCGAATCTTCAAACTTCTAACTTGAAGCTCTCTAGAAATAGTCCACCAACTTGATCATAATCTAACTAGTATGGATGCTAGTTCTCTAGTTAGTGTTTAGGCTTAACCTAGGGTTTCGTTTATCTTGGAGAAAGGATGGTGTTCAACACATGAACCAAAAGAATTGCCAATTAGCTCTAAGGGGAGCTCGAGCTCCCCTATTTATAATAAAGGGAGGACCGAAAATCCTAGTCCTTGTGGGCTAGGGTTTTGGTCTCTCTCTCTCCTATTACTTGATCATCAAGTAATTTTGACTTTGCCTTTGAATTCAAATTCAAATCAACTTTCAAGAGAGCTAAAAATATCCAAACTATTTTTGGATAGTTTTATACTTTATTTATTTAAAATAAATAACTTATTTTATCTAATTAATTAATTTATAATTAATTAACTAGATTATTTTTCTCCAAAATAAGACTTTCTTTTTAATTCAAAATTAAACCAAAGTCTATTAAATAATTAACAACTTAATTATTTAATATTCAATTAAATAGTCACGTGTGGCACACGTGTCACAATGACACGTGTCCAGTCACATGACCCACACGTGTGGTTTCACACGTGTGGAACCCTCTAGGCCTGATTAACTCGTTTAATCATTTTTAAGCCTCAACTCATGTAACCAAATTGTTGTGTGTGACCCTCTAGGTTCTCAATTCAATTAGCAGTGACCCTAATTAATTAATTCACCAATTAATTAATCAGTCCACAGATTAAACGACCATAGTCTAGCAACAGGTGTTTAACCCCTAGCTGAATTGGAATGTTCGGATTCGACAGAACCTTTAAGTCATTGATTCATGTGAGATACAATCCTCCTACTTACTATCTCTCAACCAAGATCTAGGGTAAGACAATAATCAGAACCCTAATAATCCGGTCTTAAAGCTAAGTGCATTTCATATCCATTTGATCTCAATCCAAGAAACCCTTTTCTTGATGTCTTGATCTACTGCCTTGGCCAAGGACTCCATATGGCATATGAATGACTTACACAATAAGAGATCACCTTGCAATGCAAGTGTAGGTCCTATCTTGATTCTCATTCACTTTCATGAATCACTTGTGCAGCCCCAGCATAAGCCTTGAATCAGTTGTCTAAGGCGACACCCTTTAAAGCTTACACCTAAGACTGCAGAGTTAACTCATAAAGTGACAAGGAACCTCAAGTCTAAGGATCAATTAATCACATCAATGACTCGTGAGATATTTCATAATCTGGAAGTTTCCATTTCCTGAAATAGAAACTTCCTTTCCCATTTAGGAATGTTCTCACACGGGGCACCTCAGTGAACTTACTTATTGAAGTAAGCACCCTCATGTATCATGCACGTATCAACTATACACTTTGCACCTCCATGAAACAAGGTGGTCCTTCTTAAGGGCGTGATCCCACAAGCAAGCCTTAGAGGAGTCAGGTTGACACTCCCACTGTCGGTAGGACTCATCGGTTTGGAGTATTTTACTAATCATGACTTATGTGATATAGGGCTCGTTTCATGAACCATTTCACCTAAATGGTAGAGTCCTAAAGTCATCAGGATTAGGGGAGTTCTCATACATGCACAGATAAAGTAAACGCATACCAAACAAGAGCATATAAAGAAGTATTGCCTCAATTCGTTATTTCATTCAAAGATTCTCTGTGATTACAATAAGGAAAAGCACAAAGCGGATATACAATCGGCTTTCTAGGGCACTATTCCTAACAATCTCCCACTTGCCCGTCAAAGCCATTCTAAAGCTACTCTAAGTCCTATCTTCTGAAGATGACCTTGGAAAGCTTCTCGACTAAGGGGTTTAGTAAGTGGATCTGCCACGTTCTCTGCTGATGTGACCCTCTCAATTTGCACATCTCCTCTTTTGATAATATCACGGATTAGGTGATACTTCCTCATAATGTGCTTGGTCCGTTGGTGAGATCTTGGTTCTCTTGCTTGAGAAACCGCCCCAGTGTTGTCACAAAACACAGAAATGGGGTCTTTCATGCTAGAAACAACATTCAACTCTTGAATGAAGTTTCTAATCCAAACACCTTCCTTAGCTGCATCATTTGTAGCTAAGTATTCGGCCTCAGTGGTCGAATCTGCAGTGGTAGTTTGCTTGGAACTCTTCCAACTCACTGCTCCGCCGTTTAGGCAGAAAATGTATCCTGACATTGACTTAAAATCATCTAAGTCAGATGCAAAGCTTGCATCGCAGTATCCTTCGACAGTAAGATCTTTCTGACCTCCGTAAACTAAAAATAAATCTTTAGTACTTTTCAAGTACTTAAGAATATTCTTCACGGCAGCCCAGTGACCATCTCCAGGGTCAGATTGGAAACGACTTATCACACTAAGTGCATAAGCCACATCCGGTCGAGTACATAACATTGCATACATTATGCTACCTATTGCTGACGCATAAGGTGTATGAGTCATTCTCTCATTCTCAAGGTTAGTTTTAGGACACATCTTCTTAGAAAGACATGTTCCTACACTCATTGGAAGGTTCTTAACCTTTGCTGACTCCATATTGAATCTCTTCAATACTTTGTCAATGTACATCGACTGTGATAGTCCTATTAACCTTCTAGATCTATCTCGATAGATTTTAATTCCAAGGATATAGGACGCATCACCAAGATCTTTCATCTCGAATTGGTTTGATAACCATAACTTAGTCACTTTCATGTCATCCTTCGAATTCCCAATAAGAAGGATGTCATCAACATAAAGTACTAAGAATTGCACTGAGGTCTCCAATTCCTTTCTATACACACAGGACTCATTAGAAATTTGAATGAAGCCAAACGCTTTGATTGATTCATCAAATCGCATGTTCCAATTCCTAGAAGCCTGTTTCAATCCATAGATTGATCTTTGGAGTTTGCAAACCTTTTGCTCACTCCCACTGAACGTTAAACCTATGGGTTGCTCCATATAAATATCTTTATCAATGTCACCATTGAGAAAGGCAGTTTTCACATCCATTTGCCATATCTCGTAGTCATAATACGCAGCAATGACAAGCATGATCCGAATAGACTTTTGCATTGCAACTGGCGAAAAAGTTTCATCAAAGTCCACGCCGGGTCTTTGAGTGAATCCTTTTGCAACCAGTCTTGCTTTGTAGGCTGCAATGCTTCCATCAACTCCAAGCTTTCTCTTAAAGATCCATTTGCTACCTATGGGTTTGACCCCATCAGGCAAATCTACCAAGGTCCAAACTTGGTTGGAGTTCATGGAATCCATTTCGGATTTCATGGCTTCTATCCACTGTTCAGAGTTAGAATCTGAAAGTGCCTCCTCATATGTTAAAGGATCATTATCCTTTTGAGAGATTTCATGGAAGAATCCATACCATCTCTCCGGCTGTCTAGGAGTGTTAGAGGAGGATTTACGTGTGTATCGAAATTCGTGATTGGTCGTGGTTGATCAGAAGGGGACGTCTCTTCAGTGGGTGGCGTGGGCTCACTTTGTACTTCCTCTAACTCTATGATCTTCCCTTTCTTTTCTTTAAGGAACGGTTCCTCAAGAAAAGTGGCATTTCTGGAAACAAACACCTTTTGCTCAGATTGATCATAGAAGTAGTATCCTATGGATTCCTTAGGATAACCTACCAAGTAGCATAAGTTAGAACGAGATTCTAACTTATCTCCCACTGTCCTCTTCACGTAAGCAGGACAACCCCAAATTCTTAAGTAAGAATAACTAGGGATTTTACCATGCCACATTTCATAGGGCGTTTTAGGGACTGACTTAGAGGGAACTAGATTCAAAATCTTTGCTGCACTTTCTAGGGCATAACCCCAGAAAGAAGGTGGTAAGTCAGTGAAACTCATCATGGAACGAACCATATCAAGTAAGGTTCGATTCCTTCTCTCAGAAACTCCATCAAGCTGAGGAGTTCCCAGAGGAGTCTACCGAGAGATAATCCCATTATCTTTGAGATGATTAAGGAATTCTTCACTAAGATATTCGCCTTCTCGATCAGATCGAAGTGCTTTGATCTTGTGACCAGTTTGGTTCTCAACCTCCTTTTGAAATTCTAAGAATTTCTCAAAAGCTTCAGATTTATACTTCATTAAGTATACATAACCATACCGACTAAAGTCATCAGTAAATGTTATGAAATACTGATGATTGTTTCTAGTGCTTACACTAAGCGGTCCACAAACATCAGTATGGATCAAATCCAAAACCTTAGTGGCACGTTCCACAGTTCCTTTAAAAGGAACTTTGGACATTTTTCCTTTGAGACAGGATTCACAAGAAGTTAACTCTTTAAGATCATTTTCAGAGAATGATCCTAAAGTGTTTATCTTGCTAATTCTGTTCTTGGAAATGTGTCCTAATCTAGCGTGCCATAAGGGAGCTGAAACTTTGTCATCTCTCTTACGCTTCGTTTCTTGTTGTATATTCATAATATTAATATTTTGAGTTAGATAAAGTCCATTACTTAGAGTACCGATGTGAACGGAAGAGTTGTTCCGTTTGATAAAGTATTTACCATTCTTAATATAAGTTTCATAACCTTCACAATCTAAAATTGGAACTGAAATTATATTACGAATAATGCTCGGTACATAAAGGACTTTATTTAAGACTAACTCAAAACTACCTAAATCTAATCTAATTGTGCCTAAAGCTCGAGCTTCAACGTTTGAGCCATCGCCGATCTTCAAGACACATTCTCCTTCTTTGAGTTGTTAGACTTCACTTAGCATCTGTACATCATTACAGATATGAGTTCCACAACCAGTATCAAGTACCCAAGAACTAGAATTAATAGAAAGATTTACTTCAACGAGAAAGATACCTTTCTTTAGAGTAGCCTTGTACTCTGGGCAGTTTCTCCTCCAATGTCCCGCTTTGCCACAATGGAAGTAAACATCCTCTTTCTGATCACGCTTCTTCTTTTGGGCCTTTCCCTTCGAAACGCCACCAGTGGGCCTAAGGGGTTTCTTCTTCTTCTCTTGGGCTCTCTTGCCCTTACCTTTAGAAGGCCCAGAAGAGGAAGATGGAGCATTCACCATCAAAACCTTATTGTCCTTCTTGATCGTGCTTTCAGCAGTCATAAGCTGACTAATCAGCTAAGCTACAGTAGCACCAACATGATTCATGTTGAAGTTAAGGACAAATGGGTTGAATGATGGTGGGAGCGAAGCTAGCAACAAATCCACTGAAAGCTCATCTTTCAGTGGCATGTCCATGGAGGCAAGTTTCTCAGTAAGGGCGAGAAACTTGAGTCCATATTCATGGACACTTGAACCTTCCCTCATTCTCAAGTGGAACAATTCCTTTGAAGTGTTATACCTTGTAACACGTTCATGAGGGCGGTAAAGTTGCTCTAAGTGGTCGTAAATCTCCCAAGCGAATTCCATGGCCTCATGTTGCCTTTGCAAGTCCGGAGACATGCTAGCTAACATAAGGCAACGAGCTTGGAGATTATCATCCTTCCACTTCTGAATCGCGTCCCGCTCGGCCCGAGTGGGAGCTTCCCTTTCGGGACTAGGCTCCCCTTCGAAGAGAACATAAGTTCTCTTCTCAGAATCTAAAATGATTTTTAGATTCCTCAGCCAATCAGAATAGTTGGGACCAGTCAACTTGTTTGACTCGAGGATCGATACAAGAGGGTTTTTGGTTGCCATTTCAAAACACGTAGAGAATCACAAAATCTACGACCTAAATGGTAAAACAGAGAACTAGTGAGCATGCTGAATTATAACGATATACAAAAGATAAGGTCTTTAATCTAATGTAGCTCCCACTGTTTTTCAAAGATCTATAATTCCCAAAGATTTAAGAGGAACACGTTTCCCAATGGGTACTAAGATCCTAGGCATTTTACCTCGAACCCACGACTCGCGGACATTCTAAGTAAGAACACCAGGTAGGTACAATTTACCAATTCTAACACCTTTAGAACTCTTAGTAATTATTTTTTGCATCACCTATCTTTCAATATGGACCCACAACTCGTGCGACATCCATATTTACTTAGGCGTTAAGCTAGACCCATCAATCATAAGATCATGATCAAAACTTAGTTCGAACGACCACGACTCGCGGACATCGCCCTTGCTAAAATTGATCATGAAATATTGATCATTTAAAAGGATCAATTAGGTAACTAAGAACTAATAAGCTCCACTAGCTATCCCATGACTCGCGGACAATAACTAGTTTTACTTACTAAACTTAAAACCTATTGATGGAATCCTAGGAATTTAATTCAAAATTTGCATCTCGAATTAAACACCTATTTGTTCGAAATTAGCTTATATTTAATAGGAATTTTCGAATCAACCGGAGAGTTGTCCGGTTCGACCTCACCAACATATATGTTATCCAATTTTATTAGTCTTGATTAATGCAAGTACACTTAAATGCATTTCAAACAAGCACATAAACAGATAACATGTCCTAGCATGATACTAACATGTAATGATCATGGGTTCTACCTATCTTATGCGTGATATGTGGGAGCCACTCCACTATCACAAGTTCTAACATACATGCCACATAAACAGTTTAAATCACATAAGGGAAAGCGGTAACAAAATACGAGCCCTATCTCTATTACATTTTTACAATTGAGATTCCCCTCCCTAACATTTTGAGGGGTCTTCACTTATGGCCTCCTTGTCACTTGAATGTGGTCCATCTTACTCCATGGGTGCATTGTCTCCAAAATGAAAATAAAACCTCACCACCTATCTCTACTCTCAAATTACAATAAAAGGAAAAAGACATAAAGTAATAAAGCTCAATCTTCATATTGGCCTTAGACAATTACACGGGGCATACCCCGGCCTAAAAAACAGTAATATGGAAAGCCACATAATAAATCACATAACAGTACGCACATAAGTGAGGCTCCAACCTCAATTGAAAAACGCAACTATAGGGCTCCAACCCCAATTTAAACCATCCATGTGCATAAATTAAAACCATACATAAGTCTAAACCCATGATCACTTAACATGCATAAATTGCAAGAATTTAAATTTAACCAATAAATTAAAATCCTCGCCTTAAGCTCTAATAGCTTAAAACACGACTTAGATGCAATTCTTGTTCAAGAGCCTTTTCTATAAAACCCGAAAAACAATGAACTAATAAAATTCCAATTAATTTCTGAAAATTAATAATTTTATTCTTTCAATATTTTCAGAAAATAAACATTGTAATTTTTTCAAAATTTAAATCGCTTAAATTTTCAAAATCCCAATTTAAACAATTATTTCAAAAATAATTCAGATTTAATAAAATAAAATTTTTTAAGAAAAATTAAATCGGGATTGGATTGGACTAAACACGAAAATCAAGATCGCGAAACGAGGGTAAGGCCTCGCCCGCACGCCAGCCCAGGCGGACCTCACGCATTGCGCGAGCTCGCGCGCACCACGTCGCGCACGCCTTCTCGCGCGCATCGCGCACGCTTCGCCTAGGCGGGAAGGCAGGCGGGCGACGGGAGGCTCCCGCGCGGTTGCGGGAGGAGCAGGCGGGCGTGCCTAGGCGCTGGCGGGCAGGCCTCCCGCGCGGTTGCGGGAGGGAAGGCCGGGCAGTCCCGCGCGGCTGCGGGACTGCTGTGCGGGACGGCGCGGGCCTGGGCGTGCGACGTCCTAGCACGCCTAGGCTCACGTTTTCGTAATGGGATTTTCCTGTTTCGTGTTTCAGTTCAAAACCAACAACAATCCAAAATTTAAAAAACATGATTTAAAAGGATTTCAATCAAAACGGTTTTCAAAAACACAATTTAAGAAAACAGTTTCAGAAATTCAAGAAAAATTAAAGTTTCGTAATTCAGGCTTTCTAAAAGAACTCATGAATACCTAATTCGCATCTAAGCCTAAGAATTTCTACGAAATTCAGAATAATTGAGATGAATCAGAAACACGATTAACGAGGTGGCTCTGATACTACTTGTTGGAAAACACGAATCAGAAAGCAGGGGAATTTAAAAAATTTCCCAACAAAAGGATCTAGGACTCGCAATCGTGTATCCAAATTCGTAGAGTTAAGAAACTTACTTTTCTTTTGTTCTTTCTTGAAGCGTTTCAAGCCACCCAAGAACGCTCTTCTCGCGGCTTGATCCCCTCTCCTTGGTAAAGCTCGAATCTTCAAACTTCTAACTTGAAGCTCTCTAGAGATAGTCCACCAACTTGATCACAATCTAACTAGTATGGATGCTAGTTCTCTAGTTAGTGTTTAGGCTTAACCTAGGGTTTCGTTTATCTTGGAGAAAGGATGGTGTTCAACACATGAACCAAAAGAATTACCAATTAGCTCTAAGGGGAGCTCGAGCTCCCCTATTTATAATAAAGGGAGGACCGAAAATCCTAGTCCTTGTGGGCTAGGGTTTTGGTCTCTCTCTCTCCTATTACTTGATCATCAAGTAATTTTGACTTTGACTTTGAATTCAAATTCAAATCAACTTTCGAGAGAGCTAAAAATATCCAAACTATTTTTGGATAGTTTTATACTTTATTTATTTAAAATAAATAACTTATTTTATCTAATTAATTAATTCATAATTAATTAACTAGATTATTTTTCTCCAAAATAAGACTTTCTTTTTAATTCAAAATTAAACCAAAGTCTATTAAATAATTAACAACTTAATTATTTAATATTCAATTAAATAGTCACGTGTGGCACATGTGTCACAATGACACGTGTCCAGTCACATGACCCACACGTGTGGAACCCTCTAGGCCTGATTAACTCGTTTAATCATTTTTAAGCCTCAACTCATGTAACCAAGTTGTTGTGTGTGACCCTCTAGGTTCTCAATTCAATTAGCAGTGACCCTAATTAATTAATTCACCAATTAATTAATCAGTCCACAGATTAAACGACCATAGTCCAGCAACAGGTGTTTAACCCCTAGCTGAATTGGAATGTTCGGATTCGACAGAACCTTTAAGTCATTGATTCATGTGAGATACAATCCTCCTACTTACTATCTCTCAACCAAGATCTAGGGTAAGGCAATAATCAGAACCCTAATAATCCGGTCTTAAAGCTAAGTGCATTTCATATCCATTTGATCTCAATCCAAGAAACCCTTTTCTTGATGTCTTGATCTACTGCCTTGGCCAAGGACTCCATATGGCATATGAATGACTTACACAATAAGAGATCACCTTGCAAATGCAAGTGTAGGTCCTATCTTGATTCTCATTCACTTTCATGAATCACTTGTGCAGCCCCAGCATAAGCCTTGAATCAGTTGTCTAAGGCGACACCCTTTAAAGCTTACACCTAAGACTGCAGAGTTAACTCATAAAGTGACAAGGAACCTCAAGTCTAAGGATCAATTAATCACATCAATGACTCGTGAGATATTTCATAATCTGGAAGTTTCCATTTCCTGAAATAGAAACTTCCTTTCCCATTTAGGAATGTTCTCACACGGGGCACCTCAGTGAACTTACTTATTGAAGTAAGCACCCTCATGTATCACGCACGTATCAACTATACACTTTGCACCTCCATGAAACAAGGTGGTCCTTCTTAAGGGCGTGATCCCACAAGCAAGCCTTAGAGGAGTCAGGTTGACACTCCCACTGTCGGTAGGACTCATCGGCTTGGAGTATTTTACTAATCATGACTTATGTGATATAGGGCTCGTTTCATGAACCATTTCACCTAAATGGTAGAGTCCTAAAGTCATCAGGATTAGGGGAGTTCTTATACATGCACAGATAAAGTAAACGCATACCAAACAAGAGCATATAAAGAAGTGTTGCCTCAATTCGTTATTTCATTCAAAGATTGTCTGTGATTACAATAAGGAAAAGCACAAAGCGGATATACGAGAAGGAACAAGAGGTGTTCATGGCATATGAACAGAGCTTGAGCGAGATCTAACACCCGGTGGATTACCATGAATTTGGTAACAGGTATCCACTGTGTGGCCGTGGACCTTGCAATGTGTGCACCAAGGACGATCCTTACGAGGCGTGGACCTCTTGGACTGACTGCTACCAATAGCAAAGGCAGGAGAATCAGAGGGTGAATAATGAGCTTTGGCCTTACTCATCCCCAAAAGCTAGCTGTTGAGGGGAGGGTTGCCAAACCATTATATATTGAACACCACATCACTAATTATTCGATGCGGGACATTTAACACACCCCCGTTACGCCCAAATTGGTACGTGAACATTGCAGGAATGAACATCTGCAAGCCGCATGAATGAAATATCTGCAAGCTGGGTGGAGAGACAGGCACAGGAATCGGACATCTGTGAACCCGCTCTGATACCATATAAAAAAGTGGAGAGAGAATATGTGGAATATATTTTATTTCTTTCTTTGTGTCAAACAAACAATGTACACTAAATATATAAAACGTGTTGACCTAGACAACATAATTACTATCTACTGCTAAAGCGCAACAAAAAATGTTGCACATTAAATTTACCACTAATTTTGCACTAACAGACAACAAATAAGGTGGCTAATTACAACAGAAAAGGGGAAAGTAAAAATACGTTACAATTAGTAGTAGAAATGCGATAATTAACCTTAAAATTGGTATCGTAGTTTGTAATCAAGCATCGATATTTTAGCAAAAGATTGAAAATTTCTATTCAATCCTCAAGTTCGATTGCCAACTAAGAAAGAATCAATATTGGTTGTGTAGAATTTAATCCTGAAGACATAATTAGTGACCCAGGACTACGAAGACAAAGTTATGATTGCCCTTCTAAAGGTCGCATTCGAAGAGAATATATATCTAAGGTCCTTATTCGTATTAATGGATATATATTTCTGCCACAAAAATTTTCAGCCTCGGCTATCAAAAAATTCTGAATCTGCCCCTGACTTGTGGAGCAAGGTTGGAGAATGATATGGCTTGATACCAACTGAGTGCTTGAAATCCTTAATCCGGTATACCCCCCTTGACTTCACAATAAAATGATTTTCTAGTTCTTGAAAATTGAGGCTATATCGGATTAAGGCGATTTTTTGTCTTGCATAGCATACCTCTTTTCTTGCATCTCATATATCTTTTATATTCTATCTACCTCAATAGTCGCTTGACGTGTTTACAGATTACCTATTTTATATACGTGTGGGGTCCTAATGCGGGGATGTGATAGCACAATTTGATGCAACTTCTGGAATTTCTTTTTAAAGTGCATTCGTTTACGTACATTGTCATTCTTTTTTCTTTTTTTTTTTTAAATCCGGAAGGGATTTATGAATTGCATTCAATCCGGAATCAACTGTATAATTATATGGAGCTATTCAATGACCAATGTGAAAGTTATCAAACTCCCTTTCATGAATAGGATCCATTGTATAATCAATTACTTTGCAAGTTCTCGCGTACTAATAACACTTTATCATGCATTCATAGGACTAGATTTTTCTATAGTCATCCTCCTAAAATTTTAACTTGGTCCACTTTCCACTAAAATTATGGTTCGCTCCATTATATGTAATATGATCAAATAAGGTATAGTTAGCACTTAGCATGATATTCCCCTTTTATTTTTGTAGGTTAGTTTCTTTTTGTCTGATTGTGGCTCTCCATTATTTCTTTACTTATTTTGACTTTGCCACTACATATGTTTTTCTTTTTTAAAGTTCCCCGAGGTAGCAAAGGAACGGGTAAAATATAAAAATAAAATAAAAAATTTAACATACGAGAATCGGCACTAGAGCAATGTCAATAGTAAACTAGTTGTTTCTCAACAAAAGAAATGGTTCAGATGTTGCCTATTACTAAGAAATTGATGCTGATTGTTTTCAGTTCATGAAGGGAAATTCTGGACTCAGATCAGAAATGTAGCACCCGGAACGCTAGGTAGCCACATCTCCCGTACTATAGTTCAATCCACATATGGAACGAGCACCCATACATGAATCAAGCCTATAGTGAACGAGAGATAATAAAAAAAAAAACAATCTAACTTACTAGTTAGGCGGGACTAACCCTCAAGTAAATACCAACATGCATAACATTAAAACGGAAGCATAAGATACATGCATTTCATCAATAACATCTTTATGACCAACATTTCAATATATACAATCACTTCCAAGAACAAGTTAAAATAAACATAAGTACCAAGATACAAAACTGTATATGCCTCACTAATGTACATGAAATGATGCTAGACCCGAAAATAAAGACCGACTCAATCCCGCCTAGCACGCAACCTGTAACCTGAAAATGTGAGGTGTCAGTCTATGAAAGACTGAGTGAGGGGTTTATAAATATAAACGCAATTACCATGCAAGCTATAATCTCGGGTAAGGTTTTATGAAAGAAACGATATAAGTTTAAGAATAGAATACTTTTTCGCCCGAGATTACAACTAATCCAATTTTAACAATATAGTAATTATCAATTCAATTCAATCCGTGGCCCGGCAAGTGAGGGTAGTCTCCAACCTTTCTCCCAATAGTGAACAATCATGAATGTTACCATTGATTAAGTGATCAAGCAAGTAATTAAAGTGCAATCAAGTAGCAGTTTTATGAACCTTTTTCGCCCCGGGTGATGGTGGGCTTACAAGACCCAAACATCCAATCATGGTGTACGTCGGGAACATGACTCCCACGCACGGGATTTCTTCCTCCACCAAACCTCCTGGTGGATTCAGAGGTGATCCCAAAATGGTGAGGATAGTGCAAGAGTTACCCGTTATCCCTTGCTTTCCCGGTTATCTCAATACACTACCCTCGGGGCCACAGTGAACAATACATGCTTACTCGCCCAATCATGGTTGATTCAATACAATAACATGGCTTGGTTGCAATCATTTTAGATTTGGAAAGCTATAGATATAAGTATACATTTTGGCCGAAAACATCACATAGAGTTGTATGGTTCTATATATCTAGAAATTAAACCTCACCTGATGAGCGACGAAACAAGACAAGGATACAAGAAAGTGCCCATACGAATAATGATCTCCGCCCTGGAGAAAAATTGGACAAGAAAGGAAATAACGGGAACCCGTGAGACGAGACTCAATATGAGACCAAGTGTGACGCACGGCCATGCTCATGTAAATAAATAAAACTAGCAATCAAGTGACACTTAGCATGTATGAGCACCAATTAACACCTAAGAGATGAAATTAATCTCAAGGAGTCATGTATTCATATCATTTAAATATTTCAAGTTCAATTCGTATAAAACATGGAGTCACACAATCACGTTTGAGCAATTAAGTACCAAGAAGTGTCAAGTAGGAGTATAATTATCAATTAATCAAGCATATATATCATATAATTCACATATGGGAGCCAAGAGAGTGAAAGAAAAGCAAGAAGAGAGGTTTTGGTGAAGTTGGGCAAAACCCGACAATATTCGAAAACGTACATGCTGTAGGAAAACTGGAATATATTGAGTTATAAAAGTTGGAATTGAGTTTTGCTTATTGGGTATGAGACTAGACACAAAGTCCTTTCCGGTGCTATATGACTCATTTTCTAGTTCAAAGTGAGGAGGAAATGACTTAGGTCCAAAGTTGGGTAAATGTAGATCGCGACTGCTTGGCGGCACCAAATTAAAATGGTTATAACTCACAAACGAAAATAGATATTGAGGTGATTCCAATTGGAGAATACTCTAAACTTCAAATACTTGTTTCAGCTCAAACATTTGGAGCGGGGGCGGGTTATCGTCCCGGCCGGGATTGAAATTGCACTAAAATGGATCCCGACCGGGATCCTGGTAAGGGAGGCTACATTAAAAGTGTCCCGGCCGGGACTGAATTTACACTAAAATGGATCCCGACCGGGATCCTACACCTGACAGCCTCGGAAAACAGGGGAAACAGGGAAAAAGGTCGGAAATTGGCTCCCAAATCATTCTCTCATCAAACCAAGGCAACAATTCAACTCAAAACTAACATATAACATGTACATATCTCACATATATCAATTAGGCACCATTTACTCCATGGAAACATGCATAGCTCATCAAGAATTCATCCATGACACTAATATGAAGTCAAATGATCAATCATGCTCCACACTTCATGAATCCAAGTTATAAATGTATGAAACTAGTTCAAAACCACATATAAAATTCATATAGCCACCAAGACATCACAAGAGTCATAAACCCTAACTTTGCTATCATGAATCATCAAAGAAATATGCAGGATCTTACCTTGAAGATGGAGAAGATGAAGGGAAAGAGGGAGATGAATTCTTGGAGCTCAAAATCTTGAAGAAAGAATGGAATAAAACTTGGCTCTAGCATCCTTGGTTGGATCGGTATGGGGAGGGGGAGAGAGAGAAAATATCTTGAGCTTATCTCATGAATGAAAAAATGAAGAAGAAAAGGTATGTACGTGTGTATATAATTAAATGAGTCAAGATATATATGGATATATGTATATATGTATGCATTATATCTATGTTTTGAAACACGGACCGGACGTCGAATCGGGACACCTTACTGATTACTGATTTTACTGGTTCGACCGGTCGGACCACCGGTATGACGTCATAATTACGTAATAATTATATTTAATTATATATATTTATATAATATTATAAATATTAATTAAAAATAATCAAATAAGCTTAATAATATGAAAAATTAGATATAATTTTAAATTACTTTTGACTATTTATTAATTTTTAAATAACATTTCTAATATTTCAAATTATAGATCTACAAATATATAAATAAACTAATTAACTAAATAGCAAGATAATATACATCTAGTAAATTAACAATATAGATAAAAGATGATTTAACAAATATCATATTTTTATTGTTAAAAAATAAATAAAAAAAATATTACACATAGTTTATATAATTATAAATATATTATATAAAAAAATTAAATATTGTTGGCACATCAGTAAGTTATATTTAATTTGAAGATCAAATTTCAACAAATCAAGTAGCACAATTGGTTATAGTATTCATCTTCTATCCAAAGGGTCTAGGGATCAAATCTGGCAGTCTCCAAAATAAAAATATTCGATTTTTTTCAAATTAAATAAATAAATAAAATAAAAAAAACCCGGGCCACCAGTTTGTTAACCAGTCCGGTCCAGTCCAATCACTGGTTCTGGATCGGTTTTTAGCGGGTCACATCGGTCCGTTAGACAACTGGTTTTAGGGGGTCAACCGAACCGGAATGACGGCTGGTCACCGGTTGGTTTTAGGAGGTCAACCGGACCGGAATGGCGGCTGGTCACCGGTTGAACCAGTCCGACCGGCTGGTCCGGTCCGGGCTTCAAAACACAGCATTGTATATAATTAAAGTGGAATGAAAAGTCTTGGCATTAAAACTGATTTGCACATAAGCCCTAGTCTCTTAGGAATTTACAAGTTAGAGATGTATCAACTTGGCATGTATGGGAGATGATTATATAAACATATAGATATATATATATATATATATATATATAGCTCTAAAAGAATATGATGAAATGGAGTTGAATATATATACATGTTATGCTAAATCACTTAAATCATGCTCGGAGAATTAAATACACACTCACGTAATTGAATTCACGAAGTTATAATTTAAATCATAATTGCAAGTATTCAACTCGGAGAATTAAATACACACTCACGTAATTGAATTCACGAAGTTATAATTTAAATCATAATTGCAAGTATTCAAATCAAGGAAATTAAATAGCACTAATCAAATGAATATGAATCATGCCATCATAATTGCAAGTATTCAAATCAAGGAAATTAAATAGCGCTAATCAAATGAATATGAATCATGCCATAAATTACAAGTTGATAAAATTTCACGTAAACCCTTAGTAATATAATTCACAAATATCATGAAATACATAATTGAAAAACTGGGGCGTTATATAATTTTTCTACCAAAAAAATAAAAATAAAAATGAAATACATAATTGAAAAACTGGGGCGTTACAAGAAATCTTTTAATAAGTTCAATTCGCCTTAAAACTTTTGTAGTAATAAACGGTTTTCAATGATATATAACATAAATGAAATACATAATATTTGAAAACAATATCTCATAGACTTGAGAGTTCCTAATTATGTCTAAACAACCTGTAGTATACAGTATATGCCTTGAATGATAGTGAGAATAAGAGTACAAAAGAAACAAAAAGTGAAATACAACCCCAAGGAGTTCTAACGTTGGGGGGGAGTCAGAAAATTATCATGAGTTACCTAATGCAGAAACTCAAAAGTTTTTTGATCTGTTGTGGGATTTTAACAAACCGGTGTGGTCTGGCTGCGATATACACTCAACATTGTCTGTTTCTTCAAGATTAATGAGTATTCAAAATGATTACAATGTGCCACATGATGATATAGATGAGCTTATACAGTTGATTTCAGAATTACTACCACCCGAACACACTATTCCTAATAATTTTTATGAAACACAAAAGTTGGTGAAGAAGCTTGGGTTGGTTAGTATAAGAATTGATTGTTGTGTCAATGGGTGCATGTTGTATTACAAAGGTGATGAAAACCTTCTGGAGTGTAAGTTTTGTGGTGCCCCTAGATATGAAACAAGTGAAGACAGAGGGAGTAAAGGTAGAAGAAAACAAGTTCCTGTCAAATCTATGCACTACTTGCCTCTTATACCTCGATTAAAGAGGCTCTATGCATCAATGAGCTCAGCCCCGCATATGAGATAGCATGCTGAGAATCGTCGGCCTGACGAGGTCATGTGTCATCCTTCTGATGGAAAGGCTTGGAAGCACTTTGATCAATGTCACCCCGAGTTTGCCAATGAGCCTAGGAATGTGAGGCTTGCTTTTTGTGCTGATGGGTTTACTCCTTATTCTCAATCAGCTGCTTCATACTCTTGTTGGCCAGTAATTGTAACACCTTATAATTTACCTCCAGAGATGTGTATGACGATGTCGTACATGTTTCTAACATGTATCATTCCTGGGCCTAAAAATCCAAAGCAAAACATTGATGTATATCTGCAACCGTTGATTGATGAATTGAAAGAGTTATGGGATCTTGGTGTGACGACATACGATGCATCGACGAATCAAAACTTTCTAATGAAGGCTGCATTGATATGGACTATTAATGATTTTCCAGCTTATGGTATGTTATCAGGCTGGGGCACTGCGGGTAAACTGGCATGTCCCTATTGTATGGGTGATAGTAAGGCATTTTATTTAAAAAATGGTCGAAAACAAAGCTGGTTTGATTGTCATCGACAGTTTTTGGATATAGATCATTCTTACCGAAGGAATAAAATCAATTTTAAGAAGAATCGAACTGAGCTTGATCATCCACCTCCTAAGTTGAATGGACATGAAATTTGGGAACAGGTTTGTGAATTTCCCAAAGTTACAGAACATCCCAACGAGTTAAGGAATTCAGGTAGTGGTGAGCAACATAATTGGAAGAAACAAAGTATATTCTGGGAATTGCCTTATTGGAAGGATAATTTAATCCGTCATAATTTAGATGTGATGCATATAGAAAAGAATATCTTCGACAACATCTTTAACATGGTGATGGACATTTCAGGGAAAACCAAAGATAATGTGAACTCACGTATGGATATGAAGGAGTTGTGTCGGCGACCTGAATTAGAACTAGTGCCTAAGGGGAATGGACGTTGGGTAAAACCAAAGGCTAAGTATGCATTAACATTGGAGCAAAAAAGAATAATATGTGAGTGGATAAAACAACTTCGCATGCCTGACGGTTATTCATCAAATTTGTCACGATGTGTTGATACACAACATGCTAAGATACATGGGATGAAGAGTCATGACTGTCACATTTTTATGGAGCAACTATTACCTATTGCCTTTAGAGAATTGCCTGATGAGATATGGAAACCACTGGCCGAATTAAGTAAATTTTTCAGGGACTTATGCTCAAGTACGCTGAGGCATGCCGATCTTGATCAAATGGGAAAAAACATACCCATTATTTTGTGTAAACTTGAGAGAGTTTTCCCCCCAACATTCTTTGATGTAATGGAGCATTTTCCGATCCATTTGATCGAAGAAGCGCGTAATGGAGGGCCTGTACAATTTAGGTGGATGTATCCCTTTGAAAGGTAAGAAAAATTATTTATTATCTTATATATTAATCATTAACTTAAATGACAAAATTGTCTTTTACTCGATACAGATTCCTTGGAAAGATAAAGAAAACAGTTAAAAATAAAGCTAGAGTTGAGGGTTCTATTTGCGAGGCGTACTTACGACGTGAAACTGCCCATTTTTACTCCTTCTATTTTCAATCTCATGTTCGTTCCATGAGAACAAGGGTGGTAAGGAATGATGATGGTGGTATTGATGACTCCAATCTAGAAATGTTGAGTATTTTCCACCAGGCAGGGCGTGCTTCCGGTGCATGTAGCGCTCGCTTTTTGGATGATAAAGAGTACAAATCTGCTACAAATCATGTCTTATTGAATTTTGATGCGATCCAAACTTTCTTGGAGTAAGTTAGACGTTAATTAATTTATTACATGAAACTGAATCAAGTGATAATTATAACAAACTGTCATGCATACTTATGAACTTTGTAGTTTCTTTACCGAGGAGTTTAGGATTGGCCAAATAGACGGGAGCAGTCGAGTGGATGACGAATTTGCAGGATGGTTAAAAAATTACGTAAGTAAATCTGTCAACGAATCAATTTGTAAACAATTACCATAGTAAGAAATATGTTTAATTTAACTTTATACAGGTGCGTGATCCAAAAAATGGAATTAATAATCCATACATACATCATTTATCATGGGGTCCTCTTCTCAAAGTTAAAACCTGGCCCAAGTATTTTGTCAATGGTTTTAAATTCCACACACAGGCTTGGAGTAGTGGAAAGAAGACAATGAATAGTGGGGTTTGGGTCAAAGGTAGCTATGATGAATCTGTTGAAGACGATTATTATGGAATGTTGGATGAAATTATTAAACTAGAATATCCCGGCGAACCAATCAAGAGGGTGGTTCTATTTAAATGTGTGTGGTTTGATCCAACTCCTAATCAAGGAACTCGGATTGGAGATGTAGAATGCATGACGGTAGAAGTTCGGCGAAGTGGAAAATATAGGAAATATGATCCTTTTATACTTGCTCACGAAGCCCACCAAGTTTACTTTGTTCAATATCCGGGTCGTATTAGAAACAAGCAACAATGGTTTGTAGTAATTAAAGCTAAAGCGAGAGGGAGGATAGAAATAGAAGAGTCTTTACCAATAGCTTATCAAAGTGATGAAGGAATAATGGTAAATAGTGTTGCCTCGGATGATAATGTAGGGCATTTGGTTGATCATAATGATAGCTTCGAGGAGGTCGAAGCTGAGCTACCTAATGATAATAATAACAGCGAAAATGAGGATGGTGAGGAAGAGTTTAACTCTGATCAAAATGATTCTGATGAGGAGCTTAACTCTGATCAATATGATGATGATTCGGATTATGATATGTGAGGTAAGAAATGTAATTTTCTAACTTGATGTGATCAACATGTCTGTTCTTTGCTTATTAACTTTGACTGAAAATGACTGGCAATGTTACTCACTTTACTTTCTTATTAGCTTTTACCAAAAATTAGTTACATATATCTTTCAGGATTGCTTACATATATCTTTTGTTTGTGCAGGAACGAGAAAGAGACCATTTGTCCAATTTAATAGGAGAAGGTTCTACTTGCTACTGTAAAGGGAAGAAGAGAGAGAAGGTAATTAAGCACTTAAATCTGGACTGAACCTGACAACTTTTAGGAATTGGTTGGATGTCTAACTTCAGTTTTGTTCTCATTTAATCCTATGTGTTGTTCCTGAATTCTGTGGAAAACGTAATGTCCTGTATCAATTTCATTAATTTCTTTGATTTGACTTAGTTTTGAGACATTATTTCTTTGATTCGACACATGGAAAATTGGAAAACTAAAAAGAAGACATTTACCCAACTGCTATTCATTACTGCATCAGAGCTCCAAGCCCCCCATTTACCTCTAGCTTTAAATTCGGCATTTAAAAGCAATAACCAAACAAGATTCTAATTATCCTCTTAGCTAAAAAAGTACCAATAGCTTACACGTGGTTCCAATAGTTATTAGGTCATTATTCCAAGTTTTGAGACATTATTTCTTTGATTCCAAGTTTTAATTAACTTCAGTTTTGAGACATTATTTCTTTGATTTGACTTAGTTGTTGGTGAGTTTAAGGACATGGTAAAATATTTGAGTTTATAAAATTTTATAAATAAAATAATATATTGAACATGTTTTTTAAATGCATAATAGTATTCCTTATTGTGTCATTACAAATATCAGTTTTCTTTGTCATTATGTATTAACTATTTGGAAGTAATTGTTTATAGATGAATAGGCCTCATGGCAACCTTAATACCGGTTCACGGGGGAGGAATAAGAGCCTTTGGAGAGGTAATATGATCATCAACAATTCATCAGCATCTGTTGCTACCTCGTCTTATGTCCCGGCTACTGTATCAGGCGATGAACCATTATTATCATCACCAGTGGCTCCTTCTCCTTCCGCAACATTAGCTCCACAACCATCATTTTCTCCTCCACAACCATCACACTCTCCTACACAGCCTTCACTATCTCCATCTCATACATCAGCATCTCCTACTCAGCCTATTATTGATTCGAATTCCACATCACCACTTGGCCTGTGTGCACCATCATCCACTGGTAAAACAAAATTGGAGCCCGCTGGGAATACGTAAGTATAGAACATAAAGTTTGTTGTGTCTTCGAATATTTCTGAAGTTTATGCATCTTCATAATATGTATTTATGCAGGTATGTCGACAGTTGGGCTGAGACAAACAACATCACTAATGTCCTGAAATCAAAGTTGACTGAGCGGTATAGGACATGGAAAGACATTCCCCGACATGTTGTTGCTGAATGGTTCGAGGAGTGGAAGGTATTAATCATTTCATTTGTTTATTTAATTATTTATAACATAAATTAAATATTAAAAATGTTATATTTTATTGTTATTTGATTTTTATTTTACAGAAATATGTATATTGGGATCCACAACATGAGCAGCATATGAGAACTACATTTGAGTCTGTTGGAGCGAAACGTTTGGCTGATCATTATAATAGGATTAGACACAAAGGTGAAAAGCCCGGATGGATGTTACAGAGAGTTTATGACAACTTGTCTGAATGGTGGAAGCCCGGCTAAACCGGCAAAACTTATCCCATACAAACTCAATCCAAAGGCATACCAAATCAACTCCAAATGCTATGAAACTTAATATACAACATATTTAGCATGTTATGAACATGTTTCATTTAGAGTGCAAAGGCTAAATCACACATTATGAGCATCTAAATCATGCAGCAAAACTGGGTCGCCAAAATCGCACATATGAGCCCTATTGATTCAATCAAGCCATGATCAAGTACTTAGGGGTTGAATTTGGATCTGAAACCTTGGGGAATGCATGATAACATACTAAACAACTAATATACTTCATATATATGCAAAGTGGCACGAATTAGAGCACATTAGAATGACCAACAAGTCACACAATTGCAACAGCAGCAAGTCTGTCATGAAGCATGCATAAAAACAGGCCATGTCTTTCGGTTTTGAGGCTTAAAATGGATCCAAATACTTGAAACATGAATGTTAACATATAGAGCAATTAGTGTACATAATATCCATGCAAATTCACACGAAAAGAAGATCATTTGATCAAGCAACAAAGCAAAATGAGCAGCAGCAGTTCAAAAAACAGGGGAAGCAGTTTGATCATCAAGTTGGGAGCTCCATATCTCATAATTTCATAAAAGGGTCAAGAGATAAAATCCTCCTAACACCATATACTATCAGTTAGGAAAGAAATAGGTCAAGAAACAAGCTCATATACTCATGTATAAGCAAGAAAATCAGCCAAACAAGCAAATAGGTCTCAAGAACAAAATCCCTAAAAGTTCATACCAAACTCATCACTCAAACCTAATCAAATCTGATCCAAATCATGTATTAAATAGATGAACTCAAGCATAATAGAGTATAGAAGACAAAAATATTCATACCTTGAAGATTTGGGAGAGAAAGATGGCGGTTTGAACTCCAAAACCACAAAAGGGGCAAAGTTCTCTTCTCCTTTCTCCTCTCCTTCTTTCTCGATCAGATGTAGCAGCAATGAGGGAGGTTGGGTTCGGTTTTTGCTGCTA
Organism: Lantana camara; assembly: GCA_037501455.1. Taxonomy (NCBI): domain Eukaryota; kingdom Viridiplantae; phylum Streptophyta; class Magnoliopsida; order Lamiales; family Verbenaceae; genus Lantana; species Lantana camara. The sequence goes on from CM074859.1 coordinate 17,457,816, forward strand.
AAAGGGGGAATAAAGGGTTAACTCAAGGTACATAAGTCATGGTTAAAGCATGGTTAGGTTAAGGAGGTGTTAAGGGGTCCCACCATGAAGACTAGTCAACAAAAGGAGCTCTTCTTGCACGAGTTGTCCGTTACGGTTGGATTTCAAAGGTCTTAATGATTTCAAAAAGGTATGAGGCTTGTTCCATTGTCTCCGGATCATCGATACGAAGGCAACGGAGGTGACGGAATTCGAATCCGAATTCCCGAGCTCAAGATATCACGTACGGAACCAAGGGTACGCTAATTGCTCGTTAGCCCCCGACTTGGTTCCACAAATCAAATTAAATTCGTTAACACGTCAAATGAATCCGAAAACATAACCCGAGCATATAGACATGTTCATAACACATATATTTACGATATACTAATTTTCACGACATTTCGATATCATTACATATAAGAACGAAGCACAAATAGAACACTCATGCGCATGAATGAATTCATATCGTTATAAATTAATTACAAAAACTTAAATTCCATTTTAAATAAATTAAAACCAACTAATAACATGTTGAAATTAATTAACGAAAAAACCGAAATAGTTAAGGTAACATAAAACATTAATTAAGAAGTTAAACACTAGATATCAAATTAAAATAAAATGAATTACATTAAGACAACAACAATCTATAGTTTAAGACAAATATAAACATTTACAAACAATTAATCATATAATTAAATAATTAAATTGCGCAATTTATAAACAAAAAGACACATTAGTTAAAATGAAAAACCGGGGCGTTACAGGCTGTTTTTTTGTAGTGGTTGTGCTTGATGTATAGTGGAATAAGTAAGTTTTCTGGTTTATGTTTTGCTTGATGGTCATATTTGCTGAATTTGTTGACGTAATAGCTTATTTTAGTGTTATTAGTGAGTTTTAACTGTTGGGGGTGTAGTGAAATTGATAGAAGTGTGATTTTGTTGTGATGTTTAAAAAGCTCTGATCTATAGGGACATGCATGTAATATAGGATAAAACATGTCTAAGTTTCTGTTTGGTTTGTAATGTTAGCAAAATATGTGTATTGACTACTTAATTTGCAAAATTTATGTTGAGAGAAAGTGATTTTAGGAATCAGTAATGTAAGTTTTCTTTTGTGGTCCAGGGGTTGGTGGAAAAGTCATTTGTTGTGGTTTGAGATTTAATTTAATTGTCTTTTATGGTTTTACATCTCATGACGAGCATTGAATTATGTTGTGTTGAACGTGAAATTGAGTTTCTGACAAGGAAAAATTAAAATATGGTTCTCTTTTAGAGGTTGGATTTAAAAGACTGTTGATTAACATTTATGGAAAATTTTAAAGCAATAGCTAACATTAGATTGGTTATGATTTGTGATATTCCTCTCCCATCGAAGTACTATTTATAAGCATTATATATTTCAATTTTTAAGTTTTAATTTCTTAAATTAAGTTGTTTTTAGTTTGCAGATTTTCAGAAGAACCTGGTAGGAGATCAAGCTATTGCATTGGTGATGTTTCGAATCCTATTAGTTATTTTTTATATTCTTTTTTATCTTTTTATTTGATTTTAAATTTTAGGTATTAGGAAAAATTCTAGTTGATATAGTTTTGTGGTACTTTGATGTGGTAATTTTATTTGATTGTTAGGACGGATATTTAACATTTCTTGTTTTAGTGAATAACAGTTAATGCATTGAATTTCTCTCTTTTTTTCTTCTGTATTTTTATTTTATTATTGTAGAAATTAGAACCATATATAAAGCTATATTAAAAAATATTGATAATTATCAAAATAATTAATACAGCACAAAACAGGACAAATAATTTCGTTGCCATAGACTTTGGTAAATTGTCTTATAATAGCTATTATGAACAAAATATTTCGTTGCCTAAAATATTAATCGGCAAAAAATTATTTTGTTGGTTAAAATTGTATTTGGCAACAAAATTAATTTGTTGTGAAAAAGTATTATTATTAGGTACGAAAACATTTATTGTGAAAAATGATATTGTGTTGTTGCCTAAAAACCCATTCCGCAACAAAATATTTTGTTGTAAAATATTGTTTATTTTAAAAATTAGATTTGACAACAAAATTTATTTTGTTGCATAAAAATACTTTAAGGCACGAAATATTTCGTTGTGTAAAATAGTGTACATTGTGCAACGAAATATATTGTTGAGAATACTAATAAATTATAGTTTTATAGAAATTCATTGGCAACGAAACGTTGTATTTGCCTACAAAAAAATATAAAATTAGCAACAATAATGTATGTTGCCTTTTTCTATCACATTTTGCAGCGAAAAGAATTTCGTTGTCAATTTTATAATTATACGCAATGATATAGAATTTTTGCTGCCATGAACTTTTAGTAACGAGGATTTGCCTACGAAGCTGGCAACGAAAAATTTTCGTTGTCAATAGAATTGGCAACGAAAATTTATATTTTTGGCGACAAAAACATTTGTTGTTAAAAATGAAATTTCTTGTAGTGACAACATCATCGTCATCACTAACGTGACCATAATCAACATCATCGGACTCATCACTAGGTTTATTATACTTACAATGATCACGACGTGGGCTATCGCTTGCTCGGGGACAATCTCTCGTAGGCAGGGACGTAGCCAGGATTTTATGTTAGGGGGGCGAAAATTAAAAAAATATAATATTTTTTTAAAAATAAATATTATTTTATTAAAAATAAAAATATTATTTTATTATATATATAAAAAATAAAATAAGTATAACTTAAAACATTAACTTGATTAATAATGCACTAAAAAAATATCTCAAACCTTTACATATTATAACTACAATATCCTATCTATTATTTAAGCTAGGCATATTAAATTGTACTCTTCGTTTTTTCATCACTTCAAACTCATCAATGATTGAATCGTCTGAAAAGGTTTGAACGATTTCTTTTTCAATATAAACCAACAACGAGCTAGCCAAAAAATCATCCTCCATCTTATTTCGTAATCTTGTCTTCACAATCTTCATACTTGAAAATGCACGCTCTGTTGTTGCAGTAGAAACTGGAAGAGTCAAAATAAGCCTAATCAATCTGTCTATAAGATAGTAATTCGTTACCTTTCCCGTCTTTGTCATTACTTGACACAATTCTGCAAGTGTTTGCACATTTTGAAAATCAACATGATGCAAAATATCATTCTCAAATAGTTGAACCTGATATTTTATATGTAGCTTCTCTTGTTCATTAAAATCATCAGGATAAAACTTCTCAACAAGCTTGCAAATATTCTCAATGTTGAATGACTTGAACTTGTCTCTTGGATCTAGGGCTGAACTTAATCTTAACAATTCCAATGCATTCTCATCAAATCGATAATTCATCTCTTGTAATATGGAATCTATTGTGCTGGTGAATATATCAATTCGATAATGATGTTCCAAGGTAATAGGGTTACCTTTACGTACCCGGCCTCTTCCTGATGTACGGTGAGCATTCATGTCGGGGATGTCTATCTCATGTTTTCCACAAAATATCTTCACTTTATCAAACAACTCATCCCATCCATTCTCTCTAAAACTTAGAACAAGTTTCTTTGTACTAGCAACAACATCCATTGCATTCAAAATATCCTGAGTCTTGTATTGGAGAATTCTACAAAGATCATCAGTCATTCCCAATAATTCAACCATAAAATGCAAGATGAATACAAACTCAAAAGATGTCATGATATCATAAGCTCCATCAGCTGTTGCTCTGAGAGATAAACCAGATTTGTCATTTATAATCTCACTTAAAACATGAAGAATAGGATCAAACATATTAAGTAAGCCATGAAGAGATCTTAAATGAGAACCCCATCGTGTATCACCTGCACGTTGTATAGTACCAACTTGATTTTTTCCTTTTCCAGTTTCAAGCTCACCATTTGGGACCATCTCTACAATTCGAATAGCATGAGCAATTTGTAGTTGATCATGGCGCTTAGAAGAAGAATCAACCAAATTCACAATAACGGTCAAGTGTTGAAAGAAATGTTCAATCGGTATTACACTTTGAGCAGTTGATACCAAAATTAATTGCAATCGGTGAGCAAAGCAATGAACATAATATGCATATGGACATTCATTCAAAAAAAGAGCTTGTAGACCATTCCATTCTCCTCGCATGTTGCTAGCACCATCATACCCTTGGCCTCGAATGTTTTGCACGAGCAGGTTAGAACGAGAAAGAACATTAGATATTTCTTTTTTCAAAGTAATAGCCTTAGTATCCTCCACATGAACGACATCAAAGAATCTTTCCCGAACATAGCCTTCTTTATCTACAAACCTCAAAACTATGGCCATTTGCTCTCTTTTTGATTCATCCCGAGATTCATCAACAATAAGACAATACTTAGCATCACCAATTTCCTCCCTTATGAATTTTTGAACTCGACTAGCATAGAGAGATAAGATCTCCTTTTGAATATCCGGAGATATATACATAGCATTTCTAGGCGCATTTTCCAAAACAGTTGATCTCACCTCATCATTGTAAGAAGTCGTGTGCTTAATGATCTCTATGAAATTGCCACGATTATGTGACTCTGAGTTTTCATTGCGAGCTCTGAAGGCAATACCTTGAAATGCACATAATTTTGCGACATCCATTGAAACCTTGAGTCTCAAACGATTCTTTGCAATTTGTTCTGAGCATTCTTTTTCCATAATCCTTGGAATCTATTGTAACGGATTCATTAGATCATGACAATGTCTGACGGCTTTCTTATGCAAAGAATTTGTACTATTTCCTTCATGAAGTAGAAATGTGCAGTTTTTTCCATCATTCACTTTTTTCCAAGATCGAAATCCTTCAGCAGTAAATGCATTTTGTGTAGATGGTTTGGTGAAAAGAAAACATGGAAGACAATATGCTGCATCTTTTGAAGGAGAGTATTCAAGCCAATCAGGAAATAATTTGTACCAACTAGATAGAAACCTTCTTCCATGTTTATTGGAATTTTTAGAAGACCTCATCGGAATGGGTTGGTAAGGACCAAGAAGTAGATAAGCACGTCTAATTTCCCCTCTTTTATTTGCATCATAATCCCATATAGAAGTGCGCAAACCCGGATCACTTTCAATTTGAAGGTCATTTGAATCCCGATTATGATCTTGAACTTTTGTTGTATCTTCTTGGGAATTGGATGCTTCACAATGGACATTTGTTGTTGTTGAAGTCTCAAGAATAGGTGCATTGCCGTGGACATTTGTTGTTGTTGAAGGCTCAAGAATAGGTGCATTGCTATTATCTTGACGAGGTTTCTTGAAATAAAATTCTAAATTCCTTTTACTCATAGTGCCTATATAAATAAAAAAAAATTAATCATGAACTAATCTCAATTTAACATGATTTAAAATAAAATAATAAAGTTACATAAAGAAATAAAATGTTATTTATCTTTAGGAATAAAGATAAAGATACGGTGTTTATTCAAAATAAACATACTAAACTACAATTAACAAATTAATTATAAATATTATCCATAATAAAAGAAAAAACAAAATTATTATTTAAGTAAAGATACGATGTTTCTTAAACGCAGAACTCATATTTTTTTAAACACAAAACTCATATCTCAATTATTTAAAATTAGACACATATATCATCTAAAATTAATCAATCACATTTATCTTTAGACACAGTACATTATCTAAAATTATTATTTAAGATAAAGATATTAGATATGATGTTTCTTAAACGTAGAACTCATACTTTCTTAAACACAGAACTCATATCTGAATTATTTAAAATTAGACACGTACATCATCTAAAATTAATCAATCACATTTATATATTATCTAAAAATCACAGTTATCTTTATAAATTATACTATTAGAGATAAAAATATAGTATTTCCCTCTATTGGTACACCTTACACTAACGAAATTTAAACTAACAAAATCTAAACAAAAGATCACAGTATCTTTAATATATTCTTAACACAATCTTTTCTCAAAATATTGAAATAATTTAGAATAAACAAATTAACCAAAATTAAATATAAGATAATATTACCTTGGTTTTATTGGATAAGTTGAGACCCGATCAACTTCTTTTTCTCATAAGATTTTGAAGATTAATAAAATAAGATTTTTAATTGAGGAGAAGATTGAAATCTGAAGAAAAAGAAAAGAACAGAGAGAGAGAGGAAGAAGATGTACGTAAAGAGAGAGAAAGAGAAAAATTAACTTGAGATTTTTTTAACATCCAAAGAAGCTCAAAAGACTTTTTCGTAAAAATAAAAAGTGCATTGGATCGAGAAAAAGAATCTCTATTATAATTAGTGAGTTATAATTTTTTCTTTGGGGGGGGAGGGGGCAAATTTATAAATTAAGGGGGGGGCGAAATAATAAAAATTTTAAAATTTATATATAATAATAAATTTTTTAAAAATTTTGGGGGGGGCGGTGGCCCCCCCATGCCCCCCCCCCCCCCCCCCCCCCCGCCTCCGTCTCTGCTCGTAGGCTCATAGGTCCCATGCAGCGAGCCCTTAGGGTTATAGCCAGCTTGAACACGGGCTTTGGGAGCGAACCCATCGCCTTTCTTGGACGCATGGTCATGGATCACGCCCCAGGGCTGTTGCCCCCGATCCCTCGACAGTGGAAGCTTTCGAAACCCCATATTTGTGTTGGTTTCAAAACTATACATGTTTAACTCTAATCTAGTGAGGCTAGAATACATTTTATGTGACTTAATTTGGATTGTTATGACTTGGTTATACTTATATAGGAATTGTCATGAGTTACATACACATGAAGTTCAAGATGGAAAAAATGAAATTAATCCAAGTCTACTGGTCTTCGTCTTGAAGTTCAAGATGGAAAAAGAGAAATTATTCCAAGTCTACTGGACTCTCTTTTTTTGACTTGGTTCCCTCTTGCACGTGAAAACTAGAAATTGAATCAAATTCTCTTAAGATAGCTTACAAACTTTGTCTGTGGAAACCTCATTTTCTTTCTATAATAATTGGGCTACTTTCGGTTAACTTGCGATTAGATTCTTTTTGTTCTCAGAATCGGAAGCTTTTTGTTTTCGGAATCGGAATCATAGCTTATTTGCCAGCACTAATCTTGCTACGGAATTGGCCTATGGTTCACTCATTCACAGTGAATTAAAATTGAGTGAGAGTATCATATTTGTCACCAATTATGACTTAGGGTTTTTTAGGGTGCTGCCGTATTATTTCTTCAGACAAGCATGGATCAGGACCAATGTTTTCAAAACCGGACCGGATGGCAACCCGGTGGCTTTACTGGTTACCGATCAGATCAGTTCAACGGATTCAACGACCATCCAACCGGTGTCACGTAATAAATAAATAATTATTTTTTACCGAGTGCGGTCATCTCGTGGTGATGTTGGGGGAACTTTGTAAGGACGGGTATTATAGTCTTTTTTTTTTTTTTTTTTTCCATCATAATTGAGTATCACTGTGATTGTCCTTAGGGTAACCATGACCTAATTTGGTTCTTTCTTTATCTTGATTGTATATGAGATGTTCATTATCTAGTTTTGATCCTTTCCTATAACTTGGTCAGTTCACCCTCACATACATCATCGTCATAATTGGGGCTTGTACACATGCATGACTTCTGGTGAAGATATGGTAGATCGAGGGAAGTTATATTCAAATATGTATAAACTTTAAATTTTGCCATCAAGAATCCGTAACTAATTAAGTTGTCTTCAACGTCAACATTTACTCCATTTTGTATAATCTTAAATTGTTTCGAGTTTTGGAATTTTCAACTCGCATATCATATGCTCAGGGAAATTAAGTAATACTTTGTATGTATTAAAACTTAAACTAAGAGTGCTAATTAATTTATAAGAGAAACCCCTATTAAAGAGGGAATAACTTTATTAAATTTCTTTGACAAGTTTTTTAAGGACTTTCATCAGACGAATTATCAATAACATGGGAGACTGTTATTCATATCATATCATTTTTCAAATTTCCACCCAAAAAAATTATCATTTTTCAAATTTTATAATAATATAATTATTTAATGTGAAACATAACATAACACACTTAATCATGGTGGGTGGGGGGGTATCTGGTCAACTGATCTCCTGTCTCTACGTACATGTAAGACAAATTAAAGAAAAAGTTAGACCAATTCCAACTTTTTTTTTTTTTTTTTCTCTCTCTCTCTAAGATTTTATTTATTAAAATTGACTTTATGAACGACGTTAAAAATTATTGAATAAAAAATTTGGAGAAATTACATCCAGGCCCCCTGAGGTTTGCCATAATTATAATTTAATCCCTACTTTTTCATTTATTACAAAAAAACCCCTATAAACACTGTTTCAGTTGAGGTCCCTGGCGGAATAGTGGAAAAGTTAGGCATACACTTTTTCGTGTTTTTCAAAAAAGTCCATAGGAAGTGGGAACAGTGTTCGTAGGGGTGTTTTTGTAATAAACGAAAATGCATGAACTAAATTGTAATTATGACAAACCTCAGGGGATCTGGATGTAATTTCCCCAAAAGATTATGGTGAAGTTCAAATTTATATATGCTGATCAATAGCTTGCTGCTTGTTAGGATCGCGTTTTTATTATATGTGTTGCATTTTTAAACTTAAATAAGGTATTTAATTAGTCAGGACAATTTGTCAAAAATCAAGAAAATAAGAGCAACTTAAGTTAACATTTCGACACAACTTAGTTCTTTGACGAGATATCTGTTTGATTCTTCAAACACCCTCCTCAGACATTTACTAAATGTGACAATAACATTATGATTGAATTAGTAGTTTAAAATAATTTCTTCATTTTCGGTTAACAAAAGCCAATTTCCATGCATGCACTTGATTATAGTGATCAATAACAGCAATATCGTTGTAACTATATATGAAAAGTAGACATCCTTGCATTCAACTATTTATTTAGTACAACTTCATGATCATAAGCTACTAACATCACCAGGCGACACACATAAGACAGCATAGTAACTGAAACCAAACGTGACCACAAAGTAAATACTTTCACACAGACTAGATGACACTAACATAAGCCCGAGGACGCAGGCCCATGGATGCTTGCATTTATTACATACCATCACTAATTAGACAATCACACCATTGTATTTTTCTGCAGCTGTTTTACTATCAATAACTCTTCCATACCTCTGTCGAACGTAAACTCCTCCGTGAGGCGAGGTTGAGTCGTATCTCCCAGGCGCCTCTCCCCTATCAATCGTTTCCATGCGGCCCTGATATTCTTTTCGTGGAGATCCATATTGTGGCTGGTGTGGTGCTCCAAACCTTGGTGAGTCCCTCGGACTTTGATCGTTTCGAAGATCCATACCCTGGCGTGAGCCTCCTTTTGTTTTGATGCGTGGTGGGTGAGGAATGTCGTTGGATTGTTCATACCGCGTGCGATCATCTCTTAGTGATGATTTGAATGGAGGGGTATTATAGTCATTTCCTTTGTGTAACTGAGGATCATTGTTATTGCCTTTAGGGTAACTGTGACCTAATTTGGTTCTCTCCGGATCTTGATTAGGGTAACTGTGACCTAATTTGGTTCTATCCGGATCTTGATTAGGGTAACTGTGACCTAGTTTTGGCTTTGATCCTTTCCTATAACACACTCCATCCTCACATACATAATCATCGTCATCACTATTGTGACCATAATCATCATCATCGGACTCATCACTAGGGTGGTTATACTTACCATGATCCCTTGCTCGGGGACTACCTCTCGTAGGCTCATAAGTCCCAAATGGTGAGCCCTTATTTGGTTTATAGCCACCTTGAACAGGGCCTTTGGGGGAGAACCCATTGCCTTTCTTGGACCCATGATCATGGATCACGTCCCAGGGCTGTTGGCCAACACGAGCTTTGGGGGAAGATTCATCGTCTTCCCTGAGGTCATGATCATAGCTCCGAGGTTGGTGGCCAACGTGAGCTCTGGGGGAGAATTCGTCTCCTTTCTTGTATTGATGGCCCACAAGACCTCTAGGAGGGGATTGACCGCCTCTCTTGAGCTCATGATCACGGGCCGGGTTCCGAAACCGAGGGTCTGGTTGATCTACAGTTGAAAATTTTCCGACTCTCTCATCATGAGCCGAGCTCCAGGGCGCAAACGGGAGTCCCTCCCTTCTGCCATGACCATTGAGCAACCCTAATTTTCCAGGGTTAAGCTTATCAATATACTCTTGAAGAATGGTTGGCGCACCTTTATACTGAGTAACATGTTCGGTTTCAGAAACATAGGAGCTCTGGGAGGCGGAGTAGCCGACAACGGAGTATTTCACCCCGTTGGGATCAACAAATGCCGGTGGGGGTGCCATGAACCCCATGTTTTTTCTATTGGAAGCCATACTAGTTTTAATGTAATGAGACTAGAATGTTTTGGCTTAGAATTTTTGTAATTAGCTAATGCTTATATAGGAAGGGTGCGGTACGCTTGAAGCTCAAGATGAACAAGGAAAAAAGTTAAGTCTAGTGGTAGTTGTTTTCTGATTTTACATGAGCATCTTTCGACTCTTCTTTGTCAAGACTCAGAGAATTGAATCAAATTCCATTAAGATAGCTTAAAAACATTGCATGTGGAGTGGAACCCTTGGTAGAATGGATATGTATGAATATTTTTTTATCCAGAAATGACAAGGCAAGAATAATAATAATTGCGGCACTTTCGGTTAGCTTGTGACTGAATTTGGGATTAGAATTTATTTGCTATAATTGTTGGTGATTTGGTGCTTACTTGTCACCAATACATAAACTTAGGGTTAAGGGAGGTAATTCAAAGACTGGCCTGCATTACATGAGTGAGATCAGCCCAAAATTCTAGGTTTTCTAGCCCAATTTATTTTTTTTTAAAGCCCGTTTGATCTTATCTCATGGTCCATTTCAATAGATTCAAATATCCGTTAATATATATTTAATTTGAAGAGTATTTATAATTCAAGACGGGTGAATGTGATATGGAATATCACCTAGTGATGTAACTTAGAGGTTCGATATTATACTAACTTAATCAGATGTTCTCGAGTTCGAGCCCCTTAAAATGCAACTACCATCGGTAAAAAAAAAAAAATTACACCAAAGCGGTATAATATATATATATATATATCGGTGGTCTTTGGAATTTTGCTTTGAATTATTTTCATAACCCATTATTGCTGTTTATTGTGGGTTTTTTTTTTTACTATTATTTGGTTTTGTTTTGTAAAAAACCCCAGTTACAAGTTACAACCCTATGTCTTGATATTGATATAATTCAGGTCTAGGCCCAACCATTTAAAGTGGGCCTCCTAAAAAACTATCGAAAGCAACTAAAGTAAGGCTGTCGGCTGTCAATGGGTTGAATTTTCATCCTAATCCGAACCCATTTTTGGCTTGTTCATCCGATAAAAAGATTCAACAGGTCAAACCCCCGATTATAAATATTCGTTATTCCAAAAAAATGGAATGAATATGGAATTAAGAAATTCGATCCGTTAAAGATCTAAATCCGATTTTTTAAATAATAATTTAATTATTTTCTAAATATCAATATTAAGTGTATTACTTACCTTTTTTCCAAATTAAATTCAATCATTTTCCTTTTTATATATAAGATATCCTCCGGGGCCCAAATAAATATAAAGTTCTAGTCACCTAGATGAAATATTTCCAAGGCCCAAATACATATAAAGATACTAAATTTAGGGTTTGTTCCCCAACGCTTCTGCTGCTTGCACGGTCCAAGTTCTCCCGGTCCGGAAGGTTAGAAAAAAATAAAAATTTCTTCTCTTTTTTTGTTACTTTTGCAGAACAATTTCTGTAAGTGAAACTTCTATTAGTTCAGAGAATTTGTTCCGCACAATTTCTCTTTGTTCAACGTGCCGCCCAATTATTCTTCTTTCTTCTTTGCGCCAGTCCAAGTTCCTTGTTCTTCTTCTCTTCGGCGGGCCGATTGACTTCATCTTTTCTCCTTCATCTTGTTCCTTTAATCTGGCTAGATTTTGAATACAACTTTAAATTTTTCGATTTTGTTTCTTATCTGGTCGGATTATCCTACCGTATTATCCGATCCGACATCAATCGAATTTGAATGGGGGGAGTCCGAATCCTATAGGACTCAGACTCGGATTCGGTAACCCAAATTTGCTATCGGATTCGAACTTGGAATGTGTGACAAATCCGACTAGTTGACAGTCCCAACTAAATAGACATCCATTTAAAAAAAAAAAAATTTAAGCTTTCCCACGGAAAATAGGAATCCGCCCATCGGTAAATAGACAATAATTTACCGACGAAAGATCCATCGGAAATATATTAATTTTTTAATCCTAATTTAATTAAATGTTTTCTGACCGACTTCCATCGGAAAATTTTGTGGATTTTATTTTTACATTTTTCGACGAATTACGGATGGTATTTTCGTTTTTTCTAATTTTTTTATATTTTTAGCAAATTCCGTCAAAAAATCACAGATTTCTTATATTGTGTCACATTTTTTTGAGACGCTTTCCGATTATGTCGAAGGCGATGAGGCAAGAGGAGAGGGTGGTGGCGAAGGAGGCGTGTGGTGACAGGAAGAGTAAGAGAAGTAGATGGTGAGAAACGTAACGGCGCAGCAAATTGGAGAAGGGAATGGTGAGAAAGGCGCAGCAGAGGAAGGAGTGGTGAGAAACGGCTCAGTATATTGAGGTTAATGGTAGGGTTCGGATTTTTTTTTGTTAGTATATATTTCTCGGGTGGATTCAGGTTATTGAGTCACCCATGAAATTTTTCGGGTCAACTTGGGTTAACCCGAAACCCAATCTAATTTTCTTTCTCTTCTTCGGGTTGTTTTCGGGTCCAATTCGATTTGACCCAAACTCGGAAACTCCTAACCTAACTTGATATTTTGACGAGTGGATCGTGTCGGGTTATCAGGTCGGATCCAAAATTGACACCTTTATTAGTATGTTGAATATATATATATATATAGAGAGAGAGAGAGATAATTATTAAAATCGTCCCGTAAAGTAACCCACTTATAGGATGGTCCTAACAGTCGTAAGTGTCTCACTTTTGGTCCTATAAAGTGGTATTTTTTTTAAATTAGTTCTAATTGACCACTTTTCGTTCAAGATTGATGTTTTAACGGTCAAACGTTAATCTTGAACGGAAAGTAGTCAATGAGACTTAATTTAAGAAAAATGTCAATTTATGGGACCAAAAGTGAGACACTAGCAATTATTGGGACCAAACCTATAGGTGGATTACTTTACGGGACGATTTTAATAATTTCTCTCTCTCTCTCATATTAACAAAACATTTAATATATTACAAAATAGTTCATCGGGGTTATTTTCGACAATACATAAATATTAATATATTTGAGTAGGATATTTTTAAAAAATTATAAAAAAGATTAATGGATTTCAAGAACTTCAAACGGAACTTAAACCTTAGGGTCTATATTGTAATAATCGAAAAAATAAGAATCGGCTTGTAACTAGGCCAAATTTCATGGTACCTGGATGTAATTCGTTTTATATATATATAATATAATATATATAATACGTGTATATTATATATCTATACTATTATATTAAGCGAGAGTAATAGATAATAACCATTTGATTTCTTGGACTCTTTTTTTCTTTCCATTTATTTATTTTTTACATCCATTTTCTTCTCTTTCCGTACTCCCGCGTCTTCCTTCGGTCGGCCTGTCATCGAAGGATGTTAGCAAAATCAGAAGAACTGGAGGCTCGGGTTGATCAAGCGAACTGATTCATTTAATAGTTATTCAGTTCCGTACGGCATGTCTTCTTAATAAGATTGGTGTGGAACTAGAACCCCTGCACGAGAGACGAATTAGATTCGAGAAATGAGAATTCGATAGTAGGTCCAACTCCATTAGTAGGTGTAGGTCTCGGCTTCCAAATAGAATCTTCCCAATTCGATTTTTTATTTATTTAGTTATTTTATCACCCCAAAAGCCCCTTCTTAACTTTTCGTCTCTCATGCACTTTAATTCTTTTCTTTTTTTATGTAGCTTTTCCCCTCATGTTTTACGCTATTTTTTTATTTTTTTATATTTAATAATTAAATTAAAAATAATTATAAAATATATATTAATATAAAAATTAATTTTAATATATTTAAATAATAATATTTTTTTTATCTGCACATACAACGAGTTTGCGAAGTCACTAGTTATGTATAATTAATATATACGTGTCATACCATTATATGTATTATATTATATATAATATATAATATATAATACATGTATATATTAAAATACATATAAAAATATATATATTATATATTAAAAATATATAACATATACGTGTATTATATATCATATATACTATATTATATATTATATTATATATATATATATTAACAATATATATTTTGTTATTTTATATATATATATATATATATATATATATATATGTGTGTGTGTGTGTGTGTATGTATTATAGTAATATATATACGTATTATAAGATATAGAGAAAAATGTATTTTTGGTCCCACACTATATGGCCATTCTCATTTTTAGTCCCATGGTTTTCAAAAGTGGTTTTTTTAGTCCCATACTATTTTATTTTTATCGTTTTAAGGACCATCGTTAACTTTTGGACGGAAACTGTCCTTTCTCCGTTAAATGGATTTTTGGGGGGAAATTACACTGTTCATTCAGCAACTTTTGGCGGGGAAATTGGCTATATGTACCCTAACAAATTCTGATGTCCTCACACCTCATTTTAGCCTTTTTTTTCCCCTCAAATGGATGCTTCCTCAACTTCTTTTTACGGTGGTCATAGAATGATGTGCGATTGTGGACATCCACCCCGTGTGGTGACGTCGTGGAAGGATGATAACCCCGGAAGAAGGTTCGCAACATGCGCGGTCGGTGGTTGCCGTTTTTGGCAATGGTTCGACGACGACGTGGGCCCTCGTGCAAAAGCAATTATTCCCGGGCTTCTCAGAAAATTGAACACCCGAGAAGCCGAAATCAACAAATTGGATGCTGATGTGAAGAGGGTAAAGAGGGAAAGAAACATTTTGGCAATCTTGTTGGTTATTTCATGGATCCCCTTTGTCTTTGGGATCCTTTTTTAGGTTCTTAAACACTGATTTACAGTGTATTTTGTAGTCCATAGAGGACATTTCCGATGTAAGCCTTTTAATTTCTAATGAATGTAGTACAAAATTAACAAAAAATGTGCATTTCCATTCAATAATTTCTTTGTACACTATTTATGTAGTTAATGTTTAAAATCTACCTACATCCAGTGTACATAACCAGCAAGTTCCCAAAAAACATAAACAATACCAACAAAAATCACAATGCACAGATTTGATGTCGTTTAAACATCAACTTCTAATATAGCCAAAAATACATTAACACCAGCCCTTGATTAAGCAGTAAATCTGACTTTCTTTTTTCCCTTTCTTCTTGCATCTATGCTCTGTATAGTAGAAGATACAGCAGCCCTCAAGTTTGGCATTGTTACATACTGCCTTCCAGCTCTTTGAAGAACAGGTACACCATCAGTTGCGCTTTGGGGCCTTGGTAGTTTGAAAGCCCTTTTTCTTGCCTGTACATTTAATAGACATGATCAGTGTTTAATAACATATAAAGAAGCAACTTTGCAAATAATATAAAAAGCACTTACAGTCATCTTCAGGCTTGGTTGTGATGGTGTATTTTGTGACCCACCATCATCTGTAACCTGGCTGTTTTGTGAGTCTACAGCAGGCATTTGAATGGAAGCAGCTTGTTTCTTCAGTTCACAACTTCTTTGATTGTGACTTTGCCCCCCACAAAACTTGCAATGCACTTTCCAGGTTTGCCTTGGGACTTTAGTGGCCTTTTTCTTCTCCTTTTTGTTTTTAGTGAACCTTTGCTCATCTTGGTCCATTCTCCTAGCCATCTTTGGTCTTCCAGCTCTTCTTCCAAAGTTTGGAGGAAGCGGGGGAATGTATCCGGTCTCTGTCCACATATCCGGCCCATCCATAGGAATCAATGCATGTTGGTACACCTTGTTGTAAGTCTCTACAGTGTAGTAGGGGCTAACAAAGTCTTCAGGATCAAGCGCTTGTGCCATTATAGCAGACAACCCATGTACACATGGTATACCACATAATTGCCACTTTTTACATGTACATGTTTGTCTACTCAAATCTGCACAAAACCTACTCCCATCATAGCATTCTAACTCATACAACCAATCATTACTTTTTATAGGTATACAATCGTTGGACTTAGATTTCCTTTTTTCAATGATTTTCCTGATCTTAGGTGGAACCTTTCTTCCCTCCCATTTTCTCTCACAAGTATCCCTACACTCTTGCATTCTAGACATTGCATCTTTCCTAATCCACTCTAGCATGGTAATTATAGGCATCTCTCTTGCCTCCAAAATCACTGAATTATAAGACTCACAGAGATTATTAAGCAGCAGGTCACACTTGGTTGAAATATCAAAACCTGACCTATAATACATAATTAACAAACATAATCAGTATACATTACTCTAACAATGCATGTAAACAAGCAACAGTGATCTGTAACACAAAAACAATTAAGATATGAAAAAACTTACCTTGACCATTGACATGCAGGTTTGTCCTTAAACCACTCCAGAGCTGCAGGATCCAATGCTCCCATTGCATCCATTCTATACTTAAATTGTCTTTCTGTTGTTGCTCTTGCTGCCTTCCATAATGCCAGTTTGAAAGCCAATCCTTTGAAACCTAACATTAATGTAAAGATATGTAAGCTCAGATAGTTCATTCAAACATATATAACACATAACACAATGTACATACCTGCACTCTTCATGTTGCCAAGTAAGTGTCTTACACAGAACCTCTTTTGTGCACCAGGGAAAATTTGATCCAATGCAGGCATTAAACCCTTCTGCTTGTCTGACATAAATACATATGGTTCATCCCTTATGATACTTAAATCCTCCTTCAACAGATTTAAGAACCATACCCAATTCTCTTTGTTCTCAATGCCAACCACAGCCCAAGCTAAAGGATAAAGGTTATTACTAGGATCAATTCCAATAGCAGTCAAAAGTATTCCCCCATGAGGCCCCTTTAAATGGCAACCATCCAGTCCAATTAGCTTTCTACACCCATCCATAAAACCCTTTTTCAATGCCTCAAAACAAATGTAGAATTTCTCAAACTTGTGATGCCCATTTGAGTCTCCATCTTCAGACAGTTTCATTATAATTGTAGAACCAGGATTTCTTGTCCTCAATGCATTAGCATAATCCCATAGCCTAGCATATTGATCATCCACCTTACCATCAATTGCTTTCATTATTTTCCTTTTGGTCCTGTAAGCCTGATTCTTAGAGATATTAATCCCAAGCTCTCTCATAGCCTGTCTCCTCCAGCCCTTCACTTTTCTACTAGGGTCACTTCTAAAGGCACACTCATACTTTTTAGCTAACCATTTGGATTTGATATTCTTACAATGATAGTCGGATGCACATTTATGTTTTGCCTTGTATTCCCTCACAACATATTCATCTTTTACATTTGACTTAACAAGGTTGATCCTCCATTCACAATTTGTACCTAGACTTTTGGCATAAACTCTTCTACCATCATTTTTCACTATCTTCAAGCTCCTTTTAGTTATGATTGCATGAGAATGTACAACATCAATGAATAGCTTTTTATTAGCAAATACTTGTTCTAGGTAAAAACTGGGGTTCATCACACTATCCTCATTAAAATAGTTCACAGTTTTCTCCCTATTTTCCTCATCAGATTCCTTTTCACTATCAAATAAATCATCTGAGTCACTAACTTCTGAGTCAGTTTCATCACTTGAAGAATTCGTTATTTTCTCAGTGTTTGATTCAAAATTATCGTCATCACCATCAGTGTCATCTATTTCGCTATTCACATGATAATCACTATCATCCAGTTCACTATCATCAGCCAAATCTAAATCACTATCATTCATGCCATTGACACCCCAATCAGTGACACCCCCATCTACTACATCAGTTTGTACAGGTTCAACTTGAATATTTTTATCAACAATATCCATTGTATCATGGTTTAGATCATCTTCAGTTTGAATATCATTTTCAATTTGCATATCAGTTGCATGTTGCACCTCAGTTTCAAGTTGCACTTCAGTTCCAAGTTGCACAGATCCAAGTTGCATTTCAGTTTCAGTTTCCAATTCTCTTTCAGGTTCCAATTCTTTTTCAGGTACATAAGTATTCAAGGAAAAAAAAAAAAAACAAAACAAAAACAAAAAAGAATTATTCAACAGTAGATTCGGGACCACAAAAGGAATAACTTTCAGTGATTTTCACACAATGTTCCCACAAGAACAACAAAGAATAGACAAAAACAAAAATTGGGACCACATATATACATAAATATATCTATAGCTTTGAATCTATCAAAAAAGGAAGAAAAAATAGTTTACCTGGCGTGGCTTTTCCCATGGTGCACAGAATCTTCAAGTTCGAGAGTTGCGATCATCTACAACCACAAAGCCAAAATCAACAACGTGCAAACCACCCACAACTCACCCTCACCCTCACCCTCACCCTCTCAGTGCGTGGACGGATTAACGAGAATTTTGGAACCAAAAACCCTAGTTCTTCGCTTTCTGTAACTTGGGAATTTCGAATGAAGTCCAAAAATAAAAAAAATGGGGATTTCAAGGCTGACTTAACGTGCACGTGAGATGCACGTGTATTTTCCGTCCAAAAGTTAACGATGGTCCTTAAAACGATAAAAATAAAATAGTATGGGACTAAAAAAACCACTTTTGAAAACCATGGGACTAAAAATGAGAATGGCCATATAGTGTGGGACCAAAAATGCATTTTTCTCAAAGATATAATACACAAATATTATATATTATATTTTGTTTAGGGCAAAAATATAGAATTTAAATAGTTTGGGATAGGTTTGAAAATATAAATGAACAAACTGAGATGAAAAGTAATTTTTTTTAACCGTCCAAAATGTTATATTTTAACAAAAATTGACCCATGAGACCAAATTTTTTTTAAAAAAAGTGAGAACATGACAACTGTTTAGATTAAATTTAAAAAGTGGTTATATTATACGACTACCCATGAGACCAAATTTTTTTAAAAAAAAGTGAGAACATGACAACTGTTTAGATTAAATTTAAAAAGTGGTTATATTATACGACTAAAATAATAATTTTCTCTATATCAATTTTGAAGCACTGGCAATCTCATAAAAATCTGTAAACAAAAGCCAAATTAATCCCAAATATATAATAGCATCAAGATCAGCTTGGATATAGCTATATATAAAAGGGGGAGTAGATATTTTTATGTGCAACTTTATTCATCGGTACTTACATCAACCTTATGATGACAACAATGTTTTTAAAACCGGACCGGAGGTCGAACCGATAAGCTTACTGGTTACCGGTTCGATCGGTTCAATCACCGGTCGAACCGGAATGACGCAATAAATAATTAATTATTTTTTAATTAAATATATGATATATAACATAAATATATAAAATTAATTTTTAATTTTTAATATTTGAAACAGAAAATAATATTTCTTAACAAAATATCTAAAAAGATATTTAGATTTACACTACAAAAATTTACCCAAATTGTGATGGGAAAAACAGACGGGTTTTTTTAATATCCCGTCGGTTTTCCATTGGAAAATATAAATCCCAACGGCAAACCGACGGGTTTGCGACGGGAAGAAAGCCGTTGGATAATGTGTCGTCGGAAGGACTCTCTGACGGGCCATCGTCGTTGGAATTCCGTTGGAAAAATAAGTCCAACGGTAATCCAATGGATTTCCAACGGGAATGGTGACCAACTGACCACACTCGTTACCCGTATACCGACGGGATTTACCGTCGGAAGTCCATTGGATTGCCATTCCGACGGAATTCCGACGGTTTTCCCACGGGATTATTTTGTCTGACGCTAAAAGCGCCCTGACGGTGCCTGACATGTAGCCGACGGGCTTCCCGTTGGAATTTCCCGTCGGAAAATTCCAACGGGAAGCCAAGGTGGAATTGTTCCGACGGCTTAGTTCCCGTCGGGATTCCGTTGGTTTTTTTTAACCGATGATTTTACAACGGCCTGTCTATCATGTTTTATTCTCTTGTTCCAAGGGCTTTTACCGTCGGGAATGCGTTGAAATTATTGACGTACGGAATTCCAACGAAAACCCGTTGGAATTCCATTGGAAATCCTATATTTATTAGCCCTCATTTAAACTAAATCTGCATCTAATACCTGTACAAAATGAAGATGCAACTCTACCAAATGAAAACATTCATGCAGAATCCAAAACCAGCCAACAATTTAAAATGCTAACCTATGTAGCATAACAAGTTTGCAAAACTAAAGACGAGGCAACCAAATCTCATACATTTCAATGCATTATATGCAGACAATTAAAAGCTAACAATTGAGAGTAAGGAAATTAGGAATAGATACTAGTTAACATTTACATACTTTTGGAGTACTACTTAATAGAATAGTTATTCAAACACCAAGTCTGCAAATCAAGCACAGTATGCATACTATTATCCAGAATGTATGAAAAATTTATTTTACAAACCATAGGAAAAGAAGCACACCCCCCTGCAGCTTCACTATGAACAAACCTGCAGGGACATAAAATCAATAATCAATGCCCGGTTCAACGTCGAAACAAGTAAATTGTACGGACTATGGCTATGAGTATAATTCAGTCATCAATTCATAGAAATTTTATTCCAAATCAGGCTGAAGCTACAGATACTAAGGCATACATGTCCAGTTTTCCAGGCATTCATATCAAGCTTGTAAAGCATACATATTTTAACATTGTAAGGCTACCCAAATGCACAAAGAAATCCTGCAGATTATACTTCATTCAAAATTGTAATCCAATTAATTTAATAATCATTGCATCTAGAAGGGACAACAGTACCAAAATCGCATGAGTGTATGGCAATTCATGGAAATCTGCAAGAAAATGAAAAGGACCAACTCTTGGAATTTCAAATGTAATTTTTGGAAAAGGAATTCACACTCAGACCATGGCTATGAGTAAAATTCAGTCACTTCAATCCCAAACAGAGGTTAAAAAACCCAATTATAACCAAATTAGGCAGCCAAAAAGGAAAAAATTAGAGGTCAACCATGCACATCATATGAAGATGAAATAAGCAGGCGCGTATACAACCATACCTCAGTCAGAATCCTATTCCTCATGGTGTGCACCATCCAACGCTGCATCAACCGCCGGGTCTTCTACTCCTTTACCCTTGGATTGTGATTGCAACATTGCAAACATTTGTTGTATTGTAGCGAGCACTTGTTGCTGGGAAGTTTTCAGTTCGCTAATCTCGCCCTGCATTTTATGCATGTCAATTCCACTTCGTGATTCTATCGATCCCACACTCTGACTGCCGGAGGACCCGTCACTGGACCACAGGTTTGTAGGGGACAAGGTTAAGTGGTTCAGACCCGTCAACCGACCTTTCTTGTTAGGTCCCCCTTGGGCCTCATACCATAACCTGACCTCATCCAAGTCACTGAAATTGGGATCCTCAAGCTTACGCTTCTCTTGATCCTCCAGTGCTTTGCGGTATCTTAGCTACATAAGACAATTAGTTAACATATTAATTTCATACCAATTAATGCAAAGAAATCATAATGAGCAAGAATCCAACGAACCTGATATTGAACGCGCTCATTATCAGGTGGCAAATCCTGAAGTTGTTTATCCCGGTCTTGAACCTTAACAAAGGTCAGTTTGTAAACTGGGGAGGGGCCCAATTTCTCGCCTGTCGCAGCTTCCTACAAGGCAGTACATCATATTAACATCAATTTTGTCTTCGACCGATCGACAGTGCTAGGAATAAAAATGTACATTCTACGGCCAATGATATCAGTTCTATTACAATTCAGTGTTCACAAGGATATATATCAGTTTGATGACAATTCGGTGTTTACAAGGGTATATGTTCACATTATAAGGCACACACAGTTCATAGATATGTCGGTTACTGCATAAACCTTTAACTTATTTAAAAACCACTCACTGGATTTACATCAACTAGCCAAGAAAGTAACATGTCGTACAATATAACTGGATGCATATATAAGTGGCATCATCAAAATGGGTAAATTCCAGAGTTGCAATTGTTGCACATGAAAGTGACAGTGTACTGCCCATCCTAAACATTATTGCAGCACTGGGCTAGCAACTTACCAAGCTATCAATTACCCCGACTTTTATGGAAAAATGAGAGCAGTGTCATTACAATTCAGTTTTCTACTAGGCCATAACCACAAATTTTACCATATTTAATGTCGAACATGTTGTTTTAAAAGTAAGAGCCTATTCCAAACCAACAGCAAGTAGGATTCCAAAATGACAGCCAGCAGAATTCCAAAATGAAAGCTTCTGAATGAATATTAGGACAGATTTTGAATCAATAAAATCTCTGCACTTTAATCAATGAAATGACAGATTCTATAACATCTGATTCTCAGATGATAGGTTCAATAGCTTGTAGTTGTTACCTGCTTCTTAATTATTGTATGCACACTTTGAGATACACAGGTATAAGTAGGCGCGCCCACCGCAGATGTCTGGTTGGTTCTGTTCCTTTCACAAAGGGTTTGGTAGTCGTCGGTGTCCCAAAGAGCGCGCGCAAATCCTTGTACACTTCATCAAGCATCCACCCCGGTTTACGGCGATTTTTCCTGATCTCGTGGTAGATACCGCGCATTCGCTCCCTTGTTTTCTCCATGAAGGCGGTGTACATATGTGCTTCCGCTTAGGGCTCCCAACATACAAATTTCTGAAAATAATTGAAGCGTTTAGTGCAAGTATTAAAATGGTACATAATTTAAATATCCTTTATGTTCACCTTCCAATCTTGAAACCAACTATCCTTTACCACTTGTGGTACTTTACTCCATCTCTCATATGGTTCTTTAAGTCGGCTTTTGAGTACCCAAGTAATTGCATTCGTGCCATCCTTGTTATCATGGTACCTACAGTTTGCTCGAAGATGTAAGCTTTTTAACCTTAAAGAATCCAAAATTAAGTGTAAAAGCTATAAGTTATTACAAATTGTTAGTTTTTAAACTTTAAAGAATGCAAATTACAGTGTAACAGCTGTAAGATATTACAAAATGTATGCTTTTTCACCTTAAAGAATCCAAAATTAAGTGTAAAAGCTATAAGTTATTTCAAATTGTTAGTTTTTAAACTTTAAAGAATGCAAATTACAGTGTAACAGCTGTAAGATATTACAAAATGTATGCTTTTTAACCTTAAAGAATCCAAAATTAAGTGTAAAAGCTATAAGTTATTACAAATTGTTAGTTTTTTAACTTTAAAGAATCCAAATTAAAGTGTCACAGCTACAAGATATTACAAATTGTAAGCTTTTTAACTTTAAAGAATACAAATTTAAGTGTAAAAGCTATAAGTTATTACAAATTGTTAGTTTTTTAACTTTAAAGAATCCAAATTAAAGTGTCACATCTACAAGATATTACAAATTGTAAGCTTTTTAACTTTAAAGAATACAAATTTAAATGTAAAAGCTATAAGTTATTACAAATTGTTAGTTTTTTAACTTTAAAGAATCCAAATTAGAGTGTCACAGCTATAAGATATTACAAATTGTAAGCTTTTTAACTTTAAAGAATCCAAATTTAAGTGTAAAAGCTGTAAGATATTACAAATTGTTAGTTTTTTAACTTTAAAGAATCCAAATTAAAGTGTAAAAGCTATAAGATATTACACTTACCCTCTCTTCGCAACTGGAATTAAAAATTTCCTGCCAGTGAAAGCAGTATTAGTGCTACCATGGCTGTCATGTAGCACTGAACCAGCAGGGGCATTTTGGCTAGGGCCAGGAGGTTCTGCTGAATTGGAATCAGGCTCGCCCGTGCAAGAGAAGGTGGCAGGGACTTCCAAATGCATGCTCGTTGGGGTCGGGGTCTGTACCGTAGACGGAATTTGGGATTGAGTTGATGAAAGGACCGGTGAAGGTGTGGCAGAGGCCATGGGTGACTGACTGTTCGATTGATCTACCAGCTGCAACGATTGAACATTCCTCCCTCGCCCATGACTACTCTTACCCTTACCTGTTTGTTTACCACGCATAGCTTTCGAAGGGAATCGCGGCGTTTGGTCCATCTACATAGCAAACATACAAAAGATATATTCGCAGCTTTACAAATGTAATTAATATTGCAATTAATTTATATGAAAGCAAGTAAAATGTAATTGTAAAAGTGTGTTACCAAATCAATCACTATCATTGTCTAGCACGTCAACATCAAATTCATCATCAACATTTTCAGCATCGATTGTATCATCATCAAGTTGTTCGTAATGAGAATTAATTTCAGCTTCAATAATGTCATCTAAAACAAAATCCGGATCTGCTAGAGGCCCAACATTGTCATCTGTTTCTGTCATGTTAATACCTCCTCTCCCATCATTTTGATATGCCACCTCAAGTGATTCTTCTAATTCAATTCTACCTCTCGGTTTCGTTCTAATGAAAGCCCACCACTGTGTCTTATCTTTGACTCGGCCAGGGTAGGGAACATAATAAACCTGATGTGCAAGTTGTGCATAGATGAAGGGATCATACTTTCTGTAATGACGAGTATGTTTTACCTCGACAATCGGGAACTCTGGATTACATATACGAGTCCCCCGTGTGGGGGTTGGATCTAACCAGTCACATTTAAATAAAACAACTTTCTTTATTGGATATCCAGGGTATTCCAATTCAATGATGTCTTCTAATATCCCATAATAATCGTCATTAATTTTCCCTTCATCACAACTCCCTTTTACCCAAACCCCAAAATTCATTGTCTTTTTTCCTTGTCCCCAAAACTTAGTGTGGAATTTGTAACCATTGACAAAGTACTTGTTGAAGGACCTAACTTTTGTATTCGGGCCCGAGACAAGTGCTGTAAGAGAGGATCATAGATCCCATTGCAAGGGTTCTGAACCTATTAAAGATATTCAGAAGGTTTGTTAATTACTCAAAATCGACCGTGTTATAAGATGGAACAAAGTGGGCACAAACTTACATAACTGCTTAACCAAGGTACAAAGTCTTTGTCAATTAGGTCACTATTATCACCATCTTCGATGCCATTGATTGCCTTGAACTCCCTTCAAGGTTAAATGTCAATATATTAAAATTATTCAGTTAGTTAATTGATGGTGACTTTGATATTATCTAAAATTATGTTAATTACTTACTTCAGATATTGTTGGACCTCGTCACAATTTAGCAAAATATGAAGCGAGAGAACATTGTACTCCTTTGAACTAGTAATATGTCGTTCTTTACTTGTACCTGATGCACGTCCTGGCAAATTGAAAATTGATATTGTAGGTGCATGTAAATCGCCTTCGTCGCCCCCATTATCATTTCGACCCACGCGGGTCCTACTTGAACGGACGTATGAGTTAAAATAGAACGAACAAAAGTTTATCGTCTCACGACATAAATATGCCTGACAAATTTGAACCCTCGACTTTGGCTTTGTTCTTAACAGTCCTTTTGAATTTTCCTAAAAACCTACATTATTAAGACCATAGATATGATTATATTAACATACGGAATCAATGAAATATTTATTTAATTTGATTGTGAAAATTTACCTTTCAAATGGATACATCCATCTAAATTGTACAGGACCTCCAAGTCGAGCCTCATCGATCAGATGTATTGGAAAATGTTCCATTACGTCGAAAAATGCCGGTGGGAAAACCCTCTCAAGTTTGCAGAGAATAATTGGAATATTTTTTTCCATTTGATCGAGATCTTCATGCCTTAGAGTACTTGAACACAAATCCTTGAAAAATTTACTCAATTCAGCTAACGGTTTCCATACATCATCAGGCAATTCCTTGAAGACTATTGGCATCAATTGCTCCAAAAAAATATGACAATCATGACTCTTCATTCCATGAATCTTAGCGGCTTGAACGTCAACACACCTTGCCAAATTAGAGGAATATCCATCAGGCATTTGAAGTTGTTTTATCCAATCACAGATTACTCGTTTTTGCTCTAATGTAAATGCGTACTTTGCTTTGGGCTTCCCCCAACCCCCGTTTCCTTTGGAAACCAATTCTAGTTCTGGACGTCTGCACAACTCTTTCATATCTAGTCGTGCCTTTGCATTATCCTTTGTTTTTATTGGCATATCCATAACCATGTTGAAGATATTATCAAAAATATTTTTTTCTATATGCATCACGTCTAAGTTATGGCGTATAAGGAGATGCTTCCAATAAGGCAGCTCCCAGAAGATGCTTTGTTTCTTCCAGTTATGTGACTCACCACAACCCGGGATTTTAGGATTATCAGGATGATCTGTTACTTTTGAAAAGTATTGCACCTGTTCCCACAATTCATCTCCTCTAAACTTAGGGGGTGGAGGATCATATTCAGTCCGATTTTTTTTTAAAATTGCTCTTGTTATTCCTATAGACATGATTTTCATCAAGAAACATGCGGTGGCAATCAAGCCAACTAAATTTCCTTCCGTTTTGCAAGTAGGTTGCCTTACTTTCGCCCATGCAATACGGACAAGCTAATCTGCCATGAGTGCTCCACCCAGAAAGCATCGCATACGCCGGAAAGTCATGAATAGTCCACATCAACATAGCTCTCATGTCAAAATTTTGCTTTGTTGATGTATCATATGTAGGCACACCGACTTCCCACAACGTTTTCAACTCGTCAATTAACGGTTGCAAATATATATCAATGTTCTGCTTCGGATTATTAGGACCAGGAATGATACACGTCAAGAACAAATACGGCACCGTCATACACATTTCTGGTGAAAGATTGTATGGTGTCACGATTATAGGCCAACATGAATACGATGCCGCAGACTGCGAATACGGGGTAAACTCGTCAGCGCACAAGGCAAAGCGGACATTTCTCGGGTCACTCGTAAAATTAGGATGTGTCTGGTCAAAATGTTTCCAAGCTTTCCCATCAGATGGATGGGACATTGTCCCTTCTGGGCGTTGATTGTTCGCATGCCATGTCATATGAGGTGCAGAGCTCATTGATGCATATAGCCTTTTCAAGCTAGGGATAAGAGGTAGGTAATGCATTCTTGATATAGGTATTCTCTTTCTCTTACCATCGTCAGCTTGTTTTTCCTTGTATCGAGGGGCACCGCAAAATTTGCATTCTATCAATTCTATATCTTCCTTGTAATACAGCATGCACCCGTTCACACAACAATCAATGTTTATGCTCTCTAATCCTAACCTCTGGACAAGTTTCTTTGCTTCGTAAAAGTTCCTAGGCACTTTGTGGCCCGGTGGGCATATTTCTGACATTAATTCAACTAATTCATGGGTTGCGTTATAATCATTTTGAATGCTCATTATCCTAGCTGCAATTGACAGCAGTGAATGATTGTCGCACCCTTCCCATATTGTTGTGTTAAATTCATTTAAAAGGTCATAAAACCTCTGAGTCTCGGGATTCGGTGCCTCGTCGTGGGCTGCCCTTGTCCCTGCATCTTGCATTGCTGCATCAAAGCACATCTCTCTATACCGACTCAGAGGATCTACATTGTCCTGATGATTGATGGTACTAGGTCCAGCATGATCGTCATGCGGTGTTGCATTCCCATAATCAACATAAGGTGCTTCCTCACCATGATTCCGTCCAGTACCAATAGTTAGGTTTGAACCCATTTGCATACAAATGTCGTCTCAAATCATCAGGTTTCAACAGGTCGTATTTCCTTATTCATTTCTTGCAAGGACAATATATTACCCCTTCCCTTAAAAATGACTCCAACTTACTTGCATGTTCGATGAATGTTTCGACCCCTTGAATAAATTCCACCCTACCGCCCCCTCGGTTAGGATTTGTCCGATTATACATCCAGAGTCTATGTGGAGGTATATTCATGATCTACAATTTTTAATGAAAGTATTTCATTAGATTAACTATCTGTTTCCCTAAAGTTCAGAGTTAATGACAACATAACACCATATTTGACTCTGAACCGACCAACATATTCGAAGTAAACTAAACATACTCTGTTTATTCTAAATGGCCGTCGACTACTATACAAATTTTTACATGCATATTAATCAAACTTATATGAGCTGTTAGGTTTACATATCTAGTCGTGAACATAACATTCTTTGTTTATTCTAAATGGCCAGCTACTATACAGATTTTTACATGCATATTAATCAAACTTATACGAGCTGTTAGGTTTAGAACAGCTGTTTGGTTTAAGCAAACTTATTGAAACGGATTCTTCAGTCAGATTTGTTGTTAAAGGCATAATCAAACTGGTTGGGAGTTTGGTGAAGGTCAAAATTCAGAACAATTACATACAAAGGTATTCAAATGTTTGCAGGCATTTCACTTAAAACACATACATAACAAAATGCAATTAAGCAGAAATAGTGTCTTGCAGAATCTACATATATACAAACCTATTTCAAACATAATAAGCTGCATCCTTGTGCTATTCAAGAATTAAAGGGATATGCAAACTAATAATACGTTACATACAAATGGAGACCAGAAAATCAGCACATATAAACTAACAAGAAACTAATTCATAGTAATAAGTATTAAACATATTGCATGAATATTATGAATATTCACCTGAGTTTCAGTTTCCAATAAGACAGAGCTTCCAAATTTCTCTCAATCTGAACCAAACCTGAACACGACGTACAAAACAATTTAGATTAGACTTAAAGGCGACCTATATTATGTCTCTCTACGATCTGCCCTTGACAAAAATGAGGAGAATTCTTACACTGGAAGTACAGCAGCTGGAATAGAGTTCACGCCTGCTATTAGTCTGCCATTGACAAAATTAGATCATTATAATCAGCAACAAGAAAGTCATATTCTTGTGCATTGCTAATCTGGTTTCAATTCTCAACCACTGTATTATCAACATTACAGTGTCGAAGATACATATGCCTTCACAAGAACAAGTTAATAGAAACAGATTTGACTCACGTTGCTTGCCTTGTTGCAATCTCGCTTAAATACTTGGTAAGTTTTAATGTCACTAAGTTTCAGCTTCTACCAATTACATACATAGAAGGGTGACAATCAAATCTAATATTATGTTATGAAAGAGAGACCGATTATCAAAATTAGAGTGGTATAAAAACAAGAAGTCAAAATCAAAATTGGAAAAATGGGTTTACTCTTGGCAAACAGTTGATACTCTAGCTACAGTTTCAAGATCACCTGTCTCATTCTGCATAAGAACAAGAAATTCTTTGAAAAAACCCCCCTCAAAAGTCTACTAAATAATGGTCTTCATTTCCCATCCTCAAAATCTCATAATCATGGGAAAAACATGATAACAACAGGCATATTAGAAACAGACATCTCCTTATTATTTTGTAAAATTTCAACTGAAACAAACAGAAGAAACAAAGCTGCGATAAGTTACACCAATACTAACTAACCTTCAATTCACAATAGAATTCAAATCAAGAGTGTGTACCCCCCACCATTCTGCAGCTCCGACCTGAAAAATCTACAAAAAGAACATATTATAAGTATTACGAGCTATTCAGTTCGTACTCAATGTTAAAGATAAAATGTAACCTAATACAAAATGTTGTTACACAATCCCAACTAAAATTTTTTCTGTTTTTAGTCTTACTGCTGCAGGAAAACTAAGCAGAAGATTAAGGTTGTTACAGCAGAACATGTTACATCACAACATTAAGCACCTTACAGCAGAACATATCATTTGTCAATCATGTGTGTAATGATCCTACATCACACACAATTGCGATAAAATAAGAATCTTCGAGAGAAGAGAAAAAAAACAAAGCTGCTCTTTGTTACACCAATATTAACTGACCTTGGATTCAATGCAGATTTCAAATTATGAATGTAAACCTCTTGTATTCAGCAGCTCCGAGATGAGAAATCTGCAAAAAGACCATATCATAAGTACATCCAGTTATTTAGTTGGAAGTTAATGTTAAAGATAATCAAAGTTTGTTCATTAATTATCCCAAGTAAATAGCAAGCCCAGTTATTCTGTAACATCTTCAAAGTTTGTTACGTAATCCATCCCAAGTAAAAGTTTAATAATAAGCAGCACATATTACAACACAACATTAATTATACTACATATTACAACATAACATTAATCATACTACAACCAAACATGAAGCATATTAGAGCAGAACATTAAACATATTATAGCGAAACATTAGGCACGTTATAGAATAACTTTTATAACATCACGGTACATGAGAACTTCATTATTTAACTGCACAAATAAAGGCGGACGTGTGTAATTTAAATTTTACCTTTCATGTCTCTTTCTGAGTGTCGTTTTCGTCCCAGATTAGACAACCAGATGTAGATAAGTTACATAATTGCATACTAGATCTACACCAACGTTTCAGGCTACTATTATTCAAACTTATAAAATTTAAAATGTCAAAGAGCAGAACCTCAATACAATTTCAAGAGAAATCAGTAAATGCATTAACAAACCTACTAAGACTGTAATTCCATCAGATTTTTAAGTTCAAAACCATTGAAATTAGACAACAGTGATCTAAAAGCTTCCAATACACATCAGAAACCAAGCATAACATTGAAATTAGATAACCTAAAAGTGGTACACATCACAACAAAAGGCAGATCCATTTTCTGCTTCAATTATGTTGAAGTTCCAACCCATTAAACCCATTATTCTAGCAAAGCTCAGTCACCATCCTAACAACCTCGAATAACATAAAAGAGTATTAGAACAAAAAAATGCACAGGTTATTTGGCTTCCTAGCCTCAATAAACAATTCAATTGACAACTTTTCTCCATTTTACACATCTAACCCACGAAACAGCCTCAATAAACAACTGAACTCATAGCTTTTCTCCGTTTTACCCATCTAAACCACGAAAAGAGATGACCTTCCAATCTCCACACACCACAGCCTAAAGCCCTACTTTTTAATACTTCAAATCGGTTGGAATTTCAACAGATACATAACATTCTAAATGGGTAATACACTCGCACCTTTGCTCAACAAAAATACAGCCAAAATGGTTAAGAACACACCTGCTTTTAGCTTTCAACCTTCGACGGCCTTCGTGCACAAATGTACAACCAAACCAAACCTATTAAGCTTCAAGGTTTAAGACACGCTAGTCCACGACAACGAAATTAGTGAGAAAGTGGTCGGATTCAGATTAACACCTGAGGGCAAGACTGATGTTCGGATTTCGGCGAGCGCTTTTCAGACAAGGCAACACTGATGTTCGGATTTGGGAAGTGAGAAAGCTAGGGTTGGGAACTTAAGCCAAGCCTTTTTTCCAGATTAAAACCTGAGAATATAATAGTCTTTTCCAATTTCGATAATTCTGACGGGAACACGCCGTTGGAGTCCCGTCGGAATTATTATCAACAAAATATTCCAACGGCATAGCGACGGTGAAACTCCGTCGGTAGATCCAAAATATAAATCTTTAAATTTCCAACGGAACAACACCGTTGGAATTCCGTTGGGAACTTTAATCCGATAAAAACAGCGACGGAGTACCAACGGCTGCGCCCGTCGGAATGTTACAACCCCAGCTTTACAACTGCAACGACAATTGTCGTCGCAATCCCGTCGTAATTCCGACGGCGTTCCAACGGGATACTCCGTTGGAAACTCAAAAGCATACGTAGACCGTTCCAACGGACGAGGGGTCGTTGGGAATCCGTCGGTACTGTTTTGACGCAGAATTTACTCTAAAATTGCAATGGAATTGCGACCGTATTCCAATGGTACTTTCTGACGTAATTTTTCCAAGATGCCGCCAAATGTTGCAACGGGTTTCCGACGGTATTCCGGCGAATAAACCGTCGGAATGCATTATCCAAGATCCGTTTGGTCGTCGTCGGTTTTACATCGGAGTCCCGTTGGAAGTTCCGACGGCTTTCCGACGATATTTTCCCGTCGGAATTCGGGTGTATTTTTTGTAATGTTAAGACACAAACCTATATTCTTTAACACCATACTAACATTTAGTTTTGCATAAAATCTATAATTAATGAACTTTTACCCCCACCTAAAAAACTTAGCCCAAAAAAGAATTGTACAAAAACTGAAAAACCTTTTGAAACCCTAATTGGCTAATATTGTTCCTTTTCTTCTACATGCGGTGGAGTGTTCCTTTCCTTCTTCTATCATGTTCTTCTGATAATTAGTTCTAACTTCTGATGCAAATAAAGCCACAATGTTCTTTTCCTTCTACCATCTTCTTCTAATAATTAGTTTTAGTTTCTCACAAGAAAATTTATTTCATACTTTGGTTGTAAACATCATCAATAATCATGGTCTCTCTCTCAATCTAGCTCTAAACACCCACCGGATCCTATGTCGCCTGAAATGGAAAACAGAAAAGGGTGCCGCCGCCCGAAATAGAAGAACAAAAAAGGAGAAAGGGAAGAAAACGGGGGGAAAAAAAACAAAAACAAAAACCAAGGCTTCTAATCTAAAAACCGGCGGTCCGATCCGGGTTTCACTGCCAAAACAGCCGATTATTCGGCCGGTTTTTCCAGTTCCGCGGCGATCCGAACCCCGTTGGTTTTGGATGCCCTACCGGACCGGACAGGTCATAGCTCACCTGTTGAACCGGTCTGATCGACCGATCCGGTCCGCTTTTTAAAAGACTGGATGACAATACAAATTGTTTTTTCTTGGTTAAAAATTAGGCACCTTTGGCGTAATTTACTGGAGCTGGCCAGAATTCATTGAGATTAGTGCTGGCCTTCTATGAGCCGGGTGTTGGCCCAATTCCTACACTCGGCTCTTATTTTGTTAAAAAACTCGTAACATCCTTTGCCTTTTCGTTTTCTTTTGTTTTTGCCTTTTTTTTCTTATAATCTCTCTCTTGATTTTGTGTGTCATTTTTTCATTCTTTTTTATTTTTCTAAGTTTGATAAATAATATGTTTTTTTTCCTTTTTTATGTCTTTTTTGTATCTTTTTAAATTTTATAAATAGACATACAACACTATAAGTAGAATATATATGACAAAAAACTATAAACTTTTTTATAATAAAATATATAAAAATAATCAAATTAGTACATTTCACTAAATTTATGATAAATATATAACAATTTATTACATTAAATTTAGTGATGACACCGATAAATATATAATATTTTATCAAATTAAATTTAATGTACAAGTCTCATAAATATATAATATTTTACTACATTAGATTAGAAACAAAATAAAAAATTTCGTTACAAAATTTATATTTTTTTATGCTACAAATATTATATTTATAATATTTTGTGGGATTTATCAAGCTTAAAAAATCCAAAAAAAATTGAGAAAAGAAACACAAAAAAAGGAAAGATTATAAGGAAAAAAGAAAAAGAAAACGAAAAAGAAAATGCAAAGGCAAAGAAAGGGAGGCACATTTTTTTAAATAAAATAAGAGCCGGGTTTAGAAATTTGGGCCCACACCCGGCTCATAGAAAATTTCCCATCACACTCCAGGGCGTGCCATAATCGGACTTCCGGTATATGCGACTATATTCTTGGGGCTTGTCATCGTTATCATATTCATAGGGCGATATGCGACGATATGCCATCGTTAAAATAAAAATTAGCATTTATAAGATAAAAATTAGCATTTATAAACTTTAAGTATGAAATTAGTTCATCATAAAAATATTAAAATATCATTAAGTAATATTTTTTTGAAAAAAGTTTAGATAGTTATAAAAGTCAAGTACTTATATCAACCCCAAAAAATTTCAATACTTGCATTAATCCCATTATTTTTTAACTTTTCTTACATATACCTCTTGAATTTCAGCATCTCCTTTTTTTTATTATGTGTGTGGCATTTTAAACTCAAATAAGTTATTCTTTTACAGATCACCTCGTACAATAAGCAGGAATACTCATGGATCTTTAACTAGTCAAACAAAATTTGTCAAAAATAAAGAAAACAAGAGCAACGTACTTAAGTTAATATTTCGACAGAACTTGGTTCTTTGACGAGATATCCGTTTGATTCTTCGAAAACCCTCTTCAGACGTTAACTAAATGTGAAAATAAAATTATGGTTGAACTAGTTTGCAATAGTTTCTTCATTTTCGGCAGCAAAAGCCAATTACCATGCACTTGATTATAGTCTCAATACCAGCATCGCTATATCTATAATGAAGAGTAGACATTCTTGCATCCAATTATTTATTCAAGTACAACTTTATGATCATAAGCTACTATAACATCACCAGGCGACACATATAAGACATCATTGTAACTGCAACTGAATCCAACCACAAAGCAAATACTTTCACACAGACTAACATAAGCCCGAGGACGCAGGCCAATGGATGCTTGCATTTATTACGTACCATCACTAAATAGGCAGAATTATACCATTGTATTTTTCTGCAGCTATTTTACTATCAATAATTCTTCCATACCTCTTTTGAACGTGAACTCCTCTGTGTGGCGAGGTTGAGCCGTAGTTCCCACGCTCCTCTCCTCTGCCGCCCTGATCATTGTGATTAATGCAGGGGCTCGCCACCACACTCCAGGGCGTGCTAATTTGGGGCCTCCGGAGGCTGTATGTGAGATCGTTATCATAGGCTGAGCTCCGAGTCCCAAAGTGGGGTTCCTCCCTTAGTTCTCGACGAAAGTGGGATTCTGCTATCGGGATCTTGCTTTTGTTGAGGTTTTCATAACGGGCTGGCCTCCAGGAGTAGCGGTCCACTCGAGCTCCAGCTAATTTGGTTAACTGAGGATCACTGTGATTGTCTTTAGGGTAACTATGACCTAATTTGGTTCCCTCTTTCCTATAACACACTCCATCCTCACATACAACATCATCGTCATCACTAACGTCGCCATAATCATCATCATCGGACTCATCGCTACAGTTATTATACTTACCATGATCAAGACTTGGGCTGTCATAATCATCCCTTGCTCGGGGACTACCTCTCATAGGCTCATAGGTCCCATGTGTTGAGCCCTTATTTGCGTTATAGTCAGCTTGAACACGGGCGGGTTTGGGGGAAAATTCATCGTCTTTCTTGAGGTCATCATCATGGCTCCAAGGCTGGTGGCTAATAACTTGAGCTCCAGTGGAGAATTCGTCGCCTTTCTTGTATTGATGCCCCACAAGAGCTCTAGGAGGGGATTGACCGCCTCTCTTAAGCTCATGATCACGGGTCGGGTTCCAAAACCGATGGTCTGCTTGATCCATACTGGAAATTTTGCCGTCTAGTTTCGCTTCACGAGCTGAGCTCCAGGGCCCAAATGGGTACAGGAGCTGTCCCTCCCTTCTGCCATGACCATTTCGCAACCCTAAATTTTTAGGGTTAAGCTTGTCATCATACTTTTGAAGAATGGTCGGAGCACCTTTATACTGTTCAGTTTCGGCAACATAGGGTCTCTGGGGGGCGGAGTAGTCGACAACGGAGTATTTCACCCCGTTGGAATCAACAAATGCCGGTGGGGGTGCCATGAACCCCATATTTTTTCTATTGTAATCAAACCAAGCCATACTAGTTTTAATGTAATGAGACTAGAATGTTTTGTGACTTAGAATTTTTGTAACTAGCTAATGCTTATACAGGAACGGTGCGGTACACTTGAAGCTCAAGATGAACAAGGAAAAAAGTTTAAGTCTAGTGGTAGTTGTTTTCTGATTTTACATGAGCATCTTTTGACTTTTCTACGTGAAGACTGAGGGAATTGAATCAAGTTCCATTAAGATAGCTTAAAAACATTGCATGGGGAGTGGAATCCTTCTCTTGGTAGAATGGATATGTATGAATATTTTTTTATCTAGAATTGACAAGGCAAGAATAATAATTGTGGCACTTTCGGTTAGCTTGTGACTGAATTTGGAATTAGAATTTATTTGCTATAATTGTTGGTGATTTGGCTTACTTGTCACCAATATGTAAGCTTAATTAGTGTTAAGTTGGTGGGTAACACTAACACAAAAGACTGGCCTGCATTACATGAGTGAGATCAGCCCAAAATTCTAGGTTTTCTAGCCCATTTTATTTTTCTCTAAATCCCGATTGATCTTATCCCATGGTCCATTTCAATTGATTCATATATGGGGGGTTTTGAAAAAACTCCCCATGGGTTGAAAAATTTTGAGTTTGCTCCCCATTTTTAAATACATCATTTGGGGTTTTAGATACACGATTC
This sequence comes from Lantana camara, assembly GCA_037501455.1. Classification (NCBI taxonomy): domain Eukaryota; kingdom Viridiplantae; phylum Streptophyta; class Magnoliopsida; order Lamiales; family Verbenaceae; genus Lantana; species Lantana camara. Next base: position 17,494,069 of record CM074859.1, read on the forward strand.
TGGGATTTATATACACGATTCTGGGATTTAGATACATGATTTTTTTCCTTATATTTCAAATACATCATTGGGGGTTTTAGATACACGATTCTTGAGTTTTAATACATCATTTTTGAAAATAGGGAGCTAAAAGAAATTTGACTTATCAATTGGGGAGTTTTCTCAAATTCCCCGTTCATATATCCGTTGATATATATTTAATTTGAAGTATCTATATTATAGTCTATATATTAAGCTAGAGAAATAAAGGTGGTTTTTGGACTTGTTCTCTCTTTTTTTTTTTTCTATTTAATTTATTTATTTTTGTCCATCACACGTCTCAACTTCACTTTTTTCTCAATTTACTTTTATTCTCTTCTTTTATATTCTTTTTATTTTTTTTCCTCATATCTTTTAATTTATATTTTAACAATTTCCTATTAATATATAATTATTAAATTCATATTAAAATGAATAATTTAATTTAATATATTTAAATAATAATTATTATTTCTTTGCACACACATTGAATGTGCAGAATTACTAGTATTTATAATACAAGAGTGGTGAATGTAATATGGAATATCACCGAGTAGTGTAGCTTAGCGATTCGACGTTATACTAGCTTAATTAGCTGTTCTCGAGTTCAAGCCCCTAAAAATAAAGTTACCATTGATAAAAAAAAACTTTACACTGAATTGGTTAGACCCATATATATATATCCGTTGTCTTTGGAACTTTGCTTTGAATTATTTTCATAATCGGTTATTTCTGTATATTGTGTTTTTATTTATTTATTATTATTTGGTCTAATTTTGTAAAAACCCCAGTTACACGTTACAAGTAACAACCCTATCTATGGCTTGATATTGATATAATTCAGGTCTAGGCCCAACCACTTAAAGTGGGCCTCCTAAAAAACTAGACATCCAATTTAGGTAACTTTAGAGAAAGTAAAATTAAATTGAAACTAAATAATTTGATGTCTGGGACGTTGCACCTAAGTCAAGTTTCAATTAAAGAAAAAGTACAAGAAACAACGTCTCTAGTCTCTACCAAGTGGAGGGCCACAAACCTTAAAAGACCAAAACAACTAAAAGAAAATGAAGTTTTGCTCTAAATATGAATATGTTTAAAATATTATTTTATCGTATTATTTTCACGTTATGTTGTATATTTATACTGAATATTGTACCTGATGTAAAAAATATAAAAAATAATTAATATCTCTATCTCTATAGTTTGGTATAAATTTCCTTCATTATAGATCACAACCTTTAATTTCTTTTATTCCTTTCATAGGATTTCATTGAGTTTACAATTTTATTTTAAAATATCTTGAACCCAAATTTACATTATCGGTCAACAAACTAAATTAATCACATAACATATATATTACAATTATCAAAGCGAATCAAATCCGTAAAATTCTTCTAGAATAACATAATTTAGGAACAAATATTTTTTATCATTCGAATTATAAACCGTCATTTCTACTTCGTGGTTTTACAAAAAAAACTATCTTCGGTTGATTTTTTATGGTTTCGATAGATTTTTGTATTTATCGTGGCTTGCATAGTAATTAAACACGTGATGGTCATATTATTTAATAAGGATAAAATTGTGATTTCATAACTTAATAAGGATAAATTTATCATCATTAAAGTCATATTCCCATCACATATTTAATGTCGGCCAGACCATGAAAATACTAATATTGTCAAAAAAAAAAAAGGCAAGCAAAATGCAAAATATGAACGGAGGTACGCATCGAAATTTAATTTGGATGTAAAGCTGTAGAAACATAGTTCAAATGATATCCCTATAATTTATTCTCTGAACATGTGAGTTAACACTTGACATTAACTATATATAATTTTTTTTTTTGGGTTCTTGATCATTCCATTATTTTCGGTTCTTATTAACTATATATAATTATATTTAGATTTTGAGTAAAATTTTCTTTCCCCAACAATGTACTATATCAAAATTAATTCAAATGATATTATAATTAAGGGAATGAGAAAGAAAATGGTTATTTTTTCTAAATAAATTACCCAATTTTTCTGGAAAACCCTTTTTGGCATTTGCACATTATATTATTCCGAAACAAACAGGCCTTTACCTCCAACAGCTCCCTTTAATTTTACCCCATTTTTATTTCAATTTTCAAATTTCGGCACCATTCAGATCTATCCACTCGTCGTCTTCTTCACAGCACAATTTCTGCAAATGCCTCCCACTGAAACTGACTCCGATCTCAGAGTAGATGCTCTCTTCCGCGCTCTTCTTCTGCCAGTTTTTTTCTTTATTTCAAGTTACTGCATTTTCACTTGAACTTTTGTGTTTCTTCTTTTGCAGAGATCATCAATTACTCCGACTACTGTCGGAATGAGGTAAGAAGATTTTGTGGGTTTTCCGATTTGTATTGTGTTGTACAATGTGGCAGAGGACGATGTGGGGATGAAGAAATTTTGGGTTTCTTTTTGCTTTTTCCGTTGTTTCTATGTGTTAATTAGTAGCATTCTTGTTGTTCTTCTTTTTCAGTGAGTATGCGTTTGCGAATCTTAACAACTTGGAGCACTGCACCAAGTATTTGAACAATACCCTTGTCACCTTTGGGTTTCCTGCTTCACTCGATCTCTTTGCTAATGATCCCGTGAGTTCTAATTTTCTTTTTTGGTGTTGAAGTTTTTCATAGGGTTTAGTGTGTATATTTGCTTATTATGTGGGAATGTGGGTGAAATAATGGAAATAGGTTTCAGTAGCGAGGACTTGCAATTGTATGTATGCATTATTGCAGCAGAGACAGAGGGATATCGAGTTCAGGGAGTCGGCCAATGAGCAGAGACAACGGTACATTTCTACATTTTTTTGTTCTGAGCATTTTCCTGCACTGTATGAGTAAGATTTTGTAATTTTGTTCTATTTGTACTTTTATGGGTTTTTGATCTGAAGTTCGTATGTCCTTGTGTCATGGTTTTTGCCAGCGAAAGAATGTAAAAGATAGGACATAAAGAAAGAAGTCAGATTATAATGCTCGATCATTAAGGAATTTGGTTGAAGCATGGTTTAGCTTGTAAATTTTATAATAAGAGGCTAAATAGGAAAATTTTTATTAAAATTTCACTTGCGTCTTGAAAGTTGTGATCATGCTGTAAGGCTTCTGCTCGACATTTTTCATTCAAATGTACCACCTGTTTTGGTATCTTATAGCACATGAAGAACTCCCGACAGTGATTAGCTTACAACTTGCTTAACTTTTTTGTTAACTCTCTGACATACCTGGTAGTTAATATAGATTTGTGTTCTAATGAATTTCTATACTGGTCCGGGTTGATATAACTTGTCGGTTATAGTAGCTATTTCTTAGTTTTTTTATAGTGGGAAGATAAGGAGAACACTATGGCTATGGTCGAAGGCAGTCCTTAGACATGCCACTTTTGAGCCTGAATCCAATATTTTTCATTTTCTCAGTTAATTATACTTAAGCAGGATGATTATGTTGAAATTTGGCGTCACGATTGTTAGAGATTTTAAATATTTACTGATACTCCTATCTAATAGCTTAAGCTTTTAGATCAAGTGGTTATTTAATATGTTATCATAGCCCAGCCCAAAGAGGTCCTGAGGTTGAATCCTCACCATCACCCAATTAAAAGGAAAAAAAGAAAAATATACGTGCAAGGCCAGACCCAACAAAAGAACCCCGCCTGCACGTGAGGGGGCGTGTTAGAGAGTTTAAATATTTAATGATACTACTATCTAATAGCTTAAGCTTTTAGATCAGGCGGTCATTCAATAGCGATGATATGATTTAGAAGGATGATGTAATTGAATGTGAAACAGGGTAGGTGCTAAAACAAGAGCCAGAGCATCATATAACATTAGACAACTACTGTTTAATCTCGTTAGGCATAGAACATTCTGCAGTGCTAGTATCTTTTGCATTCTTGTGTGGGAAGATGACTTATGTGCTCTTATTGCTTTTAAGACTTATGTCAGACATTTCAAGACTGGAAGCTAAAGTTGAGAGGCTGGAAGCTCAACTATCTGCGAAGGATAGAGAGATAGCTACAATGACTAGAACGGTTAGTCCATAGTATTAATGTTGGATCAATTGAGATGTGGTTAACAGTATAATTTTGTCTCACATTTTAAAAATTTCATGAATAGGAAGCCAAAGCTACAGCAGCTTTCAGGGCCCAAATCGATAAGTTACAACAGGAGAGAGATGAATTCCAAAAGATGGTTCTGGGTAATCAGGTTTACACTTCTCCTTTTTCTTCTCATACCTAGCTACTTGCCATGATGTTATTTCTAACATTGTACTTGATAATAGCAAGTGAGAACTCAGCAGATTCATGAGATGAAGAAGAAAGAAAAGGAATATATAAAACTGCAGGTGTGTTGTTTTAGTTGTTTGTTAGCCACTTTAAAGGAAATTTAAAGCTTGACAATTGTGTAAATCTCATGAAGAACTATGAACAAGCATATATAGGTGGTTAACATGCCATTTCATGCAGGAGCGGCTTAATCAAGTACTGATGGAGAAAAAGAAGGAATCTAGATCAGGAATGGAAATTATGAATTTACTACAGGTAAATATGTTGTGGACTGTAACTGTAGTATCTCTAGTTTCAGTGCCAATTACCTTTCCTCATGCACGTGTCTCTATTGTACCGATAGAAAGAAGGCCGCCAGCGTGGAACATGGAATGGAAAGAAGGCTGACAATGACTTCTACAAAAAAATTGTAAGTAAAGTGATTGACTTATTAAAGTGTCTGGCCACCTGGAACTTCTCCCATTACCTGATGCTGTTTGTAGGTGGATGCTTATGAAGTGAAGAATCAAGAATTGGTGGCCGAGAATGCTGATTTGAGGGCTTTACTACGTTCGATGCAGGTACGATGACAAATAAATAGTGATATAATTTTTTCCACAATCTTGGGTGGTGAATTCGTTTTGCATATCAAAATCAGGAGTAAAGGCAAAATGTACAGTTTGGTGGTAAAAGTTCAGTTTAGGAAACAGTCTATTGACGTTTGATTAATATTTACGTCCACTTTCCATTTTCTGGTCATCTACATTTCGGAATAAGTGCTTGGTTAGTTCTGAAGAAGCATAATCATTTCAAAATTCAACCATTTTAACATGTTCAAAATCAAACACGAGTATCACTTAAAGTATTTCTATTCAAAGAGAGCTAGTCTCATTATCCAAAGGTAGGATGCAACTTCCTCTTCTATATGTTTATTGTGTTACTGCATCTCCATGGTGATTTTATGCACTTCCATTTGAAGTGTGTTTATCATGCACTCGGCTTTTTATTGGTCCTCTAGTATGTTAGTGGCAGGGCTTAATGATTTTTCTGGATCATAAAAATAAACCACTTATAACATTCAAAAGGAAATTTAGGTCAATTTAACATTCACTTTACTTTCACAAAATATATCGTCTGAAGCAGTCTGGCTTCAGGTTGATATGCGTGAATTCTTGAATGCTCCAAATGGGAAGCGATCTTCTCCTGTCAATAATAAGCAAGATGCTGACCTGTCACAGTCCCCATTGGGTGGTAGGACGGTAAGTCAACATTTTGAAGAAAATCTATTAAAGCATTTTGTGAAGGCTAAACCTTCATATCGTGGAGTAACTTTTTTTTCATAATTTACAGGACATGTTTGATTTGCCTCTTCACATGGGTAGAGATCAAATTGAAGAAAGTCTCAGGACAAAAATGACTTCAATAAAGGTACAATAGTGAGTGAATCTTGATGTCTATGTCGGAAAAACCTATTCAATATAATTTCCCCGATAAGTGTTATTTATATATTTTTGTTAACATTCTGCTATTCCAAATATGAAGGAGCGCATGGTTCAGCTTCAAGATGCACAAAAAGATGCTGAAGTCACTTCTGAGGTGACAGAGAGAGAACTTGAGCTGGAGGCTCAGCTTGTTGAGGCTAGGAGCATAATCCAAGAGCAGGTATCAAATACTTTGTTAGCATGCTAAAATATTATGTCGAATTGATTAGGTGGTACATATCATTGCCTCTACATAAGGGACTCTAGCTGTTGAAGTTATTTCATTGAAAATCATACATGTCAGCTATCCGTTCTAAATTTGTTCTTCTCTTGAAAAAACTTATCGTGATCTATTTTTTGCCCTTAAATAACAAATATTTCACCAAGTTGTAGTGAATGTCGGAGTTTCACCTGAGTGTTTGGAACTGAATTACTTTGGACTGAACATTTTTTCACTTCTAAGACATATTTGCATTACTCTTACATCTCTCGCAGTTAAATTGTTTAACCTTTTGGTTGGCTGGGAAGCATGTTTCACATAAAATTTCTTCTTCTGATGAGTATTCATGTTTCGAAGTTTTCAATTGGAAATCTTCTTATGCTCTTAGTAGCATGTGTGATTCAGTGATGCTATATTAGCATCAGTGACCCCTCGACTAAGATCAATGCCTTTTTCATGCAGGCATCTATAATGTCCAAACATATCTCCAAGTCTGAGAAGCCAAGGTACGTGCTTGACAAATCTGTTCCACAAAGTACCAAAGAACAAAGACCAATGAAAGCAAAACTGAATAACGATAATTTGTGCAGGAGATTAAGCGGCCATCTGAATTCTGACAGGGACCCAATTCTGTCATCTCCATCAGAGGTAACTCTGATCCACTTTTCAACTCTTATTCCTCAAAATTCAGCTACTTTTGCTGTCTAAATATTTGAAGGACAGGTTTTCAATATTCTCTATATACTCAGAACATACTTTTGTTGTGCAGGGGATGTAAATCTCAAAATCCATGTTGAAGTAACTGGAACTTGGTTTTCTGGTCATCATCTTGACCTTGCTTGCTGTTACACTGGTAATTGTACCACTGTCACTATCTATTCAGAATCTTTTCAGTTTGAGGATCATGAACTCTCTCTAAGTGGAGCTATATCTTCATTTGTTTTGTAGCTCACTGCCCCACTCTGGCAGTGTTTGTGCATATGTAATTTGCTCTGTGCTTAATAACTTATTGCACACTTTTAGATACAGATTCCCTAGAAGAATATTGTCTCAAATTTAATTTGATTCAGTGTTTCTTATATTATGTCTCTTGTACCATAGCTGACTGTTCTTTCTGGACCTGGTTCGGCCAACCAGTACCGAAACAGGGTTTGAATTAGAATTTTATTTTGTTACCTGCCATCACTTTCTATTTTATCGAAAGCTTCTACCCCGTGGGTAGATATTAACTTGAAATTCTTTTTTTTTTTTTTTTTATATATATATTTTAGAAAAATTAAATGAAATAAAAGTGTTTTTCCTCAGCAGATACAGAGATTTATGAAGCATTAATATACTTATTAAGTTAGACTTATAGTTCCCTGGAAGTCAATCCCCTATATCGTAGTCTAAACGAATTGTAGACTTGTAGTTTGGAAGAATTAAGTGATAAGATCTTGTGGAGGACCTTTACTTTTAATATACATAAAACCTGATAATAATTTGATAAAGTCAAACAGCGTTATTAGCAAGAAAAACGATTAAACCATGAAAAGAAAATATCATTTCTGAGCCTCAACTACGCTATCAGATTCACTGAACAGAACTCGCATAAAAATTCTTGAAAAACAATGATTTGATAGGCAAATTCTTCCCCATGGATCACGATTTCACAGGATCCAATTTCAAAACATTTCCACTTGTGTGTGCGCACGCTTTCGTAGGTATGAAAGTAATTCTAACTCGAATTTGATTTGTCCGAATCAGTGTACTAAGTGAAATGGTATTTCATTATTATTGTGCGATTAATGTAAAATATAGAAAAGTAATAGTTGAATAATAAGCGTAATATATCTGTTCATTCTATTAATTTGATTAGGCCGACCCAGTTTGAAATAGAATTTTACGTAGATGTTTATATCACGTTCGACCCCTTTAAGATGTTATATTACCAATTAATATCTGTAAATTTATCAATTAATCTCTGTAAATTATAAAAGTAACACTTACATAATGAGATGGGGTCTTGCCTCATTTACCAAAAAAATAAGAAAGAAATGGGTCTTACCTTCTCCAAGAAGAAAAATAAAATAAAATTCAAAGAAGTGTCTATCAAGTGTCAATATCTAGCCAACGGGGATGGTTCAAGTAGTTAATGAGTTCATTTTCCAAATCAAGGTCCTGAGTTCGAATTTCGCTTGGATGTGCGTGTGTTAAAAAAAAAAAGTGTCAATATCTAGAAATAGAGAACTAGAAAAAGAAGAAAAAAAATAAGGGATATTTACATCTCATTACTCAATATTTATGCCTAATTACAACGCAATCCATCTAAATTAGGAAATTACATTTTAATTCCTATAAATCTAGTTTGGTACGAGGTTCCTAATGAAATTTGTAAAAATACACTTATATCCCTAATGGTTGTATAAGTGCTATACTGAATATATGACCAAAATTACAAAATTATCCCTAATGTTTACAAATAAACAAAACGATCCCTACAAATTATGAACTTAACAATAAATTAGGGGTATTTCTTAAATGACATTACAGAACCATAACGGACTTCAGGGACTACAAACGATTTTCAAAAGTTATGGACGAAAATATAATTTTTCAATTTAAATGGATTGCGTTGTAATTATATCTAAATGTATTTTAGTCAAATGTAATTATTTCAAGAAAATAATTTGAAATAAATATCTGATATAAAAGTATATTCTTTAAACACTTCACATCATTTTGCATATGCCCATCACTAGGAATAGGCTCAAAGGTTATCAAGCTATTTTCAACGAAAACTCGAACCGTTATCGATCTACTCGTTTAGTTATTTTGTCTGTACATGAGGATCAAGTGTTAGAATAATAAGGTATATAATTAATTTCAAATACGAGTGAAAAAGAACTTCAATAGTCACATATGTTGCACTCTTTAAAAAAAATAATATGTTGCACTCTGAACACATTGACAAAATTCAGAATTACTATGTACGATCACCCTAATCGCTAGGGTTTGGCATAGAATCCGACTTTTAGAATTCCACACAAGTACGAAAACGTTGAAACTTCACAAGTCCCCATACGTCTTATTCTCATAGTTAGAGGTTCAAATTGGAAAAAATGTAAAATTGGGATAATAACTATATCTCATTTGTAATTTGGAACAAATATTTTTTTGATGAAAATTTCCACTTTATCTAGAAAAACTATTGCAATTTAAGAACTTTAATCACCAAATCCGTTTTAAACTTTTAGTCACCGAAAAATAACGAGTAAAGCCCACGCGCTTAATAAAACAACCATACATATCTAGGATCGTGATTGGTACTTCATCATTATATTTAAAATTCACTCATGTGTACTGTCGCGTAAATTTAGAATTCTTGCCATTTATTTTTTGTTTTTCGACTACAAAAATAGATTGCGGTAACTGAAATTGCAACAATATTCTAGATAGACCCTCAAAAGTTTCATCGAAAAAAAATTATTTCAAAATTACAATTGAAGTATAGTTGACATCCCGATTTTTCATTTTTCCCATTCAAAATTCGTAATACAACATTCAAAAGGGGCCAAAATGTAATTTAACCAAACCAAAAAAGAAAGAATCCATTGTAGGGAAGAAGTTGGTCGTGGCTTAAGGAGGGGGTAATTGCACATGAAAACTATGACCAAGACCTTAACGTAATCTTCAAATTAAAGTTCATTTCTTTGCTTCTCTATGTCAAAAAGAAGCTACACTAAAATCACTCCAAATACACTACATTTCTGCAACAGATTAAACCCCACAAAGCCCCCCAAGAAAAGAAAATTAATAATCACAGCCCACAATCATGTGCCCTGATTCTCATCCCTCGCCTTCAAATCAGCACACCATTCTTCCTTATATACACACTTTCTCAAGAAGAATCAAATCGAGATAAACCTCAATACCCCAAAAAAACAATGGATTTCAACAACAGGATTCTTGCAAGAGATTGCTCAGTCGGGAGATCATCGCATGAGTTCTATCGGGCGGCGGAAGGCGTTCCTTTCAAATGGGAAATGCAGCCCGGAACGCCGAAGAACCCGCCTGAAGACGATGTCATACCGCCGTTGAGCCCGTCACCATTGATGCAGAGCTTAGGCTTACCCCTACCCAACGTCGACACACACGATGATATTGGTAAGGATCAGAAATCGCAGAAGCCATCGAAGTTCTGGAGTTTGAGGAAAATGATTCTTGGCAGGAGGAGCAAACAGCAACAGAGCTCGAGCTTCCGAGATTTAAAGGATATCTCGAGTTTTTCGTCAAAATCGGATTCGTTTTCGTCGTTCTCGTCGAACGGTGGTCGGTTTATGGAGGCTAATAATTCAGGGTTTGAAGGGCCCTTCTGTTGCAGCCCCTGGAACGTTCCTGCTATACTGGTTCGTGTTGCCAGACGAGCTTAGTGTGTGTTTTTCTTGCTTTTTTTGCATGATCTTCACGGTTTTGGTTATATATGTTATTAATTACTAAATCATGAATACTTTTGAAATGTTTTTGTTTTCAGTTTGTATATGTGATGATCGAAAGAGAACATGCATTTGCAAGGATACTAGTTTGGGTTGGATGACTTTATTAGTTTGAATATTGTTTTTTTAGTGTATATATCTCGTACACTTCTCATGTATTAAATTTAAGAAAAAAATTATATTATTGTATATATCGTACATCATGTGTTGGTGTTCCTGCATCATAGTTTTGTCAAAATATCTTTATCTCGCTAAAAATGGTGAATTATGCCCTAAAATCTTGAGATATCAATTTACTCTTAAAAACAATTTCTTGTTTGTAATTGTTACATCAAAATTAAATTATTTTGACATTGACATTCTAAAAATTAATTTTATTTTTGTCCCTGAAATTTTAAATACAGGATGAAGGTAACATGAGGACATATTACTGCAGCCATCACAAGACAGCATTTTCCGTAGAGAAAGACGCTACATTCGCTACTAGAATTCTTTCAAGAGTCTCTTCGGTAGATCAATTCTCCGGTCCATTAAAAGACGGAATTACCCCCGCCGGAGTGCCATTTCGATGGGAGGAGCAACCCGGAACTCCCAAAAACCCGCCGGAGAACGAGCTCATCCCGCCCCCCAGCCCGCCTCCGGCGGTGCAAAGCCTATCCCTGCCACAGCCGAGGCAGCACTCCTCCGGCGAACCGGATAAGCACCCGATAAGGCGAAAGTGGGCCCAGTTTTTGCATAAGAGGAATAATAGAAAGAACGAAAACCAAAAAACCGAACACGAAATCAGCTTCAAAAAATATGATGCAAAGAAAATGGAGGAGTTTTATAGCTCTGATGATGAGGGAATTGATGAGAAGCCTTCGACGTCGTTTTTGTCTAAGGATGGTTGGAGGGTTTCGAGGATTAAGAGGAGTATTCAAGGTAGTTATCTCAGTTGTGGCCGACCTTGGAGTAGAAGTGATGTCTTTGTTCTTGTTAGGAGGAAATTGAAGTCCTTCAAATCATAGTACTGTTTGGAGTTGTTGGAATTGTTGTTTGGAGGTTAGTTCAATGATTCGAGGCTTCCTAAGTTATGAAATAGGGGCAATGTGGGAGAATGTTTTCTTCCCAATATACCTTTTAAAGGTTTGAGATGGTTGGGGTTCTACCCACGAGTGTTTTCTACACGAGATTTCTGATTAAATTATTATAGTATCAAAACCCTATATTATATTAATGGTATGTATAGAATGTGTGTCGGTCTTTTTAGACGTGTAATAATGAAATTTGTGTACCTAACAAACAAATTTAATACATGTTTTGTGAATTTTTTTAGAAGAAAATATTAGAGTGAAGCTTCATTTGGAAATACATTTGATGTTATTTGTGCCCAAATAATAATTTGGTGGATTAAACTTCGATGTATAATGCGTAATTCATAATATGACAAGTGTGTTAGGTTTATCATATAATTAGGAATTTTTATATATATTTCACAATTAGACAATATTGTTAACAATTTTCTGTGTGATTGTATAATTTCAAACCTTATGGAGGCTTCTTTTTCTGTTTTTCTAACTAGGGATTGAGTGTAGGGTTGTCGACGAATAGGATTCGAATTAGATCAAGAATTCTTGGATTCGACCCGATAATTTATATAGTTTGATATCTGATGATAATATGATTTCATATTTAAATTTAATGTAGTATTCTATGAATTCTTTAATGTATTGATATTTCTAAAAATGTCATTTTGTCGCGTCGTATCGTATCCGCGTTTGTACGTCATCGATAAAATCTTTACTTCTTGAATTTGAGTCAAAAGAATATTTGGATCCGATATAAATATCAAATCCGATTTTATATAATGCGATAAAAACATATAAAAAATTAAAACTTAAACAAAATAGAAGAAACGGATAATTCCTCAAAAATCCCCAAGTGTAAACTGAATTTCCTTTTCACTCCCCAATTTTGAAAAAGTTCCTGTTCACTCCCCAATTGAAAAACAAAATTCTTTTTCACTCCTCAAGGTTGTATAATAATTCAGGAATTGAGTACATTTTTTAGGGAATTGCGTATAAAAATCCCGGAATCTCGTATATACGACATTTTGAGATTTTTATACGCAATTCCTAAAGACAATGTACGAACATGTACTGTTTGTGGGGACCTAAAAGGAATTTTGTTTTTCAATTGGGGATTGAATGAGAACTTTTTCAAAACTGGGGACCTAAAAGGAATTTTTTCAACTTTTTGATACTATTCAAAGATTTTCCCAAGAAGAAACTCAAAAAAACCTAGTTTTGTGATACAGAATTTGATTTTTAAAAATACAAATAGAAATTAGAGTGCTGTTGTAAAAGGGCTTGGCCCATTACACATACACCAAATTTAAATTGGGTCTGCAGTATCAGCTTTATGCGTGAACTAAAAAAATCCAAATTTTTATTCACTTTTGTTGGGCTAATCCTTCTCAATTGAGTAAATACTCTTCTACATTGCACTAACATTTAAAAGATACAACTTTATATAAAAAAAAAAAGATACAACTTTATCGTATTCAATACTTATCGAGCATAAGGACGCCGTCATACTTAAAAAAAAGGAAAAAATTGTATTATATTTGACGTGGTTCGTACCCACTGTCGTGTTGGACCAATCACCTCGCTCCACCTGTATGATCGAAGGCAACATTCTGACCACCAGGTCGGTCCTTCAGTTACCGCCCACAATTTACCGCCTTAGCCATCGACCCAGAGTCAGGCTCTCAGATCAGTTCTTTCGACCCAGATCCCTCGACCGGCCAGCACATCGGTCCATTAACCACTCCACACTTGAGTGGCCGACCACGCATTTAATGCACGGTCATAGTGGGGGCATCTGTCAACACCCTGCGCCGACACGTCGAGGCGGTAATCTCTCTTTCTTCACCGTATATATAGTGCCCCTTCATTTATTACACGATAAGTTTTTCTCACCTAACTCTTTTCACCGCTCAATCCTTCGATCATCCTCATCGTACCTGACTTGAGCGTCGGAGTGCCAACCCGGGTCTCACACCCACCTTCTCCGAGTTGGCTCGAAGTTCACGTTTGCCACGACGTGTGCAGATTTCGAGCAGTTAAGCGGCGATTCCCCCACTCAACAAATAGAGTGATCGTGGTCTGATTTTCCGATCGAACATCAAGCGGAAGTTTGGCACGATCATTTGGCTCCGTCTGTGGGAAACGCAACGACAAGCCATCGAACATGACTACTCGCAATCTCATCAGCAACCGCCTTATTGACGAGAATGGTTGAGAGGTTATCCCTCAAGTCCCTTTACAAGTTGCGGCGCCCACAATCATCCCGCCTCAACTGGTCTACTCGACGCCCGAGTTAGACAAGTACCTAAAGGCGTGTCGGGATGAAGCCATAGCTGCAGCTGCGGAAGGAAGAGAGCCACGGATGCCCGAGTGCCCTCAGACTCGACCCGTGAAAATCATTCAACCTGTGGTTAATCACCCTGGGTATGTTCAACCAGTGCAGTATCAATAGCCCGTTGGATATTGGGCTGGGGTCGGGCAGGCTGTGCATCACCAACCTCAATATCAACAGCCATTACCTGCTCAGGGAAATGCTAGAAGACCGGTTTAAGATCGCTTGTCATTTCGACCGGATGATGAGGTCGATTCTAGGACACCCACTGATACTCAGATACATCGGAATGTCAACCACCGAGGACAAGGGGCCTCCCAACAAAGATCTCGGCCTTCTTACTCCCGAGGAAGAAATAACCACCCTCGACGATCTGAATCCCGGAAGGAACGTGACGCCTCTCAACGCGATGTATCCCGTCACAGTTCGAGTGGAATCTTCGACCGACTTGGACCACACGGTCGGCCAAACCAGATTCGAAGGTCAAATAGGGGACACATTGTAAGGTCGAATAACCTAAGGAATCAAATTCCACCGCGCCCCCGTCGACATGACAGTCAACATCAGAGTGAGAGCCAAGGATCACACAGCCATTCTCCCAGCCTGTCTCATTCTTCCAGGCGCGATCGATCTAGATCCCCTCGGCACACACCATCGGCCTAGCAACCAGCACGACCTTGGAGATACCACAGTGACAGAGAGGCTCAGTCTCCGTTTTGCAATGTAATCATCGAGACTACCACCGATGAAAAGATCCCAACCGGTTTGCTCACGTATAATGGGTTGATTGATCCGGAGAAGCATGTGTCCCGTCTCGAGATACAACTGAGCATGTTTGGTCACTCACCTGATATTTGGGCTAAAATCTTTGTCACAACCCTTGATGGGCCTGCACGAGAATGGTTTTCGAGGCTTCCTCCTCGATCCATCCCCACGTATAAGGCTCTTGTTGATCGCTTTAAAGCTCAGTTTTCTGCTATGAAAGGAGACAAGCTGCCTCAGACCTATCTATACACCATTAGGCAAGGTCCCAATGAGTCGCTTAGGGACTTCTTCACTCGCTTTTCACAAGCAGTGGTCAAAACAGAGGAACCAAGTATCGACCTATTAAAACCAATTGTTCACAAGGCCTTGATCAGCAATGAATGTGCTCGGTACATCTTCTTGCAGAATCCTCGAAACTTAGCCGATATCCAAGCAGCCGCCTGCGACTGGATGCAACTCGAAGAACTGGAAAATTCTCAAAGAAGTCCGACTCAGGGTCGAAAAGCAGATACCAGTCGTCCAATCAAGTAAGATACCCGCCCCAAGAATGAAGCACCGATCGGATCTACCCCTAGAAAACACTTTACGCAATTAACGCGACCGATCGACGAAATCTACAACGCCATTGATCCTGCCCTCCTCAAAAAGCCCAAATCGATGCGAGAAACTCCCAAGACTCGAGAGAGCAACAAATTCTGTAACTTCCATCAACAGAAAGGGCACAACACCTCCGAGTGCAACGCATTACGAGATGAGATCGAATGTTTAATCAAAGGAGGTCACCTCCTCGAGTTTGTGAAGAAAATGGACGACAATGCTCGGAATCAGGACCACCATGATAGGTCACCACCAAGACAGCGTCAAGCCAAGCCCCCGACAGAACGTGACCCACATAATCGACCATGCCTCGGTCGGATTGACATGATTTCTGGGGGGCCATCAGGGGGAGATTCGAGATGGGCTCGAAAAAAGACTCGACGGGCAGCTGCACAAAGCTTTTATGGACCTCGAGAAGTGATGCAAGTCCGACCAGAAGACGCTTAGATCAATGAAGAAGTAGTATTTAGCGGAAATGATGTAATCAATGTACCGGCACAGTCGAGCGAGACACCTAGCTGTCCTATGGTCGTCACGCTCGATGTCGCTAACTTTGTTGTATCTCGAACTTTGATCGATAATGGAAGTTCTAGCAACATTATCCTTTATTCGACTCTTGTTCGTATGAATTTACATGATAAATTACTTCTAGATCATATTCAAACCCATCTTACAGGTTTCGGTGGAGCAGAGGTCTACACCAAAGGTCGAGTACGTTTAGTCACATCAATGGGCACCTTACCCCGACCTGCCACGAGCGAGATCGAGTATCTTGTCATTGAAATGCCTTCTGCATATAACATCATTTTCGGTCGACCAGGCCTCACAGACTTTCGAGCGGTCATATCCACTTACCATAAGATGGTAAAATTACCCACCCCTGCCGGGGTCGGAGAATTAAGGCGCGACATATCAACCGCTTGCAGTTGTTACTCCATCTCGATGGAAAAGCCCAAACCTCCCACGGGGAAGCATGTCCCTTTGATCATCAACGACCCAATGATCGAAGATGATTTTGTAGACCCAGAGGCAGTCGACTCAGAAAACTCAAAGAAAATGAGTTCTTCTCATGCTATAAAAAGAAAGAAACAAGAGGATAAAAAGCTTGAACCAACGGAAGAACTTGAGGAGATTCAACTGATCCCAAGACAGACAGAGAAAATCACACGTATAGGAGCCGGTCGAAAGGGCAAAGAACAATGCATGCTCATACAATTTCTCCGAGATAATCTCAATGTGTTCGCTTGGAGCGATTCCGACGTTGTCGGAGTCGACAGGAAGGTGATCGAGCATCATTTAAATGTCGATCCATCCTACAAGCCAGTCAAACAAAAATTGCACCCTCAAAGCGACTCCCGGAATGCCATCATTGAGATTGAGGTTAACAAACTCCTCGATGTCAGATACATAATGCCGATCCAGTACGTCGAATGGCTTTGCAACGTTGTTCTCGTGCCCAAGCCAGGAGGAAAGTGGCGTATGTGCAACGATTTCACCGATCTGAATAAAGCATGCCCGATGGACCCCTATCCGTTGCCAAGGATCGACCAGCTTGTCGACTCCACGGCCGGATGCGAGTAACTGAGTATGATGGATGCTTTTCAGGGTTATTATCAGATTTTCATGGCCATCGAAGATCAACCCAAAACAGCCTTCATAGTTTTCAACGGCATCTACTGTTTTAAGGTTATGCCGTTCGGTCTCAAGAACGCAGGAACAACGTACCAACGAATGATGAACAAGGTATTCGAGCCAGAAATCGGCAACACCGTCGAGGCATATGTCGACGACATGCTCGTCAAAAGTGAGAGAGCCGTCGATCATCTCGACCACCTGAAAAGAGCCTTCAACCTTTTCAGGAAATACAACTTGAAGCTCAACCCCACAAAGTGCACCTTGGGGTCGACGGCGGGAAATTCCTCGGATACATGGTCAGCCAGAGAGAAATCGAGGCCAACCCTGCCAAGATACAAGCCATACAGTTGCTTCCGACCCCTAATTCGATCCGTCATGTTCAGCGACTGGTCGGTCATATCATCTCACTGAATCGATTCATCGCCCGATCGTCAGAGAAGAACTTGCCCTTCTTTAAAATCTTACGAAACATCAAAGATTTCGAATGGACTCCAGAATGCGACCAACCCCTCGAAGATCTAAAGAAATACCTGGCTTCCCCTCCTCTGCTTGCAAAACCGGTCGATGGGGAGACATTGTATCTATACTTGGCCGTGTCAAAAAAAAACAATCAGCTCAGTGTTTGCCATCGTTCGAGATCGAAAACATCTCCCGGTGTACTATGTAAGCAAGATTCTTCACGGCCCTGAAGTACGCTACCTCGAGATCAAAAAATTTGCCCTCGCAGTAGTCCACACCTCACGGAAGCTTCGACCAAACTTTCAAGCACATCCCATTGTAGTTCTCACTGATCAACCGTTGAAGACCGTCATGGATAAACCAGAAGTTTCAGGCAGACTCACAAAGTGGGCGGTCGAACTCGGACAATTCGAAGTAGCTTACCGACCCCGGGTGGCTTGTCAAGCTCAAATCCTAGCTGATTTCCTGGTCGAAAAGGACCCTCACCCAACACCTGGTAACGACCAAACCATATGGACCCTGTCGGTTGACGGCTCTTCGACCTCCTCTGGGGGGGAGCTGGTGTATCCCTCTCGAGTACAAAAGGCCAACAGATCGAATACGCCATCGCCCTCGAATACCCTGCAACTAACAACGAGCAGAGTATAAAGCTCTTTTAGCAGGAATGAAAATTGCAAAAATACAGAACATCAGGAAGCTCACCGTCGTAACCGACTCTCAACTGGTCGCCAGTCAGGTCAGCGGTGGGCATGAGGCTCGAGAAGAGTCCATAATCAAGTATCTCGCTTATCTAAGAAGGCCATATTAGAGTTCGAAGAGTTTGAGCTCTCCCAGGTTCCTCGAGAAGAAAACTTTCGAGCGGACGCCCTCTCTAAATTTGCAAGTGGATAGCTTGGCACGCGAGATCGAACCATAACGTTTATGACATCGTCCGCCAGATCCATCGATCCATCCGTTTAGGAAGTCAATTCCATCGATATAACCGAAACTTGTTGGCTTGATAGCATTGTCTTGTACTTACAGGATGGTACACTGCCCGAAGATCCCCTCGAGGCGAAAAGACTCAACCAACATGCCCTAAGTTACACGCTTGACCAGGAAGGTCGTTGGTACAACCGTTCGTTCATCGACCCAACAAAACTGTTGGAAAACTGGAATCAGAAAGCAGCGGAAATTTAAAAAATTTTCCAACAAAAGGATCTTAGACTCGCAATCGTGAATCCAAATTCGTAGAGATCAAGAAACTCACTTGGGTAGTAGCTTTCTTAACACGTTTTGAGCCGCCCTCAAACGCGCTTCATGGGGTAATGGCAACCCGTCCCTCGAAAGTCTCTTTCTACTTCAGAATCCATTGTAGGGATAACAATCCACACCAACCTAGATTCAAATCATGTTAGGGAAGTTCTTAACAATATAACATAAAGAAAGAAA
This sequence comes from Lantana camara, assembly GCA_037501455.1. Classification (NCBI taxonomy): domain Eukaryota; kingdom Viridiplantae; phylum Streptophyta; class Magnoliopsida; order Lamiales; family Verbenaceae; genus Lantana; species Lantana camara. Next base: position 17,512,835 of record CM074859.1, read on the forward strand.
CATGAAACGAGAAAGACATGATTGAAACTCCCTTCGAAAACCAGTTTTGCGAAAGTAGAAATCTACCAGCCATAAAACCCTCGTGAAAAAATTCATCCTTCAGGATATGGACGAACGGTTTTCGCCATCTTCTTTGGTTCGATTTTTTCACTCGTTTTCTGTTGGGTTCAGAGTCGTTTCATCATCCTTTCTGATCATTTTGCTTGATCCCCACTTTTGGTAAAGCTCGAATATTCAAAACTTCTAACTTGAAGCTCTATAGAGATAGTCCACCAACTTGGCTACAATCTAACTAGTAGGGATGCTAGTTCTCTAGTTAGTGTTTAGGCTTAACCTAGGGTTTTGTTTATCTTGGAGAAAGGATGGTGTTCAACACATGAACCAAAAGAATTCTCGATTAGCTTTAATGGGAGCTCGAGCTCCCCTATATATAGGATGGGAGTGGCCGAAAATCCTAGTCCTTATGGACTAAGGATTTGGTCCCTCTCTCCTATTACTTGATCATCAAGTAATTTTGACTTTGACTTTGAATTCAAATTCAAATCAACTTTCAAGAGAGCTAAAATATCCAAACTATTTTTGGATAATTTTATACTTTATTTATTTAAAATAAATAACTTATTTTTATCTAATTAGTTAATTCACAATTAATTAACTAGATTATTTTTCTCCAAAATAAGACTTTCTTTTTAATTCAAAATTAAACCAAAGTCTATTAAATAATTAACAAATTAATTATTTAATATATAATTAAATAATTACATGTGGCACACGTGTCATAATGACACGTGTCCACTTACGTGACCCACACGTGCGGTTTCACACGTGTGGAACCCTCTAGGCCCGATTAACTCGTTTAATCATTTTCAAGCCTTAACTCATGTAACCAAGTTACTGTGTGTGACCCTCTAGGTTCTCAATTCAATTAGCAGTGACCCTAATTAATTAATTCACTAATTAATTAATCACTCCACAGATTAAACGACCATAGTCTAGCAACAGGTGTTTAACCCCTAGCTGAATTGGAATGTTCGGATTCGACAGAACCTTTAAGTCATTGATTCATGTGAGATACAATCCTCCTACTTACTATCTCTCAACCAAGATCTAGGGTAAGGGAATAATCAGAACCCTAATAATCTGGTCTTAAAGCTAAGTGCATTTCATATCCATTTGATCTCAATCCAAGAAACCCTTTCTTGATGTCTTGATCTACTACCTTGGCCAAGGACTCCATATGGCATATGAATGACTTACACAATAAGAGATCACCTTGCATATGGAAGTGTAGGTCTTTTCTTGATTCTCATTCACTTTCATGAGTCACTTGTGCAGCCCCAGCATAAGCCTTGAATCAGTTGTCTAAGGCGACACCCTTTAAAGCTTATACCTAGGACTACAGAGTTAACGCATAAAGTGACAAGGAACCTCAAGTCTAAGGATCAATTAATCACATCAATGACTCGTGAGATATTTCCTAATCTGGAAGTTTCCATTTCCTGAAATAGAAACTTTCTTTCCCATTTAGGAATGTTCTCACACGGGGCACCTCAGTGAACTTACTTATTGAAGTAAGCACCCTCATGTATCACGCACGTATCAACTATACACTTTGCACCTCCATGAAACAAGGTGGTCCTTCTTAAGGGCGTGATCCCACAAGCAAGCCTTAGAGGAGTCAGGTTGACACTCCCACTGTCTGTAGGACTCATCGGCTTAGAGTATTTTACTAATCATGACTTATGTGATATAGGGCTCGTTTCATGAACCATTTCACCTAAATGGTAGAGTCCTAAAGTCATCAGGATTAGGGGAGTTATCATACATGCATAGCTAAAGTAAACGCATACCAAACAAGAGCATATAAAGAAGTGTTTGCCTATGATATTAATCAATCGTATATTATTCAAAGATTGTCTGTGATACTAGGAAAGTCCCAAAACAGATTATGACTAATCGGCTTTCTAGGGCACTATTCCTAACAATCTCCCACTTGCCCGTAAAAGCCATTTAGGTACTCTAAGTCCCATCTTCTCAAGACGCACTTTGAGAGCCTATTGACTTTGGGTGTTTCCAAAGTGGATCTGCTATATTCTCTGCTGATGTGACCCTCTTGTTTACACATCTCTTAGGAAACACCTTTTCCTTATAAAGTGATTCGTAATCACGTGTTCAGTCTCTTGGTGAGGTCTTGGTTCTCTAACTTGAGCAACCATCCATTTAATCATACGATATGATAATGGTGTTGTTTCATGCTAGGAACTTCATCTAACTAGTTAGATGGAGTTTCTTACCCAAACACTTACCTTAGCGGTATTTAATACGACTAAGTACTCAACTACAATAGTCGAGATTTTGCCACGTTCGTGCTTGGAATGTTTCCAACACGTTGCTTTGCCATTGAGGCAAAAATTGTATCCTTTCAATGATTTACAATCATCTATGTTTGAAGCAACAATTACATCAAAATATCCTTTCAATGATAAGATCTATTGGGCTCTGTAAACTAATACATATCCTCATCTCTTCTCAAGTACTCTGAGGACATCCTTTACAGAGATCTAATGACCTTCTCTGAGGTCATATTAGATTCGGCCTATTACGCTTAGTGTTGCGCCATATCTAATTTAGTACATAACTTTTCATACATTATGCACCATTTCACTTAAAGGGATTTCGGACATTCTAACTTTCTTAAAGTTATCTTAGGACACATATTCTTCAAAAGAGATGTTCCATTGTCCATACTAAACTCCTTTTAGTATGGTGGTTATGTACTCGTTTTGTGATAATCCATTTATGCTCTTAGATCTATCTTCTATAGATCCGAATATCGAGAATTTAGGATAATCACTAAGATCTTTCATGTCAAATTGTTTCTTAAACAAGAATTGGTAACTTTCACGTCATCCTTGACATTCCTAATGAGAAGGGTGTCGTCCTCTAAAGAACCAAAATTGACTCTTACATCACTAACTTTCATATGTACACTCTGAGACTTATTCGACTTCCATGACTATCCTATGAAATCGAATTGTCTAACTCCTAGAAGCCTTTATCAATCCACAGATTGACTTTAGGGATTTGCATACCTTATGCATACTCCCGCTGAATATGAGGTTTATAGAAATACCTTATTTCAGTCTCTTTCAATCTCATATTGAACAAGATAGTTTTCATATTCATTTATCATATCTCATAGTCAGAATATGAGGATGTGGTAAATACAATCCAAATGGACTTTTGCATTTCAACCGTCAAGAAGGTTGTAATGCTTTCATTTACTCGAAGCTGCACGAGCTTGATCCTATCTGGTGGATCAACCAAGGTCAAAACTTGGTTTGAGTATATGGAATCCATATTGGAGTTCAAGGCTTGCTTACACTACTCAGATTCCAAATCTGACAGTGTCTCCTTTTCAAGTAATTCCTTGGCTATCTAGGAACGCGTTCTAAACACGTCTTAAGAGAAGGGTTTCACACGTGTACATACTCTAAAATTTGGCTAAGTTTTATCAGATGGGCTCGTTTCTTCTATATGTGGCATGGATATTTATCCTCAAATTTCTTTGAGGTCTGCTCGCTTGCCTTTCTTGTTCTATAGGAACGATTCCTTAAGAAAGGTACATTCCTAGAGATAAATAAATTTTGTTCAAGGGAATCGCAGAAACGATATCCTATATTGTTGTATAAGCTTGAACTCGTTTCAAGCTTATCTCCCACTATCCTCTTCACTTAAGAGGATTCCATTAAATTCTTGGATAAGAATAATTAGGGAATTTAGTATGCCACATTGCATAGTGCAACTAAAGGACTGAATTTGGAAGGTACTAAATTCAAAATCTCTAACTGCATATTCTAGGAGTTTATTCCTAGAATGATTATAAGTCAGTAAAGCTTACTATGGAATGGACCATATCCTATTAGGTTTCATTCCCTCATTCGGAAACACTAAGGTGTTCTCGAATTAGTTTACTGAGAGATAATCCTAATATCTCTAAGATGACTAAGGAATTAGTTGCTAAGATATTGGCTATCTCGATCATATCGATTTACCTATAACTTATGACTACTTTGGTTCCTAACCTCCTTTTGAAATTCTAAGAATTTCATATAAGTTTCGAATTTGTACTTCAACAAGTACATTCATTCATAATGATTAAAATGATGATTGTATCTAGTGCTTACATTAAGCATCTTACACTCATCAGCATGGATCAAAATCCACTAGAATTTTGGCACGTTCCATGTTTCACCTAAACTATGTTAAGGGAACGTTTCCCTTCAAGACAGGATTCATAGGAAGTTAACTCTCTAGGTTCATTTTCGTAAAATGATCCTAAGATGTCTAACTTGCTAATCCTTTTATGTCTCAACGTTCCAAAGTAATTCGAAGCTTTGTCATCTTACTTTTGTTATCTCGTTTTATGTTCAGAACATTAGTGCTTTGAGTCTTTGCACAACAGATTATGCAGAATCAACTCAAGACTTGTGAATTCTATTCCTAGTAGAATTACTAAACGAGGTAACATTTCAGAGTACTCATACTCTTTGCAGTTCCCTTTCAAAGTCCTTATTTGCTACAATAGAAGAAAGTCCAATTTGATCTCTAGTGTCTTTTGGGCGTACCCCTTACATGCCCTTCCATTGGGCTCTTAAGGGTTTCTTCTTCTTTAGGCCTTCAAGCCTTTAACTTAGTGAGTTTAGAAGAAGAATTAACCATCACGACCTTTTATTCCTTTTTAAGGATGCTCTCAACCATTATCAACTAAATGATTAACTATGCTACATTAGCATCATTCTAGTTGAGCATAAAAGGGTTTGAATGATGGTGGAAGCAATGTAAGCAATCAGTGCATTGAGAACTCTTTTCTCAGTTAATGACCACAAGATCTTCAAATAAGATATTTAGACCTTGTTCGTGTGCACTTGTTTCCTCATTTGGAATATTGAATAATTCCATAATGTTATACCTTGTAACATTTTATGAGGTGGTTCAATTGCTCTTGAGTGGTTTGGAGAAATCCATTCACCTCAGATTGCTTCTCTTTTGGCACGGGTCGAATTTTCACAATTGAAAACTTCGCCCTTTAGAGAACACCTTTCTCTATTCGGAATCTAAAACGAATTTTAGGGTCCGAAGCCAAACAGAGTTAGTTAGGACTTAGTCAACTTGTTTGACTTTAAGGATGGATACGAATGAGTTTGCATTTCATATTGTAGAGAATCATAGAACTACAACCTAAATGCTAAGCAGAGAAAATGTGAGCATGCTGAATTATAACGATATACAAAAGGTAAGGTCTTTAATCTAATGTAGCTCCCACTGTTTTTCAAAGATCTATAATTCCCAAAGATCTAAGAGGAACGCGTTTCCCAATGGGTACTAAGATCCTAAGTATTTTACCTCGAACCCACGACTCGTGGACATTCTAAGTAAAACCCTAGGTAGGTACAACTTACCAATTCTAACACCTTTAGAATTCTTAGTAATTGTTTTTGGATCACCTTCTTTCAATATGGACCCACGACTTGTGCAACATCCATATTTACTTAGGTGTTAAGCTAGACCCATCAATCATAAGATCATGATCAAAACTTAGTTCGAACGACCCACGACTCGCGGACATCGCCCTTGCCAAAATTAACCACGAAATATTGATCATTTAAAATGATCAATTAGGTAACTAAGAACTAATAAGCTCCACTAGCTATCCCACGACTCGCGGACAATAACTAGCTTCACTTACTAAACTTAAAACCTATTGATGGAATGCTAGGAATTTAATTCAAAATTTGCATCTCGAATTAAATACCTATTATTCGAAATGAGTTTAATATTTAATGGGAATTTTCGAATCAACCGAAGAGTTGTTCGGTTCGACCTCACCAACATATATGTTATCCAATTTTATTAGTCTTGATTAATGCAAGTACAACTTAAATGCATTTCAAACAAGCACTTAAACAGATAACATGTCCTAGCCTGATACTAACATGAGATGATCATGGGTTCTACCTATCTTATGCGTGATATGTGGGAGCCACTCCACAATCACAAGTTCTAACATACATGCCACATAAACAGTTTAAATCACATAAGGGAAAGCGGTAACAAAATACGAGCCCTATCTCTATTACATTTTACAATTGAGATTCCCCTCCCTAACATTTTGAGGGGTCTTCACTTATGGCCTCCTTGTTACTTGAATGTGGTCCATCTTACTCCATGGGTGCATTGTCTCCAAAATGAAAATAAATCCTCACCACCTATTCTACTCTCAAATTACAATAAAAAGAAAAAGACATAAAGTAATAAGGCTCAATCTTCATATTGGCTTTAGACAATTACCCGGGGCATACCCCGGACTCAAAACAGTAATATGGAAAGCCACATAATAAATCACATAACAGTACGCACATAAGTGAGGCTCCAACCTCAATTGAAAAACGCAACTATAGGGCTCCAACCCCAATTTAAACCATTCATGTGCATAAATTAAAACCATACATAAGTCTAAACCCATGATCACCAAACATGCTTTTGCGAGAATTTAAATTTAGCCAATAAATTAAAATTCCCGTTTCAAGTCCTAATGACTTAAAACACGACTTGATGCGAGTCTTATTTATAAAAGTTTTCAATAAATCCCAAATTACTAAAACTAGTAAAATTCCAATTAATTTCTGAAAATTAATAATTTTATTAAAGATGTAGTTTCCCAAATATAAACCGTTTCTATTTCTCAAAAATCCCAATTTTAAGTTTTATTCAAAAAATTAAAATAAATATTCAAAAAATAAAAATTTAAAATTATAAAAAATAAAATTGGGACTGGATTGCACGAAGTACGAAAACGGATCACGAAAAACGGGGCCCGTACGCGAAAAGGGCTGAGCTCGCGGCGTGCGCGCGCGCAGCCCCTCTCGGCAGCATTGCGGGCGGGCTGGGCGAGGGATCCCGTACGCTTGCGGGATACTCGCCTAACAGGGGGCGGACGGCGGGCTGCCTCTCGGCCAGCCCTGGGCGGGCATGCCTAGGCCTCCCGCACGGTTGCGAGAGGGAGATGGCGCTGGGGCCTGCGCGCGCCAAGGACAGGCGGGCGGCGGCGCGCAACACCTTCGCGCTCGGGGTTTCGCGTGTTCGTAATCCAGGCTTTTCGTTTCGTGTTTTCGTTCAAAAGCAAAACCAATCCAAGAAATCCAAAAACAGTTTAAACAGTTTGAAATCTAAAACAGTTTTTAAAACGAATTTTACAAAACAGTTTTCAGAAACTTTCAGGAAAAATACAGTTTCGTAATTCAGGCTTTCTGAAACAATTACAAATACTCAATCGCATCAAGCCTAAGAATTTCTACCAAATTCAGTAAAATTGAGACGAATCAGAAACACGATTAATGAGGTGGCTCTAATACCACTTGTTGGAAAACTGGAATCAGAAAGCAGCGGAAATTTAAAAATTTTTCCAACATAAGGATCTTAGACTCGCAATCGTGAATCCAAATTCGTAGAGATCAAGAAACTCACTTGCGTAGTAGCTTTCTTGACACGTTTTGAGCCGCCCTCAAACGCGTTTCATGCGGTAATGGCAACCCTTCCCTCGAAAGTCTCTTTCTACTTCAGAATCCATTGTAGGGATAACAATCCACACCAACCTAGATTCAAATCATGTTAGGGAAGTTCTTAACAATATAACATAAAGAAAGAAACATGAAACGAGAAAGGCATGATTGAAACTCCCTTCGAAAACCAGTTTTGCGAAAGTAGAAATCTACCAGCCATAAAACCCTCGTGAAAAAACTCATCCTTCAGGATATGGACGAACGGTTTTCGCCATCTTCTTTGGTTCGATTTTTTCACTCGTTTTCTGTTGGGTTCAGAGTCGTTTCATCATCCCTTCTGATCGTTTTGCTTGATCCCCACTTTTGGTAAAGCTCGAATATTCAAAACTTCTAACTTGAAGTTCTCTAGAGATAGTCCACCAACTTGGCTACAATCTAACTAGTAAGGATGCTAGTTCTCTAGTTAGTGTTTAGGCTTAACCTAGGGTTTTGTTTATCTTGGAGAAAGGATGGTGTTCAACACATGAACCAAAAGAATTCTCGATTAGCTCTAATGGGAGCTCGAGCTCCCCTATATATAGGATGGGAGTGGCCGAAAATCCTAGTCCTTATGGACTAAGGATTTGGTCCCTCTCTCCTATTACTTGATCATCAAGTAATTTTGACTTTGACTTTGAATTCAAATTCAAATCAACTTTCAAGAGAGCTAAAATATCCAAACTATTTTTGGATAATTTTATACTTTATTTATTTAAAATAAATAACTTATTTTATCTAATTAATTAATTCACAATTAATTAACTAGATTATTTTTCTCCAAAATAAGACTTTCTTTTTAATTCAAAATTAAACCAAAGTCTATTAAATAATTAACAAATTAATTATTTAATATATAATTAAATAATCACGTGTGGCACACGTGTCATAATGACACGTGTCCACTCACGTGACCCACACGTGCGGTTTCACACGTGTGGAACCCTCTAGGCCCGATTAACTCGTTTAATCATTTTCAAGCCTTAACTCATTTAACCAAGTTGTTGTGTGTGACCCTCTAGGTTCTCAATTCAATTAGCAGTGACCCTAATTAATTAATTCACTAATTAATTAATCACTCCACAGATTAAACGACCATAGTCTAGCAACAGGTGTTTAACCCCTAGCTGAATTGGAATGTTCGGATTCGACAGAACCTTTAAGTCATTGATTCATGTGAGATACAATCCTCCTACTTACTATCTCTCAAACAAGATCTAGGGTAAGGGAATAATCAGAACCCTAATAATCTGGTCTTAAAGCTAAGTGCATTTCATATCCATTTGATCTCAATCCAAGAAACCCTTTCTTGATGTCTTGATCTACTACCTTGGCCAAGGACTCCATATGGCATATGAATGACTTACACAATAAGAGATCACCTTGCATATGCAAGTGTAGGTCCTCTCTTGATTCTCATTCACTTTCATGAGTCACTTGTGCAGCCCCAGCATAAGCCTTGAATCAGTTGTCTAAGGCGACACCCTTTAAAGCTTATACCTAAGACTACAGAGTTAACTCATAAAGTGACAAAGAACCTCAAGTCTAAGGATCAATTAATCACATCAATGACTCGTGAGATATTTCCTAATCTGGAAGTTTCCATTTCCTGAAATAGAAACTTCCTTTCCCTTTTAGGAATGTTCTCACACGGGGCACCTCAGTGAACTTACTTATTGAAGTAAGCACCCTCATGTATCACGCACGTATCAACTATACACTTTCCACCTCCATGAAACAAGGTGGTCCTTCTTAAGGGCGTGATCCTACAAGCAAGCCTTACAGGAGTCAGGTTGACACTCCCACTCTCTGTAGAACTCATCGGCTTGGAGTATTTTACTAATCATGACTTATGTGATATAGGGCTCGTTTCATGAACCATTTCACCTAAATGGTAGAGTCCTAAAGTCATCAGGATTAGGGGAGTTATCATACATGCACAACTAAAGTAAACGCATACCAAACAAGAGCATATAAAGAAGTGTTTGCCTATGATATTAATCAATCTTATATTATTCAAAGATTGTCTGTGATACTAGGAAAGTCCCAAAACGGATTATGACTAATCGGCTTTCTAGGGCACTATTCCTAACAAAAATGATATCTCCGACCCTCTCAAGCTCGAGAAGTGCTGGCCGAAATCCATGAGGGATCATGTGGAAACCATGCCGGGGGGCGATCCATTGCTCAGAAAGTGTCTCGGTCGGGATTCTTTTGGCCTACACTGCGCAAGGATGCGCTCGAATTCGTGAAGAAATGCAATCGTTGTCAGAAACATGCCAATTTAACCCACCAACACCCCTCCGAGACGATTCCGATCGAATCATGCTGGCCTTTCGAGCAATGGGGAATCGACATCATCGGCCCTTTCCCAATAGCGACTCGGCAAAGATAATTCATCATCGTCGCCATTGACTACTTCTCTAAATGGGTCGAAGCACTGGCGGTCGTAAAGATAACCTTTCACATTCTGCAAGACTTTCTTTGGAAGCACATCATCACGAGGTTTGGTGTACCTCGAATTATAGTGTGCGACAATGGACCTCAATTTCGGAGTTCTAAAGTCAAGGCCTACTGCTCGGATTTCAAGATTAGCCAAAGGTTCACATCGGTTGTGTTGGAAAAAACGAATCAGAAAGCAGCGGAATTTAAAAAATTTTCCCAACAAAAGGATCTTGAACTCGCAATCGTGTATCCAAATTTGTAGAGTTAAGAAACTTACTTTTCTTTTATTCTTTCTTGAAGCGTTTCAAGCCACCCAAGAACGCTCTTCTCGCGGTTTGATCCCCTCTCCTTGGTAAAGCTCGAATCTTCAAACTTCTAACTTGAAGCTCTCTAGAGATAGTCCACCAACTTGATCACAATCTAACTAGTAAGGATGCTAGTTCTCTAATTAGTGTTTAGGCTTAACCTAGGGTTTCGTTTATCTTGGAGAAAGGATGGTGTTCAACACATGAACCAAAAGAATTGACAATTAGCTCTAAGGGGAGCTCGAGCTCCCCTATTTATATAAGGGGGAGGACCGAAAATCCTAGTCCTTATGGGCTAGGGTTTTGGTCTCTCTCTCTCCTATTACTTGATCATCAAGTAATTTTGACTTTGACTTTGAATTCAAATTCAAATCAACTTTCAAGAGAGCTAAAAATATCCAAACTGTTTTTGGATAATTTTATACTTTATTTATTTAAAATAAATAACTTATTTTATCTAATTAATTAATTCATAATTAATTAACTAGATTATTTTTCTCCAAAATAAGACTTTCTTTTTAATTCAAAATTAAACAAAAGTCTATTAAATAATTAACAACTTAATTATTTAATATCCAATTAAATAGTCACGTGTGGCACACGTGTCCACTCACGTGACCCACACGTGTGATTTCACACGTGTGGAACCCTCTAGGCCCGATTAACTCGTTTAATCATTTTAAAGCCTCAACTCATGTAACCAAGTTGTTGTGTGTGACCTTCTAGGTTCTCAATTCAATTAGCAGTGACCCTAATTAATTAATCAGTCCACAGATTAAACGACCATAGTCTAGCAACAGGTGTTTAACCCCTAGCTGAATTGGAATGTTCGGATTCGACAGAACCTTTAAGTCATTGATTCATGTGAGATACAATCCTCCTACTTACTATCTCTCAACCAAGATCTAGGGCAAGGGAATAATCAGAACCCTAATAATCCGGTCTTAAAGCTAAGTGCATTTCATATCCATTTGATCTCAATCCAAGAAACCCTTTTCTTGATGTCTTGATCTACTACCTTGGCCAAGGACTCCATATGGCATATGAATGACTTACACAATAAGAGATCACCTTGTATATGCAAGTGTAGGTCCTTTCTTGATTCTCATTCACTTTCATGAATCACTTGTGCAGCCCCAACATAAGCCTTGAATCAGTTGTCTAAGGCGACACCCTTTAAAGCTTATACCTAAGACTACAGAGTTAACTCATAAAGTGACAAGGAACCTCAAGTCTTAAGGATCAATTAATCACATCAATGACTCGTGAGATATTTCCTAATCTGAAAGTTTCTATTTCCTGAAATAGAAACTTCCTTTCCCATTTAGGAATGTTCTCACACGGGGCACCTCAGTGAACTTACTTATTAAAGTAAGCACCCTCATGTATCAGGCACGTATCAACTATACACTTTGCACCTCCATGAAACAAGTTGGTCCTTCTTAAGGGCGTGATCCCACAAGCAAGCCTTAGAGGAGTCAAGTTGACACTCCCACTGTCTGTAGGACTCATCGGCTTGGAGTATTTTACTAATCATGACTTATGTGATATAGGGCTCGTTTCATGAACCATTTCACCTAAATGGTAGAGTCCTAAAGTCATCAGGATTAGGGGAGTTCTCATACATGCACAGCTAAAGTAAACACATACCAAACAAGAGCATATAAAGAAGTGTTGCCTCAATTCGTTATTTCATTCAAAGATTATCTGTGATTACAATAAGGAAAAGCACAAAGCGGATATTCAATCGGCTTTCAAGGGCACTATTCCTAACAGGTTGGACATCCCCAGGCTAATGGATAGGTCGAGGTCACCAATCGCACCATCATACAGAACTTGTGCATGCGACTCGAGGCAAAGAAGGAACATTAGGTCGATGAACTGGAAGGTGTCTTATGGGCCTATCGAACCACTCCTCGGATGCCAACAGGTCAAACACCTTTCGCGATGGTATACGGCTCGGAAGCAATGATACCCGCCGAGATCGTTCATCAATCTCCTCGAGTGGCTCACTTTCAACGCGAACGAAACAACGCATTAAGGGCATTCGACCTCGACACCATAGACGAAACCAGAGAAAATGGGAGTATGAAGATGCAACAATATCGAGCCACAACCACTTGTGCATACAACAAGAACTTACGACCACTTCACTTTCAAGTCGGAGATCTAGTCCTTAAAAAAGTCGAAGTCACTAAGCATGTGGGCAAGCTTGATTCTAATTGGGAAGGTCCCTACCGTGTGGTCGAAATTGGCAAGAATCGAGCATATCACCTTGAAGATCTCGATGGGCAGCCCTTACCTCGATCATGGAACGTCCACAACTTGAAAAAGTATTATTTGTAAACAAATTATGTTATTTTACTGGTCTATGAATAAATAAAGTTTCCTTTACTTTGAAATATGCATGTTATTCGATCTAATACTTGTTATTTTACGTCGCTCGTATTAAAGTATTATTCGTTCGAAAGATTGGAGCAACCTGCCCCAACATCTTCTCGACTATAAGCATCGATTAACACTCAAAACTAATTATCAAAGAAGTCGAGGGAATACTCAAAATGATCATTCATTAACTTAAGAAAGAAATTACATAATAATTTAAAACAAGTGTGTCGATCACAACTTTTTTCGATCATACACTTAACTAAATTTTGAATTTTACAACGGGAGCAACAAACGCTCAGGTTCCTACCTATTTACAAATGAAATCCGAGTCAACAACTAAGGGGACTCACCCTAACAGTCGAGTCCCTAAAAGTTACAAGAGTCCGACCCCAACAGTCGAAACCCTTAAAAGATGGATTACCATTCAGCAAATATTTAGAGCGCAGAGATAGGGCTGGCACATTCTCTCTGGCTCACTTCCCGGCCGGACCATCCCCGGTCCCCTCCTCGATGGGAACGATCGCAGCATCCCCAAAGTACTCCGAGCACATGTCCTTGGGGTCGAAGGAGGCATCCAGGTCGAGCTCCATCAGAGATATGTTGTCTAGCTCGTTAGCAACTTTGGATCGCGCCAGTTTTACGGCGAAACCAAACTCATCTTCAGCCCAGTTTAGCTCGGGAGAAGGAGGTCGGTCGATAGGTTCAGAGGGTTGCGGGTCATCCTGGAACAAGCCAACTTTCTCTTGGTCATAATCCAGTGGAAGGTATTTGGCCGCTTGCATCTAAGCCATACACAGATTGAAGCCCTCCTCAACATCCTTGAAGCTCGCGATCGAGACGGCTTTAGCATAGGCCTTGGAGTTCATAAAACGATACACTCCTCGTCTCTCGAGGTCGGAGATAGACTCCTTAAGGCCCCTCTTACACCTACTCAAGGCCAGAGCTGCCCCTTTCCTCTCGCCCTCGATCAAGCCTCTATTTTTGGCTTCAACCTCCTCCTCGATCGACCTAGCGACCCTGTCCTCAGCAATCTTGAGCCTCTTCTCGGTCTCGGATAACTTTTCGATTGCATCGAGAAGGTTTTTGTCGAGTTCATCCTTATCTTTGTTGGCTGCAGCCAACTTCTTGTCCTTCTCCTCGAGCTCGACTCTCATTCGCTCAACCTGCTGCTCGGCCCTGGTCCTCATCTGCCGGTGGACCCAACCCCTTCGAGCCACCTAGAAGAAGTCTTAGCCCATCTGCAATCAAAATATCGATCATCAGAATTCGAGCCTACACTTGAGATACTACAAGAAATTTACAAGCAAACTTACGGCAAAGTACTTCTGAACCCAGGATGCCTCGATCTCATCATCCGCGAGCGCCCATCTCTCCTTGTGGTCAACCATTGTCTGGATCGAGTTGTACAGAGCCCCGAGTGCATTGTAGTCTTTTGGGGCTATACCGATCCTTCTGGGCTCGCCCTGCTCGTTGTGGGTCAAGAGGCCATTTGGAAAATGGGGCTCTTGGAGAGTGGGGTAGTCGAAGAAGAGCCATATGTCTTCTTCGTTCAGCTTCCAGGGGATGGCGGTCGCAGGTTGGGCACCCTGAAGTGGCCTTCGCACCCCAGCCAGGATGCTCGCTACGTTCCAAGGCACGATGTGTAACGCCTGAACGTGAGGCGCCACATCCCCCGCACCGAGACCCGACCCGCATAGGAAATGGAAAATTCCTACACGTGCCAAATCACGGCGAACGAGGACACAACACACACGCTAAGCTAGGCGGGAGCTAACCCTTAAACCAAACAATAACCAACATGAATTAAAATCGAGAAACAAATGCAATAGCGGAAGCAATAAACAGAAATATTCACAATGAGCATCCAAGCTCCAAAAATAGATCAACCTATACAATAAGTAGTAGCAATGCCATCACGGCTCAAAATAACATAATTTGCTCCATACAAATCCAAAATACAAAATATAAGTACGAATGAGTGTAAAGGAAATGCTAGACACAAATGCAAGACCTAGACGACTCGAATTCCCGCCTAGCACCTCCAAACCTGCACGAAACAACTGAAAACAAACCGGGTTCAGTCTAAAAGAGACTGGTGGGTATAAAAGCGGGGCATAAGTATAAATATCGCGAAATTGAAACATATGCATGCAAGCCCTAATCCCATAGAAGTTTGATAAGAAATTTCCCAAGCGGGTAAAACAAATAAAACATCCATGGGATTACGACTATCATATTCATTCATAACTATCATAGGGTTTAAGGCCCGGCGAGTGGGCGTGCATCATCTCCAACCTTCTCCTCGTGTAATCATATTCATCAATTCATAAGTTATCATACATAACATATGTGCACATACATAATGATCATAATCATTCATATACACCTTCTTCCTCCGATGGTGGACGAGTTTGCAAGACTCGACCACCTCATACATAATGGCTAGTGAGGTACATGAATCCTCAAAAGCCCGACTAACGTTTTCTCGTCAAAACTCCTGACGAGATCCGTTTCGACGTAAAATGGTTGGAACTAGTGCACGGGTTCACCGTCGGCCCTTGCCTCCCCGGCTTACCACGATACACTAAGCTCCGGGGCCCGTGATCATAACATACATGCAATCTCGCCAAAACATAAGGTAGGTTTTCATAAAGAAGCGCTTAACAATCGAAAATCATAAGACTCTTTAAAAGACTCAATAAATATAAATATAACTTTTGGCTTAAAACGGTCACATAAGGGTTATATCGGGTCAAGATAACTATTAGTAGAGAAACCCACCTGAAACCGACAAAAGAAGACACGAAAGCCTCACTGACTGGCCTCGTCTCCAACGAGATCAAAATCTGTGCAAGAAAGGTGAAGTGAGACTCAAAATGACCAAATAAGACGCTCGACAATGAAATGATCATGATATGAATATGTAAGAGATAAGATTATGTTATGAAAATGTTCATGTGCACTATTAAGGGATTTAAATCATATATTCAAGTCATTCAATCATTCGTTCACTTTCATTCCAGTTCAAAATTCCACATCTCCAATCAATTCAATTCAAGAAATTTAAATATATTCGTAGCACAAGTTAAATCACATTTAAAATTAGAAAATAAACAATTAAATCCAATATTATTTAATATTCAAGAAACATATATAAATATATAACTAAATATATATATACATATATTACATTATATTATATATATATATATATATAATACATGCACGTACAGCAACATGCAACAACATTATGCATGCAACTAATTCTAAAAATGCATGCAAGCTTATGCATCAAACCAAACTCACATGCATGCAAACATATGTATATAACGTAGGCTTAAGTTCTGGATTCAGAAGGTGACACGCCCGTGTCACCAATATAGAACAAACCGGGACACCCCCGTGTCTCGGTACAGTGAGGACCGGATAATGTTTCACCCCCGTTTCACGCTGGAAGGGAAAAGGTGACACGCCCTTGTCACGCATGCAGCAAAAGAAAAACGCAGCAGAAAAACAGAGCACAACCAAGGCACAACCTTCTCAACACAATCAGCCAACAAAAGATAACAAAAATGCAATGAAACAACTTAGAAACAACTCCCAATCATGCTCCCAAAACCTTGAAACGTGAGATGTAGTGTGTTGTGATCAATTCATGCCAAAGCTTCTATAACTCTTTAATGGTGGCTCATAAATGCCTCAACTAACAGCTAATACATCACCATAAATTTAAAGAGGAGATCAAACAATCATTTTCATGCTTGGAATCATTCAAAAAGCTCAAGAATTGAAGGAGATCAACCAAAATGCTCAAAACCGAAATATCTACTCAAGGCAGCCATATATCCATGAAATCATGATCAAAATTTGGGATGAATAAATTAAAATGACTCATATTGAATGTACATAACATATCTAAGCTTACCTTGTGGATTAATGGAGGTTTGGAAGAAGATTTGAGCTTGAATCTCTTGGTAGGGCTTGAGCTACTGGAAAAACTGGGAAGCAGATGATGTTTGGGAAATTTACTTCAAGTGGAAAGGGTTATCTCGGTTTGGGGGGTTAATGGCTGAATAAAGGGTTGAGTTAGGGTTCCAAAGACTTAAACCATGGTTAATTTGGTCAAGAAATGAATAAGTTATGATTTATTTGGTAAAAGGTGGCAGATTTGGTTCCCGTTGCATGTTTCGGTTGAATTTCGGAGGTTCAAATAAATTTGGAAAAATATAAGGTTAAGTTCATCAAACTCGAATTTTCGATACGAGTTCAACGAAGGTGACGAAACTCGAATCCGAGTTTCCTAGCTCAAGATATCACGTAAGGAACCAATGGTGCGCTAATTGCTCGTTAACGCCCGTTTTGGATTCCACAATGAAATAAATTCCAAAACTCAATCAAATAAATCCGAAATCATGAAACGAACATATATCCACATTCATAACACATGTAAATTCAACATATCAAATTTCCACGAAATTTCGAAATCATTTCACGTAGAAACGACAATCAAACATTTCATTCACAAGCAATTCATCCAAGATTCAAATAAATTACAAAATTTAATTTCATAAATAAATTATAATTAAAAATTCTTGAATTGATTTCATTTAAATTCAATGCATTTAAATAAATCCATACATTTCATAATAATATAAGATTCTAAATTCATATATAAATGTAAATAAAGTAAACGAATTTAAATGAAATTTTTGTATTAATAAACAAAGTTGGATTTCATATTTAATTAACAATAACTCCACGTATTAACATATAAGATTAATATTAATAAAACTTATGATATAATGTTTAACATTTTAATATTTAAAATAAAATTAAATATATAAAACACGTATAAACAATTAATTCGCGCAATTTGGTAAACACATACGTCATACCTGTACGGCCGAAAAGTCGGGGCGTCACACGATGGCCCCGCGACCTTGGTTGGGAGGGGTCGAGAATTCTCCGACTTGGACCTCGATGATAGGCCCAAGTGCTGGTATGGGGAGCGCAGGGGTCTTCTCCCGACCCTTCCCTCTCGATTTCTCTACCTCGACCGTGGACTTGGTGTGGCGGCTGGTTTTCTGTTTTTTTGGATTGAGGGGCTTCTAAGTCTTCGACCCCCACTGGAGCATTCCCCCGCTTCTCGGGGGCATCAGCTGTCCTCATCGAGAGGACCTTAGGCAACGCCTCAACCGCGGCGTTGTTAGCAGCAGTAATCTCCGCCTAGGTCGGCTGAGGCAGCTTCTTCTTCTCGGCCGCCTTTTTCAGTTCGGCCATCTCCTTCCTCCTCGCTGCAAGTGATGCTGACATGATGTATTGCTCTGCAAAAGGAAAGGCAATCGATCACACACTTGAAATAAAAAAAAAAAAAACAACAACAACAACAACAAAACAACAAGTGCATAAACACGTTGCTTCGAGGGATCAACTCGATGTACCGGGGTTAAAATATTTCCGAACTCCTGGTGCGAGCCCTAGCTCAATCAACATCTGTGGAGTGATCATATCTTCCGACTCCACACTTCCCAAATCCCTCAGGGCCGCTATCAAAGTGTTCGGCCAGCCCGGGTGTCCCCTCGGAAGATCCGCTCGAGGGACCCAACTCCACCCCGGATATTTTAGACCAGGCCATCCCTTCTCACACTCGATGAAAACAAATCTTTGTTTCTATCCCACGCCATTCGAGGTGGTTGGCGACCTTACCACCCGGTAATTGCTCTTCGACTGGAGCTGGATGTATCCCGGGCCGGAGCCGAGGTCTCGGTCGTTAAAGCAACCTGGAAGACCTCAGAAAAACAGAAGATGTTGGTCTTCATCCCCAAACATCTCAGCAGAGCTCTTAGCCCATTTACCATGGCGTAGGAGTTGGGTATCAACTGTAGAGGGCTAATTCTCAGAGTATTGAAGAATTCGAGCAGCTCCTCGGAAATGAGCACCCTGAACCCATTCTTGACCGCCTAATAGTTGACTACGATGCAGTTTTTGGGTGGATTGGTCATTCTCTCTCTGACCCTGGGCCTTATCACTCGGTAGCCCCCAAACTCCGGTGCGCCACCAAACAACCAATGCTGGACTTCTCCAAACTTTTCGTCCGATATGCCGGGGGTTATGGCTCGAGGATCCTTCACCAACCGACCCTCCGGTTCGACGTTCTCTACTTCCTCTTCTTCTTCTTCCTCCTCCTCTCCTCGACCTGAGGTCGACGTCTCCTCTCCAGCAACACGAGGTATGGCAACCTCTTCCAATTCCACCTCAGGTAATGGGTCGGATACCCCCACCACATCGACATCTTCGTCCCGTCCTTGGGGGTTTGTCGATCTAGTGTCTATGGTGGCTCCAGAGTCCATTAAGTCTGAACTCGAGCTGGACCCAAAGCTCGACCCCACACTTACAGCTGCCACCTCCTTTCCCTTTGGCCCGGTCTCCACTCGATTTGTTGACATCCTACAGTTACAATAGGAAGGTGTTTTCACTCTTTGGATCGGATATGAACAAATCGAGAGAGAGGAAGCCTTCGAAGAGGGAAGTGGTAGATCTCTCCCTCGAAGCAATCGAGAAAAGGAAAAGAAAAACACTCAAGAAATTATAGTCGAGCTAATGATCAAAATGGTACCTTTTGTGTTAGAAGAAGGCCTGAAGATTATTTCCTTCTGAACAATATTTCCTTCTGAACTAGCGACCCAAAAATCGATGCGCAAAAGCACTTGATCGACCTGCAATAGCTCGGAGCTCTCTTCGGTTTTTCTTTCGCAAAAAGTAACAAATGAAATTACAGAGGGAACTATTTATAGGAGTGAATTTGGCGGGAATCGAGAAGGTGAAAAGTCGTAATGATTACAGCAGGTCCCACCCTTGGGAAACACCTCTGCCACGTCAGCCCTAGCAGATGGCGTTTCGAGGGGCCTATGACGTGGCTCGTACTCGCTGTCGTGTTGGACCAATCACCTCGCTCCACATGTACGATCGAAAGCCACATTCCGACCACCAGGTCGGTCCTTCAGTTACCGTCCACAATTTACCGCCTTAGCCATCGACCCAGAGTTAGGCTCTCAGATCAGTTCTTTCGACCGAGATCCCTCGACCGGCCAGCACATCGGTCCACTAACCACTCCACACTTGAGTGGCCAACCATACATTTAATGCACGGTCATAGTGGGGCACCTATCAATACCCTGCGCCGACACGTCGAGGTGGTAATCTCTCTTTCTTCACTGTATATATAGCACCCCTTCATTTATTACATGGTAAGTTTTTCTCACCTAACTCTTTTCACCGCTCAATCCTTCGATCATCCTCATCGTACCTGACTTGAGCGTCGGAGTGCCAACCCGGGTCTCACACCCACCTTCTCCGAGTTGGCCTCAAAGTTCACGTTTGCCACGACGTGTGCAGATTTCGAGCAGTTAAGCGGCAATTCCCCCACTCAACGAATAGAGTGATCATGGTCTGATTTCCCGACCGAACATCAAGCGGAAGTTTGGCACGATCAATATTAACCGTTAAATATTTTTAACCAAATTGATTAATAATCCTAAAGTTGCCCGTGATCAAGTGATAAATATATCTTTAAAAAAATGTGCTTCTATGTGTCCTTCTCGTGTTCATATTTGCTTGTCTTTTTTTATTTTCTTTTTGGTCATTATTTTTTAACCTATTGATATGATACGTGAATACTTTTAAAAATATCATTTTGTCGTGTCGTGTCGTGTTCGACACTCCTCACGTGAAAATTTAAAAAAAAAATCTTATCACCAAATCTATATCATGTCGTGTTCATATCGATGCATTATAGATCGAAAGTATTATGTTTGTCGAATAGAGAAAAATGCAGGAAACTACCTCGTGTTAGGCGAAAAGAGTAGAAAAAACCCCGACATATGGAATATCATCCAAACAACCCTGTGTTTTCTAAAAGTTTGCAAAAAAAACCCTGAGCGCATTGTGTGGCGCACGCGCGTTGATTGCGTGTATGAAAGGGTTTTTTGGAGTGAAAAGTCACTTCTACCCTTACTTTGTTTTGCTTTTGTCTGATCGGCCACAATGCCCTCATTATATATATATATATCTTTTTTTTTTTTTAATGAGATGATATATATATATATATATATAATTTGAAAAAAAAAACAACCCCACCACCACCACAACTGCCATTGCTGCCGCCATTGCCATCATTTCGCCGGCACCACCTCTCCAAGGAGAAGAGTGGGAGGCGGATTTGAGGAAGGAGAAGAGTGCGGCGGCGGGGCGGCAGATCTGAGGAAGGAGAAGAGAAGAGTGGGGCGGCGGCTGGGCGGAGGATCTGAGGAAGGAGATGTGGCGACGGCGGGGAAGGAAGAGAGTGGTGGGGGCAGGAACAGAGCCAGGATTCAGTGTCGCGGGGGGCGAAAATTTAAAGTATAAAAAATAAAGTGACAAAATATTTAATTAGGGGGGCGAAAAGTTAAAATATCAAAAAATTAATGGATAAAAATATATATATAAAAATTAAAAATTATCAAAATTTAGGGGGGGCGGCCGCCCCCCATGCCCCCCACCTGGCTCCGTCATTGGGTGGGGGTGAGGGGTGAGGCCTGGGGTTCTGGTTCTGCGTGGGGCTGGTGGGGGTAGTTTGTGTTAGGTTTTATATTTATATATACTATAGTACTATATAATATAAATATAAAATATTGTATAATATAAATATTGTATATTGTATTATGTATAGATTTATTTAGGATATATATATGTATAAGTAATTGTATATATAATATTTTTTAATAAAAATATATAAATAATATCTATGTATATTTTTATTTATTATAATATTTATAAAAATAACTATTCATTTATATCTATATTTTAATATATATTTAAAAATATAAAAATTGATTTTTAATATTTATATAATTTTTATTTTTTAATATAATATGTATATGTTAAATATGTATATTTTAAAATAATGTAATTATGATATTTATATTTTTAATACATATAATATGTATATTTTAATATTATTTTAATATATAAAGTAAGGGTATTTTAGGATTAAAACATTTATGAGTTGACCAAATGGAGTGGAGGGGCGGTGTGCAAAAATTAAAATAACATAGGATTTTTTAAATTAATTTTTATAATATAGGAGTTTTTTTTTACAAATTGAAACAAATACAGGGGGTTAGGTACTTTGGTGCAGTTAACTCTTGTGGAATATGATAGAGTTTCTTTTTTCCCTCTGTCGATGAATTAGGGAATATGACACAGTGATGACTGATGACACAGATTCATGATTTGCTCCTATTATTCCTCCAGCATTTATCTCGATCGACTTTATTCCTTAATTCCTACATCAACACATGATTATTTCTTCTGAATTGTCATTCCAATATTTTCTCAAAGAAGCTATCCGATCTGTGAAATCAAAGAATATTAATGTGCGCGTATGCATGCACCCCATGTTAAATAAAAATGTTCAACATTAGAAAAAGAAGAAATTTAATTTGAGGGATATATCCACATCAATTTTTTCAAATAATATTAAAAACAACTACAAGAACAAAACCCTTCCAATCTAGAAATAAAAATGAATTCAGATTAAACAATATGAGAGATGAAGCAATTGAATTTTGGAAGGTCGTCTCTATCCTGGATCAGTTTCAATGTTCAAATTAGAAGTAAGATTATTATTATTAATTCATCCAGTGCAAGTCATGTTAACGAGTTGAGCTAGAAATTTTTATTTAAAAGGACGTAAGATTATTATTATTAATTCATCCAGTGCATAGAAAGATGCATGCTACATGTATATATATATGGAAATTTACGTGTGACTACCTTGCTATTAGGATTAATTACCATGCAATCTATCTTCACCAGGAAATTAAATTACAATGCATTCCCTATCATTTATGTTTCGTTAGTAGTCCCACCATTTTGTTAGGGTTCCGTCATGGTTTTGCCTTGTAATCCCAAAAATACCCTTAAGTATTTTCACGATTTTTAAAATTACCAAAATATCCTTGATGCTTGTCAAAAATTCGACTAACACCAATTAATTTATTTTTTTTGGGAATTTGACTATATCAACCTACAAAATGTGGAAATTAGATCTAAATATTAAAGTAAACTAGCAACTCTGCACACCCGATTTGTGCAAAAAAAAATAATTAATTAAAAATTTCATATTATTACTTGATTTATAATTATTTTTAATATAATTATAATTTTATGATGAATAAATTAAATAAGATAATTCAAATTAAAAAAAAAAGAACTAAAGATAAATAAGTGATATAAATAAAAAAGAAAAGAATTTGAGAGCCATATAGAAGAGTTTAAGCAGAAAAAGTACGTGGTTAGAATTTATATTAAAAAAATAAAGAAAAAGAAAGAAAAAAAGAGTTCATGACACCAAATGGGTCTCTGGCTTAATAAATACTAGCAACCCTGCACACCCGATGTGTGTGCAAAAGAAAAATATGAAATTAGAATTTTCATGTTATTACTTAATTTATAATTATTTTTAATATAATTATAATTTTATAATGAATAAATTAAATAAGATAAAATTAAAAAAAAAAGATTAAAGATAAATAAGTGATACAAATAAAAAAGAAAAGAATTTAAGTGGTATAAATAAAAAAGAAAAGAATTTGAGAGCCCCGTAAATATAGAAGAGGTTAAGCAGAAAACTGTAAAAATAGGTGGTTAGAATTTATGTTAAAAAATAAAGAAAAAAAAAACGAAAAAAAAGTTCATGACACCAAATGGGTCTCTGGCTTAATATAATAGTATAGATAATATAGATAATAGTATAGATAAAGTAATAACAATAAAGAAACAGGAATATAATAAGGAAACTGATATGAAATGAATAAATCTTCCTCACGCGGTCTTGGAGATCTTGAGAAAGCTAAAGTACAATAGAATCTGTAAATAATGGAGAAATACCTCTAAAGGATATATAAACTGCTTAATAATAAAGAGGGAGTTTTCTGGAGATATGAGATTGAGAGAGTTGAGAAATTTTCAGAAATGTGAGAGTGAGTTGTAATGTATCTTCTTCTTTCTCTCTCCCTTAAATTTATATCTTTTTCTGACGGTTGTGAAATCGCGTTTCACGCGAGGATTCTTTAAAATTTGAATATTCTCCGCACGTTCTTCTTATTGACTTCTTCCTCCTCTTTTCTATCGCTTCTCTCCTATTAATTAATTGCCCCTTGTACTCTTCAATAATATTCCAATTAATATAATATGAGAAATATCCTCCCACATCAACCCTTATATGAAATATCTGAAGAATATTACAAAAACATCCCTGCTTATTACATACGCCAACAAGACGACCCTTTCAATTTCAAAATTGCGAAAATAATTAAGGATATTTTCGAAATCACATGGCAAAATCATGATGGAACCCTAACTGAATGGAGGGACTACTAGCAAAACATAAATTAGAAGGATGATATTGTAATTTTATGATAAAGTCGAATTGCATTGTAATTAGGTTTAATAATAGGATAGTTAGACGTAAATTTCTATATATATATATATATATATATATATATATATATATATATATATATATATATATATTCTATATGAGAATATATTTATGTTAAAACATAGTATATATATAACGCGTTTGCTGCAGAATCCTTAATTATAGAGGGTTGTTTCAGTGCACCACCTCTGAACTTGCACTTTGATTCTACTTTAATAATCCAGCCATCATACTATTTTTAGATAATGGGTATCATACTCCAATCTTATAACTCAGACCAATGAATTTAGAAATTTTTTTAGATGTTATTATACATTTGATGTGCAAATAGGAACACAATCGATCGGTTAATATTCAACAATACTATTATCAGTCAAGTGACATAGTTTAATTATATTATTCGTTTTTATGTTATCATTAAATGTATATAACTATCATTTATAGGGAAAATTTCATGTTAAAGTGATTCGATTCGATTTCAACATACGCCGAATAATAGCAAAATATCATCTCATCATTTGGTGCCAGTCATTTGGTGTTTAAAGTTTTATAGTTACGATTGGCACTATGGCCTTGTTAGGCCATGTGAAAATTATAGAAAGACAACATTTAAAGATTTAATTATTTGGTTAGTCATATTTTTATTAGAGCACACGTTGGTCCACTAAGATCTAGATCTAATTAATTAATTAATTGAATTTTAAATTTACCTCGAACTCATTGTGCTTGGAAGTATATAGTATAAATAACTGTGCCCACATATTTGTATAACTATAAGATAATGAAAAATTCTTCAATATTATATGCATTGAGAATGTCTTAATACACTATGATTACCAGGTCTTGAGGCCTAGGCAAGTGGGATTGATGAAATACAACCTAAAATATCATTTTAGTGTATTATACATGTTGTATCAGATACTTGTATCGAATATCGTATTCGATACTTTACACGTGAAAAATTTTAAAAAATTCATTTAATCGTATTCGTATCTGTTTGTGTCCATATCACCGTTTCTGTATTCGTAGATTATAGAATATAACCAAGCATTGAAGTTACTTTGAGGCCTTTTTTTCTCATGGCTCTCATAACTGTGGATTTCAAACTCGAACATCATGAAAGTGGATTTCTAGAATTATTATAATTATCCTTTACTTCTTTTAATTATTAGAAATCATAATATTGTGTACTTATCTTTTTTTTTTTTTTGTAATAAAAACCACTATTACATTCAAGAAACTACATTATTTCAACCAACAATTCAAGCTATTATATAGCACATTTTAATTATTGAATATCTAAAGACTAAATGTACACGTAGAATAAAATCGACTATCACAAGGCTTCAAATTGAACCTACGATTTCAAGGCTATGGGTTTCGACAGCATAATAGTGATGTACAATCATAAAAAAATCTGAATTCAGATACTGTGGAGGTCTAATATATATGAACAACCTCATCGTATTCAACCTAATTATCATGCATATAATTACCCAACCTAACATAATCTATCTATATATCTTATAAAAACACGAATAGTTTCTTACAAAATACGGATCGCCTAAAATATCCTCACAACAATTACTTCAATAATTATTAGTCAAGGATAATAATGTAAATACATGTTATAGATTATTAGTTAATTATATTTAAAAAGCACATATTAACATAAAATAGGACTCTTTGTAGAAGTAAAATTTCTCCAATTTACCTAGAAAAGATATATAGTTCAACAAGGATTGTTTTAATATTACTATATTAATTAATTGTATTCAAATTTTATATTATAAGTTGTCTATTTTTTTAATTTTATGGCCTATAATTTAAAATGTTATAATAAGATATATCTAATGAATTGAAAAACAACAAATTGATTCACTTTATTTTAATAAATTTTTGTAATTATGTAAAATAAAATATTATTTAGATAAGTTACATAAAATAATTTTCAATAAATCAAGCATAATGTAAGTTTAATTATATAAGTCCATAGTTCTATTTATCTAAATCAATAAACTTTCTTAAAATATAATCATATTATAATTCTATAAATTTATCTAATTAACAAAATAATATAATTTAATGATTTATATAAAATATTTTTCAATAAATTAATTAATCCTAATGTAATATTTTTAATTAACTAATACTAATATAATTTTAATTATTTAAATCTAATTAATCATATAATCTTCCTTTAGTTTATATGATAAAATATAAACTAAATACTTCAAAGCGTGAATAGCATTTTTGGTTTCTTAATTCTATAATTTTAATTAATTGTATTCAAATTTTATAATATAAGTTGCCTGTTTTTTAATTTTGAGGCCTATAATTTAAAATGTTATAATAAGATATATCTAATGAATTGAAAAACAACAAATTGATTCACTTTATAAAATTTTGTAATTATGTAAAATAAAATATTATTTAAATAAGTTACGTAGAATAACTTTCAATAAATCAATCATAATGTAAGTCTAATTATATAAGTCCATAGTTCTAATTATCTAAATCCATATCTTAAATTATAATCATATTATAATTCTATAAACTTATCTAATTAACAAAATAATATAATTTATGATTTACATAAAATATTTTTCAATAAATTAATTAATCCTAATATAATAATTTTTATAACTAATACTAATATAATTTTAATTATCTAAATCCAACTAACCATATAATCTTCCTTTAGTTTATATGATAAAATATAAACTAAATTCTTCAAAAGATGAATAGCGTTTTTGGTTTCTTAATTCTACAATTTAGAATTGTAGGTTCTCAGACCAAAGTTACTTTAAATTAAGAATACTAAGAAAACTCAATATGTGTGCATATAAAAATAAGATATAAACTAATTTTATACATAATTTTTACAATATTCGATTAAACATTTATATAAATATACTCTTTTAATTATTTCTACTATATATATAAAATCAATTATAAAAAAAATAAACATAAATCTGAAATAATACTCACTAGAAGATTACAAATAAAAAAATAGAATGCAAGATCAAATGACAAAGAGAATATAAAAAAGAGATAAATTAAATAAAAACGAAATAAAGAATAGTTGGTTTAAAAAAAAGAATTACTTGATTTTAATGTATATGCACATGCATACCAAAATCAAGAACGAGTTGAAATATCTTTACAAATATATGCGAGAATTAATATAGCGTAATGGTAACAAAATTTCGAAGATTAGATTAAAAATTTCAAGATATTAGATTGGGTGTCAGTTCAAGAAAGATATGAGATTTTTTTTTTAATTTAAACTAAATGAGATTGATCCAATAGTTATCAATTTATTTTTACATTCTCCAAAGTAGCAATATACAACTTATTGGCCGAATGATTAGATTAAAAATTTCAAGATATTAGATTGGGTGTCAGTTCAAGAAAGATATGGAATTTTTTTTAATTTAAACTAAATGAGATTGATCCAATAGTTATCAATTTATTTTTACATTCTCCAAAGTAGCAATATACAACTTATTGGCCGAATCTAAACTTGAAGGACATTTTGAATTGGGATCATTACTCAGAAACAATGGTTCTTGAACAGTTTTCAATGTGCTCGAAAAGCGAAAAAATAAAACAAAAATACAAAGAATTTCTAAAGCATTATGCATGAGACAAACAAGGTAAATATTCAAATGATTTGGAGGAAGAATTGAGGGCAGAATATAACAAACTATGGCAACAACAAGAGATTATTTGGCTTTAAGAGTTGAGAATTAATTGGCTCAAATTTAGGGATAAACAAACAAGTTTCTTTTATCTGTCAGCCATAATGAGAAGAAGAAGGAATCAGATGAATGCTCTGAAAATAGACAATAAATAAGCAACCAACAAAGATTATCAGGTGTGTATTTGTCTAATTTCAAAAATTAACACTCTACAAAAAAAAAAAAAAACGAGTTTTAGCCCATTACATTGTGCAACATATTGCTCAAATTAATACTCACTAGAAGAATACAAATAAAAAAATAGAATGCAAGATCAAATGACAAAGAGAATATAAAAAAGGGATAAATTAAATAAAAAAGAGATAAAGAATAGTTGGTTAAAAAAAAGAATCACTTGATTTTAATGTATATGCACATGCATACCAAAATTAAGAACGACTGTGAAATATCTTTACAAATATATGTGAATAAAGCGTAATGGTAACAAAATTTTGAAGATTAGATTAAAAATTTCAAGATGTTAGATTTGGTGTGAGTTCAAGAAATGATATGGAAATTTTTTTAATTTAATCTAAATGAGATTGATCCAATAGTTATCAATTTATTTTTACATTCTCCAATGTAGCAATATACAACTTATTGACCGAATCAAAATTTGAAGGACATTTTGACTTGGGATCATTGCCCAGAAACAATGGTTCTTAAATAGTTTTCAATGTGCTCGAAAAGCAAAAAAAAAAATAAAACAAAAATACAAAGAATTTCTAAAGCATTATGCATGATACACACAAGGTAAATATTCAAATGATTTGGAGGAAGAATTGAGGGCAGAATATAATAAACTATTACAACAAAAAGAGATTATTCGGTTTAAGAGTTGAGAATTAATTGGCTCAAATTTAGGGATAAACAAACAAGTTTCTTTCATCTATCAGCCATAATGAGAAGAAGAAGGAATCAGATGAATGCTCTGAAAATAGATAATGAATGAGCAACCAACAAAGATTATCGGGTGTTTATTTGTCTAATTTCAAAAATTAATGCTCGACAAAAATAAACGAGTTTTAGCCAATTACGTTGTGCAGCATATTGCTCAAAATAATCACCATGATGATTATACTTCGTTCAAACTGTATATTAAAAAAATTACGGGATCGAACTAGAATAGCTTCATTCCCGACCAAGGCACCTATTACAATATTTTGATGCCTGAATAAGTGTTATGAATGCTACATCACTCCAACGATAAAAAAGGGGCATGGTGCTGAAATTGAATATTGAAACAGCGTACAAAAAACCCAGTGAAATTTCTAAAAAGACTTTTAACTTTCTTCAAATTCCCGACGAAAATCATCAATATCATTATGAGCAGAATGTAGCGGATACAATCGGAGACTCTATAGAATGGTGAACCAACGGAGGTTGTACGGATGTGTGGCATTAGATAAGGTAATCACGTTCGGTTTATTTGTTTGTAATATGCATGGAACAACTTACATATATAATTGAAGAGACCATTTCGGCCGGACCTGGAAGCCAATTATGGTATATTAGATAAGCTCTTACATGATCTCACACTTGCCTTTTGCGGACGACTTAATATTGG
Source organism: Lantana camara (assembly GCA_037501455.1). Lineage (NCBI taxonomy): Eukaryota > Viridiplantae > Streptophyta > Magnoliopsida > Lamiales > Verbenaceae > Lantana > Lantana camara. Next base: position 17,542,363 of record CM074859.1, read on the forward strand.
GAGTCAAACCTATCGTGGATGGAGCAAACTGCATTAAAAGTGTGGTTGAGACGTTTTGCAAGGAGTTGGGCCTCAAATTAAACTTATACAAATCACATGTGTTGTTTGCACCTTATATGACAAATGATTTAAAGCAGTAGGTTAGTAGAATTCTGGGTATGGAAAATACAGACAACTTAAGGAACTATTTGGGGGGTACAAATGAACTTTAGTTGTAATTATAATGAGCATTTCCCGATTGTGATTAATAGAGTCGAAAAGCATCTCTTGGGATAGAAAGCCAAAATGACAAATATTTGTTGAAGAATGACACTTATTAAGTCCATCACTATCTCGATCTCCATCAACCACATGCACACAAATTGGCTCCCTAATCAGATGTACGATAAACTTGATCCACTCAAGCACAACTTTCTTTAGGCGATTAATATAACAAGGAACGAACCCATCTTGTAGAGTGAAAGAAGGTGACTCCAAAGAAGTAAGAATGTGGATTGGGTTTTAGAGAAGCCCAAAAGAAAATATAGTGATGCTAACTAAAACGGGATGAAGAATGCTTAACAAGGAGATGGCGTTATACATCAAAAAAATATTTAAAAAGGGATAACATTCTTGATCGAATATAAGCCTCGACTTATGGGTTTCCCGAGCATGGAAGGGGATAATTAAAAACATTTAGATGGTGGAACCATTTTAAAAATGGAGGATTGGGAACGGTGAAGGGACATCTTTATGGAATGATAGATGGTTATCACAAGGTAAACTGACGGACATCTTTGGAGATAACATTCATGAGGAGGATAAAGATCTTATGGAATGTAATCTCATTGGAAAAGATAAAAATTGAAACCTAAATAAGTTGAAAACATCACCGTCCAAAGAGGTGATGAATGAGGTACTTAGTATCCTAACGCGCTGCATGATAATGGAGATAAGAGAGAATGAATTGTGTCAACTAAAGATAAATTCTCCTATAAAATGACAATACTCTACTTTATGGCGTCGGATGAGACATGCAAGAAAAAACTTTAAAGGTAATTTTCACCCCAAAAATTCAAGATTTTCCTGTGGCTTTGCCACTATGATAGCTTGCTTACAAATGTATTAGAGTATGATAGAAAATTTAGGGAACACTTGCGAGTGTCGGATGGGCTCAAAGAGAGCTTTAGTAGCAAAATACTGAGTAATATGCTCCTAAAATATCCTGGGTGGGTTGCGTTGATCTTGATGCTCTAAAATTTTTGGAAAACACGGAACCGATGGAGCTATCAAAATGTTATGAAGCTTAGAAATGTTATTATTCGCCACATAAAAGAGTTATCTACGACCTTAGTAATAATCAATAAGAACACAAAACACAGGTAAAATAAAATCTGCACTTAGTTGTCGTGAAATAAATTCGAGAAGTGATGGGTAAAACTAAAATCGGATTGAAGTTTTTATAACTACACCAACAGGGGCATCATTCGAGATGGCAATTGGAGATGAATGCTAGGATATATATGTTACGAGTCTTGGTATAGTTTCAATAATGTAGCAAAGTTATTGAACTTACCTAAAAGATTAAAACTAACTTTGGAGAGATACTTTTCAAAAATTAATGTGGAGATTGATTTGGAGACGGTCGTTAAATGAATAACAATGAAGGATACTAAAAAACAACTAATGAGAAATGTAATATTTGATTAGCGAAGGTTACTCCAAAGATTTTGAGAAACTTTGATTAAATAAATCTCGAGAGAAAGAAATATGATGATGGATAGATTGGCGAGGATAGGTCATAAGGTTCAAGATGGTTATTGCTGCTAGGATGTTCTCATTCTTGAACATAAGCTTCCACTTATGGCTTCCTGAGCATGCAAGGGGATAGTTAGAACCAGTTGAATGGACGTCTCTATGGAATGATAGATGGTTATCACAAGCAAACTAGCGGACATCTTTGGAGATAAGATTCATGAGAAGGATAAAGATCTGATGGTATGTAATCCACTGCACAAATAAAAACTGAAACTTACATAAGTTGAAAACGTTATTGCCTAAGGAGGTGGTGGATGAGATACTTAATGTCCTAATTGCATTGCATGATAACGGAGATAAGAGAGTTTTGATTGGGTCAACTAACGACAAATTGTCCTATAAATCGGTTATAGTCTACTTATGGTGTCGGATGAGACATGGGAGAAAAATTGGAAATGAGTTTGAAAATTACTTTGTCCCCAAAAGTTTAAGATTTTCTTGTGGCTTGCTAACATGATAGCTTGCTCATGAATGTACTGAAATATGACAAAAAATTTAGAAAAAGTGATGTATGTACACGCTGCTATATAGGACATGAATATGTGGACTACATGCTCAGAAGTTGTCTATTCGCACTTCGGGTGTCAGATAAGATTATTGATGCACAAACTGAACGAAATTTCCATGGCATGCGAGTGTCGAACGGTCTCAAAGAGAGCTTTTATAACAAAATTCAGAGTAATATGTTATCTGATTATCATGCATGGATTGTCTTGATCTTGACGCTTTAAAATCTTTGAAAAATATGGAACCGATGGAGCTATCAAAATGTTATGAAACTTAGAAGTTCCACTCTTCGTCACATAAAAGAGTTAATGAAACCTCAACACTAATTAGTGTGGACAAAAAATACAGATAAAAGAAAAATATGCACTGAGTTATCGTGGAATAAACCCGAGAAAGGATTGGTGAAACTAAACTCTGAGGTGAGCTTTTATAACCAGGGGAATCATTTGAGATGACAGGGCCGTCATTCTAGACGACAGCTGAATATGGGTGTTAGGATACGCTATGGATATTAGTAGAGTTTAAATAATATAGTGGATTTATTGAGCTTACGCGGAGTATTAACACTAACTTGGGAAAGACACTTTTCGATGACTAAAGTGGGTATTGACTCGAAGATGGTAATGAAATGGATAAGAATGAAGGATATTGAAATGGAACAAATGAGAAATGTAATTTAATTGATAAAGTTTACTCCAAAGGCCATACGAAAGTTGAATTAAATAAATCTCTAGAAAAAGAAACTAACATGATGACCGATAAACTGATGAGAATATGTCATAAGTTTCAAGATGATTACTACGTTTAGGATGATCTACCGGCAAAATTGGGTGATCATTTAGGTTTTGTTCTATATTTTTTACATGTCTTTTCATTTTATTAAATATATTTGAAAGTTATGAACTATTACTTATGCTTAAAACCGAGAATTATTTGGCCAAATTACTATACACTTAAATATATATTTTTTTATATAATAACAAAATTTCAAATATTTTTATTGCTTATTTATTTGGATTGATGGGTTCAGAAAGGTGAGGGTCCGAATCCAATCACTTTACGATTTGTAATTGTGGAGGAAACCACCGGAGATTCGCCGGAGATGAGAAAAGGGGGTTCTACCTGTTGGGACAAGCACAATAAAAGTCAGAAGGCCAAGCTGGGGGAACTGGGGGTGATGCCCAGTTTGGCTCTCCGACGCTCAAGTCAGTTCAAGGTATGAAGAAACGTAAGTTCAGTCACAGCTTCAGTGATGAAGAATGCTTACCAGTGTAGAAGATGACTTTAGCTATTTATAGTTGAGGGTCAAGGGCCCTTTGGTCATTTGCCTTAAGTGGTCCTGGCCGAATGTTGCCCTAACACGTGGCGCCATGAGAGAGAAACCTAAGAGGAATCTTCTGCAAAAGCGGCTAAAAGTTAGTGCTGGCAACAGTGGCAGATGCGCGGGCATGTACGATGTGTCAGAGAGCCATTTGGGTGGTTGGTAACGAGGGCTTAAGAGCGCGCTCGTGACAACCTGGAGTATTGGAAGCTAAGATATCCGCTGGGGGGAATGAAGGCTCCAGTTCAAGTGACGAGCCAAAGGGGAGGCCACTCTGAGGGAGTGTGACGCTCGAAGAGGGCTCCCTTGGCACGTGGGCGTGCCAACCATACAGAATGGAGGACGCTCGTGAGAGTGACAGCGCTCGTTGGGCTTAACTCCTGAAGAAGGATTGCGCTTGTTGGGCTTAGCGCTCGTGCACTGATGGGTGCAACCTTGGGGAGACAGATGTCATCATCTCGGTGATGCCACGTGTCCTAACGTGGGACGATCGTATTTTGACCCCATCATTTTGCCCCCCAATTCTGTAGTCCTTAGTGATAAGGACTGTAGAATTTTGACGCGTGCTATCTCTTGCACGTAGCGCTCGCGTAAGGCTTGGCGTGTTGAGTGATTTTTCTACTGGTTGCGCCATTAATGCGGTCTTTTCAACTGACCGCTCGTAACGCTCCCGCATTAAATGTTGTACTATTCTGAAGCATTCGAAACGTCAGAGCATTAAATACGGGTGCGCGTGGGGCGCGTGAGCATTGGGAAGCATGTGGCGGTTCCATAAAGTGGGCGGTTTCCTAGGCGGGAAATGATTACCATTTTGAATTCATTACCGAGAAAGGTACCAACTCCCATCCCTATAAGTACGGGATTCTGAAATCTTGCTACTCTTTACGCATCCTGAACTTCCAAGCATCCTTCGCAAAAAGAATTCTCTTGCACACCAGTTCTTAGAGCATCTTCAACCTTTCTCCCAGATTTTCTCAGAAACCTTCAAGGTAAACTTCCAGCGTAATTTTCTAACTCTGCTAACTTTAGATTCAGACTTTAGGATTTCATAACCCCTTAGGTTTTTCTCCTTGAGGAAACCCTAATCTCTTTCCAGGAAAACCCCATTGTCTAACCGAGACTGAATTTCTCCCAAATCTCAGCTTCTGCCATGGCTGACCAACATGTTGAGGAATTCGCCCGTGAAATCCATGAAATGGCCACTGAGAGTTCCTCTTCCCCCGATTCCCCTAGAGATGAGGAGTTGGGGGCGGCAGTGATGGCCATGGAGGATAGGAACCCAGGTGGAATGGATCCTCTCTTTGATGAGATGAATCTAGTAATGGAGGTAGAAAGACAAGGGGTTACTCTCCCCATAACTCAGAGTGCCACTCACCCCCACCGCCATACCGTGACGGTGGCCGTTGCGAACCCGCTTCCAGTGGCTGAAGCCATAACAGGGCCTTCAGAAAGAGCCCGTAATAAAGGAAAAAGCAAGAAATCCCAGAAATCCAAAGGGCCTAACGAGGGTGAAGGATCAGGCTATCAGGCTACCGAGCGCACGCCCGATGAGACTCCCAGCACAGTTACCGTGGGAGAAGTGAAAACGATGATGGCGCCCATTTACTGGGACGAGCGGTATACGTGGAGAATCCCAGAAAACCACGAGCGTGCTAATAATCCACCTCCTGGGGAAATGGCGGTGTACGTGGCCTCGGTCAGCTCAGGGGGTCTGAGGTTCCCCATTTCGATCCCAATGGCCCACCTGTTGAATGACTTAAACCTCTGTCCTTCGCAAATAGTGCCCAACGGCTTGGCTCTGCTGACAAGCTTCGTGATTCTGATGAGGAGTGTTGGATACGAGCCCTTTGTGCGAAACTTTCATGCCCTTTTCCAAGTAGTTAGCTCGTCACGCTCGTCTCCTGAGGCGGGCTTCTACTATATTCAAGCAAAGGCTCGTACAAAGCTAATCAACTCTCCCACAAGCACATATGGCCCCAATTGGAAGGAGAAGTTCATCTTTGTTAAGGCCCCCATAGAAGAGGGCTTTGGGGTGTCCGCAAATTGGGGCTCGGTTGCGAAGAGCCGTTTGGAGCCGGCCCTCCCCAGAGATTGGGCAAAGTATTTAGCTGAGGCCTTAAGGGACGAGGGTCACCTTATACAGGCGAAGGACTGGATAGACGATGCGGAGCTCATGTTCCTGTGTGGTCTTTCCGACGACCCTTATTACCTTGACAACCCTCCGGCTCGTGATATAGAGAGAGACGGTTAGATTCTTAGGGCACTAACTTTAGATAGGAATGAATACTAACTGCTTTTCTGTACTTGTAACTTGCAATCTGAGTAGATGGTTTGAGGATTTCTAACCTTCGAAATTTCCATTCTTGCAGGAGTTGCTATATTAGAGATGGCAGGAGGAATCAGACAAGCCGCACGCTTCGCTCATGCCAATAGGAACCAAGCCCCGCAAGGGGACCAACAGCGCGAGCAACAGCGCCCTCGCAATCGTAGCAATCGCGGGGACGCTCGTAGCGGTAGCCAGGGCGCCAGTTCGAGCGCTAATCCAGAGGTTCAACCTCCTCGTGGCCGGGGGGAGAGTAGACTGGCCAACAGAGTACCCAGGGGGCGATTGAACACAGAGAGAGCGGGAGACGCTCAACCCCCTATGACCGTGGAACAAACGAGGCCAGTAACCACCCTAGCAATAACTGAGGCCCCACCGAGCACCAGTAGGCCTTCCCGTAAGAGAAAGAGGATGCCCGATTCAGTGGCAATAAAAGGCAAGGGCAAGCAGGTGGCCGAGGGCCCCAAGGGCGAGGGAGAAACTTCCTCCTCAGAGGAGGAACATTTATGGGAGTTCTCCCGACGAGGGGACAGGGACTACACAGGTGCCCCCGACGGTGGGCCAGTTCTGCTGAGGCCTGGCACGCTCGCTCAAGCTGTCACCGAGAATCTCTACAACAAGGCCCAATTCTCGGCGGACCACCGGCATCTCTACAGTGAATCTGTGGAGAAAGTGACCTATGATGCGGCCCATGCACTAATCTCCGTAAGTCTTCACTCCTTGCTTTCTTTGCTAATTTCAGTAAGTTAGCATTTTTTGGCTAACACTTCCCTTCCCTCCAACTTATGCAGCAAGTTCTTCCCCGGCTCCGAAATGTGCAAATACGAGCCTCCATCTATGCTGACCGCAAAGCCAAGTATAAGAAGATGGCTTGTTCCAACGATCCTGCTCAGATTCAAGCGGAGCTGGACGCTGAGATTGCAAAGTATGAATCCCTCAAGGATTTGTACAATAACACGGAGGAGGAGCTAGGAAAACTGAAGGAGGATTTTCAGGTGGTGGAGAGCGCTCGAAGCGGCTTGAGCGACAAGTTAGCCCAGGCTAACGAGCGCTGCAAGAAGGCGGAGACCGAGCGGGAAAGCTGGAAGACGAGGGCTCTGGAGGCTGAGAGGAAATTCAACGACACCATGAGCGAGTGGCCTCGGAGTCTGGAACGTGCGAGCAAGGAGGCCCTTATCCTGTTCTGCCATTCGAAGGCCTTCAACTTTGCAGCCTCGTTGCATTGCTTGGATGAGGCCCAGAATGCCTTCAATTTAGCCGTTGAGCAGGGCATCCACAAGGGGCTGACTGATCCGGCCATGAAGGGAGCAGAGGGCACGGGGCTCATATTCAATGAGCGTTGTGAGGAAGTGGATGAGGACCCCAACGACCCCGCGGACGCCACTGCTGAGATGGAGTACGACTTCTTGGTTAAGCTAATCCAAGATGAGTACACGGACGCCCATCGGGAAGGGGGGTCGGCTCAATCCGCTCAAAATGATGACCCTGAAGATGAGCCCCAAGCGCTTATCGTGGAGGATGCCCCTGTCCCAGCTGCCGAGGGTGCCAATGTCCCCGTTCCTGCCGCCAATGAGCCCGACGATCCCCAAGCCCAACCGCTAGAGCCTGAGGGCCCCGTGGCCCAGAACATACTGGTGATCGTTGATGAAGACGTTGCTCCAGCCGCCTGAGACTTTTCTTCTGTAAATTCTCTATGTATTTTCCTGCTTTTCTGTGTCTTTTCTTTCTTTCGAAACAATGTTCAGAGGCCTTTGAGCCCTTAATTTGTAATTTTGCAGTGAATATACATCCCATTTTTCATGACTTTGTTTCTTTGCTTACTTATGAATCAGAACTTATACTTAGAGCTTGCTGGAACAAATCTTGTAATAATAAGACTGTGTGTAGCATACTTCTGTGGATGCTTTATTTCTCTAATAAGCCTTTAGAACTTTGAGAAATTTTGTTAACTTCTGTAAATCTTGAAAATTTGCCTAAGTCTTGAGCGATCGTGAGGGTCTTATTGTGAGATTGCCCCCCACTCAAGACTTGTATAAATTTTTGCCTTTGTCGTAAGCCTTGAAAATTTGTCTAAGTCTTGAGCGATCGTGAGGGTTTTATTGTGAGATTGCCCCCCACTCAAGACTTGTATAAATTTTTGCCTTTGTTATAAGTCTTGAGCGATCGTGAGGGTCTTATTGTGAGATTGCCCTCGTTCAAGTCTTGGGGACCTTCTTCTTATTTTCGGAAATTATGCTAAGTCTTGAGTATTTACGAGGGCGCCAAAAATGATGGGTTCAGAAAGGTGAGGGTCCGAATCCAATCACTTTACGATTTGTAATTGTGGAGGAAACCGCCGGAGATTCGCCGGAGATGAGAAAAGGGGGTTCTACCTGTTGGGACAAGCACAATAAAAGTCAGAAGGCCAAGCTGGGGGAACTGGGGGTGATGCCCAGTTTGGCTCTCCGACGCTCAAGTCAGTTCAAGGTATGAAGAAACGTAAGTTCAGTCACAGCTTCAGTGATGAAGAATGCTTACCAGTGTAGAAGATGACTTTAGCTATTTATAGTTGAGGGTCAAGGGCCCTTTGGTCATTTGCCTTAAGTGGTCCTGGCCGAATGTTGCCCTAACACGTGGCGCCATGAGAGAGAAACCTAAGAGGAATCTTCTGCAAAAGCGGCTAAAAGTTAGTGCTGGCAACAGTGGCAGGTGCGCGGGCATGTACGATGTGTCAGAGAGCCATTTGGGTGGTTGGTAACGAGGGCTTAAGAGCGCGCTCGTGACAACCTGGAGTATTGGAAGCTAAGATATCCGCTGGGGGGAATGAAGGCTCCAGTTCAAGTGACGAGCCAAAGGGGAGGCCACTCTGAGGGAGTGTGACGCTCGAAGAGGGCTCCCTTGGCACGTGGGCGTGCCAACCATACAGAATGGAGGACGCTCGTGAGAGTGACAGCGCTCGTTGGGCTTAACTCCTGAAGAAGGATTGCGCTTGTTGGGCTTAGCGCTCGTGCACTGATGGGTGCAACCTTGGGGAGACAGATGTCATCATCTCGGTGATGCCACGTGTCCTAACGTGGGACGATCGTATTTTGACCCCATCATGGATGTTCTCTACTTCGAATTTCTACTTATCGTAGATGATTTGAAAGAGAAATTTCATATAAATATTTTTGTATGTGTATATTTATTTAATCAAAATAAATATTTTTAATCTCTTAATTTGTTCAATAAATATAATAACTAAATTTATTTAAAAAAATTAAATGATAAACGTGCAACGCACGTTCACCTCACTAGTGTCATACAAAGGTACAATCTAGAGAAGTAAAAGATGGACTTAATTAGACTGTTTACCCTAAACTTTTACCCTTCCTAACTCATTTTCAATGGATCAGGGCAACAAAAGTAAAGGATCCCCAAGTGTAATGCAAATTAATACATCAATTAATGTAAATAATTGAATTGCCACATGTTTTTATTGGTCAAATCTCTCAACTTGATTTCCGTGACTACCCCTAAAGTCTTCCCTAGAAATTATAAATAGCAACATGCACCTATATTCTTCCCCTTTATATATTTCGCACAAAAGATATTTGATAGCTCAATTAACAATTTATAACATTTAGCAATGACCTCTTACAACTTGGAGTCCTACGACTCCTATCCCCCCTTCTTTCGTCCCGACAACATAGTCAACAGCATTGATCTCTTGCTCGAACCCGAACCTGATCCTGAACTTGATTCCAATCCACTTCCAGATTTGGAATCGGGTTCGGATTCTATTCCCATTATAGATTTGGAGGAAATGAACCCTGAAAATCTGGGTCAGGTATGCAGGGACTGGGGCATGTTCAGGCTGACAAACCACGGTGTCCCGTCGGAGCTGCTTAGTCAACTCGAGGACGAGGCGACTCGCCTCTTCTCTGAGATGAGCTTCGTGTCGAAACGGGACTCGATCACGAGTCCTATAGGATACTTCTGGGGGAGTCCGGCTCTGACGACGTCCGGAGATGTTGCAGTACAAAGAGGCCCTTATAATCTGAACTGGTTGGAAGGCTTGAATGTTCCTTTGGTTGAGATATCTCAGTTCCGATATGAAGATCCATCTCTTGAATCGTTCAGGTGATTGAAATATATATAATTAAGTTAGTTTTAATTAATTTAATTTCTTTCTGCAAGTTTCTATGGTTTTATGATGAAAAGAAATGTGATTCAAAATTTAGAGGAATGATTAGGTTCTTAAATATAACAAGGAGAGACTACATATTGATCAGGGTAATCTAGTAACTTCCTTTATTGGAGTAATTATTACATTAATTGTAAGGTTATATACCTATTATAATGTGCATTATTTACATATATTGTCTAATTTGTTTCCTTTTAATTTCATTATTACATTCATTGGTAATATTATATAAATATTATTTCTTTTCTCTTTTGGATTTATCTCTCTCTTTCGGTACGATTACTTAGATGTAAAACCAAAAGAAAAAAGAAGCAAATTAGACAATATATGTCTGAGTCCTGTTATAAAACATATTTATTAATAGGACAAATCTTGTTCTAAAACACCACCAATTGGTGTAACTTAGTAGCTCGACATTATGTTATTTTAACCAAAAATTTCATGTTTGAATCCCTTATTATATAGGTATCATTGGTAGGGAAAATTTTATATTTTACCCATATAAATACACTATAAATTTCTCCATTTAAAGAGTGAGTGATCTCTTCTATAAAATTTTAGTAAAATTTCCATATTTAAAAGAGATATTTATAGATTTAAATTTGGCCCAAAAAAACCATATGTTTGATCAGTTAAGAGGGACAAATTATCATAATCATATATATTTACTTAGTTATAGCTTAAGATAAAATTAATCAAGGGATACATATGATCTATTATTTGGAGGTATTTAGAAGAAATGTTGACATTTGAGATTAATAAGAGTCATGAACAGTAAGCCTAAATCAGGAGGGCCCTGTTTTCTGTAGCTGATTGATAGTTAGTTAAATCAATGTTGACTCGCCTTGTGTATGTATTTTAGACGGTCAAAATGCAACAACAGCCATCAAACAATTTCTTGGACCCAATCTCCAGAAAACCCTAAAATAATTCATATTTGCATGTTGTCCAATTCCAATTCTTTTCTCCCTTCGCCGTCTTATTTGTTACAGAATCAAGTTGGGTCGAGGTGAAGGTCTTTTTATTAATAGTATACTCTTGCACCGGAGATTCGAACACGACAGACTCTAGTTATATTAGTACAATTTCAAACTACTAAATTATGCCACAAAATCTTCCGGTTCCACCTTGTAACAATTGCAATTGAAAAGAGTATGCTTACAATTAGGAATTAGAAGTATCATCATATTATTGTATCTTAAACAATGGATTTCGGATGATAAATTTGGTAAATTTGTTGATTATTAAATTAGGGTTAATAAGAGATTATTAACTATGTCCCTAGTGACATGGTTGCTACCACCCGTTGCTAGATGTGTGTCACATGGATACCCATTGACTTAGACCGAAAAGATTGGGCACCTCGTCCGGAGACCAACAGGTGATCCAATGGATTCGCTTAGCATGAGGGTTATGAATCGCTACTTGAGCATATTATAATTTGGAACTTTATTTTGGCCAGCGAGACCTCAAAAGAGTAGGAAATTTACGTATTTAGCCCATATGACGTATATTGAGGTTTATTGATTTCGTTGGTACTCGAGTATGAAGAGTATTGATAATCTTTAGATTATGAATATTTGTATTTTATCCTGGTTATGGTTGGTTATATATGAGGGGATTTCGGTAATAACCCTACGCCTTCATTGTCAGTTTTAATTTATTTTTTTTTTAACTTGAACTCTACATCTGAGTCATCTGACATTGAGAAACGGACGCATTTGTCCTTGTCACTATTGTTTTGTGGGAAAGTGAATTTGATTTTTCATGCATCACATTGTTTAATTTGTGGCTGTGTGCTTTGAAAGGTCATTGTTAGAAGAGTACGGCCACCACCAAACAAGGCTGGCAAACACAATATTCGGTACAATGGCTAAGGACCTCAACTTCCCTCCAAAAAAATCAAAATCGTACCTATCGGAGTCAACGGGATCCTTACGTGTCTATCGATACCTACGTTGCCCGATGGCGGAGCGGAACTGGGGTATCTACGCCCACACCGACAGCTCGGTTCTTTCAATCATTCATCAGGATCAAGTCGGAGCCCTCCAAGTTTTCAAGAGCAATAAATGGATAGATGTCGAGCCGATTCGTGATACCCTAATTGTCAATATTGGAGATATGATGCAGGTCCGTTGTGGTTTGGATCTCCTATTATATAATTATGTGTTGCATCTTTTGTTACACGATTGCAGGTTGCATTACACTTACTACTTGTGAAATTCGGTATATTAAAAGAAATTCTCCGGGTATCGTAAATTACAATACAGTCCTAAAATATCATTTATGTCTCAAGAAGGGGTGGTATCCTAGTTTCAATTTCCCTTATAAATGTCTTTGCACAAAAATTGAAATGTTGGGGATCATCTCAGTGTTATTAATAACACCTATGGACTAATTTGTAATTACTTCAAACCTAAAGATTGTATTCTAACTTTCTGTTTTATTCATCCATACATGTTTCAGGCGATGAGTAATGACGATTATGTAAGTGCACTGCATCGAGTGAAGGTGAAAAGGGAGAAAGAGAGAATATCAATAGGGTATTTCGTGTTCCCAGCTGAAGATGGTGTGATTGAGAGCTCAAATTACAAGCCCTTTACTTATGCTGATTTTCAAGCAAAGAAGGATCTCGACTTGAAGACTGTTGGGGTAAAGGTTGGCCTTCCAAGATTTAGGGTTTCAGAAAGCAATGAAATGTCATGACTTGATTCAATAAATGTTTGTAGCCGAATATATATGTGTTATCAATTATATTATATAGGGATAAAAAAAAATTATCATCGGAATTATAAATGTTTTCACATTTTCACCCGTATTATGTTTCGTTGCATACCATCATCTCAACTTAACGTTTCGTTGTATATCGTCATTCATACTTTGCGTTTTTTATAAAAGACCGTCTCGGGTTAATTTTTAGTAATTTTTGTAGCTTGAACATTAAACACGTGATGCGCACGTGACTTTAATAAGGGCAAATATGTCCTTATTAAGTCATGAAATAATAAATTTGCCCTTACTAAGTCATTCGCGTATCATGCATTCACTATTCAGGTCATCAAAATCACAAAAAATCTATGAAAACTAACAAAAATCCATTGAAATCACCAAAATCAATTGGAGATGATTTTTATAAAAAACACGAAGTAGAGATAGTGGTATATAACGAAATTTAGTTTGGGTGTGAAAAGTATAAATACGCGTATAATTCAAATGGAAAAATTGTTTTATTCCTATTATATATACATATATTGCTTTGTGGATATGTCGTTCTTAATTAAGCGTATTTCCAAGACAAAAAGGAATAATTCCTATCTCGAAGAGTAATCATGCTTTATGCCTTTATCAGGGGGAAAAAAATGTCTGAATCAAGTTTAGTCAATCGCACTCTCATACCAAACTTGCTAGGTTGAAAATGTTACCATGAAAAAACGTTTTATCTTTAAACTATTTACAATCCCTTTGTACAATTTACTTAATAAACTTCTCATTTGTTCCGAATTACATTCGTCTCATAACTCATTATTTCAAAAAAGAAGAAAAAAAAGAGTGATCAATGTGGATGCACGTGGATCTCTCTCGTGTGATGTATCAGAAGTTCGTATTGAGTATCATTTCGGACACCTGTCACATAGTATTTAGGAAAAAAATTCAATATCATTATATCCATAACTTTTATGTCCTATTCAAACATCATAAAGGACCAATATATAAATTAGGTGGTTTCTTTTGCCACGTGTGTATAGCTTGTCATGATATATTCAAATATCTCTTATAATCCTCAATAACATGTTTAAGACAATGGTGCCAACAGGGGTTGGTCAAATGGTTGTGGGTTCTTTTTCGAAGGCAAAGAACCGGGTTCGAATCCCTCTGGTCACTTGGGGTGTATTGTGTTAAAAAAAAAAAAAAATGTTTAAGACAATGGTTCGCAACATCAGTTTTAGTAATCAGATTAGCGATTAATCTCAAATTCAGCTTTTTAATATCTCCTTTTCCTAGCAATTTTTAAACCCTCTGTAAGCTAAGCCTCAATAATTTTGCCAAAGTGATTGAAACTTGTTCGAGTCTCATCGAGAAACCTACTGGCCATTCGCCACTATGATTCCTAATGATACCACCGGTTGCCACAATATTTCAGTATTTCAAATAACTTCCATCCGTGTTTAATTTGATCTAACCCTCCATGGTTTTCTCCGACCTTCTCCGATCACACTCATTACTCATATCCTTTCTGCTCTTCCTAGACGATCGAATCCGAATGGTGAAGATCAAGAGCCACTATGCATTTTATGTTATCAATTGTAATACAATTACAAAGGGGTTCCCATTTGTTTCTTGATTTTCACAAAGCTCATATGGTTGCAACAAAAATGTGCTTCCACGCAATCATGTTTGCCACGTATATGAATAAATCATCACCAACATAAATAAAAACATATATGAATAAAACATAAATAAAAAATCTCTTAAAAAAAACATTATGAAATTAAAAACTCATCACCAACAAAACCCCTAAAACTCCATCATCACCATTCATCCAAAAAGGGGTAAAATCCGACAAGTTCAATTTAATAAAATCAACACCTATTTGGAAAAAAAAAAAAAAAAACAGAAAAACAAGTAGTAACCAAATAAATTTGGACATATTCATTCTAGCTATATATTCTTGTTTCAATTGCAGCAAAATCCAAATTTCATCAAAGAGTCTTGATCAATTAGAAGGGTGTGGTTGAGTGAACTGACTCATCCATCCTTAACCAAAGGTCGGGCCGGATTCGAATCCTGACATTGGATATGGAGCAAATTTAAATCTCTTGGCCAGCTGTTTCACCCTATGAGGTGCCTACAATTTATTGAGGGGACTAGTCACTGTAATCTACCGTCACTCTATGAGGTGCCTACAATTTAGCGAAAGAATTAGACAATGTAGTATGATGGAAGCCCTATTACCAAAAAAAAATCAAAGAATCTTGATTTTATGTTAGGGCCCCGTGGTGGGAAATCTATCTCGTAGCAGAAAAATATGTTAGCAAGCTACAACTCAATAGGGGGCCTCACCCACTAAGACAAAACGTCATAAAGATGCACACTTTTAGAGAATCAGACAAATACAATAATTTCCTACATCTGCTTGGCATTATGCACAAGGTTCTCGTCCAATAATGTAAATATGATCATTGTATTTCCATCAGTTATTTCCATCCACACCTTTGCAGTTTGTTGCTTCATTTCATGAGCCTTAGTTTCTTTTGCTCTTGATCTTTTGTTGATGTTGCTATGAAAGCAACTCTACAAGCTAGTACAGCCTCAGGATTTTGGAAAAGATGTAATCATTAATGCTGATTGTGTGTAATCCCACGTCGAATAGGAATAGGATGGGATATTGTGACACCTTACACTGCATTTGCCGACGTTTGAACATATGTATTAGTAGATGGTTGAGAGGAAAAGATAAAACATTTTAAATATTACAATTGTTTCTCATTAATTTGGCGATCTCCGATATGTCAATCACTCATTATTTCAATTCTGTTAAATCGTTTTTACAGATAGAATCCGACGAGCCATCAAGTAAAGGCTTTCTATCAGCCCCTTTATCATTGGTTATTAAAAAACTTGACATATCCCGAGATGTATATAAGTAAAACAAAAGATTATAAACAAATTTGTAATTCCTTTGAATTTGTCGTTAGCACGGAACTGAACTATGTAGGGAAAATCCCTAAACCGTAACAAACATGTCGAAATCATCGAGAACACACAAGCGGAAGCGTACCTTGATCCGTAGCAATCCGTGGTTGACTAGCAATCCAAGGTTGAGGTCTTCTAAGCCTTGATACGCCGTCAATTCTATTCTCTCTGGGATGCGGCAGAAAAGAAGACAAGGAACGTATCTGACTTAGGGACCACAACCCTAATATACAACCAAAAGTAGGGCACCTTAATTATGGGCCCATCAATCATAATTAAGTGTCCACGGGTTTCTACACATAAAAGACCCATACTTCAACAAATATTTCTATAAGCCCATATAATTAAATAAATCCTAACTAGATCACTCAATTGGGCTCGTATTATGAGATAGCCTATGTACAATTTAATTAAATATGTGAGACCATTAAATAGAAAATCCAACAATCTCCCACTTGGTCCACATATGGTTCCAAATAATTGTACATAGTCTTAAACCTTAGTGCGCGCAACCTTATGCTATCTCTACTTCCGAAATATTTCCAAACAATCTGGTCCATCAATTATGTTATTATAGGATCAAAGCAGCTTTCGTTACACAATTCGTAACTAAACCGAACAATGGTCACAATATTAACACAATCAATGACATAGATCAAAAGTATGGCATGTAGCATGGAAATTACATGTAATGTGATCTTAGTCATGCCTATTTCCAACTGGTCCTACCTTATGACTCAAAGAGTCCCAAAGCACTTTCCAATACTTTATGCAAAACTGCAACAGAAAGCTAAAATCCTTATTGTCAGAGTACTCAATCAAATAAAACTTTATTTGCCTTATAAACCTTAGTCTGTACAAAACATAAAACATGTCAATAAGCAAAATAGAAAACCACAAACTCACACTACTAAGACACGTCATCTAGTTTGATGACACCCATATGAGCCACATGTTCATGAAATACTTTAGGTGGCAATCCCTTAGTGAGTGGATCTGCTAGCATTAAGTTTGTACTTATATGCTCTATTGACACTTGAAAACTCTGAACTCTTTCTTTCACAACTAGATACTTAATATCTATATGCTTAGATTTAGATGAACTCCGGTTGTTCTTTGAATATAACTCTGCAGCCATATTATCACAATTAATTGTCAATGGCCTTTCAATGTCATTGACAATTTGCCGTCCAGTGATAAAATTTTAGAGCCATATCCCCTGATTCGAACTTCGATAAGTGAGCATGTAATCCTTAGTCTTTTGTAGATACCTCATGTCCCTACTAGATATCTGCCTAACATCCCCACTATGTACGCTAAATCCGGATGCGTACACACTTGAGCATACATGAGACTCCCTACTGCAGAAGCATAAGGGATTTCCTCCATCTCTTTCTTCTCTAGGTCCATCTTAGGACGTTGGAGCAAATTAAAATTATCACCTTTTGACATAGGTGTGTCCCCTGGTGCACAATCCTGTATGCCAAAACGGCTCAGCACCTTATCGATATAAGCCTTTTGCGATAAGCCGAGTATACCTCTGAAACGATCCTGATGGATCTGTATACTCAGAACATATGACCGCCTTCCCAATATCTTTCATCTCAAATTTACTTGATAGAAATTTCTTGGTTTCACGCAATAGGCTTATATCGCTGCTTGCTAGTAGAATATCATCTACGTACAACACCAAGATAATAAATTTGCTCCCACTGACCTTGAGATATATGCATTGGTCAACAGTGTTTTCCTTAAAACCAAAAGAGGAAATCACCTTATCAAATTTCCGGTACCACTGACGGGACGCCTGCTTTAGACCATAAATGGACTTCTTTAGTTTACATACTAGGTGCTTTGAATCTTTGGACTCAAAGTTCTCCGGTTGCACCATGTATATAGTTTCTTCGATGTCTCCATTGAGAAACGTTGTCTTTACGTCCATTTGATGGAGCTCTAAAACATAATAAGCTACAAGTGCCATAATGATTCTAAAAGAGTCTTTCATTGAAACTGGAGAGAAAGTCTCTTTAAAATCAATGCCTTCCCTTTGAGTGAAACCCTTGGCAACAAGACGTGCTTTATATCTTTCGATATTACCATTTGAATCCCCGTTTGGTTTTAAAAATCCATTTACAACCAATTGGTTTTACTCCTTATGGTAACTCGACAAGACCCCAAACGTCATTGTCCATCATAGATTTCATCTCTTCATTCATGGCTTTGATCCATTCATTAGAGTTTGAACATAGCTTTACTTGATTGAAAGATGTAGGATCATCTTGCAATCCCATATCAAATTCATGTTCATGGAGGTAAACGACATAGCCATCTGAAATCGCTTTCCTCTTTTCTCTAGTGGACCTCCTTATAGGCACTTCATTTTGAGGTTGTTGTGGTGCATCATTTTGCATAGATGATGGTTCTGGATCTGATTCAGTGGGTCCTAACTCATTATTTTGAGTCAATGATGGACCCGTAACTGATTCAGTAGGAATCCCAAATATGATTGTGTTTTCCAAATTTTCTTGATTCGCAGGTTGAGGGGTGATAGGAATATTTATCCAATCATTCTCAGCTGCAACTATAGTGGGAATGTTAACACATTCCTCGTCAAACACAATCTTTCCAATTTGATCCCTCCCACTGTAATCAACATCCTCAATGAATTTGGCATTTCCCATTTCGAAAAAGGACTTATTTGAGGGGTCATAAAACTTAAATCCCTCGACCTTTCCGAGTAACCTACAAAGTAGCAGCTAATTGTTCTTGAATCTAATTTCCTTTCGTTAGGCTTATAGGGCCTAGCTTCAGCTGGACATCCCCAGACATGCAAGTGCCTAATACTAGGCTTCTTGTCTGTCCACAACTCGTACGGGGTTTTATCTACTACTTTGTTTGGAACCCGATTTAAAATATAAACTGCAGTCTTTAGTACTTCGCCCCAAAGTGATTCTGGCAATAAAGAATGATTAATCATACTTCTCACTATATCCTTAAGAGTTCGGTTTCGTCTCTCAGAAACACCATTTTGGTTTGGACTCCCCGGCATGGTGTACTGAGGTACAATCCCGCACTCACTTAAGTATTTGGCGAAGGGTCCTGGACGTTGTTCACCGGATCCGTCATATCTGCCATAGTATTCTCCACCACGGTCAGATCTGACAGCTTTAATTTTCTTGCCTAGTTGATTCTCAACTTTGGCTTTGAAAGCCTTAAACACGTCCAAAGACTGTGACTTCTCATGAATTAGGTACAAATATCCATAACGAGATTAGTCATCAATAAGGTTGATAAAGTATCGTTGTCCATTCCAAGAAGCTGTAGGGAAGGACCACAAATATCTGTATGTATCAACTCTAAAGGTTCTTTACTCCTATTGGTACCTAATTTCCTCATATTTGTTTGTTTTCCCTTTATACATTCTATACAGATTTTAAAGTCTGTAAAATCAAGGGAATCAAGAATTCCTTGTGATATAAGCCTCTGTATTCTCTTTTCAGAGATATGTCCTAAACGCTTATACCACAACATTGATGAATTCTCATTTGTTAACTTACGTTTAGTACCAAAGTTACTTGAATGCAGATTTTCAATATCAGTTGAAATTTTAGTGTTCAATTTATACAAATTATTAATTAGAGTACCAGTACCAATAACATTTGAATTTAAAGAAAAAACACAACTTCCATTCCCAAATGAACAAGCATATCCAGATTTGTCCAAACAAGAAATAGAAATCAAGTTCCGTCTAAATTACGGTACAACGAAAGTTTCTTCCAAATTCAAACAAAAACCAGTATCTAAATGAATCCTAAAAACACCAATAGCTTCAACTAGAGCTTTATTGCCATTTCCCACATAGATGTATCTTTCAACATCAGTTGGTACTCGGTACCTTAGGCAATCCTGCATTGTGACACTTATGTGAGTAGTGGCACCCGTATCTATCCACCAAGTGTCACCAGGTACTAAAGCCAAATTAACTTCTGAGCAAACAAAGTTGAGAAGTCTACCTTTCTTTTCACGCCAGGCAGCGTATTTGGGACAATCCTTCTTTATGTGATCAGGTTTCTTGCAAAAGTAACAGGAAATAACCGAATTCTGTTTGTTTTGCACCTTAGGTTGGGTTGTCCCAAATTCTGCAGTTTCCTTATCCTTATTCCTTTTCCTCTTATTGGTGGTAGCCCTAACCTTAGAAGTCATAGCCAAATGAGCACTTTCAGTCCTATCTTGTTTTAGTCTCTCTTCTTCTTGCACACATTGAGCTATAAGCTCATTTAGAGTTCATTTCTCCTTTAGAGTATTATAGGAGATTTTAAATGGATTAAATTGTGCAGGAAGTGAGATCAAGACCAAGTGCACAAGTATGTCATTCGACACCTCGAGCTTTAAGCCCTTAAGTCTTGTCACAAGATTAGACATCTCCATGATGTACTCCCTTATGTTTCATTTACCTTTATACCGCATAGAAACCAGCTTACTTAGAGTAGTGCTGGTCTCAACCTTTTCATTAGTTTTGAATCGGTTTGCTATTTGGTCAAGGAAACTATTGGCATTTTCCTCATCAGGAATACCACCCCTTATGGATTCCGGAATTGAGCGTCTCATGATCATCAAACTCATGCGATTTGATCGCTCCCACTTCTCGTATGCGGATCTCTGTACAGCAGTGCTAGTATCAGTGAGATCCGCGGGGCGATCAAACCTTAATGCATGATCGAGACCCGCACAACCAAGCATAATCATAACATGCTCCTTCCATTGTTTGAAATTAGAACCATTGAGTTCAGGGATGTTGTTCAAGTTGGCAGATATGGAAGACACTATAAAGGAAAATAATATGCTCAGAATTAATTAAACATAGAAGCATGCATATTTAAAGATAAACCAAATATCACAATGTATATGCACTGGTGGGTCCATCTCAAGATACCTAGCACAACATTATTATTTAGTCTTTAGACAGAAATAACAATTTGTAAGTGGTACTCTCAAACATAGTCAAGAATATTGATATCAAAAACGGCCTCACAATATGCCTTTCTTTGGACCGACACATTGTAAACATGTTAACACCAAATATATCACATATTCATGACTATTATTATCTGGCCAAAATAATCTTCCTTTGGGCCGATTATTTCGCATAGATAATAAAAAATAACTTAATTGAAGAAAATTAATTAAATCTTACCCAAAAGAGGTTACTTTGGCAACATTTTAGTTCAATCTAATTAATTTTCAAAAAAATTACCGAAAAATAAATACTGGAATTAATCACGCAATCTCAGGAAATAAATCCGAATCCACAATAATACTAATCAATTGCAACATAAATTGTCACATATAGTATCAGTTTACTCAAATAGCAAACCAATTCCACTTTTATGTTGCACGCATATCGAGGTGATTTATAATCCCAGCAGCACATAACAATGTACACACAAGTCTGTAGCCTTTATGAATTTCAAAATGGTAATTCTCCAAAACATACACGTATATGCTGCAGGCCATATGTTTATTGCATGATTATACTAAACATATTTTATTAAAAAGAATTCGGCAATAACTAACAAAACTACTCTGCAATTCTCATGAATATAATATCAAAAAACATGCACATACAGCAAGTGTGTATATGCAGAACATATTTTGCTCAATCATGAAGGTTGTCGGTCATTACATTTAATGACAATTGTCAAAATATATGAAATTCACTTTCATTGGCTCGTAAAACTGAATGTTAATCAGCAGGAAAATAAGTACTAATAGTATCATAATCAATTAACCAACTCCAGCATATACGTCCTCGCCTCCTCGGCTAAAACTACAATTTCGCAAATAATTAAGTTCTAACAATTTGACGAAATCATAATATCAAATCAATAACCTTATTCGTGAAAAACGAAATTCATCGATTTAATGAAAACTCTGATCAATATCATAAAACCGACAACCAATATCAATTCACAGTCTCACATAAATTTCATGAGTTTAAAATAAAATCATCTGATAAATAGACAATATCAGATTGGCCGAACCGCATATCAAGAATTAATCTCAATTTACTCGATAATCACATTCAATTTTCGATCTATTTGTTATCAATCGAAAATAAATCCCAATCCTTCGACATGAGAATGGCTCTGATAACACTTGTAGGGAAAATCCCTAAACCGTAACAAACATGTCGAAATCATCGAGAACACACAAGCGGAAGCGTACCTTGATCCGTAACAATCCGTGGTTGACTAGCAATCCAAGGTTGAGGTCTTCTAAACCTTGATACGCCGTCAATTCTATTCTCTCTGGGTTGCGGCAGAAAAGAAGACAAGGAACGTATCTGACTTAGGGACCACAACCCTAATATACAACCAAAAGTAGGGCACCTTAATTATGGGTCCATCAATCATAATTAAGTGTCCACGGGTTTCTAGACATAAAAGATTCATACTTCAACAAATATTTCTATAAGCCCATATAATTAAATAAATCCTAAGTAGATCACTCAATTGGGCTCGTATTATGAGATAGGCTATGTACAATTTAATTAAATATGTGAGACCATTAAATAGAAAATCCAACAAACTATTCTTTATGAAACCAAGCACAAGATGGATTTTTGCGTTGGCATTGATTCGCATATAATATGATCTGTTTTTATTTGACAAATAAAGTTCCTTTTTTCTTTCCTAAGGGTGGTTATCAAATTTTAAAGTAGGATTTTTAATCAAAATGTTTGAAAACTTATTTAAAGGGAAAAAGAGAGCTATCTTTAATTAAATAGGAGTTGTTTTAGAATTACAAAAATTTTATTGTAACAAGTTAGTTATTGCTAAAGCGCAATGAATAATATATACTTATTAATGAAATATAATGATTTGAATATGAAAAACAAATTATAATGTATGAATACTTTTACGTTTCAATAATATTACTATAGAACCTTATTATGTTAAATTTTGAAGAAAATATTTGTCACTCTATTTGTATAGAGAAAATTCTACCTCAAACTCGATCCGACCAATCCAACTAATTCAAATATATTATATTTATCATTTGATTTGTCATTCTCCTTAAATCTTCCATTAACTACGTAACAAACATAAATACTTCCTCCTTGTTACATCGGTTTGCGTAGCGAAAGAGTATCAATAGAATAGAACATTAATTAATGGAGATATCAAAATTATGGCCGACATGTAGGCACAGTATCAGTTGGGATGGGCCGATTGAGGATTTGGGGTGGTTTTCTAGCTTTGGGCTTGAAAGGGCCGAATAGGCAAATACCAATTCTGACTAGTCAAGATTGCACAAAATCAACATTTTTTTTTTTTTTTTGGTAAAGACAAAATCAACATATGATATATAATTTATATATATATATTTTTAGCTCTTAGATTTTTCTCCACCCAATTGAGTGAAGGATTAATCTTTCCAGATAATTGAAGACGCTTATTGCGGGGACCTCTCCCAACGTAGTTTGATATATAATCTATATCTAACAACTTTATTATTATATAAATATATTAAAATTATTTTTTGTATTATATATATTTATAATTATTTTTAATATAATCACTAATAAATAAATGAATAGGTAGTATAAGATAATGTTATATTAGTATTGATAAGCCAACCGGGGTTGGTCAAGTGGTTCGAGGGCTCTTTCTTGAAGACAATGACTTGGGTTTGAATCCCTCTGGCCACTTGGGATGTGTGTGTTTAAAAATAAAATAAAAAATATTAGTATTTATAAAAATTTAAAATATAAGTGAAAAAGTAATAAAAATTATGTAAAAAAGAAAATAAAGAAAATACAAGCAATGAGAAAGAAAAGAGAAATAATGAGATAGAAAAGAGAAGTTAAGAAAAAGTGCAAGAGATAAAGCCGGTTAAAAATAAAAAAAAAAGTTAATAAATAAATAGAGAAAAAAATATTTTCAGAGCTCATAACACCAAATGGGTCTCTCGCTTAATATAACAGTATGGATATTGATGGGTCTGAATATGGGTACAGAGTCCAATCACTTTAGAATTTGTTTAAGTGAGGAAACCACTGGAAGATCGCCGGAAAATATGGGGGTTCTACCTGCTAGGACAAACACACAAACAAAATCAGAAGGCCAAGCTGGGGGAACTGGGGGTGATACCCAGTTTGGCTCTCCGACGCTCAAGTCAGATGAAGATCTGAAAGAGAAAGTATGCTAAGTATGAAGTTGTTGTAATGGAAGGTGCTTACAGTGGAGAAGATGCCCTCGCACATTTATAGTTGAGGGTCAGGGACCCTTTCGTCATTTGCACCATGTGGTCCTGGCCGAATGTTGCCCTAACACGTGGTATTGCGAGAGAAACCTAGGAGGAATCTTCTCTGTAAAAGCTGGTGAAAGTTGGTGTGGGCAACAGTGGTAGGTGCGCAGGCATGTACGGGGTGTCAGAGAGCCGTTTAGGGAGTTGGTAACGAGGGCTTAAGAGCACGCTCGTGTCAACTAAAGCCTTGGTGGCCAAGGAATCCGCTAGGGGATGAAGGCAAGGCTTGTGTAACAAATTGGAGTGGAAGTCTCTCTGAGGGAATGTAGCGCTCGAAGAGGGCTCCCTTGATTGATTGGAACGTTAGACATGTAGTGTGGATAGCGCTCGTGAGAGCGGTAACATTGATCACGTGCGAATACGACAGAGACGGCACGTGTTCTTGGAGGATACTGACGCTCGAGGGGTTTCAACGCTCGTGTATGACTACCACAATTACAGGACAGGTGTCGTCATCTGGGAGGTGCCACGTGTCCAAACGTGGGACGAGCACATTTTGACCCCATCATTTTGTCCCCCAATTTTGTAGTCTTTAGTGATAAGGGCTGTAGAATTTTTTTTCCAATGTAATCCACCGAGTGAGTCGCCCGTATAAGGATTGGCGTGTTGGGCAATCTTCCTTCTGATTGCGCCATAAATGCGGTCCCTTCAACTGACTGGTTGTAATGTCCAAGCATTAAATGCAGTCCTTTCTTCTGACGGCTTGGAGCGTCTAAGCATTAAATGCTGATGCGCGTGGGGCGTGTGAGTCTTGGGAAGTACGTGACGGTTCAATAAAGTGCACGGTTTCCTAGGCGGGAAATGATTGCAATTTTGAATTTTTGCCAGAAATATACCAACTTCCACCCCTATAAATAAGGGATTCTGCATCCATTCCCCTTTTTACGCGAACATATCTTCAAAGCAGACATTTGCGAAAAACTTCTTTGCATACGAGTTTCAGAGCATCCCAAATTTTCCTTCAAGTTTTTCCAGAAAATTCAAGGTAACCTCCGGTGAAACTTTCTAACTTTGCTAACCTTAGAATCAAGTTAGGATTCAGCAATTCCTCAGGCTTTTACTTTCTAGAAATCCTCAATCTCTTCGAAAATCCTCCTCTCCTAAAACCATCATATCCCTTCCAAATTCCAACACCACCATGGCCGAACATCATGTAGAAGAGTTTGCCCGTGAAGTCGAAGAGATGGCCACCCAGAATTCATCTCCTCCGGATTCCCCTAGAGACGAAGAGTTGGGCACGGCCGTGGATGAAAGAAACCCAGGTGGGGTTGAGCATCTCTTCGAAGAGATGAATTTGGTAATGCAGGCGGAGAGGCAGGGGGTGACTCTCCCGATAACCGAGAGTGCAACTCACCCTCATCGCCATACCGTGACAGTGGCCATTGCAGCTCCGGCGCCGGAAATCGAGGAAGTAGCGGGGCCTTCTGAAAGATCCAGTAACAAAGGCAAGGGCAAGAGAACTCAAAGGCCCAAGAAGACCAAGAAAACCAAGGGGCCCAACGAGGGTGAAGGCTCGGGCATGCAAGCGATCGAGCGTACTCCAGATGAGACTCCCAGCAAAATCACTTTGGGAGAGGTGAAGACTATGTTGGCACCAATTTACTGGGATGAGCGCTTGACATGGAGGATCCCTGTTGACCACGAGCGCGCCAATCGTCCACCGCCCGGTGAGATGGCGGTCTATATGGATGCGGTCAGCTCTGGGGGCTTGAGGTTCCCAATTCCAGCCCCGGTGGCCAGCATCCTAAACGATTTGAACCTCTGCCCCTCACAAATAGTGCCCAACGGGCTTGCCTTAATAACAAGCTTTGTGATCCTTATGAGGTGTGCCGGATTCGAGCCCTTCATGCGAAACTCCAACGCCCTCCTTCAGGTGGTCAGCTCACCGCGCTCGTCACCTGAGGCGGGTTACTTCTACTATATCCAAGCGAAAGCCCACCTGAAAGTGATCAACTCCCCCTCATCCACTTACAGCCCAAACTGGAAAGAGAAATACATTTTTGTCAAGGCTCCAGTGGACGAAGATTTCGGGGTTACCTATGAATGGGTATCCAATGGGAAAGGATCCCTGGTAAAGAGCCGCTTGGAATCCGCCTTTCCGAGGGACTGGGCCAAGAACCTGGCAGGGGCATTGAGGGACGAGGGTCATTTGATCCAAGCCAAGGATTGGATTGATGATGACGAGCTTATGTTTCTTTATGGGCTTACTAACGACCCGCATTATCTTGACAACCCTCCCGCTCGTGATTTGGAAAGAGACAGTTAGATTCTTAGGGCACTAACTTGTAGATAGGAATGCTAACTTGTCTATCTTTGCACTTGTAACTTCTTTTATGAGATTTGCTTAAGGGTTTTTCACTCTCGTCCTTGCAGGAGCAGAAATCCTGAGAATGGCCGGTGGAATGAGAAATGCTGCCAGGTTTGCTAACGCCAACAGGCGTCAAGCCCAACAAGAAGACCAACAAAATCCCCGAGGCCGTGGAGCGGGCAGGGGGGACGGTCGTGGCGGCCATCACGGCGCCAGCTCAAGTACGGCTCCTGGCACCCAAACGCAACGAGGCCGAGGGGATGACAGAGCGGCCAAAGTGGAGAACAGGATAGTGGTGCGGCCACCTTCTGCGACAGATGCGAGGGTGGCCGGCCCTCGTGCTATCAATCAAGTGAGGCCCCCAACAGACGTGATGACAAGCGGGGCTCAATCGAGTGCTGACCGGACTTCCCGTAAGAGAAAGAGAATGCCCGACACCCTCGCAATAACGGGCAAGGGTAAACAGATGGTGGAAGGCCCCAAGGGCGACGGAGAAACTTCCTCTTCAGAGGAGGAGTACCTGTGGGGTTTTACCCGTCGAGGGGATAGGCACTTCTCCGGCTCCGCGGACGGAGGTGTGGTTCTATTGAGGCACGGCACACTCGCTCAGACTATCAGCGAGAATTTGTACGAGAGGGCCCAATTCACTGCAGACCACAAGCACCTATATTCGGAGCCTGTCGATAAGGTGACGAGCGACATGGTGCATGCCATTCTTTCTATGAGTCTACTTCTTCCTTTCTTTGTAACTTGACTTTCTTATGGAAAAATTATTCCTCAACATATTTGTTAATACTTCTGCCCTTTTCGAGCCTGTGCAGCAAGTGGTCCCGAGGGCCAAGAATATTCAGATGCGCGCCTCAGTTTACGCTGATCGAAAGGCAAAGTATAAGAAAATGGCGCGCTCGAATGATCCTGCTCAAATCCAGGTGGAGCTGGACACTGAGAAGGTTAAGTACACTTCCCTCAAGGAAGAGTACAGAAAAATGGAGGAGGAGATGAAGAGACTGCAGGGTGACTTTACAAGCGCGAAGAACGCTCGGAGCAGTTTGAGCGATAAGTTGGCCCAACTTGATGAGAACTATAAGAAGCTCGAGGCCGAGCGTGATGGTTGGAAGACGAGGGCTCTGGATGCAGAAAGGAAATTTACTGATACCATGAACCAATGGCCTCAGAGTCTCGAGCGATCAAACAAGGAGGCGCTCATCAAATTCTGTCACTCTAAAGCCTTCAATTTCGCAACTTCTTTGCACTGCTTGGACGAGGCTCAAAAAGCCTTCAACTTAGCCATTGATCAAGGCATCCACAAAGGGTTGACGGATCCGGCCATTCGTGGGGCAGAAGGCATGGGGCTCATGTTCAATGAGCGCTGCGAGGAGGATGACGACGACCATGATGATCCTGCGGTCAACATTTCTAAACCGGAATACGACTTCCTGGTCACTCTTATCCAGGATGATTACATGGCGGCCCATCCTCCAGAAGAAGCCTCCCAAGCGGCACAGAATGACCCTCCTGTAAACGAGCCTCAAGCGCCTGCCACGGAGAATGCCCCCGTTCCAGCTGCTGAAAATGTCCTCATCCCTGCCAATAACGCCAATGAGCCCAACGCTCCTCAAGCGCCTGGAATCAATGAGCCCAAGCCTCCAGCGGCCCAACACCAAGAGGAAAATGCCCCCCTCCCCCCTCCTCCCCCGCGCGCGCACAGGGGCCGGAGGGCCCAGTCCATGGTCCTGTGGCTCAAAACATCTTGGTGATTTTGGATGAAGACGTCGCTCCTGCTGTTTGAAGTTCCTCCTCACCAGCTTTATCTTGCAAGTCTTCTTATTTAAGTTTAGTGCCTTCCTTTTGTAATAATATTATGGACCCTTGAGCCCTTGGTTTGTAATCTTGGCGAAAGCCCTTAATAATAAAGCACTTCCTTTTCCTTGATTGTGAATTTTTACTTTGTGCTTGTTGTGAACAAATCTTGTAGTAATAAGATTGTATGTAACATGGTTAGCAAAAATTGCATTACTCAGATAAGTCTTTGAAACTTGAAAGATTTTGTCAAATCTTGTGAACTTGAAAAATTTTACTAAATCTTGAGTAATCATGAGAGTCTTATTGTGAGGCTGCCCTCATTCAAGATTTGTGTAAAATTTTGTTTTTATACTTAGAAAATTTTGCTAAGTCTTCAATAATTACGAAGGTCTTACTGAGGGGTTGCCCTCATTCAAGACTTGTGAAATTTCTTCTTAATATGGGAAATTTGGCTAAGTCTTGAGTGATTATAAGGGTCTTACCGGGAGATTGCCCTCGTTCCTTGTGAAAATTCTTCTAAATCTGGGAAATTTGGCTAAGTCTTGAGTGATTACGAGGGTCTTACTGGGAGACTGCCCTCGTTCAAGACTTGTGAAAATTTCTTCTCAATCTGGGAAATTTGGCTAAGTCTTGAGTGATTACGAGGGTCTTACTGGGAGACTGCCCTCGTTCAAGACTTGTGAAATTTCTTCTCAATCTGGGAAATTTGGCTAAGTCTTGAGTGATTACGAGGGTCTTACTGGGAGACTGACCTCGTTCAAGACTTGTAAAATTTCTTCTTGACGACGTTGCCGTTGGACGAGCGTGCTGGCACTTGTCATATTTTAGGACTTGCAAGCGATCCCGTTTTCGAGCGCAAGGCGTTGTAACAAACAGCCAAGGCCTACTAGTCTATCCTTATGAAGGTGTCCCCCCACGTGGAGTAGAGTGCTGGCAAGCGTAACCCATGTGCAATAACAGCGTACGTCTTGGAATGGACTGCCAACCACGCTCGTAGAGACGAGGGACGTGGGTCTTATCCATTCATGTAATTAAAAAAGCAGAAGTACAGAGATATTAAAAAGAATGTATTGTAACTTACTTGAGATTTGAAGTACATAGAACCCATTAACGGGGTGGTTACATCATCGTTTCTAAAGAGCTTTTAAACATAAAACCACCGGAGGTTGCATGCATTCCAAGGGCGAGGCAAACGCTCACCTTGAAGTGTCTCCAGGGTGTAAGTGTTGTTAGCTCTGACTTGTATAACTTTGAACGGACCCTCCCAGTTGGGGTCCAATTTTCCCACATGCTTAGATACCTCCACTTTCTTCAAGACCAGATCTCCTAGTTGGAAAGTTCTTTCTCGCACACGCTTGTTGTACTGTTGTGCTACGGTTGCTTTATATCTATGTATTTTAGCCCAGGCCTTGCTCCTTCTTTCCTCCAGTAGGTTCAACTCCAGGCTCCTGTTATCTTCATTAAGCTGAGGCTCGAAATAGGCTACACGAGCGGATTCATTTACAATCTCGGCTGGTATCATTGCTTCTGACCCATATACGAGCGCGAAAGGCGTCTCGCCAGTGGCCGCTCGTGGAGTAGTGCGATAAGCCCAAAGTGCCCCTTGCAATTCTTCTGCCCATTCACTCTTTTTGCTCTCTAGCATTGTTTTCAGATGTTGCAGGATGACCCTGTTGGTAACTTGTGCCTGTCCATTGGCTTGGGGGTGGCCCACGGAGGTAAAGCGTTATTCAATCCCTAACTCTGAACACCATTCTCGCGTGTCTGCTGCTATGAATTGGGATTCGTTGTCCGAAATGAGCACCCTTGGTATCCCGTACCTGCAGATAATGTTTTTCCAAATGAAGTCCCTCACGACCCTGAAGGTTATTTTTGCTACGGCCTCGGCCTCGACCCATTTGGTGAAATAATCGACAGCTAAAATGACAAACTTCTTCTGTCCGACCGCGATGGGCAAGGGGCCAACAATGTCAATTCCCCACTGGTCAAAGGACCAGGAGACATCTATAGGGACCATTTGAGCGGCTGGCAGTTGAGGGAGATTAGAATGGAACTGGCAACTAGAGCACTTTCTGGAAAACTCAATGGCGTCTTGGAGAACTGTGGGCCAATAAAACCCACTCCTCAGAATTTTCTTAGCCAGGATACGCCCTCCTGAGTGATTCCCACAGCTCCCACTGTGAATAAGTTCGAGCGTCTCTCTCGCCTGCGAGGGCCTTAGACACCTCATCGGAGGTCCTTGAAATGACTTCTTGAACAACCTTCCTTCAGAGTCTATAGAAAACTGAGGGGCCTTGTTTCTAATTTTTCGAGCCTCCACCTTGTCAGTGGGACAAGTGCTATCCTTAAGATATCTGACAATATCGTCAAGCCAACAAGGCTCGTGCGGATCAATCATAGCGACCAGCTCCTTGGCAATTCTCTCTTCGATCAATGGCTCTTCCGTTCTAAGGAACGTGACCGAACGCTCAGAAGTGCCTTCCAATGCTGAAGCGAATTTGGATAGAGCGTCAGCGCGCTCGTTTTCTGCTCGTGGAACTTGGACTAGATGGAATTCTTTGAACTTCCCAATGATCTCCCTAGCTTTGCTCAAGTACTGCTCCATGGTGGTTTCTCGAGCCTCATAAGTTCCTTCAATCTGGCTCGCAATTAGCTGTGAGTCAACATAAGCTGTGATTCTGGAGGCTCCGTTCTGAGAAGCAATTTTCAATCCCTGCACAAGGGCTTTATATTCCGCTTCGTTATTGGTGACTTTAAAATCCAACCTGATTGCAAAGTCTAACTCAATCCCACTCGGGTCTCTAAGGGTTACCCCTGCTCCTCCCCCTTGAGAGGTTGAGGAACCATCCGTGTGCAGGACCCATAATCCCTCATTCTCCAGAGCAGCAGGTTCTAAACCGAATCGTTCCATCAGCAAATCCGCTACTACCTGCGCTTGTATAGCGGTTCTGGGCTCGAAACTTAAGTCAAAATGACTCAACTCAATGGCCCATTTTATCAATCTTCCCGACACGTCCGGTTTGGACAAATCTTGCTTCAAAGGCTGATCTGTAAGGACCATCACCGAATGCGCTTGAAAGTAAGGCCTCAGTCGCCTAGAAGCATTGATGAGGGCAAATGCAAATTTTTCAATTTCCAAATACTTCTTCTCTGCCCCCTGTAATGTTTTGCTCAAATAATAAACAGGCAAATGCTTACGTTCCCGCACGGCTATCAGTACCGCGCTCGTTGCCTCGGTCGAAACGGAGAGGTACATAAATAGCCTTTCACCTTCAACGGGTTCGGTTAGAAGTGGAGCGCTTGAAAGGTAGGCCTTCATGTCTTGCAGTGCTCTTTCACACTCCTCAGTCCAAGCAAAATTTCGTGCGTTTCTCAAAATCTTGAAGAAAGGAAGGTTTTTGTCTGCCGAGCGTGAAATGAACCTGTTCAGGGAAATGATTTTTCCCACTAGCACTTGCACTTCCCGGAGGTTTCGAGGGGAGGGGATTTCCAAGATAGCCTTGATTTTCTAAGGGTTGGCTTCAATTCCCCTCTGACTGACCATGTAGCCCAAGAACTTTCCCCCTCGTACTCCAAAAGTACACTTTGAAGGATTCAATTTCATCCCATACTGGCGCAGAATTGAAAAAGTGCGCTTGAGATCCTCCAGATGCGAGCCCTGACGCTCGCTTTTGGCAATCATGTCGTCAATGTAAACCTCCATGGATCCCCCAATTTCTTTTTCGAACATCTTGTTGATGAGGCGCTGATAGGTGGCTCCAGCGTTCTTGAGTCCAAAAGGCATGACTAAGAAGCAATAAACCCCTAAGTGAACAACAAATGAGGTTTTGGGGCGATCCTCTGGTGCCATAAAGATTTGATAATACCCCTGGAAGGCGTACATCATGCTGATGAGTTCACATCCGGCGATCGAATCCACCAATTGATCTATCCGAGGCAATGGGTATGGATCCTTGGGGCAAGCCTTGTTAAGATCAGTAAAGTCATTGCACATGCGCCATTTGTTTGTGCTCTTGGGCACCAACACCACGTTGCACAGCCATTCTGGGTACAAGATGGGCTCAATGTACTGAGCCTCCAGAAGCTTGTTAACTTCTTCCTCAATAACTCTCTTCCGAAAACCGTGTACATCCCACTTCTTTTGCTTTATGGGCTTAAACGAGGGATCCACGTTGAGCATGTGGACTATGACGCTCGGGTCAATCCCTGTAAGGTCAGATGCCTTCCATGCAAAGACGTCAATGTTTTCTCTGAGAAAGTCAATCATCATAATCTGCGAGGGTCTAGAGAGGTTGGATCCAATCTGAGTAGTTTTATCCTTGTTCCCTGGTTCTAACTCAATAGTAAGGAATTTTTCTGAGGGCTCGATCCTTACTTCTGGACGGGGAAGTTCGAGCTCCCTCTTCTTTCCTGTCAAGTGTCCCTCATTTAGGGGCTCGTCGCCCTTACGCCCGTCTTCCTCTGACGAGGATTCTTCTACTGTCCCTGGTGGAGCACATTCGAGGGAGCCTTGGGCGCTGGGATCTTTCTTTTTGTTCTTTTTCTTGTTCAACTTGGTCCTCTTGCGCACGGGACCATCCTCATCAAGATTAGAAAAGTCAACAGATTTCTTGGTGGACCCGATTTGGAAAGTTTTCTCAGCCTTAGGCTTTCTGAGGGACAGCATGTAGCATTCCCAAGCTTCTCGCACATTGCACAATACTTCTCCAACGCCCTCAGGGGTGGGGAATTTGATTTTTTGGTGGTAGGTGGAGATGATAGCTTTGAAATCAACGAGGGCTGGACGCCCGATTATGATGTTATAGGGAATATCAATCTCCACCACTGCATATGTAACCATGAGCGTTTTGCGCTGCAGGGCTCGGCCGAAGGAAGTGGCCAAACGAATTTGCCCTCGTGGGACGACCTCGGAACCTCCAAAGCCAATGAGGGCTGTTCTGAGAGGCTCGAGCGGAATGTTGGTAACATTCATTTTTTGGAACGTAGTGTAGGGCAAAACATTAACAGAGCTTCCACTATCCACTAACACCCTCTTTACAACGTGGTTGTGGACATCTACGATAACCACCATGGGGCAGTCAGAGGTTTCACTGTCCCCATGGGGCGTTACAATATGCCCTAAGTCCCTATCGTCAAATCCTATTACATCAATCTCTTTCAAGCGTTGATCAATTGCCTCCTGAATGGCATAGACGGATTTGGGCATTGACGAGCGTTGGTCATAATTCCGGATGTACCGTCGTCGGGCAGCATTAGAATCTCCACCAGAGGAACCCCCTGCTATCATGTTGATGACTGCGAAAGGGGTGTTTTCTTGCTCAGGAGCCTTTCCTTTGCCTCGATAGCTACTTTCCGTGGGGCCTCGCCTCCGCGGACTTCTAGAACGCGATGGGCTCCTTCTTCTCTCTCCGGTGCGCTCGTTACAACGTTCATCATAACGCTCCAATATCCTAACAAATTCTTTCAGGTGGCCCCCAGCGATGAGTCTTTGAATTTCCGCCTCTAGCTGGCGGCATTCATCCGTGTCGTGCCCCTTCTGCTTGTGGAAAGCACAGTATTTGTTCGAGCGCCTCAGTGCCTCCGTTTCCCTCATCTTGATGGGTCTCTTGAAGAGTTTCTTATCAGAGAGGTTATAAACCTCTGAGTTCGGCCTGGTGAGTTGGATGCGCTCGAAACGTTGAGGCGGTGGGGGCGATCTCTTGCGTTCCTTTTTTACAATAACTTCCCGGCCCCGCTCTTGGTGACGCTCGTGTCTCACTGGGCTGTGGTGTCGGGGCCCATTCATCCCATACATATCTTCGAGCGCAAAAAATGGCTCGGCAACTTCCCTTAAGGCCATGAGGGTTCCTGGTCTTCTCTCCACAATGGCATCGGCAAACTTTTTGCTCACATACTCCTCGTGATCCACAGCCTGAAAGAGCACTAGGTGTTAGGAATAGTGCCCTAGAAAGCCGATTGTATATCCGCTTTGTGCTTTTCCTTATTGTAATCACAGACAATCTTTGAATGAAATAACGAATTGAGGCAACACTTCTTTATATGCTCTTGTTTGGTATGCGTTTACTTTATCTGTGCATGTATGAGAACTCCCCTAATCCTGATGACTTTAGGACTCTGCCATTTAGGTGAAATGGTTCATGAAACGAGCCCTATATCACATAAGTCATGATTAGTAAAATACTCCAAGCCGATGAGTCCTACAGACAGTGGGAGTGTCAACCTGACTCCTCTGAGGCTTGCTTGTGGGATCACGCCCTTAAGAAGGACCACCTTGTTTCATGGAGGTGGAAAGTGTATAGTTGATACGTGCGTGATACATGAGGGTGCTTACTTTAATAAGTGAGTTCACTGAGGCGCCCCGTGTAAGAACATTCCTAAATGGGAAAGGAAGTTTCTATTTCAGGAAATGGAAACTTCCAGATTAGGAAATATCTCACGAGTCATTGATGTGATTAATTGATCCTTAGACTTGAGGTTCCTTGTCACTTTATGAGTTAACTCTGTAGTCTTAGGTATAAGCTTTAAAGGGTGTCGCCTTAGACAACTGATTCAAGGCTTATGCTGGGGCTGCACAAGTGACTCGTGAAAGTGAATGAGAATCAAGAAAGGACCTACACTTGCATTTGCAAGGTGATCTCTTATTGTGTAAGTCATTCATATGCCATATGGAGTCCTTGGCCAAGGCAGTAGATCAAGACATCAAGAAAAGGGTTTCTTGGATTGAGATCAAATGGATATGAAATGCACTTAGCTTTAAGACCGGATTATTAGGGTTCTGATTATTCCCTTGCCCTAGATCTTGGTTGAGAGATAGTAAGTAGGAGGATTGTATCTCACATGAATCAATGACTTAAAGGTTCTGTCGAATCCGAACATTCCAATTCAGCTAGGGGTTAAACACCTGTTGCTAGACTATGGTCGTTTAATCTGTGGACTGATTAATTAATTAGTGAATTAATTAATTAGGGTCACTGCTAATTGAATTGAGAACCTAGAGGGTCACACACAACAACTTGGTTACATGAGTTGAGGCTTGAAAATGATTAAACGAGTTAATCGGGCCAAGAGGGTTCCACACGTGTGAAATCACACGTGTGGCTCACGTGAGTGACACGTGTCACACACGTGTGTATATATATATTATATATATATATATTAAATAATTAATTAGTTAATTATTTAATAGACTTTGGTTTAATTTTGAATTAAAAAGAAAGTCTAATTTTGGAGAAAATAATCTAGTTAATTAATTATGAATTAATTAATTAGATAAAAATAAGTTATTTATTTTATAATAAATAAAGTATAAAATTATCCAAAAATAGTTTGGATATTTTTAGCTCTCTTAAAAGTTGACTAGAATTAGAATTCAAAGTCAAAGTTGGAAAATACTTGATGATCAAGTAATAGGAGAGAGAGGAACCAAATCCTTTCCCAACTAGGATTTGGATCGGCACCCTCTCTCTATAAATAGGGGAGCTCGAGCTCCTTATGGAGCTAATAGACAATTCTTGGTTCATGTGTTGAACACCTTCCTTTCTCCAAGATTAAATTAAACCCTAGGTTAAGCCTAAACACTAACTAGAGAACTAGCATCCTTACTAGTTAGATTGTGATCAAGTTGGTGGACTTTCTCTAGAGACTTCAAGTTAGAAGTTTGAAGATTCGAGCTTTACCAAGGAGAGGGGATCAAGCCGCGAGAAGAGCGTTCTTGGGTGGCTTGAAACGCTTCAAGAAAGAACAAAAGAAAAGTAAGGTTTCTATCTTTACGAATTTGGTTACACGATTACGAGTCCTAGATCCTTTTGTTGGGAAAATTTTTTAAATTCCGCTGCTTTCTGATTCGTGTTTTCCAACAAGTGGTATCAGAGCCACCTCGTTAATCGTGTTTCTGATTCGTCTCCATTATTCTGAATTTGGTAGAAATTCTTAGGCTTAGATGCGAATTAGGTATTCATGAGTTCTTTTAGAAAGCCTGAAATACGAAACTGTAATTTTTCCTGAATTTCTGAAACTGTTTTCATAAATTGTGTTTTTGAAAACCGTTTTGATTGAAATATATTTAAATCGAATTTTTAATTTTTGGATTGAACCGGGTTTTCGAGAAACTCAGAAATACGAAACGAACACGAAAAGCAACGAGCCTAGGCGTGCTAGCACGTCGCACGCCCAGGCCCGTCGCCGCCGCCCAGCTCCTCCCGCAACAGCGCGGGAGCCGTCAGCGCGCCCGCCCAGCCCGTCCCGCAACAGCGCGGGACGCCTGCCCAGTCCGCCTAGTCGCGGCGGGCGCATGATGCGCGTCTGCTGCGCGTCTGTGCCTCGCGCGGCTAGGCCCCTTTTCGGGCCCGTTTTCGTGTTTCGTGTTTTTCGTGTTTTCAGTCCGTAAAATCTCGATTTAATTTTATTTTAATTTTATCTTTTAAAATCAGTTTTGCTAAAATAAAATTATTTTAAAATTTTGATTAAATTGGGATTTTTGAGAAATTAAAGCGATTTGGATTTTGGGAAAATTATGAATTTTATTTTCTGAAAATATTGAAAGAATAAAATTATTAATTTTGAAAATTAATTGGAATTTTATTGGTTTATTGTTTTTCGGGTTTTATTGAAAAGGCTCTTGAACAAAAATTGCATCTAAGTCGTGTTTTAAGTCATTAGGACTTGAAACTAGAGTTTTAATTTATTGACTAAATTTAAATTCTCGCAAAAGCATGTTAGGTGATCATGGGTTTAGATCTATGTATGGTTTTAATTTATGCACATGGATGGTTTAAATTGGGGTTGGAGCCCTATAGTTGCGTTTTTCAATTGAGGTTGGAGCCTCACTTATGTGCGTACTGTTATGTGATTTATTATGTGGCTTTCCATATTACTGTTTTTGAGGCCGGGGTATGCCCCGTGTAATTGTCTAAGGCCAATATGAAGATTGAGCCTTATTACTTTATGTCTTTTTCTTTTTATTGTAATTTGAGAGTAGAGATAGGTGGTGAGGTTTTATTTTCATTTTGGAGACAATGCACCCATGGAGTAAGATGGACCACATTCAAGTAACAAGGAGGCCATAAGTGAAGACCCCTCAAAATGTTAGGGAGGGGAATCTCAATTGTTAAATGTAATAGAGATAGGGCTCGTATTTTGTTACCGCTTTCCCTTATGTGATTTGAATTGTTTATGTGGCATGTATG
This sequence comes from Lantana camara, assembly GCA_037501455.1. Lineage (NCBI taxonomy): Eukaryota > Viridiplantae > Streptophyta > Magnoliopsida > Lamiales > Verbenaceae > Lantana > Lantana camara. The sequence goes on from CM074859.1 coordinate 17,579,776, forward strand.
GTAGAACTTGTGATTGTGGAGTGGCTCCCACATATCACGCATAAGATAGGTAGAACCCATGATCATTACATGTTAGTTTCATGCTAGGACATGTTATCTGTTTATGTGCTTGTTTGAAATGCATTTAAGTGTACTTGCATTAATCAAGACTAATAAAATTGGATAACATATATGTTGGTGAGGTCGAACCGGACAACTCTCCGGTTGATTCGAAAATTCCCATTAAATATTAAGCTAATTTCGAACAAATAGGTGTTTAATTCGAGATGCAAATTTTGAATTAAATTCCTAGCATTCCATCAATAGGTTTTAAGTTTAGTAAGTAAAGCTAGTTATTGTCCGCGAGTCGTGGGATAGCTAGTGGAGCTTATTAGTTCTTAGTTACCTAATTAATCATTTTTAAATGGTCATTATTTCGTGGTCAATTTTAGCAAGGGCGATGTCCGCGAGTCGTGGGTCGTTTGAACTAAGTTTTGGTCATGATCTTATGATTGATGGGTCTAGCTTAACGCCTAAGTAAATATGGATGTCGCACGAGTCGTGGGTCCATATTGAAAGATAGGTGATGCAAAAACAATTACTAAGAGTTCTAAAGGTGTTAGAATTGGTAAGTTGTACCTACCTAGGGTTCTTACTTAGAATGTCCGCGAGTCGTGGGTTCGAGGTAAAATGCCTAGGATCTTAGTACCCATTGGGAAACGTGTTCCTCTTAGATCTTTGGGAATTCTAGATCTTTGAAAAACAGTGGGAGCTACAATAAATTAAAGACCTTATCTTTTGTATATCGTTATAATTCAGCATGCTCACTAGTTCTCTGTTTTACCATTTAGGTCGTAGATTCTGTGATTCTCTACGTGTTTTGAAATGACAACCAAAAACCCTCTTGTATCGATCCTCGAGTCAAACAAGTTGACTGGTCCCAACTATTCTGATTGGCTGAGGAATCTAAAAATCATTTTAGATTCTGAGAAGAGAACTTATGTTCTCTTCGAAGGGGAGCCTAGTCCCGAAGGGGAGGCTCCCACTCGGGCCGAGCGGGACGCGATTCAGAAGTGGAAGGATGATAATCTCCAAGCCCGTTGCCTTATGTTGGCTAACATGTCTCCTGACTTGCAAAGGCAACATGAGGCCATGGAATTTGCTTGGGAGATTTACGACCACTTAGAGCAACTTTACCGCCCTCATGAACGTGTTACAAGGTATAACACTTCAAAGGAATTGTTCCACTTGAGAATGAGGGAAGGTTCAAGTGTCCATGAATATGGACTCAAGTTTCTTGCCCTTACTGAGAAACTTGCTTCCATGGACATGCCGCTGAAAGATGAGCTTTCAGTGGATTTGTTGCTAGCTTCGCTCCCACCATCATTCAACCCATTTGTCCTTAACTTCAACATGAATCATGTTGGTGCTACCGTAGCTGAGCTGATTAGTCAGCTTGTGACTGCTGAAAGCACGATCAAGAAGGACAATAAGGTTTTGATGGTGAATGCTCCATCTTCCTCTTCTGGGCCTTCTAAAGGTAAGGGCAAGAAAGCCCAAAAGAAGAAGAAGAGACCCCTTAGGCCCACTGGTGGCATTTCGAAGGGGAAGGCCCAAAAGAAGAAGCGTGATCAGAAAGAGGATGTTTGCTTCCATTGTGGCAAAGCGGGACATTGGAGGAGAAACTGCCGAGAGTACAAGGCTACTCTAAAGAAAGGTATCTTTCTCGTTGAAGTAAATCTGTCTATTAATTCTAGTTCTTTGGTACTTGATACCGGTTGTGGAACTCATATCTGTAATGATGTACAGATGCTAAGTGATGTTCAACAACTAAAAGAAGGAGAATGTGTCTTGAAGATCGGCGATGGCTCAAACGTTGAAGCTCGAGCTTTAGGCACAATTAGATTAGATTTAGGTAGTTTTGAGTTAGTATTAAATAAAGTCCTTTATGTACCGAGCATTATTCGTAATATAATTTCAGTTCCAATATTAGATTGTGAAGGTTATGAAACTTATATTAAGAATGGTAAATATTTTATCAAACGGAACAACTCTTCCGTTCATATCGGTACTCTAAGTAATGGACTTTACCTAACTCAAAATATCAATATTATGAATATACAACGAGAAACAAAGCGTAAGAGAGATGACAAAGTTTCAGCTCCCTTATGGCACGCTAGATTAGGACACATTTCCAAGAACAGAATTAGCAAGATAAACACTTTAGGATCATTCTCTGAAAATGATCTCAAAGAGTTGACTTCCTGCGAATCCTGTCTCAAAGGAAAGATGTCCAAAGTTCCTTTTAAAGGAACTGTGGAACGTGCCACTAAGGTTTTGGATTTGATCCATACTGATGTTTGTGGACCGCTTAGTGTAAGCACTAGAAACAATCATCAGTATTTCATAACCTTTACTGATGACTTCAGTCGGTATGGTTATGTATACTTAATGAAGTATAAATCTGAAGCTTTTGAGAAATTCTTAGAATTTCAAAAGGAGGTTGAGAACCAAACTGGTCACAAGATCAAAGCACTTCGATCTGATCGAGGAGGCGAATATCTTAGTGAAGAATTCCTTAATCATCTCAAAGATAATGGGATTATCTCTCAGTGGACTCCTCCGGGAACTCCTCAGCTTAATGGAGTTTCTGAGAGAAGGAATCGAACCCTACTTGATATGGTTCGTTCCATGATGAGTTTCACTGACTTACCACCTTCTTTCTGGGGTTATGCCCTAGAAAGTGCAGCAAAGATTTTGAATCTAGTTCCCTCTAAGTCAGTCCCTAAAACGCCCTATGAAATGTGGCATGGTAAAATCCCTAGTTATTCTTATTTAAGAATTTGGGGTTGTCCTGCTTACGTGAAGAGGACAGTGGGAGATAAGTTAGAATCTCGTTCTAACTTATGCTACTTTGTAGGTTATCCTAAGGAATCCATAGGATACTACTTCTATGATCAATCTGAGCAAAAGGTGTTTGTTTCCAGAAATGCCACTTTTCTTGAGGAACCGTTCCTTAAAGAAAAGAAAGGCAAGATCATAGAATTAGAAGAAGTACAAAGTGACCCCACACCACCCACTAAAGAAACGTCCCACTCTGATCAACCACAACCAATCACGAATTTCGATACACATTAAAATCCTCCTCTAAGGCGTTCTGAACGCAATCCTAGACAGCCGGAGAGATGGTATGGATTCTTCCATGAAATCTCTCAAAAGGATAATGATCCTTCAACATATGAGGAGGCACTTTCAGATTCTGAGTCTGAACAGTGGATAGAAGCCATGAAATCCGAAATGGATTCCATGAACTCCAACCAAGTTTGGACCTTGATAGATTTGCCTGATGGGGTCAAACCCATAGGTTGCAAATGGATCTTTAAGAGAAAGCTTGGAGTTGATGGAAGCATTGCAGCCTACAAAGCAAGACTGGTTGCAAAAGGATTCACTCAGAGACCCGACGTGGACTTTGACGAAACCTTTTCACCAGTTGCAATGCAAAAGTCTATTCGGATCATGCTTGCCATTGCTGCATATTATGACTATGAGATATGGCAAATGGATGTGAAAACTGCCTTTCTCAATGGTGACATTGACAAAGACATTTATATGGAACAACCCATAGGTTTCACATTCAGTGGGAGTGAGCAAAAGGTTTGCAAACTCCAAAGATCAATCTATGGATTGAAACAGGCTTCTAGGAATTGGAACATTCGATTTGATGAATCGATCAAAGCGTTTGGCTTCATCCAAATTTCGAATGAATCATGTGTGTATAGAAAGGAATTGGAGACCTCAGTGCAATTCTTAGTACTTTATGTTGATGACATCCTTCTTATTGGGAATTCGAAGGATGACATGAAAGTGACTAAGTTATGGTTATCGAACCAATTCGAGATGAAAGATCTTGGTGATGCGTCCTATATCCTTGGAATTAAAATCTATAGAGATAGATCCAGAAGGTTAATAGGACTATCACAGTCGATGTACATTGACAAAGTATTGAAGAGATTCAATATGGAGTCAGCAAAGGTTAAGAACCTTCCTATGAGTGTAGGAACGTGTCTTTCAAAGAAGATGTGTCCTAAGACTAACCTTGAGAAGGAGAGAATGACTCATACACCTTATGCATCAGCAATAGGTAGCATAATGTATGCAATGTTATGTACTCGACCGGATGTGGCTTATGCACTTAGTGTAACAAGTCGTTTCCAATCTGACCCTGGAGATGGTCACTGGGCTGCCGTGAAGAATATTCTTAAGTACTTGAAAAGTACTAAAGATTTATTCTTAGTTTACGGAGGTCAGAAAGATCTTACTGTCGAAGGATACTGCGATGCAAGCTTTGCGTCTGACTTAGATGATTTTAAGTCAATGTCAGGATACATTTTCTGCCTAAACGGCGGAGCAGTGAGTTGGAAGAGTTCCAAGCAAACAACCACTGCAGATTCGACCACTGAGGCCGAATACTTAGCTGCAAATGATGCAGCGAAGGAAGGTGTTTGGATTAGAAACTTCATTCAAGAGTTGAATGTTGTTCCTAGCATGAAAGACCCCATTACAGTGTTTTGTGACAACACTGGGGAGGTTGCTCAAGCAAGAGAACCAAGATCTCACCAACGGACCAAGCACATTATGAGGAAGTATCACCTAATCCGTGATATTATCAAAAGAGGAGATGTGGTAATTGAGAGGGTCACATCAGCAGAGAACGTGGCAGATCCAGTTACTAAACCCCTTAGTCGAGAAGCTTTCCAAGGTCATCTTCAGAAGATGGGACTTAGAGTCGCTTTAGAATGGCTTTGACGGGTAAGTGGGAGATTGTTAGGAATAGTGCCCTAGAAAGCCGATTGTATATCCGCTTTGTGCTTTTCCTTATTGTAATCACAGACAATCTTTGAATGAAATAACGAATTGAGGCAACACTTCTTTATATGCTCTTGTTTGGTATGCGTTTACTTTATCTGTGCATGTATGAGAACTCCCCTAATCCTGATGACTTTAGGACTCTGCCATTTAGGTGAAATGGTTCATGAAACGAGCCCTATATCACATAAGTCATGATTAGTAAAATACTCCAAGCCGATGAGTCCTACAGACAGTGGGAGTGTCAACCTGACTCCTCTGAGGCTTGCTTGTGGGATCACGCCCTTAAGAAGGACCACCTTGTTTCATGGAGGTGGAAAGTGTATAGTTGATACGTGCGTGATACATGAGGGTGCTTACTTTAATAAGTGAGTTCACTGAGACGCCCCGTGTAAGAACATTCCTAAATGGGAAAGGAAGTTTCTATTTCAGGAAATGGAAACTTCCAGATTAGGAAATATCTCACGAGTCATTGATGTGATTAATTGATCCTTAGACTTGAGGTTCCTTGTCACTTTATGAGTTAACTCTGTAGTCTTAGGTATAAGCTTTAAAGGGTGTCGCCTTAGACAACTGATTCAAGGCTTATGCTGGGGCTGCACAAGTGACTCGTGAAAGTGAATGAGAATCAAGAAAGGACCTACACTTGCATTTGCAAGGTGATCTCTTATTGTGTAAGTCATTCATATGCCATATGGGGTCCTTGGCCAAGGCAGTAGATCAAGACATCAAGAAAAGGGTTTCTTGGATTGAGATCAAATGGATATGAAATGCACTTAGCTTTAAGACCGGATTATTAGGGTTCTGATTATTCCCTTGCCCTAGATCTTGGTTGAGAGATAGTAAGTAGGAGGATTGTATCTCACATGAATCAATGACTTAAAGGTTCTGTCGAATCCGAACATTCCAATTCAGCTAGGGGTTAAACACCTGTTGCTAGACTATGGTCGTTTAATCTGTGGACTGATTAATTAATTAGTGAATTAATTAATTAGGGTCACTGCTAATTGAATTGAGAACCTAGAGGGTCACACACAACAACTTGGTTACATGAGTTGAGGCTTGAAAATGATTAAACGAGTTAATCGGGCCAAGAGGGTTCCACACGTGTGAAATCACACGTGTGGCTCACGTGAGTGACACGTGTCACACACGTGTGTATATATATATTATATATATATATATATTAAATAATTAATTAGTTAATTATTTAATAGACTTTGGTTTAATTTTAAATTAAAAAGAAAGTCTAATTTTGGAGAAAATAATCTAGTTAATTAATTATGAATTAATTAATTAGATAAAAATAAGTTATTTATTTTATAATAAATAAAGTATAAAATTATCCAAAAATAGTTTGGATATTTTTAGCTCTCTTAAAAGTTGACTAGAATTAGAATTCAAAGTCAAAGTTGGAAAATACTTGATGATCAAGTAATAGGAGAGAGAGGAACCAAATCCTTTCCCAACTCGGATTTGGATCGGCACCTTCTCTCTATAAATAGGGGAGCTCGAGCTCCTTATGGAGCTAATAGACAATTCTTGGTTCATGTGTTGAACACCTTCCTTTCTCCAAGATTAAATTAAACCCTAGGTTAAGCCTAAACACTAACTAGAGAACTAGCATCCTTACTAGTTAGATTGTGATCAAGTTGGTGGACTTTCTCTAGAGACTTCAAGCTAGAAGTTTGAAGATTCGAGCTTTACCAAGGAGAGGGGATCAAGCCGCGAGAAGAGCGTTCTTGGGTGGCTTGAAACGCTTCAAGAAAGAACAAAAGAAAAGTAAGGTTTCTATCTTTACGAATTTGGTTACACGATTACGAGTCCTAGATCCTTTTGTTGGGAAAATTTTTTAAATTCCGCTGCTTTCTGATTTGTATTTTCCAACACTGGGATCAAGAAGTCCATGGAAGACCTCTCTACCTACAAGATCTCCTTGTTGAAGCGGGCGAAGAACGAGCGAAGAGATTCACTGTTGCCTTGCACTATATTATAGAGGGCAGTGGGCACAGTGACGGGGCCCTTCAAAGAATTGAAGTGGTTGAGGAAAGCGTCGGCCAACTCTTGATATGAATGTATAGAGCGTGGCGGCAGCCACTTGTACCATTCCTGAGTCATTCCCACCAGGGAAGTGACAAAGACTTTGGCCCAGTAGTTGCTCGAGTGCTCGTATAGGTGCATTAAGTGCAGAAAATGATCCAAGTGTTCAGCTAGATCAGTTGTTCCGTCGTAGCGATTGACGGAAGTGGGGATTTTGGCCATTCCTGTTTGGGCCATCAGAACTTCTTCCACGAGGGGAGAACCCCTCGCCAGGGGATGATACTCATAAGTGCAGAAGTTATCCTCTTGCTCCTTACGGTGGGGGACCCGTAGCTGGCGGTCTTTGTGACGAGCGTCTTTGGCATCGGCTCGTTCATCCCTGCTGTGGGAGATCTGAGACCGAGCTCGAGAGAGCTGTCCAACCATGTCCTTTAAACCCTGCAGCTGGTCTTGCACAGCCGCGAGGATATTAGGATTTACATCTCCTTCTTTGTCCCCTTGCTTGGTGGCCCGGGAAGCCCTTTTGGAGGCATGAGAGTCCCCTTCGTTTTCGTTGACTCTTTCCGTGGGCTCCCTGTTCCTGTCCACAGGGGGACGCTCGTTGTCGCCTTGTTGGGCGTCTCTTTGGCTGGCGATTGTTGCGGTTGTGCCCTTAGGACGGCCTGAGCCTCCCTAAGCGGGTAAGTTTGCAGTCCGCCCAAAGGAGCGGCAGCTTGAGTGGCCTGTCCAGAGGAGAAGTACATGGAATGGAATCTTTCTCATGCCCCCTAGGCCGCCTGAACCTCACACTGGGCGTAAAGAGCCCTCAACTGTTGAGGAATTAGAGGGGGTAACTCCACCCCCTTCAATCTCCCTGGGGATCACCACCGGGAGCTGGATTTGGCCGGCGCGATAGGGCTGAACCGGCGGCATCATGACGGTGGGGGTAAGCGTGTAACCCGGTGGCGGCATCATGTAGGACTGCCCTCCTGGATTCGCGTGGGTAATAATCCACGGGTTTTGAGGAGGCTGAGGAAGGGTGGAAAGAGAGGCACCCCCCACGGTGCCGGAAACTGGCGGTGCTGGTGGCGCTGGTGGTGGAATCGTAGATTCTAAATGGGGAGTCACGCCTCCGGCAGGTGGTGCTCCACCAGCGGCGACGGAAGGAGGCGGAGCTCCGCCAGCCGCGGTGGAGGAAACAACAATATTGGCATCGTGAGAACCTCCTCCCACAGCTCCGGACCTTGTAGCTACCATGGTTGAGAAGATTCTGGGAGTTTGCTTTTCAACTAGCAGAAAGGGAAGAAATGAGTTGAGAGCTGGTTTCCCACAGACGGCGCCAAAAATTATGGGTCTGAATATGGGTACAGAGTCCAATCACTTTAGAATTTGTTTAAGTGAGGAAACCACTGGAAGATCGCTGGAAAATATGGGGGTTCTACCTGCTAGGACAAACACACAAACAAAATCAGAAGGCCAAGCTGGGGAAACTGGGGGTGATATCCAGTTTGGCTCTCCGACGCTCAAGTCAGATGAAGATCTAAAAGAGAAAGTATGCCAAGTATGAAGTTGCTGTAATGGAAGGTGCTTACAGTGGAGAAGATGACCTCGCACATTTATAGTTGAGGGTCAGGGACCCTTTGGTCCTAGCCGAATGTTGCCCTAACACGTGGCATTGCGAGAGAAACCTAGGAGGAATCTTCTCTGCAAAAGCTGGTGAAAGTTGGTGTGGGCAACAGTGGTAGGTGCGCGGGCATGTACGGGGTGTCAGAGAGCCGTTTGGGGAGTTGGTAACGAGGGCTTGAGAGCACGATCGTGTCAACTAAAGCCTTGGTGGCCAAGGAATCCGCTAGGGGATGAAGTCCAAGGCTTGTGTAACGAATTGGAGTGGAAGCCTCTCTGAGGGAATGTAGCGCTCGAAGAGGGCTCCCTTGATTGATTGGAACGTTAGATATGTAGTGTGAATGGCGCTCGTGAGAGGGGTAACATTGATCACGTGCGAATGCAACAGAGACGGCACATGTTCTTGGAGGATACTGACGCTCGAGGGGTTTCAGCGCTCATGTATGACTACCGCAATTACAGGACAGGTGTCGTCATCTGGGAGGTGTCACGTGTCCAAATGTGGGACGAGCGCATTTTGACCCCATCAGATATACTTTCACATAAGCGTTGCTTGAGTAAATAAAAAATTAATATTATTTAAATATATTAAAATTAATTTTAATTTTTTTATGTTAATATATATTTTTTAATTATTTTTAATATAATTAATAAATTATGATAAATAAATGAATGAATAGTATAAGTTAACGTCATATTAATTAATAAGTTTAAAAATATGAAGAAAAAAGATAAAGAATTAAGGTGAGATGAGGGAAAAAAAAATAAAAACACATTATTGAAATAATTAAAATAAAAGAAAGTAAGAGAATAAAACTAGTGAAAGAGAGGCAAAATGAAAGACAATCTCATATCTTTCACTCTTTTATTCCAAAAAGAATAACTATTGCTATTTCGTTCTCACTTATAATAAAAAAATTAATAATACAATTGCTGTCATGTCCAAATTTAAATTTGATATAAATTACATTAAATTTATTTACTCATTGAGGGACAGTATGATCACGATGACTATCTATAGTATCTATACTATTATTGGATAACTAATAATTTTGGCACACTCTATGTGTGCGGATTAAAAAATTATATTATTTAAAATATATTAAAAGTAATTTTTATATTAGTATATATTTTATCACTATTTTTAATATAATTATTAAATTATTATAAATAAATAGCATAAAAGAATAAAACACAAATAACGTTATCTTTGAAAAACATATATATAAAAAAGAAAAGAAAAAGAATTGAAATGTGGTGAAAGAAAAGATAAGTTAAGAAAATATAATAGAAAATATAAAAATATGAGAGGGAGCCTCGGTAATTAAAAAAAAAATTAAGAAAATATAATAGAATATAGTAAAGGGACAATTTTTTATAAGGACCAACTATCCCTAATATTTTTCCTAACCCCCCAATTAAAATTTTATACATTAAAGATTACCGATTCACAACACATTTTTCCTAAACCCGCAAATGACCTAAAAAGTCTATTTTGCCCTCATTTTTCACTTTTTCAACACCATTTTTGCTTCCTTCACACCCCTTCTTCCTCATCATCTTCTTCCTCCTTTAAGCTCGTCGAACTGCCGCCAGACTCCAGTTTTTCATTTTCTATTGAGAATTTGCAGGTTTCTGGCGACCTTCCCAGCGCCTTCTTCGGCCATTTTCATGAGACGGGGTTGCCACCAATGAAGTCGTGTCGTCGAAATGAGTCAAAACACGTAGCTCCCGTTTTCGGGAAGTGGCTGGAGACGGTGCCGCCGCCGCTGCCGGAAAACTTACGTTTTTCAACAGAAAAATGGAAGAATAAGAAAAAAAAATTGGGGAAGAAGAAGGGGGTGTGGGTGTAATTTTTCATATTTTATCAAGGGCATTATGGTATTTTTGCTCGAATTGGGGGGGTTTAGGAAATGTTTGATAGATAATTGATCCTTAAAACATGTAAAAATCAAAGATGTTTTACTAATTTTTCGTATAATTAATAAATAAATATGAGAAGAAAACAGATAAAAATAAATAAAAAGAAAAAGAGGACTCAAAGTGACCAAAGTTGTTACTATTTGGGTCTCTCGCTTAATATATAGTATAGATAATTGTTTTGGTCAATTAAATTCTTAGACTTTTTTTAATCTGCTTTTTTTTGTATTATTTTTTATCACTCCAATAAAATTTAGTTAATTTTTATTTTCTTTCACCCAATTTTATTTATTTTACTTTTCTTTATACAACTATTATTTTTTTTTCCCTCCTATTTTATACTATTTGATGGTGCAGAAACTTAGAAGGTTGCTTTAACACCAAACACTTTAGATTTATTTGTGGAAGGGAAGACCATCACAGGCGTTTGAGCCTCAGGAACTTGGTTTCCTTTTGAGCGTGGGTTCTTCCAGCTAGGATAACACCAAGAGTGCAAAGTGTGATTAGGATGCAGCTGTGGTGAAGGTAATGTGGAGCTTAGGAAGATGAAGAAAATTGGAGGAAAGTATGCCCAGTGTTAGAGTGCAATGTACTGTGCAGAAGATGACTTGGGGAAGAATGCATGAGTTTCTTCCTATATATATGTTAGGGGTGAGGGTGTTTTGTGTATTTTGACTAAGTGGTCCCAAACCTGTGTTGCCCTAACACGTGGCGAACCGTGATGGTATGAAAGCGATGCCTCTGAAAAGTGGGCAGCATGTCAAGTGCGAGCTGCGCACTGCCACTGTATCAGAGGTTGTTGGCGAGGGTAGTGCGACGGGAGGCTCAAGATCCGTCATGCAAGCGTACGGATGCCTTACTTGGGGCAGATCTTATCCGAGCGCGGGCGACGCTCGAAGGGACGCAAGAGAGGGTTTCCTCTGGCAGATGACCCACGAGCGTCAGTTAAGCGAGCATAAGGAAGGAAGTACCCTTGTGAAGCACTTCCCTGGGGAGGGTGACTTCGAGGGACCGTAGCGCGAGCGCCAGGTTTGACAGCCTGAATCCCTTACCCGAATAGTGGGCCACGTCACATGGGCCTGGATTGGCCAATAAGTGAGTGGGCTGGGCTGGTCCACGAGCCCCGTAATGCGAGCGTTCAAACTCTAGGTCTGTAGATGGCGACACGTGGACGGCGTGGAGCGTGCTTTTATGTCTCATCATTTCCCCCCCCTCCCCCCCAATTCTGTAGTAGCACTTGATCGTACTATAGAATTTTGACCACTAAGCCCTGACTTTAAATTTTCGAGGGCCACTCTTTTGGGGAGACGTGACTGTTCGTCTTCAGTAACGGATATCCCTGACACAACCATAAATGAAGTCCCATCCGCATTTAATGCGGAGTGGAGACGTGGGCGCGTGGGAAGCTGAGTGGGCGCGTGCACGTGGGGAGTCGTGAAGCGGTTACCAAAAGTGGGAGTCTCTCAAGGCGGGAAATGATTGCAATTTTAAATCACCCAACCCTAAGTGACGTAAGATCTTCCCCTATAAATAGGGAGGGAAAAGGCCTTTGAAACCTTTCACGCTTTCACTCTTCTTCAAGCATCACAGCAAAAAGCTCTGCAAATTCCAACAAGTTCTTCAGCAAACCTTTCCTTCCACCTTAGGTAATTCTTTGCGAATTCTGTTCCTTCTTGTGCTAACCCTAGGTTTAGGTTGTGTCTGAGTGATACGTATAAGGGAGGAACACTTTCCGTTGTTGAATCCGCACCCGAAATCTCTTTTCTCACTGACCTCCTGTTTGAAAACCTCATCTTCAAGAACAGGAAGACATCAATGGCGGATAATGTTGAAGATAATTATGTGAGGGAGATAGAAGAGATGTCCGTCTGGAGTTCTTCCCCTCATGACAATATTCCTTTGGTCGTCCCAATGACGAGGGGCTTCCCTCATGATGCAATCCCGATCGCCGTTCCCGTTGCAAGAGTTCCAGCAGAGGTAGAGGATGAGGAATTAAACACTGCGGTTCAAGGTATGAACGAGCGTGGTCCGGATGGGGTAGATCATCTCTTCGAAGAGATGAATATTGTGATGGAGATGCAGAGGCAGGGGGAGAGAGTACTCCCCATACTGAACAGTGCGGTGAGGCCACAAGATCACCAGATTACAGTGGCGATCGCGGCTCCCAAAGGCGGTGCAAGGCGTTCCGAGAGCCAAAACGAGGGTGAGCCTCCCCGCAAACGTCGCCGCAAAGGGAAGGAACCTTTGACGCAAGTGAGGGTGAACAACCCGCATCAAACCGACAGGTCTCCGGATGACATAGAGAGTGCTATGACACTCACGGAGTTAGCGGAGTTGAAGTCCAGGGCTTATTGGGATGATAGGGTGTACTGGACTCGTTTGCCCTCGAGTAGTGAGAGGGCTAACTGTCCGTCTCCTGGAATGATGACCGTATACTTAGACTCCGTCCTGGCTGGAGGTTCGAGATTTCCAATTCCGACCGTTGTTGCCAACATCTACAACTACCTAGTTCTGAGCCCCACTCAAATTCTCCCCAACGGCATTGCTCTAATAAACATATTTGTGATCTTGGAGGGCTATGGGCCACGAACCCTCAATAGACAACTTCAACAGCTTAATCCAAGTGGCCCGTTCTCCCTGCTCGTCTCCGACCGATGGGTTCTATTATGCCCAAGCCAAGTCTGGGTTGAAGATGATTGATTCGCCCTCGACGTCGTACGGTGAAAATTGGAAAGAGAAATACTTCTTCGTTGGGGCGCCCAGGGGGTTTTTTGGAGCTCATCGAGGGTGGATAGTACACGGAGACGGCCCTCTAGTTAAGGATAGATCCGCGAATAAGCTCTTCGAGCACTGGGCGAAGAGTTTGGCCCTCGTGATGAAAAAAGAGAAAAAATGGATTAAGGCCAAGGATCTGATGAATAGTGAGGGGGTACTGTTCCGATATGGGCTCTCCAGCCCTCCAAAAATGATACTCGATCCTCCCACTGACATCATGGGCCCCGACGGTCAGACTCTAGGAACTAACTTTTCTAACACTTAGGATAGGACCACGAACTTGTTTAGGTTGTAATATTTTTATAGAGATTATTCAGATATTATCCTTCTGATGCTCAATCTTCTTATCTTGCAGACATACAAATGCTTATGGCCGGAGTGGACGCAGAAAGCATTGCCGAAATGATGCGCGCTCAGCGGGTGGGCGCTAATCAGCAACAGCAGCAACAACAACAGCATGCCCAACCCTCGAATGCCCCGAGGGGAAGAGGCGCTGGCCGAGGAGCAGGGCGAGGTGACGGCGGAAGAGGCGCTCGCAGGGCGGCCGAGAACGAAATCCATGTCGTCGGCCTTATCGAAGATTTAACTCTGGACGGCGCTCGCGGTGCCACTCCCCCTCCCGCCGCTCCGGAGGAGCCCATTGCACTCAGCTCTAGCAACTCCCGCAACCGCTCGGGGGAGCTAGCTCGATGCCACGATGCGATTAGGGTTGACCGCCAAGGGAAGAGGAAGAGGTTGCCTGACTCCATTCCCATCTCCGGGAAGGGGAAGGAAGTGGTCGTGGGCCACCGCAGCGAGGGCAGTGACACCTCATCGTCCGAGGATAAGGATTTTTGGAAGATTGGATACCGGGGGGACGCTCGGTATAAGCGCCAAAGGACGGACGGCCCTGTCCTTTTGAAGAAAAGCATGGCCACCACCAACTTGGTCGCGGAGATCGTCGGTAAACTTTAATTTTCCGGCGATCACGACAAATTGAACCAGCATGATGCCGCTCGAGTCGCCGATGATGCCTGTCATGCTTTCCTAACGGTAAAACCTTAGATCCATCTGTGAAATTCCAATCCTTTTCGTCTTTACTTCTGACATTGACCCTCGTTCTTGGCTTTTCAGGAAGTGATCCCGAGGTTGAAGAACTTACAGGGTCGAGCGCAGGCCTACTACGAACACAAGGCCAAATATAAGAAGTTACTGCGCATTTCTGACCCCGACCAACTGCAAGAGGATTACAACTCCGTCTACGCTCAACTCACCGCCGCCAATCTCGAGAAAGATAAGCTGAAGGAGGACTTGAAGCGGTTGGATGATGCGTATTTGGTCTTTGATGAGCGTCATAAGAAGCTCAAGGAGGAGCGTGACCAGCTGAGGGTGGCGAATGGGGAGCTGGGAGATCAACTAGCCGAGAGTACCCGCCAGAATGAAGCTGTTAAGAAGGACCTGGCCGATTTGCAGGGGAAGGTAGCTGGCCTGGAGACGAAGGTTGCGTGGGAGGCGGTGTTGAAGTACGTGCGTTCTAAGGCTTTTGCCTTTACAGCCAACCTTCACTGTTTTGACAACACCCGACGATTCTCCAGGAAGGCGGTGGGCCAAATGGTGAGACTGGGGATGGCTCCTGAGAGCGCTCGGACTAATGAGCGCCTGCGCATGGATTTAAACGAAAACTTGGAGCCCATCGTCCGCAATGAGGACCCCTCAAAAAGCCTGGCGGAGCCTGAGTATCAGGATCTTGTGATGATGCTCCAGAGGGAGTTCATAGAGGCCAATCCCATAGATCCTGAGCCTATCCAAGTAGAAGACGATGGTATCACCGTCGATGCTCAAGATGGTGAGGATCCAGGCGATGCTCCAACTTCCAACGCCAATGTGCTGACCCCGGTTCCTCTCTCAACTGCCCCTCCTGAGCCCGAGAGTCAAGCCCAGTGACGCTTCTCATGTGCCCCCCAAGATCCTTTCTGTTTAGATTCCATTTCTGTTATGAACACTTAATTTTTGTACTTTAATTTGATACTCTTGACAACGTACTTGAACTTGTTCTCCCTCTTGTTCTCAGCGATATTTCCGTTAATGAAGTTTAATTCCTTCAATATTGAACGCTGGGCATTGTGGTCTCTTTGTGTTTGATGTTTGTATGCTTGTCTTTGTTGATATTTGAATACCTATGAGGGGAGTGTTTGGGCACGAGGGCGTTTCTCTTGAGGGTACCCTGGCTGTCTTCCATCACGGACTTTAAGATTAGGACTTAGAAACATTTAAACATTTGAGAGAGGGAAATATAGGCGCGAGGGTGTTCCTTACGAGGGTACCCTGGCTATATTCACAGTGAGGCTCGAATTTGAACTTAGAAACCCCCTGAGGATTTAACTAAGTATTGGCCTTAAGTGTGTGATGCATACTTCTACTTTGAGCGTTCCACTAGCTCGAGTGAACTTAGAAACCATCTGTAGGATTTGCTAAGTATGGGATTAAAACGAGCGCAGCTGTAACGTTAGCTTTGTACTTGGGTATCCGTAAGAGGATTAGCCCAGCATTAGCTATTTATGAGCGTACCCATACTTAGGAGGACGAGGGTCATTGGGGGTTTACGAGCGCGAATTGGTGTGATCAGCATCCAGTTGGTGTAAATTAAGCATTTGGCATCCCGCCTTTTCGACACGCTCACTTTTAGGGTTTACACGCCCATGAGCATCAAGCCATTCAGTGTGGAGGGTTTTCGACACACGGATAGCGTTGATTTAGAGGCATTTTTAGTGGTCATCAATCCGTTCGATGCAATTGAATACTTAAATCATTAATATAGGGAAACAACAAGTATATAACAAACAATGAATTGTAAAATACTTTCTGTTGTGCTTACGATTAATAGTAATAATGACCGCCACGCTTTCTATCAAAAGAAAGTACAGAGTGCCATGAGCGGGCAATTACAAAGTTTGTCGCTTACACGTAGAACCGTCTAAGGTTACATGCATTCCACGGTTTAGGGAGACGCTCGCCTTGCAGAGTCTCTAGCAGGTAGGTATTGTTCGCGCGTACCTGAATGACTTTGAAGGGGCCTTCCCAATTAGGGTCCAACTTACCTACATGTTTGGAGACTTCAACTTTTTTGAGGACCAAGTCTTCTAGATGGAAGGTCCTTTCTTTGACGCGTTTGTTATACTGGTGGGCTACGGTCGCTTTGTATTTGTGGATACGGGCCCAAGCAACGTCTCTTCTTTCATCTAGCAAATCCAATTCGAATGTCTGGTTATCCTCATTGGTTGTGGGCTCGAAATAGGCAACGCGTACGGACTCTTGAGCAATTTCCGCTGGTATCATAGCCTCGGAGCCATACACGAGGGAGTAAGGGGTTTCCCCTGTTGCCGCTCGTGGGGTACTACGGTACGCCCAAAGGGCTCCTTGGAGCTATTCTGCCCACTCACACTTTTTACTCTCGAGCATCGTCTTCAAATGCTGGAGTATAGTCCGGTTGGTTACCACAGCTTGACCGTTGGCCTGAGGGTGGCCCACGGAAGTGAAGCGTTGCTCAATCCCTATCTCGTAGCACCAGTCTCGTGTGTCAGCGATGATGAATTGGGAACCGTTATCCGAGATGAGCACCCTTGGGATGCCATATCTGCAAATGATGTTCTTTCAGATGAAGTCCCTCACCACTTTGAACGTTATCTTCGCGACCGTTTCGGCTTCAGCCCACTTGGTGAAATAATCCACTGCGAGGATTACAGATTTCTTTTGACCAAACGCCATAGGAAGGGGTCCCACTATATCGATCCCCCATTGGTCGAAGGGCCATGAAACGTCAATAGGGATCCTTTGGGCTGCCGGCTGTTGAGGGGTGTGGGAATGAAACTGGCACTTAGGACATTTTCTGGAGTAGTTGATGGCATCATGCAGTAAGGAGGGCCAGTAGAACCCACTCCTTAATACTTTCTTAGCTAGTATTCGTCCGCCAGAGTGATTCCCACAACTCCCGCTGTGCACATGCTCTAACACTTCTTTGGCTTGCGAGGGTCTCAGGCACTTTAATGGAGGACCCTGGAACGACCGCTAGAACCCACTCCTTTTGGTGATATGTTGAAATTACTGCTTTGAAGTCAACGAGCGTCGGTCGTCCAATGATGATGTTGTATGGGAGATCCACTTCGACCACTGCATAAAGAACGTTCAAAGTCTTTCGCTGTGGGGTTCGACCAAAAGAGGTGGCCAAGTGAATTTTTCCGCGAGGGACAATCTCGGAACCCCCAAAGCCAACGAGGGCTGGTCTGAGGGGTTCGAGGGGAATGTTTGTTATATTCATATTTTGGAACGTTGTACTAGAGAACATTCACAGAACTTCCACTATCAATTAAGACCCTCTTTACAACATGGTTATGAACGTCTAAACTAACCACCATGGGCCAATCAGAGGTTTCACCATCCCCATGGGGTGTTACAATGTGCTCTAGGTCTTTCTCTGTGAACCCTACAACGTCATCCTCTTTCGAGCGGGAAGCACTATTGATGGAAAGTATAGGCTTAGGCTGGGAAGGTCTCTGATCATAGCTTCGGACATGGCGCGCCTGGACGTGTTGGAATCTCCTCCCGAGGGTCCTCCAACGATCATATGAATGACTGCGAAGGGTTGGTTCTCCACGTCGGCGGCCTTCTCCTTGCCGCGGTCGCTTGTCCCGGCGAGATGGCGACGGGGGCTTCTTGAGCGTGAACGGCTTCTCCCTCTAGCCCTCGCTCGCTCTGCACAGTGCTTATCATACCTCTCCAGCACCTTCACAAATTCCTTGAGATGTCCCCCGGCAATGAGCCTCTGAATCTCACTTTAAAGCTGGCGGCATTCATTTGTGTCGTGCCCTTTCTGTTTGTGAAAGGCACAGTATTTTCCCGAGCGCTTTTGAGCCTTAGTTTCCCTCATCTTGGACGGTCTCTTGAACAGTTTTTTGTCCGCCATGGAGTAGACCTCAGCAATGGGCCTGTTGAGGGAGATGCGATCGAATTTTCGAGGAGGAGGAGAGTTCCTTCGAGCTGGAGGAGGGCTGCGGCGGCGGTTCTTGTGGGCTTCCCCCTTGTCCTGCTGAATCCTATCAGCCCGTGGGGTGCTGGCAAGCTTATGAGCCCTCGCAATGTACATATCTTCGAGGGTGAAGTAGGAATCCGCAATGTCCCTCAATTCTATCAGCGAGCGGGGCTTCTTCTTGGCCACCTCCTTAGCGAATTCCTCGCTGACATAGTTCTTGGTGTTGATGGTTCCGAACAGGATGTGACTCACGAAGTTCATCAAGGGTCTTTCCACCAATAAGACCTCTTCGTTGAATCTGCCCATGAAGGATCTAAAGGTCTCGTTTGGTCCTTGCACGAGGCTGTAAAGGGTCGTGGCGGCGGGAGCTCGTGCTTTCAAGGAGTTAAAGTGGCTCAAGAAGGCGTCTGTCAAATCATTGTACCCTCGAATGGAGCGAGGAGGAAGTTTCTTATACCACTCCTGAGCCATCCAACGAGAGAGGTGACGAAGACCTTAGCCCAGTAATGGTTGGGATGCTCGTACAAGTGCATCAAGTGCACAAAGTGATCCAGATGCTCGACCGGATCGGTTGTTCCATCATACCGGTTGACGGATGTGGGGATTTTACCTTTCCCCGCGTGGGTCATTAAGACCTCGTCGATGAGGGGGGAAGCGCCTGTCAAAGGCCTGTAGTTCCGGTCCTCGGGATCGTATTCTTCTAGTCCGCTTCTTTCCCGTGGCGGGAGATCTGGCTGCGTGGGTGGCGAGCGTCTCTGGCCTTGGACCTCTCACCCCCGACATGGGAGGCGTGAGACCTCACACGAGAGAGCTGCTCCACCATATTCTGGAGTCCGATGAGTTGATCCTGCACAGCGGTTAATTGAGGGTCGCCGACATTTCTGCAGCTTGCCCTCCAAGTGGCCCTCGATTGGACCTCTTCATTTTCAGCTCCCCCGTTCTGAGGGGCTCTCTCCTTTTTGACAGGCTACTACGCCTGGGGAACCCTCAATGGGGCCTCATTTCCGTTTGCTGGTGGCGGCGGAGGCGGCGGGCCCCTCAGCACGTTTTGGGCGGCCGTCAGTGGGTGGACTGGGAGCCCTCTTATAGATGGGGAGGCTCGAGCTCCAGTCGCTGAGGGAAAGTGGACGGTGGTAAAGTGTTCCCAGGCGTTCTGCACCGCCTGCGCCTCGTATTGCGCATAGAGCGCCTGAAGCTGTTGGGTGGTGATTTGAGGTATTTCCACCCCTTGTATTTCTCTTGGGAGTGACATGGGAAGATGCAACGTTCCCACTTGGTAGGGCTGCACCATGGGTATCATGCTGGGCATCGCCCCGGCCATCATACCCGGTTGGACGTAGGCGTAGCCTGGCGGCGGCATAACCATGGAGTAGGGGGTAGGATTGGCGGCAGTGGAGGCGGGAAAGAGCGTCACTGGGGGAGGAACGGAACTAGATCCTCCAGCTCCGTTTCCTCCGGCTGGGAGGGTTCCGGCTGCAGCTTCCCTACCTCCGTTTCCACCCTCAGCAGTAAGATGGGCTGCACCTCCGGCTGGCACATTGCTGGTCGCGTTTTCCTCATTAACAGGCGGGAGGGTACCCCTATTATCCAAGACTCCAGATCTCGTTGCAGTTACCATGGTCAGAACAGCTTGATGTTACTATTCAACTAGCTCAGGGAAGAATCTGATGAAGATGAAAATGGTAGTGACGGATTTCCCACAGACGGCGCCAAAAATGATGGTGCAGAAACTTAGAAGGTTGCTTTAACACCAAACACTTTAGATTTGTTTGTGGAAGGGAAGACCATCACAGGCGTTTGAGCCTCAGGAACTTGGTTCCTTTTGAGCGTGGGTTCTTCCAGCTAGGATAACACCAAGAGTGCAAAGTGTGATTAGGATGCAGCTGTGGTGAAGGTAATGCGGAGCTTAGGAAGATGAAGAAAAATGGAGGAAAGTATGCCCAGTTTTAGAGTGCAATGTACTGTGTAGAAGGTGACTTGGGGAAGAATGCATGAGTTTCTTCCTATATATATGTTAGGGGTGAGGGTGTTTTGGGTATTTTGACTAAGTGGTCCCAAACCTGTGTTGCCTTAACACGTGGCGAACCGTGATGGTATGAAAGCGATGCCTCTAAAAAGTGGGCAGCGTGTCAGGTGCGAGGTGCGCACTGCCACTGTATCATAGGTTGTTGGCGAGGGTAGTGCGATGGGAGGCTCAAGATCCGTCATGCAAGCGTACGGATGCCTTACTTGGGGCAGATCTTATCCGAGCACGGGTGACGCTCAAAGGGACGCACGAGAGGGTTTCCTCTGGCAGATGACCCACGAGCGTCAGCTAAGCCAGCGTAAGGAAGGAAGTGCCCTCGTGAAGCGCTTCCCTGGGGAGGGTGACTTCGAGGGACCGTAGCGCGAGCGCCAGGTTTGACAGCCTGAATCCCTTGCCCGAATAGTGGACCGAGGCGCATGGGCCTGGATTGGCCAATAAGTGAGTGGGCTGGGTTGGTCCGCGAGCCCCGTAATGCGAGCGTTCAAACTCTAGGTCTGTAGATGGCGACACGTGGACGACGTGGATCCAAGCATGCTTTTATGTCTCATCACTATTTATTACTTTCTTTTGGTAAGATTATACTATATTTATTTATTATAATTTAATTATTATATTAAAAATAATTATAAAGTATAAATTAATATAAAATTTTATTTTAAATATATTAGATAATAAAAAAATGTATTTGTACACGCAGGAGTGTGCAAGAATTAAATAGTATAGATGAAATTAGGATTAGCAATAAACTAAGAAATCGTTTGGTTGGGCTATTAGCCCACAGAGATATTAGGTACTAGGGTTAATATTCAATTTGGTAGGAAATATTAAGTGATGTTGGCCCGCGAACTTAATATCCGGCCCGGTCAGGCCCTCAACTATTCACGCACTAACTCTCATAACTCATATCAGATTTTCGATGATATTAACTCTCGTTGTGTTGGAATGCAAATTGGTCGGTCACTGTACACTTTAACCCTTTTCATTTTTTAACCTCTTCTCATTTTTTGTTCCTCTGTGTAGTTGTGTCAGGGTTAGGTTTTGTATCGCAATTTTTTTGCATTTAAGAGGAGTCAAAGTTGGAGCGGATACGTATGGAAATCTTTTCTCTTTTTTTACCAAGTTTAATTTTTAATTGGACAAATTTGCTTCGGCTGTTGTAATTTTTATGGCATGATTTGCAAGCGCGGGTTTTGTGGGTTCAACTCTAAGAGGGAATCGCAAATCTGAGCAGGTAATTTGTTCAAATATTAGAATAATTTCTTGTAATTAGCTAGTTGTGCGAGATTATTGTCTGCCGCATCTTGAGTCTTGGTGTGTTGATAGTATGTTGTTGATTTTGTGGGATTTCCATGTGAGCAAGGCTGTGTGTTTTAGATGCATGAGAGAAAAATTCCATAGGGAGATTGCGTTGATTTTGTAGATATCTGATGTTCAATTTCAAATTTCTGTACTTTGGCTAGTCGCCTTTAACCCGTCGTCAAGTCTCTTCCCACTTTTGTTTTTGATTATTGATTGGTGGAATTGGATTCGCAGATTCGTTAAAACTTGTAATGGATTCATATACGAATTTAAGGTTCTTGGCTTGGGTAGAGTTTGTATTGAAACATACAGCTCTGTTCATGGCCATGCTTTATTTGTTATCTATTTGGTACAATGAAATGGTCGAGAGAGAGACGCTCGCATAAGCATCGATACTCTATCATAGCAAATCAGCCGGACCAACTGAAACACTTGCGTCGTTTCACACAAGTTAGTTATCAAAACTGCATAGATAACCTTCGGATGGACCGGAATACTTTCAGTCCCTTGTCGTATTTGCTCGAATATTTTGGTGGGCTAACACATGAAAAATGTAAATCTGGTTGAAAATGCAGCCAAGATTGTTGGCATTGAGTTAATAGAAATTTAAGGACATGCTTGGTTCATATTTATTTCCAATTTGTTTACCTATGTGCAATTTTGTTTTTTAATTTATCTCTGTTGAGATAAAAAGTATTGTTGGACTAGACTATGCTCGTGTGGAGGGTGTGAGATCGAGCCATATATGCATTCAAAAAGAAATAGGAGTGTTGTTGCTGCTATGTTGATCTTTAGCATTGCAACAAAGTTAGATTAGAAGAATTTTTGATATAAAAAATGTCCAAGGAAGTTCTGATATTCTTAGATAGAGCAACATCAGTAGATTTGAGAAAGAGAAGATTATCAATTGATGAATTTTGTGAATAATGAGCTGTCTTTTCCTATAGTATTATACCACCAAACCAACATTCAATTTTCTTTTTTTGTAATGGCATAGTTATTTTATGATTATGACCTTGGGTTATTGTTTGTAGTGACATATTTATCTAATTATTATGATTTTGTAAGCCTTTGTCAGATGACAATATTATTTGGATTAAGAAAAGTTGGATTTATCGCACCCAACAACGACAATCACCCACCAACGATAATCATATGCTTTTAAGTTGAGTATTTTAGCCTTGTGGGCATCCACTGATCTTTGTGTTGTTGTTGATTTATAGTTATTATTGCATATTATAATGTATGCTCAATCTTACGGAAGACATACTTTTCCTAATTATGATACTATTCTCTGTTAAATCAAAATTTTTGGAAAAAATAATATAACTAAAGGAAATTATTATATTTGTTTAGATATAATTATATAGATTTTCTGCTCAAGCCTATTGGAAGAAAGTACAAACTCAACATATATATATTCTGCAAGGTGCTCATAAACTTTCATTAATTACAATTCATATCAATCGTTAAATTGTTTTATTGATTTGTTGTCATCTAATGACACTGTACGAACATGTATTAGGGATGTCTCAGAGTTTTGGATGTTACACACGTCGAAGTCATTGTTCGTTAAAACGCTCAACCATAGTAAGTATGTTGCCTCCATAACACCTGATGAATGTCAAGAATCCAAGGTTAAAGGCAAATGGAAAAGAAGTAAGCATGACGATACTGGGGATATCCAAGCTTTGATGGGTGAGATTTTGTCTTTGACTAGGTCTGCGATTGGCGATGTTGTTGCATCAGTGAAGCAACCCCCACCACAACCTAAAATGACTTCAGATAAAGATGATATTTGCAAAAGTAGATTGTGCGACTCTAACAATGTTATTTGGTCTATCATTGGAAGATGTTATGCGGACGTCTCTTATCTTGCAAACAATCGTAATGATATGCTTGAAGTTAGGGAAAAATGTATGTTGCCCTTTTTGTTATAATGTTGTCTTTATACTTTGGGGTGCACTGTAATGGTTATGTCCGTTTTCGTAAGCTCTCTTTTGACAGCTCAGTTCACCACTGTAGGAATGTTTGTCATGTAATTGTGGTTGGATGTGTGCAACTTAAAAATAAAGATTGAATGATTTCTCAACTAATCTAAATTGGTTTTTTTTTTTTCCCCCTTCGGGACGCATGATATAATTAGTTTAAAATTTTTCCTTAAAAGGTAAACCCAATAACTAGAAATTTTGCTACGGAAGAAATTTTCAATTTAACAAGAAGTTGCATTCTCAGGGGTAATTGTAGGTCAAAATTGGAAAATAACTAAACTCAACCGACACACAACTTTGGGTAGAAGGGTAACAAGTTGTGGGTTTAATCTTTCGTATCAAGCGGCCCCTAAATAATTTGAGGGTAGTTTAGGAAATTTACAAGTTAGTGCTAATTCCTAAAATACATACCAAACGTAATATTAAAGTACACAAACCCTTGGTATGGGTATAGTATCTACTACCAAACACAAAATAAAGTGCTACTAGAGTTATCTAATTTTAGTTAATAAGCCCGAATAATATTAAATGAAATTAACTTCACAAGCGTACCAAACGCTCTCTTAAGAAAAAAGCTAAATTAAATAATTCAAAATATTCTAAAAATTTTATAATTCTTTTTCAAAAAAAAAAAGAAAAGAAAAAGAAATGGCGAAATGTGGGGAGGGTTGAGGGAAAATGGCGGCAAAACTCTCGAAAAGGGCGCGAAAACCCTTTGTGCTTTATCTTCTCCAATTGAGGTCTCCGTTTCCAAAATTCTGCAAATTTCTTCAACACAGTCACACGCACTAGAGCTAAGATCGGGAAAATGATGTTCGAGAGCAGCCAATTCGACACCACGGCCTCATTCTCCGGCGGCGGCGGAGGATTCGTCTCTTCTCAATCAACTGATCCTTCCCCCGCCTCCGCCAAGGTAAGTAATCTCGCGCAGGAACGAAATTAGCAGTTAATATCTAGATCCAAAGGATAAACCTGGCCAACTTTGATTTATGATTTATTTATTTATTTATTTTTGTTGTTGTTGTCTGATTTTGTGTGTAGAATCGGGATGACCAGCCGATGTTTCCGGTCACCGTGAAACAAGTAATCGAATCGAGTGCGTCCGCAGACGACAAGTCAAGTTTCAGTATCGATGGTGTTGGTGTTTACAATGTGAGTTCCCTCTTCTCATGATCTGTGTATTACTATTTATTGTTCAATTTTGTAGTTGTTGTGAAGAAATGAAACATGGTCACCGTTTCCTATGGAGCTAAATCCCACTTGTTTTAGATGTATTTTTCACATATTTACTGTAGCTTGAAAATTGAAAGCATTTAGGATCATTTCTTTTATATCTATATGAGAAAGTAATTTCTTTTCCCGTCTTTTCATTTTCGCAACCCAGTTTTGCTTGAATGCCTGGATGTTATTATGTATGTTTCTACTTAACTTAGTTGATTTAATAACAATGATTGGACTGACAGTACTGGTTTATGGTGAAAGTCTCAACTTTACAACTGATGCTTATGCATTGTAACAAATAAAAGAAGTTATATGATATTTAATTTTCTGGAACATACCCATAATTCTTTGAAAAGTTCAAGTTTTCCTTGAAATCGGGTTCATGGAATTACAATTTAGAATGGGGAACAGATTGATCGGGTAGAAATTACAAGTCTAGGATAGTTATAGATTGTAAACTTCTGATATTACTGCGTGCAACTGCGGAGTTGTTGTCTAGCATCACAAGTTTTTAATATATTCCTGTGAATCTGACATTCAGAGTGAAATCTGAGTTTTGTATTGCGATTTTTAGTAAGTTCACGAAGATTGCGTTTCTCAGAGGTGAGTTGTCTTTGTAGGTGAAATTGGTTGGAATGGTATTTGAAAAATCAGCACGGCTCTCTGATGTCTCCTTTGTGATTGATGATGGTACAGGGCGTATTGGCTGCAATAGATGGTGAGTTTTCTCTCTTTCGGACCTCACTCCTCATGAAGCACTAATGCTGGTTAAGTTTGTACCATCCTTTGATAAATAGTAATACATGCGTGAATGAATTATTGTACTTGAGAAATCCTGAAGGCCACTGGCCACTATTTGTTTACTTCTTAAACTTTTGAATCTCTTCCATGACCTCTTACCTGGACATATGCATTACTGTTTGGCAGGGTAAATGATTCGCAGGACGGCATCGAAGTGGAAGGATTGACGTAAAATTTCAACCTAGCCCTATCTGGCAATTTTCTCATGATTGAGCTTTGATTTTGTTTGCTAAAATGTTTTTGTCATCTTAAGCAGGGAAGGGAATTATGTTAGAATTCATGGGCATTTGAAGAGTTTTCAGGGAAAAAAGCAAGTAACTGTTTATGCAATCAGGTAACAGTTGCTTAATTACTTAATTACTTGTTTATCTATGGGGTTAGAAGTCATCGATATCAGGAGCAAGCTTTTCCTTTATATTTGCCAGTTGGAAGATGATAATGCATGAATAATATCTGAATCTTAACAATACCATGACACTGGATATCTGAAAACAAATTTACTTTTTAACTTTATGAGATTTATGAAATAATGAAATAAGTCAAGGTTTTTCTTTGGTGATTGGCTTGTGAGATTTCTCCTCGATGCTACAGAATGCTTACTTCTTTACCCAACAAACCATTGGATCCTTCATATTTTGTTTCTGGTTATTGACATCAGTTGCTATTATGTTCAGGTCTGTGAATGATTACAATGAGATTGCTACCCACTTTCTTGAATGTGTACATGCCCACTGCAGCAACACTAGATTACAGGTTTTCCTTAAAATGTTATATATTCATCTCATGCAAATGAATGCATGAACCAAAATTTCTACTTCATCCTATTTCATTGGTGTGTTTATATGATTCGGTTTCATGGTTCTTGTGGCCAGGTACAAAATGTTAGCTCTACTCCTCCAGCTTCCTCAGTTATCAGTACTCCAAATGGATATCAAGCTGTCTCATCTAGTCAAGTTAGTTCTTTAAAGAGAATCTTTACCTTGATGAATATTTTAAATATATCCAATTAGCATACTTATTATGCCAACATGTTTTGCTTTTTTCAATTAGGTCTCTCAAGAATACAACTTGGATGGACTAGGCAGCATTGATAAGATGGTTTTAGACTATCTCCAATTACCTAGCTCCCTGTAAGTCATCCTTTTGATTTATCTTTATGTTTTCCTGTTTCTGATTGCTTGGTATTTGGCATAGTAGGGTTGGTATCGTGGTTCATAAAAATTACAGCCTTCGACATGTCTGGATATAAATATTTTCTGTGATGAACTGAAAATGCAAAGCTTGTTAAGTGGTATAATATATGAGAATGTAATGGCTTTTTGGTATAGAGATCTCGTAGTGGCTTGTAATCACTATAAGTGAAAAAACTCTGAGCCCATTCAAGTATATGATCTCTAGTTTCTCTCCAGTTAAATGGGATTAATTGAGAATCATAATTGCAAAGGGAAATATGTATAAATTCATGTGCTAAAGATCTGTATAAGTGCGTTTTCACCTATTGAGAATCATAATATTTATGTTTTTGTGGTGTTTGAAATTCTAGCAAGGAAGCGGAGTTATAACATATTTATGATTTGAAATCTTGTTATTCGAAACTGAAATGGTGCTCATGTTTTGCCGTCGAGCAGAATTTGTACTGCTAGTAAATGATTTTTGCTGTCTGTCATGTAAAACCATGCTTATGACTTACTCGTGCCAATTCTGATCTGTGTTATGGCATCAATTCTTGCTCTAACAATTCATGTCCACATAGTCATAATAGCTGCTACATTTGTTTTACTCGTGAACCCACTGCCATCTTTCCTATTTCAGTTCACAGGAAAAGGGTGTTCACAGGAATGAAATAGCACAGAAACTCAAAATTTCCCAGGAAAAGATGATGTACGTCTCTCTCCATCTCTCTCACACACACATACATAATTACACTAATTTAACTTGTTAATCTCCAACAGAGAAGCCATGGAGGCTCTGGAATCAGAAGGGCTGGTTTATTCAACAATCGACGAATTCCACTACAAGTCCACCGCTTCTTGATTCAAGAATTGAACCAATTCTCAACTTTATCTTATGATCGAAGGGCTTATCCATATTTTGTAATATCTTAATACTCTAGCAATATCTATCTATCTCTCTCGTGTAGACTAAACGTGCGATTCAAGAATGTTTAAGGATGTTCTATGATTAAACTCTGGCGTAGTGTGTGCGTAATGGAGTAGAAAACTAATTGCGACCGCCCCTGTTGGCCATTGTGCTGGGTACAAGCGTTGTTGCATGCATTGCCATTTGCAGAGATTTTGCCACAAAAGCAAATGGGGATAAAGAGAGCACGTGCTTGTTGCGTTGAATAAAGGACATCTAAATTGTTAGACCTTCTTAGGCTCGGCTTTCAACAACGGGGGACCTCGCAAAAGTCAATACCCCCAACAAAAGATATGCTATCTTATATGCAATGTTTTTAAAACCGGACCGGAGGTAGAACCGGTAGACTTACTGGTTACCGGTTCAACCGGTTCGATCGGTTCGACCACTGGTTGAACCGGTATGACGTCATAATTAATTATTAAATTATTAATTAAATATATAACATTATAAACATATATAAATTTATAACTTTAAATATCTTAGACAACAAATTTATTTTACCCAATATCTGCAAATTTATTTTACCTAATATCTAAATAAAGGAATTCAATATTTATTGTACAAAATAATATTTTTCCACAATATTAACATTTATTACATATCATTAACATCTCAATAATTATTATATATTTGAGTAAACCCTAAAAGCCCAAGCCCATAAACAACTACATCAAAAACTTTTGGTATTACATCACTCAGCCGCAAGGATTTGTCCCAGACTCCCAGAGAGAAAAGGTCGGCTGTTCATCGTCTTCTACAAATATTTTCTTGGAATCTTTTTTTTCAATTTTGGTAATATTTTTCTCTCAACCCTCCGTCTGGTGTGTGTTTCTCTCTATCATTCTCTCTTTCAGTTTTCCCTAAATCAAAATCTCTCCTCTGTCTCTCTTAGATATCCTTTTTCCTCAATTGAAAACTTATGAGCAGATGAGTACAAATTTCTTTTTTTTTGAAACTCAATAACTCATAATTAAGGCATCAAACAGCAGCTGAGCAGAGGATAGTATTTTGAAATCAGAATCATCCTAGCCAAAAATATTTTGAAAACCAGAAAGGAAAAAAAGTGAGAAAAAATATTTTCGTTATTTACGAACCGGCGCTCCGGTCCGGTTTCGAGGACCAGAACCGCCGATTAACCGGACGATTATTCCGGTTCCCATCCGATCCGAATCTCACCGATTTTTTAGGGTCAACCGGGCCGGAATGGCCACCGGTCACCGGTTAAACCGGGTGAACCGGCCGGTCCGGTCCGGTTTTGAAAACACTGCTTATATGTGGGAATTTAGTCAATGAAAATCTCTCTAGAGTTTTCACCTCGTTTCTAAGTTTGATACATGTTAGATTGTCAAATGTATCTTAAGTGGAGGTGTATATGCATACAAACAAATGGGAAGGGATACTAATGCGATAGGAATGAGGTGATACGTTTGATGCTCCGTCCTTCATTCGGAAAATATAAAATATATCTTTGAGTAGTAGTTTTGAACTTAATTTTCGATTATACTCGATGAATTTGGATATTTATACTCACATTTAATGAGCTCATGGACTCAAGACCTGACAGGTGGTATTAAAGTTGCTCGTCAGCCGCGGGAGCTAAGTGCTTGCTAAGCAAATGAGGGAGACACCCCTTTTTTTTTTTTTTTGTAAGAAGGGAGACACCTTTTGAACTTGTAAGGATAGTATTACGTGTGTGAAGGGCCACCTTTTGAGTTTCAATGCAGACGACCTGGCCACCTCCAGAGTCCTAATATATGTGCGCTGTTTATGGGTTATATCATGCCGTGACGAGAACATCGTAATTTTGAAGGGGCGATTATGATGCCCCCGTCCAATATGGAAAAATATAAGAAGTATGTTCTCCAATATATGGATATCCCTTTTGAATGGTGGTTTGGGTTCAATGTTAGGATATACTCAATGGATTCGAAAACTTACACTCGTATCCAATGGACTCGCGGATTCGAAAGATGACAATACGAATTTTTTCTTAAAATTTTCAAATATTAACATGATGAAGCAATATTTTGGAATGTGTTTGTATACAGTAGACTAGGGACATATAATGTTTAGCACTAGTTATAGTTTCAATCATCCATGATGCTTTTCCTTTTCCTTTTATAGATGTATCGTGCATGCATTATGCATTCAAAGGAGTCCATCATATTCCAAATTTCAATTGCAGCAAAAAAATTAACGTATCAAAATAAAAATTAGCATAAAACAATCACTGAAATTTGGTTCATAGTAAGTAAGAGATGGATAAACAAATTTACGATGATTTGATTAAAGTTAAAATGAAAGGGAAAGTGGAAGACGATGATGGGGTAATAACAATGTGGGAGGAATAATAATTCTTTGGTACCATTGTACCAACGTGTGGCATCATTCTGTTTCACTCAACAAAGATTGTTTGACCGAAGACCAGACGATGGGCCTCCAAATTATGATCATAAAACTTTATTTCCCTTCTCTTTATCATGAGATGAGTTGATCGATCACTTCACTTTAGTTGAACTTGATCAAATTGATATAACGAGATATCTAAATAATTTATACTTCTTGCATAAAAATTAGAAAATTTAAGAAAAATATTAAATCAAACAACAAATATAATACACTTATCTTTTTAGTTAATTGAGTTCGATCGAACCGGATTTGAAACAAAATTTTTCGTTAAGCATAAAAACTAAAAAGTTAGAAACAAGAAGAGTATAATTAATAAGTTGTATGTGGTCAAAAACAAACAACGCGGCGCCGAACTGCCTCCCAATCCCTGTGTCTCTCTTCTCATCTTTCTCTTTGTCTTTATCCCTTACTTTGTAGTTTGTATATCATCTTCTTCCTACAAATACTTCCAAAACTTCGTATATATACATTTACAATATGTATTAAAAATTACAATACGCCCTTCCATATAAAGTTTCTCGCTAGTTAAAATGCTGTTAGTAGTTCTGTTATCAGGTATGTCATTATACTAAATTTGTGATATCAAAATATATATTTTATAATGTTGGATATCTGATATGTAAAGCAGTAAAAGGTACGTATAAATATATGTAACATTTCTTTTTTGGTACATTAAGTTGATAGAACCGAACCATCAGTATATCGAATTATAGATTAATTAATAATTAGGACATCATCGATCATTTGGAATAGACCAAACAAGTGAGTTAATTTATTTGTAAATTCATAAAACAAAGAACAAGAAATTGCCAATTTTATTTTCAATTTAAATATATAAAATAAGTAAAAAATTTCAATTGGCATGCACGGGCGGGTGGTATATATGTACACCACTATATGTCTACAGTATACACCACCTAAAGAACAAATTAAAGATGCTGGCTATCAAGTACGTACCACTATTGTACTCGCAACAAAACATGCTAATTTTCTTACACCTTTTATCCATATATGTTAAAATTTATATTAATTTGGGTTTTGAAAAAGTGGTGGAATCTCCTAAAGATCGTGGAGTGGTAGCAAAGCCTGCATGTTTTACTTTTTCTTTTGAATATTTCTCAAAACTTTTTGTGTATACGAAGAGGAGATAATTTGTGACCTCTTACGTGTCCTTCAATGACTTCGTTTAGTCGAGCCAAACCAAGTACTTTCCTTTTTCTAACTCTAGTTTACAAAAATGTAGTTCATTTGGCATCAATCAAGCTCCATTTATACTATAATCATTGATTAATTAGTTTTGAATAGAGTTCAAAATACATATATATAATATTGAAAATATATTAAATTAATAATTTTTAAAAGTCTAAAATTACTAGTTATTATATACGATAAATGTTCTATAAATATTGTATTAGAATAATTCAAAGTTAGGTTCGAATATATAATAAATAATTAAAAGTGTGCGTTTTTAGTTATGATTCGTTGAACACTTGTCGGAAAAATTAATATATTGTGTTTTGTGTAAGGGAAAATATGTAGAAGTAGTATAATATTGTGAAATCCCAGAATATATTATCTTTAAAAAAATGTAAAGAGTTCGATCCTTAACTCAAAATATTTATAAAGCATTTAACGCACATATAATTCACCGAAAGAATTATTTACTATTCTTAATAGTGGATATTTTAATGCAAAAACAAAATTTAATATTTTTTGTGTGTGGTTTTTTATAAGTAAGCATATTAATATCCGTACCATATGATTCTAATTTAAGAAAAAATGGCGGGAACGGATCGATACGTGCGACATGGTGGGTATGTGGACATGATGAAATTTTGCCCCAAAATTATCAATTTCTGCCCTTTTTTTTTTTTCCTCCCTCTTTAACATTATTCTTCTATATATATCTTATACAAAATAGAGAAATAAATATATTACTCAAAAAGTCATAAATAATGTGTGCATAAATAGGTTTGCTTGTAGAGGAGACAGACAAAGGAAGACCGCCACAGTCATCCCATAACAGGCATCCACTTGCCTTCCTCTGCATCATCACCTTTTATTTTTTTACATCTTTTTTTTTCCCTTCTTCCCAAAGTTAATTTCACTTTGATTCACTATAACTAAGAACAAATTTCAATTACGCACGTCACCAACAAATTATTATATATATATATATATATATAGTAATAAGAATTCGAACGTAAGTACAGAGTAATATTAATATAGTATGGAATTATTGAATTTAAATTAAATAAATTATCTGTCAAATATATTTTGAGACGAATCTTGATGTTATTGAAGAGAAATACGGACAAATTGAGTTTGAATTTTTGGTTATAGTCAATTATAAATTGAAAAAGGAATTTCTGACGTAGTTGATGAAATATACCTTCTATAAATACATCCAAACCAGCTAATTTGTTCCTTTTCCGGTAAGTAATGTACCCTAATTTCTCACAAGAATGTGAAAATATAATTACAGAAAATACAAAAGAAGCATTCGTTCCTGGAGGGAGAGGGACAAGAGAAGAGCCTCGTTGGTCGTGCACATTTCTTTTTCACCTTCTCTATATCTGTGTTCATCTCTTCTCCATATTTACTTCCCATTTACCTCTCTCTCTCTGTCTCTCTCTCTCTCTCATCCTTTTGTCTCTCTCTCTCTCTCTCTCTCTCTCACCATAACACGCACAAACTGAGAGTGATCTTGCGCTGTTTCCCAAAGACCCTCTTTCTCTGTCTAATTTTTCACGCTCACCGACGATAATGGATCATAATATGGATTCTTCACATCAGAACTGGCTCGCCTTCTCGCTTTCCAACCACTCCCAATTCTTATTCAACTCACCTAATAATCACTGTGAGAATTCGTTCTCTTTTTCCCCAACTTTTTTTTATATATTTTTTTTTAAGATTAAAATACACCGTCCCAGTCCCAGATAATCATTATTACTGTTTGTCGTCACTACATGCAAGAACATATATGATGATATATCGTTTCTGTTGCCTTTAATTCTCTTTGCAGGTGCTGGGGCGGTGGCGGATCAAGAAAATGGAACCGGCCCGAAGCTGGAAGACTTTCTGGGTTCCTCCGCCGCCGATGCTGCTGATGGGGTGGCGCAGTTCGACGGTGTCGAGATGTACGGCGACTCCGAGCTCAAAACGATAGCTGCCGGTTTCTTACGTGGCTTTTCCGCCGGAGAAAGTGGTGGGGAAATCCAGAAGCAGGTGGCGGTGGCGCCGCCGCCGCCGCCGGATCCGCCGGCGAAGAAGGCGGTGGAAACGTTCGGCCAACGCACATCCATCTTTAGAGGAGTAACTAGGTATGACTGAGTTAACGCTTATCCAGACCAAGATCGAGGTAGCTAGGGTTTGCATTGTAGTCCCCTAACTTGGTTATATTCACATTTCAGACATAGATGGACAGGAAGGTATGAAGCCCATTTATGGGACAATAGTTGCAGAAGAGAAGGGCAAAGCCGGAAAGGAAGACAAGGTCTGTACTTCGTACACCATATTAGGGTTTTGTCGGTCGGCTTGGATCTCTTGTTTCATTTACATACACGTGCTAAGTCTATTATTAGGCGATCGGGATTCTCCTAATCTCAGCCATTTAGTAATTTCCGTCATCTAGTAATATACTCGATGCATTTATGTGAGTGAAATAGGACTTAAAATTCGAATTTGAAACAGGACATCCTATAAACTTGTAACTTCATTACATTATTAATTATCGGAAACATAATAATTTTCTGACGAGGTTTCCCTTTATGGTATACGAACGTGGGAAATGATGACTTCGTTCGGACAAAATTCAACATTCATCATTCTTCGCAAACGTTTCAGTTTATTTAGGTAAGTACTTGATCGTCCACACATGTTGCTACTTTAGTGTTTGCCAAGATTTTTAACCTGGGTTAGAAATGATATTTTCCAAAGTTGAGGGGTGGTTACTGGTTAGATTCGCCCTTGGATTCTCATCATTCTTTTAGGACAGTGTACCTAAAATGGTGTAAATTTTGATTAATATTTTTCGAATGCAAAAAAAGGTGGATATGATAAAGAAGAGAAAGCTGCTAGGGCTTACGATCTTGCTGCTCTCAAGTATTGGGGTCCGACCACAACCACCAATTTTCCAGTTAAGTCATAAGAAATTACGTCCAATTCTCAATGTGCTTTCTTTGTTCCTATATCTGTGTAAGTTCCACTTTATGTACTGTGTTTCTTTTAATTTAATATATAGTGTACGATATTATTGAAATTTATTAATGTGAATTTGGTGTGTAGGTGATGGATTATGAGAGGGAAATTGAAGAAATGAGGCATATGAGCAGGCAGGAATTTGTTGCTTCACTTAGAAGGTTTTGATCTTCTAATTTAATTTTGCAGCACTTCCTCTAATCTTTGTATGATAATGTGTTGGGATAGTAATTTTCTTGCCCTTTTGCTGTAAATATTGTGGAAAAAGATTCGATTTTTTGATTGATCTTGTTGACATGTTACGAGAGTTTAATTTCTCTTTTATTCTTTTGCAGAAAAAGTAGTGGGTTTTCGAGGGGGGCCTCCATTTACAGAGGAGTCACAAGGTTTCCAATTTCCACCCTTATTTATTATTATTATCATTATTCACTTTAGACTATGCTCGTTTTTTTACTTTGCTATCCAAAGTCATTTTTCAGCGGTTACTGTATATGCTGGTTTTAAGACCAGCCGCAACCGTCGCATGGCCGGCGAATGCCACTTTCCGATGGTTGCAATCAGTTTGAAATACGGTTTATAATATGCTAAACTGCAATTATTTGTATGGTTTGTAGATAGCAACATGTTGCTTAGTTCTTGAACAGCTAGTGATAATTGAAATTTCAATTAGTAAAAGCATGTCAAAATGTAGATTAATTTGAATAACAAAGTGTGGTTAACCCATATTATTGTCGCCACTATTACTTATTACTGAAATTTATATTCTCAGGCACCACCAGCATGGCCGGTGGCAAGCCAGAATCGGAAGAGTTGCTGGGAATAAAGATCTTTATCTGGGCACCTTCAGTAAGTTCACATTTTTATTAATTTACTTATTTCTTTCTTTCACGCAACTTTAATAAAACAAAATAAAATAAAATATGGAGAAAACAACAGGCGTACCAGGAAAACAACAGGTGTAGCACATAAATGCAGTGATGTTTTAATATGATCACTAGGTTTCTATTGGTCTGCCATGGCGGTGGATGTCCCCTAATATTATCTATCTGCATTATAAGTCTGACAATATTACACAATCATTAATTCTCTACGTGGCTGCACATATTTGGCCTTTGCAACGGTGCTAGCATTGTGTGGATGAAAACGAATCAACAATTATTTAATATAGACTTTCGTATTTTTGTATTATGTCCCTCAATTTATATATATGCACATCCAAATATAAATAATGGATTGATGGTAAAATTGTTGGAATGTGGGTATTTTGTACTATATATGAGATTCCGGTATTTCTGTGTATGAATGAGTTAGGTGATGATTTTTTTTTTTTACTAATTTATTACAAATTATTGTCGGCTTCGAGCTGTAATTTTCACATGAATAACGGGAAATTTATAGGGTTTTTTTATACGATATTTATGTGTTCTCCTTTATGATTCTTGGTTATTATATAGTACATAAATACATATGAAAATTGTTTTTGAAACTTTTCAAATTGTTTGGTGTTATGCTAGTTAGCTGGTGAATAAAGGGATATAGAAAAAAATAATAATTTACCGTATGGCATGTCACTCATTAATTTGGAGCATGAACTTCTATGGACAAATTGAATGGAAATTTTAATTTATAGCCTGAAATTATATTGAACTATTTATATTAAGTGTTTTAATTTCTTAACAATTTACTAAATATAGCGACCAATTTAAAATTATTCTCCCAACAGGCACGCAAGAAGAAGCAGCAGAGGCATACGACATTGCAGCGATCAAATTCCGAGGCCTAAACGCCGTGACCAACTTCGACATGAGCCGCTACGACGTCCGCACCATTGCCTGCAGCAATCTCCCCATTGGCGGCGCCATGAACAAATCAAAACCACCCTCCGATCCATCATCCGACAACAAGAAGATCATCGATCCAACGGATGAGATCGTTTCCGCCACCAATGATCTCCCCTCGTCCTCCTCGATCCCACTCCCGCCACAAAATCCCGTCCACACGATCAACTTTGCCCTACCATTGAAACAAGATCATCAAACATCAAGCCTGTGGGCCGCACTAGGCTACAACCAATCCCAAGCACCCAAAGACCTGAACGCGACACTTTTCCCTGAACCCAACGCCGACGACGGTGCAACCGTGAGATGCACCGGCACAACACCCTTCAGCATGGAGTTCCAAACCAACAACAACATCAACAATGAGTCTTTATTGAACAATGGTGCATGTGGCTATAGTAACTACGACAACGGCACGAGTACGAGTAGTTCGAGCAACGGTACGAGCCATGAAGCTGTGGTGTTCAGCAATGGAGGTGGAAATTGGGTGTCGCCGTTGTTCCAGCCCGTGAAACCTCATCTGTCGTCGTTTCAGACGCCCATTTTTGGCATGGAATGAGAGTAGTGGTGAAAATGATGATGTTAATGTTGTTAATTTGGAGAACAAGTTGAGGTGGTTTGGTCAAAAAGGAGGATGGTTTTTGGGCACTTTATTAATTTTCTGCTGCTTTTTTGCATGGATTGGAAATGAAATGGGATCGACAATCATTATGAAATATATATATATATATATATATATATGTGCTAGTCATGTGCTAACTGAATCTTTTGGTTATGAGCTTCTTTTACCTTTTGTCCCCTTTTACCGACATGTCTCTGGAAATTAAGGAATTAGTTTTCCTAGTTTAAGGAAATTTAATCAAATGACGATGATATATATATATATATATATATATATATATATATATATATATATATATGTTCTTGATTGAATATTTGTTCAAGTAAAGCTTTCTTTTATGAGGCTAGCTTACGTTACGTACTTTAGAGCTGTTTTTTCGAACTTTATGGTGCTTTTTTGTTTTTTAATCTGTAGAGCAATTTTTTCCAACTTTAAAGTGTTTTTTTGTACTGTAGAGTTTTCTTTCAAAGTTCAAAAAACTGAATATAATTTGAATTTTAGGGTGGCCCTTGTACTGTGGAGCTACTTTTCGAGTAAGTATTCAGAAAATCTAACTTCGGGCGTAATTTAAAGAAAACAAATTACGTATTATAAGTACTATTGAATGATTCTTATTATATATGTATGGATGCAGATATGATATAGATATAATATAGATATAATAATATGAACTTTTTTTTTTTGAATTAGTTTTCTACGTGAGAAATGCATACGACATGATATGACGAGATGATAATTTTTGAACTGTTTGTGTATTATGATTGTGATCAATTTTTAGCATTAACCTTCAACTTTGATGTCATCGTCTGCAAAATTTGTTTAGACTACTAAATGTGATTTTCCATGATCTGTTGCTTAATGTTGCACTATTACAGTTATTGATTCAATTTTTTACAATTAAACCTTGAATGTAATTTCACTTATGTTTTGGGAGCATAATATGAGAGCGTATACTACTAGAAAACATGGATTTTGCAACTGAGTTTGCAACCGAAAAAGGACCCTTTGCAACCCAAAAATAGTGTTTGGCAACAGAATTGCAACCGAAAAATTCGGTTGCAAAAACCCTAGTTGCAAACTTTAGTAACCGAATTTTGCAACCGAAATTTTTGCAACCGAAATAGCAACCGAATTCCGGTTGTGAGAAGACGCTGATGTGGCATGCTAGCCACGTCACTTTGCAACCGAATTTTCGGTTGCAAAACTAAAACTACTTTTGCAACCGAAAATTCGGTTGCAAAGTTGACGTGGAAGGTAATTTTTGTAACTGAAATTTGCAACCGAACTTTTTTGTTGCAAATTTGATTTAAAATGTTTACCAATTTTGTAACTGAAATTCGGTTGCAAAAAATAATTTATTAAATTTTATTTAATTAATTTGCAACCGAATTCTTTGTTGCAAAAACGTACAGAAAAAAGGAAAATTATTTTTTATTTATTAAAATTTAATATTTTGTAAATTCAATTACAAAAAAGTGGCCCTATATCTTTTTTCAAAAAATTATAATTTTAAACCTGTATTCACCACAAAAACAAAACATAAATAAATATACCAACAACAAATTAAAATTCGTAAACAAATATACCAACAATTCATAAATCATTCACCATTATAAAATACCACCAAATAGTAAACAATATCTACAAATACATCAAAATGAGCAACATTTACAGGGGGGAAAAAAAGTAAGTGTTCTAGTCTGCTTTGCTACTCTACAAGTATCACAAAAAAACTACATACAAATAACTAACATCTGCAGATTTTCCAGACCAAAATAAGAAGCATAGTAAGTTCCCCACACCAACCAGTTGAATATGCGAATAGCTCTTCAAACAAGATGCTTAGGAGCTGAAAGGTTTTGCATGTAGAATAAACTTCTCTTCTTCTATTTCAGAAGGAATCAAACATGAAACAAAAAACATAAGTATGAAAAAAGATGTTACCTTTGAATGTGCACTCCAAGGCTTCTGTGGATCCCAGAGCATTGCATGTATATAAATATACCTAATTCACACTAACCCATCTAGGACCTCTGCATTTCAAATGAAAATCAACACAAACAGGGGAAAACATAAAGAAAAAGGATGTTACATTTAATTAGATCATGAAAGTAAGGATGCTAATATAATTTCTCAGCCTAGTCACGAGAAAGTGCAACAATCAGAAATACTTACTTGCTTTTGCAATCAGCACATTCTCTATTTTCAGGCAATTTAAGAAGTCCTTCAAGAATCTGAAATACATAAATCTTTGTTATCTATGCATTGTTCTGAGAATAATGTCGAGCAGATTTTCTGTACATGTGTTTTATTTAACTTGAATCATTAAGTAAAAGATGAAATAATTATATTAGTACATACTTACTCGAGGATAGGTAATACTTCGTTGCAATTTAAGAGAACAAGCAATCTGGCCTTATTTAATTCATCATCATTTAAGAATCTGGGCCGAAAATTTAAACGAAAATTGAATCTGTGCTCCTCTGTAATACGAACTAGTCAATGCTCCGAACCTTTCCTGCCCGCCTGCAAACGACAACAAGTCATTTAAACGAAAATATCTACTAAATCTAATTGTCACAAATAAACTCATGCTGAATAACTCCTTTTTCAATATACACCAAGCAGGGAAAAGAGCGGACCGAGACACCGAGAAACTCAAATTCGAAACTATCATCTGATCATATTTGTTTCGCCTCATTTATGCGAAGGCATTCGAAAAACCAAGTAAAATTAGAACATTAATCTGAATATCCGAGTTACCTATATCCCAGATTGTTAGTTTCAGTCTTTTTCCAGCAGTAGTTAGCAGCTTTATCTTAAAGTCCACTCCTGAAACATATTCAATACAAATTATGAATTGTACAAATTGAATATGCAGATTCTGAAAGGGGAAGAATGGCCGGCGACAATACCCAAAATCGGAGAAAAGAGGAACAGGCGGCTGAAATGCAGGCGGGGCGATTGTCAGGATTTTCAGTCCCCATGAAGATTTAATCTTGCCAGTTCTGCTTGATCTCCTAGATAACTAAGCTTCTGTGAGCCGAAAAGAACAATTAAACAAAGAGAAGAAAGAGGGCAGGACAAATTTACAATATCTAGCTTAACATACAAACAGATAAACCCAAGGTTCAAAGATGTACATTGCACTACCACAGAACATCAATTGACGAAAAGGGAAAACAAAATTTGGTTGGAAAAATGATAAGCTCTCATATTGTCATTTCTCTACAACTGCAATCAATCAAATTTGGTCAAGAAAGATCCCACTTTCACAGTAATGGTATTCACTATGGCTGTATAATACAAGGGACATAACCACGATATGTTTGCTCACTAAAAATGCAAAAGAAAAGAACGTATAATGTAGGTTGTCGATAACAATTATAATTAGTATCTAAACGACTAATTCTTATAGCAGTTACAAATTTATACAATGCCCCACTCTATTAGCCTATTCCCATCTTTCCCAAAACACATCCATAAAATCAAATCACAACAGCTAAAGAAAGGGAATTCCACGCTATAGAGCACTACATACACATATATCAAATACAACTATCATACGCACTTGATTTTAATTGAAAAAACTAACTCAATTGCTAAAGCCCATTCAGAACAATGAAACAGAAAAAAGAAGAAAGAATCCACCAAACACAATCTGAAACCGAAAATTACTCCTCCTGAGCCAAATCAAAATGGCAATTCCCAAATCACAGAGAATCTACATCAAACCAATCACGAAGACCAAACGATAAAACCAATAATTCTCGTCAAGAAACCAAGATTTACAGAAATAATTACCAACCAATAATTACCCAACAGGGGTGAAGGGTGGTAGCTCGACGGGAATGGTGGTTGGTGGCGAAGCAAGGGTGGTGGCTGGGTCGCGGATAGATCCGCTGCTGGTGGTGGTGCTATGGCCAGCGAAACTGGTGGCGCGCGGACTGGCCTGAGTCGTGGTGGGGGCGGAGATGTGGAGGAGCTATTGCGCCGCTGCTTGAAATCGAAAAGGGAATGAGTGAGAGAAGAGAGGGCGACGGTGGTTGGCTGTATCTCTCTGGCAAAAATGATGGTTGGGGCGGAGTGAAGATCTTGAGAGGAGGTGCTGCGCTGCTGTTGAAGACCGAAGGGGAAAAGGGAAAAATGAAATAGCAGCTAGGGTTTCGGTGTATTAGAAGGCTCATATTCGGAAATTGCACATAAGTCCAGTTTAGGTAAAGCGATTAAGTCCCCAGATTTAAGTAAAATTTAGATCAAGACCAATTAAAGTTTCGATAATTATGAAATCACCCCCAGAATTAAACATAAAGTCCAATTAAGCCCAAATTCGAAATTAATAAATTAGGAAGAGAGTCCCCAAACAATTTGATAAAGTTCAATCAAGTCCTCAACTTTATAAAACTACAATTAACTCACATAATTATAAACTAAAGTGCAATTAGATCCTAAACCTAATTCAATTAAATTCACAAGTTGCATGGATTGACATTTAAGGGCAATTAAATAAATTTAGATATGTTTGTCTCATAATTATAATTAATTTATGAGATTAAAGAGGGGTTAAACATAAAAATTAAAGCGTAAAATACAATCGAGGTACATCATTCACATAATTAAATATAATTAAGCACCTTAAACATAATTAAACACACAACACTGAGCCTAAGCTTACTCGTGACGTCATATCGGACCTGTCTTGAAAATACGGGGTGTTATAGAGACGGAGAAGTGAAGGGCGGGGTTGGTAGGAAAATTGTTTCGAGAGTTTTAGGGTGGGAGATGGGGGGGGGGGGGGGGGAAATGAAATACATCATCAAATAAATTGGGGGGAAAGAAGTTAATTTTAGGAAGAATTTTAAAGGGGAATGAGGTTGAATTAATATCATGTCATTAGCAAAATATCAGTTCAATAATTTATATATTGTATATCATATATTATGAATCAATTATTAATTCTTATTTAGGATATATACTTTTATCGGCCATAATTATATATGGGGACAATTAGTCACCCATAAATAATTAAATACATGTTATAACCTAGATTCGGTTGTTATTTCGGTTGTTAAACTTAAATATTTATTTTACAAGTTATATCATAAAAATAAATAACATTATCATGCCATATGATTTATAATATCTTTTATAAATGCAAATTACATTTGTTTATTATTTTATTTAATAGATATATAGTATTTAATAAAGTTATATATGATTACATATATTATATCATTTTAATAGATCCCTTATAGCTATTATATTAATTAACTATGTCGGTCACTTGTAAAATATATTTCTGTATGCATCTTATATAATATCACACATTATATCAATACTCAAAATGTTGTACATATTATATAATATCATATCAATATATAATATCTATCATAAATATAATATCAGTATATTATAGTATTTAATAAACGAATAGTCATCTATCACTTGTGGAAATTACGCTAGCATATCATATATAATATTGTGTGTTATGTCAATTCTCAAAATTAAATGTCATATATGACATATAATATGATATCACTAAGTATAACACCTTAATGATTCATAATGTATATTATCTCTCGTAAAACACAACCTTTAAATTTTATTACATAGTTTTCATTAGTTACAACAATATAACGATAATTATTAATTAATATTACCTCAATATAATCATATAAGTAATTATAATTAATTGTAATCATTTAATATCTATTATACTATCTCTATCGTTTGTAGACATTATTTCGATCTGCACATCATATATAATATTACACGGTATATCAATACTCAAAATATCTTATATGTTATATGCACATATTATCTCGTAACTTTCTTTTCTCCCACATCTCGATAATTTTTTTTTTAATAACTTTTATTATATCTTAATTGACTTACATTAATTATATTAATCTTGTTGGAATTACAATTACCTTGCACCGATTGAAAGAAAAGGGGCAAATTGCATTGCCCTAAAAGAGGGGATAATCTTATAAATATAATTAACTATACTTTATACTATTTAATAATCTTAAAGATATCTATATATCGTTTAATAGACTTATAATTACAAATTATATCATTTGATATAACTTACAGCTACCTATAATATTAATAAGTAAGATATTATTAAATATGATTATATCATATAATTTATAATATCTATCGTAAATGTAATTTATATTTGTATATTATATGATTTAATAGATTATTTTATTATATATTACACTATTTAATAAACTTATAGCTATTATATTATGTCGATCACTTGTAAAATATATTTCCGCATCTTATATAATATCACACATTATATCAATACTAAAAATGTTGTACATATTATATAACATCATATCAATATATAATATCTACCATAAAAGTAATATCAGTATATTATAGTATTTAATAGACATATAGTTATTTATTATACCATTTGATATCTTTTATAGCGATCATTTGTGGAAATTACGCTAGCATATCATATATAATATCGTGTGTTATGTCATTTCTCAAAATTAAATGTCGTATCATATATAATATCATGTGTTATGATCATATAGAAGTAATTATAATTAACTAACTTGCTTCCACTTTACAAATATATTATATATCATAGCATTTATTATCATTTTAATTTGAAAACTTATATTATACAATGATTAAAGGATTTAAAACTTTTTAGGAGACAAACAATTAGTAATTATTATCTTTTGCAACTGATTTTGCAACCGAATAGCAACATAAATTTTTTTAAAAATTATTCTTATTTCATTTTGTAAATAATAATAATAATAAAATTATTGCAACCGAATTTCGGTTGCAAAGCAGTTGCATGAAAATTTTGCAACCGAATTTCGGTTGCAAATTTTACATAAAAATAATTAATTTAATTCAAAATTTTGCAACCGAACTTTCGGTTGCAAAAATATTTTAAAAATTATTTTGCAATTGAAATTTCGGTTGCATTTCAGTTGCAATTTTTGTGCAACCAATTTTGCAACCGAATTTTCTGTTGAAAATATTTTGACTAAGTTTGACTATTTTTATTTATTTTTCAACCGAATTAGCAACCGAAAATCGGTTGCAAATAATTAGCAACCGAATTAGCAACCTAATTTTCTGTTGCAAACGCAATAAAAAAGGTTGACCATTCAACTTTATTTTGCAACTGACATTGCAACCCAATTTCGGTTGCAAAATTTTTGCAACTGATCTGGCAACCGAAAATTCGGTTGCAAAGCCAAGTAGGCAAATTTTGGTTTTTCGGTTGCAAATTTAGTTGCTAAATCAATTAGTTTGCAACCAAATTTTTTCGGTTGCAAATTTTCGGTTGCAAAACGATGTTTTCTAGTAGACGTGGGGACAGCCATTTACTATCAATATAATGGAGCTGAAGCAGCTACAGATATATGTTTATAATTCGAACAGGTAATTAAACCTTTTCCATCCATTTATAAATGGCGCACAAAATGCTTGGTATTTTTATTTTTAACTCCCCCACCCCCACACACACTATTTTTGCTATACTCCAATCATCTGCAATGCAACTTTAATTTCTATTTTTGCAAAAGTAAAATAATTTTCAAATTAAAATAGGAAAATTTCTGAATGGATTATGTGTCAGAAATGATCATTAATATTTAATTAAGTACCACTACTTAGATTGAAGTAGATATATACTTGAGCTAGAATCATGCATCCTCATTCCATACTTATCATCAAATCTCTACATATATATATAAGTAGGATCATCTATGACCTTTCCCATAACTAGATTCATTGAAATGAAGTTATGTTAAAGAAGAAATGGGTTTAGAGTACGAAGTTATAATAAGTGAAATGATTTGTTTGTGTTGGCTCTAGGTAATTCTAGCCGGAGCCTGGTTCGGCTAAACCGGTGTAACGAGGGACGAGTGTTTTACACTTATCTTGTGTTGATGAAAAATTTAGGAAGAGTAACTAATCAAATAACAAGTGTAATATACTTACCTTTTTAATTAGAATTGGGTTCGATCAAATCGGATCTAGGATACTTTTATTATTGTTGTGTCTATATTCCCGTGAGCTTTCGGCGCTCCTTTGTTGTCCATGGTTTGACCACAATTTTCTGTTCTAATGTGTTAAGGTAGAGCTGCTTTGACAAAGCTTTTTGCAGCCAGGTCCACATGTCATCATATCATCACCCCATTGTACAATATTCTCCCTACTTGGATGGACTCTAACTTTTCCACCAATT
Source organism: Lantana camara (assembly GCA_037501455.1). Taxonomy (NCBI): domain Eukaryota; kingdom Viridiplantae; phylum Streptophyta; class Magnoliopsida; order Lamiales; family Verbenaceae; genus Lantana; species Lantana camara. The sequence continues at coordinate 17,624,742 of CM074859.1, forward strand.
ATTTTATATATATATTCTCCTAGCTAATTGTGTATTAATTAATACTAATTTGTTTGTATGTACATTCGGCAAAGGTATGTAATACATGAACATTTTTAAAAATATTATTTTATTATATCGTATCGTGTTTTATACTAGTATCAGATATTGTGTTCAATACTTTTTAAGTAAAAAATTCAAGAATAAAATTCGTGTCAATATATTCATATCGTTATGTCCGTACTGTCGTATTAGTATACGTGCTTCATATATTAAAGTTAAATTTGATCACGGTCGTGAGATAATCAGGGAAATCCTTTTTTTCTTTTTTCTTTTTTTGTGTGTGTGTGTGCTCTTTTTGGTTTTCCTTGTGTCGACGGATAAATTTTATGAAGAAACGATACACGATTATATAACCCCCGATATTTGGGTGGTTTTGTTATCATATTCAGCCAAGTGGGCTGTGCAGATGCTAAATGGACTGGGCTTCTAAACCCACTAGGCGCCTCTTATATCTGATCGAATTATACAATTGAAGGTCGAAACTTCAAATTGGGCCTATTCTAGCAATTTCTTTTTTTAAGAGAATTAAAATTGGGGAAAAAATTATATGGAAATAAACCCCAAGTCAACTATGTGAAAAGGCCAAGAAAAATATTCATGAAAGTACGTGGAAACAAACATGGACGTCTGTCGTGATTATGTATTCAACAACATAGATTGGTAGGTAAACAAATTTGAAAAATCAATCCGTTGAAGATTAATTTGGCCCAATCACTTGACCTGGCACGTCCCACATTTGTGGCACTGCAAATGATAAATTAATTTAATTACTTTTGACATTTCCAAGGTTTCTTTGGTAAACCACGCATCATTAAATTGATATTCCAACAAACCAAATTACAACATGAGTCAACATGGTCTAGCAACAACCCTTAAGTAAAAAGATCCAATTAGCCTAAGTCAAACTATAAGGAAATCCGATTTCTATAAGACTTGATCTAAATTGTAGTTCAGATTCAATTTGGTTCGGTGAAAGTGACTATAAAAGTCCGGTCCCTCCTCCTTTCTTCCTCCTCAAGGGATGGTCCAGGGAGCTCTGGTTCTAGCCCCGCCTGGGGAGGAAAATTCAATTCGATATACGGTTGCTACGACAAGTTGGGACCACTTCCATCGTCCCTTTCAAAAAACAAATCAACTATTACAATTTGTAGGATTAATGAATTAGTGCCCAAAACTCCAAGTCTTGGGAGTTAAGAGGAAGATATTGAGAAAGAAGAGTAGTGAGAATGTGACATTGATATGACAAAAGTGAAAGCGGCCATGAATTGAGCCATATGTGAGGCCGGTCCAATTAAATGAAAGATGACATAAGGTAATAACTAATAAGACGTGGATTATACATCAATACAAAACAAAGTGTTACGTTGTCACCTTCTTTCAAGCTTATCTTAACCAGGTATCTATATATATGACCTCCCTCGTATTCTATTCAATTATACCGTATACGTACACAGTTGGGATACCTACGCGTACGTACATTCGATGTCACTAAGGTTTTCTGTCCATATAAATTGTATATATGTTATTGTTTTAAAAGTTACAAAATTGCTTGGGATTTGTAAAAGATCATGACAAACTGAAGTTTGGAACGGGTTTACGACATTGATAAAATTTTAAACGACACTATATATACCTTTTCGGCTTTTCCATTGATGAATGGTAAGGACGTAAGAATGAACATTATTGGTAATCAGAGGAGTTGATCAGTCCGAGATGAAAGAAGATAAATTCTAATTTGTAGAAAAGTTAACCTCTAACTGTATTCACGGTTGTACCGCTGTATTTTTCTAATTTTTGTAAAATGTACAATTTAATCTCTTTTTTATATTTTCGACAAAATCTTTCAGAATATTCCATTTAAAATAAACTTTAATAGTTGATTTTACCTCCATCACGGATTCACGGTGATCAAAGAGTCAAACCTCTGTTATCTTATTCCTCTCTCCAAGACAAACAAAACTCGCTCTCATTCGTTCCTATTGGCCGCTAAAAGTTGCGGCACGCCACGCCACGCCAATGTAAATCTCCAGCCGCTCAACGTCGCATTTGACTAGCAATTCTGATATGGATGGAGATATGGTGTATCATGGAGATATGGTGTATCAAGAGAGATATCAAGGTGGAGATGCAAAATATCACGTGAGATATCAAGAGAAAATAGGAATTGGCTAAGCTTCAATATTTAGTTGGATATGATTTATATTATATTATTTAATATTTCTAGTTGTATTACGTTCTTTGTTTCAGCACTTTATTTTGAGAGTCTTACTAGGTCTAGAATATCTTTACCTTTATATATTGTTAGTTCCTGTTACGTTTACAACATTCAAGCAATAACAATTCAATTCCTTCAAACCTAATTTCTCAAGTCTTTCTCTCCCTCCCCAAATTCACCGGCCGGTCGGCTCTTCACTTGATTATCCCTCTTTCTCATCCCTTATTCTTAAGAGCTCGAGACTGCTCTAAAGTCTCTCTTGCGATACGTTAATTCGTATCATTGGGATGAGAAAGAGGGATAATCCGGTGAAGAGCCGACCGGTCGGTGAATTTGGGGAGGGAGAGAAAGACTTGAGAAATTAGGTTTGAAGGAATTGAATTGTTATTGCTTGAATGTTGTAAACGTAACAGGAACTAACAATATATAAAGGTAAAGATATTCTAAACCTAGTAAGACTCTCAAAATAAAGTGCTGAAACAAATAACGTAATACAACTAGAAATATTAAATAATATAATATAAATCATATCCAACTAAATATTGAAGCTTAGCCAATTCCTATTTTCTCTTGATATCTCACGTGATATTTTGCATCTCCACCTTGATATCTCTCTTGATACACCATATCTCCATGGTACACCATATTTCCATCCATATCACTCTCCCGTCCTTCACAGACCACCTTGTCCTCAAGGTGCAATTCCGGAACACCCCGAACATTGCCCATCGGTTCCCAGGAGATTACATCACTTGCAACCGTGTCCTTGGAGATAGAAAGGACTTCCTCGGAATTATCCTTTTCAATTACTTCTTCATCGGTTGGGCTAGCCGTTTCGTCTTCTTCAGCAACCGTTACTCCGACCGATGCCGTAGGCATCTCAGGCGTTCCCAAATTGTTTTAGCACGGTCTCGTCGCAATCGCCGTTTCAGTGTTGGCAAACGTGGCAGCGGTTCCCCCAACCCTAGGCACAATTGCCGTTTCAGGCTTTTCAAGCGGGTTTTCTGTCTTAGCCACTAAGGAATGAAAATTTTATTGCATCTTTTGCACGGTCTGACTCATGGCCTGCATCGAGGTCATTAGGATATCCGTCTGCACAACAATTCGTTGCTGAAACTCTTTGTATCGCGCTTCGAAAACAGATTCTGCCATGAAGTCTCTCAATGAAAGCACCAATGATACGAATTAACGTATCACAAGAGAGACTTTAGAGCAGTCTCGAGCTCTTAAGAATAAGGGATGAGAAAGAGGGATAATCCGGTGAAGAGCCGACCGGCCGGTGAATTTGGGGAGGGAGAGAAAGACTTGAGAAATTAGGTTTGAAGGAATTGAATTGTTATTGCTTGAATGTTGTAAACATAACAGGAACTAACAATATATAAAGGTAAAGATATTCTAGACCTAGTAAGACTCTCAAAATAAAGTGCTGAAACAAATAACATAATACAACTAGAAATATTAAATAATATAATATAAATCATATCCAACTAAATATTGAAGCTTAGCCAATTCCTATTTTCTCTTGATATCTCACGTGATATTTTGCATCTCCACCTTGATATCTCTCTTGATACACCATATCTCCATCCATATCAAATTCCTCTCCATGATACACCATATCTCCATCCATATCAAATTCCTCCTTCATCAGTGATCAGATTATTGTATTCTTTGCATTGAAAGTCTCAATTTAATGTGTAATATCAACACATTTGACATTTAATCTATACATATTTGTCTTTAGAAAACATACTAAAATTTTGTTAAAAAAAATTTAATGAAATATCTCCAAAATTCTATCGGAAACGGATTAAGTGTTACATTTTATAATCGCTCGAAGGGGGCAAAACAGACTTAAGCTTCAAAAGATGGGATTATCTGGAATTGCTAAAATTTAAAAGTATTTTATTAATTCTTTAACATACGCTAATTTTTCATTACGTAAAATGTTACGAGCGATATTCGCATATACTATATATAATTAATGATACATACACAAAATCATTTGAAATTTATTTTATATAGAAGGTATCAATAGATTGGAGTGGTTGCCAATCACCAAGAAAAAGAAGAAAAACAACCGTAGTGGAGAAAGAATTTAAAAACAATTCAAGAGCGAATTAAGAATAAATACTGGCAGATTAGATTCTCGTGGTCGTGGACTTTCAAGAGTTTAATGAAATTAGTTCTATTTCCAAGAAAATAACATATCTAACTAATTTAATTTGGTGATACTTAACTATATGCAACATATATTATTTGGTGAATTGTGACGAATTATTTATGTTTTTTCTCTTTTTCTCTACCGATCTCTCATTTTTTCTTTTTATTTGTATTATTTGTTCCGTCATTATTCATCTATATTAAATTCTTTTTCATAAATACCTTTTTTTTTTTTTTTTTTTTTGTTGCCGATGTTATACTGTTTTGAAATTTGTGTTTTTTATTTGAGAGTCTTTGTCATAACAAGTTGTATATCACGACGTTTAATTTTCACCAGTAGCGGAGCCAAAAATTTTATTTATAAGGGGGGTCGACCAAAGCATAATATTAAAGGGGGATCAAAAATTTATTATATTGACCCTCACTAGTATTAATTTTAATTTTGAGGGGGGTTCAATAATTAAAAAACCGCATAAAATTACATATACAAATATATATATCTACATAATAATTACAAAAAAAAATAAAAATTGAGGGGAGTCAATTGTACCCCTCTAGCAAAGGTGGCTCGGCCACTACTTTTCACACTTTTTTTTTGGAATTTTATTTTGATTTTATTTTTTTTTTTTTAAATACATATACCTAATACACTCATACTTCAATATTTATTATTCAAACCTATCAGAAGAATTTGAACCCGTATCATTGCCTCGAGAGAAAATGTCGAGATTTAATATGTTGATCGGACACAAGTTGGATTTGTTTTATACATATTTTAGTCATAGACAGTAAGGCATGAACATGATTAATATTTAATAATTATGATTATCTTGAGCCTT